>JARCFY010000021.1:16111292-17434156 GCA_029233225.1 Lepidodactylus listeri
CAGCTGTTCTCTCAAGGACAGCTTGGGAAAGAGCTCTCTCAGCCCCACCTACCTCACAGGGTGTCTGTTGTGGGGAGGGGAAGGGAAAGGAGTTTGTAAGCCGCTCTGAGACTCCAAGTGAGTGAAGGGCGGGGTATAAATCCAATCTCTTCTTCTCTTCTTCTTCTTCTTTTCACTCATCTGCCTACTCCCCTTTGATATTGTCTAGACTTGTGTCAAGATCCTCTGGCAGCAAATTCCACATTTGACCCACTTGTTGAACTCAACAGTGATTCCCTTCTGCCTGTCCTGAACCTACCACCCATCAGCTTCATTGGATGCCCTCAAGTTCTAGTATTTTCTGAGAGGGAGAAAAAGTTCTCTCTGTATACTCTTTTGACTCCATGCGTAATTTTATAAACCTCTATCATGTCCTCTTCCCCCCCACACACACACACACTGCTGCCTCCTTAGTAATGCTGGGTGGTGGTGTATCTTTTATGAAAATCTTTAGGTGCAAGCAGGGCTTTAGGCGCAAGCAGGGAGCCAGTTTGGTGTAGTGGTTAAGTGTCAGCAGAAACTCATTAGCATATCAGGCCACACCCCTGACAGCGCAACTCCCTCCCAGGATCAGCTTCCCCAAATGCCCCACAGCTCCCGAGGTGAGGGCAGGCAGTTTAAACTGCCTTCCCTCCCTGGATCAGCTTGGCTTCCCCAGCTGCCCTGTGGCTTGCGAGGTGCCTGGGGAACCCGGGCAGGGGGGGGAGGCTGTAGGCGTGACCAACTCAGAAGCCAGCCGGAACTCCGTTCCTGTCTGTTCCCGCCCCAAAATAGCCTTGGGTGCAAGGGAACAGAAAACAGTATGAAAATAAAGAACCAGAAGTTTGTGCAACAAGAAGGAAAAGTGGAATCAAAAATGGAGACTGGGCGTAGGGGAGGAAGCGGAAAGGAATTTGAAATCATTCCTAACTTGGCGGGGGGGGGGGGGGGGACACAGAATCACTTTTGCCTCGCACGTTGCCCTGGATCCACCGTGAACCTCTCTCCTTCTCTCTGTTGAAGCACTCTTTAAGTAATCAAGAGGCAACTGGTGGGAGCCAAGCTAAGCACCAACAAAAGAGTAGCAGAGCTTTAAATAAGTCCATGTGATTTAACTATGCAAGTGTCTTGAGAGGCACAGTGGATGTGTATATATTATTAAATAGCACTAAATGAGTTTCCTGTAATCGTTTGATAAATGGGGCTAGGAGCAAGATAAGGGGAGCCTGGCTGCACCCGGCTTGGATCCTACATCACAGCCCGGCCTCTCGAGTGCATCCTCTGCTTTGAAGGAGGGGAAAATATATCGCATCGATTAGGATCCCTCCTGACGGATGTAACAAAAAAAGCCCTGCTGGATCAGATCCACCTAGAGTGTTTCCCACACCAGCCAGCCAAATGCCTCGGGGAGTTCACAGGAAGAGGGTGAAGGTGAAAGTAAATCTCTGTGCTCATCAATGAATGTTCAAAGATAGACTGCCTCTAAAAATGGAGGCTTGTTGTGCCTCCATGTAGTTGTTGTGGCTCATATCCTTTCTTCTAGTTTGGTGTAGTGGTTAAGTGCGCGGACTTGAATCTGGGAGATCCGGGTTTGATTCCCCACTCGTTCCCTTGGGCAAGCCATCGCTCTGCACCAGCTGTTCTCTCAAGGGCAGTTGTCTCAGAGCTCTCTCAGCCCCACCTCCCTCACCGGGTGTCTGTTGTGGGGAGGGGAAGGGAAAGGAGTTTGTAAGCCGCTCTGAGACTACAAGTGAAGGGCGGGGTATAAATCCAATCTCCTCCTCCTCCTCCTCCTCCTCTTCTTCTTCTTCCATGGATTTGTTTAATTCCTTTCAAAGCTAGTAAATTGTGGTAGTCAACTCCATACATTAAACTATGAAATCAGTTGTGCAAAAGGCTTTTGTTAGTCCTTTCTGAGCTGTCGGTGCATTATGTTGCGGGGCCCTGAGTTCTAGCACTAGAACATCAGACCGTCAGGAGAAGAGCCCTGCAGGGGGAGACTAGTGGGGTATCCAGCTCAGCAACCTGTTTCACCTGGAGAGCCAAGGAACGGTATAAAGGCCTCTTAGCACTGGGTTTCAGAGAACTATGGAAATTTACTCACCTTGGCTAGTAGCCATTGATAGATCTCTCCCCTCCATGAATCTGTCTAACCCCTTTTAAAGCCACCTGTGCTTGTGGCCATCATTACAGCCACTGGCAGCAAATCCCACAATTTAACTGCTCTTTGAGTAAAGAGTCTGTCCTGAACTTATTGCCCAGGAATTTCACTGGGTACTCCTACTAAAGGGTGGGAGAGCCAGTTTGGTGTAGTGGTTAGGAGTGCAGGCTCTAATCTGGGAGAACTGGCTTTGATTCCCCGCTCCTCCACATGCAGCTTCTGGTGTGACATTGGGTCAGTCATAAGTTCTTTCAGAGCTGTTCTCTCAAGGGCAGTTCTCAAAAGAGCTCTCTCAGCCCCACCTGCCTCACAGGGTGTCTGTTGTGGGGACGGGAAAGGAGATTGTAAGCCGCTCTGAGACTCCTTCAGGTAGTGAAGGGCGGGGTATAAATTCAATCTCCTTTTCCTTTTCCTCTTCTTCTCCATCCATTTTCTCCGCCTCATGCATAATTTTATAAACCTCTATAATATTCCCCTGTAGCCATCTTTTTTCTAGGCTCAACAGAGACTGAAGAAAAGGGTTTTCTATGCCGATGAAAGGTTTCAGACCACCTTTTTCCCCTAGAGAAGACGTTTGGTATGAAAGCATAGCTGTACATTGTTGATCATGCAAACCAAGAATGGAGGTTGAGATAATTCCGGTGCAAAAAATTAGCTACCATCAAATTGCACGGATGAGGCCTTCTTGTACAATCTGCTCCAGGAGCCTTTGGCAAAGGCTGTGACAGAGAGAAATACAGTGTTCACCTTAGGTGTGTGAGGTTGGGGGGTGGGGGTTGCTTCTCTGTGCATGTCTCTATTCAAATCGAATTTGAGGATCTTGACATGCACTGATATAATTAAAGCAGGGACAATTAAACCTGATAAACCTCCTTTAGGTCTCACCTGGATGGCCCATGCTAGCTTGATTGCATCAGATCTCAGAAGCTAAGCAGGATCATTCCTGGTTAGTAATCATCATCATCTGGCATTGTGTGTAGAATACCCAGGAGATCCTAAGATTGTCTGGCAGCCAGAAGTTCTAGCTCCTTTAGCATTGTGCATCACTAGGTGGTGAGCTAGACTTTGTTTTTAAGGCAAGAGTCCTTTCAGTGGTGGTTTGCCATTGCCTGCCTCTGTGTCACAACCCTGGCATTCCTTGGAGGTCCCCCTTCCAAATACTAGCCCTGCTTAGCTTCTGAGATCTGATGGAACTGGGCTGGCCTGGGCCTCCAAGGAATACCAGGACTGTGATGCAGAGGCAGGCAATGGCAAACCGCCTCTGTTCATTCCTTGCCTTTAAAATCCTGCAGGGTTGTGAGTTGACAGCACTTTCCACTAGGGATGGGCGTGAACTGGCTCACAAACTAAAGTTCCTGATGGATTTTGGCTGGTTTGTGGTTTGTAAAGTGAAGTTTGTGGCATGAACTTTCCACAAACTTTCAAGCTGTTTGTAGAGTTTGTGCCGGTTGGTGAATGGATACATTTCCAGACAGTTTCCGCTCATGTAGAGGAGCATCTTTGATGTCTCTAGCTTGTACAGGATCTGTTCTATACACTCCTTAACCTCCCAAACCTGTGCCTGTCAAAATGACTGCCTATTTTGACATGCACGGGTTCAGGAACGTTTAGAAATGGATTCTGTGCAAGTGGTCATTTCCCCAGAAAGCACTTTCCTGGGGACACCTTCTCTGGGGGGGGCCTGTAACTCGGACCCCATAAATCCAGGTAGAGGAGAGTCAGCCAGAGGGGCCCTGTAAGATTGGTGTCTTTAGCCCACTGGGGGACTGTTGTAGTGGGTCATGAACCTCACAAACCAAACCGGTTCACTTGGCCCCTAAAAGTTCGTGACAGTTCGTGGTTCACCACGAACTACAAACCAAACCAAATTTTCCTGATTCATGCCTATCCCTACTTTCCACCACCAAGCTTCCTTTCATTGTGTTGTGTACTAAGACCGCGGTCGCCTGGCCTCTCGCAATGGCGACCTCCACGTGGTCAGCGCACAAGGTCAGAATCTACCTGAGCTTCAGCCAGGTAGAACAATAGCCAGTTGGATCCTGAGTGACCACCAATTACGAGCCTAGGTCTCCCACTGGGGGACCTATGAACTGCAACCACGGACTTAAGATCCTATCAGGACTTGGGGGCGAGGTTGGGGCATTGTCTCCGACCGGCATAAAAGAGGGCTCTGAGCCCGGGGTTCCCCATGTTCCATCTGACCCTCAATAAAGAGCTTTACTATGAAATCACTACCACTTGCCTCCCGACTCCAATACTTTCTACATTGCGAACTGGATGCTTCACGAACTCTTACTTCTGCTAGGATTTCTCACTTAAGTGTTCCGGGAGAGATGAACACATTTGTTCGCCCTGGTATTTCAATTACTGGGCTGTACTTTGTCCATGAACAGGAGCCACCAAGCTCCAAGCACAGAGCACTCAAGCGCTTGGCTATGCTAATGAGTCTCGCTGAAGCAGGGCAGTGGTTTACCACCCCACACTGTGCCAGTGAGTCACACCTAGAGCCATAAAGCTGGGAAGACTAAAGAAATAAAATGAAAGTCTTCCTTTAGGACAGGAAGGGACAGGAAGGTCATGGGAGTGGGGAAGGCAGAGGCTGTTTAAACTCAGGACACGAGTAAGAAGCTGTCTTGACTCCTGCTCTTGACTTGTGAGTGCAAGCCGTAGAGGATGAAGCAAAACAACTGAAACAACAATCACGCAGAAATGGAAGTCACAACAACCTTCAGTAATGACACTGTGGCTAACAGAAGTACGGAATCACTTTCTAATGGAAAAGATAACACACAACATACAGAAAACAGAAATCTTTCCGAGTCACTAACTCTGTAGAGAAATGGTATCCCTTTTAGGAATATGCAACCTCAAACACCTTGCCACAGAACAGATTGTACAAAGATCTAATTTTAATTTGAACACAACTGTCAACCAGACTAACAGGCTGTATTACTAATATTTGCCCAACCTCCCAACTCTATCAGACAACAACCTACACATGAACTGAAGCGCTGATTATTAAGTTAGAACTTAAGTATTTATCAAATAAAGCAAAGTTATCTCTAAATGATGTTAACAGTAGGGCATCGATTTGATTGTAAACGTTATGTATGAAACCTGCTGTAATTCTTGCAAAATTATTTGTAAAAAAGTTGACAGTGATGCCAATAAAATATTTCAAACTGAAAAAAGAAAAAGGCTTGTACTTAGGGACTCCATCTATCTTGTCCACATAGCAAGGGGCAATAGAGAGGTTCCAACCAGGAAATCTAAGGTAATGATGAACTTCAAGTAAAGCTAGCCTGTCTTAATTTAACAACTTCTAGGATAAATATCAAGTGCACATCTTTTCTTTGTTCCTTTGCTTAGCCCGAAGTGTGTGAACAGAACATGTGGAGTATTTTTATTTGATTATTAAACTTTCTTACATTTTGAACGCCTTAAGTCTGATCTTTGGAAATGAACAACATCTATTGGATCTTGCTATCTGACGTGTGGTTAGAGAAGCTTGCTATCTCTGTAAAAAGATACAGTGGTACCCAGTCTGACATCCCTAGGGGGTAAGAAGAGACTTGGGATGGCTGCAGGATTTTTCAGACCTCACAGGGGCCAACACGAAGGAACTGGAAAAGGCATGTGAGTCTGTTCCTTCACATGTTGGACCTGGGATCACTTGCCATTTACAGTCCTCTTGACTGAGGGTGTCATGTGAACTAACCAGATATGTCTCCCAGGATTTTTATTTTAAAATCAGATACTCTCCCATCATTATTAGCAATACAAGATATATCACATTTTGAAACTAGCCTATGTTTTAGATTGCCCTCACAAGAGATACACAGGGGTCCGTTGGAGTGGGAGCACACAGGAGCGCAGCTCCGGGAGTGAGGAGCCCAGGGGGCGGGCACATGACCAAGCCCCACCCCCTCCTTGGCTTCCCTGAGCAGTGCAGAGGCACAGCGCCCCGGGGAAAGCCCTGCTAGGGTCTTTATTGTTTTTAATGTTTTGTTTTAATATTGATAATTTTATCATTGTTCCTTTTATGGCTGTGTGCTGCTTTTCCAGAGACTTGCTCAAGGTGGCATATAAATTTTCTAAGTATACCATTTTTTATCTGGGCACATGGCACATAAGTACTGGAGAAATTTCACCAACCCTTCAGCAGCTTCCACCCCATCAGTCTGGTGTAGTGGTCAGGAGTTGAACTCTAATCTGGGAGAACTGGGTTTGATTCCCCACTCCTCCACATGCAGCTGCTGGTGTGACCTTGGGCCAGTCACAAGTTCTCTCAGAGCTGTTCTCTCATGAGCAGTTCTCCAAAGACCTCTCTCAGCCCCACCTACCTCACAGGGTGTCTTGTTGTGGGGAGGGGAAAGGGAAGGGATGGGTGGTGCACATGTCCTGGACATCTCAAGTCTACTTGAAACCTGGTGGTTTCAAGGGAGCAGGAAGAGAATGAGGGTGTGTTCTTGACGCTTATTTTTATTGCACCAAGTATTGGATGGGGAAGGGAATGGAGGAAGAGCAGGTCCGTTTTACTCACCTGTGGAGTGGAGCCTGAGGGGTGGGTGCTGCCTTCGGACACACTTTCGATATGTTGGGGGTGTGTGTGGCATATGCAAATGAGTTATGCAAATGAGTTGTGCTAATGAGCTCCTGCACCTCTTTTTCTAAGAAATGACCCCTGAAGATACATCTTTGTACTGAAGGATGAAGGTAAATGCAGGACACGGGAAAGCTACCGTTGCTCTTTTCCGGCAAAATTAGGTGGACCGTGAGCTCATCTTCCAGGGCAATTCATATATTCTTACACTTCGGCATCTCATCAGTATTAAGATTTGAGTCTCGTCTTGTAAGAGGAATGAAGGTGAGTCTTTTCCCTGCCATCTCGTTCAAAGTTTCAGGGGAAAAAAGATGCTGTTCACTGCATGATAAAAGGAAGGGAGTTTAGGACCCGAGAAGAAGCAGTAACAAAGAGATTACAACAGCATCCGAGGAAGGAATGAAGAATGTGTGGTTAAAAAACATGGACATCAATGAACCACAAAGCCTTTTAGCATCCATTTATTTGCAACTGCTGCTGAGCCAACAGTTACTACCATGTCGGTCCTGTCCCCCAAGTGAAATCCATTGGTCTCAGCCAATTATCTCTCCCTCTGCCTTTGGCTCGGGCCAGAGGAAGGGCATCCGAAAAAGAGCTCCAAGAAATCTGGCTCAGGCTTGCTTTGTTATGGAGACCGTATAAAACCACAGCAAACTGTTCTTGTTAAAATACTGGCTCTCCGTTTCCAAGTCTTTGAAATGCTTATCTTATGCTTTTTAATGTATGTCCAACATGTAGTTGGATCCTTTATACATGGCACTATGGGTATTGAAAGCAACTGAAAGCAATGCACCGTAAAGAGGGGAACGGGTCTTCGTGTGCTGCCCATCCTGCCAACACTCAACCATGAGGCTGTGAATGAGGAATTTATATGTGAGAAGTATTGGAGTCGAGAGTCCATGGAACAATGAAACAGCTAGATCTTTATTGCTGGTCCGGATGAAGCATACAACCCAGGGCTCGGAGCCCTCCTTTTATGCTGGTCAGGGACAATCCTCTGACCTCGCCCAACTGGCCTGATAGGCTCTTATCAGTCTATTTACATCTCATAGGTTCCCTGGGAGAAACCTAGGTATGTGATTGGTGGCCGGTTCGAATCCAACTGGCCTTTGTTCTACCTGGCTGAAGCTCAGGTAGTTTCTTGGCCATGTGCTCTGGCCACATGGCGGTCACCATTACTGGAGCACATGGCGACCGCATGGTCAATACATAACAATATGTGAACAAGGAGTTTATATGTATAGGAAGTGCATGCACATATGCTCCCTTCCAGTGACTGGCTCGTCCAACACACACTTTCTGGGCCATCCTAAGCAGAATAATACGTTTCCAAGGCTATTGGAGCCAAGGGAATTAAGAGGCTGTAACTCTGAGACAGTTTGGCGTAGTGGTTAAGTGCGCGGACTCTAATCTGGGAGAACCGGGTTTGATTCCCCACTCCTCCACTTGCACCTGGCTGGATGACCTTGGGCAAGCCATAGCTCTGTACCAGCTGTTCTCTCAAGGACAGTTGTCTCAGAGCTCTCTCAGCCCCACCTACCTCACAGGGTGCCTGTTGTGGGGAGGGGAAGGGAAAGGAGTTTGTAAGCCGCTCTGAGACTCCAAGTGAGTGAAGGGCGGGGTATAAATCCAATCTCTTCTCTTCTTCTCTTCTCTTCTACTACACCGTTAGGATGGATTTAGAACTAGTGACCCGTGGCCCATGTTGACTGGCTGAGATGAGCTGGAGAACATACGTGTGTGTGCTTACAAAAATGTAGCCCACGTTTAAAATAGTTATGGGAAGATGAAAACTAGTCTCTTTTTTTGATTGCTTGTTTGTTTAAAAAGTTTAGCCAAACAGCGTATGGTTTATATAAGAGAAAATTTGGTTTAGGAAATATATATGAATGTCTGTTAGAATAAGATTGTTCAAGGCTGATAATTGATAAATACGCAGAATGGAAATGGCCAGCTGCGTGTGCTGCAACCTCCCAGCAGGAGAGGCCATCCTCGGGTCCAGTTTTGCAGATGGCGGAAGGCCTTCTTCAGTCCATCAGAAAACATATAAATGTAATAAACAGACACTGTTTTTTTTAAAAAAAAAAATCCTACCATTTGGTATTTGTCTAAGTGGTCTTTGGTGACCCTGACCTGGATGACCCAGGCTAGCCCTGTCGCATCAGATCTTGGAAGCTGAATGGGGTCAGCCCTGGTTCGTACTTGGCTGGAGAGCACTGAGGAAGTCCAGGGTCGCTACACAGAGGTAGGCAATGGCAAACTAGCCCTGCTCGTCTCGTGCCTTGAAAACCCTGTGATATTGCCCTAAATTGACTGCAACTTGATTGCACGTTCCACCACCAGTCTTTAGCAGGGGTCATTTCGTAGAAAAAGAGGTGCAGGAGCTCATTAGCATAACTCATTTGCATACGCCACACCCCTAACATACCGGAAGTGTGTCAGAAGGCAACACCCACCCCTCAGGCTCCACTCCACAGGTGAGTGAAACTGACCTGCTCTTCCTCCATTCCCTTCCCCATCCAATACTTTGTGCAATAAAAATAAGCGTAAAGAACACACCCACATTCTCTTCTTGCTCCCTTAAAACCACCAGGTTTCAAGTAGACTTGAGACGCCCAGGACATGTGCACCACCCATCCCTTTCCCTTCCCCTCCCCACAACAAGACACCCTGTGAGGTAGGTGGGGCTGAGAGAAGTCTTTTGAGAACTGCTCATGAGAGAACAGCTCTGAGAGAACTTTTGGCTGGCCCAAGGTCACACCAGCAGCTGCATGTGGAGGAGTGGGGAATCAAACCCGGTTCTCTCAGATTAGAGTCCAACTCCTGACCACTGCACCAAACTGATGGGGTGGAAGCTGCTGAAGGGTTGGTGAAATTTCTCCAGTACTTATGTGCCATGTGCCCAGATAAAAAATGGTATACTTAGAAAATTTATATGCCACCTTGAGCAAGTTTCTGGAAAAGCAGCACACAGTCATAAAAGGAACAAGGATAAAATTATCAATATTAAAACAAAACATTAAAAACAATAAAGACCCTAGCAGGGCTTTCCCCGGGGCGCTGCGCCTCTGCACTGCTCGGGGAAGCCGAGGAGGGGGCGGGGCTTGGTCATGTGCCCGCCCCCTGGGCTCCACACTCCCGGAGCTGTGCTCCTGTGCGCTCCCACTCCAACAGACCCCTGGTCTTTAGTGGCTGCTGATCATTTAGAATCTACATTTTAGACTGAGAGCACTCTCATGCATGTGCCGTTCCACCAGACTTTAGTGCAAATGTGTCTGGCAAGCTCTCAAGGCGTTCGGTGTTGTACCAAACAGTCCCACGATTGACTGACATCTGATAATTGCAGCCCACGTGGTATTCGCCCCTAAGTTTGCAGCACTTCTACTTCTAACAGGTGATACTGGGGGAAACCCACCTGTGGATTTCTCCAGGTCCTGCCATCATTGGAAGCCCAACGACAGGCCAAGCCAATGGACTGTCCTGCATTCATGCTCTGCTGCCAGCTTCCCAGAGGCATCTGACTGGCCCTTGCTGGAAAGAGAAAACTGGACCAAACGGGCCTTTGGTCTGAATGAGCCTCCCAGTTGCAGTGGTGATTCCCACACACATGTTCAGTGTAGCCTCTCCGCAAGGGCAGTTCCCAGCATGGATGCTCAGGGGCTTGTGAATGGTGGTGGGCTCCCAGCCTTACACTTCCTCTGGCGATGCTACTTTGCTCTGGCCTGTTTATTTCCAGCTTTAACAATGCGCTTCTTAAAAAAATATATTTTTATGAGTTGTGCTGCATTTCTTGGTAAAGCACTTTAATCCATTTTAATGCCCCCATCCCTCTCTTCGGCGGCAAAGCCGTGGTTAGTCTAATGCATCCCACTCACCTCAGGGTTACTAATGAGGTCACACGGAACGCAATCTCCAAACTGAATAATTCACTAATCAGATGCTGCAGACTCCAGTGGTAAAATTTATTTCTGACACCTAAACAGCAAATGGCTTTGTGGGAATGTATACAAACACTCGCGGGCACTCTCCATCTTGCCCGAGATGATTTGTGCGGTATTGATAGAACAGCTTGCTTTTTGGCTAAACGAAGATGCACTTTCATCTCCCCATAAATGACATCTTGGATGAAAAGAGTGAAGTTTGAAGCCTTTCACTTTATGCATGTATGGCTCTCCACGACGCAGAAAGTCTCATACCCGAAGGACCATCTACCCAGATGTCAACCCAATCAGCCTATCTTCTGAGTTTTTGCTTGGGCGTTCCTCAGAAATGTTCAACCTGCCTCAGCAAGAACATGGCTGCAATCCTCTCCATACGAAGTATATTTTATTTTATTTTATTTTAAAAAAAAGATTTTTATTGATTTTATCTATTTCTACTACTACATCGCTACTTTTCTAAGCTATATTTACCTTATACAGAGTGTGCTTTAACATTTGCTTAATATTACCTTACCATTAATACATATGAAGCATTTTAAACCTTGGTTAATATTCAATTAAAATTGTTACTGATGATATATGAAAAATAAAAAAGCTGTTTGACAGACATGTTCTTTTGAAGGAATGCTTAATTATACAAATTATATATAATATATAAGTGCAATTTCAAAAAACATTTCAGCCCTTATTTCTTCTTTCGTCCTCTTCTTGTTTTAACAGTCTCTTCTTGTACCTTTGGAGCTGCTGCTCCTTTTTCCGAGTCAGAAATTTCCTCTTCGCTCTTTGAGCTATCAAATCCATACATACTTTCTTGCGATACCAGCGAACCATCTGAGTCTCTCTCTTTTCTCTTTTCTTTGCTTTTTTCCAAAAAACTTTTTGCCTGTTGAACAGAGTCAATCTTATATTTTTTGTCTTTGATGCTGAAGCTCAGTCCTTCCGGAACATTCCATCTGTAGATAATAGATTCAGACTGAAGCCAAGATGTCAGTTTTCCATAGGCTTTCCTTCTTTTCCTTATTTCAAATGGGATATCTTTCATCACTTTAATTTCTTTTCCTTTGATCTTCAGAACCGCTTTATTTGTGGTCCTAAGCACCACATCTCTTGTTGACTTTTTGGAGAACTTTATCTGAATCTCACCAGGCAGGCTTTTCTTTTTAGTATAGTCTGGATAGGTTCTGTAAACCATATCCATATCGCTTTTTATTTCCGCTGCTTTTAAGCCCGTCACTGGTTCAAGTGCTTCACTTAACAGATTTTTAAGGTCTTCTCCTTTATCCTCTGGTACATTCTGAAGTCTTAGGAAAAAATTCGATCTTTCCATCTGTAATTTCAAAAGCTGATCAGAGTGGAAGGCCTTTTCTTTCTCTGCTTTTTGTAGCCTTGAATCATGATTTTTTACTGAAGTCTTAACTTCCAGAAGTTCTCGCTGCAGGTTCTCTGTAGTTTTATTCGACTCCTTCAGGTCCAGCTGCATCTTGTCCATCTTGACGTTGAGAGCTGTCATTTGGTCCACTAGAGGTCGCAATAACGAGGAGAACACAGTGCTCATCTCTGTGGTATCAACCTTTGAACTCGGAGCTGTACTTCCTAGTTTGGGGGAAGGTTTCGGTTTCCCCGCCATTGTTGAGGCTACGCTTCTTTGTTGATAGTTAGATAAGATGGACGAAAGAAGCAAATTCTACGACTGCGCTTATATCTTTTTAAAGTTCATATCCTCTAAAGAGCGATGCCGCCATCTAGCAAGTCGAAGGTATGTTTTTTCATGCAGTAACGCCACGTAAAGAGTCCTGTAAGTACGCCAGTCTCGAGAGGGGGGGGTTTTGCTCCACCCGCCTTTCCCGCTGTGTTCTGTTTATTTTTACTTCAGACTCACGTTTTCTCCGTGCGTAACTATAAGTTCCAGCTTCAAAGCTTCGCACTCTCTGCTGCTTCTCGGTTTTGCGCTTTTAGCCATATGGCTCCCACGGACGGGGGAACCTATGGGGGTGATGAAAGGGGACCTCGATCCCTCGATCGCCACCGTAAGGAGAGATCCCCTTCGTGCCACCCCAGGCAGAGCCCCTTCACTAGGGTCTCTGGGGGCTCGGCACCAGTCCAAAGCCCCTTCTTCCCGCCGGGTACGGATCGCGCTCCCCGCAGATGCGGAGGAGCGCGTCCGCCATGGTCGCAAGTCTTGCCGGAAGTCCACGAAGTATATTTTATTGAACTCAATGAGATTTACCTTTGCCTAGACCTACTTTGGATTGCTTTCCATGAACCTTTCCAGTCATGACTCCAGGCCTGGAGATGTTGGATGAACTCCATCTATGATGGTCTTAAGGGAAAGAGGCAGAGGAAGAAGATTTAGGAGGATATAGAATCACAGAATTGGAAGGGGCCACACAGGCCATCTAATCCTACCCCCTTGCTCAATGCTGGATCAGCCTAGAACTCGTGGGCACTCCATGAAATTGCTGAGCAGTCGGGTTAGAACAGATAAAAGGAAGTCCTTCTTCACCTAAAGAGTGATTAACACCTGGAATTCACTGCCACAGTGTTAGGACTTTTGTCCAATATTCAAGAAAATTCAGAGTAATGGATCTTGCTTTTCTGGAAAGAAGAGATTGCTTCTTTTAGTTTAAAAGAAACTTTATTACTAAAGGAAAAAGGGAAACGGGATTAGCTACAAATAAACAAAACATGCTTCCTAAGCAGCATTGTGCTGCGTCTGCACACTAAGACATCCTACTAGAGAGTGAGAGAGAGATTACAGTGGAGGATCTCTCCTTCTTCTTGCCCCCTGAAAGGAAACACCTGATATCATTGACCAATTAGCAAAACAGTACACCTTTAGGTTTCCCGGGCTTAGAGTTAATTGGCCAGCTGCCAGGCACTTCCAGGTTAAACTAAGAAACACAACAAGTTGCATAGGTTAACCCTATAATGACTGAAATCCCAGGTCTTGTCTTTCATACTCATTTCTCCAACACACAGGAGGTGTTGGCGGCCACAAGCATGGACAGCTTCAAGAGGGAATTGGATAAACACATGGAGCAGAAGTCCATCAGTGGCTATTAGCCACAAAGTATAGATAGAAACTCTCAGTCTGGGGCGAGTGATGCTCTGTATTCTTGGTGCTTGTGGGGGGGAGGGACCACAGTAAGAGGACTTCTAGTGTCCTGGCCCCACTGGTGGACCTCCTGAGGGCACCTGGTGTTTTTGGCCACTGTGTGACACAGAGTGTTGGGCTGGATGGGCCACTGGCCTGATCCAACATTGGCTTCTCTTATGTTCTGATGTTCTTATCCCTGACAAATGTTTGTTCAGTCGCTGCTTGAAGTCTGCCAGTGAGGAGGAGCTCACCACCTTCCGAGGCAGCTGGTCCCATTACTGAACCACTCTTACTGTAAAAAATAAAATTCCTAATATCTACCCAGTACTTTTCCACCAGTAACATATGGATGAGGGCTAATTAGGCAAGCCTTGCTGATTTCTTTGTGGAATATTATGAATTACTTTTTAGAAAAATTGTGGATTGCTTTAAGTGTTCGAGTGATTCCTGTTTACATATTTGGTGAGCGCTGGGCCTTTGGAGGGAAAAGCAAGATATAACATCTTTTTAATACATTTTTTTTTTTTGCAATAAAATTTTTTATTTTTCCATTATTTTCTAATACAATTAGCTTTTATACATATTCCATTCTCTATACAATTGCATACTTAATTTAAAAATATATATATAATCATTAAATGACTTCCCACCTCCCCTGCACTTTCACATATATCAACTGGTAAACATATATTTAAAAATATTTGTCTCTTAAGGTACCATTTTGAGCTATTATAACTTTTATACATTTAGACTAATTATCAAAGTGTTGGTTACAAATGGCTGAGTACGGATTCATTTTTTATGTTATAATTATATTCCCTCATTTCAATAGTTAGAAAGTGTAAAAATATTGTCCTTCATGTTCCAACCTTGCTCCATATACTCCTTCAAGTCTTCCCAATCTTCTAAAAACTTCGCTGAGTCTTGGTTGTTTAATTTTCTTGTCCATTTATCCATTTCTGCCATAAATAGCAGTTTTCTCAACCATTCCCATAGTTCTGGAGTCTTCTCCGATTTCCAATTTTGCACATATACCATTCTTGCTGTCGTTACCATATACCAGGGGTGGCCAACCTGTGGCTCGGGAGCCACATGCGGCTCTTTCACACATATTGTGCGGCTCCTGGCAGGGCGGCTGGGGAAACAAAGGGGAGGCATGCTTTTTCTCTCTTCCTTCCTTCCTTCCTTCCTTCCTTCCTTCCTTCCTTCCTTCCTTCCTTCCTTCCCTCCTCCCTCCCATCTATTTGCTTTCCTAGTTTCTCTCTCTCTCTTTCTTATAACTGGTTTTCCTCGTTTGTTTTTATTTTTGGCAGTCCCATTTAACGTTAATAAAAAGCAAATTTGCATATTTTTAAAAATAAAAACGTGTGTGTGATATTTGTTCCTGTCTTGCGGCTCTCAGACATCTCTATGTGGCTCTTACGTTTATTCTATGTGGCTCTTACGTTAAGCAAGGTTGGCCACCCCTGCCATATACCATATCAATGTCCTTTTACTTATACTTACATCTTCTAACCTAACACCAAGCAACAACATTTCAGGCAATTTTTTTTAATACGTTTTTTTTAAAAAAAATACTATGTTCAGCTTTTTGCTACCTCATGCCACATAAGAAGAGGAGATTGGATTTATACCCCCCCCCCTTCACTACCCGAAGGAGTCTCAGAGCGGCTTACAAACTCCTTTCCCTTCCCCTCCCCACAACAGACACCCTGTGAGGTACGTGGGGCTGAGAGAGCTCTGACAGAAACTGCTCTTTTTCAAGAACAGTTCTGACGGAACTATGGCTTGCCCAAGGTCATCCAACAGGTGCAAGTGGAGGAGTGGGGAATCCAACCCGGTTCTCCCAGATCAGAGTCCGTGCACTTAACCGCTACACCAAACTGGCTCCACTACACCAAACATACCGTTATTTAGTTAGAAAATGTATATGCTGCCTCTTTAGAGATCTGCTCAATGCCACTCACAGAACAGAACACACTTTAAAGCATAAGAATATTTCAAGATTAACACACCCAGCCAAAGCGCAATCCTAAGTAGTCCGACCTTTCTAAGCACATTGACTTTAGTCCACTTAGAAGAGCGGAACTCAGGACTGCAATGCCAGTGGCTTGAAATGGGCTGAACAAAATTGTACAGAATGACCCTTTGATCAGGACTTTGAAGAAACAGTAGCAGCAGCTGAAGGAGTATGAGTGGTGGCGGTGGCAGTAGTCGGTGGCCTGAAGCCTAGCGCTCTTCATCTGTTCTGTTCATCTGTTTCTTCTTACCAGGTTCAGGGAAATCAGTGGTATGATAGGCCCTAAATAGGAAGACCAACAGCTCAGACAAAGAAGAGGAAGTTCCGCCCCTGAAATATCAGTTGCAGCCTCAGTTTGCCCTGGGGTCATGCAGGGGAGAGAGTTGCTGGTCAACCCTTCAACCTCCGCTTGGTTTTGCTGTTCTAAACCAGGCCATTCTGCTCCATTTTAAGCCTTTTCAAGGAGAAATGGTGCATCCTTAAAACGTGCATTAAAAAATACGAAGAGAGTTCCATTTGCAACGGCGGAGCCAAGTGGAAATTGAAGGATTAAATGCCCTCTCCCTTCCCTGAACTGTCCAAGCCCTCAGCTCTTCTGCCAGCACTGGAGATTTCCCAGCACAGTATCTGATCTCGGCGTGGTATTCCTGCAAAAAAACACATCATCGTTATGCACTGCGGCCATAAAAAAAAGAGTGCGGCGAAGAGATTGACTCAAGTGGTTTGTGTGCAGAGACGATGATTGCATGGTGCCCAGAAGGAGACTCGGGGGGGGGGGGGATGCTGTATTCCAAATACCAAAACCGGTAGCTCCCACACACACACACATCTGTGCATCTCCTTGCTAACTCTCTGACAAGGCTCGGATTGGTGGGTCCAGTGACAGAGGTTCACCCAATTCTCCCTTTCAGATGCCCTGTCCTCTAGTGAGCAGTTTGCTGACTCTGATTCTCTCACTGTAGGTCCTCAAAGTCTTCTTCTTGTGGGCCTGCCTTTTACCTGATCAAGCCATTGGTCCATCAAGGTCAGTATTGTCTACTCAGACTGGCAGCAGCTCTCCCAGGTCTCTCACGTCAGGTATTACCTGATCTCTTTCACCTGGAGATGCTGCAGACTGAACCTGGGACATTTTGCGTGCCAAGCAGATGCTCTCCCACTGAGCGACAGCTCTTCCCTGCCTCCCTGCCTCCCTGAGAGCCAGTTTGGTGTAGTGGTTAAGTGCGCAGACTCTAATCTGGGAGAACCGGGTTTGATTCCCCGCTCCTCAGCTTGCACCTGCTGGATGACCTTGGGCAAGCCATAGCTCTGTACCAGCTGTTCTTGAAAAGAGCAGTTGAGTGAAGGGTGAGATATAAATCCAATCTCCTCCTCCTCCTCCTCCTCCTCCTCCTCCTCTTCTTCTTCTTCTTCTTCTTCTTCCTGTCCCACTGTCTGTTTGGTCAGCCTGTGTAGGGGCTCTGGGACTTCCTGCCCAAGGCTTCACGTTTCTTTCCTCTAGTTCTCATAATGAAGACCTCATCAACCCTTCTTTGGATTCTCATCCTATAGAAGGAGAAGAAGCGATTGGATTTATCTCCCACCCTTCACTCACTTGGAGTCTCAGAGCGGCTTACAAACTCCTTTCCCTTCCCCTCCCCACAACAGACACCCAGTGAGGTAGCTGGGGCTGAGAGAGCTCTTTCCCAAGCTGTCCTTGAGAGAACAGCTGGTGCAGAGCTATGGCTTGCCCAAGGTCATCCAGCCAGGTGCAAGTGGAGGAGTGGGGAATCAAACCCGGTTCTCCCAGATTAGAGTCCGTGCACTTAACCACTACACCAAACCCTTCTAAAACCCATTTGACCAAAGGTGGCTGGGGGGCGGGGGGAGAGAGGTATGCACACACCAACAGCAGTGAGGCGTCTGGGCTACCAAAGATGGCGTGGCAGGACCATCTGGTGCAGGCATCTCTCCTGGGTCCTCTATGAAAGCCTTCTTAGATCCATATGTCCCTACCGAGGCTTTGCTGGCTCACATCCACCCACGCAACCAGTGAAGGCCTGATTCTGCCAACTCTAGCTTCAGAAATCCTGGATACTTGGGGATGAAGCCAGGGGAGTGTTAAGAACATAAGAACATAAGAGAAGCCAATGTTGGATCAGGCCAGTGGCCCATCCAGTCCAACACTCTGCGTCACACAGTGGCCAAAAACACCAGGTGACATCAGGAGGTCCAGCAGTGGGGCCAGGACACTAGAAGCCCTCCCACTGTTGCCCCTCCGTCAAGCACCAAGAATACAGAGCATCACTTGCCCCAGACTGAGAGTTCCTATCTATACTTTGTGGCTAACGGCCACTGATGGACCTCTGCTCCATATGTTTATCTAATTCCCTCTTGAAGCCATCCATGTTTGTAGCCGCCGCCACCTCTTGTGGTGTGAGGTTTGAAGAGGGGTGAGACCTCAGCTGGGTAGAATTCCATTCAGTCCACGCTCCGAAGCAGCCATTTTCTGTAGTTTAGAGATCAGTCATAATTCCCGACATCCCCAGGCCCCACCTGGAGGTTGACAGCTCTACTCAAAAACACCTGCCTGATCAGGACTGAAACTGGTCCAGATAGGAGAGAGCATTGCTGACAAGGGGGGGAAAAGACTTAAGAGAATCCTGGAGGGGGCATTTTGAATAAGGGCACAAACTTCCACTCTGCTGTAGTAGTTGCTCATTCCCGGAGGACGGGAGACGTGCCGCAAGGCTGGAGGAGGGCAGATGTTATCCCAACGTTCAAAAAAGGGAGTAGGGATGACCCAGGAAACTACAGGCCAGTCAGTCTGACCTCTGTCCCAGGGAAGACACTGGAGCAGAGTTTAAATGGATCAATCTGTGAGCATCTAAAGGACAACTTGGTGATCTGGAGAAGTCAGCATGGATTTGTCCCCAACAGGTCCTGCCAGACCAATCTCATTTCCTTCTTTGATCAAGTGACGAGAAGAAGAAGAAGAAGAAGAAGAAGAAGAGATTGGATTTATATCCTGCCCTCCACTCCCGAAGGAAGTCTCAGAGCGGCTTACAAACTCCTTTTCCCTTCCCCTCCCCACAACAGACACCCTGTGAGGTAGGGGTGGGGCTGAGAGAGCTCTTTCCCAAGCTGTCCTTGAGAGAACAGCTGGTTCAGAGCTATGGCTTGCCCAAGGTCATCCAGCAGGTGCAAGTGGAGGAGTGGGGAATCAAACCCGGTTCTCCCAGATTAGAGTCCACGCACTTAACCACTACACCAAACTGGCTCTCAATTGGATTGGACGAGCTAATTGGATTGAGGGAATGCTGTTGATGTTGTATACCTGGATTTCAGAAAAGCTTTTGACAGGGTTCCCCAGGAAACTGGTTGGAGAACCGCACTCAGAGGGTGCGATCACACACACCTATTTGCCATGCAAGAGGGACGATTCATCAACGGATCAAACTGGCGCGATCACACCAGCACATCTGGGAGGCGTCCCACAACCGTCGGCAAGCCGGGGCAAACCGATTTGATCCGGCAGAGAATCGGGGTAAAAAACTACTGTTGAAAGTCTGGTATCAAATGGTTTGCCGCGGCCCACAGCCGGACTTTCCCTGTGTGATCGCACCAGCGTAGAAGCGTGGCATCGCAGATAGCGTGATCACACGCTATCCCAATGCCACGCTGTTGTTTTTGTCTCCCTTCCATGTGCGCATCATCAAAAGCCCATGGGGGGGGAGGAGCGAGTCATCGATCCCCCCCTCCTTTCTTCCAGCAAAGCATCCATTCCTCCTCCTTTCTTCCAGCGAAGCATTGATCCCCCATTTAAGTGCCTCGGAAACCCACCACAAAAAAAAACCCCACTCGCCCGCGGTTGCGTCTGATCATGCAGAGGCAGTTTGCCCCGGCAGGTCCACGGAGCTGTGTGATTGTGCAACTGTGGGGCAAATTGCGCTGGAGCAAAAAAAGCCTCCATTCTGAGCCTGGTACGTTTTAATGTTTTTATAAATGATCTGGATGAGGGTGTGGAGGGGCTACTCATTAAATTTGCAGATGACACTAAATTGGGAGCAGCGGTGAACACACCAGACGATAGAGATAGAATTCAATGAGATCCGAACACACTGGAAAAGTGATCGGATGTGAACAAGATGCAATTTAACAAGGATAAGTGCTGAGTTCTACATCTGGGTAACAAAACTGAGAAAGACGTGTACTGGATGGGGGATATACTGCTGAGTAGCAGTGTGCATGAACAAGAACTTGGGGTAAGGGTGGACCAAAAGTTAAATATGAGCAACCAGTGTGATGCAGCGACAAAAAAGGCTAATGCAATCTTGCGGTGTATCAACAGAGGCATAACATCCAAACTGCAAGATGTCATAGTCCCGCTGTACACTGCATTGGTCAGGCTTCACGTGGAGTGCTGTGTGCAGTTCTGGAGGCCTCACTTCAAAAAGGATGTGGACAGAATGGAGTGGGTGCAGAAGAGAGCGACGAGGATGATTCGGGACCGGGAGACCAAGCCCTATAATGAAAGGCTGAGGGACTTGGGAATGTTCAGTCTGGAGAAGAGGAGGCTGAGGGGGGACATGATTGCTCTCTTTAAGTATCTGAAGGGCTGTCACTTAGAAGAGGGCAGGGAGCTGTTCCTGTTGGCAGCAGAGGACAGGGCTCAAAATAATGGGATTAAATTAAGGGCAGGAGGTACGGGCTGGATATTAGGAAAAACTTTTTGTACACTAAGAGTCATGCCACAGTGGAATCAGCTGCCTAGGGAGGTGGTGAGCTCCCCCTCACTGGCAGTCCTTAAGCAGCATCTGGACCAACCCTTGTCAGGGATGCTCCAGGCTGATTCTGCACTGAGCAGGGGGTTGGACTAGATGGCCTGTGTGGCCCCTTCCAACACTGTGATTCTGTGATTCTGTGAAAAATGGTATCCCCATATGCCACTTTAGGATCTGACCATCTCACTTTGCTGCCTATGTGGATCAGCTTCAGAGTTATCTTATTGCAAGCTTATTTTTGACACGGCACTGTAATAAAGAGCCAGGCTTTTAATGGAGGGCGAACGATTTTCTGCCCAAATGGCCACCATCCGCCATGATGCAAGCAGGCAACGCATTAAAGACACCCCCGCCCTTGAGTCCTGCTAATAGTTACATTTCTGATGATAAAGGCTCCCTTTGTCTGAAACCCTCTCATCTCGCCTCCCCGTTCAGCGTCGCCACTTCGTCTGGCTTTATTACCATCCATTCATGCCTCTTTCTCCTTTCCTCCCATTCTCAGGCATTGTCAGGATACTTTAATGAGCACCCTGGAGAAGGTGAACTGTACACACATCTAATTAATTAGCATCGTTACCATCCCAGAGAAACCCTTCAGTGACATTCCCAATAATAGCAACAGCCATAACAGCTCATATTGGAAGTTGAGGCTGGGGCGTGCAACAGGGGTGGTGGAACATGGCCAACAGTAGCTTTGGGGAAACGTTCCACCCTTAACACATGTCGCTAATGCCAAGGGCAGGTGTCAGCGGCAGAAATGGTGTCTGCTAAGTCCTCCCTGAGCTACGGCAGTTACTTGCTTGGGATGCTGTGAACAGCTCTCGTTGCTTGATTGAACAGTTCTTGGATTGAAGTACTTCAGACCGCGCATGGGAAGACTGCATGATTGGTTGCTTCAACACTGGCCAAGGAGTTAGGAACTGTCACAGTTTTGTTCATCCAATTTTTTACTGGCGATTATGATGACAGCCAACCCTGTTGCATTTAGGTATTTTCTGTGTTGTTTTCTCATCTTTTTTCAGACCTGACTTGTGGCAGATAGTAAAAAAAACCAGACAAAACCCAACCCTTAACATACTATTGTAGCTCCAGGCAGCCCTGTGTGGACAATCAAAGCACGATCAAGACATCCCAGGGCTACTGTCTCTTTAAAATTTTGTCTCTTGCTTCTCCGACCAGCTTAATTACCTTCTATTTTATTTTACGACTGCTGGCTTATTCTCTTGTGGTATTTATGAATCAGTTGTAACCGATCTGCTCTTGTGTGGGAGGGGGAGGTATGCTGGAGGTTAAGCACTGTTTGTTTGCACTTTGTAACCAGCCGAAGCAACTGATCCTTAAAAAAAACAAACCACAGTTGTGCTATTAGGAACATGACTAATTTTTTTAAAAAAATCATCAACATGTTTAGCTTGCTACAAAGTAACAGTGCTCCCTCAGGAAAAGAAACAAGAGCCAGAGTCGTGCAGAGGTTAGTGAAGAGGCAGGTGTGGGAGACCCAGATTCAAATCTCCACGATAACTTGGTGCTTGCTTGGTGACCTTGGGCCGATTGTCTCAGCCTAGCCTCTCTCACAGGACTGAGGTGAGCATCGCATGGAGGTGAAGAGAATGGTGTATGCTTTGATTCCCCATTGGGAAGAGTAAAATAGAGAATAATTACGAGCAGGGCTCATTTCGTAGCAGGAGCTCCTTTGCATATTAGGCCACACACCCTTAATGTAGCCAATCCTCCAAGAGCTTACAGAGTGCTTCTTACAGGGGCTACTGTAAGCTCTTGGAGGATTGGATACATCAGGGGTGTGTGGCCTAATATGCAAAGGAGCTCCTGCTACAAAATGAGCCCTGATTGCGAGGACAGAACGGGGCGGGGGAGACTCATATAAGACATCTTGAATCCCCTGGAGGAAGGGTGGGATAAAATGTCCTAGATGGAGATGTACAGGTGATAAATAACCATTTCTCCGAAAGAGCTTGTCCGCTGGAAGAGGACAGAAAGCAGTTGATATAGCTGCAAACAAAGTTTTGTTTTTTGTTTTATAACTTTTTTATTAATTTTCTACAAACTATAAAAAAACTATCCCTGATTAAAGCAAAGAATATAAATAGTTTTTAAAATATATATGAATGAAATTCCCCATTTGACAAAATACAAAATACTGGAACGTGATAATAAGTTTCAAATGATACTGGCTATGCATATGTAGATTCAAGCATGTGGCAAAATAAATTTCTTAAACTTTCAAGTTGTCTACAAAGCTATTTCCCCCTTCTCTCTCTTCTCTTGGGTTTAGCAGTGTTGTATTCTTATTATTATACAGCCACAGCTTGCAGAGACTTTGGGATGCAAAAGGCCCTTTCTGATTGGCTACAAATAAAGACTCTCATTGGTCCTTAAGCCACTCTAGGTAACCAATTGCTGAACCTCGCTTAGGTCCAATAAGATTGTTTGTACATAGTTACATTGTTTGAAGTTATGAGTTGGAAACAGTATAAATTAAGGTGCCGCTCTCATAGAGCTGTCTTTTGAGCTGAAGCAATGTGTTTGAATAAAAGCTTGTTTGTTTGATTCATCGCCTCCTGCTCAATACTTAAAAAGCAGGTTCCCTTTGGACTGTCAGTTGCTTAGGGGAAGCTGCCCCCTTTGCTGAATCAGAGTTCTCTGAAGAGCTACTCAATGAGCTTTCAGAGCTTTCCAAGTCATGTATGATGCCTTCTTCCTCAGATGACATGTTTGGCTGAGTGGGGGGTTTGCCTTTTTGTGCGCATGCACATAAACAAGGAATTGAATCCCCGCACGAAGAATTCTCCATGGACCAGTTATACACATATCGTTAAGTGGGGGTCTAGCCAGGATGCACTGAGCAATCCATCCCAGCAGCCTGAGTGCACCCTTGAGTGATCAGACCAGGGAAAATCTGTCTGTGGCCCATCAGCAAGTGTTAGGACCGGACTTTCCCCAGTGTCTTTTAACTCCATTTCTGTGGCACGGCAGCATGGGTTGCCGATGACTGCAGGACCTTTCCCAGATGTTGCAGTCATAACATAAGTTTTATTCACGGTCATTGACCAACTTTAGATGTTGCAGTCTGATTGTGCACTTTAAATCCGTCAGGCATTCACTGCTGCGTCGGATCTAAAGGCACGTCTGGCCACAGCCATAGGGTAGGATCTTGCCTGTGGAGAAAATTTTATGTGGAAACATACCACCATTTTAAGTCTTTGTAGAACCACCTTCTCTGTTGCAAGTCTAGGCACAGATTATCATATGAAGACTCCGGTCATGGGTTGGATCCAGCCAGCTTTTCCACCAGACAAGGTATGCTGAGGATAACAGGACCTGTAAACACAAAAGCTGCGTGTGATTGGGCCATAATAAGGAGTGGGAGAGTGAAAGAAAAAGCTGACTGGATCCAGCCCCATGTGCCTTGACTCACCAGCTGAAGCAAGAAGAGCCGTTCATAACACGCATGATTCTGAGTGGTGTACAGGGGTATGGAAAGAAAATGTCTTAGCGGAATTATTAAGCTTCTAGACCAGGGGTGGCCAAACTTGCTTAACGTAAAGAGGCCCATAGAATAAATGTCAGACGTTTGAGAGCCACAAGAGGTGAACAAATATTGCACACACGTTTTTATTGGGAAATATGCAGATTTGCTTTTTATTAACATCAAATGAGACTGCCAAAAATAAAAACAAAAGGGGGGGGGGAACAGATATTGATAAGGATATTTATTTGTCCAGTGAGATTCGTAGGCTTGAGGGGAGGGCTTTGAGAATGCATTTAAAGTTGCTTTCTATTTCTGCCCCCCCACCACCACCACAAGCCTACCCAGGGAAGGGAACACTGGCTGGGGGGGATGTCACCAAGGTGGGAACACGTAGCCGTTGGTTTTGGCGGGTGGAATAGCCAGTGATGATTGGTTCCAGAACTTTTAGGGCCCTTGCTTGAACCTTGCATATCTTTTGCTTTTGCGCCTTTACCCTCAGTTCTAACACAGACTGTGTCCAGTCTCTGGATTCTATCACTGTCTCAATAAACTTATCATTCTCCAGAGTGAATGTTGTTGAAAACTGATTTATCCAGGAGTCTGACACCAAGCAACCATCCAATGGTTTGGTGTGTGGGGGTGGTAAGTACCTTCTCAATGTGGATAATTCTCTCAATTATTGTTATTGTGCCCTGTCCAGATTTAAAACCTCTTTTTTTCCTGATTCTTCCTAAATATTTGAAATATATTCTGGATGCAACCACAGAAACCTCAATGCATCATGCCTATCTCGTTTGTTCTCTTTAGCATCACTCCTCCAAAGAACACTCAACCGTAAGAGCTGAACCTATACGGCAAATCTACATCATTACTTGGATAGCTAGAACAAAACGGAGGGAGCGTAGCTCATTGGTCGAACACAAAAAGTCACAGGCTCAGTTCTTGGTACCACCAGTTTTGAAAAACAAGGTTGCAGGTAACAGTTCAGAATAAGATCCCTGCTTGAGACCTCAAAGAGCTCCTGCTAAAGGGCAAAGAGTCAGTATAAACCACTTTCGTACGTAAACTGAACTTCACAAGCTCAGCGTCCTGCATTCTGATGTTTGGAGCAGGGTGGACAGAAAGCAATGATTTTTTTTTTATGTTAAAACATTGATTTTTAAAGCTAAATCAGATTTTTTCATTTAATTGAGATTTTTAAAATTTAGATTGGCTTGTTTGATTTAAAAAAAAAACGCTTTCTGAGGAAAAATCTATCTAAAGACTACACTTCCCAAGAGGCAGTTCCCTGGAGGCACCCACACATGCGTAGAGCACCATCAGTGTGCACGGTCCAATGTTATGAGCAAGAGGGAAAGGCAAGCTTTTGCTGAGACTTCTCCAGGGACATCCTGAGCTGACTCCAAACTGAGCTGAGGGGCTCAGAGATTACTACTCCTTCCTATGTACAGGGCGATGCTAGTTTCCTTGCAGCATCACAAACGGTGGGTGAGAACTTGCAGGTCCTCCAAAGTGCAGAAAAGAGAGCGCGTTTCGGCAAACGATATCATCTCAGATGGAAGCTGCTCGGGAGATTTTATAATTCCTTGGAGCTCTGGTCTGTGCGCAGGCCCAAATGTGGGGAGACGAAGAGAGACAGGAGGAAATCTAACCAGGATGCAATACGAGACAGGAAAGAATTCCCTTGCGCCTTCCTCTTCTTTGGTACATTCCACAGCTGAGTCCGTTGTACTGTGACTTGCCATAGCATATTAGGCCAACCACTGGTGGAAGGATGCTGTAAATCCCGCTCTAGGTGGAGTTTAAAGGGCCCCAGTGACAAATTTAAGGTGATTGCACCACCCCAGGGCTTTCTCTGTGTCCACATGTACGTACATGTGTACAGGGAGTGGAATAATACATAGTTCCAAACCCTTTCTTTATTCTCTTCTCCTTATAACATACAGGAAGATTTCTCGGCAAAGTTAGAATACAGACATTGACACCCAAAGGGTTGATTTCCAGATGGTGCGACCACCCATGCAGAGAGACAAGGTGGATGCCTCAAAGGATGTACGATTGGGCTTTTGTGATGCAGAGACATAAAGTCAGTTAATGCTGCCATCTCCTGCCCTGGAGGTGGGATGAGTGAACTCCCTACGTCAGAGATGTGGAATGTTATGTTATATACAGGGGTCCGTTGGAGCAGGAGCGCACAGGAGCGCAGCTCCAGGAGTGAGAAGCCCAGGGGGCGGGCACATGACCAAGCCCCGCCCCCTCCTCGGCTTCCCCGAGCAGTGCAGAGGCGCAGCGCCCCGGGGAAAGCCCTGCTAGGGTCTTTATTGATCTTAATGTTTTGTTTTAATATTGATAGTTTTATCATTGTTCCTTTGATGACTGTGTGCTGCTTTTCCAGAGACTTGCTCAAGGTGGCCTATAAATGTTCTAAGTATACCATTTTTTATCTGGACACATGGCACATAAGTACTGGAGACATTTCACCAACCCTTCAGCAGCTTCCACCCCATCGGTTTGGTGTAGTGGTCAGGAGTTGGACTCTAATCTGGGAGAAATGGGTTTGATTCCCCACTCCTCCTCCACATGCAGCTGCTGGTGTGACCTTGGGCCAGTCACAAGTTCTCTCAGAGCTGTTCTCTCATGAGCAGTTCTCAAAAGACCTCTCTCAGGCCCCCTACCTCACAGGGTGTCTTGTTGTGGGGAGGGGAAGGGGAAGGGATGGGTGGTGCACCTGTCCTGGGTATCTCAAGTCTACTTGAAACCTGGTGGTTTCAAGGGAACAGGAAGAGAATGAGGGTGTGTTCTTCATGCTTATTTTTATTGCACAAAGTATTGGATGGGGAAGGGAATGGAGGAAGAGCAGGTCAGCTTCACTCACCTGTGGAGTGGAGCCTGAGAGGTGGGTGTTGCCTTCTGACACATTTCCGGCATGTTAAGGGGTGTGGCATATGCAAATGAATTATGCAAATGAGTTATGGTAATGAGCTCCTGCACCTCTTTTTCTACGAAATGACCCCTGGTTATTTTTCTCATAGGCAGACTTATTGCTCTCCGTACTGCTGTGTCCTTGAGAGATTGTGAGTACCAGGCCATGTATTTTTTCTCTGTCTGGATAGAATGCTTCCCGCGTTTTCCTTGGGAACACAGTATTTTAAGGGCCTTTTTTCTCCCTATGCTGATTGGTTACACCGGACTGCCTTACTGCTTTTGAAATCTATATACCTATACTGAATGCTAGAGTGCCCCCCATTACTAACACAAGGTGTGTAGATGACCATACCAGACCTTTCTCAATAAAGAATTCCTGTTTAAGGACACTTGCTGCTGACTGACTCTGCAGGACTCTCACACATAGCAGAATTGTCTATTAGTCCAGACTTATTGGAAGGAGAGAAGGACAGAGTTGTGAATCATAAAGAGATGCAGCGGGCAGTCTCCTCTGGACAGGTTCTCTGGGGCGGCATGTTTCATATATTCGTAGAAATCACTGTCCTAATGGCAGCCCAACCCTCCAGTAGATTTCATAGTAGATTCCTACGAGATTTCTACTAGAAATGGTGTGGGCCAAGCCGGAAAGGAAGATCAGGTCCTTTTTTAGAAAAATAATAATGAGCTTTTGCTTTAAGATAGCTTTCCATTTAAAAATAAATGAATCACACCAACCTTCACAGGAAGTCCCTCCCCCTGACCCGCATCCAAATAGCCCTCTATATCCAAATAGCTAGATCAAGTGGGATGAGCAACACTAGACGTCTTTTATACAGGTAAATTGACCTTTATACCCTTTAACTTGATTTTAGCCTCTGCATATCCCATATGGGGCTTTTTCTGCACCAAGTTTTTGCTGCAGCACAGCTTCTTAAATGCATCCTCCCCACCACCGTGGCTCCTTACATACAGTAAGGTAAAGGTTTCCCTTGCTCGAAAGCCAGTCGAATCCTACGCTAGGGTTGCGGTGCTCATCTCTGTTTCCAAGCCGAAGAGCCAGCGCTGTCCAAAGACATCTCCATGGTCATGTGGCCAGCACAACTAGACACCGAGGTGCATGCAATGCTATTACCTTCCCACCAAAGCGGTACCTATTTATCTACTTGCAATGTCTTGCTTTCGAACGGCTAGGTTGGCAGGAGCTGGGGCCAGAGACAGGAGCTCACTCCATCACGCGGCACTCGGGTCTCGAACTGCCGACCTTCTGTATCCTTTGCTAAACGGTGCTCTTCCAGTTTGGTTTTGGTACTTTGTGTAAGGGAGCAGGAAAGCCAAGGAGCTGATCTGCAGCAAAAACTCAGTGCAGAAAAGTCATAAGAACATAAGAGAAGCCAATGCTGGATCAGGCCAGTGGCCCCTCCAGTAAAACACTCTGTTTCACACAGTGGCCAAAAACACCAGGTGCCCTCAGAAGGTCCAGCAGTGGGGGCAGGAAGCCCTCCCACTGTTCCCCCCCCAATCTCCAAGAATACAGAGCATCACTTGCCCCAAACTGAGAGTTCCTGCTTCCTGTCCACTTCCGCCACCCTGCTTCCTGCCTCCCCGTCCCCTCGCCTTCGAGCAGGACGGAAAGGAATGGGGGCCGGCACAAACTGGACACTCATGCCGAAAGTTGCATGCCCTCCGACTGCACAACCCTTGTCCGGAGAATTTCCAACACAGTGGGCATTTTTGAACATACTGCCCGGCC
This sequence comes from Lepidodactylus listeri, assembly GCA_029233225.1. Taxonomy (NCBI): domain Eukaryota; kingdom Metazoa; phylum Chordata; class Lepidosauria; order Squamata; family Gekkonidae; genus Lepidodactylus; species Lepidodactylus listeri. Next base: position 16,140,058 of record JARCFY010000021.1, read on the forward strand.
TATGGCCGGGAAGTCATTGAGTTGCTATGTCCAGGTTAGGTTAGGGTACTTGTATACCATCTAGGTTAGGGTAGCTAAATAGAGCCAATTTGGTGTAGTGGCCAAAGTGAGCCCAATTTCTTGGAAGCTCAGCAGGGTTGGTCCTGGTTAGTACTTGTATGGGAGACCACTGAGGAAGCCTAGGGTTGCTATGCAGAAGCAGACAGTGGCAAACCCCCCCTATGAATGCCTCTTGTCTTGAATACCCTATGAGGGGTCTCCATAAATCCTCTGTGACTTGACTGCACTTTCCGCCACCATTGGCTTAATTAGCTAATGACAAGGAAGGTCGACGTACCTGTACAAAAGACATCTAGACTGATTCCCCACAAGCAGCTGTGCCGCCCTCGCTCTTCCGTTTGCCCTGGTTTTATGGGTCAATTTCACACTCTTCACTGTGCGGCAGCATTTTGACCCGCAACTCCCCTCAATTTCCCCCGCATCTTCTCGATCCTTGTTTTTTGAGATCAAGAAGACACGGGGGAAATCGGGAGGAGATGCGGGTCAAAGTGCGGCTGTGCAATGAAGAGTGAGAAATTGAGCAATACAACTGGGTGAAATGGAAGTGCGAGGGTGGCACAGCTGCTTGTGGGGAATTGGTCCTAGTGTCTTGAACCAAATTGTTGTCCTCACTGTCGTATCCCTTCCCCCAAAGAGCTCCAGGGGGTATACATGGTTCTCTCTCTCTCCCCCTCCCCCATTTCATCCTTATAGCAGTGATGTCAGGTAGAATAGGCTTGTAATGATTGGTTCCAGAATCAACCAACACGATGAGTAGGGATTTGAACCCATGTGTCTGTAGCCCCACCTTCTATCTGCTGTACCACACTAGTTCTCACAGGAAGCTGTGGCGAGAGCATTGGGCACCAGGATCTTGTCTGAAGAGGAAGCTAGTTCTACCCTTCTTTGAGCTGTGCTCACAGCACCACCACTGTGGGTGGCCAAAGGGTGGCACTGCAGTTATCCTCTGGGCAAGGAGCAGGTGACAAAAGGAGCCAATAGGATCCCACCTGAGGCCATAAAGCTGCTGACTCTGTTGTGAGCTATTTGTTCCTTGGCATAGTCCAAATGGCTTGGCATAGTCCAAATGGAGTCAGTTTGGTGCAGTGGTTAAGTGCATGGACCCTCATTTGGGAGAACCGGGTCTGATTCCCCACTCCTCCACTTGCAGCAGCTGGGTGACCTTGGGCAAGCCATAGTTCTGGCACAGCTGCCCTTGGAAAAGAGCAGTTTCTGTCAGAGCTCTCTCAGCCCCACCTACCTCACAGGGTGTCTGTTGTGGGGAGGGGGAGGGAAAGGAGTTTGTAAGCTGCTCTGAGACTCCCTTGGGGAGTGAAAGGCAGGGTATAAATCCAATCTCTTCTCTTCTCTTCTCTTCTTCTTCTAAACTAATACCCAGGAGCCAGAGTATAAAACCTGAAAGGACCCAACTGGAAGGTTCCCGCATTAGGAAAGTCCACTGACGCCTCTGGTTTCAATGCTCCAGCACTTGCCAACATCCTCACCCAACTGCCGGCCAAGATTATGTGATAAATGATTGCATTAGGGCAGACAGCTTCTCATTTTCTTCCAATCTGGCCTGTCTGCCCTTTTAGCATGGAACTCCTGATAGCATTTCTTCCTTCACCAACTTCATTTTTCCTGCTCGGTTGTCAAGCTGTCAGCGCGAAGCGAAAGGGGAGCCGTAGAGGAAGTAGTTATTGTTTCAGATCTGAGTGTGTTTGGAGTACCTCCTGCCCACCCACGTTCACCATCGGCACTTCTGAAGCAGCCCCCCCCGCTTCTGGGGGCTCTCAACTGCTGAGGTCAAAGGGGGCTCTGACGTACCACACCGCAAATCACTTCTCCTGTTCAGGTGTCCCTTGTGAATCCATGGAGTATGACTTAGTGCCTCTTCGTTCTGGAGGGTGACATCTTGTTTGCCTGTCTCCACTGACAGGACTAGGGACGCTCAAACACACTCTGGTTCGGCTTGCCTCCTGTTCACCAGTCCCGATCAGGGAAGCCAGTTTTGCAACGGACGTTTTGTAGAGCTGTCTGTGGCTCTTGGGCAGGTGGATTTGCCATACTCCTTCCTAAAAGCACAGTACGGTGTAGTAGGTAGGGTTGCCAGCCTCCAGGTGGTCGCTGGAGATCTCCTGGGATTACAACTGGTATCTAGACAACAGAGATCCATTCACCTGAAAGAAAAAAAATGGGGGCTTTGGAAGGTGGCACTGTGCCCCACTGTGCTCCACTGAAGTCCCTCCCCTTCTCAAACCCCACCCTCCTCAGGCTCCACCCTGAAAATCTCCAGGTATTTCCCAACCTAGATCTGGCAACCCTAAGCAGGAGACTTTTTGCGCATTTGTGTTCTCACATAGCCCCAGGGCTATTTTTGGGCAGGAACGCACAAGAACAGAGTTCTGGCTGGCTTCTGAGTTGGCCATGCCTAGAGCCTCCCCCCCCCCCTGGGTTCCCCAGGCATCTCACAAGCCATGGGGTGCCTGGGGAAGCCAAGTCGATCCAGGGAGGGAAGGCAGTTTAAACTCCCTCCCCCCCCCTTGGGTTCCCCAGCTGCCTGGGGAAGCCGATCCAGAAACTGCCTTCCTTCCCTTGGGTTCCCCCATGAGCCCCGCAAGCCATGGGACACCGGGGGAAGCCAATCCTGGGAGGGAGCTGCACTGTCAGGGGTGTGGCCTATTATGCTAAAGAGTTCCTGCTGGGCTTTTTCTACAAAAAAAGGTCCTGCATAGCCCAATAGTGCTCTACTCCTCCCCCTCCCCCAATCTCCCTGTGGTGTTGTGCCACCGAGCCGGCAACCATTTAAATAGGCAGTTGAATCAGTCCTCCCAAGTCCTACATTCAGGTGAGGTAGCTGTCTTGGTCTGAAGTAGCAGAACAAAGTTCTGAGTCCAGTGGCGCCTTGAAGACTAACGATCCTATGTGGCTAAATGGGGTGCCACTGGACTCAAACTTTGCCCCAAGTCATAAAAGTCAGACTTAAATAAATGGTGGGTTTGAAAAACAAAAAATCCTACTTCAGCATTTGGCTAAGGAGGCCTGAGGCCCAGCCTGAGGCATCTCTGAGGCTCAGAACTGAGACAAGCAAGCCCACCATAACAGGCTCCCTGGTCTGAAACAACATGAGGTGTCCTCAGAGTCAAAAGATCCCGAAAAGAAGGAGAATGAACTGGGGTCTACGCCCAGAATTGGAAATGTGAAAGAACTCCTGACCAATGTTCCCTCTAAGCTGTGGAGTCTTGTGAGCAAAACTGTACCTTGTGAGCTACTGGCATTAAAGTTGTGATTGAGTGATTTGGCTGTTGCATAAATTAGTTTGCTCTGGAGCCATCCTTCCTGAGTTAAGTCAAAAATGTGTGAGAGGCTACAAAACTGTGAGCTAGCTCGCACTAACTCAGCTTAGAGGGAACACTGCTCCTGACCTATGGGAATGGTTGAGAAAATTGCCATTTATGGCAGAAATGGACAAATGGACAAGAAAACTGAACAATCAAGACTCAAGAGATGTTTCTAGAAGAACGGAAAGACCTGAAAGAATATTTAGAGCAATACTGGGACATGAAAAATGATATTTTTACACTGTCTAATTACTGATTTTAGATGTTTAAAATAAGGTTAAGAAAAGAAGAGATAGTTCTTTTTAAGGAAAATATACTGAACGTTTGGTGTGATAAGAATGGAAACTAGATTACTGATAACCGATACTTAGATGATATTTTTAAATGTTTAAAATTTTTTATAACCAAATATGTTTCCTGTAAGAGATAATACTTCTAAATTTTTATAATTGTTGCTATATATATATATATAATGGTGTAGGTGAGGTGGGAAGTCATAAAAAGTTTGAATTGTAATCGGAGTACATAGTTAAATAGAAAATAGGATAGTGATGCTAATACTCTGAAGGTAACTATGTAAAGTTTTGGATAAGAAAAAAAAATAATAAAATTGGTTTCAGAAAAAAAGAAGGAGCGTGAACTGGGACTGTGGTGAAGTAAATTGTGGGTCGGGACTTAGGAGCCCAGAGTGGTTGGGGGGCTGTGTCCCCTGAGGCCATAAAAGAGAGACAGTCACAAGGGGGGGGGGGACTGAGAGGGGAAAGGATATGGCAAGAAAATTAAAAAATCTAGATGCTATTTATTTATTTACTTCATTCATCTGAGGGCCAAACTGAGGTCAAAACAGCTGGGATAAGAAATCTGAAATCTTCCCTATCTCACAGTCAGTTCTTGGGTTGCCAAGTCCCCCCGGGGGGTGGGGGAAACCCTGCTTGATCGGCCCACTCCCCGCTGACCCCCAGATTACCCCACCCCCAAATTGCCGGGCTGTGGAGACGTGCCCAGCGCGATGATGTCACCCGGAGATGATGTCGTTGCGTTGGGCACATTTCGGGGGGGACGCTCTATAATTCGAGGGAAAACTCTATGGTTTCCCCTCAAATTACAGAGGTCCTGCCCCAACATGCCCGATGCGATGACGTCACTTCCGGGTGACATCATCGCGGCGCGCAAGCTCCACACGCATGCCAGAACACTCCCAGACCAGCAAGGACTCCCCCCTCCCGCTAAAAGACAGGTAACGCTTGGCAACCCTAGTCAGTTCAGTCTTGATAAGCATTGAGAAGGTTGCTTCTTAAGCATTTAACCTACCATGTACCCTTCCTCTCTCTGACAAGTCTTCTGTTTTTCCGCTCTATTCAAAAAGAGGTGGGGAAGGAGACCAATGCTCCCTCCAAGCGGTGGAGTCTTGTGAGCAAAAATCCTACTTTGTGAGCTACTGGCATTAAAAGTTGTGAGCGAGCAATTTTGCTGCTGCATAAATCAGTTTGCCCTGGAGCTATCCTTCCTGAGCTAAGACACAAATGGGTGAGCCGGAGGCTAAAAATCTGTGAGCTAGCTCGCTCTAACTCAGCTTAGAAGGAACATTGGAGGTGAGTTTTCCTTGCTAAACCAACTGCTGTTTGCTGGCCCAACACCTGGCCGATGAGGGACAGCCCATCAGCAAGCAGTCTTGGGTATCAATTCCTTGGTGTGGTTATGACGGTTAACAGCCATTTCTAATCACATTAGAGGGACGGTTTAATTCTAGAGAGAGCCATCCCCTGGACTCGCTTCCCTTGACTGCATTACAATGAGACGATCAAACAGAATAATCTTCAATGGGGAGATTATAGCAGCAGAAGAAATCGTTGGCTGGGGAAGAGCAAGAGGGAAGACGGGCCGATGTCCTCCTCTGACAACGGAAATCTTTGCAAACATAATTAACGGATGTCTGAATTAGAAAGCAAGCCAGATAGAGCATGGCTCAGGCACAGAGAAGGCAGGAAATAAAGCAAGAGGCTATATGAAAGAAGCAAGTGTTGTCCAGATTAATATTGCATGGCTGCTTCACACGCCTCGTGGGCATCACTTTGAGACTGACCAAAATCCAGAAAGCCCAAATGGATTCCATTGAAAACAATACTTTATTTATGGTCAAATTTACATCTGACTTTATTTATTTTTATTTATTTATTTATTTTGGTTTTTATATCCCGCCCTCCCCGCAAGCGGGCTCAGGGCGGTTAACAAGGGCTTAAGAGCCATAACATCATAACAATTTAAAATAATTTAAAACTCTACAACAATAAAACTCCATTACTTGATAGTATAGACTGCTTCAGTAAAACTACAATGCCCACTAAAATGCTTCCCGTCTCTTAAAGATGGCATCCTCTCTAGTGAGGGACCCTCCAACCATAGCCATCGGTCTGGGCTGCATTCAGGCCAGATTCCATTGTAGGTGTTCTTACAATGCTGTTACAGTGCTGGTGGCGGCTCCTAGCCAAAGGCCTGGCGGAAGAGCTCCGTCTTGCAGGCCCTGCGGAGTGTGGAAGGAGCTTCAGTGTGAGTTCACACCTTACTTCTCATCAAAGAATCCAGTTTCCCGCTAGAATCATTCCAGTTTCAAAAAAAACCCCCTGTCTATACCTGTTTCTAGTTTCAAACCATACTTGTTCTAGTTTATAAATTACTGTTTACATTCGTTAATTGCCCTCCTGTGGTCAAGCTGGCATTATACTGCTTTAAACAAATGCTGTTGCTTAGTACTCTTCAGGCCCCCTGGAGTGAAATTTGAAACCAGCGTGAAATGAGCTCCGGGAAAAGACAGCAGTCAAACTACTTCAGAGGGGAGGTGTAAATTGGGCCTAAGTTATTCGTTGGTCAATAGGAATGTTCCATCTGTGGCTCATTCACACATGAAGAGAATCAGGGGTTGATCACAGGGAGCTGTCTTATCCTGAGTCAGGCCACTGGTCTATCAAGATCCATTCTGTCTACTCGGACTGTGGCTCTCTCTCCAGGCAGATACTTCTAGCTGTTCTACTGCAGAGCAGCATGGCTATGCTCTGAAACTATCTTTGAGAGCCAGTTTGTAGTGGTTAAGTGTGCGGGCTCTAATCTGGGAGAACCGGGTTTGATTCCCCACTTCTCCACTTGCACCTGCTGGATGACCTTGGGCAAGCCATAGCTCTGTACCAGCTGTTCTCTCAAGGACAGTTGTCTCAGAGCTCTCTCCACCCCGCCTACCTCACAGGGTGCCTGTTGTGGGGAGGGGAAGGGAAAAGGAGTTTGTAAGCTGCTCTGAGACGCCAAGTGAAGGGTGGGGGTATAAATCCAATCTCATCTTCTTCTCCTTCTTCTCCGGGGTTACAGGTCTTCTGCTTTACCTGCTGCTCCATCCTTTTGAGTGGTGAGGCTGAGAACTGAACCTGAGACCTTCTGCGTGGAAAGCAGATTCTCTAACACTGAGCCACAGCCCCTGTGGAGTTGGATTTGCACAAGAGAAGTGACATCAAAAGATGTCAGGGCTGAGATGTTTGAACATGATACCTGATCACTGGTCTGCAACAAGTATTTCTACAGTTGTGTTCTTTTGCATCCTCCTCTGACAGGACCTGGGCCTGTTGTCCAAGAAAACTTGAGATGGGCACAGCTCCAAACTCTTGTCTGTGCTCGTTTCTGTCTTTGATGCCCCAGTTGTGAAGTGAACCCCAAATGATGAATCTAGAAGTGCTTAGGTTCAAGGGGAGCCATTGTTAGAAGGGTTAGATCTCTCTCTCTCTCTCTCTCTCTCGTTTGTAAAAAGGGAGAGAACTTTTTCACTGCTTCGTTTAAATTCCTTCCTCTGGAGTGATGCTCACAGCCTTTGCAGCGGGATTGTGTGATCTGCATTTTGGCGGCATCGCTGGGATACAGAAGGCAGTGGACCATGTAAGTATCAATTTTCCATAGTGGGCAGATCGTGTGTAATTATAGACCGTTCCAGGGTTTACGGCCATGAAGAATCTTTGTGACCGGCACTAAAATGCTTATGGAGTTGTTTTGAAATTTTTCCAGCAAGGTGCTTTGGGAGGAAAGGGATGGCTCCTACCCCAAAGCCCTGTCCCCCATGCTCCGTCTCTGTGAGCCTGAATTATCCTTGTAAAGGCTACATTTAAGGCACTCACGGGAGCAATCCTAAACTCATCTACTCAGATGTAAGTCCATTTAATTCAATGAAGTTTACTCCCAAGAAAGTGCCCTTAGAATGGAAGTGTGTGTGTGCATGCTTTTTTTTTTTTTTTAGAAAGGATAAATACGATCAGTTGGCCATGAATCCCGACAATTTGAGAGCAATACATGAATAAGCATTCTCCAAATCCGTTACAGTACGGAGATGGAACAGGGGTTCCTGATCCCAGAGAGCTAAAGAATGGATACTATGGAAGCAAAAAGATTGCTAATTTAAAGAGTGTTTTCCTCTTTTTTTTATTTTCTCCTTTTAAAGTATGTGATATTTAGCCCTTGATTCTGCAAGAATAGCTATAGGGTGAAGGCAGGCAGGCAGAACTTTTTGAACGGCAGTCACAGTAGATTCTTCACCCGTGGTGTGAACCTAGCTTTGCAGCACAAGTTCATATCAGCAAAGTCAACTCTGGCAGACTGTTCTTTCATTGCATTTGGTGGGCTATCCACATCTGTTTCCAAGTACTTTCTTTGTGTTTATTGACATAGAATCATAGAATCATGGAAGGGACCACCAGGGTCATCTAGTCCAACCCCCAGCACAATGGAGGAAATTCATAAATATCTCCCGCTCCACACCTGCAGAGACCCCTGTTCCATGCCCAGAAAATGACAAAAAAAAAACCCTCCAGGATTCCCGACCAACCTGGCCTGGAGAAAAATTGCTTCCTGACCCCAAAGTGGCAATCAGCATTTCCTCGGGTGTGTAAGAAAGGGCCAGAAGAGCTAAGCACTGAGGCAACCCTTCCTGCCCTCCCTCTCATGATCTGCCCAAGTTCACACAATCTGTATTGCTGACAGATGGCCATCTAGCTTCTGTTTGAAAACTTCCAAAGAAGGAGAGCCCACCACCTCCCGAGGAAGCCTGTTCCACTGAAGAACCGTTCTGTCAGGAAGTTCTTCCTCATGTTTAGCTGAGAAGTCTTCTGATTTAATTTCAACTCGTGAGTTCTGGTCCAACCTTCAGGGTGACAGAAATATGACAGCCCTTCAAGTACTTGAAGATGGTGATCATATCACCTCTCAGTCGTCCCCTCTCCAGGCTTTTAAAAACTCCCACCCCTCTTGAACTCCCTTCTCCTTAAGTATTTCTGACTATGGGATTCTACCCAGCATAACTTTAAGATTGTCAAAATTTGCTTTCCAATATCCAGCCTATATATCTGACTATGTACAGCTTTTCCCTTCCCCAAGACTGTAAATCCCAAAATTACGTGGTCACGACTACCCAGAGTGCCCACTACTTTCACCTCACCATCCAGTTCTTCCCTGTTGGTAAGAATCAAGTCCAAGTTAGCAGATCTGCTTGTTTGCCTCTCCACTTTCTGAAAAATGAAGTTATCAGCAAGATGCCAGGAATCTATTAGACCTTTCATTTTTCGCAGAGCTGGACTTCCAGCAGATATCCAGGTAATTGAAATCCCCCATGACCATCGTGTCCCGTCTCTTTGAGAATTTTGTAATCTGTCTAGGAGTGTCTCGTCCTAATCCTCTGCCTGGTTTGGTGGTCTATAGCAGAGCCCCCACCTCTCCAAGACTGGTAAATATCACCCAATTCCTAAAACACTGTTTCCTCGCTCTTCCTTGCCTTTCCAGTTCACTCTTGAATGTTGTGTGCAGGGCTCATTTCATAGCAGGAGCTCCTTTGCATATTAGGCCACACACCCCTAATGTAGCCAATCCTCCAAGAGCTTACAGAGCATTTCTTACAGGGGTTCCTGTAAGCTCTTGGAGGATTGGCTACATCAGGGGTGCGTGGCCTAAAATGCAAAGGAGCGCCTGCTACGAAATGAGCCCTGGTTGTGTGTGTTTTGCTGAATGAACCTTTCTTTTTCACACACACACACACAATACACAACCTTTATTGGCATACACCTTTCTTTTTCTTTTTCTTCATTTTCCTTGTTAATAAAAAGACTCTTTAATTCGAACAAATTGCCTGTTTATTTTGAGAGTCTCCATAACTGTTGGTGTTTTGATTTTGGTTGTCCCCTCTCTCACCATCTCCTATGCTAATCCCCCCAACTAATTGGAGACTGCCCCTTTGGGTAACAGGAGGGCCAACAAATAGAGCATAGAGACCAAAGCCTTCCCCCAACACCAATATTCTGAAGACTGCAGCTGCTTCTGAAGGTTCCCTTTGCTCACCATGGCCCATAACCACTGATGGACGTCTCCTCCATAAATCTGTCTCAGATCCCTTTTTGAAGCCATCCATACTAGGGACCAATGTTCCCTCTAAGCTGAGTTCGTGTGAGCTAGCTCACAGTTTTCTAGCCTCTGGCTCGCACAGTTCTGTCTTAGCTCAGGAAGGAGGGCTCCAGAGCAGACTAATTTATGCAGCAGCCCACTCGTTCGCTCGCAACTTTAGTGCCAGCAGCTCACAAAGTAGAATTTTTGCTCACAAAACTACACAGCTTAGCGGCAGCGTTGCTAGGGACCAATGCTCCCTCTAAGCTGTGGACTCTTGTGAGCAAAAATTCTGCTTTGTGAGCGGCTGGCATCAAAGTTGTGAGTGAGTGATTTGGCTCCTGCGTTAATTAGTTTGCTCTGGCGCCATCCTTCTTGAGTGGAGACAAAAATCCGTGAGCTGGGGGTTACAAAGTTGTGAGCTAGCTCACTCTAACTCAGCTTAGGGGGAACACTGCTAGGGACCATCTCTACATCCCCTTGTACTAAATTCCACAATTCAATCACTTGCTGAGGGAAGAAGTACTTACCGTTGTCCATCCTGAATCTCTGCCCATCAACGTCATCAAACACTCTCAAATTCTACTATTCTACTCGCTCTCCACTTCCTCCATGCCATGCATAATTTTATAAACGTGTCTCATGGTCCCGCTTTTGCCTTCTTTTTTCTTTAAACTGAAGGGCCCCAGACTTTATAGCCTTTCCACGTAGATGTTGCGATCCATTAATCATCCTGCTCTTCCCTTCTTCACTTTTTTCCCATCGCCGCAACATCCTTTTTTTCCAAAGAAATGGTGACCAGAACTGAATGCAGCATCCCAAATCAGGCTGCACAACAGAGCTCCACAACAGCATTCTAATACTCGCCGTTTTATTTTTCAAGACTTTTCTTAACAACCCGCAGCATGAAGATTGTTTTTTTTTTTTCATAGCTGCCACCCGTTTTCATCAGCCTGTCCACTACAGCGCCAAGATCATTTTCCCTCTCATTTCCCATCAGTTCAAATGCCATCAAGATTTGTGTGTGTTATCTGTGAAGAAATTTTGTCTGCAACAGCCACATCCCAGCGTTTTTTTAACCACTGTTCAACGGTTGGTATCTTAGTTTGATTCCCAACTCGGGCTAATAGAGATCTGGCCGCGTACAGTTACAACAGCTTCTACTCCCAATAAACAAAACTCTTTTTTGGAAAGATGGTTTTCCTTTTTTTGGATACGTAACTGCAAGTAAAAATCCAATATATAAAGTGCCGACAAAATATTTAAATTTCGCCTTCTATGCTTAATTACGGATAGTTTTACGTTTTTGGAAAAATTGGTAGGCTGTGAGATCCAGTGTTGATGTTAATTATAATTGTTGTTCGTTATTGGATTTTTTAATTTGTTCATTGTTTTTTTGGAATGTATTATTGGAAGACATTGTTTCTTATTGAAGTTGTAAGTTAGGTTTATTATATAATAAAATAAAAAATATTTTTGAAAAACAGATTTGTGCGTGTGTGTGTGTGTGTGTGTGTGTGGAAGTGCCCTTTTTTCTCTTGAGTAATCAAAATGACCACTCAGAAAGGTCCCAAGAGTAACGAGTATTTGTGACATGTTTCAGACTTTATACGTGGGTGACGAAGATCAGGCTCTGCCCCTTGATATTTAAAGCCACATTAATGTTTTCTTTCTTTTTTTTCTTGAAAAAAAGAGGCAGCACCCTTCGAGCGTAGCATCCCTCCTTCCCAAGCTCTTTGGCTGATGTGCTTTGTAAAAGGAATTTCTCAATGAATTACACAGAAATCAAGTCGCTCTGTTCTGCCACGTTAGTCTCTGGCGAAACATTCCACGTAACTGGCCTCTCCTATGAGCAGGGGTCCGTTGGAGCGGGAGCGCACAGGAGCGCAGCTCCAGGAGTGAGGAGCCCAGGGGGCAGGCACATGACCAAGCCCCGCCCCCTCCCCGGCTTCCCCGAGCAGAGCAGAGGCACAACGCCCCGGGGAAAGCCCTGCTAGGGTCTTTATTGTTTTTAATGTTTTGTTTTAATATTGATAATTTTATCATTGTTCCTTTTATGACTGTGTGCTGCTTTTCCAGAGACTTGCTCAAGGTGGCATATAAATTTTCCTAGTATACCATTTTTTATCTGGGCACATGGCACATAAGTACTGGAGAAATTTCACCAACCCTTCAGCAGCTTCCACCCCATCAGTTTGGTGTAGTGGTCAGGAGTTGGACTCTAACCTGGGAGAACCGGGTTTGATTCCCCACTCCTCCACATGCAGCTGCTGGTGTGACCTTGGGCCAGTCACAAGTTCTCTCAGAGCTGTTCTCTCATGAGCAGTTCTCAAAAGACCTCTCTCAGCCCCACCTACCTCACAGGGTGTCTTGTTGTGGGGAGGGGAAGGGAAGGGGAAGGGATGGGTGGTGCACATGTCCTGGGTATCTCAAGTCTACTTGAAACCTGGTGGTTTCAAGGGAGCAGGAAGAGAATGAGGGTGTGTTCTTGACGCTTATTTTTATTGCCCAAAGTATTGGATGGGGAAGGGAATGGAGGAAGAGCAGGTCAGTTTCACTCACCTGTGGAGTGGAGTCTGAGGGGTGGGTGTTGCCTTCTGACACACTTCCGGTATGTTAGGGGGTGTGGCATATGCAAATGAGTTATGCAAATGAGTTATAGTAATGAGCTCCTGCACCTCTTTTTCTACAAAATGACCCCTGCCTATGAGGCAGTAATAAAGTAAGTAGGGGGGGGGGGGAGAGAGATTTTTGCAAAAGTGAGATGGTCGTGGGAAAAGATGTCGAGGAAGAAGAGGAGGAAGAGGAAGAGATGGGATTTATACCCCACCCTTCACTACCCAAGGGAGTCTTGGAGTGGCTTACAGTCTCCTTTTCCCTTCCCCTCCCCACAACAGACACCCTGTGAGGTGGTGGGGCTGAGAGAGCTCTGACAGCAACTGCTTTTTTTCTAGAACAGCTGGGACAGAATGATGGCTTGGCCAAGGTCATCTAGCAGGTGCAAGTGAAGGAGTGGGGAATCAAACCCAGTTCTCCCAGATTAGAGTCCGCACACTTAACCACTACACCAAACTGGTTCTCAGACATTGAATAATACAGGGATAAAACTAGGGGATAAAATGTTCCATAAGAGGCTGTTGATAAATCTTGCCTGGGGTTTCCCCACAAAACCAGCCTCCTGATTCTACCTTATCAGTAACCAGGATTAATCCAACTGTGTGGAATACCTTCCCGCTTGTGCAGTCCAAGGAATTGGACAGGACTCTGGGAAGCTTGAGACCTACCACCTGTTTGTACATCCCTTGCCCCTCCTGGTTGCTTAAATCTGCCGCAGGGGCTGGCGGACTGGGTCTGGGAGACTGTGAATGCCTCCCTGAGAGACTGGGTGGTCACCCCTGCCTTGGAGTGGGGAGTGGGGAGCACCCACTCCTAAAGAAATCCACTCTAGACACAGAAGAGCTGAATAACGACTGTCCAGCCTCAGTGGTTGAGCAAGGCGATTGAACAAGTGGTGGCTGGCCAACTCTGGAGATTCCTGGATGAAGTGGATTATTTAGATCCATTCCAATATGGTTTCAGGCCTGATTGTGGGACTGAAATGGCCTTGGATCACCCTGGTGGATGATATACATCAGGAGGACAGGGGAAGTGCGAACCTGGACCTCTCGGCGGCTTTTGATTCCACCCGTGGTGGTATCCTTCTGGACTCCCTTTTGGGACTGGGAGAGGGAAGTGCTGTTCTGTGGTGGTCCCAGTCCAACCCTGAGGGCAGGTTTCAAACTGTGGTGCTGGGGGGATAGCAGCTCTGCCCTTCGACTTTTGGCCTATGGACTTTTGGTTCCATCTTGTCCTCCATGCTTTTCAACCTTTATGTAGAGCCACTGGATGAGGTCACCTGGAGATCTGGCTGAGCTGCCACCTGAATGCAGATGACTCTCAGCTCCAAAATGCCCTACCAGCAGATCCCAGGGAGGTTGTGGAAACCAGCAACACTTGCCTGGAGACACTTTTCAGATGGATGAGGGCTACAAAGCTGAAACTTTAATCCCAACAAACTGGAGATGCTAATGGGCGGGCGGAAGTCTGACCTGAGAAATGGGTTATCCTGTGGTGGATGGGGCTGCAACTATCCCTAAAGGAGCGGGTTCATACTTGGGCCTAATTGGATCCATCAGGATATGATAGAGGATCCATCAATCCCCCACTGCTGGGGCGTCTGTACCCCTGTAAGTCTAAACCCCAACAGGTAGTGATTGGTCCATGACGAGGGGACCGTCTTCAATCCCCCTACCTTCAGATCACCTTCTTCCTGTCCAGAAAAAAAAAACACCAGATCAAGGGCGTGACCTGCACAGTGTGTGGGGCCTGCTGTTACCTGAGACAGGCCCATAGTTGTCATGGAGACTATGAAATCTTGAGCTGCTCCCCACAAGGAAGTCTGAGCATGGATGTTGAAATCCCCTGAGGCAATCGGCCTAGGAGTCCTCAAGACTGTGTTCAAAACCACCTCGAGAGCTGGGCAGCGGGATGGCCAGTACAGCAACAGAATCCCAGTCCAGTCTTGCATTCCCACCCCTAGATACGCACTCTCAGACCCATCAGAGTCCCAGACAGGCTATCAAGCCAGGGGGATAGAATCCCAACAGACATCGCTAAGAAGGGTCAACACCTCCCTTAACCGGGTGTAAGTGATACAAGCCAGGGCAGCCCTCTCTTCCGGAATTAAATTGCCAATGACTGCCACTTCACCTTAAATGACCTGGCATTTTGAAACAAGATATTAAAGCCCAGTGGGATGTTGATATGGTCCACTTCCCACTGTGGTTTTACAGATTCGCTTGCACCGTGCGTGTACGTTGTAAGGTTTAAATGTACAATTTCTGTGACATTCAGAGGTACAAAGTAGGCTAAATATATAACGTGCTTTACTTTGGAAGAAGAAGAAGAAGAAGAGATTGGATTTATACTCCGCCCTTCACTACCCAAGGGAGTCTCAGAGTGACTTACAAACTCTTTTCCCTTCCCCTCCCCACAACAGACACCCTGTGAGGTGGGTGGGGCTGGGAGAGCTCTGAGACAACTGTCCTTGAGAGAACAGCTGGTACAGAGCTATGGCTTGCCCAAGGTCATCCAGCCAGGTGCAAGTGGAGGAATGGGGAATCAAACCCGGTTCTCCCAGATTAGAGTCCGCGCACTTAACCACTACGCCAAACTGGCTCCGAGAGAGGCCAACATTTCCGCAAGGAGCAAAGCAAACCACACATGAGACAGTACTCCACTGAATTCTCCCCCCCACCCAACATTTCCCAGCAAAGCCAAGGACGGTGCAACTCAAATGGAAAGAGGTGAGATCCCAGAAGAAGGACCTGAGCATGAACCTGTGATTCACAACAGTTAAAAGTCTATGAGCAGGGTGCAGCATGGGAAGGAAATGGCTCCCACCAGCAGCACCACGGCGTGTGACTGAGGATCCATAACAAGCCAAGAATGATGTGCTGTCCTCCTGGGCGAATGAGCCTTCACTGCCCTTCCATTTGTACTGCATGATCTCCTCAGCATCCGTGTCTCAATTTATGCTGGCTATCTTATTTAAAAATAAATCCTTGTGAAGAACGGGGAGGGGGGAATAGAAATCCCACACAGTACAATATGCTCACCCAAGTCAAACTGCCTTTCTGGCCCTGATTTTATCGGAAAGGAACATGTTGTCCTTGCAGGACCATTTTTAACCCTCACAGGAATTATTTCAAGCTAGCCAAAAGAAGAACAAGAAGAAAATGCCATCAGGTTGTCTCATGATGTGTGGGCTTTTTTTTAAAAAAAATGTAGGGTCTCCCTTTAACACATCACAGTGTGGCGATAATTCTAGGTGGTAGCAATCTTGGTACATCAAATCATTGTCAACTAGGGTAGTGTATCCTCAGCAGGTTTGCCAGGCCCAGCTTGACAAGCACTGGGGCACCAGGAGATGAGGGGGTGGCCATTGGCAGCATAAAACCATAGAGTTCTCAGTGATTCCTAGAGAAGCATGACATCACTTCCAGTTTTTCCCAGAAGTGACATCACACCATTGCTGATGGTGATCTAAAAAAAAAATTATTTCTGCCATTGACCCAGCAGGCACATGGCATCCCAAAAGACAAGGAAATCAGAAGAGTGTTTGGATAGATCTAATTTGGACCATCTTTCTAGATCTTTTTGTATTTTGGTCCAGGTTGTCATGTAATTGTCCTGGCTAAAAAGAATTTCTGCTATAAAAATGAACGTACTACCAAAATTCAACTTTGTTACAGATGATCCCAATTTCCGTTCCAGAAAAGACTTTGAGTGACTGGCAAAGACAAATAGATAAGTTTGTATGGAAAGCCAAGAAGCCAAGAATAAGATTTAAAGTGCTGCAAGATGAAAAGAAAAGAGGTGGTTTGGGAATACCTATTCTGTTGAAAGTTACTGTCAAAAGGCAGTGAAAAGGAGCTGAAATAAAGAAAACAGGTGATTTGGGTGGCTGTGATCATTGGACGGCACCGGAGGAAACCACGTTTGCCACATTGCTGTCCAAAGGGAAGCTGGAGGCTTCTGTCCAAGGCCAAACCCCTGACGGATTTTGAAGGAGGCAAATGGAGTTTTGATAAGAACTGCCAAACCAGCGTGGAAAACGCAGTGGGAAACTGTCAAATAACCATAGCAAGAACTGTGTAACAGTAATGCTTAATAAAGAAACAGTAACAAGGATATATAGTGTGTGAATTTCTTACAATAACACTTCTTAACAAGCTACAAAGTCAGCGTGAGAATCCATCTCTTAAGTGGTGCATCATTAAAGCACTAAAGATCCTTCTTCAATGGTGAAGCCTCCTTTACCAGATAAAGAAGGTTGGAAGTGATGCTCCTTAAAAGTATCGCCTAGTAGCCCATCTCTAAAGTATTTGTTGGAACCGTGGTTCCTGGTTACGGCACTCGAGTATTTTGTGCTTGAAACAAGTCACCTTTGAAGAAGGATTCGAAATGAAGTGGATATCTAGATTATTCGTTGCGACTCCATTTGGAAATTCTCCTGAGATTTCGTTCGGAATTCTTCCTGTCTCTTAGTGCTTCAGTGTCGCACTACTTAAGAGATGTATTTCTCTTAAGATATTTTGTTAAGAAGTGTTACTGTAAGAAATTCACGCGCTATATATTCTTGTTACTGTTTCTTTATTAAGCGTTTCTGTGACACAGTTGTTGCTTTTGTTCCTGGTCGTTTTGGTCAGAACAGCAAGGTCTCTTCCATCTGGGGGCGGAAACTTCCAAGACAAAGCCCTGAAAATGACACAGATAACAAATGTACTGAACACCAAATGTATACGCACGTTGGAACATTAAACATACTATAATCAGTATGCCCTTAATATCAACTGGGATTCACAAAGTTTCGAAATGCAAACAAAAAGGTCTCTGAGCATGTACAAAGTTCACAAAAATTTCAAATACAAACAAGACGAAGGCTCTAGATTCCGCTCTTTGCTTCGTATTCTTCAGAAAATGACTTCTACTGAAGAGGGAGAGACTTTCGCAGAAGAGACTTCAAGTGAGAAACACAGACAGATTTATAGGTTCTCCCCGACCCCTGGGGTATTTCCTGTCAAATACAACTCCTCATAAGTCGCTGCACTGGCTGCCTATAGCATACCGGATCCGGTTCAAGGTGCTGGTGTTGACCTTTAAAGCCCTATATGGTCAGGGGCCTGCCTACTTGAGGGACCGCCTTTCCCCATATATGCCCCAGAGGGCACTGAGGTCAGGCACACAACATCGCCTGACTCTCCCCGGTCCGAAAGACGCTCAGCTGGCCTGTACCAGGGCCAGGGCTTTCTCGGTGGTGGCCCCATACTGGTGGAATGAGCTCCCGGATGACATCAGGGCCCTGCGGGACTTATTACAGTTCCGCAGGCCCTGCAAGACGGAGCTCTTCCACCAGGCTTTCAGTTAGGAGCCGCCACCGGGGGGAATTTGTAGGATAACATCGCCCTGGTCCCTTTTGGCCGAACCTTGTACTGCCTTCTGTTCACCACGAGAACTCTGATGCTGCCAGCCTTATATTGGTGTATGTGCTAATGTTGGTTTTATACTAGTTTTAACTGTTTAACTTGTAAACCACTTTGATGGTATCTTATGGTTGTTAGCCACCTTGAGCCAGTTCGCCGGCAAGGCGGGATAAAAATAAAATAAAATAAATGAATAAATGAATCTTGAAACTTTACTAATGGGCAACCAGTCATTAACACTGGAACTAATTTCCAAAGTCGGCGCGCCATCTGGGGGAGGAAACTTCCACGCGTTCCTAGCTGCCATTTTTGGACTTATGGTAGAGGTTCCTCATCTGAGGGCAGGACCTTTGAGCCAATGGTGAATCCCAGGGAAAACTCTGGTTCCCGTCCTCCCCACCCCCGTAGTGGCCACTTCCCCTCCCAACTGCAGCTTCCCCCAAGAGGGAACTCTCACACACTCCTTGTAGCCCCAGTGGAGATCTAAGGACAGTAGACAAAACCCAACGGCACTCCTTTGGTCTTCCCTCCCCAGCAAGGCAGCTTTTGGGATGACCATCCATGTCCTGGAGGACGAAAAGCTGGATTCTTCCATACACCTTTTTGCTTTGTTTGCAAACTCCATCTTCCATGGACAGCAGGCACTCAAGGGAAATTGCTGAGCAGTCAGGTTAGAATAGATAAAAGGAAGTACTTCTTCACCCAAAGAGTGATGAACACGTGGAATTCACTGCCACAGGAGGTGGTGGCGGCTACAAGCATGGATGGCTTCAAGGGGGAATTAGATAAACCTATGGAGCAGAGGTCCATCAGTGGCTATTAGCCACAAAGTACAGATAGGAACTCTCAGTCTGGGGCGAGTGATGCTCTGTATTCTTGGTGCTTGACGGAGGGGCAACAGTGGGAGGGCTTCTAGTGTCCTGCCCCCACTGCTGGACCTCCTGAGGGCACCTGGTGTTTTTGGCCACTTGTGTGACAGAGTGTTGGACTGGATGGGCCACTGGCCTGATCCAACATTGGCTTCTCTTATGTTCTTATGAATTGCATCGGGCAGCAAATCCGTAACTAAAAAGCTGTGAGCTCGATCACACCAACTCAGCTTAGAGGAAACACTGGTACGGTGTACAGTTCTGGTCGCCACACCTCAAAAAAGATGTTATAGCATTGGATGAAGTGCAGAAAAGGGCAACTAGAATGATAAAAGGGTTGGAACACTTTCCCTATGAAGAAAGGTTGAAGCGCTTGGGGCTCTTTAGCTTGGAGAAACGATGGCTGAGGGGCGACACGATCGAGGTTTATAAGATTACGCATGGGATAGAGCAGGTAGAGAAAGAAGTCTTTTTCTCCCTTTCTCACAATACAAGAACTCGTGGACACTCCATGAAATTGCTGAGCAGTCGGGTTAGAACAGATAAAAGGAAGTCCCTTCTTCACCCAAAGAGTGATTAACACGTGGAATTCACTGCCACACGAGGGGGTGGCGGCTACAAGCATGGACGGCTTCAAGAGGGAATTAGATAAATAAACACATGGAGCCGAGGTCCATCAGTGGCTATTAGCCACAAAGTATAGAAAGGAACTCTCAGTCTGGGGCAAGTGATGCTCTGTATTCTTGGTGCTTGATGGGGGGGCAAGAGTGGGAGGGCTTCTAGTGTCCTGGCCCCACTGGTGGACCTCCTGAGGGCACCTGGTGTTTTTGGCCACTTGTGTGCCAGAGTGTTGGACTGGATGGGCCACTGGCCCGATCCAACATTGGCTTCTCTTCTGTTCTTGTGTTCTTATGCCCTATTGCTGCAGCCCCCTTTGGCTGGACAATGGGACCCAGCAAATGCCCAGCGCTGCTAGCTACTGTTACTGGCTTGATCTGAAGAGCTCCCAGTTTGAGCTAGTAAATCTTCCCCTCCCCCTGGCAAAAAAAAAAAAGATAATGATTTATCCTTGAATTTTAGTCAAGCTCCTAAAGTCCCTTTCACTCCACTTGGCAGCCCAGAAGCTCCCTCGAAATGAAACTCTGGACAAGCCGAACAGCTCCATCTGTAATTCAGAATTCCTGAGCTGTGAGGGATGACTTGATCAGGGTGTTTGCATCAAAAACGGTCTGTCCTCCTCTGCCTAATTACAGCTTTGCCAGTGCTTTTGCTGCGATCCCTCCATTCTCTGTGAAGGGTGTGAGCAGCCTGTGATTAGGCACAAGCAAGACACTGATTACTGGTTAATTAGCTAGGCTAATAACCTGTCATTTGGGGGGGGGGGTGTTATTATATTTCTCCCCAAAGAAAGTTGTTTCAAAACATGGAGACATTAGGCTTGGTGTACTGCTAACTCAGAGCAAGGAGAAGCATCACACAGACAAGCAGAAACACACACACACACACACACACTAATACAAAAACATATACTTGCAGTGCTATTCTGTATATCATTACTCTGCCCTAAACTCAGGGGTCATTTTGTAGAAAAAGAGGTGCAGCTCATTAGCATAACTCATTTGCATAACTTATTTGCATATGCTACACCACCTGACATCACCGGAAGTATGTCAGAAGGCAAGAAAGAAAGAAAAGAGAGGGAGGGAGGGAAGAAGGAAGGAAGGAAGGCAGGAAAGAAGGAAGGAAGGAAGGGGAGAGAGAGAGAGAGAGAGAGAGAGAGAGAGAGAGAGAGAGAGAAAGAAAGAAAGAAAGAAAGAAAGAAAGAAAGGGAGGGAGGGAGGGAGGGAGGGAGGGGACAGCTACTAATCCAAGCCTCAGAAATATCACTATTCTGGGAGGAGAGCTTCAGTGGTGGCTGAAGCCTTCAGAAGGCTGGTCGGAGGAACAAGGACCTTTCCAGGGGACGGGGTCATTTTGCTGCAGCCATGACACAAGCAGGCATTCCCCCACGGGCAGCGGGGCTGGCACCAACTCCTGGAGCTGAACTCCCCCGAGCTCCTGCTCGAAATGACCCCTGCCTAAACTCATTAACTGGAATGAACTTAGGCTGGAATAAAGTCTGCATAGCACTGAACTATTAGAGAGGTTGTGAAGAGAGGTATCAAAAATTGTAGAAGGTGAAAAGTTCTCTCTCTCTCTCTCTCTCTCTCTCTCCTGAACAAAGATTTAGGATTTTACACTTTACAGGTGTTAACTATTTTAGCACAGGCTAGGACTCCCCACCTACTAGAGGTTAGTATCGCTAGTCCACGGACACTGTATTTTTCTTGGTAGGATTTGAGTTTTACATAATTATATTTCACACAGCACTTCCTGTGAGGCTCTGGTATAAAAATAAACCCACCCCTTCTGTCACACTTCTGCTTCACATATTAACAATGACACCTAATAATTTTTTTTTCACCTGATAGCGCCAGAATCTGCCACTTGCTGAACATCGGACAAGCTGCCTCCCCCATGATATCCCCCGGCTCATACGAGAACAAGTTCAGCAAACAAACGCACTTTAAAAAAGCCACAAACTTTGTAAACTGAATACCGTGGCGCCGAAGAGTTGGGAGCAGTGTTCCCTCTAAGCTGAGTTAGTGTGAGCTAGCTCACAGTTTCTTAGCCTCCGGCTCACACATTTTTGCCTTAGCTCAGGAAGGAAGAAGAAGAGAAGAGATTGGATTTATATCCTGCTCTTCACTCACTTGGAGTCTCAGAGCGGCTTACAAACTCCTTTCCCTTCCCCTCCCCACAACAGACACCCTGTGAGGTAGGTGGGGCTGAGAGAGCTCTGAGACAACTGTCCTTGAGAGAACAGCTGGTACAGAGCTATGGCTTGCCCAAGATCATCCAGCAGGTGCAAGTGGAGGAGTGGGGAATCAAACCCAGTTCTCCCCAGATTCGAGTCCGCACACTTAACCACTACACCAGGGGTGGGCAATTGTTTTGGCTCGGGGGCCATTTTGTGGGAGCGGAGGTTAGCGGAGGGCCGCACCTTTTAAAATGATTGCATTCATAAGTTAACTTTGCATTTCAGAAAAGGTATAAATCGTATCATAAAAATCAATAAATATAAATAAAATAAAATAGTGGAAGTTTTATTCAATTTCATATCATCTATAGCTGTAAGCACAATTAATTTTAGAATCAGGTTAATGAGACAAATGTACCCTATCACACCACGTGGCCGACTGTCTTGCCGGGCCGCAAAAAACTCTGTGGCGGGCCGCATGTGGCCCCTGGGCCGCAATTTGCCCACCCCTGCACTACACCAAAGGATGGCTCCAGAGCAAACTAATTTACGTAGCAGCCCAATCGCCCGCTCACAACTTTAAGGCCAGCAGCTCACAAAGTAGAATTTTTGCTCACAAGACTCCACCGTTTAGAGAGAGCACTGGTTGGGAGGACCAAAAATCTCTGCGGGCCAGCAAAGATGAGACAACCCAGACACCAGGCACAAGGACGCGCACAGCACACTCGTGTTTTCTCCTGAAGGGCCTTTATCCAGGACTGAAAAGGGATCGCTCCCTTTATGGCCCACCATTCGTGCTGGCATTGCTGAAGCGGAAGAGCCAGCATTATTCTGGGCTGTCTTAATTGAGGCTATCGTACGTAGAATATGCAATATGAAAGATGGTTTCTGTCCAGGTGCCACTAATGAGGCAGGACCTGGACATGATTAAGTGGAGTAACCAAAGGTGGAAACAGATGTAACATTTTAAGAGAGACAGAGGGTGGTTGACTAATGTTGCTGCCCTCCTCCTGGCAGAGTTACCCGGGGGGGGGGGACGACTTCTCAAGCAGGCTCGGGGGGGGGGGGGAATCGTTGTAGTTTTCTGGGTGATTCAGGTCGAACCAGAGACAAATCCCATTGCGACGGAGACCTACCGGCCAGCACTGGCAGCACCTCTCAACTTCACAAAACATAGCCCCCCAGACAGGGGTCATTTTGTAGAAAAAGAGGTGCAGGAGCTCATTAACATAACTCATTTGCGTATGCCACACCCCCTAACATACCGGAAGTGTGTCAGAAGGCAATGCCCACCCCTCAGGCTCCACTCCACAGGTGGGTGAAACTGACCTGCTCTTCCTCCATTCCCTTCCCCATCCAATACTTTGTGCCATAAAAATAAGCGTAAAGAACACACCCTCATTCTCTTCCTGCTCCCTTGAAACCACCAGGTTTCAAGTAGACTTGAGATACCCAGGACATGTGCACCACCCATCCCTTCCCCTTCCCCTCCCCACACCAAGACACCCTGTGAGGTCGGTGGGGCTGAGAGAGGTCTTTCCAGAACTGCCCTTGAGAGAACAGCTCTGAGAGAACTTGTGACTGGCCCAAGGTCACACCAGCAGCTGCACTTGGAGGAGTGGGGAATGAAACCCAGTTCTCCAAGATTAGTGTCCAACTCCTGATCACTACACCAAACTGATGGGGTGGAAGCTGTTGAAGGGTTGGTGAAATTTCTCCAGTACTTATGTGCCATGTGCCCAGATAAAAAATGGTATACTTAGAAAATGTATATGCCACCTTGAGCAAGTCTCTGGAAAAGCAGCGCACAGTCATAAAATGAACAATGATAAAATTATCAATATTAAAACAAAACATTAAAGACAATAAAGACCCTAGCAGGGCTTTCCCCGGGGCGCTGCGCCTCTGCACTGCTCGGGGAAGCCGAGGAGGGGGCGGGGCTTGGTCATGTGCCCGCCCCCTGGGCTCCTCACTCCCGGAGCTGCACTTCTGTGCACTCCCGCTCCAACGGACCCCTGCCCCCAGAGAAGTTCTGTAGCTGGTTCTGAATTCCTTTATTTCGGTAAGGAAGGTGAGGAATGCGCACACGCACACAAACACATATGTTACGTATACATGTGACTTTTCAAAAAAAAAAAAGAAGTCAGACAGCTCGAAGACAGAGATAAGATGGAGGCTGACAAATATATCTGACGTGAGAAGCCCCTCACCTAACCAGCACTGAACTTGCTGATGCATTTGTCTGCACGCAATCGTCACCTTGAGGTTAGACGACTGCAGTGCTTTCTACATGGGGCTGCCCTTGTCTCAGATCCGGAGGCTGCAGCTACTGCAGAATGCTGCAGCCAGGCTGTTGATGGGTCTCTCTGTGCAAGACCACATCCAGCGTGTGCTGAGGACACTGCACTGGCTGCCCATAGCGTACCCGATCCAGTTCAAGGTGCTGGTTCTAACCTTTAATGTCCTATATGGTCAGGGGCCTGCCTACCTGAGGGACCGCCTTTCCCCATATGTGCCCCAGAGGGCACTGAGGTCAGGCTCCCAACATTGCCTGACTCTCCCTGGTCCGAAAGAAGTGTGGCTGGCAACCACCAGAGCCAGGGCCTTCTCGGTGGCGGCTCCACACTGGTGGAATGAGCTCCTGGAAGACATCAGGGCCCTGAGGGATCTATTACAGTTCTTCAGGGCCTGCAAGACGGAGCTCTTCCACCAGGCCTTCGATTAGGAGCCGCCACTGATGGACGGGCCACTGGAACCTTTTCTGGCCTGGGATTTATGGGGTGCTGCACCCATTTCAGGATATGATCTAACCTGCTGCCATTATCAGAATGTTTTATCTGTGATTTTTACTAGTAACTTATGCTGTTTTAACTGATGTATTTATTGTCTTGATATTTCAACCTGTTAGCCGCCTTGAGCCAGCTTGTCTGGCAAGGCGGGATATAAATATGAATAATAAATAAATATTGTCTGTACCCATCAGAGAATCAAACCAGGTATCACATTGTCTTAAGCCTGGTCCACATCTGTAGCAAAATGAGGTGGTAGAATTCCATGCTGGCCAAATGGGTTGTAACCATTTCAGGCAGCCGTGCAGAGCAGGCCTCATTTATTAGCTGACAGCCAGGACTCGAGGACTAACAGCACGATCCCCAGCAATAACTCCAGTAGAAGCCCATTCAACTAAAGGCTCATGGTAAACAGGGGAAAAGATTGAGCTTTTTTAGTTTAGACTTACTACTTCAATGTCTTTGTATGCCTTTGGTGTTTGCGCACGAACACAGCTGATCTTGCAACTGGTTCTTGCAATCTCTTCTTGAATAGATGGGACTGATTTCTTAGGCAAAAAAAGGAGGCAATGCAATCTGAGTTCAGGCATTTAATGGGTTCCTCTAATTGCACAGGCATAAACAGTGGGTGATTGGCAAGTAATTCTGAGCTTTACATGAGTTGGTCAGTTTCGTGGCATGATTATGCCTCTCCTTTGGTAGTTCAGGTTAATTCATTCTTGAACTGGGGGGAAAAAGCAGCAGCAGGAAGCAGTGATCGAGGGGGCTACTGAACAGGCGCAAAGCTGCTCGGCGTGGGGACGAATTTCACTGGGAAACATTGAAGCAATCCCCCAGTGAAGAGCTCCCCCAAGGGAATCAGTGGAAGGTAACCTCACCCAGAGATAGTGTTTTTGAGAAAGTTCACAGGGTGCCTACTTTCAGCATCTCATTTTTTTGAGGGTGGGTTTTGTTTTGTCCTGTTTTCGAGCAATGGAGAGTGTTCTGATGTGCCACCAACTTAAGCATCCTTCCTAGGCCCATATTCCAGGAGAACCGACTGGTCACTGTCTGAAACCTGATGCTAGAATGCATGGATCATTGTCTCAGTACAGCAGGGCCGTCCTTCTGGAAGTTCAGAAATAGGCAGTGTGAGAGAAACATTAAATGCCACAAGCTCTAATGACCAAAAGGAGAACATTGTTGCCAACAACACTAGCTATTATGCTTCCAAAGAAAACATTTAATTCTATCTCCTGAAAAATAATAACAAATGGTAGGGAACAATTGTGAGATAAAGAAATATACGCTTTCCCCCTGCTTTGAAATCTTTCTAATAATGGACTTACCTGCCGTGTTCTTTTCCCCCCTGTTCCCAAAGCTATCGCAGAGCAAAACTCATGCAGTTAAGGAATTGCTGGCTTCTAAAGCTCTTATTGTTCTTTGTGTGTGTGGGGGGGAATCTCTATATAATGTCCTTTCTTTTCTCTTTCACTAAATATGTTTGGGTTTTTGTACAATAATACCCAGCCCAATAAAGAAGATTAGCCACCACTGGAGCCGATGCATCACCAACAAAGTGTCCTTTGAATGCCCCCGGCCCCCTGTTAGGTTAATAAAGCAGGGCGAATGGGGGGGAAATTGAATGCAATTCTGCAACGGCTGTTAATTTTTCCCTTACAACTTAAAAACATGGCAGGTTATGGCTACCCAGGACTAACCTTTGGAACGGATGGAATTTTCACCCGATTCCTTCAATTTGACCGCCACACTGGGCTTAAAGTTATTATAACTCATAGAATCAAAAAAAAGGAGTGAATTTAAGTTGAAGTGAGATGCAGATTTACTGGCAAGGTAATCCTGCTAAACTCTCTCAGATATAATTGCCAGTATAAATGGGGGATGAATCTGTTGGAATAAATTTTGCGGAGACAATACCTTTCAGTGGAAGGAAGCGGGTGCTAAGTCCCAGCTGGAAAAATAAGTCCCCACTGCCCCCCCCCCTCCATCTTTACTAGTTGGCACTCTTGGATATTTCTCCATGACATATAATGGATTTCTGGAATTTGCTGCCATAACACACAATGATGACCATGGGCTTAGCTGAGAATTAAACCATTTTGTGCTGGTCTATCCACAGCTATTAAAAATGACAGCTAAACAGAACTTCCTTGGGCCAAGGCAATTTGGATTCTGAAAACAGTGCAGGCACACGGAAGTCAAAAATGGCACAGTGATAAGGAATCACCGGCTGGATTTGAGGAGGGGAGAGACCGAAATGGGGATTTGTGGGTCAAAACAGCAGGGAGAAGGAATCTGAACCTATCCTGGAAGTCCAGAAGCATAGCATTTTACAGAGCCCTCTCAAACCATGACACCAGACAATGAACATCTGAGCTTCCACACATAAACAAACCTGGGTATATTACTGCTGTAGACCTCACGCATTAGGAAGCAAATGGAATCCATTTGTCTGAATTACTGCTATGGAGTTCGTTTTATTGCTTCTTGCTTGTTTTGGTTCCTGGCCAGCAGCAACCTGAAACCTGAATTTTCTTTTCCTGAAAGAAGTTCCACCATATCCCGGCATGAGATGGTCTCGGCCTTAAGATAAAGATATCCTGAAATACCTGGTCTCCACCCCCTTTTCTTTGTCTTGTGGCATCTGGCCTGTAAAGAGTTTTCTTTCTGGACCTTGGAAGCCTGCAGGCTGTTATGTGTTTTGGGGTTGGTCTAATGAAGGTATCTTACGGGTGACGGTTTGGACTTCTTGGTTCCAACACACACAGTCTCCAGAGTCAACTGTCGTTGGCTAATTTCTATTTCGCCTAGCTTGTCAGCTTCTTTTAGGCTGGCCAGCATCCAGGTGGGGCATGGAGATCTCCCAGAATTAAAACCAATTTCTAGAGTACAGTGATCAGTCTTCCAGAGAAAAATGGCTGCTTTGGAGGGTGGACTCCTAAGGCATTATGCCTTCCCCCCTCAAACACCACTGTCCTCAGACCCTTCCCTGAAATCTCCAGGCATTTCCCGGCCCACTGCTGGCCACCCTACCCCCTCAGCCAGCCTTGGCTATAGAGGAGTTCCGTGATTAGCTCAAAAAAAACAGTTCCCACAACCAGGGGTCCTTTTGTAGAAAAAGAGCTGCAGGAGCTCATTAGCATAACTCATTAGCATACCTCATTAGCATATGCCACGTCCCTTGACATCACCGGAAGTGTGTCAGAAAGGGAATGTCAGTTTCAGCCCCATTATACCCTATGGGCCATTGAAATCAATGGCAAAAACTCATAGGGTATATGAGGGGCTGGAGGAAAGGGGGCTTGAGGAAGAGGCTCCAAACTTGCAGGGTAGCTGCTGGGGCCTCTCCTTGAAATACCCACCAAGTTTCAAGAAGATTGGATCACGGGGTCCAATTCTATGGGCCCCCAAACAGGTTGTCCCCTCCCCTCCATTGTTCTTTATGGTGGGAAAAATGTTACCTTTTTTTTTCTACCATAGAGAACAATGGAGGGAATGGGGGCAACCTGTTTGGGGGCCCGTAGAATTGTACCCCCTGGTCCAAACTTCTTGAAACTTGGTGGGTATTTGGGGGAGAGGTCCCAGCAGCTACTCTGCAAGTTTGGAGCCTCTCCCTCAAACCCCCTCCCCTCCAGTCACTTTTAAAGTTGCTGCTGAATTTTGGAGAATCTGATTCGGCCCATGGCTGCCCTAGTGGCCACTCCTGAGCTGGCCCCAACAGACCCCTGCCCACAACACTTCCAGTGTGTGGAAGCCATAAAACTGTAGAGAGGAGAGAAGAGGAGGAATGATCAGAATGGGCCGTCTTTTCCCTCTCTTTCCAAAGACCGGGGATGAGGAACAGCACAAACAATGGTGTGTCTTGAGCACATATGTGGCCAATAAAATCTGTCCCCCTGGAGATCTGCTCCTTGCCCGAGACCTTCATTAAAAGGGTCACAATTAAGCAACCTAAAGGGGCATCCCGCTCCTGAAACAAAAGCTGTCGCCTCTGGGCCTACGAGGATCTCTCTGGCCGGCTGAGATTTCCGACTGTAAAGCTGCAACGTGATCATCTCTCACCCGGGATCCATAAAGCGACACAGGGTAGAAACTGTAGCTGGTAAATGAGGCATCAATCACACCTTCTCGCTCATCCTATCGCCAAGGGGAAGCGGGGAGGTGGACCCCAAGAGCTTTCACAAGCTGGACTTCATGCATTTGCACCCGTTCGTTCGGGCCTGAGTCAATTAGAACTTCATTAGAAATCAATTTGCAAGGCTCAGTTGAGCCATACCCATAGATCAGGCCATGCCAAGCGGTTTGTCCACTAATGGAATATTCCGCTGATGAACAGAATAAATCCTGAAATGAACTGGACAGACTTATCACCGACGAGTTGCCAGGCTGGGCTGCTTAGCCACGGATTGAGACTGAAGCTGTTTCTCAGCATATTCGTTCATTCATTCATTCATTCATTCATTATTTGTATTTCTACCCCGCCTAGCTGGGCAAGCTGGCTCAAGGTGGCTTCCAACAATTAAAATAGCATAAAACAATGGTTTACAGTTTAAAACAGGGGTCCTCAAACTTTTTAAACAGGGGCCCGTTCACTGTCCCTCAGACCGTTGGAGGGCCGGACTATAGTTTAAAAAAAAAATACCTATGAACAAATTCCTATGCACACTGCACATATCTTATTTTGAAGTAAAAAAAACAAAATGAGAACAAACACAATATTTAAAATGAAGAACAAGTAAAGTTAAATCAACAAACTTACCAGTATTTCAATGGGAACTACGGGTTTGCTTTTGGCTAATGAGATGGTCAATGTCCGGTTCCGTATTTGTCACTGCTAGTCGTAACAAGTGATGCAAGTGGGCATCAGTTAGTCTAGATCTGGTTGGAGATTTCAGATGTTATTTTGCGGGTAGGGAAGGCGCACGGGGGGGGGGGGGGGTTTGCGCACGCAAGCAAGGCACCCTTGACGGGGCTGTTTTCTTTCCCTCTCCGAAGAAACAAAGAACTCGGCATCCTCACAAACTTTTTAAGGCAGCAAGCCCCCCGCTGCTTCTCCCTGAAACTCCACTACTGCAGGCATCATGATGGGAAAGAGAAACCTCTCTCTCTCTCTCTCTCTCTCTCTCTCTCTCTCCCCCTCCGATTCCCAGCAGCACAAAAAGCCTCGAAAAAGAGCCCCGCCCGGCTCTTGGGACTGGCGCAGGTCTCCTAGCCGGCTGAGAGGCCTCTCAGCCGGCTAGGAGACTTGGGGCCAGCCGGAGCGCCTGCCACCCCACACTTACCCTCTTCCAGTCTTCCTTTTGCCTCCTCCTGGCTGACTGGAAGCAGGGGGGCGGGGCTTTGTCATGTGGCCCGGGACGAGTCGGCTGCAGTTTTTCCGCTGCTTTGTGTGCTGCTGGGAATTGGAGGACAGGCAGCGGCACACCCGGCGGGCCAGAAAAATGCCCTCGGCGGGCTGCGTGTGGCCCCCGGGCCGTAGTTTGAGGACCCCTGGTTTAAAACATAACATTGACAAATAGAACAACAGATAAAAATGGCAGCAATCAAAGTCATTCGGTGAACAGGGCAGCATCCAAATTAAGCCATCTCTGGCAGGGGCTCAGGCAGCAAGTTCCAAGGCAAAGTTGTCCTTAATCCCCCAGTGGCAGCTCCTAATCGAAAGTCTGGTGGAAGAGCTCCGTCTTACAGGCCCTGCGGAACTGTAATAGGTCCTGCAGGGCCCTGATGTCCCCCACGAGCTCATTCCTCCAGTATGGGGCTGCCACCGAGAAAGCCCTGGTTCTAGTACTGGCCAGCCAAACTTCTTTCGGACCAGGGAGAGTCAAGCAATGTCGAGAGCTTGACCTCAGTGCCCTCTGGGGAAGCACTGCTTCCCAGCATTGCTTGATCGTGTTCTTGGATGACCAAGAGACAGGACTTGAAGGGCTTTGTGGAGAGAGTGGTCTCAGGTCAGAATGGTTTTTGTTGAGTTCAGTGAAGCAGCCTGCAATTGGGGACATAGGAAAAAGGAAAAGCTGCCCTCTTCTCCAGAAATGGGGGTCATCAGTAGGCTTGCCAGCCTCCAGGTGGGGCCTGGAGATCTCCCTAAATGACAACTGACCTCCAAATGACAGAGATCTGTTCCCCTGGAGAAAACGGCTGCTTTGGAGGATAGGCTTTATAACATTATACCCTGGTGAGGTACTTCCCATACCCTGTCCATGCCATGCTCACATGCACACATCAGTAAAGTTGCTAACTCCGGGGTCGGAAAATTCCTGGATATTTAGGGGTGGATCTTGGGGAGGATGGGAGCCGGGGAAGGGAGCGGCCTTGGTGGCATACAGTGCCATAGACGGAACCGTCCAAAGCAGCCATTTTCTCCAGGGCAACGATCTCTGTCCTCTGGAGATCAAATTGTAATTCTAGGAGTTTGGCAGTCCCCCCCTGGAGGTTGGCAACCCATCAGGGAAGGACACCATTGACGTGAGAATTCCGGCTCCATGTTTTCCTGGCACGCTCGATACCTTCCTTGCCTGTGGTCTGAATGGGTCCAATCTGATCTGTCGTCTCAGGGATCAGCAATCCCATTTCTGTGGTGTTTCTCAGCTAGGCCGTGGTTTGCATATGTATGGGAGCCATCTTAAAATTAGATGCATGGCTGGCTGTAATAAATTTTATTTCCCCAGAAGATCTATAAAACGCTGTACTCAAAATTAGCTCTGTAGAATTCCTCAGTGAAGGGAGACCTCAGTTAGGGTTGCCAAGTCTGGGTGGGAAAATACCTGGGGACTTTGGGGGTGGAGCCGGGAGAGGGCAGGGTTTGGGGAGGGGAGGGGCCTCAGCATGGTACAATGCCATAGAGTCCACCCTTCAAAGCAGCCATTTTCTCCAGGGGAGCTGATCTCTGTCAGCTGGAGATCAGTTGTAAAAGCAGGAGATCCCCAGGCCCCACCTGGGGGCTGGCAGCTTTAACCACAGTTCTGTTGTGGACCAAAGGAA
This sequence comes from Lepidodactylus listeri, assembly GCA_029233225.1. Lineage (NCBI taxonomy): Eukaryota > Metazoa > Chordata > Lepidosauria > Squamata > Gekkonidae > Lepidodactylus > Lepidodactylus listeri. The sequence goes on from JARCFY010000021.1 coordinate 16,171,300, forward strand.
ATGAAACCGTTACCAAGAAGAAGAGGGGAGGAGATGCCTGCCTTGACGCGCTCATTATAACTTCCCTCTTCATTTCCAGAGTTTTCAAAAGGCTCAACAGGTAGCAGTAGCTCTTGGCAACCCACTTCTGCTTAATGTGATTTATTCATATTTGTCGCTAATGGAAAGAGCTACTGCTTGATTCAGCAAAGGCTCTTCTGTGAGTTCCCTACTCTGAGTATTGACTGTAGGCGACACAAGAAAGGGGAAAGACAAATTTGGGCCCTGGCCACTGACCCGCAGAATGCTTGATGGCGGCTTGACTGCAGTGTTGTATCTTTTGAGATTTATCAACATTCTCATGCCTTTTGGCAACAGCCAGTTGCTGTTCATCATCTGAAGGACCCAGGAGGATTCAGGTCCCAAAGATCAAGCAGGAATAAGAGAAGTGTCCTGTTGTTCAGTTGCACCAGTCTCTGAGTTTTGCTGTGGATCCTCCAGGTGGTTCTTGCAATCAAATAGTTTCTTATAGCTTCAAATTGTCTCTGCTGGTGCACCGTCTCGCCTTTATCTCAGCAGGCACAACCAAAAGGCCTACCCAAAGTGGATTTAAATCCCTGTTTAAACTTCCGTCTTCATTCAGTTGTTTTCAGACTGATCTCCTCTATCTTTTAAGTCTGAGGTCTGGCTCCGTCCTCTTGTTTTCTACAGCAACTTGTCGACATTGGCATTCCAGAAATAATAACCTGTCTCTATATAAAACCCAGTTCACAACCCTATGTCACACTCTGGTGTGACCAAGAATGCCATAAACAAGAAATGCTATCTATAGGGAAAGGTGTTTTCCAATGCATCCCTCCAACTCCACCTTTCTAGCCGGTTAATCGAGGCGACCAGCTTTGCATGCAATTGCAGGAATCTTGAAGTGACCTCCATGTGGTAAAAACCAGTCATCGTTGTATCTGCCCAATATCTCAGGTGAACACTGGGTTCTTGAAGGAACATCTCCCCCTGCATGGACCAACTCGTGGATTAAGATTAGGGTTGCCAGCCTCCTAGTGGGACCTGGAGATCTCCCTCTATTATAATTGATCTCCAGCTGATCAAAACCATTTCCCCTGGGGAAAATGGCAGTTTTGGAGAGTGGGCTGCGTGGCATTATACCCCCAAATCCCACCCTCGCCAGGCTTCCCTGCAAAACCGCTAGGTATTTCCCAACTCAGTTACTCTCTTGTAGTTACAATTTCTGAATGAGTCAATAGAAAAAGTCTTAGTATTGGATGAATTCTGAAGGTTTTCCTGGTCACCGCACAAGCACATCCTGTGCAGGGGGGACACACATTTTGGGGCTGTCCTCCCACTCCCACAGCTCCTGTGCTTCATCTCTGGAAGCCTGCTTCTCCCTAGCAAGTCTCCCAGGTTTTGGTCTTTTGGCTGTAAATAGGGGAGGATTTTGGTACCTTGGTGTTATGTATTGACCATGCGGTCGCCATGTGCTCCCGCAATGGTGACTGCCATGTGGCCAGAGCACATGGCCAAGAAACTACCTGAGCTTCAGCCAGGTAGAACAAAGGCCAGGTGGATTCAAACCGGCCATCAATCCTGTACCTAGGTTTCTCCCAGGGAACCTATGAAATGTAAATAGACTTGTAATAGCCTATCAGGCCAGTTGGGCGAGGTCAGGGGATTATCCCTGACCAGCATAAAAGGAGGGCTCGGAGCCCTGGGTTGTATGCTTCACCCGGACCAGCAATAAAGATCTAGCTGTTTCACTATTCCATGGACTCCCGACTCCAATACTTCTCACTTGGGATGTTAGACAGGAGATGTCAATATTTTTCTATAACTGCCTGAACTGGTTTATTGAACTGGTTTATATGTACTGTTGCATAGCAAAGGAATGATCATCCTATCAGCGCTTTATTTTTTTTATGCTTGGAATAAGTAAGGTTGTCCTTGGTGTATTGTTTGCTCTGGAGAAAGCTCTTTTTAATATTCCTGAAGAACAACCCCTATCTGCAAGTTGGCTCATCAGAATCCCAGCTTGTCTCTGGAAGCCACCGTTTACACTGCAATTCCTCCTCAGTCTTAAAAACTGGGAATGTGGCAGGTTCCTTTTTAAGTGACCTGGCTGGAAACGATATTGTGTCTACTGTATGTTGGTAGCCGCCCTGAGCCCGCCAAAAGGTGGGGAGGGTGGAATAGAAGTTGAAGGAATAGATAGATAGATAGATAGATAGATAGATAGATAGATAGATAGATAGATAGATAGATAGATAGATAGATAGACAGACAGATAGATAGATAGATAGATAGATAGGTCTTCTAGGAAGCTTTAAGGTTTGGCAGGGATTCAAACTTAAGTTGCACAGTTGCAAGGTCAGCACTCTTTCCAGTCCCCCACACCGGCTTTCCAGGGTGATTAAGCGGAGAAGCACATGCATGTGCTAAGAAACACTCTGCATTTGTGTTGGTTACATTTATTTATTCATATCCCACTTTTCTCCCCAGTCAGGACTCAATGCAGCTTAGAACGTTGTTCTCCTATCCTTTATTTTCTCACAACATCCCTGTCAGGCAGGCCAGACTGGGAGTTTGTGACAGGCCCAAGGTAACCAGAAGTGGAGATTCACCCTGGGTCTTCCAGGATCCTAGGCCGGGGTGGGCAAACTTGCTCAGCGTAAGAGCCACCTAGAACAGAGGTGGCCAAACTTGCTTAACGTAAGAGCCGCATAGAATAAGCATCAGATGTTTGAGAGCCACAAGACATGAACAAATATTACCTGCTTTTATTGGAAAATAAGCAGATTTGCTTTTTATTAACATTAAATGAGACTGCCAAAAATAACAACAAAAGGGGTAAAAGCAGATATTGATAATGATATTAATTTGTCCAATGATATTTGTTTGCTAATGATATTTAGCGTCCCCTGCCAGGAGCCACAGTTTGCCCACCCCTCTCCTAGGCCAACATTATATCCTGCTGGCTCTGGCTTCTGTTCTCTCACAAGTTCTGACAATGGAAGCCAGTCTTGGCTGCATTTTGCTCCAGATTCAGCTCTGCCTAGCAGGTGTGCACAAACACACAACACAAGGCAAGCGAAAACAAGATACCCTGCGGTTTTCTGTCTGAAAGAGCAAATCTCCTCAGGAAAAGTAGTTTGGCTGAAGCAATCCCAAGGCAAGGAGGTGGCCACAGGGATGCCAGGAAGAAAGAAGAAGAAATTGGAGAGCAAGAAGAGAGATTTGCCTGTACGGCTCCGGCACTGACTCCATCCCCTTGCCCTTTTGCTCAAGAAGGTCACCGCCAGTAAATGAAAGGGGAGGAGAAGGACAGCTGCCACCAAAGGGAAGGTCATGGCAAAGACGCTTTGCCTTGCCTGGTTTGCCCTTGGAAGTCACCTTTCACAAATGTCTCTAGATGACAAGAAGACCTCATGCCAATTGAACTCTTCTTTGAGTTAGCCTCTTTTTGTCTATTCAGATTATGACAGCTTTTGAAGTTCTCATCCCGATTGCTTCAACCTTTTTTTTAAAAAAAGAATTGCCATTTTGATTTCACTTCTTCTTTGTGCAAATTGAAGCCCTGTTTCTTTCTTTCTTTCTTTCTTTCTTTCTTTCTTTCTTTTTGCACCACTTTTTGTTTCTTTACACTGGATTTTTTCCAGAAAAGCATACGCATTTCAGGGACAGTTCACTAAGCTATTCTTACAAATCTCAGATATGTCCATTTGCACAATTAGACTGCTTTCTTGTAGTACTAGACTGATTTCTCCCAGCTGCCACCCCCCCATCTACCCCTGACACTCCAATTGTTAAAATTCATATATTTACATGAAATAAAGAGATTTTCAAGTTGAGACTTACTATTTAGAGGCATCTGTGTGCCTTCAGTGCCTGCCCATGAAACTAGCTGATCTTGTGATCAGTTTTTACAATCACTTTATGAATAGATGCTGCTGATTGTGCAGACACACAAAAAAGGCTGAACTGCAAGTGCCCTCAAGCTTGACCAAGTAGGTCCCCTTAATGGTCTAATCATCTTCCCTGGTGATACACACCCCATCTCCAGCAGCTGAGCAGATTTAGTGCATGGATTGTGCAAGCTCAAAAGCTGCTGCAAAGTGAAACTTGTTACTCATTTGAAAGGCATCGCCTGGCCCTGTAATGCAAACAAGTACTGTGCAGGTACACAGAATGCAGGTCAAATAGCGATAAAAGCAACCTGTTCAAGATCTTGCTTCATGCCTGAGTAAGGAAGATTACTCAAGATCAAGTTGCATGGAGGCTGTGCTCCTGTCAAAGTTGTCAGCATGCCCAGTGCACTTTTTCAATATTTTTTTTCCTGGTCAATAAATTTGCATTATGCGTGTATCTTGCATACAAATGGCACACGTTATATGTATAAATACCATATACGCTGCATATAAACAAGATAACAGGCGCGCAAAATACAAAGAAACGTTAAAGAATTGACAGCAAGAAGCAGAGAAGCAAAGCCGCCGAAGAAATATAAATGAATATAGAACAAAATGGAATGGGGAAGATGCGCTGCTCGTCCTGCATTCTGATTCTTTGCCTCAATATTTCATTTGAATAAATGGTACATTTTAGTCTTCGGGGGAAGATTCCTCTTCCAGGGTCAGGTAGACCTGCGTGAAGTGCAGAGAAAACGGTAGTTGAGTTTACTGTTTTTAGAAGAAGGAGATGCCATTGAGTCGCCCCATCTAAGGGGCATTCCAGGCTAGAGAGGTGATTTGGCATTGCCTTCTTCCATGTAGCTGTCAGCTATGCTGCCATGGAGCAAGTGGAAGGCGAAGCTCGCCTCTGGTATTCTAAGTTTTGATTCTTCTGCCTCTAGGGTTGCCAAGTAACTTACCAGCAGGAGCGGGAGAGTCCCACTCCTGTTCCGGGACCCTCGTGCGTGCATGGCGTGATGACGTCACCCGGAAGTGACGTCATCACATATTGGGCACGTTGCCGGGGCGACGCTCTGGTAATCACCCTAAAACTCTATGGATACCATAGAGCTCTGATGAAGAGCTGGTGGCTATGATGAAGAAGAGCTGGTTTTTATACCCCACTTTTCTCTACCCTAAGGAGTTTCAGAGTGCCTTACAATTGCCTTTCCTTCCTCTCCCCACAACAGGAACCTTGTGAGGCAGGTGAGGCTGAAAGAGTTCTGAGAGCGGTGACTGGCCCAAGGTCACCCAGCAGGCTTCGTGCGGATGCGTGGGGAATCAAATCTGGTTCTCCGGATTAGAGTCCGCCACTCTTAACGACTCCACCGCAGTGACTGGAGGGAACCTCCATCTCATAGAAGACAGCATCGGTGGGAAGATTTTCTCTGCCTTCTTTTTGCTCCTCTGCACTCCTGCATACTTCTTCCAACCTTGATTTTTTTGTACCTTTTCTCCTTCTCAGCTGTTTCCTTCCATCCTCCCTCCCCCACCATCTTTTTTTCTATTGCTTGCTCCTCTCTCCCGGCTCCATCCTCTCTTGCTATTCCCGCTCCCCCCTCTCCATCCCCCTTTCCAGTTCTTCACTACATCTCACTGAAAAGAAGGGTGATTCCAAGGAATGTTCAGACTATCACACGATGGCACTCATTTCACACGCTAGCGAGGTCATGCTCAAGATCCTACAAGCTAGGCTTCAGCTGTACATGGCTAGAGAACTGCCAGAAGTACAAGCTGGGTTTCGAAGAGTTAGAAGAACTGGAGATCAAACTGCCAACATTCGCTGGATTATGGAGAAAGCAAAAACATCTACTTCTGCTCCATTGACTACGCTAAAGCCTTTGATTGTGTGGATCACAACAAACTGTGGCGAGTCCTTAAAGAGATGGGAGCACCAGACCACCTCACATGCGTCTTGAGAAACCTGTACGAGGGCCAAGAAGCGACAGTTAGAACTGGACATGGAACAACTGATTGGTTTAGCAACGGACAAGGAGTACAACAAGGATGTATATTGTCACCCTGCTGATTTAATTTATAAGCAGAGTACATCGTGCGGAATGCCGGCCTGGGTGAACCACAAGCCGGAATTAAGATTGCTGGGGAAAACATCAGCGACCTCAGATATGCAGACGATACCATTCTAATGGCAGAAAGTGAAAAGGACCTCAAGAGCTTCTTGCGAAGGGTGAAGAAGAGAGCGCAAAAGTTGGCTTGAAACCCGACATCAAAAAACTAAGCTCATGGCATCCGGTCGCATCACTCCTTGGCAAATAGAAGGGGAAGTCGTGGAAGCAGTGACAGACTTCATCTTCCTGGGATCCAAGATCACTGCAGACGGTGACTGCAGCCATGAAATTAAAAGACCCCTGCTCCTTGGAAGAAAAGTGATGGCAAACCTAGACAGCATAACAAAAAGTAGAGACATCACCCTGCCAACAAAAGTCTGTATGGTCAAAGCAATGGTACTCCCAGTAGTAATGTATGGCTGCGAGAGTTGGACTATAAGGAAGGCCGAGCGCCAAAGAATAGGTTCTTTTGAATTATGGTGCTGGAGATGAGAGTCCCTTGGACTGCAAGGAGATCAAATCAGTCAATCCTAAAAGAACTCAGCCCTGACTGTTCCCTAGAAGGCCAGATCCTGAAGCTGAAGCTGAAATACTTTGGCCACCAAATGAGAAGGGAGCACTCCCTGGAGAAGACCCTGATGCTGGGAAAGACTGAAGGTCAAAGAAGAAGGGGACGGCAAAGGATGAGATGGTTGGACAGTGTTATTGATGCAACAAACATGAAATTAAGGAAACTCCGGAGCACAACAGAAGACTGGAGGGCCTGGCGTGATGTGGTCCATGGGGTCGCGAAGAGTCAGACTCGACTGTGCGACTGAACAACAACAACAACAAAACTCTCCCGTGTCCTGTGATTAGAATAGCAACAGTGACAGTGAGACGCCAGGCCCATCCGTTGGGGTGGGCCCCTGGCTCAGTGACGGAACAACTGCTTGGCATGGAGAAGGTCCCAAGTTCAATTCCCAGCTTCTTGTCAGGTTCTGACAATGCTCTGCTTGTGTTTCTGTTTCTGTGATCTATATTGTAGCCATTTGTTATTTACTGCTTGCCTTGAAGTAGATTAGCTGCTCTGCTGAATGTAACAGTCTTGTCCCGGGAGGATGGCGTGCCACATTCCTGAACATCACATAAACAGGGACTATCACATCCATCCACTCCCACTGGCCTTTGAGGTTCACAGAATGTTATCTTGCTGTTCTAACCTTGGGGCTCTTGAATTGTTGCTAACAAAATGTTTAGCCTATCGTTTACACATTTGGGTCACCCAGGGCAGGAAGGGAATTTTTATTACTTTCCCACCTTCTCTGTGAGAACCAAATGGTTGCTGTATTTTCCCGCTTCTTTGTACCCCTTCTGATTGGTCCAGCACCTGTATTCAATTGTGACTGAAGGTATATTAATCCCTGTTGCTTGCTGTCATGTATCTCTAACAAACATCGAGAACCTGAACCATTACTGGAATAAAAGAACTTTGCATTTTAACAAAGGTCTGGTCTGATAGTGTCAGCTCAGAAGCCTCACACTTCTCCAGTTAAAACGATCAGGTGACAAGCGATGGGAAAGAACTCGGGGGGGGGGGCAATTCTGCGTTGGTTTTTCCCTCCATCGTTTTAGCAAACCCGTGCTGGAAAAGAAATCCCCCTCTACATTGCATGTTGCTTTCACTTTCCTTAATCATCAGATTTCGACACAGATTTACGGCTGCTTTATGGCTGTTCGGGGGTGACTTTGCAGTCAGTAAGGTGTTGGCCATCGCCAGTTAAAAGGACCAGATAGTCAGCAGTGTGAAAGACCTCTTCCTGAATTCCAGGAGAGCCGCTACCAATCAGAGAAGCCCCTTACTGATCTTGAGAGGCTGGTGGTTTGGGTCAGTTTTCAACCACCTCCGGGCCATTTTACACCTCCCCTCTAAAGTAGTTTGACTGCTGTCTTTTCCTGTGCTGATTTCACAGTGGTGTGAAATTTCACTCCAGGGGGTCTAAGTGCACTAATCATTAGCAATTGTTTAAAGCAGAATGAAGCCGGTTGCATACTAGCTTGACCACAGGAGGGCAATTAGTAGATGTGGACATTTCAGTGGCAGCACAGTTTCACACCGCACAGAAGTATGGGCAGGGTTTTTTGGAACTAGAATGATTCCAGCGGGAAAGTCAGATATAAAAACAGCCTCCGTGTGCCCACGTCTCCTCTGCTTGCCACTGTGTTGCCGGTTCCTTCAGGCTCCCCCCAGGGCACCCCCATCCACTGACAATGGCCGTGTCTCTCCCTCTCCCCCGCCAGAGGACCCAGCTGTTCTCAGTGCGTTGCTGTTGGGTTGGTGTATCAAGCCCCCTCGTATGGCCAGATCGCCTCCGGAACTGTCCCCCCCCCCCCCAAAGACCCTTTTAACTGGAGATGCCAGAAAAGATGCGGTTGAAAATCTCCACGAAACAGCGTGTTGCTTCAGCTCACCTAAAACATGCCACGGTTCTGGTTGGTGGCCAGCATTGTTCCCCTGACTTTTCCCTTCCCTTCCCCTCCTCCTTTCTCCTCCTCCTCCCCCCTCTTTTCCAGGCCAATAAAAATAAACTACGCTGATGAAACGGCTCGAAAGACTAGAAAGGAGAACACAGCTTTCCCCCTCATGCTGAGATGTCTGACCTTTCGGCAGCAGCTTCAGAAACCGCAGGCAACAGCCCTTCACTAGCATCGCCTCCTGAAGAACCACTCAGAGTTTCCTTCCTTTGCCTTTTTCCTTCTCTGGCTCTGTCAGCGGCTATTTCTTTTCTTCTTAACCCTTCAGCTCCAGGTGGGACATGGATCTCCCGGAATTACGACTGATCTCAAAGCTCCAGAGTAGGATGGCCTGGCTGTTTTCCCTGGAAGTGAAATCATGGTGCATGCACTGCCGACCGGGTTTATTGATTCCCCCCACCCCAGCACCACTCTGAGTGGTAGCAGGGAATGCAGTTTACCTGGCAACTTTACGACGGAGATCCGTTCCCTCGGCGAAGATGGTAGATTGGGAGGGTAGACCTGAAGGCATGCTGTTTTTAATGTTCAAGTGTTTTCATGATGTTTGCTGCCTTGGGGACCCTAACTGGGTTGAAAGATGGCATAACAATATTTAAAATACACAAATAATTGCCCCACTGAGGGAAGGGCTGTGTGGCTCAGTGGTCGAGCATCTGCTTGGCATGCAGAAGGTCCCGGGTTCAATCGCCAGCATCTCCAGTTAAAAGGACCAGGCAGCGGGTGATGGGAAAGACCTCTGCCTGAGACCCTGGAGAGCCATGAAGTGGGGCTGTGGCTCAGTGGTAGAGCATCTGCTTGGCATGCAGAAGGTCCCGGGTTCAATCGCCAGCATCTCCAGTTAAAAGGACCAGGCAGTGGGTGATGGGAAAGACCTCTGCCTGAGACCCTGGAGAGCCATGAAGAGCGGCTGTGGCTCAGTGGCAGAGCATCTGCTTGGCATGCAGAAGGTCCCGGGTTCAATCGCCAGCATCTCCAGTTAAAAGGACCAGGCAGTAGGTGATGGGAAAGACCTCTGCCTGAGACCCTGGAGAGCCATGAAGTGGGGCTGTGGCTCAGTGGTAGAGCATCTGCTTGGCATGCAGAAGGTCCCGGGTTCAATCCCCAGCATCTCCAGTTAAAAGGACCAGGCAGCAGGTGATGGGAAAGACCTCTGCCTGAGACCCTGGAGAGCCATGAAGTGGGGCTGTGGCTCAGTGGCAGAGCATCTGCTTGGCATGCAGAAGGTCCCGGGTTCAATCGCCAGCATCTCCAGTTAAAAGGACCAGGCAGTGGGTGATGGGAAAGACCTCTGCCTGAGACCCTGGAGAGCCATGAAGTGGGGCTGTGGCTCAGTGGTAGAGCATCTGCTTGGCATGCAGAAGGTCCCGGGTTCAATCGCCAGCATCTCCAGTTAAAAGGACCAGGCAGTAGGTGATGGGAAAGACCTCTGCCTGAGACCCTGGAGAGCCATGAAGTGGGGCTGTGGCTCAGTGGTAGAGCATCTGCTTGGCATGCAGAAGGTCCCGGGTTCAATCGCCAGCATCTCCAGTTAAAAGGACCAGGCAGTGGGTGATGGGAAAGACCTCTGCCTGAGACCCTGGAGAGCCATGAAGTGGGGCTGTGGCTCAGTGGCAGAGCATCTGCTTGGCATGCAGAAGGTCCCGGGTTCAATCGCCAGCATCTCCAGTTAAAAGGACCAGGCAGTAGGTGATGGGAAAGACCTCTGCCTGAGACCCTGGAGAGCCATGAAGTGGGGCTGTGGCTCAGTGGTAGAGCATCTGCTTGGCATGCAGAAGGTCCCGGGTTCAATCCCCAGCATCTCCAGTTAAAAGGACCAGGCAGCAGGTGATGGGAAAGACCTCTGCCTGAGACCCTGGAGAGCCATGAAGTGGGGCTGTGGCTCAGTGGCAGAGCATCTGCTTGGCATGCAGAAGGTCCCGGGTTCAATCCCCAGCATCTCCAGTTAAAAGGACCAGGCAGCAGGTGATGGGAAAGATCTCTGCCTGAGACCCTGGAGAGCTGCTGCCAGTCTGAGAAGAGAATAAAGACTCACCACACTGGAACAATGGTCTGATTCATTGTCTCGACCAGGCAGTAGGTGATGTGAGAGACTCTGAAAGAAGGCAGCCTTGTGTGATGTCCCTCTCCTCCCCAAATCCTGCCCTTCCCGGTCTCCATTCCTCAGTCTCCAGGAATTTCTCAACCCAGAGAATACAACGTTACTCCATATGCTGGGAGGCATGGTTCCTGATCAAAATAGGTGCAAAAAAAAAAAAAAAATGAAGCATGCCAACTTACGGTGTGTGTGTGTGGGGGGGGAGAGCTGTGTTATGGTGTGTTCAGTGGAGGACTGGAGGAAGAGAGTCTCTCCAACGCTATCCTGCCTTCCCAGCTCTTGGAACTTCTCACTCATCCCACGCTATGGAGCAATGTGAGCACAGCCAGTTTCTTCAGGGACAGGGGTCATTTCATCAAAAAAGAGGTGCAGGAGCTCATTAGCATAACTCATTAGCATAATTCATTTGCATATGCCACACCCCCTGACATCACCGGAAGTGTGTCAGAAGGCAACACCCACCGCTCAGGCTCCACCCCCAAAATCTCCAGGTCTTTCCCAACTCAGAGCTGGCGAGCCAGCTTGACACTTTGACTAAAGACACTTGAGGTTTCCTTTGCTCTTGCAGGGAAGCTACCCTACGACAAGCATGAAAATACAGGTCAAGTTGGTATGCTTTTGCTTTTCCCCACAGCGCATCACCATATGTGCCCGCTCCTGGGCTTGTTACTCCCGGAATGGCGTTCCTGCTCAAAATGACCCCTGGGGACCTCCATGACATTTTGGGGGTTCCTTCAGATTGGCTGTACAAGTGGGGCTTTTTTCCCTGATTCGTGTTGCTTTTGGGGGGTCTGGTTAATGAACTGAGCTCAAACCTTAGAGGCTGGCGAGACAATTGAGACTGAAGCCTGGGTGGGATTGCCCAAATGCTGGGCTGCCAATCTCCAGGTGGCAGTTGGAGTTCTCTCTGTAGAGACCAGTCCCCCTGGAGAAAATGGTCGTTTCAGAGGGCGAACTCTGTGGCATCACAACCCTGCTGAACTGCCCCCCTCCTCGGCTCTGCCCACAGAACTCCAGGAATTGCCCCACTGGATTTGTCAACCCTATAATCTGGGCAGTTTCAAGGAACCCTCACTAAAGGGAGGAGCGTAAGTATAATGAATTGCTCAATGTGGAACTGACGACAAGTAAATCTAGTTCAGTCTATTCGTTGGGTCAGTGCCTTCATTTTGGGTCACGGATACAAACCAGCAGCCATCTGTTTAACACCGAAGTGAATAGCTGTGGAGCAATGAGAAGAAGGCATCCTTGTCCAAAATGAATCTCTCTCTCTCCTCATTTAACTCCTATGAGAGAAAAGGCCTCTTCCTCACCTGCCTGGCTTCTTGCCCACCTTGTCAGGACAGTGAGGTCCGTCTGGAGTCTCCCGGCAAGACTGCCATCCTTTTCTCCCAGCGAATGCCAATAAACATCGCTTCCCTCTCATTTTATTTTACAAAAAGCACAACAGCATTGATTTTAAAATAAAAATCTCTATCTAGCCCTTTCCAAGGAGTATTTCTTCAGACAGGTTAAAACTGATGATGTGGCATTATTTCCCCATTATCCTCTTTGTAACCTTGCATAGAAATTCTGCAGCGGCCATCTCGCTCGCTCACTCACTCACACACACATACACACACACACACACACACTGAAAGTTGCTGTTTGGAACACTGCACATTGCTTTTGGCAGAAGATTTTTCAGACTAGAGAGAAAGTGAGAGGAAGTATTCCTTTGTGTGCTGAATTTGTCTTATATGAGCGTATAAAACTGTCCTATACCCAGGGGTCCGTTGGAGCGGGAGCGCACAGGAGCGCAGCTCCGGGAGTGAGGAGCCCAGGGGGTGGGCACATGACCAAGCCCCGCCCCCTCCTCGGCTTCCCCGAGCAGTGCAGAGGCGCAGCACCCCGGGGAAAGCCCTGCTGGGGTCTTTATTGATTTTAATGTTTTGTTTTAATATTGGTAATTTTATCATTGTTCCTTTTATGACTGTGTGCTGCTTTTCCAGAGACTTGCTCAAGGTGGCATATAAATTTTCCAAGTATACCATTTTTTAAGGGGGTGGGCACATGGCACATAAGCACTGAAGAAATTTCACCAACCCTTCAGCAGCTTCCACCCCATCAGTTTGGTGTAGTGGTCAGGAGTTGGACTCTAATCTGGGAGAACCGGGTTTGATTCCCCACTCCTCCACATGCAGCTGCTGGTGTGACCTTGGGCCAGTCACAAGTTCTCTCAGAGCTGTTCTCTCATGAGCAGTTCTCAAAAGACCTCTCTCAGCCTCACCTACCTCACAGGGTGTCTTGTGGTGGGGAGGGGAAGGGGAAGGGATGGGTGGTGCACATGTCCTGGGTATCTCAAGTCTACTGGAAACCTGGTGGTTTCAAGGGAGCAGGAAGAGAATGAGGGTGTGTTCTTGACGCTTATTTTTATTGCACAAAGTATTGGATGGGGAAGGGAATGGAGGAAGAGCAGGTCAGTTTCACTCACCTGTGGTGTGGAGCCTGAGGGGTGGGTGTTGCCTTCTGACACACTTTCAGTATGTTAGGGGGTGTGGCATATGCAAATGAGTTATGCAAATGAGTTATGCTAATGAGCTCCTGCACCTCTTTTTCTACGAAATGACCCTGCCTATACCAATGCCACAGGTTGTGTAGCAAAGCACATTCACCAGGGATATATACCATGTTTGACGGCCAAGCCTTGATTGCTTCTGTTTGCCACCAAGTCACTGAACAGCCACCACAGCCGCTGAACAGCTTTGTGGCTGCACTGTGGTGGGGGTGCAGTTTCATTTCCTTACCTTGCAGGTAATTTAAGCTAATGCAGTAAATAGCACTGATTTTCTGCCTGAGCCACGGTGTAACAGGAGAACTAGGCAAGCCCAGATGGGATGGGGCCATAGGGCCATTGGCCAGGGAGCTTGAGCAGTGGCCAAAAGTTTAAACCCCTGCTTTTTGCTCTCTGCAGCTTTTTTGCAGGGAGGCAGAAAGCAGCAATTTGAATGGCTTCCAGCCATTTAACCCAGACAGCTGAGTGGTGGGGAGCTCCCCACCACTCAGCTGTTTTTTTCTTGAAGAGCAGAAAGCAGAAATTTAAACCCCTGCTTTCTGCTCTTCAAGAACTGCCATGAATGGCCAAAAATGGCATCAAAATTTGTGAAAATTTGTGGCAGTTCTTCAGTTTGCAAACATCGTTTCACCTACCAAAAACCAACCAAAATCTGTGACAAACCTTAGTTTGTCAGCCAGTTCGTGCCTATCCCAGAGGCGTCGACTTTTAAAATCCGGGGGGGGGCTCTTGTGTGTGCACGCTTTGCGCGCGCACACGCTGGGACCATGTCCCCGCTGCCCCCCCCCCTCAGACTGGCCTAGCCTGGCCACTCCTGCCTCCCAGTGTGCCAGGTCAGTCCCGGGGGGGGGAGGTGGCGGCAGCAGCCGGCGGGTGGGCAAACGAGGCAGCAGCCCACGCCTGCCCCACCACCTCCCCCCGCCTGCTCCTGCCTCCGTTCCTCCATCCAGCACCCTGGGCATTTGCCCAGCTGGTTCCTGGATGGAGGGAGGGAGGAACAGAGCAGGGGGAGAGGTGGTGGCGGCGGCAGCCGGCCAGCCAGCCGGCCTGGGCACTCCATTTTCCTGGGGGTGGCTGAGCCCCCCCCCGGTAAATTTTGGGGGTGGCTCGAGCCCTCGAGCCCCCCGTAGTTTACGCCTATGGCCTATCCGTACTGCTGGGGACAGCCTAGAATGTCCCATCCTATCGTCCCCAAACTTTGCCTTCCCCAGGCAGCTCCCACCAACGCAAAATCCCCCAGCATTTGTCCAGAGTAGTTTAGGAGCCCTCTGTGTCCTGCAGGGTAGGCAGGGCCTCTTTCCCTCCATTTACACTCTGCCTATATATGTGTGCAAATAAAACAAGCATTGGAAATGTTCCATAAAGTCTGTCCTCCAAACTAGAAGAACTGTCCTTGGACCCTCCTTTGTCACTGAAGAGGGAAAAGCATATAATATTATTTTATGTATTATATATTATTTTATGGAGAACATTATTTTATATTGTTAGTACATTTTTGTCTAACCCTGTTCAGGGCAGCAGACAAGATTCTCCCCTCTTCTATTTTACCCTCACATCAATCTTGTCAGGTAGTTTGGTTTAGGTGAGAAGGGCTGGCCCGAGGGAGCTCAGGGACCTTCATAACCGAGTGGGGATTTGAACTGGGCTCTCCCAGTTGTCAATTCGACATTCTGGCCACTATACTGAAGTGGGAATAGCTGGGAGGCCTCCTAAGAAGGTTGCCAGTTGTGGTTTGGGAGGTTTTGGAAAGTGCCCGGAGGGGGGAGGCATTGTTTGAGATGGGGAGGCAGTTCGGTGGTCGCTCTAGGACTTCAGTTTCTCCTAGATTCTTTGGTATACCACAGAGTCTGCCCTTCAAAGCCGTGTGTTTCCTCAGGGAAAACTGGTCTCTGTATTCTAGAAATAAGTTGTAATTCCAGGAGAAAGCCCGGGTTCCACCTGGAAGTTGGCAACCCTGGCTCCTGAGCAAGTATGGGGGGGGGGGGTCATGGCCAATGGGAGATAACATCCTTTGCATGCAGAAGGGTATATATTTATGGCATCTCCAGTTAAAGGTCAGTTAAAGGTCTGCTTCTGCTGTCCCCAGTTACAGAGACAAGACTGAGCAAGATAGACATCATCCCCTGCCCCCCCCCCCCCGAATGATCTGAGTCAGCCTAAGGCATCTTTGTATGTTGATTGTACCCCTATATACCCCAAGTACCGCTATACACTCAAGATTAAAGAGAAAGCCAACATTTCCCGAGAATCTTGATCCATGAAGTTTCTTTTCCTGCACAGTTCCCAAGGCTAGCAGGATCGGGGGTGGGGGTGGGGGTGTCATACAGAACGGCAGATCAAATTTTGCATAAATTAAGCAAATGTGCTTCATCAGCATAATGTACACCGATCACAGAAATCCGGCACGTCATGACTCAGACGAATCTCGCTCCTCTTCAAAGCACGCCACGCATTCAGCCCCGCGGACAGTCTTAGCTATGTCCTCACACTTCCATTTTCACAGAGCCCTGAAACGCTACCCCGTTTCCAGCTTTTGACAGCGTTGAAAAGCAGAAGTTAATATTAATTCATGTGAAAATCAGCTGATGCCCTCAGGTGAGACAGGCGCTCAGTGGCCTAGTTCTCGCTGACACGGCAAAACTGGGTCTTAGCATTTCAGGCTCAAATAATCAAATGTTTCTCCACACAGAAAAACTATCTCCATATGGTAAACTTGATTTCAGGTAGAACTTGGCCTTCTCCCTAACATGTTACTTTCTATGTATGAGGAAATTGATTTGTTTAAGGGAGTATTCCATTATGAGAAGAAGAAGAAGAGGAGATTGGATTTATACCCCGCGCTTCACTTTTAGTTTCAGAGCGGCTTACAAACTCCTTTCCCTTCCCCGCCCCACAACAGACACCCTGTGAGGTAGGTGGGGCTGAGACAGCTCTGAGACAACTGTCCTTAAGAGAACAGCTGGTACAGAGCTATGACTTGCTCAGGGTCATCCAGCAGGTGCAAGTGGAAGAGTGGGGAATCAAACCCGGTTCTCCCATATTAGAGTCCGTGCACTTAACCACTACACCAAACTGGCATTATATGCAAAAGTATGCAGGGAGGGACTGCAGCTCACTGGGTGCGTTCAGGAGGCATGGTGGAGCCGGCTCAAAACGCCCCACTCCGGACCGGCATGAAGTGCACGCAAGCCGCTCCCCGGCATCTACACAGAAGCATGTGTTGGGCTTTTTAAATTTTTTGCTGCTTGCGCATGCGCATAAGCAATCACCCGAAAATACAATCTAGCGCATGCGCAAAAGCAGGAGAGCAAAGCCTCTCACTCACCCAAGCTCCGTGACTTCCTTGCGCTGAGAGAACACTTCCCTTTAAACTTTTACCCTGAAACTGGTCTCCGTGGCATCCAGAACAGAGAAGTAGTAGCCATTTTTTAAAACATTAATTTTTTGGAAAGGTGTAGAAGCGCTCATGCGCATATCGCTGGCGGTAAAAAAAAAATGGCGGTCAAAGAGCAGAAGCCAGAGGTTTCTGCGGGAGGAGGGGCCTTAAAGACTCAGAAATAGCTCGGCGATGACTCCGCAATCACACGGGGAGAAGGTGGTTTGAGCCAGAAGAGGACGGGAGAAACCACCTTGGGACCTGGTCTCAAAAATGCGACAGTTTGAAACAGCTTTTGGTCCGGTAGGTGACGGCTGGGGACGGGAGGCAGCAGTGGCTGTCTGAACGCACAGATTTGAGCCAGCTCAGAGTGTTTCAAACTGGCTCAAATCTGCCCATCTGAATGCACCCAGAGATAGACATTTGCATGCGGAAAGTCACAGGTTCAATCCCTGGCATCTTCAGCTGAAAGGATAAAAATGCAGATGATGTGCAAAACCTTGACCAGAAACCTTGGGAAGCAGCTGCCAGGCAGAGTAGAGAAGAGCGACCTTGACACACGCCGCGTCAGTATAAGGCTGCGTCCCATGAACCTACAGGCACAGGTTCACCACCTCTGAGAGAACAAGATCAATATACTTCCAGCTTTGCAAAATAAAAGAGAAGGGTTCTGCACAAACAATAAACCATGCACTTAAAATATAACACATTTCACTCTGACAATAACCACACCTGATCCTTTTTCAGTTTAGCTCAACTAGATTTCACCCTGCTTTGCATTAGCCGCTTCCACCTTCTGTTGTGTACTGCCTCTTTAAGAAGTTGTCCCGGTAGGCCTCAGAGCAAGCAGGGGAGTAGGAGGGACTCGGTGCTTGGCAGTCTCCCTGCTAGCACCCTGCAGGGCCTTCTAAGAATCTGCCCAACCAGGACAGGACAACCCTGGCCTAAGTGGGGTTCACCATTCACCATCAGAGGAGGTGGGGCTGGACGATGGGGGTCTCCATGCATTCAGCCCAGGGTCCCGCTTCAGCAGACTGTAATGAGAAACAGGATGCAAGTGGTTGAGTGATTTCGGTAAATCAAGTTCCACAGCAACCTCATTCACTCAACCTCAGGAAAGGGACCAACGTATTTCCACCCCGGCTTCCTGCTGGGTTGGAGACCCCCCTCAAGTTCTTCATAGAGAGGTACACCGAGTCCCCTGGTTCCAAAGATCACCCCAGGGCCCTCCCCTTGTCTGCCTGAGTCTTATAGTGCAATTTAGACTTGCCCAGAGTCTTTTGAATAACCAACCAAGGGTCTTTTAAACCCTGCCACCATGTTTGCAAGTCACCCGGTAGGATAGCATCAGTATTCACCATTGGAAGGGGCATCCCCTCATATCCACGAAGGGCCGTGAATGGAGAGACCCCGTAGACAAATGTACTGCATTGTTATAACTGTATTCCGCAAAAGGCAACAGGTCAGCCCAGGCAGAGAGATAAGACACAGAGCAAGAAACAAAAGTTAAAATACCAAGAGACGTATGTTTTCAATACAGGCTTCACCAAACCTCCATCACCCAACCTGCACTCGCTATGGCAGCGTAGCTACACCGGCAGCAAACAAATTACCAGGCCAGGCAGAAATGAGGTTTCATACTGGGCAAGGAAGTGCCACGGAAGATAAAAGAATGATAGAAGGGCCCAGTCCAGAGCTGTTGGCTAAATTTCCTTTTGGAAGGTTGCTAGGAAGTTGTACCTCTAGTAAGCCTGGATTCCCAGAAACTTGCAGGGCTGGGGAAGGAATTTGGAACCTCGTATCATTCTGAGGAGTTCCATCCGAGTATCTTGTGAAATCTCAGCTCACTGGAGGATGCTGTCGCTTCCAATGGAGCTGCAGCCCCACTGGGCACTCCTCAAGCACACTTCATTCATGAATTAACTCTCTGACAGCCCATATCTGTATGATCAATATGTTTGTTTATTAGCAGCAGATGCTGTGTTTTAGCAAAGCTGGTGAGCTCGAGTAAAAAGCGCCAGGCCTTAACCGCAGAACAATACATGGGACCGGGGGAGCAGAGACTCCTGCCAGCAAATGGGAGCTGGAATGGATAAAGTTTCATGCTAATGACGCTTTAATTGAAATCGTGGGTTGGGATGGATCACTCAGATGAAGGAAACCAGCTTTGATGGCTTCCAGCTTGGCCCCCTCCTCAGCAGAGTCCATTAACTGGGTGGACCTTGGTACGAAGGGCAAAAAGAGCCAGGGCCGTCATAATGGAAGGAGAGAGGGGACCCGGGGTCATTAGTCATCAGCACAGGGACGAGGGAACATTCAAGGAAGCACAGGCAGCCAGTGGTGTTAAGTAGTGGCAATTCACACACCGATGTACAACGCTTGATTATTTACCCCCCACTGCTCGCTTACTCCAAACTTTATAGTTTGCAGCACCACAGAAAAACTGGGAGGCGGATCCACAGTTGGGATGTGGCTGCTGCAGAAAATGGCATCCCTGCATCATTCCCATCTGTCCTGTGTGTTATGCAAGATTGCTCCCCAGTCTCAGGACATCATGCATTTCCACATCCCCTCCACACTTTACAGGTTGCTGCTGGCAAGAAAACATGACGAGCTCAGGACAACCAGATGTCTAGTACAGTGTAATCCCACCTGTCTGCCAAGGAGTTCAAGGAACACACACAGTTCTCCTTTCCCCTTTAAAATCTCCACACTAACCCTGTGAGGAAGATTAGGGTGGGAGAGCATGACTGGCCGAAGGTCACTCAGTGAGCTTCATGGTGGTGTTAGCCTGATTGCCTTGATTTCTTAATAATACCGGGGAATTAGAGCTTACAAGCCGGTGGACCCGCGATACTCATGGGGGGGGGGAGTGAGTCTCTTCCTCCTCCTCTCCCCCGGCGCGCTGAGCCTCTACCTCCTCCCCCTTTGGCAGCTTCCCCCCTCCCTCCCTTCAAAACGGCAGCAGGAGCAGCAGGGAGACCGCCGTCCGCTGAGGCTCCCCCCCTCCCCTCCTTCCTTCAAAACAGCGGTGGCAGGGGGACCGCCGTCCGCTGAGGCTCTCCCCCCTCCCCTCCTTCCTTAAAACGGCGATGGCAGGGAGACCACCGTCCGCCGAGGCTCTCCCCCCTCCCCGAAAACGGCGGCGGCAAGGCCACGCCACACTGCGCCGCTTCCCACCCCCTCCCCTACAGTGGCCAGAGCTTTCTCCGTGCATGCATGGAGAACGCTTTAACTTTTCGGGGGATTTAAATATCCCCCGAGAAGTTTTTCAAACATTTTGGATTTTTCTGCAGGTGGGGGGGTCACCCCCCACCTGCAGAACCCCCCCTCTGCCCTCCAAGTGGCCCCCGCATGGAATTATGTATCCGCACAAGGGGGGGGCACTTGGCTATTAGATATATAGATTATAAATATGGCAATAGGCAAAAGGGAACAACACCAATATATACAGAAGTCCCACCTCTTCCAGAATCAGCAGAAATAGACAAAGAGGCTGGCTTCAGTAATAAAATGATTTTTTTACTGAAGAATCTTTCTCAGGCAAACAATACAACTATCACTCACACAATTATACAGAAACTAGGAAAAATAGATAGAGCAGAGACATTTGCATTAGCAGGTAAATCGTTGGTATCCACGTCGAGGGCAATAATTACCTGTCTGGCGAGATGTTGCGTCTCAGTGTGGAAATGATGGAGGTTAGAAGGGATTAGGAATCGTGTCCTGAGCCGGCAGAGACACGTGGAAACTCTGGCTGTGCAACCAAGAGTCTTACGGGACAGGGTAGGGTTCAGAATAGGAAAGCTAGAGAGAGAACATGCAGCTGTGTGTCCTCTTTTATCAAGGGGCTCTGGGGGAGGGCTTAACTGGCCACCTCCCTTGAGACCACCCCTTGGTGGTCCACTCCAAAAGTCACTTCCACAATGGGGAGGGGGCTGAAGGAGTTGGGCAATGTTAAACTCTACCTGAACTGTGACAGAAATACCTGGAGGGTCGGAATGACTCATCGGGCAAACCCTTTTTTTTGCTGATTGCTCTTATTGTCTCAGGGCTGCAGAACCAGTTTCATAGCTGGCCAAGTCTATTGTTCACAGAAGGCGGGAAAGAGTCTTTTGTGCCTTCGTAGCGGAGAAGGTTGGGGAGGGGGTTGCCTGTGTGATGAAGAAGAGCTTCTCTAATAGCGTCTGGAAGCACATGTATAAGCCACAATGGCGAGTGGATGTTTCTGTGTGTGCTTCTTTGTCAAGGGATGTCTCTGGGAGCTGGCAACCTCAGGAACCACTGGCACATAGTGTCAGGTATCCCCCTTGTTGCTTTGAAGTTCAGTGACCCCCTTGTTGCTTTGAAGTTGAGTAACCATTTAGATTGAGTGGAAACAATCTGTCTGGAAATGTATCCATTCACAAATCGGCACAAACAGCTTGAAAGTTTGAGGATAGTTCGTGCCAGTTGACCTGCCACAAACCACGCCCATCCCTATTAAGAACACCAGAAGTGCCCTGCTGGATTAGACCAGTGAGGGTCCATCTAGTTTAGTATCCTGTCTTATAGAATGGCCAACCAGTTCCTCTGGAGGGCCAACAACAGAGCACAGAGGCCTTCCCCTGAAGCACAGGAAAAGACAAGATTGGATTTTCCCTAATTAATAAAATCCCCTCTCTGGATCTGGCAGTGTGGCAGATCCTCCAGTTTTCCCCTGCTTACACTTTGGGACTGACCCAGAAATGTACATCACTGCAACCATTTCAGAGTCGTGGGTTTATGAAAGTATGAAATATATTGCTGCTCTAGACCCTGGCCTTTGCCGTGCGCTCCAATCAAGAGAGTTCAGTCCCAAGGGGCTCTTTTTGTCAGGGAAGGTTTATTAAGGGCCAGAAAAGAGCCAGCCAAACACAAGTGTATCAGAAACAGCCTCCCAGGCAGTTCGTCCAGCGTGGCTTTTGTCACTGGAAATGTGGATGTGCGTATCTTGTCATGCAGAGGGAGGCTGGATGCTCACGAAGGAAGGTTGCGATTGAACCACTTTGAAGGAGCATATTATTCACATTAATTACAATGTCAAAGAGGACGGCTTTTCAAGGGAGGCTACAATACCAATTTATCAGGCAGCAGAAGGCTCCAAGAGATGTCCCAGCATTGTTTTTCCCCCTTCTCCCCTGAACTTGGGAGGGTAGAAGACAGAGGGGTTGGGCTTTGCTTTGTTTTTCAATTAGAACTTGTTATGAACAGAGACCAAGCTCCCACCACACATACCCCTCACTGCATTAACTCCTGGTCTCAATTAAAGAGATCAGGGACAAGTCAATGAATGGGAATTAATGAGATGAAAAAGGATTGGAAGACAAAGAATTAAAGCATTCCCCATGCTGGCGCTGGATTCGGCAGGTGGGTGCTGTTGATCACCATTGGGACCGAAGCGTTAATAAGAAATTACAGAGGTTGCTCGCAACTGCTGGGCCCAAACTGCAAAGAGAAGCATATTGGAAGCACTGTCTCAATGCACAGGAAAGCTCTTGGGACTCGTGCCGAGAAAGAGCCCACCATTATTAATTTACCAACTAAATGCATTCTCAACCTCTATCAAACTCATGTAAGCGGGGGACCAGAAATAATTTTGCACAGCCTGAAGAACCATCAACAGCTGTTAAACTAGCACATTCAAAGCCAATGACGGCGAGGGGAGTTATCTTCAAAGCCTAAAAATGGGTGTTTATCAGAGATTAATGTGCAAATATTCAAAATTCCACAGCATTTTGCGACTGGAATTTGGGACATGACATTTCAAACGCAGAATGCACGTTCCCATTTTTGAGTGTGGAATTTCAACTTCAAATGTGAATTCCAATTTTGTCTGGGATTTTAGAGCCATGCTTTGAAATCAGACTAGATTTGTGCAATGCATGTCCTCCCTCTGTCCTGCTAAGAACTAGTACCTTGACAGCCAAATACAGGCAAGGTACTCATAATATTGCAAGCTAGTGATCCAATACTGTCAAGAATAAAGTGCGATTCCATGGCAACTGCTCATACTATCAAATATCAAACTCAAACATCAACATCAATCATCAAAACGTAAGAAATCAAATGCAGATTGCAAATGTCCCGCGAATATTCGGCAAATATTTGAACAGTCCAAGGTTATCCTGGGAATTTCTCGGATGGAATGCAAAATTATGCCAGCGAAGTGGAATTAACCAGCATGGCTTTTTAAAAATGCACAACCGGATACACAGTGTGCAGTTCTGGGAGGTGGGGAGATGTGCAGATCCAAGCAAACACTTAGGCCATTCAGAAATTCAAGGCATACAAAAGTTGCATTATGTTAGCCAACGCGGCAGGAGACGGATAATGTGAAATGTAAAGTGGGTAATTCAGGCCCTTCTGGACCTTCCAATCCTGATCAGGTATACCTTGTTCTTCCTCCCTCTGCCAAAGACACTCCCTGCAGACACCACAGAGATGCTGTCGCAGTGCATTCTAGGCACATGAATTGCATATACCAGGGGTCCTCAAACTACAGCCCGGGGGCCACATGCGGCCCGCCGAGGGCATTTTTCTGGCCCGCCAGGAGTGCCGCTGCCTGTCCTCCAATTCCCAGCAGCACACACAGCAGCGGAAAAATTGCAGCCGACTCGTCCCGGGCCACATGACAAAGCCCCGCCCCCCTGCTTCCAGTCAGCCAGGAGGAGGCAAAAGGAAGACTGGAAGAGGGTAAGTGTGGGGTGGCAGGCGCGCCGGCTGGCCCCAAGTCTCCTAGCTGGCTGAGAGGCCTCTCAGCCGGCTAGGAGACCTGCGCCAGTCCCAAGAGCCGGGCGGGGGTCTTTTTCGAGGCTTTTTGTGCTGCTGGGAATCGGAGGGGGAGCGAGAGAGAGAGAGAGAGAGAGAGAGGTTTCTCTTTCCCATCATGATGCCTGCAGTAGTGGAGTTTCAGGGAGAAGCAGCTGGGGGCTTGCGGCCTTAAAAAGTTTGTGAGGATGCCGAGTTCTTTGTTTCTTCGGAGAGGGAAAGAAAACAGCCCCGCCAAGGGTGCCTTGCTTGCGCGCGCACCCCCCACCCCACCCCGTGCGCCTTCCCCACCCGCAAAATAACATCTGAAATCTCCAACCAGATCTAGACTAACTGATGCACACTTGCATCACTTGTCACGACTAGCAGGGACAAAATATGGAATCGGACATTGGCCATCTCATTAGCCAAAAGCAGGCCCATAGTTCCCATTGAAACACTGGTAAGTTTGTTGATTTAACTTTACTTGTTCTTCATTTTAAATATTGTATTTGTTCCCATTTTGTTTTTTTACTTCAAAATAAGATATGTGCAGTGTGCATAGGAATTTGTTCATAGTTTTTTTTAAAAAACTATAGTCCGGCCCTCCAACCGTCTGAGGGACAGGGAACGGGCCCCTGTTTAAAACGTTTGAGGACCCCTGGCATATACTACTGTGCAGTTCCAATGCTTTCTACTAAAAACGCCCTGTACCCAAACATATTGAAGTTATGGTGGGATAGCAAAGGTATCACTAACATGGTTGTGAGGCTACCAAGAGCCATCATGTCTCCCCCCACACACAAGGATTCCCTCTGGGTGTCCCTTCTCACACGCCACCCAAACACTACCTACACTTCGTTTGACTCGCCAGCTCCTTGAGTCCCTTGGTTGATTAGGACCCCCATAATTTGTCTCTCCCTCCCAGCAGCCCTGCATTGGTGGGCATGTGGTATTAAAAGGTAATTAGACATATCCACCAAGGAGAGGTCCATCGCTGGCCATTCACCATGGCAGCTAAATGGAGCCCCCATGTTCAAAGGCAGTGTACCTCTGTGCCCCGGCTGCTGGGGTACCGCAGCAGGGAAGGGCTCATTGGCTGGCTTGTCGTAGACTTTTCAGAGGCATCTGGCTGGCCGCTGTGGGAAACCGGACGCTGGACTAGATATGCTAGCTTTTTTCCAGGAGGGCTCTTTTTATGACCATTTGCTAGGGAAAGTTAATTCCCTCCTATTAGAAGTGCAAGCATGAAGGAAGATTGCAGAGTAATTGGGGGGGGGGAGGTTGAGTGTGCATGTTTTATTCCCCAGACCAATTATCTTGAAAGGCCCAGTAGTCCTTGCTTGGTTCCAACAGCTACATCCATCGCCCAAACCATCTGTGGACCTGTACTTGATTGAATTGTTACAGCAAAAGCCCCCTCTCTCTCTCTCTCTCTCTTTTTTAAGCCCCTGGTCCCCTGCAGCCAGAAGCCTCATGCGATGCTCTGACCGAAAGGCTGTGCCATATTCCAGGGCAAGCAGGGGCCTGAGACAGAAAATTACAGACTGGCTTCCTAATTGCTGCATGTTCTCTCTGTAGGTATATCATTGCCGGCAATTAGCACAAAGATCCTTTCCCACTCTTGTTAAGTTCCTGTGCTGCAGTTAAATACTCCCAGATCCCATTTAAATGATTTCAAATGCAATTCATTCTGGCTTGTTAAATAATTCCACAGCAGTGTCTGTCTTCTCTTTTCTCTCTCTTTCAGTTTTCCAGCAGTCGGTTTCTCCTGGAAGAATGTAGAGGGAGGGAGGGAGAGAGGACAGATGGATGGATTGGGATGAGGGGGGGGGGAGAGAAATCAATGTACAAACAATGAAACAAGGGGGTAGAACTGAATCTTTCTTTTTTTCTTCCTTCTCTCTTTTCCTTTCCCCCCTTCCTCTTTCCCCCCTTCCTTATCCCCCCCGACCCCTTCTTTCTTTGCTGTCCTCTGTTTCACCTCTTTCCCCTGCTCCAAGTTTTTTTGGCAGGGCCTTTACTTACCAGCAACCAATTTTGAGATTCTACACCAATTAGACATGCCCAACAAGAAAATTGGTTTGTAATGTTCCACGCAGGCTGTGCTCTGTGCACGCGGCCAAATGAACCAGACCGAGGTCAGTTGCATTTTGATTGGCAGCCATCGCACCACTCTCTGGGGACGCTTGTGGGACGTACGTCATTTTGCATCAGGCAGCAGCACAGACGGGGGCCGGCTTAGGCCAAACAGAGCTCAAGTTCACCAGCAGGTCTGCGGAGGAAAGGGGATCTTGCCCCTCAAAAAAAATTCACCGCATGGCTCCACTCATCTCTTGTCTCATCGGCAGTCACAGAAATTCACTGCCTCTTGGCTTTTAAGCATCCTTTTCTTTCACAGTGGGGTGATCCGCCATAAGAACATAAGAGAAGCCAATGCTGGATCAGGCCAGTGGCCCGTCCAGTCCAACACTCTGTCACACAGTGGCCAAAAACACCAGGTACCCTCAGGAGGTCCAGCAGTGGGGCCAGAGCTCCAAAAGCCCTCCCACTCTTGCCCCCCCCCAAGCACCAAGATTACAGAGCATCACTTGCCCCAGACTGAGAGTTCCTATCTGTACTTTGTGGCTAACAGCCACTGATGGACCTCTGCTCCATATGTTTATCTAATTCCCTCTTGAAGCCATCCATCCTTGTAGCTGCCATCACCTCCTGTAGCAGTGAATTTCACGTGTTAATCACTCTTTGGGTGAAGAAGGACTTCCTTTTATCCCTTCTAACCTGACTGCTCAGCGATTTCATGGAGTGCCCCCGAGTCCTTGTATTGTGAGAAAGGGAGAAAAGGACTTCTTTCTCTACCTGCTCTATCCCATGCGTAATCTTATAAACCTCGATCATGTCACCCCTCAGCCGTCGTTTCTCCAAGCCAAAGAGCCCCAAGCGCTTCAACCTTTCTTCATAGGGAAAGCGTTCCGATCCTTTTATCGTTCTAGTGGCCTCCTCTGCACTTTTCACCAAGGGCTGCTCTGCATAGCCCATCCTTTGTGACTGAACTTACTGACTGTCTCTCCAAAGCCGGACTTTGGGGCATCTCCTAGTTGACAGGGTCAGCAACAGAGCTCCCAGTGGCAAGCTGTACCACCCAGTGGCAAGCTGTACCACTGAGCCAAGGGGAATTGCATTAGAGTAAATACGCATGGAAACAAGGGACACTGTGCGTTGTTATGTGTGGAGGATGGGACAAGTTTGTGGAATGGTCATGCTCTGCTTGCATGAGAGAGCCAGTGTGCCACAGAGGATGGACTGTTGGATCAGGACCTGAGAGGACCCACATTTGAATCCCTCCTCTTCCATGAAAGTCTGTTGGGTGACCTTGAGCTAGTCACACACTCTCAGCCTAACCTACCTTGCAGGGCCATTGCGAGGGTAAAATGGAGGTTGGGAGAACAATGTGAGCCACTCTAGGTCCCCATTGGGGAGAGAGAAGAAGAAGAAGAAGAGATTGTATTTATATCCCGCCCTTCACTCCCCAAGGGAGTCTCAGAGCGGCTTACAAACTCCTTTCCCTTCCCCTCCCCTCCCCACAACAGACACCCTGTGAGGTAGGTGGGGCTGAGAGAGCTCTTTCCCAAGCTGTCCTTGAGGGAACAGCTGGTACAGAGCTATGGCTTGCCCAAGGTCATCCAGCCAGGTGCAAGTGGAGGAGTGGGGAATCAAACCCGGCTGTCCCAGATTAGAGTCCGCGCACTTAACCACTACACCAAGCTGGCTCTCAGGAGAGGTGGGGTAGAAATGAGATGATGTTACCAACTAAAGGAGAGCCCCCATAACAGCTGAGGGTCTATTTCCTAACTATACTATGCCCGAGATAAGAAAGCTCAGTCTGATGGCTGCCCAATTCACGCAATTAACAGTTGATGCTGTAGCCACCGACTAACAGACATGAATGCATGAAGCGGTCTTAACTTCAGTCTGTCAGAGTTGGTGTTGTTCATTCAGACCAGCAGCCAGGGTCTCAGGCAGAGGTCTTTCCATCACCTACTATCTGACCCTTTCAAATGGAAATGCCAGAGATCGAACTTGGGACCTTCTGCATGCTAACCAAATGCTCTATCACTGAGCCACAGACCCTTCTAACTAGGGCTATTTTGGGGGCGGAACGCACCAGAATGGCGTTTCGGCTGGCATCCGGCCTGCTCCACCCCTCCCCTCCCCACCGGCAAGAAAGGGCCCTGCATGCCTGGACTCCATGCAGAGCTCAAGCGTCTGGCACCTTTCAGCTCCCAGTAAGTGCTGGTCCAGCAGAGCCCCCCCCCCATGCATGCGCCATTCCTAGTTTGCATGCCTCAGTGCGTGAGCTAGGAGAGGTGGGGGTGCAGAGAGGCATTTAAATGCCTCCTCATGGCTTCCTCTGCCTTCCTCTTCCTCAACTCCCTTTAAGTGCAGGGAGCCAGAGGGAAAGGGCCCTGCATGCCTTCTGGCTTACTGCACTTAAAAGGGCTCCCTTTAAGTGCAGGGACCTGGCCTTGCTGGTGGTGGTGGTGGTGGTGGTGGTGGCGGCAGCGGCGGCCATCTCTTTGCCCTCTTTCTTGCCCTCTTTCCTTCTCTCTTTCCCTCCTTCTTTCCTTCTCTCTCTCTCTTTCTGCACTGTCAGGGGTGTGGCCTAACATGCTAATGAGATTCGGCTGTTGGGTGTGGCCTGTTATGTCAATGAGTTCTCGCTGGGCTTTTTCTACAAAAAGATCCCTGCCAATGTGTGTCCAGTCCACACCTTTCGAGTGCTGAAGTGAATCTCATGAAGCTCTATTTGGGTCATGAAATCAAGGTTGCATAAGGACTAGAAATTATGGCATTGGCTGCTTAAGCGGACTCTAATCTGGGAGAACCAGGTTTGATTCCCCACTCCTCCACTTGCACCTGCTGGATGACCTGGGGCAAGCCATAGCTCTGGACCAGCTGTTCCCTCAAGGACAGCTTGGGAAAGAGCTCTCTCAGCCCCGCCTACCTCCCAGGGTGTCTGTTGTGGGGAGGGGAAGGGAAAGGAGTTTGTAAGCCGCTCTGAGACTCCAAGTGAGTGAAGGGCGGGGTACAAATCCAATCTCTTCTTCTTCTTCTTCTTAAGACCCCATTACAATGAGGGAGAATCAACCATGTGCTTCTTAAGAACCGTTACAATGGGAGCAGAGGTCAACCATGTGTTTAACTCTCATCTCCTCTAAAAGGATTTGGCTGTATAATCTCCAGAGTTTACAGCTGTTGCACATTGGCTTCATGCAAAGAAAGCACAAAAAGGCTCAGCTAACCTTAGTGGGGAGACCAAAACATTAGGTTACAAAACACACACACAAGTTACTTACAAAACCCAGGCCTGGAATACGCTGCTAACTGCAGCCACCAAGACAGAAATCTCTGCAGCGGAGCAGAGAGCCCAGATGGAGGATTAAAGGGACAGTAACACGATTCACAAAACCGGTCAGTGCACCATAGCTGAGCTCATGATAAAAACCTGTAAAACCCCACTGCATTTATTGAGATGCAGCCAATCATTCCCCAGAAGCATTGAATCAGATCTCATAGTCTCATTCTCTTGGACATTCCACAATGTTTTTTTCCAGATGGAGATGACATTAATTATTAGTATCTGCAGCTAACAGAATCACTTCCGTTAACATCATGTAGACCAGGGGTCCCCTGTGGATGCCACCGCACCTGCCAACACCTTTCTTGGCACCTACCAAGTGTTTACAGAAAGGGGGTGTGGCCAGGTGGGGCTCTTGCCCGGCAGGGCTTCTGATTGGCTACTGAAGATCTGATTGGGTATGCAGAGTAAGATAACATTGTTTTGGTGGCGGCTGCCACCACAGTGTTTGTTTGGTGCAGTGGTTAAGTGCGCGGACTCTGATCTGGGAGAACAGGATTTGATTCCCCACTCCTCCACTTGCAGCTGCTGGATGACCATGGGCAAGCCATAGTTCTGTCAGAGCTGTTCTTGAAAAACAGCAGTTTCTGTCAGAGCTTTCTCAGCCCCACCGGCCTCACAGGGTGTCTGTTGTGCGGAGGGGAAGGGAAAAAGAGTTTGTAAGCCGCTCGGAGACTCCAAGTGAAGGGCAGGGTATAAATCCAATCTCTTCCTCCTCCTCTCCTTTTAACCCAGTGTATTCTTAAAAGTATCCCTCTTCTCCTCTGCACCTGGGCTTCCTCTGTGTTTGGCTCCACTTCCACTTGAGAGCCAGCTTGGTGTAGTGGTTAAGTGCGTGGACTCTAATCTGGGAGAACCGGGTTTGATTCCCCACTCCTCCACTTGCCCCTGGCTGGATGACCTTGGGCAAGCCATAGCTCTGTACCAGCTGTTCTCTCAAGGACAGCTTGGGAAAGAGCTCCCTCAGCCCCCCCCCCCCCAATTTCACAAGGTGTCTGTTGTGGGGAAGGGAAAGGAGTTTGTAAGCCGCTCTGAGACTACATGTGAAGGGCGGGGTATAAATCCAATCTCTTCTTCTTCTTCTTCCTGTGCAGCCATTTTGTGTTTGGCTCCACCTCCCATGGCAGCCATTTTGTGGTTGTGCCCTTCACCCTGTGTCAGAATTCCAAAGGTACCCCAGGCCAGCGAAGGTTGGGGGCCCAGGCTGTAGACCTTCAGTCACACACATTAAGTGAACTCGGGTCCCCCTGATGTCCAAGGTTGTTTCAGACACTCTTAGTCCCCTACCAGCTTTGAGGGGGCAGAGAATCAGTTAGAACAAAACTCCGGGGGCAAAAATCATAACATATTTTGAAAGAGTTTTGCTGAAGCCTGTTGGGAAGGCTGTGTGTGCAAGACAGATTGTTCTTACCGCCTGGATCATTACTGCATATTTATAATGAATGATTAATTTTGTGGCTTTTTCTAATGCCCTTCAGCCCGAGGCATGCGTCTTGTCAACGAATAGGTTGCCAGCGACACTCTTTGCCAACTTTGGAATAAAGTTCGCTTGAAAATAGTCACAAATTATTTTTGAATGGGAAAAAAAAAACAAACCCTGTTCACATTATTCTATCAGTCCTACGGTGCAAAATGGATTTGATCCCATCTTGGTTTTCATTAACAACAAAAAAAAAAGGTTGCTTTGCACCATTCCTTTGAAATGAGATTGTGCCGGCGGGAATCAAACGACAGCTGCTGACTGACATGTGCTTGCCATGACATCACAGCAACCCGAGTGACCTGTGGAATGGAACATAACACTGGCCCATCACAGGCTGCCAATACCACTGTTTTAAAATCAGATGGATCAATGCCTACCGAGACCCAAGTTATTGTGGATCAGTAGCCAGACTGCTGGGTACAGTTTCAGGAAACTTGGAGGGTTTTTTAAAACAAGAAGAAGAAGAGGAGGAGGAGGAGGAGATTGGATTTATACCCCGCGCTTCACTCGGAGTCTCAGAGTGGCTTACAACCTCCTTCCCCTCCCCCTCCCCACAACAAACACCCTGTGAGGTAGGTGGGGCTGAGAGAGCTCTGAGACAACTGTCCTTTCAAGGACAGCTCTTGTCAGAACTATGGCTTGCCCAGAGTCACACCAGCAGGTGCAAGTGGAGGAGTGGGGAATCAAACCCAGTTCTCCCAGATTAGAATCCGCACACTGAACCACTACACCAAACTGGCCCGTTGATATCCACAGCCCAGGGTTCTACACAGGGAAACCTGGCTATAAGCTTTGTTTGCGGATGCAGATCCAGTTGCCGAATGCTCAGCGCTGTGCTAACTATATTTCCCTTTTTGTTCACATTATGCAAGAAGAACATGACAACCATCTGCCTTGGCTAGTCCGAGGAACCATACGGCTTTCCATTCTGGATCAGTCAGAAGATTCTCCAAGACACAGCCATGATGAAGTGATGGATACCAAGCCTGAGCTCTTAGCCTTCCAGCGGCCAATGGTCCCTTGCAACCCAAAGGGGTTTGGATATGTGACTTTCATTTCATGCAGCCAGATTACCTGTATGCTATAGGATTTCAAAGCAGCCCAAATAGCTGATCTTAGCCCGAGCTTTTCAGAGCTTGTTAGTCACAGTAAACACTTGGACGGGAGACCACCAAGGAAGAAGGGGGTTGCTCCATGGCGGAAGGCAATGGCAAACTACCTCTGCTCGTCTCTTGCCTAGAATTCCCCACGGGTGGGGTTGCCATGAATCAGTTGCAACTCAACAGCATGTTCTTCTTCAATAAGACACATGAAAAGGCACAGGCAATTCTAGAAAGATGCCAGCATGGTTAAATAAACGGGGAGTCTAGAAGCAAGAGAAATTAGAAACCTCCTTGCTCCACTACATGGGAAAGGAGGGCACTCTGAGAGACCACTCCCACGTGGAACAAGGAGGGATTCCGATCCCTTCTCAGTGCAAGGGCCCCAGTCCATACTGACCGCTGCTTAAATAAAAATCCATTTACTGTCTCTCTTTTTTTTTTTTTTGCAAAACATTAGCATCGCTTACTGCAAATATAAAAGGGGCTGCAGTGGCTCAAGCGGTTAAGATGCTGAACTGAACCAGAAGGTCGGTAGTTCAGGAGTTCGAGACCCGAGTGCCGCATGACGGAGTGAGCTCCCGTCTCTGGTCCCGGCTCCTGCCAGCCTAGCAGTTCGAAAGCAAGAAATCGCAAGTCGATAAATAGGTACCGCTTCAGTGGGAAGGTAAACAGCGTTCCGTGCGCCTTGGCGTCTAGTCATGCTGGCTACATGGCCACGGAAACATCTTTGGACAGTGCTGGCTCTTCGGCTTGGGAACAGAGATGAGCACCGCATCCCTAGACTTGTATTCGACTGGCTTTTGAGCAAGGGAAACCTTTACCTTTACCTACTGCAAATAGCCATTCCCTCTCCCCTCACCGTGTTTCTTCTTTGAATCCTTCCATATCGAAATAACCCTTCTCTTTACAATATCCGTATAAATGTACAGTTTTGTGTTTGTTTGATTTCCCCTGATTTAGCAGCTTCCTTTGGGGGGGGGGGGGGGACCTAATTATCAGACAATGCTCCTCCATAAAATGATCCTTCCTTTGTTGGATCCTCGTAACCTGTTCTGATAGTTCACTGGAAACCATGACGTCCCAGACTTTCCAGTCATGCTCAGACTGAAGAGAGGAAGAAGTTGGAATTCTTCTGTTGCTGTATAATGACTCATAAAGCATGTTTTTACAGGCTAAATTACACATTTGGAGTCCCAGTGTTAGAACTCCCCAGAATCCCATGAGGCCCAGCCCCTTGTCAGGATCTGACAATGATGCCTCTGTATTTTTCTGTACTTCGCTTTCGATTCCTTTGTTTTCACAGACCCTCGCTTGTGCCCCTTATCTGTCGGAATCCCCCTCCCTCCTTCGAGCTATAAATGTCGCTTTGAAGTATATTAGTTGCTCTGGTTTATGTTGGAATGTCTAGGCGGGAGATGGCGACCCACAATCCTAGGCGTCATCTCTAAACAAATGGAGGTTACTCCCTTGCATTCCCTCCTCCCTTTTTCCGGGCCAGCGTATGTTATCTTGTTGTTGAAACCTTGAGAGTGCTTTATGGCCGGGTGCCTGGAGATGTTGTGCCTAGGTTAACACATGTGGGTCACTCAGATCAAGAAGGGAATTTATAACTTTCTCACCTTGCTGTGGGAACCTCAACGGTCCCTTGTACTTTTTCCCGCGTTTACCTTCCTGCCCTGATTGGCTCAGGACTAGGGTTCAATTCAAGCCTGAGAGTATATTAACACTGTCTGTATTTCATTAAGCATCTCTAACAAACATTTGAGAACCTGTTTGCAGTATTAGAACAATAAAGAACTTTGCTTCAACAACAAAGGTCTGATCTCTTGCTGTCTATACAGAAGCCTCACACCCCTGGCAGTTTGTTACTAGTGCTGTATCTCTTTGCAGGGCTCAAGCAGAAGGTAAGAAGTACCACACTGGCCATTTTCGTACTGGTGCCCTGTACTGGCTCTTGCAGGCTCTTCGATATTGGGCAAACTCAATTCTGTTTCAGTTCATTCCTGTTAATTTGTCAATAATGGCTTTTAATTAGTGCTCCTTCTTTGATTTGGTTCGTTTTTCAAAGCATGGCAGTTTTTATCTGCCCTGTGAAACACGAAACGTGGCTAATTTATTTCATGATATCTGTCTGTCAGTAGATCTATATTTTCCTTCTCATTCTGTCGATGCATCTGCCGTCGGTAATTCCCCCCCCCCCTTCCTTCGGCAAATCATTTTGTTTTGTATTTCTCAAAGCCCCTTTGGACGTTTTTGGAAAAGGCAAGATGGAAAGGTTTGTAATAGCATGATAAAACAGAGCCCCAACCACCCATTTGCTCTTAACCCCACCTGCCATAGAGCCCCACCTCCTTTTTGCCTGCACCGGTGCCACGTAATGAAGCAATGTTACGTACAGAAAAATATACTTCTCTGAATGAGTACTGAGTAACTGTAGCCTGTCCCCACATACTAGAATTGCTAGACATCTGCTGGCAACCCCCAGGAACTGGGAGGGGGGCATGGTGTGGTGTGCATTCTCATAGAATCATAGAGTTGGAAGGGGTCATACAGACCACCTAGTCCAACCCAATGCAGGGGACCAGCATCTCTGACAAATATTCGTCCAGCCAGAGAGCCAGTTTGGTGTAGTGGTTAAGTGCGCGGACTCTAATCTGGGAGAACCGGGTTTGATTCCCCACTCCTCCACTTGCACCTGGCTGGATGACCTTGGGCAAGCCATAGCTCTGTACCAGCTGTTCCCTCAAGGACAGCTTGGGAAAGAGCTCTCTCAGCCCCACCTACCTCACAGGGTGTCAGTTGTGGGGAGGGGAAGGGAAAAGGAGTTTGTAAGCCGCAGTGACAGGATCCCAGAGCCCAGGGGGGCGGTGGGAGACCCGGGAATGCCTATCATATAGCTGGAGCAGGACCTCCTTCTGGGGAATATTGCAGGATTCTTGCAAAGGCACAATTTCTGTCTTAAGAAATCAAGCTCCACCTGGGCCTGCCTTCTGCGATGACCATCCCCAGACCCTTTAAGATCTTGTTATTTATGGTGGTAGTGAGCCAACATTAAATTTTGCATCGAACTTATGCCATTCACCAGGGCTTTTTTAATAGAAAACGTCCAGCCGGAACTCATTACCATAATAGGCCACACCCCTGATAGCGCAGTTCCCTCCCGGTATTGGCTTCCCCAGGCGCGCAGCGGCTTGCAGGGCTCATGAGGGACCCAAGGGAAGGGAGGCAGTTTTTGGGTCGGCTTCCCCAGGCACCCCGTAGCTTGCAAGGCACCTGGGGAACCCGAGGGGGGGGTGGAGGCTGTAGGCATGGCCAACTCAGAAGCCAGCCGGAACTCCATTCCTGTGCGTTCCTGCCCAAAAATAGCCCTGCCATTCACACCACCAGAGATAAAGACTCAGCAATGGGATTAATGGGGGGGGGAGTCAATTATAAAGCAATGTTTGGTGTCGTGGTTAAGTGCGCGGACTCTAATCTGGGAGAACTGGGTTTGATTCCCCACTCCTCCACTTGCACCTGCTGGATGACCTGGGGCAAGCCATAGCTCTGTACCAGCTGTTCCCTCAAGGACAGCTTGGGAAAGAGCTCTCTCAGCCCCACCTACCTCACAGGGTGTCTGTTGTGGGGAGGGGAAGGGAAAGGAGTTTGTAAGCCGCTCTGAGACTCCAAGTGAGTGAAGGGCGGGGTATAAATCCAATCTCTTCTTCTCTTCTTCTTCTTCTTCTTCAATGAGGACATTGGAACAAGTTGGGAGTCAGAGACTATGATGCATAAAGTTACTGTCAAGAGCTCTAACCCCTAAACTTGTTGCACCTGTGGGAATGTATGGAATTCTGAGAACGCGTAGCGGGTGCTACGACAAGATGGCTGCTAATGCGGATGGGTGAAACCAATCCCAAAATGGCTGCCACAGGGGCACTGCATCCAATTCTCAACTTATAGGCCGGGTGGAGGGAGGACACCTTGCTTGGGAAAAGCGCCTTCCTATCTGCTCAACAAAATCCAGGCGCAGCCGCGGTTCCTCTTCCTCCACAATTTACGCAACAACCACGTTCAAAGGCAGATTGTTGCGGAGAAGAACAGATGGGAGAAGTGATTCGCCTGCCCGGGCTTTTGTGCCCAATCTGTAGGCAGATATTGTGTTTAGCTGGCTTGTTTGGTTTTTCAAGCAGAAGGATGAAAGGTAAAGGATGCAAGAAGGAGGATCTGGGCCACCAGTAGCTTGGAGGAGCAACAGAAGGCACCTTGTACTCTTGCAGATGTTACTTCCATCCCAAATGGTGCACAGCAAGTCTGCTGGCTGGAGGGACCAATCAATGAGAACGTTTGACAGCGTTTCCCCTCCAAAACCAACTTCCTCTGGTTTGAAGACTCAGAACATGAGAAGATCCCTGCTGGATCTATTTCCAGCATCCTGTTTCCTACACTGCCTAGTCAGATGCTTCTAGGAGACCCACAAGCAGAGCTCAGAGAGGTCCCTCGTTGCCAGAGAAATTACAGTTCCAGCTCTCAGAAAGAACTGGAGGTGAAGTGGCCCAGGTAGAGGTTGGTGTCAGGTCAGCTAAATTTATTTATGACATTTGTCTTGGAGTCCGAGAGTTGGACAGGTGCTAGCTGGTGCTTTAAGTACAACCCCTTTCTCAGTTGAGAAAATTCAAAGAAGTAACTGTCCAACCATTGCTTGAAGACCTCCACTGAGAAGATCCCATCCAGGTAATTGGTTCTGTTGTTGAACTGTATTGTGCCCTTCTTCAAAGGGACTCAGAGTGGTGAGTTAACCACACATTAGACAAAGACAGTGTGGGCTTTCCAGTTTAAGTGACCTGCCTGGGTGGATAGAGTCACTCCAGAACCAAAGAACCTTTTATAGGTTCAAACAGAGAGCCAACATGGTATAATGGTTAGGAATACCTAACAAGGGTCTAAGAGACCAAAGTTAGAATCACCACTCTGTCATGGAAGTTCGCTTGGTGACCCTGGGCCATTCACTCTCTCCCATCTTAACCTTCCTCACAGTATTGTTCTGAGGATAAAACAGAAGACAGGTCAATGATGCAAGCCACTTTGGATCGCCGCTGGGGAGAAAGCGGGGTATCAATCAATAAATAATCAGTCAGTCCCAGGAAACTCTTTGAGCTGCGGTCCTGGTGGCCTACCATTTGGGGCTTCTTCACACAGTTGTGTGGATTCCTGGCTGTAGGGTCATCAGCCCTTTCCTGACCCTCAGTAGCTAAATGGAAACTTGACTCTTGAAACTTGACTCTTGACGCTGTACCCCCATGGTCTCCTCAGACAGACGAACCAGGGAGCTGCCTTTCTGCAAAGTCATTCCAGAAAGCTTCTTCAAGAGCTTTGATATAAGTGCCACGTGGGTGTTCCACTCCAAAGACCTAACTTTCCCAACTGGATGTTCTTTCCATCGGGACAGATAACTATCAGCAGTCCATTCCAAGTGATCATCTGGCTCTCCGTGATGAATCGGTACATCCGTACTCAAGAAGCTGCACTCGCCGTCTCTGAACAATAGGGAGAGATGGCAGCTTCAGCCAGCTCCCCCCCATGGCTTTCTCCACCAAACCTACCCTGCATCTTGTCATGACAGAGCCTCTGGGTCGAGGCAGAAGATGCAACCGGTCAGGCGGTCAGCCAGGAGTTTCTCAGCAGGCAGGTAGTTAAACAGGTTGCAGAGCAAAGGTTATTCAACAGTCCAGTAATCAAGCCGTAAATTACCGTCAGAGCCGAAGGACAAAGTAGGGAGGCATCGTCACAGGAATGCCAAGAGTCAGATAGCCGGAGAGAGCAACAGGAACAGAGCCAGAACGCCGAAGTCAAAGTCCACAAAGCAAAGTCCAGAGTCCAGAGTCAGAGGTCCGAGGTCCAAAGCCGGGTCAGGGGTCCACAGAAACGCACAGAAGTCAGGAGGGTGCAGGACGAGGTCTTGTCAAGGACGATCATTCGTTGCCAGCACGCTTTGCTAGGGGCCAGTGATCTGCTGATATAGCGTGCCGGCTTGTTACACAATTAGCAGCTGCCAGACACAGTCCTGCTTCTGCTAATACTCCGGACTTAGAGTTCGTCTCCCCCGCATGCGTGCCTCACTCCTCCTGTTTCTTAGCTCCTGGCATCTCCTTTCACGGAGCCGGCTGACAGGTGGTGGAGATTCAGGGAGTTCACTCGGTCCAGGTATAGCCTGATCAATTTCAGGTGGCTCTTGCTGCCGGCTTGACTCCTCAGGACTTACGTCCAGGTCCGTTAAAGGAGCCTGATCTTGTTCTGCAGGGGCTGGGTCAGGAGCAGGGTCAGGAGCAGGCATGACACATCTCACGTCATGTCTTCACCTGCCTGCCGGCAGCTGCCGGCAGTTCTTTTGCTGGACCATTCAGCCCTTTGATCCGCTGTTTTAGTAGACGGACATCTCTGAGTGGTTTGCCTTACGTTCATGAAGGCAAGGTACGTTCTCGATGCGATTACAGTGGCACAGTTTTTCCCGTGTTGTGCAAACTCATTAGTCTAATGAGAGAAATCTCGGGGCTATCAGTATAACCTCCTTCATCTTTTCACTGTTAGGAAACTTTTTGGGTGTGGGAGGGGAGACAAGGCAGAGGTACCTTGAAAGCGGACAAACTCCCCTAATACAGCAACAGGTTGCTTAGCTCCTGATCTTTCTTACGGCTTCCTTCGTCTTGGGGGACTGTTAGTGGAGATCGGTATGGTTTTTATAACATTTTTGTTCAATGCACACACACACACACACAGAAAAAAAGAATGGCTCTCCGCTCAAGGCAGGGAGGGAAGATTGAAAGGGTCGGGAAAGTTCTATTGTAATTAAAGCTGATGCAATCCTAGGAACAGATGGAAAGCAGAAATGTGGCCTTGTTTTGCTTTCCCCTCCTTTCCCCATCCCGCCTGTTGGGTTTTGTTTTTGGAAAAGCACAAAATGCTGAAAAGACTTTCAAGGGGACAGTTTTCGAATTTGTTGAATTTTAATAAGGAGGCGACTCTTTGATTCGTTACTGATCTGCTGTCAAATTGCAACGGGATTCTAGCGAGCATGGCTGGCTTGGCGACGTTTCCTGAGAACAAGGGGTTGGTATCCAGCCGCAGGCCTGAAATCCACACTTCTGGGAATGGCGAGGGGGCATTTAGGTCATATGGTACAAGCTGAACAGAGCTCAGATCAAAGGCATTCCCCCATGTACGGACCAGCGTTGTTGTCTGGTCCCCTTCCAGAGCGTGGTCTCTTTTTAAAATGCCTATTTGTCAAATTATGTAAATAGACATAAAAGGCCTCCCCCCAGCTTTGCAGGTTTGAAAATATGGCTCTTTGAGGTGTCTAACGAAACGGTACAACTGGGTGAACACAGAGAGGTGGAATTAAAACAGGGCAGCCAAACCAAATCAAAAACGTCAGTTCCACTTGGCCGTTACCGTTGTATGATTCAGTTATGTGGTGTCACAGCAGGACAAGCCTTAACATCAAGAGGACAAATAAAGGCAAAGATGGCCACGGTTCAGGACGATGCTAGATTTGACAGCTCTGAGCCAGCAGGGCAAGCCTTATGTTTGGATAATGCACCCATTGGTAAAGCATGCTTTGGAGCCATATGCCCACCACCATCTTGGGACGTGCCTCAAGATTTGGAGGAGGTACTTAGAAAGGGCAGCATATGCGGAGGGGAAAGAACTCTGGGGGGTGAGATGCCTTTAGGCTCTGCTCTCCAAAACTGTCATTTCTGCCTCGGGAACTGATCTCCATCGTCTGGAGATCTGTTGTAATGCAGGGAAAACTCCAGACTCCACCTTAAAGCTGGGAACCCTCCCCATTGCAGGGATGGGGCCAGCCTCTCTGAACCTTCCACTGCACAGAGCCAGGGTCGGCCAAAACAGTAAAGCTTATCTTGCAGTTCTAGGAAGGGATGTAGCTGGTGTTTCTCTTCTGGAGTCCCAGGGTGAGGCTAGCTAACACAAAGGTAAGAATATGAATGAAGCCATGTTGGATAGTGGGTGAACCAAGGCCTACTGTTGCTGTTATAGAAGGCATGTTGCCTAGCAAGGCACACCATGTGCTCTTATGGACTTCTTATGTTCATAAGTTTGAACTTTGGACTGTGCTAAGTGTATGCTTAAAGGACTGTATTGTGATGCCAGCCACAAACTGCACACGTGCCCTCTTACCGACCGTAGGAGATTCCAGTCTATGCCTGACTGCCAAGAAGCACACTTCCGCCATTGTTCACACAAAGCTGAGAACTCCATTGCTCAAAGGTGTTCCTGTCGACTTACGCTAGGCAACCCCAACCCCCCCCCCAACATACCTGTGGAATTCCACACATTCCAGAGAGATGCTGAACTTTGGACTGTGAATGAGGTTGTTTGGCAACTAATCCTCAACCCATCAACTGGCCGAGTCAGGGCCATCAAGAGACAATAGGATGGCTTGGTGACTCATTGCAAGCTTGCCCAGGTGTCAGTTCCTGTCTAGCTCCTAGAGTCTCAATATTGACCACCACCCCCAGTATCTCCTTCTCTTTCTCCTTTAACCAATGGTAGGGTTTGTAGGGACGGACTATCTTGTAGTTGTGTTAGGGGGATGTGGCCAGCACTGCCAGCCCCCATATCACCTAATAAAAGAGGTTGCACTCCATACAGCCTTGAGCTTCCATGACCCCTATCTGCTTTTACCCCTCTGAAGTCCAGCTTGCTATCCCAATACCCTTCCTGCATCTTTGATCTCTGAGTCTGCAGCCAGAGAGAAGCGTGTTTCTGCCGGTTCAGAGCACGCTCCCCATTTTCCTTTCACCCCCTCAATTCTTCCTTTGGAACGGACAACCCATCTCCAGGACAGGTAAAGTATCTCCCAACCAATGTGTCTCCTGCTCATGCAAAAGTGCTATTTCTCAATCTAAGTTTCTTAGGAGCTGTGTGTTAGTGTGTGTGTATCTGTTTTTGTGTGCCTGAGAATATTGTTCAGTAAAAACCATTTAAACTGACCTCTGCCTCAGTGCCTATTTACTGGGAACTTCCTGGAAGGGGCAGGACCTTGGTATAGCTGGCTGTAACCCAGTTATTTGCCAATTGCTAATCTTAAAACCAGAGCAATTCGGCTAACAGGCAGCCAGCTTGGTTTGCATTGGGGCCATTTTAGCTGCCTGGTTCAGATATGCAGGAGTGTAAATCCATCAGGCCCAATAGCAGAAAGGTGGAATATAAATAATCACAGGGCTTTTTTTGTGGTGGCATTCCTCAGAATTGAGTACCAGTACTTTTTGGAGGGGCTCTCTCAAGTCCTAAGGGTGGAATAGGTGGAAATCAGTGCAGCCTCATATATGAGTACTGGTATCTTTTAAAAAGTGGGTGGCGGTGGCTCAGAGGTTAAGACACCGATCTGCAAACCAGAAGGTCGGTAGCTCAGCAGTTCGAGACTCGAGTGCCGCGTGACCGAGTGAGCTCCCATCTCTGGCCTCAACTCCTGCCAACCTACCAGTTCGAAAGCAAGAAATTGCAAGTAGATAAATAGGTACCACTTCGGTGGGAAGGTAACAGCGTTCCGTGCGCCTTGGTGTCTAGTCATGCCGGCCACATGACCAGTCTTTGGACAGCGCTGGCTCTTCAGTTTGGAAACGGAGATGAGCACCACCCTTCAAATTTGACTGGTTTTTTGAGGAAAGGGACTTTACCTTTACTATCTTTAAAAACAAAAACAAAGAAGCAGAGAATAATAATAATTGTCTCCCTGGTGACCATTGCAAGTAGGGACTCATCTGACAGAGCACTTTCCCTATGCCCAGCTGGTTGAACGTGGGGGCATTTTTAGGATTTTGAGATCAGGTAGTGGGTGCCACGACAAAACAGCTGCCCAGGGGGTGACACCAAACACAGAACGGCTGTGCTGTGGGCTTGCTCCAGTTGCAAAAAAAACTCCAGAGGTTCCCCAAAATGTTCGGAGGCTCCGCTCCAGTTGCTCCTGCAGCCACAAAATGGATACCTCCTCGGTTCATCCTGCTCTGGTCAAGGTGAGGAAAGCCAGTCTGGGTCTTTGCTTTGAAGGAGAAGAAAGGGAAGACCAAGGAATATGTTGATATGCTCCAGGGGGACCAAGGCATAATGTTGGAGTCCCTGCCCTATGCAAAGAAAGGCTCCCTGCATTAAGAAAGTTGACATGTCAGGGAAAAGGCTGGCGTGAAAGTCTTCCTGCCGACCTTTCTCTATGTGGAGGGAATTTTTTTTTTAATGAATGAGAACCCCCTTCCCCCCCCCCGGCAGAGCTCTCTGAAGTGGTACAGCCCATGTTTTCAGGGTTGTTTCTCTCTAGAAACAGAACGTTCTGTGGTTAGCTACTCCACTTCAATCCGCCGCCTACACTCTCCATAGGACTTGGGAACAGCCGATCCGATGGACTTTTTTCACAGAACGTTTCCCTAACGGGAACATTTCGGCTGTGTTGGTGGCTTCCCAGCGACTCGGCTCTTCCTCTCCCAGGCTGGGTTCCTTTGCCATGGACTGGGTGGGGTGGGTTTCCTGCTCTCGAGAGTGCCTGAAGGATTGGGATCAGATGTCTGGAGTGACTCAAGGCCACCTCTGCCGAACTGGATCCCGTGGGAACGGCTAGAGAGCCCTCTGCCAGCCGAGCTGCGTCTGGGAAGTTTGTTTCGCACATTTGAGCCATCCTTTGGAGTCAGGGCGGAGGGTGCTCCTTCCAGCAAGGGAAGAGAAATGAGAGCAGCGGGTCTTTGGGCTTTTGGACACTTTTCTCCTTTCCTGCCTAACAGGTCAATTGTTTAATCTCTGCAGCGCTGG
Source organism: Lepidodactylus listeri (assembly GCA_029233225.1). Classification (NCBI taxonomy): domain Eukaryota; kingdom Metazoa; phylum Chordata; class Lepidosauria; order Squamata; family Gekkonidae; genus Lepidodactylus; species Lepidodactylus listeri. The sequence continues at coordinate 16,213,416 of JARCFY010000021.1, forward strand.
GATTTGGCTGCTACAAGGGGGGACAGCAGTACAGCTGGATGGGCCGTAGCTTGCTGACACAATGGGGTTTCCCATGACTGCGTAACGCTTTGGGTTTTGTTGTTCCTCTTTCCTAGGGAAGCCTGGGAACTCTAGTTGGATTTAGACAGGGCACGGGCCTCAAGTAACTCACCAAGCTAAATTTATGTGGACCCAGGGGTCATTTCGAGCAGGAATGTGCAGGAACGCCGTTCCGGGAGTAACAAGCCCAGGAGCGGGCACATATGGTGATGCGCTGTGGAAAAAAGCAAAAGCATATCAACTTGATCTGTATTTTCATGCTTGTTGTGGGGTAGCTTCCCTGCAAGAGCAAAGGAAACCTCAAGTGTCTTCAGTCAAAGTGGAAAGCTGGCTCGCCAGCTCTGAGTTGGGAAAGACCTGGAGATTTTTGGGGTGGAGCCTGAGCAGTGGGAGTTGCCTTCTGACACACTTCTGGTGATGTCAGGGGGTGTGGCGTAGGCAAATAAGTTATGCTAATGGGTTATGCTAATGAGCTCCTGCACCTCTTTTTTTTTTTTTTTACAAAATGACCCCTGTGTGGACTTAAAGCAGCTTACAAAATACAATTTCAATACTCCAAATCTTGGACAAGTCTTGGATCCACTGGCCCAGCTCACTCAAAAGCCTCAGGACCCAAACGCCTGACTCTGGCCATGCCCAGGAGAGAGTATCTGCAAGAAGAGAAGACACAAACTATCCACAGTGCATTGAACTGCTGCTAGCAAGGTGCCCCCAACTTTCCTGTCCTACTAGAGATAACTCTGGCCATGCCTTGGTTAAATGCCTGCAAGCAGAGGAGAGGCAAACTCAGCCGGGATCCTATTCAGTTGATGCTGTTAGCACTGTTCCCACACACACACACGCACGCACACCGTCTTCCCCTGCTACAATCCCCATGTTTCCTTTGTGGAGTAGCTATGGCAGCACAGAGGCTTAGACTCTTTCTTGATTCTTCAATCTGAGCCACTTCTCTTCGCAAAGTTTGATGGTTGCTCTTCTGTATTGCTTAGGGTTCTTCTCCCCTGCATTTTATCCTCACAACCACCCTGCAAGGTAGGCTGGGCTGAGACTGAGTGACTGGCCCACAGCCACCGCTGCAAGCTTCCATGGCAGAGTGAGCGGTTTGAACCCAGGTCCGCAGTCCAGTGCTCTGACCACTACACAGTACTGCCAATCTGCCCACTGGCCCAGCACATCCCAGACTCCACGCTCTCTCCGTATGCCTTTTGAGGGGGTAAGCAGCCTTTTGGATTGATTATGCTTCCAAGCCAGCCAGCCCTGGCAAGGCGGTGTATGCTGCACTAGAGCCGCTGGAACCAGGCCATAATTGTCCAGGATCTGGAGGTAGGGGGTGGGCCGCAAGCTCTGGGAGATGCCACATGCCGATAAGTGCAGCCCCAGAGAGTTCTGGGGAAATGAGCGGAATCCTCCCTCCTTTTCCTTCTCTCACTAGTCTGAGTCACTTCAAGAATCCAAGGTGAGCTGCTAAGGAAAAGCCTGAAACAGCACAGCAGGGAGAGAGGCCAGGCTGGCAAGGAGGGGGGATTCTGTGGCCCTTTCAGCGTAAGAAGTGGCTGTCGTCTCCCGCCCACCCCAGCATGCTTTGCAGTCCTGAACTGCACAGCAGCAATTCTTACCCAATTAAGGGTTGGTTCAGTGGCTACCCTTAGACTAGGGTCTTACCCTAAGCTCCCAAAGGTGAGGCTGGGTAGCAGTTACGGTTATTGCTGGGTGACCAATGTCTGTAGCTCCTGTTCTGAGAAGGATATTGCAGCGGAGGAGCAATTTGGCCCTCAGATATCCAGGGCCTTGCAACTCCCCTCCCCCAGTACCACTTCGCATGTGACTGGGAAGGCACAAGGAAGGGTGGTGTAGTGGTCAGAGTGTCCAGTGAGGGTCTGGGAGAGCCAGGTTCAACTTCTCACTCAGCCGTGAAGCTCAGTCATGACCTTGGGCCAGTCCCACTCTTTCAGCCTAACCTGCCTTGTGGGGCTGTTGTGAAGACAAAAATGGGAGAAGAAAGCGGGGGTCCTTTGGAGCGGGAGCGCACAGGAGCACAGCTCCGGGAGTGAGGAGCCCAGGGAGCGGGCACATGACCAAGCCCCGCCCCCTCCTTGGCTTCCCTGAGCAGTGCAGAGGCGCAGCGCCCCGGGGAAAGCCTTGCTAGGGTCTTTATTGATTTTAATGTTTTGTTTTAATATTGATAATTTTATCATTGTTCCTTCTATGACTGTGTGCTGCTTTCCCAGAGACTTGCTCAAGGTGGCAGATAAATTTTCTAAGTATACCATTTTTTATCTGGGCACATGGCACATAAGTACTGGAGAAATTTCACCAACCCTTCAGCAGCTTCCACCTTATCAGTTTGGTGTAGTGGTCAGGAGTTGGACTCTAATCTGGGAGAACCGGGTTTGATTCCCCACTCCTCCACCTGCAGCTGCTGGTGTGACCTTGGGCCAGTCACAAGTTCTCTCAGAGCTGTTCTCTCATGAGCAGTTCTCAAAAGACCTCTCTCAGCCCCACCTACCTCACAGGGTGTCTTGTTGTGGGGAGGCGAAGGGAAAGGGATAGGTGGTGCACATGTCCTGGGTATCTCAAGTCTACTTGAAACCTGTTGGTTTCAAGGGAGCAGGAAGAGAATGAGGGTGTGTTCTTGACGCTTATTTTTATTGCCCAAAGTATTGGATGGGGAAGGGAATGGAGGAAGAGCAGGTCAGTTTCACTCACCTGTGGAGAGGAGCCTGAGGGGTGGGTGTTGCCTTCTGACACACTTCCGGTATGTTAGGGGGTGTGGCATATGCAAATGAGTTATGCTAATGAGCTCCTGCACCTCTTTTTCTACGAAATGACCCCGGAAGAAAGAACTGGGCCTCACAGAGCTCCGTGGATGATAAAAGCAACGTCTGGCCTTGCTCTGTCAATGAGTCGCATGTGAGAAACGCCGCAGCTGAGGACTGCAAAGCTGGGGGGGTGAGGGTCGTCATTATTAGACGTCTCCTATGTAACATGGACTTCCTAGACGCTATTGCAGAGTAGGAGTCCTTAGACACGTATTCTTCTTTCCCAAACTATTTGTCACAAGGCAACATCAATTGCTTCACGGCACTTAGCAAACCGAGCATGCCAAAGCGAACAGGTTTCAGAGTCTGACACTTGTTCTTCTTCCTCCTCCTGCTCCTCTTCTTCCTCACATAAATTTCCTCCTACTCGGGGGGGTGGGGGAATGACTAATCTCATTGTGTTTAATCCACACCACACAACCATGGGGGAAATGATGTGGTGATAGTGGGGCAGCCGGTGTGAGTGTGTGTGCTTGTGTGAGGTTCCGATTTATGAGAAGGGAAGAATTTGCAGAGATGGCTCGCCACTCTTTAGAGCAGTTGGAGGTGTTTCGTTCACACAGATAGAGCCAGTTCTTCAAAAAGAGGGAGAGAAGATAAACAGGGGCATGATCGAGATTTGCAAAATCACGAATAGCGTGACACTGAACCTTGAGATCAAAGCTCATTGGCAGTTAATACTTAATAAAATACTTATTCACCCATTGCATAAGTTACATATGGAACTCACTGCCATAAGACATTGGGATGGACATTAGGTTCAGCTGGTTTTTGAATGAAGAGTAGACAAACTTATGAAGATTGGGTCTACAGAGCATTGTGACAACCAAGGCTGAGGACAGACTGGCAATCTGGAGTGGGACGAATCCGGAGGCAAAAGCTGCGGGGGGAAAATCCCCCGGGGCTGGCTGTCCACATTGGCCAGGGTATTGCGCAAGGATGCCGTTACGGAGTGTTCAGACTGCTGCGGAGTGGCCCCAGGTGGGCCGGCCTCCTCAGCTTGTGATAGGACTGTTTCGGCAATTTGCACATGTGCGCATGCACTTATGTGCACATGAGCGCTCATGTGCAAACTGGCAAAACGCCGCGTTTGCACTGCCGCCTCCACTTGCCTCCCGCCTTCTTCCGGTTCACACTGCCTGGAAGCAGGAGGCAAACACAAGATGGCCTCTGGACACCGGTTTCTCCCGGTGTCCTTCTAAAGCACAAGAAAACCGGCTTCAAAGTGGGTAAGTGTGGAAGGGAGCTGAGGGACAGCTGCACATGTCTGAACAGGCTCCCTTCCCCCACTTCCCATGCGGACCTATCCCGGGGCAGATTGCCAGTCTGTCCTCAGCCTAAATGGACCCACTGCATTCTGAAGGAGTAGAAGTCTCCATGTTTTGACCTTGATCGCCCAGGTTAGCTTGATCTCACCCAATCTCAGAAGCTAAGTAGGGTCGGCCTTGGTTAGTACTTGGATGGGAGGCCATGGAGGACGTCCAGGGTTGCTATGCAGAGGCAGGCAATGGCAAACCACCTCTTTTCATGTCTTGCCTTGAAAACCCTACAGGGTCTCCAAAAGTTGGCTGCAGCTTAATGGTACTTTCCACCACCAACAGAAGTCTGCATGCCAGATGCTGGGAGCAACAGCCTTCAGGCCATTGTTTTGAGCTCACTACAAGTGGAAGGTGTCCAATGTAGGAATCAGGATGCTGAAGAAGAAGGACTTTGGATCTGATGTAGCACAGCAAGAGCTCTTTTCATGTTCTGATATTCTAGAGGTTCACATACAAGACGTGCTTAAATGCATGATCTACTGGAGTGAATGGTGTAACATCAGATGCACTGACTTGTGCAAGACTTGGACATTGCTTCCAAGAACAAGAGCGTCATGGCAAAACTGCTTTGTGTCCTGGGATATCACAAATGAGGTGGGAATTTGTTCTTCCAAGACAATACGTGAATAGACGCAAGAACAAGTGAATCTGACTTCAGTCACATCATTGGTCTGTCCAGTTCAGTATCGTCTCCTCTGATTGGCAGCAACTGTCCAAGGTCTGAAGCCAGGGTCTTTTCACTACTACCTGATCCTTTTAATTGAGGATTATGGAGTTTGAACCTGGGGATTTCTTAATGCAAAGCAGAAGCTCTACAAATGAGCCACAGCCCCTCACGAGACCTGTAGGAACAGAGAATTGTCCAAATGGGCAAGTGAAGTAGCTCAGATATTTTCAGAACTCCCTTTCTGATTGTGCAAAGGGGGGAAATTGAGTATGAATTTCAGTGACCCTTTTCCGCAACTCAAGCCACGCCTCACCTTTTGTATTTATTTTAACGTAAACGCGAAAGTCTGCATGATACTGCCTATAAAGAGAACCTGCTGTCTACAGCTGTCCCAACAGCTGTCCCAGAAAATGTGTAGCAAAGCTGAAATAAATAACGTGTTGCAAAATTTATCAATCAAATCTGTGTACACTTTTGACTGGGAGGAATATTCAAAATTGGCATCCAACTGTGTACTTTGTAGTACATGGAATTTGCAGAGCATCTTGTTCACACTGAATTGTCTTGAATTCAAGGTCTTTAGGGTTTTGTTAAATTCAGAAAATACATTTCAGTCCATTCATCCGCAACTTAATAGAAAGCAGAAGAGCTCCCTAATGGTGGACGGACGAGCAAAAGCAGGGCTATTTGGGGGCCGGAACGCACAGGAACGGAGTTCCGGCTGGCTTTTGAGTTGGCCACGCCTACAGCCTCCCCCTCCCCAGGTTCCCCAGGCACTCCGCAAGTTGTGGGGCACCTGAGGAAGCCGATCCTGGGAGGGAACTGTGCTGTCAGGGGTGTGGCCTAATATGCTAATGAGTTTCTGCTGTTGGGTGTGGCCTATTATGCTAACTAGTTCCTGCTGGGCTTTTTCTACAAAAAAAAGCCCTGAGCAAAAGGAACACGGGGCAGCAGCGGGAGAGTGAACTCTTGAAACCCGTGTCGCTGTCCGCGGTCCTGAAACTGACCCCGCAACCACACCAGCATTCTGAGGTTCCGGTACTGCTTCTAAAGTTTCTATGAGTACATATTTAGGGATGAGCCTTTGTTTCCCAGGGAATGAAGAACTCCCCTTTCACTTCATTCATTAGGGAAACCCAGAAATACATACTTTTGGGGAAGCGGAAACGTCCCGCTGAGGGATTTGCTGGCGGACAACTGATGGATCCCCAAACGGATCAGCGTGTCCGGTAAGGCCACCTGTCTGGCCATGGCCTCTTCCCCAACCTGCCCCATAAGCAGTTTGGGTTTTGGAGAAGATCGGATCTACTTTTTGCAGCCATAGCCAGGGTGGTTTTTGTCATGCCGGACGGGAGCACAGGCGCTCGGGGGTGTGATCATCAGAAATACATAAAAGCCCTTTTATTCCTTTGTTTCTCCGATGTCCTTGCTCCCCTTGCTTTCCCCCCCTCCACCCTTCCACACTAATTGGCATGAATCCAGCCATCCATGAACTTCACAGAACACAGCTTTCCCAGTGTCCCCGGATGCTGTAGTGAGCTCAGGCCCATGAAAGTCTGCAGCTGGCTCTCAGTGGACCCTCAGGAAGAACAGCGGGAGGGAGGGGTTGACGGAAATTATCATCCTTTCTCAGGGCTCATTTCATAGCAGGAGCTCCTTTGCATATTAGGCCACCCACCCCTAAGGTAGCCAATCCTCCAAGAGCTTACAGAGCTCTTCTTACCAGGGCTACTGTAAGCTTTTGGAGGATTGGCTACATCAGGGGTGTGTGGCCTAATATGCAGAGGAGCTCCTTCTACGAAATGAGCCCTGCCCTTTCTTCCTATGACAGGTATCACTGAGTCTCCAGAACAGCATGGTTGGATCCATGGCATGGTGTTTGTTTATTTATGTATTTACTTACTTTATTGATATTCCTTTTGTTCTCCCCAGGGGGAGACCCAAAGTTGCTTACATTTTTCTCCTCTGTTTTATCCTCACAACAACCCTGTGAGGTGGGTTCGGATGAAAGAGAGTGACCGGCCAAAGGCCACCCAGAACACTTCCACGGCAGAGTGGGGATTCAAACCTCACTAAGAGGGACCATGTCCAGCCTCCCCTAGCAGCACTGCGCTGGCTGCCTATAGCATACCGGGTTCACTTCAAGGTACTTACCTTTAAAGCCCTATATGGCCAGGGTCCAACATACCTGAGGGACTGCCTATCCCCATATGTACCCCAGCGGGCACTCCGGTTGGGGGCCCAAAATCTACTCTGTGTACTGGGCCCCAGGGAGGCCAGGCTTGCTGGAACCAGGGCTAGGGCTTTCTCGGTGGCGGCTCCTGTCTGGTGGAATGAGCTCCCGGAGATGATCAGGGCCCTGCGGGATCTCATGCAGTTCCGCAGGGCCTGCAAGACGGAGCTCTTCCGCCAGGCCTTTAAACCGATGGTACCACACCGTGATTGTCAACTGACGACGTGGGCCACCCTGGATGCAGCCCAGGCCCGACGGCCAAGGAACGGTCGTACTCTGACCCTGAAGCCATCTGAATTTTATAATTACAATCGGAAGCGCTTTAACTGAAATGTTATTGTTGTTAATGGATCTAATTGATGGGGTTTGAAACTGGATTTTAAATGTTATTGTATTGGATATGGCACACGTGCCCTTGTGAGCCGCTCTGAGCCCGTGCACAGGGAGGGCGGGGTATAAAACTGAGAAATAAATGAATAAATAAACCTGGGTCTCCCAGGTCCTAGTCTGACTCTTCAACCAGGACACCATGCTGGTTGCAGACTGGGGTTGCTGTTTGCAGCAGCAGCCAGCCAAGAGAGTACCTGGACCATTGCTTCGGAGGCACCCTGCCAACTTGCACCCTCAGGACTGTGGGGTGTCAGCTCACATAATGTCAAGCAGCTCACATAATGTCAAGCACATACCAGAGCAGGGGTGTCAAACTCATTTGTTACGAGGGCCGGATCTGACGTAAATTGGACTTTGTCGGGCCGGGCCACCTGTGTCATAAAATGTAATGCCAGGAAGCGGAGATATAGGCTGAGGACAGACTGGCAATCTGGAGCGAGATGAATGCGGAGGAAACTGCTGCGGGGGAAAAACTCCCCGGGGCTGGCCATTCACACCGCCCGGTGTATTGCGCAACGGTGCTGATATGGAGCGTTCAGACTGCTGCAGAGTGGCCCCACATGGGCCGGCCTCCGCAGCTCGCGATAGGGCTGTTTCGGTAATTTGCGCATGTGCGCATGTGCGCTCATGCGCAAACTGGCAAAACGCTGCGTTCACACTGCCGCCTCCGCTTGCCTCCTGCCTTCTTCCGGTTCACACTGCCTGGAAGTGGGAGGCAAGCGCAAGACGGCCCCTGGACACCGGTTTCTCCCGGTGTCCTGTTAAAGCGGATGGAAAGCGAGTGGGAGACGGGTAAGTGCGAAACGGAGCCGACGGACAGATGCGCATGTCTGAACGCGCTCCCTTCTTCCACTTCCAACGCAGGGCTGTCCTGCTTTACATTGCCAGTCTGTCCTCAGCCATAAACTTTATAAAGGACACAAACACAAAGATCTTTTTTTAACTTAAAATAAAAACGTGCTTAAAACATTAGCACTCTTGCAATGTTTTGTTTATTTAACAGTCTCTGATAACTGACACCTCCGGCTCTGGATGATTGCATCCAAATGCCTGTGCTGTTGCAACCTTGAGTTTGCTGTTCAGGTGTGTCTCTGTAAGCTGCAAACCGACTTTTGATTTACTGACATTCACCGCAGAAATCTCACGCTCAGAGTTCTGAGTCTAGGACCCGGGGGGAAACATGAAATGGCTGAGCGACTGAGAGAGTCTGGCGAAGCAAGCGATGATGCAGCAGCAGCAACAGAAGTGGAAGCGGGAGATAGCCAGTTCCAGTGTGGGCCTGATAGAAGCCTTCCAGAGGCCTGATCTGGCCCCCGGGTTGCATGTTTGACACCCCTGTACTAGAGGTTACCCTTCTGAGAGTGCACTGTACTCACATTACGAACAGCATCTGAGGCACCAGGGGGAGAGGAGGAGGAGGAGGAAGAAGAAGCTCTGTCTTGCCCCCTGTGGACTGGCTGGCCAGCCCCCTAGCACAGCAACACCGTCAGCCCGCACGGCAGTGGAGTGTGAGGAAGAGGAGAAGAAGAAGAAGAAGAAGAAGAGATTGGATTTATACCCCGCCCTCCGCTCCCCAAGGGAGTCTCAGAGCGGCTTACAAACTCCTTTTCCCTTCCCCTCCCCACAACAGACACCCTGGGAGGTAGGTGGGGCCGAGAGAGCTCTTTCCAGAGCTGTCCTTGAGGGAACAGCTGGTACAGAGCTATGGCTTGCCCAAGGTCATCCAGCCAGGTGCCAGTGGAGGAGTGGGGAATCAAACCCGGTTCTCCCAGATTAGAGTCCGCACACTTAACCACTACACCAGACTGGCTCATCAGAAGGCAGAGGAAGTGAAGAGATGGAGTAAGAGCAGCAGGGGGAGAGAGCCAGCCTCCTTCTTTTCACTCATTTGGGGAATAAAACCAAAAGCAACTTTCAAGGAAGGAAACTGTAAAGAAATAGATCTCCTCACATGTGGAAAATCAGAAGACGGGTTGGTCTGAGTGACAGGACTAAACCCTGTGCCAAGTCCTGAGGGATACCAGGCAGTGATCCAGCCTGCATGGCCCACCCAACTCCTGTCAGAGGAAGGAACTCCGGGGACACCAGCCAAAGAGCCTCCAGCCAGGGCTGTCCACACACCAAGGGCTTTCTGGCCCTTTTTTAAAAAAACCCTTCCAGTTCAGGTTTGCTCACTGAGCAGTGCAGCCAGGAGTCAGTTTGGTGCAGTGGTTAAGTGCGCGGACTCTAATCTGGGAGAACCGTGTTTGATTCCCTCTCCTCCACTTGCACCTGTTGGATGACCTTGGGCAAGCCATCGCTCTGTACCAGCTGTTCTCTCAAGGACAGCTTGGGAAAGAGCTCTCTCAGCCCCACCGACCTCACAGGGTGTCTGTTGTGGGGAGGGGAAGGGAAAGGAGTTTGTAAGCCGCTCTGAGACTCCAAGTGAATGTATAAATCCAATCTCTTCTTCTTCTTCTCTTCTTCTTCTTCTTCTTGAGCACATGAATGCACAAAGCTGTCCTTTCGCTGAATCAGACCCTTGGTCCATCAAGGCCGAGCTTGTCTACTCAGATTAGCAGCCGCTCTCCGAGATCTCAGCCTCTGACATCACCTACTCCCTGATCCCTTCCACCTAGAGATGCCGGGGACTGAACCTGGGACCTTCTGCCGGCCAAGCAGACGCTCTCCCACTGAGCCATGGCCCCTCCCCAGCAGGCCTTGTTTTATCTCCCCCTCATTGTGTGGCCCCTTGCCATCTAGCATGAGCCAAGACTGACACATTGGCCTGGGATGCCAAAAAAAACCCCAACAACCCTGCAGCCTCCCTCAGAAAGAGGTGGACTCAGAATCAGCGTGTCCCGATGCTCTTTCTACCTCTGCTAGTGACTCACTGCGCCCCGCATTTGGAGATCTGCTTTCTCCATCTGTCACAGGGGTGTTGTGGATGGCGATTCGTGCCACGGAACGCTCTTTAGAGATCTTTAGAAAGTGATCTCGGGGAGGGGGGAAGCCGGGGAGTATAATACGATGATTCACCAGGAGCTGGCAAGGTAGGTGGGTGTGCGGGAATTTGAAGGGGGGGGTGGTCGGGTGACTGACAGCAAGTCGTCTGTGCCACTGAGAGGATCCCTCCCACCCCCTGGTGTTTCACAGAGAGACTGAATCCTCTCCCAGGTGGAGACGGCACACCATCAGCTGTAAGACACACTTTACCTCCCTCGCAATGAATAATGAATCCCACATCCCACTGAGACGCTTAACTCACCTCTGCGGAGTTATTAGCGGAGTGCTGCCCTTGTTTCCTTACAGCGGGAAGGCCCAAGTCCCTGGCTTGACTGAAGCACAGATGAAGAACTAGAGGAAAGCCGTGTGTGTAACTAGGGGCAACCCTCGTGCAATTCAAAGCGCTGCTTAAGAACGGCAGCTGTTTTAATCTTCTCTCCTACCACAGAGCCCTGCTCTCGCGGCGAAGCCCTCCTCCCTCGTCAAGTTTCACCATTATATTTTTAAAAAGCAATTCATTAAGCTATTTAAGACGGGCCCTCCTCGGATCCTATCAAGCAGAAGAGGGGTGTGTGCGTTAAGTGTCGCCAAGTCGCTTCTGATTTATGGTGACCTTATGAATTAATGACCTCCAAAATGGGCTATCATTAACGGTCTTGCTCGGGTCTTGCAGACGGAAGGCCCTGGCTTCCCTTTTTTTAAAAAAAATCGATCCATCTCATGTGGGGGTCTTTTTCTTTTCCTTCTGCCTTCAACTTTTCCTAACTTTATTGTCTTTTCGAAGGAGTCATGATGACTTTTCATGACATGACTAAAATACTATAACCTCAGTTAATCCTCTCCGGATAAATAGCCAGAGCTATGTTAAGGTATTTAAGGTCCTTTTTAGTAACCTTACCCCAAACCTTATTTTTTATTTTGTATGTTCTAATTTTTATCTTGTAAAATTTTAAGCAGTTTTATTCCAGACATATATATTTTTACTTCCTGTGTTTTCATGCAGATCCTATTCTGTATTTTATAACTTGGATTGGATTGGATTGGATTTGTAACGGCCATTAGCCATCTCTATATAATAAGCCTCTTCGCGTATTGACCATTTCCAGCTCTCCCATTGTCTGTGCAATGGGCTCCATCAGCCATTGGCCCGTCAGCTGCCATACAAGAGTACTTGTGTGCCATTGGCTGGGGGCTGGGGCTGCTTCTCTGCCCTGCCCACTCCCACTTCAGCCACTGTTCCCTGTCAGAATATGCTGTCTCTCCTAATGAAGACACTTCTCCTGCTTGGCTCTTCTGTGGGACTAACATTTCCCTCAGGGGCTGTGGGTAGGCAACCAAGCTTGGTTCAGTCAGTAAAAAGACAAAGGTTGGAAACCCTTTTCAGGCCTTTGTGAGGAACTCATTGGGGCCAGGCCTGACTAGGGTTGCCAGCTCCAGGTTGGGAAATAAGGAAGCCAGAGTTTGGGGAGGGGAGAGGCCTCAGCCAAACAGAATGTCCTAGAGGCATCCAAAGCAGTTATTTTCTCCAGGGGAGAAAGAGATTTTTTTTCTGGAGTTCAGTTGTGATACCCGGCGATCTTCAGGCTCCACCTGGAGGTTGGCTACCCTAGGTGTGGCAGTTAGAACTTCAGAGCAAGGTCTCCCAGACCCAGGTTCTTGCTGTGGAAGCTGACAGGGTGATTTTGGACTAGTCAAAGACTTTCAGCATAACCTGCTCCCTTGCCCAATGCCAGCTTTACCATTTTCCTGTCAGAATAAACTATGAAACTTGCTAGGCAACCAAGCTTGGTTCTGTCAGTAAAACAGAGTTGTTGTGCAAGTCAAAAGGGGGAAAGGAGAATGATGGAGGTGCTTTGGTCCCCATTGCAGAGAAAAACTGTACTTTTTCTCCTGGGGAACCATTATTGCCAATCTCCAGATGAGGGCTGGAGATCACTCAGAATGACAACTGCTCTCCAGGAGGGAGTGGGGAGAAGATGGAAAGGTGAAGTCAGAGGGGCAGATAAAGGTAGGTTGATGGTTGGCTGGGAAGGAGATAGGGTTGCCACCTCCAGGTTGGGAAATTCCTGGAGATTTGAGGGGTGGAGCCTGGAGAGGGTGGGGTTTGAGGAAGGTTAGGACCCCAGACAGGTACAGTACCATAGACTCCACCCCTACAAACCAGCCATTTCTTCCTGGGTAACCATTGCTGCCAATGTCCAGGTGAGGGGTGGAGATCACTCAAAATTACAACTGCTCTTCAGGTAGCAGAGATCAGTTCCTCTAGAGAATATGGTGGACTCTGTGTCATTATACCCGGCTGAGGTCACCACAGCAAATTAACGCTGAATGCCCAAGACCAGGGCACTCTCCCAGAGCCTCTTTCTAGAGCCCGTTGTATTTATTCCCACAATGGGCCTTCTTCCTAGTATGCAATAGATCAAACTGAACTGATAGCCTCAGTTTAGTCATTTTAGCTTCCTGGGAGAATTCAAGCTTGATTTGATCCAGATCCCACTAATTTGTCTCTTTGGTGGTCTACAGTATCTGTGAGACTCTTCTCCAATACCACATTTCAGATTACTCAATTTTCTTCCTGAAAAGCTTTCTTCATTGTCCGGCATTCACATCCATACATAGTAATGGGGAATACCATACTATGTATTGTCTTGAACTTGGTTGTCATTTTGTTTCTGTAAATGACAATGTGGTGGAAGGAAAAATGAGACACAGAGAGAGAGACACACACACACACTATATCGTCTGTAGGAAGTTCTCTGATTGTGGCCGTCACTGTTACAGATTCATTCACAGTGTGTATCTAAGGTCCTATGCATTTGAATACTCTTTTTTAAAAAAGGTTATTTGATCCATTGCCTTCCTGCCATTGCGTTCAAGGCAGCTGACAATTCAGAACAAATGCTGAAAATACACGAGCCATTTGAATGCACAATATAGGTTATTATATGTTTAACTCCCCAATCCTTCAACCGTTGTTGCAATTTCAAACCTTCCATAAAAACGCCACCCAATTAAAAATGATGGATTTTTAAAAAATAGGCCTTTTACATATTCAATCACCTTTCATACCTCTGTACATGCATCAAAGTATAATCAAATTAGCCCCAGTCTGAACAAGGGGGAGGGAAGAGAAGAAAAAACAGGGGAGAGAGAGAGAGAGAGAGGTTGGAAGGGAGGGAGAAAGAAAGAAAGAACCACAGAGTCCGAAAATAAGACTTGCCGTACCGCATACAATGGTACTAACTTTCCCTATACAAGGATATTGATCACAAAATGAAGCAAAGTTAAGACAGAAGCTAGTTCATTTGGCAGGCTGGCTTTCCGATTTTTACAATTGGGGAGCAATGCTGACAGGGCACTGGGATACTCCTGAATGGATCTCTCCAACACTTTAAAAAAGAAATAGCAGCTACGATGGGGTAGACAGCCCAGGGTCATTTAATAACTAGAGTGGTCAACTAGGATCTGGGAGTATTCCGACTGTGCCACGGAAGCTTAGCAGGTGACCTTTGCCCAGTCACTCTCTCCCAACCTACCTCACAGGGTTGTTCTGAGGATAAAAACGGGATGAGGTGAAATGGTGCTGTAAGCCACTTTGGGTCCCAATTGGGGGGAAAGCAGGAGAAAACAAATAAATAAATTTGGGGACACAGCGTTGGGGGAAAGGCAATTTAACCCTTTCAGTGACCCATCCCTCAATTATTAGTCCATAAAGGCGGGGGAAAGAAGACGTCTCTTTTCTGTTTCCTCTTCTAGGGCTGATAACAATGAAGGGAACTGACTGGCAAAACCAGGGGTCCGTTGGAGTGGGAGCGCACAGGAGCGCAGCTCCGGGAGTGAGGAGCCCAGGGGGGCGGGCCCATGACCAAGCCCCGCCCCCTCCTCGGCTTCCCCGAGAAGTGCAGAGGCGCAGCGCCCCGGGGAAAGCCCTGCTAGGGTCTTCATTGATTTTAATGTTTTGTTTTAATATTGATAATTTTATCATTGTTCCTTTTATGACAGTGTGCTGCTTTCCCAGAGACTTGCTCAAGGTGGCATATAAATTTTCTAAGGATACCATTTTTTATCTGGGCACATGGCACATAAGTACTGGAGAAATTTCACCAACCCTTCAGCAGCTTCCACCTTATCAGTTTGGTGTAGTGGTCAGGAGTTGGACTCTAATCTGGGAGAACCGGGTTTGAGTCCCCACTCCTCCACGTGCAGCTGCTGCTGTGGCCTTGGGCCAGTCACAAGTTCTCTCAGAGCTGTTCTCTCATGAGCAGTTCTCAAAAGACCTCTCTCAGCCCCAGCTACCTCACAGGGTGTCTTGTTGTGGGGAGGGGAAGGGATGGGTGGTGCACATGTCCTGGGTATCGCAAGTCTACTTGAAACCTGGTGGTTTTAAGGGAGCAGGAAGAGAATGAGGGTGTGTTCTTGACGCTTATTTTTATTGCACCAAGTATTGGATGGGGAAGGGAATGGAGGAAGAGCAGGTCAGTTTCACTCACCTGTGGAGTGGAGCCTGAGGGGTGGGTGTTGCCTTCTGACACACTTCCGGTATGTTAGGGGGTGTGGCATAAGCAAATGAGTTATGAGCTCCTGCACCTCTTTTTCTACGAAATGACCCCTGGGCAAAACTATTTGGGGGGGGGGGGGCTTAGGGCCCTTCGGTCCCTGCATCCCAGTCCAAATCAGAGCCCTGTGTGATTAGGGAGATTCATTTTCAGACATTCCAGCATCTCATCTAGTTGGGTGCTAAGTAACATTCTAGTCCTCATCATTGCAGAGAACAGCTTGGCAGATTGATTTCTTGGATCTCTTCCTTCCTGTCATCTAGGTTAAAACAACCGGTAGAGGAGGCGAGGCCGTGCGCAATCTGCCCTTTGAAAAGATCAAACTCCTGTGACATGAAAGCTGATCTCTGCTACCTGCAATTATGCAAAGAATCCAATTTGCATACGCCCTATTACAAATTTGCTGACAGGTTTAGCGGTAGATTTTCTCTTTTGTAAGTTGCATTTTTTAAAAAAAGAGAGAGCGAGAGAGAAGCTTAGGGCCCTTTGGGAACTTTTTGGTTAAGAAGCAGGAAAAAGATGTGGAGATAAAATAATTACAGTCATTAAAAATGTGTGTGATTCATTCAGAATTCTTTGCCAGCCACGGCTAACAATTGACCAGGGGGGGGGAACAACTTGGCCTGATTTTTTTGTCCTCTAACAAAGTTAGATTTTTCTTTTAACGTTGCCGTCAAGTCACAGAGACTACGTGGCTCTGGGTAAAGAGGTGAAGGGCCTGGGAATGCAGGTTGTGTTTTCATCAGCTCTTTCTGTCAAAGAAGAAGAAGAGATTGGATTTATACCCCGCCCTTCACTCACTTGGAGTCTCAGAGCGGCTTCCAAACTCCTTTCCCTTTCCCCTCCCCACAACAGGCACCCTGTGAGGTAGGTGGGGCTGAGAGAGCTCTTTCCCAAGCTGTCCTTGAGGGAACAGCTAGTACAGAGCTATGGCTTGCCCAAGGTCATCCAGCCAGGTGCAAGTGGAGGAGTGGGGAATCAAACCCGGTTCTCCCAGATCAGAGTCCGCGCACTTAACCACTACACCAAACTGGCACTTAACCACTACACCAAAAAGGCCATGGTTTAGGAAGGGAAAGAAGAATGCGGCAGATAAATGACTGGCTATGTAGAAAGGTTTGGCTTTTTGGACCATGGCTTATACTTTTGAGATTAGGCTCTTCCGTCAGGAGATGGTTTGCACCACACAAGGGTAGGGAAAAATGTGTTTCCCTTTTTTATATACTGGAAAGCAGAGGTCCCAATCCCATATGTAAAGCACCCAGCCTCACCAATTCCCTCCCCTAAATCCGGCCATGGGAAAGGTGGCTGGGGGGGGGGGGGGGAGGAGAGAGAAAGAAAGGCCTGGGCATCCACATCCTTTGCGAGTGCAGAAGCGGGGGGGGGGGGGGGACCGCTCCGAACAGAGCGTCTGCTCTCTCCTGCATTAGCTGGCTTTATGGCGCGCTCTTTAGCCCATTACGCAGCCTGCCTGGAGCTGTGGTTTGCGATGTGGTGAGCCCGAGTCCACAGGGAGTCGGAGACAGCGGCAAGTGCGCTGTGTGTTAGTTGGCTCTTTAGCCCATTTGTTTAAAAGTGGCTGTTTCTTTTCTTTCTTTCTTTTTTAAAATCCAGTCGAAACAAGCCAAAGCAGCAGAGGAACAAACGGATGTTTAACCCGAGCGCGTAAAGCATTAACTCCTGCTTGGTAACCGACAAGCCCTCTCCTCCACCTGAAAGGCAAGAAGCCTGGACACGCATAGATTCTGCATTGCCGATCAGCTCGCCACATCGCAAGAGGACACTGACGATTTGCTGGCCTGATTCCAGAGAGAGCCACTGTGGTGTAGTGGTCAGAGTGAGATCCAGGTTCGAGTCCCCGATCTGCTGTGGAAGCTCATTGGGGAACTGGGGGCGAGTCACACTCACTCAGCTTAATCTGTGGTGTAGTGGTCAGAGGGTCGGACTGGGATCTGGGAGGCCCTGGTTTGAATCCCCACACCTGCCATGGAAGCTTGCTGGGTGACCGTGGGCCAGTCACACGCACTCTGCCTGGCCTACCTCACAGGGTTATTTATTTATTTATTTATATATATTTATTTTTATACCCCGCCCTCCCCGCAAGCGGGCTCAGGGCGGCTTACAAGGGCGTAACGCCGGTTAAAACATTGTAACAGTTTAAGATCAACAACAGTAATAAATAACAATAAAATTCCAATTTACCAATATATTACAGTAGTTACCAATAAAATATCTACTAAATTCAATAAAATGCTTCCAATCTTATTGATCCGATGGCGTCTTATCAGGATAGGGATCCCCCAATCATGCCCATCAGGTCTGGGCTGCGTCCAGGGCCAGTTCACACTATAAGTGTTGCTGCTGTTGTTATTGATGTTGTTATTGGTGGCGGCTCCTAGTTGAAGGCCTGGCGGAAGAGCTCCGTCTTGCAGGGTTGTTGTGAGGACAAAATGGAGGGCAGGAGAATGATGTGAGATGCTCTGTGTCCTCGCTGTGGAGAAAGGCAAGGTACAAATGAAGTAAATCAATAAATTTATATGACCCATAGCTGTATTCAGGACCATAAAAAACAGTGGCTTGATTGGAATCCAGAACCGAGGGATTTGGTCGGAGTCTGTTGTAATGTTGCCCCCAGCAAACAGGCATTGACTCAAGATGCATTTGTTTAACCTATGAATCGACAGGACAATGGGGGTGGATGTTATGACCCATGAAGCTTGTGCAACTTGGAATGTTGATGCGGATGGCTTGGGGATCTGGCAGGGTTAAGTTTGCCACCTGCTCCAGAAACTGTTCCCTATTTAGTCTCAAAAGGCAGTGTTCCTTTTCCGGAAGAGGTGCATTTTTAACTGCAACAAAGCAACTTCAATTGAATCCATGAGGAGGAGGGTATATTGCTATCGAGTACTGATGTGCGCAAGGCTTTCTTTTCTTACAGTCTCACAATCTGTTTCTTGTTTCAGACCTCCGCCTGTGGCAGCCCTAGGGAGATAGACACGTCTTAAGGCATGGTGGTTTTTACCTTCTTCCTCCCCCGCCTAGACAAAGCCTTTCGACTGAAGTTACAAAGGTTACCTGCACCTTCTAAAGCGGTGATCCCCATCAGATGGTTCCCTTATGCCCACTTGCCTCTTTCCCAAGCAAAGAGCCATCCCTGACTTCCCTCCACTTCACTGGAGCTCTTCAGACGAACCAAGGCGGAGCACCCATTTGGAAACAGCGGCCTCTGGACTTGAACCTTCCAACACCTGGTGACTGGCTCCAGTGACCATGGCAGCCATTCGGGGGTGGAACACACTCCTCCTCTTTCAATTGCAAAAATGTCCACAAGCTCCATAAGACGAGGGACATGTCCACGTGTATTCTTCCACAAGGAAGGAACCCGGAGGCTCTAAGACCAGCAAGCTGAGGACTCTAATGAGCCCATTCTTTACTATTCATTTAACTTCATTTACAACCCTGTCTCTCAAGTGGGGCATCAAAGCAGCTTATGTCATTCTCCCCTCCTCCAATTGATTTCCGCAACAACAACCCTGTGCGGTAACTTAGGCGGAGAATGTACGACTGGCCTCAGGCCTCCCAGCAAACTTCCACGGCAGGGTGGCGATTTGAACCTGGGTCTCCAAGATCCCCCATAGTCCCTACATATACAAAATAATAAAACTGCTGTATTTACAGAGAGGTTGAATTCCTTGAAAAAGGGGAGAGAGTCCGGAAGTTAAGGGCTGTAACAAAGCAGAAGAAGAAGAGATTGGATTTATACCGAGCCCTTCACTTCCCAAGGGAGTCTCAGAGCGGCTTACAACCTCCTTTTCCCTTCCCCTCCCCACAACAGACACCCTGTGAGGTAGGTGGGGCTGAGAGAGCTCTTTCCCAAGCTGTCCTTGAGGGAACAGCTGGTACAGAGTTATGGCTTGCCCAAGGTCATCCAGACAGGTGCAAGTGGAGAAGCGGGGAATCAAACCCGGTTCTCTCAGATTAGAGTCTGTGCACTTAACCACTACACCAAACAGCAACTCCCTATTCTAGCTATTCGTGGCTTTATCTGCCTGAGGGAGGGAAAGGTGAGTGACGTCTGCTGATCAGACCTCACTGGAAGGAGCTGCTCATATAGGGAAAGGCAGCCCAAGCTTCAGAGTAACCTTCAAGGGCTGCCCAAGTCACAGCACTCCGCAGTAAGCGCTGGAGAGATTCAGAAGCCAAGCTTGGGCACCCCCCAGAGAGTACACGCTGGGCCGCACCCGTTTGAATTGTGAGTCTGATGGTGTTTTTGCCACTGTCGAGTGTGCATTTCAGACTCAGAGGAGTAAGTGAAGTGCTGTCATGCTAGACAGGGTGAGGGCAGCTTCAGTTGCAAGGTCAAAGTGGCCAGCGGGGGAGGCGTTCAATGCCCCCCGCCCTTTGGACCATCTGCAGGGTCACACTCTGCACAACAGAAAAGGGGATGCAGCTGTCGGGTCTTCATCGCTCGTTCCTTGTCAGAGCTCTCCCCAGAGCAGGGACCCATCCATCCCCACTGCCCAGCAGGTCCACTGGGGATAAGGATTTGCACAAGGATTTCAGAGAGGAATATGGAAGACTGGCTTTTATTGGCTATTAGTTATCAGATATTACCTAGCCATGTTCTTATCTGCTTGTGCATTAGAGTCGATGATAACTACATATTTCATGTTTAGGGTTCCCCATTCCCTCTCCTTACGCGTGCTGTAAATAAAGTTTACAGTCTGCAATTTCTTAACGGTGCTCAAAGGGCATCTTGGGAGAGGGACCTGGAGGAGTGCTGGGGGGGGGGGGCAGCAAAGTTGTGTGCCGCAATCGAATCTGCTCGCCTGAAACCTGCCTTTTGCAAAGCTGTCGCCTAGCAATTATTGAGAATATGATTGATCAAGGAAAGCATTGTTCTTTGAGATGATTTGGCAGATGGGACTAGCTCTGGCATCTGGCTGATCGCCACGTTTGGGGGAAGTTTGCTTCCTGACCAAAGTCAGATTGGAGAGCTCATTGTCTCCTAAATTTCGAATAGCTGCGCCGCCTGCAGTTTTTGCAAATTCAAACGTCAACACCCAAAAAGCTTTGAGTGCGCTAAGAATGTCTACCGTTGGCCCTCAAAGGAATCTCTCCATTGTGCTTCTGCATGAGTCAACGTTCGGGCAGCTTGTGGGCAGTTGTGTTGCTCCATGACATTAAGAGTAATTCAGTGCTCCAGTCACACCCAACGTAGTTATGGGTCCAAGTACACACCCGAGCAAGCAAAGACTAATGGGAAGGAAGCAAGGCTGATACTGTGACTCAAGCAGAGACGCCACTTGCAGCCTCAAATTGGGGAAAACTGAGCATGAGCAATTCTGCTTCGTCTCTGCACTAGAAGTAAGTAATCCAATACCCCTGATGCATAACTGCAGTCAAATTACCCAGTCCCAAGAGTGGCAGATTGGAAAGAGACAAGGCCATAGCAGTAAATCACATGGAGATGTAGCAAGAAACCTCCACTGTAAGTGGCTACATTAAGCCCACAGAAAGCTTTTTGATTAATGTGTCATGGTACACTGATGGTTCTACCACAGTTCTGTTGGGGTCGCTTTGACCTGTTTTGCAACACATGACTGTAGAACAGGCTGCATCAGTAGCAGACATGAACATCTCACTTCCTGCTTTGAGCAGATTCCATTGCACCTGAGAATTACCTTTCCATTTCTCTCTGGGAAAGAACTCTGCATAGTTCCCAAGCCAGCATATTCCACTAATTAGTCAGGTGAACGTCAAATAAACAGCTAGTTGCTGGGGTGGGGGGAGATTGTTTCCTGATACCCTGAATGCAGTCTCCCTTATATGATAATTGCGTTTTCGGGTGGCACTTTGCTGAACATTCCATGCATTCCCAAATCAGTTGGCTCCCTGATGCGTCACTCAGAAGCTGTCCCTATCCACTGGCTGCGTTGCCTGAGTATTGCCTCCAGCATTCTAAACCGTTTGCTGTTCCTCTCACCCCTATAGCCAGTCGGAACACGGAGGTCATTTGCATATGCGGCCTGATTGGCCTTTGCCTCTAACATTCTAAACAGTTTGCTGTTGGGAGTCACTGAATGAGTCCTGAGGTAAAATACATATCCCAATCTTCCCTTAAACAGTCACTGGAGTCAGCCCTGTAGCTAGGGATATTTTTGGGAGGGGGCCTGTGGGGGGGCACCAGCTAATTAAATCAAAGTTAATTAGTGAAACTCCTTAGAAGCCAGCCTTCTTCTAAGACAGCCCTGCACCCCTGCCAGACTCCAGGGCAAGTGAGGGGGTAATGCCCAGCAGTCGCAGCTTCATCTCTCCCCCAGAGCACTGCATACCTGCTCAAGTTGTGCAGCTAGGCAGGGAGAAGCAGACAGTGGGCAGCAGTAGCATCCAAGAGGGGGATTGGAAGGGAAGGGGGGAGAAAGAGATCTGATGGTGGGAGTGGGCAGAGGCAGCAGGGCTCTCTCCCCAGCCCACTCACTCAGGCTAGCCCAGCAAGCCCACCTGCCCACCCACCACAACCCCAAGCAAGCCAGGTACCTCCTGCTGCTGGAATTGCTGCCACCTCCGCCACTGCTGTTCTGGATGTCGCTGGCTGGGAGTGGAGCGAGGCCAGTGGGGAAGCAGCCGAGGCGCTCCGTTGTCTGGCAGCCAGGTTGGAGGCAGCACGGCACAGGCAGCAAGTTGAGGTACTTTGGTGCTAGCCTGGGAGGGAGGGGCCCAGAAGAAATGCTAGGGGGTGGGCCTTGTGGGCCCTACATTAGCTATGGGCCTGACTGGAGTTGCCAATCTCCCTGTGGGGCCTGGAGACCTCCCAGAAATCACCGTGTTCCCCAGCCACAGCACATCGTTTCCCCTATAGAAAATTTCCCAGCTATTACAACTGATTTCCAGATGACCAAGATCAGTTCTCCTGGAGATAGAGGCTGCTTTGGGCACTGGCCTCTATGGCACTATACCCTGCTGAAGTCCCTCCACACCCCAAACCGTGCCCTCCCCAGGCTCTACCCCTCAAATCTACAGGTATTTCCCAACCCAGAGTTGGCAACCCTGTAACTGGCTATGGAACCGCTTTCCAGACCCTTGGAACCCAAAAGACACGGCATAGGAGGAGGTGCTTTTCTACCTTAGCTGCCACTGCATAACTCCAAATCAACATAAGACAGGGGTGGAGGGAACCAGCCATGAGGCTGTCCTCCCATACTACCCACTTGGGGCAGCAAAAGGACTTGAGACAGCCCTGCCTTATAGCTAAACAGAAGGAAATAAACACGGCTTGCCTCCCTCTATTTTCCCCTTCCTTCTGCCGCCCCACCAGCCACATCCAGGACACTCACCTGGAGCTTCCTTCTAGAGCCCGTTGTATCTCTTCCCACAATGGGCTTTACTCCTAGCGGTTGTATAAAGAAGAAAATTCCAGCAGGTGCCAGTCCTCAGGAATGCCGAAGGTCCCAGGTGAAAGACCTTGGATAGGCACTACCAGTCAGAGTAGACCATACTAACCTCCAAGAGACCAGTGGCGGGAAGGAAGGCGACACGGTACAGCCCGATCTTGTAAAATCTCAGAAGTTAAGCAGAGTCAGCATTTGGAAGGGAAAACAGCAAGGAAGGCTCTGCAGAGGAAAGCCAGGGCAAACCGCCACCGCTTCTCTCTTGCCTTGAAAGTCCATTGCCAGGGTAGCCATAAGTCAACTGCGACTTGACAACATACACAGACCAGTGGACTGGCTCATTGTAAGGCTGCTTCACATGTATGAGCCTGGTGAAACCAAGTGGAGGTTGAAGTTCCCTCTACCTTCCCTGCACGGCCCCAAGAGAAAAGTGCCTCAGTTATGCATTTTGTGGCTGGAAGAAGATGAGCAAACGTCATCTTGTGCATTGGAGGACTTAGCCATACACAAAGATTTCTTCAGACCCTCTCTTTCTCTGCCGACCAGACCTTTCACACAGGCTTGATCTGTATAGACCGTGAGGAGCCACCAGCAACCCACTGTAGAAGCTTCGAGCGGTCCTCTAGAGAAATGGTTTTCAAAACTTTGGTGAACTCTGCCTGTGTGGGTACAAGTTTCGCTTTTAAGCGTTTTATAAAAATGTCACACAGCCTCACCTGTCAGTGCACCAGAATCCAAATGCCGGTTTTAATTATCCTGAATATTTCATTTTCTTATGCAGAGCCATAATCAATTATCTTATTTAAAGGCATTACGATAATGCATGTGGCAAAATGGATCCCTTCCCTGTGTTGCATCAGATTCGACTAATTATAGGCAAATGTTGTGGAGCGGAAATGTCAGGCTGTCATCTGGGCGGGCGGGTGACGCCTGAGACACTTCTGTCAGCGCGCCGATGAGGCCGTGGGACAAACACTTGCGGGACTCAGGCCCTTTGGGGTCCGGTCTGGAGAGGAGAAGACTTGGGTCTGCAGAGATCCCTGGAGGCAAACTGCAGGACATGGAGGTCAGAGGGGGCACTGGAGACTGGAGGAAGAAGGCTGGGGTCCCTCATCTGCCTCACTGATGGATGAACTGGAAATGTGTGGTGGAGAAGAATAAAAGAAGTCTGTAGGGGAGGGTGTGAAGCCCTTCCCTTCAGTGTGTCCTATCCCCCATACTCAGCTACATAAGAACATTAGAGAAGCCAATGTTGGATCAGGCCAGTGACCCGTCCAGTCCAACACTCTGTCACACAGTGGCCAAAAACACCAGGTGCCCTCAGGAGGTCCAGCAGTGGGGCCAGGACACTAGAAGCCCTCCCACTGTTGCCCCCTCCAAGCACCAAGAATATAGAGCATCACTTGTCCCAGACTGAGAGTTCCTATCTATACCTTGTGGCTAATAGCCACTGATGGACCTCTGCTCCATATGTTTATCCAATTCCCTCTTGAAGCCGTCCATGCTTGTAGCCGCCACCACCTCCTGTGGCAGTGAATTCCACATGTCAACCACTCTTTGGGTGAAGAAGGGACTTCCTTTTATCCCTTCTAACCTGACTGCTCAGCAATTTCATGGAGTGCCCACAAGTTCTTGTATTGTGAGAAAGGGAGAAAAGTACCTCCTTCTCTACCTGCTCTATCCCATGCATAATCTTGTAAACCTCAATCATGTCACCTCTCAGCCATCGTTTCTCCAAGCTAAAGAGCTCCTTAAGTCCTTTTATCCTTTCACAGTTCTGATGTGAGAAGTGAGTCAGCAATGGAGAAAGAAGAGAATGCAAAGACAGTCCTCCTCCTGGATCAGCCCCGCAGTCAGTCTCCTCCGGAGTCCCATTTTCTGCAATGTCCAATCAGGTACTCCCCCCCCCCCCGAGCAGAAAGGTGAAAGCTATCCTGGGCCACTTGCACCCCTTCCCCCAGCAACTGATATTTAGAGATACACTACCCCTGCATATGAAGGTTCCATTGAGTTATCACATTTAATGATCAGGACCATGCTGCTATCAGAACTGCCTCCAGCTGTATCCAAAAACCATCTTCTATTCTGTTCACACACTCCAGTTTGGTGTGGTGGTTAAGCGCGCGGACTCTGATCAGGAAAACTGGTTTGGTTCCCGACGCCTCCACTTGCAGCTGCTGGATGACCCTTGGGCAAGCCATCGTTCTGTCAGAGCTGTTCTAGAAAGAGCAGTCCTCGAGAGAGCTCTCTCAGCCCCACCTACCTCCCAGGGTGTCTGTTGTGGGGAGGGGAAGGGAAAGGAGATTGTAAGCCGCTCTGAGACTCCCAAGTGAAGAGCGGGGGATAAATCCAATCTCCTCCTCCTCTTCAAGACATTGATATTTAGAGGAACACTGCCCCTGAATATGGAGGTTCCATTGAGCTATCACTTTTAGCTTTAAGGCCAATTCTGCTGTCAAAACTGCCCCCACTTGCCTCAGCCTGCCCAGGTGATGATGCCAGCCTGGAGGAACTGGCCATCACTGGACTGTGGGGGGCTTTTTCACCCCCTTTTCCAAAATACGGTTTTTTGTCCCTCCAGAGATGAAATGAATACCCATAACAGGCCTGGGAGAGCAAATTTCTTTCTTATTCTGGAAGGCCGTCGAACTAGATGAAGCCAATTGGGTGGCGCTCGCTGTTTTACAATCCCCGAGATTGTGTGCGGATTGGTTTGATGGTTTTTCAAGATGCTTTCACGATATTTGGTTTTCATGGTATATTTTCATTTGGATGTGATGCTGAAATGTTTTAAACTGGGGCTCTTCAGTGCCTTGAGGACTCGTGTGGGTGGGAAAGGGGGCTATATAAGCATCCTCCAGATTTAAAAAACCCGCCCGGGATGGCCCAGGCTAGATCGATTCCATCGGATCTCGCGAAGTTCAGCAGAGTTGTCCCTGCTTAGAACTCAGACAGGAGACCCCCATGGAAGCCCAGGGTCGCTATGCAGAGGCAGGCAACAGCGAACCGCCTCCGCTGGCCTCTTGCCTTTCAGTTTGAAGGGGGTCGCCGTAAGTCAGCCGTGACTCGATAGCGCTTCACGTGCGCACAAAGGAAAAAAAACATTGCCACCATAAACAGATGAAGCCGCCTCATCCTGATTCAGATCCCTGGTCTGTCAAGACCAGTACTGTCTACTCAGACTGGCAGCTGCTCGCGCTACTGAGCAAGAGGGAGAGCCAGTTTGGTGTCGAGGTTCAGTGCGCGGACTCTAATCTGGGAGAACCGGGTTTGATTCCCCACTCCTCCACTTGCACCTGGCTGGGGGACCTAGGGCAAGCCATAGCTCCGGACCAGCTGTTCTCTCAAGGACAGTTGTCTCAGAGCTCTCTCAGCCCCACCTCCCTCACAGGGTGTCTGTTGTGGGGAGGGGAAGGGAAAAGGAGTTTGTAAGCCGCTCTGAGACTCTCAAGTGAGTGACGGGCGGGGTATAAATCCAATCTCCTCCTCCTCCTCCTCCTCCTCCTCCTCTTACTGGATACTTGGAAGTGGAGATGCCACAGATTGGACCCAGGACCATGCTAGTCAGGTGCTCTGCTCCACTGTACCACAGCCCCTCCCCAGGGCTTTTGTTGTAGAAAAAGCCCAGCAGGAACTCATTAGCATAATAGGCCACACCCAACAGAAACTCGTTAGCATATTAGGCCAAACCCTTGACAGCACAGCTCCTTCCCAGGATCGGCTTCCCCAGGTGCCCCGCGGGGGCACCTGGGGAACCCGAGGGAAGGAAGGCAGTTTCTGGATTGGCCTTCCCTCCCTGGCTTGGCTTGGCTTCCCCAGGCGCCCCACGGCTTGTGAGGTGCGTGGGGAACCCGGTGGAGGGAGGAGGCTGTAGATGTGGCCAACTCAGAAGCCAGCCGGAACTCTGTTCCTGTGCGTTCCTGCCCAAAAATAGCCCTGCCTCCCCCATGGAGAGACCCTTCCCTTTCCCTGGCTTTCACAGCTGAGTTGCAGGGCAGCTTTATACCGTGGTTTAGGTAGAACAGGGTGAGGGAGGCCAAAGCACTGCAGAGAAGTCACAGCTGTCAGCGTTTTGATTCTTGTTGTGCGCCAACATCATTGAGGGAAGGGGGGGAGGGTTGTGGATGGGGCAGCGACAGCAGAGAAGAAGAAGAAGAAGAGAAGAAGAGATTGGATTTATACCCTGCCCTCCACTCCCCAAGGGAGTCTCAGAGCGGCTTACAAACTCCTTTTCCCTTCCCCTCCCCACAA
Source organism: Lepidodactylus listeri (assembly GCA_029233225.1). NCBI lineage: Eukaryota > Metazoa > Chordata > Lepidosauria > Squamata > Gekkonidae > Lepidodactylus > Lepidodactylus listeri. The sequence continues at coordinate 16,240,087 of JARCFY010000021.1, forward strand.
CAGGCACCCTGTGAGGTAGGTGGGGCTGAGAGAGCTCTTTCCCAAGCTGTCCTTGAGGGAACAGCTGGTCCAGAGCTATGGCTTGCCCAAGGTCATCCAGCCAGGTGCAAGTGGAGGAGTGGGGAATCAAACCCGGTTCTCCCAGATTAGAGTCCGCGCACTTAACCACTACACCAAACTGGCTCTCAGAGAGATGCACGAGGGCACAGTATGCAGCTGCCACCCAACTTGGGGGGCAGTGTCCCCTCTAAGCTGAGTTAGTGTGAGCTAGCTCACAGTTTTTTAGCCTCCGGCTCACCCATTTTTGTCCCAGCTCCGGAAAGACGGCTCCAGAGCAAACTAATCTATGCAGTAGCCCAGATCACTCGCTTACAACTTTAATGCCAGTAGCTCACAAAGCAGAATTTTGGCTCTCAAGACTCCACCGCTTAGAGGGAGCATTGCTGGGAGGGGGGTGCCAGCTTTTCCTTCCCTCGTGTGGAAAAATCCTTGGGGAGATGAACTGTTCCTTAACACGGTAAGTTATAAGGGAATGTGACCAAATTGTATAATTTGTCACTGCACTAGCCAGAGGCTAAACATTGTTTGGTACCCTGTAGCTTAAAGAGTTGTGTAGAAAGCAGAGGATCTGAGTGTGCCTTTTTGTCCACCTTTGAAAATCCCCCCCCCCAGGGGTCCGTTGGAGCGGGAGCACACAGGAGTGCAGCTCCGGGAGTGAGGAGCCCAGGGGGCGGGCACATGACCAAGCCCCGCCCCCCTCCTCGGCTTCCCCGAGCAGTGCAGAGGCGCAGCGCCCCGGGGAAAGCCCTGCTAGGGTCTTTATTGTTTTTAATGTTTTGTTTTAATATTGATAATTGTATCATTGTTCCTTTGATGACTGTGTGCTGCTTTTCCAGAGACTTGCTCAAGGTGGCATCTAAATTTTCTAAGTATACCATTTTTTATCTGGGCACATGGCACACAAGTACTGGAGAAATTTCACCAACCCTTCAGCAGCTTCCACCCCATCAGTTTGGTGTAGTGGTCAGGAGTTGGACTCTAATCTGGGAGAACCGGGTTTGATTCCCCACTCCTCCCCATGCAGCTGCTGGTGTGACCTTGGGCCAGTCACAAGTTCTCTCAGAGCTGTTCTCTCATGAGCAGTTCTCAAAAGACCTCTCTCAGCCCCACCTACCTCACAGGGTGTCTTGTTGTGGGGTGGGGAAGGGAAAGGGATGGGTGGTGCACATGTCCTGGGTATCTCAAGTCTCCTTGAAACCTGGTGGTTTCAAGGGAGCAGTAAGAGAATGAGGGTGTGTTCTTGACGCTTATTTTTATTGCACAAAGTATTGGATGGGGAAGGGAACGGAGGAAGAGCAGGTCAGTTTCACTCACCTGTGGAGTGGAGCCTGAGGGGTGGGTGTGGCCTTCTGACACACTTCCGGCGTGTTAGGGGGTGTGGCATATGCAAATGAGTTATGCTAATGAGCTCCCGCACCTCTTTTTCTACGAAATGACCCCTGCCCCCCCCCTTAGCCCCAACTATCAGAGATTCAGAAGCGTGGTCTCCCACTGTGTCCTTTTGCTCGATGTTCAGCTTCAAGGAAAGGAAAGTATCAGCCCCCTTAATGGCGGTTTCCAAAGGCCACTTTTTAACGACCTGAGCATTCGCATCCCCACTTTTAGTCCAATTAGGCGGTACAGCCGATTCCAGTGGGAACGGGTTTCCAGGCTGCCCATTCGGATCGCGCCGTGTTCTTCTCGGCGGACCCAAACGCTGGGGATTTGTTTCGCTTGCCTGTCCCCAGCAAGTTCCCAGTGGTGGTTCAGCTTTTATTCAGGCTTACATGAGCTGAGCATCCAAGTCCGTTTGGGGGCCGTGTCCACGTTTTATCCCAGTTTTCTTCTTTAAAAAAAACACAAAAACAGAAGACAGAATAATCTCCAGGGCTCTATTATAGCCCATTCGCTGCTCACAGTTTCCTGTTTGGGGTTGGTAACGCTTACAGTAAAATTAAATACGATGTCAGAAAATCAGACTGACCAATACGTACATCAGTCACAAAAAGGCAGCTGGGAAAGAGGCCGGGTAGCTCGAGTACCAACCAAGGCTGACCCTGCTTAGCTTCCGAGAGCTGACAAGGATGGGTTCCCCTGGGCCATCCAGGTCAGAGACGAACCGAGTTCGTTTGCCATTGCCTGACTCTGCATTGCACCTCTGGACTTCCTTGGTGGTCTCCCATCGTTTGCCATTGCCCGACTCTGCATTGCACCTCTGGACTTCCTTAGTCGTCTCCCATCCCAGAGCTCACCTTGCTTAGCTTCTGAAAGCAGATGAGATAGGGCTATCCTGGGCCATTCAGGTCACGGCATTTTTGGTCAGTGCAGGGGCATTTTTGATCCGGGAGATGGCACTGAGGGATAGTTAAACTTGCCTTCCCACAATACCAAGGACACAGTCTGTGCTCCCTCCCGCACACGGTTTCTTTCTGCTGTTACGTGATGCATTATGGGGCTCAACCATCGTTCACAAACAACATTATGTAGGTCAGGATATGTGAAAATTGTCCCTGCGTTGCATTCTGCACTCAAAAGCTGCGAGTAGGCCTCTGTTTACACCCTGTTAGCACCTCACCTCCCTCTTTTCCCCCAGCCAGCTCCAAAACCTGGAACTGCTTCCCCCCTGCTCTTTTCTGGGAACTCTGTTTCCTTTTCTCCTATCCAAAATTCACACCCACTCCCTTGCCAGGCTTTTCAGCCCCAGCCATCCCAGCCATGATTTATTTCTTCACTAAAAGTGCATGCCAGTTGTTTAACTGTTGCTTTCAAAGCAGTGCACAACAGAACGCCTCTGATCTAACAACACGACTAAAGCACCGTTATAAAACCGATGGAACCTTAACTGACGGAGTGGGATAGAAGCCTCAAAGCCACAGTCTCCGTAAAAAGGTCAGGAGGCCACTGGAGGCAAGACCTGGTGCTAAAGTAGCAGCCCAGAAGAGAGCATTTCATAGCTCAGGGGCCATCACTGAGAAGACCCTGCTGCCAATGGGTGCGACTTCTGGAGCAGCGTGGCTCCTGATGTACTCCTCCCCTTGACACAACTCAAAAATCCATCGTGCCCAGGATCGTAAATGAATATTGCCAGGGGTCATTTCGTAGAAAAAGAGGTGCAGGAGCTCATTACTAACTCATAACTCATTAGCATAACTCATAACTCATTAGCATAACTCATTTGTATATGCCACACCCCCTAACATACCAGAAGTGTGTCAGAAGGCAACACCCACCCCTCAGGCTCCACTCCACAGGTGAGTGAAACTGACCTGCTCTTCCTCCATTCCCTTCCCCATCCAATACTTTGTGCAATAAAAATAAGCGTCAAGAACACACCCTCATTCTCTTCCTGCTCCCTTGAAACCACCAGGTTTCGAGTAGACTTGAGATATCCAGGACAGGTGCACCACCCATCCCTTCCCCTTCCCCTCCCCACAACAAGACACCCTGTGAGGTAGGTGGGGCTGAGAGAGGTCTTTTGAGAACTGCTCATGAGAGAACAGCTCTGAGAGGACTTGTGACTGGCCCAAGGTCACACCAGCAGCTGCATGTGGAGGAGTGGGGAATCAAACCCGGTTCTCCCAGATTAGAGTCCAACTCCTGACCACTACACCAAACTGATGGGGTGGAAGCTGCTGAAGGGTTGGGGAAATTTCTCCAGTACTTATGTGCCATGTGCCCAGGTAAAAAATGGTATACTTAGAAAATTCATATGCCACCTTGAGCATGTCTCTGGAAAGCAGCACACAGTCCTAAAAGGAACAATGATAAAATGATCAATATTAAAACAAAACATTAAAATCAATAAAGACCCTAGCAGGGCTTTCCCCGGGGCGCTGCGCCTCTGCACTGCTTGGGGAAGCTGAGGAGGGGGCGGGGCTTGGTCATGTGCCCGCCCCCTGGGCTCCTCACTCCCGGAGCGGCGCTCCTGTGCGCTCCCGCACCAACGGACCCCTGGCTTACAATAAAGCCATTACTAACAGGAAAAGTGTAGCCATTCCAATAAGAAGCTCTTTGCAAATAAAGGACATTCTGGTTCAGGAGACGTGTTGCAGGCTGCATCTTTTGGGACAATCTCGCAGGCACATGGAGAGCATGCCTGGCATCCGTGGGAACGGAACATGCCATCAAGTCCCAGCCAGCTGACAGCGACCCCAAAGGATTCTCAAGGCAAGAGATGAACGGAGGTGGTTTGCCATTGCCTGCCTCTGTGTAGCAACCCTGGGCTTCCTTGACCGTCTCCCGTTCAATCACTAACAGGGGCCACCCGGCTTAGCTTCCAAGATCTACTGAGATTGGGCTAGCCTGCATCTGGAGCTCCCTGGAGTGGCTATATGCCCCACGATGGGCAATACGAAGCCCAGAAGCCCGGCTGGAACGTCCTCTGCTCTTTGTGTCAAGTCGATCGGTGCCTCCAGAACGACTTGCATCCACCTGTGAATCAAGCCAAGCTACAGCGCAGCAGACGATGCCTCAAGAGGACGGAAGATGGTGCCTGGTTCTGACCCAACGCACATCCCCTAAAAAGCCTAACAGATCTCCCCCATCGTTGTTTTCAAGCTGTGGTTAGAGAGTGGGCAGGCATTAATAAAGCCGCAGGGCTGAGAGGGTCCTAGCATACATCTAATTGATGCTAGGCCGTTAAACCCTGGCACTTAAGGGTTCAGCTAGGAGTCGGGCTTTCCATTTACTAGGCTCCCCTTCCATGCTAAAGGGCACCACGCTGGCTAATAAGTGTTAAATCGGAGCATCAAATTTTAATAGGGCTCCTAATGGAATGGCAGGGGGCTCTCTGACGGAGCGCTTGGGAGCCAAAGCAAGCTGGGCACACCAAAGGAACATCGCCGAGGATGCCCTGGCTCCCCAGAAGGCATCTCCCAGTTCTCTTTGATGCGGGATATTCTCCCAATCTTCTCGGAATATTGAATCGTTGACAAATAGCTGGATCCGACTTAATATTCGATGTCAGTGTTTGATCACGCGGGCGTGCCATTTAAGAGGATCCAATCAAGTCTAAAGTATTCAAAATGAGGAAGAGCAAAACGTTCGCCTTCAACATCTGGCAAAAACTGGAAGTGTGCAAACTATGAACGTTTAGACCTGTGGAGGAACGTAAGTAGTTAGAGAGGCAGGAAGCGGAAGAAGCGAAGGAGAGTGAATAGCTAAAGTGGAAATGTTCTCACTTCGTCTAGACATACAGCTATTTTGGTACATGATGACTGAGCGAGTGTGGATATGTGACTTTTTGGTACATACAGAAACTCATTCTTAGTTAATGCTATAATCTAAATGTAAGAACATAAGAAGAACACTGCTGGATCAAACTAATGCAGCATCATATTTCTTTCCGTAACCAACCAATTACCTTGAAAGGCCAACAAACTGGGCACAGAGACCAAGGCCTCCCCATAAAGTTGCTGGTTTTCAAAGGCTGTCTGCCTCTGGATACAGAGGCTCCCTTTTGTCAACATGGCTAGTAGTCCTTGAGGAACCTCCATTAATCCTCCACTGATCGAATCCCATTTGTGCTCACTAGATCCACTGGCACAGAATCCTACAGTTTCATGACCCACTGAGCAAAGAAATGCCTTCTTTGTCCATCTTGAATCTACTGCCCCTCTACATTATGGCGGGGGGGGGGGAGTTATCTTGATTCACTTTCCTCAACCCATGCATACTTTCATGAGCTTTTATCATGTCTCCTCCAGAGTAACCGCTCTTTTTAATTGAAAAGCCCTGGATTCTTCAGCCTTTTCTCATAGGGAAGGTGCTCCAACCCCCTTTATTGTCTTGGCTTGGGTGAAATGTAGGTTGGTCAGTTGCATCCCAATCTCAGTTCAGTCAATACACATTCTAGCTGGACTTGCATGACCTCAGCATACTTTCAAATAGTATTGAAAGCTAAGACAGTCACTGCACGGCCAGCCAGATGTCTTGGGATGCTTGGGTGACCATCCACTGTTGGGCTGTGGACTGGTGTCCACCCGTGGATTGGCAAGGCAAGCAAGAGCCGCAGACCGTCAGGACCATGGAAAGCTCCCTGGGTCCAGATGCAGAGACGAGCAAGGTGCCTTGCTCCAGCAAAAGCTGTGGGCTTCTCGTCCTGCAGGAGACGTGTGTGGATCCATGTCCCACCTCCATAGAGATAACTGCTGGGAGTTAAAGAGGACGTTCTTAATTTTGAACCTTTGCGGTCTGGTCGGGACGGGGTAGATCGTGCTGCCTTTAAGCTTGGTGGAAATATAGAGAAGCACCCTGCCAAGTTGCTGACAGTTCCAAGGACTTGGAATCCAAGGAGGAGGAAGGACTTCCTCTTTGGGAGCAGTAACTAGAACCCTGGATGACTCCCCTTGTTCTCTTCTTCGGCTATGGCATGACAAGTGGCTGCTTCTCAAGATGGCTCCTGATTTCCATGTCTTCAGATGTCCCCCGACCCTGACATGAGAGGGTTGGAATCTTGAACCATGAAAGATATTCCAGACTTATACATGGACATTCCCATTATGCTATTATTGCTAACAGGCCCTGGGAATCACCCTGGGTGAAGATCTCTACATTGCAACGTCTTGTAGTAATGAGTTCAGTAAGTTAAATGAAGTCAAGTGAAGTGAAGTAGTGTTTATACCAGGAGTACAGCCAACCATTTTCATTGGATGACCCTGAATTCTAGTTTTATGAGAAAGGGAAAGGGCGGAAAAGGTTTCTGTCCACATTGCTTGTAAGAAATTATGTCTGGTGTCGTGGTTAAGTGCGTGGACTCTAATCTGGGAGAACCGGTTTGATTCCCCACTCCTCCACTTGCACCTGGCTGGATGACCTTGGGCAAGCCATAGCTCAGTACCAGCTGTTCCCTCAAGGACAGCTTGGGAAAGAGCTCTCTCAGCCCCACCTACCTCACAGGGTGTCTGTTGTGGGGAGGGGAGGGGAAAGGAGTTTGTAAGCCGCTCTGAGACTCTTAAGTGAGTGAAGGGCGGGATATAAATCCAATCTCTTCTTCTTCTTCTTCTTCTACATCTAAGGTTGTTGAGGATATAAAAATGCCCTGAAGACCTCACGTTTCCAGAATGCTGGAACACTTGCCTCAATTAGAAATGGGTGACTGTTCCCAAATTCCATTTATTTTTATATTCATTTTGGTGCATCAAGAGTTTCAGTTCCACTTTCCACGGTAGTTTCCATGTTGTGTATTCATGTTGGGGACCATTTATGCGCAATGTCTATGGCATTAATACTTAAAAACCTGCCTAATGTATATGTACATATGTTTAATGCTAACTTGTTCACGTTCACAGACAGAGAAAGGCATATAATATATGGGGGAAATTTGATACAAGGAAACAAAATGGACAAGAAATAATTTTTTAAAAAAAATCTCAGGTTTGATTCACACCAGGGAAAAGCAAAACTGAAACGGGTCTTTCTGGGTCAAAACAGCAGGAATGAAGAATTTTAAAGCATCTCTCTGATCAGTAATAAGGTACCGATTGGGACAAGGGTCGGCAGAGAGAGGTTAAGGACCAAACTCGCTGGAAGCTATTATTTCAGATCAAACACCCCATTTTCTATCCTCAGAATATGGTGATCCAGTATGATTCTTTCATGGTGAGTCAAGAGCCCTCAGTATGTGCTCAGAGCAGAGGCGTCAACTTTTAAAATCCGGGGGGGGGGGCTCTTGTGCGCGCACGCAAAGCGCACGCGCATGCGCTGGGACCATGTCCCCGCCGCCCCCCCCCCGGACTGGCCTAGCCTGGCCACTCCTGCCTCCCAGCGTGCCAGGTCAGTCCTGGGGGGGGAGGTGGCGGCGGCAGCAGCCGGCAAGCAGGCAAATGAGGCGGCAGCTCGCGTCTGCCCCGCCACCTCCCCCCCGCCTGCTCCTGCCTCCGTTCCTCCGTCCAGCACGCTGGGCATTTGCCCAGCTGGTTCCTGGATGGAGGGAGGGAGGAACGGAGCAGGGGGAGAGGCGGTGGCGGTGGCAGCCGGCCAGCCAGCTGGCCTGGGCGCTCCATTTTCCCGGGGGTGGCTCGAGCCCTTGAGCCCCCCCGTAGTTTACGCCTATGGCTCAGAGATACCCTTTCCTCCAGCCACTCTACAAGAGCAAAGGACACCAGTTAAAACATGGGGTCATTCAAGTTCCAGAGCTAGACAATTGCTTGTATTAATATAGGAAAATAATTCTCATATTGAAAACCGGTACAGCACAGTGGCCAAAGTTCCTACGTTAAATCTCAGCTGATCCACCAAATCCTTCATTATCTGAAACCAGACATTAGCTATTCAGTTTCAAACTCCCGTTTGCAGTGTGGGTGGAAATAACACTGACCAGCCTTACAAGATGGTTTGCATGGATTATACATGAAACACTTTTGCTATTTGCAAAATAAAGAGAGGATTTGGAAACGCTGTGATCAATATTCCATTCAGGTCAGTTCTCAGACTTTAGAACAAGCGGCAAGAACTGTGTAAACTGTGTCCTTTAGAAGATGCTGCTTCCAGACAAGAAAGCGCTGCTCCCTGGGATTCGGGGGAAGGGGGGGGGGGCTTTCCTGGGTGGCAGCAGAATGTCTCAAGTGCCCCCTAGTGGCTATGCTAATGCATGCACTTTGGACATGTAAGACTCATCCTGGATAAAGAGATACTATTTAAGAATTCTCAGCCAGGTAAAGCTGCAATTTGAGTGGAATATACACCTCTCAGTTAAGTATTAGATATCTACAAGCAGGGAACCCACAAGGACTTGCGGTGGCATCTCATATTTCCCTTCCCCACTATTTCCTCTTTCCCTTCTTCGAAAGCTCCAATAGCCTCTCCCCTTTTCCTGCTTCCTTCTCCCCTTCCCACCAACCAACCAAGCTATCTGTCTCCCTGTCTTCAGTTTTTTCTCCTTTCCTTCCCTGGTATCTTCTCCCTGGGAAACCTCTGTATGATTCCAGCTGCTAGGCTGACCCAGGCCCAGTTACCTGGTGCCAGCCACCAGGCCGGTCCACGGCCAGTTGCATACCGCCAGACACCTGGCATAACCAAGCTGCACAGCTGGGAACCTGCAAGGGCTTACAGGAGGCACCTCACTTTCCCCTGTATCCCCCCCTTCATTATTTCCCCTATTCATCCTCCCGGAAGCCCCCATATCCTCACCTTCCCCTGCTTACTTTCTCTCTCGTACCCATCAACCAACCAACCTTTATAAGCTCCAAAATATTACAAGATGAGAAAAAGAGAGAAAGATTAGCAGTTCCAGATATAAAATTATATTACCAAGCAGCAGGTCTGGTCTGGATTGTGGGCCGGATTCAAAACCCAAGACAAAGACTAGTAAAATCAGATCTTGATGAAGGCCTACCTATTATTCATGGATTAAGAAATCGACTAAAAAGATCATAACACAAGAAAGAGATTGTGTAATCAGAGATGGACTTTTGAGAGTATGGTTCACACGCTGGAATTTATTGAGCCACACAAACTCTTTGCTTACGTCCCCAATAGAAGCTCGTTACGATAAGAATACAAGAAATAAAAATGATTTTTTTAACATACGGTATGATGATAAACACTCGGGGAAATCAAGTCTTGGCAAGATATTAAAGACGATGGTGTAAACATTCAGTGGCTGATATATTATCAATTAGTCTCAAGAAGATCATGAGTATGGGAATGACTATGGGAAAAAGTCAGCCAGACACTAAGAGAAAATGGATACAAAACGTTTTTCAGATGGTATGTAACTCCAATGGGCATTGAGAAAACACATAAAAACTACAAAGGAAAATTCTGGAAATGTCAGGATATAGATGGAACCTTGTTTTGTATATGGTGGACTCATAGGCGTAAACTACGGGGGGGCTCGAGCCACCCCCGAAATTTCCTGGGAGGGGCTCAGCCACCCCCGGGAAAATGGAGTGCCCAGGCCGGCTGGCTGGCCGGCTGCCGCCACCACCACCTCTCCCCCTGCTCCGTTCCTCCCTCCATCCATCCAGGAACCAGCTGGGCAAATGCCCAGTGTGCTGGATGGAGGAATGGAGGCATTTTGCCCGCCCGCCGGCTGCCGCCGCCGCCTCCCCCTCCCCGGGACTGGCCTGGCACGCTCGGCAGTTGCCCAGCTGGCCCCACGGAGGCAGGAGTGGCCAGGCTAGGCCAGTCTGGGGGGGGGGGCGGGGACATGGTCCCAGCGCGCATGCGCACACAAGAGCCCCCCCCCCCGGGATTTTAAAAGTCGATGCCTCTGGGTGGACTTGTCAAAAAACAAAAAGATTTTGGAAAGAAATACTCCAAAAAAATGCAGAACATATTAAAGTTGAAATTCCCAATGGAAGCCAAGAGTATGTTATTAGGTGCTCTGCCTAACAAATTACCAACAATTTTAGAAGGGCTGTTCGGATACACGATGACAGTGGCTAGAACGATTTGCACAGCAAAATGGAAACTAGATGTCTGTCCATATTTAAAAGAATGGGAAAATAAACTTGCTAAATATGAAGGAATGGCAAAATTAACAACCTGTTTGAGAACTAGGTCTACTACAAAATTTAAGGAGAGATGGAATGTGAATTATGTGTATAGTAGACAAACTTAGAGTGAGAAAATATCATATACAAATGTATAGTAATGAAATAGTAGAATTAAAATCTGTTCCAAGTATAATCTCTCAAATACAAATGGGTTCTCGATATGAGATGTATAATAAACTTTTACACCGTGATATACAACTTAACTGTTAAAGGTGTCAATGGATACGGAGAGGTGGGGAAATTGTTATAATGAACACACAGTAATGATGAAACTAGTGTTGTAGTCAAAATAGATTAGTTATGAAGTTTGAAACTTAAAACTTAAGTGATTTGTACAATTGTACCCCAACAGAAATAAGAACTATTGTATTTTATAGATAATACCCTAAAAATCATAATGAAGGGGAAAATATTCTGTGTCCTATTGTTTTGTGCCAGATGATTGTCTTAGACCAGGGGTGGGCAAACTTGCTCAGCATAAGAGCCACCTAGAACAGGGGTGGCCAAACTTGCTTAACGTAAGAGCCGCACAGAATAAACATCAGATGTTTGAGAGCCACAAGACATGAACAAATATTACCTGCTTTTATTGGAAAATAAGCAAAGTTGCTTTTTATTAACATTAAATGAGACTGCCAAAAATAATAACAAAAGGGGTAAAAGCAGATATTGATAATAATATTAATTTGTCCAATAATATTTGTTTGCTAATGATATTTAGCTTCCCCAGCCGCCCTGCTGGGAGCCACATAATATATGTGAAAGAGCCACATGCAGCTCCCGAGCCACAGTTTGCCCACCCCTGTCTTAGACAAATGCAGTTATATGGATAACCCTTTTTTCTTCTTTCCCTTTTCTTTTCTGTACCCCCACTCTTTTCTTTATAAAAAAAATTGGAGGGATCAACCAAACTTTCACCTGCCCCACCTTCTCATCTATATTTATTATGTATTTACTTTATTTGTACCCACTTTTCTCTCCAAAGGGGACCCAAAGCCACTGACATCATTCTCCTCTCCCCATTTTATCATCACGTCAAGCCTGCAAGGGAGGTTAAGCTGAGAGTGTAAGACTTGGACCAAGGTCACACATTCAGCTTCCATGGCACAATTGAGGATTCATATTTGGGCATCCAATAGCCCAGGGGTGGGCAAATTGCGTCCCGGGGGCCACATGCGGCCCGCCACAGAGTTTTTTGTGGCCCGCCAAGAAGATTTCAGGACTTCAAGAAAATTGAGCCTAAATTCAGTTTGCTCTCTTATCCCATCACTGCTGATATTGATACAGCACCTGAGGAGCTGCAGCTTGAACTTATTGACATGCAGTCAGATCACACTGTAAAAGAAATATTTAATGCTGTGACATTAGTTGACTTTTACAAATCTTTGTCTGCTGAAAAAATTTCCATGTATGAAGAAATTTGCTGGGAAAATGTTCTCTATATTTGGGTCTACATATATTTGTGAGCAAAGTTTTTCTTGCATGAAGATCAACAAGAGTAAATATAGATGCTCTTTGACAGACATTAACTTGCAGGCTGTGATGAGAATCTCAACAAGCAATCTCACTCCTGATTTCAACAAAATTGTAGAAAAGTGTGATAGGGTACATTTGTCTCATTAAACTGATTCTAAAATTAAATGTGCTTGCAGCTATAGATGATATGAAATCAGCACAAGAAATAAATGGAATAAAACTACCACTATTTTATTTAATTTATATTTATTGATTTTTATGATACAATTGATACCTTTTCTGAAATGCAGAGTTAACTAATGAATGCAATCATTTTAAAAGGTGCGGCCCTCCGCTAACCTCCGCTCCCACAAAGCGGCCCCCGAGCCAAAACAATTGCCCACCCCTGCAATAGCCTAGTCTGAAACTGCACTGGCTTCCATGGGATGGAAGATGCTGAACAGTAGCAAGCAACCGGCCTGGATGCGTCATGCAAGTCATGTGGTAGCAGGTTGCCTAGTGGTTTGCTGGTGGGCCTGACCCCGTGTGTCTTCCCTCCAGGGGTCATTTCGTAGAAAAAGAAGTGCAGGCGCTCATTAGCATAACTCATTAACATAACTTATTTGCATATGCCACACCCCCTGACATCACTGGAAGTATGTCAGAAGGCAAGAAAGAAAGAAGAGAGAGAGAGAGAGAGAAAGAGCCGGCAGAGAGGGGATAGCTACTAATCCAAGCCTCAGAAATACCACTGTTCTGGGAGGATAGCTTCAGTGGTGGCTGAAGCCTTCAGAAGGCTGGTCGGAGGAACAAGGACCTTTCCAGGGGGAAAATTGCTCCCTCCCCTTCCCTTTCACTGACAGAAACAAAGGCCTGAAGGCTGGGAAATGTTGTGGTTGGCTAGCAACCACCACAATAGCCACTGAGAAGGCATTTATTTTTTAAAGCTACAGGCACTGCTTCTACTGTTTTGGAGGGGTTTAATCCCCCCCTTTTCAATTTTAGATTCCCCCCCCCCCCCGCAAACTTGGGGCTTTTTTCCAAGTTTGTAGAAAGGTCTGTCTTGTCTATTCATGGCCCTAGTCTCCGGATTTAATTATCCAAAGATGGAACCATGTTGAGAATTAGAGATGTTGATGATATAGCTAATTGGGAGCTGTGTCACATCAGATGAAGCAAGCGTGGTTTGGCTGAACGACTGCGCATAGCAATGTGTAATGTATACTGTTCAATCCAGTGAGAATACCATAGAGACAGAAAAAGACAAGAGTGGTACTCAGTCTTATTTCCCACTTGAGTGCTTTTATGACGTGCAGCAGGAGCACAAAGCAGAACTGCGGGAGCTGTTCCACCACCAACTCTCTATGATGCCCTATTCCAGTGATTTCCAACATGGCACCCATGGAGATCTTCCTGGGTGATGCAGCCTATAAACTTTAGACACCACTCCCACCCAACAGCCACTACTTCTGGCTTCCTTTCCAGTTGCCTCATGGCTTCCATCTCCTCTGAGATCAATGGCTTGGCACTATTCAGGGGTCTGTTGGAGCGGGAGCGCACAGGAGCACAGCTCTGGGAGTGAGGAGCCCAGGGGGTGGGCACATGACCAAGCCCCGCCCCCTCCTCGGCTTCCCCGAGCAGTGCAGAGGCGCAGCGCCCTGGGGAAAGCCCTGCTAGGGTCTTTATTGATTTTAATGTTTTGTTTTAATATTGATAATTTTATCATTGTTCTTTTTATGACTGTGTGCTGCTTTTCCAGAGACTTGCTCAAGGTGGCAGATAAATTTTCTAAGTATACCATTTTTTATCTGGGCACATGGCACATAAGTACTGGAGAAATTTCACCAACCCTTCAGCAGCTTCCACCCCATCAATTTGGTGTAGTGGTCAGGAGTTGGCCTCTAATCTGGGAGAACCGGGTTTGATTCCCCACTCCTCCACATGCCGCTGCTGGTGTGACCTTGGGCCAGTCACAAGTTCTCTCAGAGCTGTTCTCTCATGAGCAGTTCTCCAAAGACCTCTCTCAGCCCCACCTACCTCACAGAGTGTCTTGTTGTGGGGAGGGGAAGGGGAAGGGATGGGTGGTGCACATGTCCTGGGTATCTCAAGTCTACTGGAAACCTGGTGGTTTCAAGGGAGCAGGAAGAGAATGAGGGTGTGTTCTTGACGCTTATTTTTATTGCACAAAGTACTGGATGGGGAAGGGAATGGAGGAAGAGCAGGTCAGTTTCACTCACCTGTGGAGTGGAGCCTGAGGGGTGGGTGTTGCCTTCTGACGCACTTCCGGCATGTTAGGGGGCGTGGCATATGCAAATGAGTCATGCAAATGAGTTATGCTAATGAGCTCCTCCACCTCTTTTTCTACGAAATGACCCCTGGCACTATTAATCTCCTACCCTTGGTTCCAAGCCATGCATTCTTACAGAATACAAGTAGGCTAACAGGGCCTTTGCTGCTGAGTTGCTTGTTTGGTTCAGTTATTCGGTTAAAAACATTAGAAGAGTTCTGCCGGATCAGACCAGCGGTCCATCTGCTCCAGGCCTCCTGCTTCACACATAACCAACCCGTTTCCTTGGAATACCAACAAAAAGGGCAAAGGGGCCAAGGTCTTCTCCCAGTGTTGCTTCCTAGCACAATGATTCAGAGGTTCGCTGCCTCTATATACGGAAGCTCCCTTTAGTCACTATGGCTCCCATCCACTGATGGACCTCTCCTCCATGAATCTATTTAATCCCCACTTGAGGCCATCCATGCTGGTGGCCATCACATGCATAGGACTGAACTGCAGGGTTGTTGCTGTTTTTTTTTTAATTGGACGATAATCCTGATGGTTCAGAAGCAGTGTACATTCCCAGATGCATCTGACCGGTGGCTGCTGGAAGCAAGCAAGCAAACAAACAAAAAGCACGTTTGACTCAACAGCCTCCAGAAGGTCATTTCTTCCATTCTTGACATGCCGAAGCCTTTGCCTGCTTTGGTCCTCCAACACGCCCATCATGGAATGAAAGCTGAGCTCACTGCGAGAGTTCCATGGTGCTCGTGATGCAGAGAGTCGGCCATGGAGCCAGCAGCTGAGTGCTCACAGCCCTTTCCAGTGCTTGTCCTCCATCACCATTTCGACACGTCTGGCACCAAACCAAGCCTGCAAAAGCACCTCTTTATTCTCCAGCCAAGGTGCATGATGGGGCCGGGCAGGAGAGGGGCGGAGGCGAATTTCACACGCAATCTGGAGTCGTTTAAAAAGCTCTGTTTGTTCCCGGCGCGTTATAGACCCCCTTTTGCCTAATAAGGTAATTTTTGAGCGTCTCACATCGCTCCTAATTACTTGTCATAACCACAGGAGACAGCCCCTCGTGGGCTCGGTTCTCAAGCCTGTCTCGGGGCAAGAGCAGCCAGCCAAGTGAGGCAAGGTTAAATCTAGCAGCTAATTTAGTCGCCTGCTTGTTCCCAGGATTCACACACACAGCCGTTCCTACAAATCCCAAACCGTGCTCACCCAAAGCATGTGGTACAAATGTCTTCCATCTCCCCAAAGCCGACACAGCTCCCTGAATCACATGAGCAGGGTGTAGGAGGCTGGGGGGGAAGTGAACATGTGTTGAATTATAGTGAACACATGAAGCTGCTTTCAGTTGAATCTGTCAATCCATCAAGGTCAGTGTTTCCTACCCAGACTGGCAGCAGCTCTCTAGGGTCGGAGGCAGAGGTCTTTCACATCACCTACTACTTGATCTTTTTAACTGGAGATGACGGGGATTGAACCTGGGGCCTTTTGTACACCAAGTAGAAGCTCCGCCACTGAGCCACAGCCCTTCTCTGACCACAGCTCTTCTTGTCAATTTATTATTTATTCATTTATTTAATTCAATTTCTAGGCCGCTCTCCCCGCACAGCAGGCTTAGAGCGGCTTACGCATTTTAGTGGACCAAGTCCACAATAAAACCATAAACATTAAAACTTTCATCATTAAAACAATACAGTACAATACAGTTATTAAAGTGCTCACACTATCGATGGCGTACAGTCTAATGTTGGGCGCACGCCAGGGTCGTCGGCGACTAGATGGTAATACTTGGGCGCACGTTGGTAGTTGCTGGTGGCAGGGGGTACACGGAGGCGGCAGCCCCGATTCATATGCCTGGCGGAAGAGCTCCATCTTGCAGGCCCTGCGGAACTGCATCAGGTCCCGCAGGGCCCTGATCTCCTCTGGGAGCTCATTCCACCAGCAAGGGGCCACCACTGAAAAAGCCCTCCCCTTAGTGACAGTGAGCCTGGCTTCTCTCGGGCCAGGTACGACCAGGTGGTGTTGGGCCCCAGACCGGAGTGCTCTCTGGGGTATATATGGGGAAAAGCGGTCCCTTAGGTAGGTCGGACCCAGGCCATTTAGGGCTTTAAAGGCAAGCACCAGCACCTTGAAGCGAATTCGGTACGCCACTGGTAGCCAGTGCAGTGCCTCCAGCGCTGGTCGTATGTGCTCCCGACGAGGGAGACACATCGGCAACCTCGCTGATCCATTTCCTCTCCCCTCTCCATGTGAACCAGTGTCATAAACTGAACTCTCTTCTCTGGCATGTGTGTTCTGAAGTCATGCGAAAGAGCAGACCAATTGGGAAATCTGGAAATGGATCTTCCACGGGGTCATTTTTAAACTTTAGATAGTAACCATAGGGGAGAGGCTTGATTTGGATCAGTACTGGAGCATGGGAAGCTCAGATGTTCCCTGCCCATCCATGGTTCCACTCTGGACTGGTGTCTATCAGTGAACTGGTGTAGCAAGATGAGCCAGAGATGGTCAGAACCACAAAAAGATCACTCAGGTAAGATGCAAACAAGCAAGAAGAAGAAGAAGAAGAGATTAGATTTATACCCCGCCCTTCACTCACTTAAGAGTCTCAGAGTGGCTTACAAACTCCTTTCCCTTCCCCTCCCCACAACAGACACCCTGTGAGGTAGGTGGGGCTGAGAGAGCTCTTTCCCAAGCTGTCCTTGAGGGAACAGCTGGTCCAGAGCTAGGCTTGCCCAAGGTCATCCAGCCAGGTGCAAATGGAGGAGTTGTCCCGGTTCTCGCAGATTAGAGTCCGCACACTTAACCACTACACCAAACTGGCTCCCCAAGCTTGGAATGCCATTGAGCTCTTAAGAATTCTTGCAGAAAGTATGTGCAGATAGCTGCTCAAGGGGCCATGCATTGTTGTGAAAAGGGAGGCTCATCCTTCCTGGCCATGCACACCATTATCCTGATCCCAGCAGCTTCTCTGCAGCTGCTTTTTGCCAGGAAATCTGATGGGTGCCTGTAATATGAGACCGAAATGAAACCTCCGTGCTCTGAAACGGTATACCTTCCCAGAGGCATTTGACTGGCTGGCCTCTGGACTCGTGATGGATTCTCAACCAACTCGTGATCCAGAAAGACAATTCTTTATGTTCTCTTGACACACCAAAGATTTGGTCCTTTGACATGCCCATCATACAGCAAGCAAAAAAACAACAACAACACACAAACAATACAAAGATCAAATCAGGTCTGGGGGTTTGTGTGTGGCTGACAGAACAAAAAGGGAGAAACCGTAACTCTTTCATGCTCCCCCTCCACTGATTCTCTACTGCTAGGCACTGCATCTTCAGTTGCCATGTGCCCTCTGCTAGCCTCTGGGCCTTGGCGGGTTGCCCAACTATGCCAATCCCTGATACCAGCCAAGACCGATCTCTTTCCCAAATCACCCCATGAGTTCCACAATTTCCGCGGTCACTGGAGAAGGTGCATTGACTGTTCAGCTGGTTGAAGCCTCTAGTGCAGATGTATCCAATGTGGTGTAGTCTTTAGAGGGTTTGGACTAGGACTGGGGAGATCTGTGCTCAAATTCCTGAACACCATGAAACTTTTCAAGGTGGTCTTGGCTTATGCTTTCTCTCTTAGCCTAATCGTCCAGCCGGCGAGGATAAACTGGAGGACAGAGAGCCATTATGCCAGATTATGAAAGTCTTGGAAGAAGGTTGAGATTAAACTGCCCTTGATAAGCAGACAAATGAATACACGAAGCTACCTCATACTGAACTGGACCATCAGTCAAGTAATGTGTAGTCAGACTAGAGGAGGCTTTTAAGGGCCTCAGGGGACGTCTTTCACATCACTTACTACCTGATTTTGTTTAAATTGGAGAAGTGGGGGATTGAACCTGGGACCTTCTGCATGCCAAACAGGTTCTCTCTTGCTGAAGAAGAAGAAGAAGAAGAGAAGAGATTAGATTTATACCCCGCCCTTCACTCACTTGGAGTCTCAGAGCGGCTTACAAACTCCTTTCCCTTCCCCTCCCCACAACAGACACCCTGTGAGGTAGGTGGGGCTGAGAGAGCTCTTTCCCAAGCTGTCCTTGAGAGAACAGCTGGTACAGAGCTATGGCTTGCCCATGGTCATCCAGCCAGGTGCAAGTGGAGGAGTGGGGAACCAAACCCGGTTCTCCCAGATTAGAGTCCGCGCACTTAACCACGACACCAAACTGGCTGAGCTGTAGCCCCTCCTTCCGCACTTCATTTCCTTCCTCCCTTTTGGGATACCAATGTCAGATCAACACAGAATTTACCCAAGAAGGAAAAGCACAGAGGATTAATTATGAAAAGCAAACAGACTGCCAGCTCTGAATACACCCTGGAAAGAAAAGGCATCCTGAAGTTTCAGTATCTGTGCAGCCTCTGGTGTGTCCTTCAATTTCAGATCCCCTGATTAATTTTTGGAAGAGTAAACTTTAATCTACCATTAAAGCCTTACTTAATTAATTTACCGATTAAATGTCCATTAAAAACATGCAGCTCTCGCTTTCATGGGCAAAGCTCCATATAACTTCCAAACAGGGCTGCAAACCATCCAAGATTGTCCTGGTCTGCTCAGAAGGGTCCTAGGGAACCCCAGCTCTCTGGGGCTGGAGCTCCAGTGTCCAGACTAGGGGTGAGCCTACAGATTAGAGAATCTGATTCCACTACCGACAGGGGTCCGTTGGAGCCAGAGCGCACAGGAGCACAGCTCCTGGAGTGAGGAGCCCAGGGGCCGGGCACATGACCAAGCCCCACCCCCTCCTCGGCTTCCCCGAGCAGTGCAGAGGCGCAGCGCCCCGGGGAAAGCCCTGCTAGGGTCTTTATTGTTTTTAATGTTTTGTTTTAATATTGATAATTTTATCATTGTTCCTTTCATGACTGTGTGCTGCTTTCCCAGAGACTTGCTCAAGGTGGCATATAAATTTTCTAAGTGTACCATTTTTTATCTGGGCACATGGCACATAAGTACTGGAGAAATTTCACTAACCCTTCAGCAGCTTCCACCCCATCAGTCTGGTGTAGTGGTCAGGAGTTGGACTCTAATCTGGGAGAACCGGGTTTGATTCCCCACTCCTCCACATGCAGCTGCTGGTGTGACCTTGGGCCAGTCACAAGTCCTCTCAGAGCTGTTCTCTCATGAGCAGTTCTCAAAAGATCTCTCTCAGCCCCACCTACCTCACAGGGTGTCTTGTTGTGGGGAGGGGAAGGGGAAGGGATGGGTGGTGCACATGTCCTGGGTATCTCAAGTCTCCTTGAAACCTGGTGGTTTCAAGGGAGCAGGAAGAGAATGAGGGGGTGTTCTTGACGCTTATTTTTATTGCACAAAGTATTGGATGGGGAAGGGAATGGAGGAAGAGCAGGTCAGTTTCACTCACCTGTGGAGTGGAGCCTGAGGGGTGGGTGTTGCCTTCTGACACACTTCCGGTATGTTAGGGGGTGTGGCATATGCAAATGAGTTATGCAAATGAGTTATGCTAATGAGCTCCGGCACCTCTTTTTCTACGAAATAACCCCTGACTACCGATATAGACGATACCGAAAAAGCTGACATTATTTGGTTTTTATTTGGCTTTATTTGGCTTTACCCAATAGCTGCTGCTGGAAAGGTTTAAACCTTCTAAAAGCTGCAAAGTTACCTTTCATTTCTCTCCTTTAGGGCTCTTTCCCACCTTTTGTTCTGGTTTCCAGGGCAACAGGAGGGAGGGGGAAGAGGCATCTCAGTAGCCCAATGGCAAAAGCACCTTGGGGGAGCTGTAGTGTCTTAGAGCCAATCACTGCAATGCATTCGCAAATGGTATTGCATTGCAGATCTGCAACTTTGCAAGGTTGTTGCTGGCTTCAAATGCGAAGTCCAGCTAACTACCTGGCTTTCCCCGCCCATTTCTCAGGGAACAGGAGGGAAGGGGGAAGGAGTAGTGGCAATTTGGCAAATAAGCTTTCAGGTTAGGGAGAAACACCGCTCTTTAGCCAATCACAGGAGTTTGTTCTTTTTTGAAATTCCGTGCATGGACAAAAAGTAGTTTGACTGTTGTCTTTTCCAATGATCATTTCATGCTGGTTTCAAATTTCACTCCCTGGGTCTGAAGAACAGTAAGCAACAGGATCTGTTTAAAGCAGTGCAACGCTAGCTTGACCACAGGAGGGCAATTAACGAATGTAAACAGTAATTTTTAAACTAGAACAAGTATGGTTTGAAACTAGAAACAGGTATAGACCGGGGGGGGTTAAACTAGAATGATTCCAGCGGGAAAGTCAGATGTAGATTTAACCTCAGTGGCAGTCTTCAAGCAGCAGCTGGACAAACACTTGTCAGGGAAGCTCTTGGCTGGTCCTGCATTGAGCAGGGGGTTCGGACTAGATGGCCTGTATGGCCCCTTCCAACTCTGTGATTCTATGAATCAGTCATCAGTGTAGACCACCCCGTCAGAAACTCAGTTCACGACTGACAAATGGGCCATGAGCAAAACCAGTGGGGGTTCGAGCACCCCAACTTGTATAGACTTAGAGCCTTGGTCCACCTATGTCAGTGTTGTCCACTCATGGTTTCAGGTCTTTACATCCCCTGCGACCTGATCTTTTTAACTACAGAGGGCAGGGATTGAACCTGGGACTTTCTGCATGCAAATCAGATGTTCTACTTCTGAGCCACGCACCTCCCTTGAATTTAGAGCCCCCTGAATGTGGCTTGGAGACTGGGCAAAAGAAAGAGTGCCAGGATTTTTGTGCTGGAAATTTCCAGATCCATATTACTTCATTTAATGGCTGTTTACTGCAGGAAAGTAACAAAAGACGGCTGCCATAAAAATGAGGTCATGGCCAGTAACACAGTGTTAGCAAAAACAAAGGGGAGAAAACAAATAGATTTATCGTGCCAAAAAGCCCGGAACAGATCCTGAACTTGGTGTGTGATGAGATGCCAGGCAGGGATGATGCTGACCCTCCTCCTCCTCCTCCTCCTCCTCCTCCTGGGTTCGAAACTCCAGTCAGTCTTGAAGCTCACAGGTTCAGCACTGCTTCACAACCTAAATACCACATCACAGGGCTTATTGCCAGGGTAAATTGGGGAGCGGACCACATATGCCTCTCTGAGCTCCTAACGGGACTTCAAATGCCCCCCAAGTATCGAGCTCCACTCTGACCCACATGTTGTCTCGTGAGCTTGCCCAGAGGGCTCTGCTCGAGGCCCTGCGTAGGAATCAGATCCCACCTCCCGTGTGCGCAAGAGTCGGAAACCTCGCTGGCTCCCAACCTACGAAGTTGCCTCTGCAGGTGCAGAAGGGCACAAAGACATACAATAGTCAGGTAGTATGAAAACTCTCAAATGGCCAGACTTGGAGCCCCCAAGGCCCCATGGGAAGATGGGGAAGGGGGTGGGGTTTCTATCAAATTTGCTGCCAGACATTTTATTTATTTCATAGCTATGCCACTTTTCTCCCCAACGGGGACCCAGAGTGGCTTACAAAATTCTCCCCTCATCTGTTTTCTCGTGGCCTGAGGGTCACCCAGGGAGCTTTAGAGATGGCAGAGTAGCCAACTCCAGGCTGGGAAATCTCTCGAGGTTTGGGGCTAAAGCCTGAGGAGGGAAAGGAGGCACATGAGCAGGGCATAATGCCTTAGAGTCCACCCTCCCGAGCAGCCATCGTCTCCGAGGGAATGCAGATCAGTTTTAATTTCAGGAGATCTCCAAGCCCTGCCTGGAGTTGGCAACCCTAATGGGGATTTATATTCAGATGTACCTAACATCAAAATCAGGTTCAGGTGACAGTTTATTGCCTTTGGTCACTGGCTGTTACAAGGACATAACAATATATAATGTATAACAATAACATCTATATAAACTTCTAAAACCAGAAGAATAAAAAATCTAAGTTAGGGCACAATAAAACATAATCAGGGCTCATTTCGTAGCAGGAGCTCCTTTGCATATTAGGCCACACACCCCTAATGTAGCCAATCCTCCAAGAGTTTACAGAGCTCTTCTTACAGGGGCTACTGTAAGCTCTTGGAGGATTGGCTACATCAAGGGGTGTGGCCTAATATGCAAAGGAGCTCCTACTACGAAATGAGCCCTGAATAATTCTATCTCTCCCATCCAGACTTCCGCTGGTAATCAAGCTATGGTACTGCTACTGTTTTCTTCCAAATTTTCTCTGCGGTGAAGGCAAAGAGGGCCACCTTGTATGAAATCTCGGGCTCTACGTCTGCTAGTCGAACTAGAATTTTTTCCCGCTTCTGTTCTGGTCCCTAAGGAGGCCAAGATTGGATCTAGAAATTTCCTCCTAGGGGATTGGTAGAGTGGACAGAATAACAGGAAATGGCACAGATCTTCTGGCACTAGATCCCCACATGGGCAGAGATGTTGGGCAACAGGCGTGTTGGTATAACGGCCTTCCAGCATTGCTGATTGCATTGATTGGAAGCGGATTGAAGTTAGCGCAGAACGACCCAAATCATGCCACCATACCGACTGTGGATCCCAGTTGGATCTAGGTGGGACCATCCACAACCAGGCCCTGACCGCCCAGCTTGGATGTGGCGTGCTCTCTTCTTAGTGCCTCTGTCTGTTCCAGCTGGCCATCCAGCAACCCCCCTGAGATACATGCACATCCCTTCCTCGGGCCCCCTGTCCATCTCCCCGTGTGTTTTGGCCGCAACGGTGGCCAGTACATTTCCTCTGTTGTTGCCTTCCATCTTTCTCCAAAACACCTATCATTGTCCATGCTGCATGGAGAGTTTTAACAGCTCCTCTATTTATTTGCTGGATCAAACAAACAAACAAACCACCGTCCTCGGTGACAAAGAGGGAAATTAGTAGCAGGTGGGAAATGCTTTTTAATGAGATCAAACTGTTATGTGGTGTTTTTTAAACACACACACACACAAATTCTCCTCCTCCTCGGCCTTGATTCTTTGCATTTGGCAACGTGGAGAGTTTGAACCTTGCCTAAGTGGGGTCTACAGCTTTAGAGAAAGAGTCCCATGCACTCCTCCTCCACCCCTTGCGTCTTAACTTCCCACCGTGGGGAGACAACATCATAGTGGCAGTCGCTTGTAGGAAAGAAGCAAATTGGTATTTTTAGCTGCACTGAGTGGGCTAATTTTATTATTTCTTTTTGGCTGCCTTTGGAAAATAGTTAATTAAATTGTTCAGTTCTTCATTCCATCTTGCTTTGTTTTGCTTTTTAAAACTTTTACCATTGTTTTTCCTCCAGGCTTGCCGGCTTGAAGACAAGGTCCTAGTTCTCCCAGAGGTGGGAAACCTGCATTGGAACGGTGTCTGTAATTCATAGTGCCCATGGGGGCCTCAAGACTGGGCTTGCCAACCTCCAGGTGGCACCTGGAGATACCCTGCTGTTACGATTGACTGCCAGGTGATCCAAATCAGTTCCCCTGGAGAAAATGGCTGCTTTGGAGGGTGGACTTTATGGCATTATATCCGGCTCAGGTCCCTCCCCTCCTGATATCCAGCCCTTCCCAGACTCCACCCCCCAAATCTCCAGGTATTTCCCAACGCAGAGCTGGCAGCCCAGAGCTGGCAAGACTGAATGCACCTCCATACAACAACAACAAAATTCCCTGCTTAAGACTACTATTTCAGAGAAAGGATAATTTCAAATTCCTCATCACTGCTGTCTTGATATGGAAATCTCCATTTCAGTTTCCCTCCCACTTCGTTTGCCTAGAACCTGTGATTCCGCGCGGCACTTTCTGTTTTCTCTAAAATGTACCATTTTTTCCATGTTATTCACTATTTTCAGTGTTATTCACTTCATGTCGTATTCTGTCATTGTACCAGAACTGTATTTAGGATTGCAGAACTGTACGCCACCATTTGTCCCTGATCTGGAACACAGAAGCTCACAACCAAAGAAGAGCAGGGTTACTACGTGTGAGGCTTCTGCTCGAAGCAGTCAAGGATCAGATCTTTGTTGATGAAACACAGTTCTTTATTTCCAATTTCTACATTACTACAGGTCCTCGGATTATTGTCAGAGATAACACATACAATAGAAGCAGGTCTAATATACCCTCCCGTACAATTTGAATTGCCCATAGGTAACCAATCAACAGGGGGGGAAAACCGCGGGCAAAAGATCCTCTGGCCGTTTGCTTCCCACAGGAAAAGAGGTGAGGTGTGAAGCAGTAAATTTCCCTTCTTAAACCAGACCGCTTAGATGTAACCATCTTTCACATAACAAATAGCTTTCCCCAAGGCTTTCGCACGTTGATAAGAACTGGTCCCTGTCCTCCCAGCAGGGAGGAAAGGAATGCGGAGGCAGGAGGGTGAGAGGCCCATTGTTCTCATGCTTTGAAGTCGCCACTCTCCCGGGCAAACGGTTACATAGACCAGACCTAGTCAGAGCCATAAACCCAGGATAACTGAATATACAATTACAGGGGTCAAACTAATAAGCAATAGATATGATTACAGAGTTACAGAGACAGGTTACAAAGCATAGCATGAATCCCCAGAAACCCTTGTTAGAATCGGCAGATTCTGACACTACGCAGAAGGCAGATAATGGCAAATGCCACCTATGAACGTCTTTTGCCTTGAAAATCCTATCTGGTTGCCAAAAGTCCCTTGCGACGCGACAGCACTTTTCACTATTCTATCATTAACATTATCCAATAGGTTGGATCCTCTGGAGCCATTCTTTTTTTGTGTCCAGGAAAGGGCAAAAAACACAAAACTTCAAAACTTTACAGCAAAAAGCAGGGTGCCCTACACCGTTGACATCTGTCTATATAAAAGAAAGCCCCCTCACTGTAAAATCAATGCCCAGGCAAAACTCCTGGACCTAGAAACACGAAATTCGGGGAGAGCACTCCTACCATGATGTAGATGCTCACTAAGGGATTTTTAGAAATTTGATCCCTAAGGGGGTCAAAAGGGGTAAAAGGTTAGAAGAGACTGCAGATAGTTGAGTTACAGAAATCAGCAATTCAAGACTCCTGAATAGACATTTTTCCAAAAAAAGCCAGCATGGCAATTGTGTTTATGAATGTTCATGGGGGAGATAGTAAAGGACCTTTCTAGGAGCCATTTCAATGCACGGTTCCCTCATGAACCTGAAGAAATGTCCGCCACATCACCACTCCCTCAGACCAACCCCCTCTCACACCTCTCACCACCCCCAAGGAAGCTCCTGGCAAACACGGAACCAGATATACCAACACTACAAGGAGGAGGCAAATTAGGAATGCGGCAAAGTTCAAGAGGCTGCAGTTTCCCCTCAAGGCCTGCCAGACACTGAAGGCGGCAGGCTTCAACAGAGGCCTGCTTCTCACATAGACCGTTCTAGGTGGCCTGCTCCAGAGTGAGTCCACCAAGCAAGCCTGCCGATCCCAGCACCTGAGGGCAGAACCACCAATATGGTTGACAGAGAGGTCCTTCAGTAGAGGTGGGGGGAAGTACGTATATTCACATGATTTTTTACACTACAGTCTTCTCCATTAGAATTCCTACAACAAATGTTACATTTCAAACTTCACATCATCAGTATTATAACTGGATTTATGGAACTTAAGTACCGTAGCAAAGCACGGGGATCAGGCTAGTAGACACATAAGAAGGAGTGAAATCAATGACATCTGCTCCTCCCTATGTCTGAACGAAATACCACGAGGAGAGGAAGCACAGATTAGTTACACTGCCTAGTTATACCTGGCTAGTGTATCCCTCAACGAGCATCTTCCATGGAGCTGGAGGCACAGACGGGGTTCTCGATCCCTGCGTGCTAGGAAACCAGGCCCACAAAAGAAAGTCCCCTTGCTGTGACCCCTGGAGATCGCATCATTCTAATCTATAATGTATTTGTTTGTGTCTCTCACTTCTCCTTGATTTCATTTTCTTGCAAGCTTCTTCGATGTACCCTTTTGCTGGGGGTGCTTGAGTCGTGGGCTGCGGAATTCGGCAACATATTCAAGGCAGGCAAAATATAAACAGAAAGCAGCGATATCATCTCTGAAGCCCCGCTTCCACGCCCAGTCATTATCGGTCTGTCACTTGATTATCTGGGAATGGCAAACAAAAGATTCGGAGAGATGTTCCAGCCAGCCGCAATGTGCCTTCGGTCTAAATTGAATAATATTTCAATTACATAAAACAAATCCAGGAATGGTAGAACTGAGAGTGGAGGAGAGGGGGTTTGAGGCTCCTCTGTCCGCTTTGCAGTCTGGGAAATTGCAAGTCCTCCTGCACTGCAGAACCCTGGTAGCCTCATGGAAAGTATCCTTGGTGGTGGAAAGGGCTGTCTGGTCTCCGATGACTTTTGGTGACCCTGTAGGGTTTCCAAGGCAAGAGATGAACAGAGGCAGATTGCCACTGACGACCTCTGCATAGCAACCTTGGACGTCCACTCAAGCAGGGCTATTTTGGGGCAGGAACGCACAGGAATGGAGTTCCGGCTGGCTCCTGAGTTGGCCACACCCAGCAGGAACTCATTAGCATAATAGGCCACACCCAACAGCAGAAACTCATCAGGATTGGCTACATTAGGGGTATGTGGCCTAACATGCAAATTAATTCCCGCGACAAAAAAAGCCCTGGGTTTTGACAACAAACAAGGTAAACAGAATAAGAAGCAAAAGGTGGGTGTGGCTGGATGACCACTCTTCTGGGGGCGTGGCCTATTATGCTAACGAGTTCCCGCTGGGCTTCTTCCACAAAAAAAGCCCTGCACTCAAGTACTAACCAGGGCTGACCCTACTTAACTTCCGAGATCTGATAAGATCAGTCTAGCCCAGGCCAACCAGGCCAGGGCAAGGTCTCATTACCTGGATAAAATTAGAACAGGACCAAGGTTCCCCTGTGGAAAATTATTCCTTCCAGAAAGGGAATGAACTCCTACGTATTCTTTTGATTGTGTGAAACTGAATGAGGATGATGGCACCCGGGGTCCAAGCACGCCCTTCCGTTAGTTCCATTTCCCCCTAGAGCTGTGTTTTGGTGTCTCGAGTTAAAATGGGATTGTCAAGCACACTCGCCTAATAGTCTGTGATGTGTAAGAGGTTTCTCTGGGCAGGGAAGCTTTTAGGAATGTGTCTGTTTTTAAGCCCCAAAAGGTTTTGGTGGTATGTGAAGACAGGTGGTTTAGTATTAGCAGGGGTCCGTTGCAGCGGGAGCGCACAGGAGCGCAGCTCCGGGAGTGAGGAGCCCAGGGGGCGGGCACATGACCAAGCCCCGCCCCCTCCTCGGCTTCCCCGAGCAGTGCAGAGGCCCAGCGCCCCGGGGAAAGCCCTGCTAGGGTCTTTATTGTTTTTAATGTTTTGTTTTGATAATTTTATCATTGTTCCTTTTATGACTGTGTACTGCTTTTCCAGAGACTTGCTCAAGGTGGCATATAAATTTTCTAAGTAGACCATTTTTTATCTGGGCACATGGCACATAAGTACTGGAGAAATTTCACCAACCCTTCAGCAGCTTCCACCCCATCAGTTTGGTGTAGTGGTCAGGAGTTGGCCTCTAATCTGGGAGAACCGGGTTTGATTCCCCACTCCTCCACATGCCGCTGCTGGTGTGACCTTGGGCCAGTCACAAGTTCTCTCAGAGCTGTTCTCTCATGAGCAGTTCTCCAAAGACCTCTCTCAGCCCCACCTACTTCACAAGGTGTCTTGTTGTGGGGAGGGGAAGGGATGGGTGGTGCACATGTCCTGGGTATCTCAAGTCTACTGGTGGAGCAGGAAGAGAATGAGGGGGTGTTCTTGACGCTTATTTTTATTGCACAAAGTATTGGATGGGGAAGGGAACGGAGGAAGAGCAGGTCAGTTTCACTCACCTGTGGAGTGGAGCCTGAGGGGTGGGTGTTGCCTTCTGACACACTTCCAGTATGTTAGGGGGTGTTATGCAAATGAGTTATGCAAATGAGTTATGCTAATGAGCTCCTGCACTTCTTTTTCTACGAAATGACCCCTGAGTATTAGACTGATGATGTCCCTGAAGCTCTTTACAAAAGTTTTTTAAAAATGTGTATCACTGTCAAGGCCAGGATGGGGCTATATCCCACTCTGGACCTCTGGTCATTAATGCAGGGTGACTGCCTATGTTGGTGTCAGAAAACTTTCTACAGCATTGTGGCCTTCGACAGTTTAAGAAATTGGGGGGTGGGAGAATGCAGAGCACAGAATGCTGAAAACGCGGCTTCTTGTAAATTTGCCTGTACTTGAGAAGAGAGGGCTTCACCTCCCTCAGTCAGGAAGAATGAAGCATAGAATCATAGAATGTTCTGAATTAATACCTTAATATTTACCTTGGGATTTCTCTGTGGATGCTGGTTAAAGGCACTTGCCATGATCACAGAGGTAATAACAAAGTTATGTAGATTTACATCCGTTAAGTGCCGTTAAGTTCCAGTCAACTTCTGGCAACTCAGCAAGGGGCTTCTGAGGCAAGTGAGAAGCGGAGGTGGCTTCCCATGGCCTTCCTCTGCAGAGCCTTCCTCGGTGGTCACCCATCCAAATATTGCCCCTGCTTGGCTTCTGAGACCATACTATACCATGCTGCCTTCCCTCCCTCTTCTCTGTACCTATCAGCTTGACATGAGACAAGAATGCTTAGGATCTGGGCACAAGCAGCCGCGCTGCCCCTTCTCACAAAGGATTCTTGCCTCTGCTCATTCATCTTGGCATCTCCTTTTGGAAACCATGTAAGCCTCAAAGGTCACTGTGCATTGTTTGCCTGTTGGCAGGGCCCCAGCGGCCCGTGTTCGGCGGTTCCATTTACAGCCTGCCCTGCTCCCGGTGTCTTGTCAGCCTGCCAAATCCCTCGGAGGTGTAACACTCGGAGCTTCAGGATGCAGGGTCCTTGGCAGCGTGACTGCACGGGCTATATAAATAAAGGATGGAAGACACGCGGCGTCAGGAAAAAGGGGTTGGATTGTTTGTCGCTGGTGATTTGAAATGGAAGGGTTCTTGCCTCGGGATTGTTCTTATCTCTCGCTGAGTGAAAGTCTAAAATCTTAATTTGCTATGTAACCTGCTCGGAGCACCCACCTGCCATTTCATTTGCTCATCACGACGCTTGTAGATCTTAGCTGGAGGGCCCTGGATTTGGATGTAGTGGTTCCCTCTCCTGCAGTCACGTGCACCGAGATAATGTGTTCTCCTTTTTTAAAAGAACTGCTTCCCTGGGCTGAGCTGTGCCCAATAGCATAAAATGGAAATCTGTTTGCATACATTAGACGGGACGGCTCCTTTCAAAGAACAACTGCATTACTTATTCATTATAGTGATGGTCTGAAGGCTCCCAGAGAGCTGGCTTGTCGCCCTCTGATGCCAGAGGCTGTCCATGGGAGCTTTCGGCATTGCAGTGATTCTGAAAAGGAGTCCTGTGGACCCCCAAGCATGATCTACATATCTGGGGGGGGGGGGGGAATACTCTACACACCGGAAGCTGCCTTATGCTGACAAAAAGCAAAAGGGGGGGGGGACTCAACCCCAAAAATACCTGAAAACCAAGAGGGTCAAGCTAACAAAAGAATTATTATGAAAAATATAAACGTTTATCAGGGTGTACTCGTAAATAAAACATAATAAAATTAAAAGAGGCAGTCCAAATATCAGACAATTAAAACTTGGTTCATTAGGAACTGATTGCAGTACATATCAGGGCTCATTTCGTAGCGGGAGCTCCTTTGCATATTAGGCCACACACCCCCTGATGTAGCCAATCCTCCGAGAGCTTACAGAGCTCTTCTTACAGGGGCTACTGTAAGCTCTTGGAGGATTGGCTGCATCAGGGGTGCGTGGCCTAATATGCAGAGGAGCTCCTGCTACGAAATGAGCGCTGGTACATACCAAACTGATGGATAAAACTTTTGACCTCAGGACCGTACGCGTTTCGGCCCCTATGGGCCTTCCTCAGTGGTCAGTATTCCTTATTATACATGGACACACATCCAAAAATACACGCATTCAGAATTTTGTATATACATATATATAAATGAGTCTGGGTGTTGCTTTCTTAAATGCTATGTGTTTGCTACAACTAGTAAAAATAGCCTGTGGCAGCTGTGCAGATCCTCCAAATTAACCTAGTACCAAATGTCCCATTCGTCTGGATGTGTCTCACTTCCATCAAGTGTAACAGTCATATGCTGAGCCATGCCAAAGACAGTCAAGATAAGCACCATCTACTTTAATTAGCTCTGACTTTCCAGTTTCTCCAGCAGAGGACTTTACCATCACCCCCTGATAGTGGGGGGAACTGCGGTCAAGTGATCCCTTTGGGTTTCCAAGGCAAGAGACATCCAGAGGTGGGTTTGCCATTGCCTGCCTCTGCGTAGCAACCCTGGACTTCCCTGGTGGGAGGACAGCCAGATGGTAATAACAGGTATGGTTCCCTCCACCTCTGATTTATGTTGATCTGAGGCTATGCAGTGACAGCTAAGGTAGCAAAGCACAGCCTCCTGTGCCCTGTCTTCTGGGTTCCGAGGGTCTGGAATGCGGTTCCGTAGCCAGGTACAGAGTTGCCAACTCTGGGTTGGGAAATACCTGTAGATTTGAGGGGTAGAGCCTGGGGAGGGCACGGTTTGGGGTGCAGAGGGGCTTCAGCAGGGTATAGTGCCATAGAGGCCCCTGCCCAAAGCAGCCATTGTCTCCAGGAGAACTGATCTTGGTCATCTGGAGATCAGTTGTAATAGCTGGGAAATTTTCTGTAGGGGAAATGATGTGCTGTGGCTGTGGAGCACGGTGACTGGCAAATCTAGTGACCGTTGAAGGGAAGATTGGGAGATGTATTTTACCTCAGAACACATTCAATGACTCCCAGCAGCAACAGCAAACTGCTTAGAATGTTAAAGGCAAAGGCCAATCAGGTAGGGCTGCCAAGTCCAACTTGGGAAATATCTGGGGACTTTGGGGGTGGAGCCAGGAGACTTTGGGGGTGGAGAAAGGAGAAAGGAAGTGACATCATTTTGTGATGTCACATCCTGTGATGTTGCTTCCACATGCTGACACATGAACTCATGAAGTTTCCTAATACTGAATCAGGCCATTGGTCCATCAAGGTCAGTATTGACTACTCAGACTGGTAGTGGCTCTCCAAGGTCTCAGGCTGAGATCTTTAATGTCACCTATTACCTGATCCTTTTTTAGCTGAAGAGGCTGATACCTCCTGCATGTCAAGCAGATGCTCTATCACTGAGCAACGGCCCTACTGAATCCTTCCTCATCTCGGCAGAATATGAAGCACTAAGTGCTACACAAGTGCTGAATATGATTTTCATATCATAAGAACAGGAGAGAAGCCACAGTGGATCGGCCCATCCAGTACAGCCCATCCAGTACAACACTCTGTGTCACAACAGTGGCCAAAAATACCAGGTGCCCTCAGGAGGTCCAGCAGCGGGGCCAGAACTCCAGAAGCCCTCCCACTGTTGCCCCCCAAGCACCAAGAATGCAGAGCATCACTGCCCCAGACAAAGTGTTCCATTTAGACCTTGTGGCTAATAATAGCCACTGATAGACCTCTGCTGGATGGAGACAGAGAGAGAGAGAGACAGACAGACAGACAGACAGAAAAAAGAAAGAAAGGGGGAGGGGGAGAGAGAGAGAAGGAAAAAAACTGGCAGAGGCACTTACTTCAATTTAGACCTTGTGGCTAATAATAGCCACTGATAGACCTCTGCTGGATGGGGACAGAAAGAGAGACAGACAGACAGACAGAAAAAAGAAAGGGAGAGAGAATGAAAAGAGCTGGAAGAGACAGTTACCTTGCCAGCCACATGCAAAAGCAGCTCCTTCAGTCCCTCCTTAATCTCTGGGCGGGGCTTTCTTGCTGTGGAAGCTCTCTTGCTGACTTCTTAAAGGGGAAATGTCTGGTGAGGCTTTTTACTGCAGACATTTCCCTTTTAAGGCAGCCATTTTGTCCCCCCGGTGGCCATCTTTGGAAAAGCGGGAGGTAAGCACTAAAAATCGGTGTTTCCCCCGCCCTAGCGGGGGACTTGGCAGCCCTACAATCAGGCCACATATGCAAATGACCTCTGTGTTCCAACTGTCTATGGGGGGGGAGAGGAACAGCAAACTGTTTAGAATGTTGGAGGTGGGACTCAGGCAATGCAGCCAGTGGATAGGAACAGCTTGAGTGACACATTATGGAGCCAACTGATTTAGGAGCGTATGGAATGTTCAGGAGAGTCCATGACCAAAACACAATTATTATATAGAGAAATTTTTAACTTGTGGCAGGGGGGTGCATTTAGTCCAAATGCTGCAAACTTGGTGGGCAGCAGTAGATTATTAAAGATTACGAACCACTGTTCTGTGATCAAAGATCTATACTGCAATATATTCCTGGGTCATGGGGTCATGTGGAAGTGGATAAGCCAGACAACAGAGCAGGGATGAGCAAGTGTTCCTTATTTAGTTTCTTCTTTTCAGATGTCATTTCATAGAAAAAGAGGTGCAGGAGCTCATTAGTATAACTCATTAGCAATACTTATTTGCATATGCTACACCACCTGACATCACTAGAAGTATGTCAGAAGGCAAGAAAGAAAGAAGGGGGGGGTACAGCTACTAATCCAAGCCTCAGAAATACCACTATTCTGGGAGGATAGCTTCAGTGGTGGCTGAAGCCTTCAGAAGGCTGGTTGGAGGAACAAGGACCTTTCTAGGGGATGGGGTCATTTTGCTGCAGCCATGACACAAGCAGGCATCCCCCCACGGGGGGGGGGGGGAGCTGGCACCAACTCCTGGAGCTGAGCTCCCCCGAGCTCCTGCTCAAAATGACCCTTGCTTCTTTTTGCCGAAACGTTTGTCAACAGTTTTACTCCTTGGCTTTTTTGCTGCTGGTTTTGTAGACACGTTTCTCTTGCGTGTGGAGGTTGTACCCTTTTTGTACCCAGTTGATGTGGCATTTACACACGCAATGTCACTTTATAGCCCATCTTACTCACTGCGAGACTCAAGGCAGGTTGCAAATGATAGAGAAACAATTCAATCAGGCAGCGCAAAGATGAAAACTAAAAATGCAATAGGACTAGGATTACAGGAATTAGAAAGCAACGCAAACAGAAAAACCCTCTGAGGCATGGCATTCCATAAAGCAGAAAGTGGATTGCAAAGGTAAAAGCAAGATCAGACATTCTGCAGAATGATAGAAATGGGGGAGCCTTCCTGACCTCATTACGCAGGTGGCTTGTGTGCTGATATACATACAATGCATCGTGCTGGTTTATTAATGCACAGGCACAGGCGCGGTAAATTGAGAAAAGTTTACAAGGGGGGGGAATTTTGCTGTGCAAGGAAACAGAAAACAAACCATCATGAGATTTTCTGGGAGAGGTGAAAGACAACGCAGGATTTTCAGTGCAAGAGGCCGAGGAGAAATTCAAAATCAGCCAAAGGAGAGAGATGGGTCTAGAGAACAAAGTATTCTGGTGCCCTGGGCAAAGTTCCATGGCTGTTGCCCCCTGCCAGCTAAAGCAGCAGTGGTGGCAGTTGGCAGCTCCAGCCCTGGCCCATGCTGCTTTCTCTGGCCGGGCTACTGCATGGTAGCAGTGAGCAGAGCGGTGGCGGAGACAGCGGACACTTGGACGGGGCTCGGGGAGGAAGGGGAAGAAGGAAGTGGCGCTTTCCTTTGGCTCCCAGGAGAAAGGCATGTAGAAGAAGAAGAAGAAGAAGAGATTGGATTTATACCCCGCCCTCCACTCCCCAAGGGAGTCTCAGAGCGGCTTACAAACTCCTTTTCCCTTCCCCTCCCCACAACAGACACCCTGGGAGGTAGGTGGGGCTGAGAGAGCTCTTTCCCAAGCTGTCCTTGAGGGAACAGCTGGGACAGAGCTATGGCTTGCCCAAGGTCATCCAGCCAGGTGCAAGTGGAGGAGTGGGGAATCAAACCCGGTTCTCCCAGATTAGAGTCCGCGCACTTAACCACTACACCAAACTGTAGAAAAGAGGAGGTTCCTCTTGCCTTTCTGGCAGCTCTCCCATCTGGCACTCTAGGCTGACTGCTTGGGCTGGCCCCAGGCTTGCCAGATCACCTGCCATCGCAACGCTAGAGATCAGGCAATTCCTAGAGCATCATGATGTCACCTCTGGGTACAACTGTGAGTGGCATTGCGTTGTTGCTTAACCTCACTCCACACACCCCATCTTTGTTCCTGCTGGAGCGAAGAGCCCAGCTGGCAAGTACAGCCATGGTACACAACATGCAGCACCGGGCTCCTGCCAGGGGTCATTTCGAGCCGGAACGCACAGGAGCGCTGTTCCGGGAGTAACCAGCCCAGGAGCGGGCACATATGGTGATGCGCTGTGGAAAAAAGCAAAAGCATACCAGTTTGATCTGTATTTCCATGCTTGTTGTAGGGTAGCTTCCCTGCAAGAGCAAAGGAAACATAAAGTGTCTTTAGTCAAAGTGTAAAGCTGACTCGCTGTGAGATTGTGCCAATAGATGTAGTCCACAACAGGTCTCCTTAAACAGAAAGTCCTTTATTTGCAGAAAAGATCTGGTTGGTCAAATACACTTCTTCTGTTAGTAATGCCCAAGCATAGTAATACAACTACAATTATACCTGATACGAAATAAGCCCCCCTCAACTCCCACCAATCAGTTGGGAGAATTATTGGCGCCCAAATATACTGGCCCACTGTTCCCAAGGAAAGCGCGGCAAAGTAGGTTCCCAAGCAAAGACACTGTCAGGATCTGTGGGGCAGATGTTCCCAAGGGTAAACTCAAGCAAAGGAGCAGTTTGCGCCTGTGAATAAAATAACATATAGCAGAAGGATTCCAGCTCAAGGCCGTGAGCTAACAAGGAGTGAAAGAGAGATAAGAGCAAAGAAAAGCTAATAAGCAGCAAGCATGCACAGAGCGAGCAAGAAGCACATTCCTGTGGTGGCAGTCACTCTACCAATGCTATCTCCCGTCCGGGACCTAGAAGAGCACTCAAAACAAAGGTAATGTTAAATGACCATCAGGAAAGGCAACAGAAACCATTGGCAGTGGAACTGACATTCTTGCAACAACCCATTTGCAGAGTTACCTGACAGGACTGCAACAGAACATTGGCAGCGCTAACTGACACTCGCCAGCTCTGAGTTGGGAAATACCTGGAGATTTTTGAGGTGGAGCCTGAGCGGTGGGCGTTGCCTTCCGACACACTTCCGGTGATGCCAGGGGGTGTGGCATATGCAAATAAATTATGCTAATGAGTTGTGCTAATGAGCTCCTGCGCCTCTTTTTCTACGGAATGACCCCTCGCCCCTGCACATATAACCTCCCCCCCTCGAGATATCCATGGTTGGGCGCAGTGCCTATCGGGGTGGGACAATGCAGTTGCTGTGGGTTGGGTGACTTGACCAGAGAGCAGTTAAAGAGAAATGAACTCTAGGAGCAAAGAGGAGTCGTGAAGGAAATGGGGGCAGGCTTCTGGGTAAATCCGGTTGGGATCTGCAAACAGGCCAAGAGGTTGTCATGGCTTAGATAACAGCAGCCAACAGTGTGAATTTTCCTCACACCTCCTACAAATTTTCTTTTGTCTCAGCATGAATAACAGGCGCTTCCCAGACCAGTGGGGATGACAGAGAGGGCTGAGGCTGTGGACAGCATTTGCTGATGACTTCTGTTTCCGTAAATGGGGCCTTGCGATCACCTCCTCCCTGTGGCTGGGGCCTCTTTCAGCCCTAGAATCTTGCAGCTTCCACTTGCCTCAAACTTGGAAAACGGGGTTAAGTTAGGTGCATAAACCAGAGCCATAACCAAGTTGTTTGTATTCCCAGGAAAGTGGGCGGCCGACTCTCCCGTAACCCATTCCTCCCCCTGGCTATTGTGCCACGCTGGCATCCACGTGCCGAGACACGCACGTCTTGATGGATGAAACCGAAGGCCCACCTTCTCGTTTTCAGCACTGGCCAGTGGATACCTCCAGGAGACAAAGGAGCACGAAGGCCATCTCTCTTCTTCTTGCTATTACTTGTTTCTCCCTGCTGAGGAAGTCATGGTAGAAGCCAGCCATTCAGAGATCGCCTAAGGACCATCATAAGGCGATGTTAGCCTATCACGTTTGGATATGTGTGGAGAATGGGTGAGGGCAAACAAAATCCATCAGGAGTGAATGCGACTATTCACTGTATTTGATCACTTGATGGATTTACACTTTCCCTTACCCTTTTTCCCTTTTGTATCCCACTTTGGTGCCCAAACCTGGATAGCCCAGCCAAGCCCAATCTCGTCAGATCTCAGAAGCTCAGCAGGGTTGACTCTGGCAAGTACTTGGATGGGAGACCTCCTTGGAATACCAGCAGTCGGAAGGACAGGGGCAGGCTTTATTCAGCCACCTCTCTGAATATCCTCCAGGGCCCCAGTAGGGATCAGTCACCAAAGATCACCATGACTTCTAGGTGTACACATACCCAGGGGTCATTTCGTAGAAAAAGTGGTGCAGGAGCTCATTAGCATAACTCATTTGCATATGCCACACCCCCTAACATACCGGAAGTGTGTCAGAAGGCGACAACCACCCCTCAGGCTCCACTCCACAGGTGAGTGAAACTGACCTGCTCTTCCTCCATTCCCTTCCCCATCCAATACTTTGTGCAATAAAAATAAGCGTCAAGAACACACCCTCATTCTCTTCCTGCTCCCTTGAAACCACCAGGTTTCAAGTAGACTTGAGATACCCAGGACATGTGCACCACCCATCTCTTTCCCTTCCCCTCCCCACAACAAGACACCCTGTGAGGTAGGTGGAGCTGAGAGAGGTCTTTTGAGAACTACTCATGAGAGAACAGCTCTGAGAGAACTTGTGACTGGCCCAAGGTCACACCAGCAGCTGCATGTGGAGGAGTGGGGAATCAAACCCGGTTCTCCCAGTTTAGAGTCCAACTCCTGACTACTACACCAAACTGATGGGGTGGAAGCTGCTGAAGGGTTGGTGAAATTTCTCCAGTACTTATGTGCCATGTGCCCCGATAAAAAATGGTATACTTAGAAAATTTATATGCCACCTTGAGCAAGTCTCTGGAAAAGCAGCACACAGTCATAAAAGGAACAATGATAAAATGATCAATATTAAAACAAAACATTAAAAACAATAAAGACCCTAGCAGGGCTTTCCCCGGGGCGCTGCGCCTCTGCACTGCTTGGGGAAGCCGAGGAGGGGGCGGGGCTTGGTCATGGGCCTGCCCCCTGGGCTCCTCACTCCCGGAGCTGCGCTCCTGTGCGCTTCCACTCCAACGGACCCCTGCACATACCTACATGCACACACCTAGTATTTTTGGCCACTGTGTGACAGAGTGTTGGACTGGATGGGCCACTGGCCTGATCCAACATTGGCTTCTCTTATGTTCGTATGTTCTTATGCACATGCACATACGAAAAATACAAAAGTCAGATCTGGTTATGGGATACTGTTGCTGAGGGCAATGAAAGCCAGTTAATGGAAGCAACATTAATTGCTGGATATTGGGCTATCGTAAACATGCCTCTCCCAGATTTTCCTGTTCATACAAGAAAATCCAGAGGAAAACAATTACAAGACATTCTCTAAGTGAGTGTGGGTCATACCTGAGAGACAACATGATACAGCAATGCAAATGAACAGGCGAACAAATTTTCAGACATTTACCAAAAAAAGTCAGCGAAAACAAGTGGACCTTTATAGACGCTGTCAAAAACGTTCTCAAAAACAGCAAGTAGTTTATGTTCAGCCTTAACCAGTGCCAAGGAACTCGGAGCTACTATGCCCAAAATACAGAATGAGGCGATGGACAAGGATCGTAGAGTTCCGACCACAGAGTACCCCTTCTGACTGCAGGTGGGAGTTCACTTTTTCATGTGTTCAGAGCTATTTTGGGGGCGGAACGCACAGGAACGGAGTTCCGGCTGGCTTCTGAGCTGGCCATGCCTACAGCCAAAACCTCTGTGCATGCGTGGCTACAGAGCACGCTGCCCTCCCTATGTTACACACAAGAGGGAAAGGCAGCATGTTAAAATGTCCTCTTTCCCTCTGGGGAGCCCTTGGGCTATCCTTGTCAATTGCACTCCCCACCAGTCAGCTGCGAGTGAAATCCACAAGGAAAAGCCTCTCTCTGCCTTCCCTTCCACAGTGGCGGAGAAGCTGGGGGGGGGGGACAAGCTTCCATGCCTGCCCTGTGCTTTCCCAGCC
Organism: Lepidodactylus listeri; assembly: GCA_029233225.1. Classification (NCBI taxonomy): domain Eukaryota; kingdom Metazoa; phylum Chordata; class Lepidosauria; order Squamata; family Gekkonidae; genus Lepidodactylus; species Lepidodactylus listeri. The sequence goes on from JARCFY010000021.1 coordinate 16,278,497, forward strand.
CCTGCCTAATATCCTAATGAGCTGTGCTATCAGAGGTGTGGCCTAGTATGCTAATGAGTTTCTGCTGTTGGGTGTGGCCTATTCTGCTAATGAGTTCCTGCTGGGCTTTTTCTACAAAGAAAGCCCTGACCAGACATATCATTTCATACACTAGTGGTCTAAAATTAGGTCTCAAAAAGTCCTCTGTTCCCCCCCCCCCAATTCCCTCTCTCCCAACTCCAGAACTCAAGATTACCTAGTGAAATTGATTGGGGCTGGGTCACAGAGTGGCAAAAGGAAAGATGAGTTTCTGCTGTTGGGTGTGGCCTATTCTGCTAATGAGTTCCTGCTGGGCTTTTTCTACAAAGAAAGCCCTGCATGTGTGAGTTTATCCCATGCGGAGTTCTTTTACCCAAGGGGAACATACAATAATGTCTCCCCTACATAGATGCGCACACCCCTGCCACTTGAAGTGCTACTGCCCTGGCCACAATTCCACCCCTTCATCTTGTGTCACGGGCGTGGGTCAGGCTTTCCGTTCAGGAACAAGCCCCAAATCATCCGGCTCCAGGGTCTTGGGAGGGAGATGCCCCACTTGTGCTCTGCGAAGCCTTCTGAGGGCAGATGCTGTGGCAGACGCCGCGCACCATACAGGCGAGAGGCACAGGGCCATGCAATATTGATAAGGGCTCTTGAATTATCTACTGCTCTCTCTGGCAAGAACTTACAGCTGCCTTTGCTTATTGTGTGGGAAGCAGGGAAGGGTCTTAAAGCGGGACAAGGAAGGAGGGAGGCCTCATCTTGCTAATCCTGTTTCTCATCGCTAGGGAGACCTCCACATTTTTTTTTTCTGTTCCTTCTTTTCCAACCTGGAAAGAGTCTTGCTTCAGTTTCGCCTCCCTCGTGTGGCTCCCCCTGACGATGAGTCTTTAACTTCCGCACCTTTTTGCGTTGCCTTGTGCTAATTTTTTTTTCCCTCTGCAAAATGGATGTACCTTTCAACATTATTTATTCATCAGGATTAGATATACTGCATGACTGAGAGCGTACGTAAAAATAACACGCATTGTATAATGAAATTCTAGATCAGTTACACATAGGAACTGTGGAGTGTTATGGTGGGCCCCCAAAGGAGCTCTTCTGCTTCTATTGTAAAATTATGCGCTCTGTCCTCCTTCGACCTCACTCTCCTGCATGTGTGAACCAGGCACAGAGGAGTTAGGAATAATTAGTGATAGAGAGCAGTCCTAAGCAGGTCTATGCAGAGGAAAGTCCCGTTTTATTTATTGGAAACTACCAGGAAACTGTTCTTAGGGCTGCAGCCGATGTCACTGTGCCAAGAAAATCACAGATTTTTATCCACTTGATGGTTGCCTTGTGTGTGGCCCAGTTTCTAAAAAGTGCACATGCATACTTCCAGGGGTCCGTTGGAGTGGGAGCGCACAGGAGCGCAGCTCCGGGAGTGAGGAGCCCAGGGGGCGGGCACATGACCAAGCCCCGCCCCCTCCTCAGCATCCCCGAGCAGTGCAGAGGCACAGCGCCCCGGGGAAAGCCCTGCTAGGGTCTTTATTGTTTTAAATGTTTTGTTTTAATATTGATCATTTTATCATTGTTCCTTTTATGACTGTGTGCTGCTTTTCCAGAGACTTGCTCAAGGTGGCATATAAATTTTCTAAGTATACCATTTTTTATCTGGGCACATGGCACAGAAGTACTGGAGAAATTTCACCAACCCTTCAGCAGCTTCCACCCCATCAGTTTGGTGTAGTGGTCAGGAGTTGGACTCTAAACTGGGAGAACCGGGTTTGATTCCCCACTCCTCCATATGCAGCTGCTGGTGTGACCTTGGGCCAGTCACAAGTTCTCCCAGAGCGGTTCTCTCATGAGCAGGTCTCAAAAGACCTCTCTCAGCCCCACCTACCTCACAGGGGGTCTTGTTGTGGGGAGGGGAAGGGGAAGGGATGGGTGGTGCACATGTCCTGGGTATCTCAAGTCTCCTTGAAACCTGGTGGTTTCAAGGGAGCAGGAAGAGAATGAGGGTGTGTTCTTTACGCTTATTTTTATTGCACCAAGTATTGGATGGGGAAGGGAATGGAGGAAGAGCAGGTCAGTTTCACTCACCTGTGGCGTGGAGCCTGAGGGGTGGGTGTTGCCTTCTGACACACTTCCGGTATGTTAGGGGGTGTGGTGTATGCAAATGAGTTATGCAAATGAGTTATGCTAATGAGCTCCGGCACCTCTTTTTCTACGAAATGACCCCTGGGAAAGACCAACGCTTGCTCACTACACAGGAGCATGAGAAGAGCTCTGCTGGATCAGACCAGGGATCCATCTAGTTCAGCAGTCTTGTTTCCCATGGTGGCCAACTAACTGCCCTTGCGGACCAGCCAACTAGGCAAATAGTCCAAGGCTGCCCCTGATGTTTCCTCCTAGCACTGGTATTCAGAGATTTACTGTCTTGGCATATGGAGGTCCCTAGTTCTGTGGCCTTTTAAGTGGTCCTGGCAAAAACTTCTGCTACTTCCTGCCACCCTGAACATTTCTATTTATTCTCACACCACCCTTCCTTCCCAGGAGCTCAGAGCAGCATATCAGATTCACCCTTCCTCCATTTTATCACACAACAGCCCTGCAGCGCATTTTAGGCTGGAAGAGAAGAAGAAGAGATTGGATTTACACCCTGCCCTTCGCTGCCCGAAAGAGTCTGAGAGCAGCTTACAACCCCTTTCCCTTCCCCTCCCCACAACAGACACCCTGTGAGGTCGGTGAGGCTGAGAGAGCTCTCTTGAGAACTGTCCTTGAGAGAACAGCTCTGAGAGAACTTATGACAAACCCAAGGTCACGCCAGCAGCTGCATGTGGAAGGGTGGGAAATCAAACCTGGTTCTCCCAGATTAGAGTCCGCGCTCCTAACCACTACGCCAAACTGCCCCACGTTTATCCAGTGAGGTTTGTAACTGTGAGAGATTAGAATTTGCATTTCCCTAGCCCTAATCTGACCCTCTAACCATCACACCATAGTTTTATCAGCATCCATGAGCTTCTCTAAACATGTTAACAGCCTCAGGTGGAGTACTGGGTCTCTGCTTCCTAATTTCAGGATATTAAAAGGGTCTTTGTTTCTTCCTACTCGCTGCAAAGTAGTTCAATCAGAATGTCAAATGAAGGGAAAGAGTGAAGGGATAATGCCAGAACGGATTTATGTGCAAAGTTAAGGACAAGCAGGTTACATACTGAATAGTTTTAATTTCCCCTCAAAGGAAATAAATTGCATTCATCAAATTGCACGATATTGTCTTTAAAACAAAAGTCAGCAAGCAGGCTGCTGCTTTATACTTCACTCCATGAGCGCCTTAACCCCATCCTACCCAGCACCCCTCCATCAGCTAAAATGCCCCCCTATTGTATCACATTTTAATGTTGTTAGTACAGAGCTGCTTTCCGAGTCATTTTGAACAGGGAAATGCAGGGGTCATTTTGTAGAAAAAGAGGTGCAGGAGCTCATTAGCATAACTTATTTGCATAACTCATTTGCATATGCCACACCCCCTAACATGCCGGAAGTGTGTCAGAAGGCAACACCCACCCCTCAGGCTCCACTCCACAGGTGAGTGAAACTGACCTGCTCTTCCTCCATTCCCTTCCCCATCCAATACTTGGTGCAATAAAAATAAGCATCAAGAACACACCCTCATTCTCTTCCTGCTCCCTTGAAACCACTAGGTTTCAAGTAGACTTGAGATACCCAGGACATGTGCACCACCCATCCCTTCCCCTTCCCCTCCCCACAACAAGACCCCCTGTGAGGTAGCTGGGGCTGAGAGAGGTCTTTTGAGAACTGCTCATGAGAGAACCGCTCTGAGAGAACTTGTGACTGGCCCAAGGTCACACCAGCAGCTGCATGTGGAGAAGTGGGGAATCAAACCCGGTTCTCCCAGATTAGAGTCCAACTCCTGACCACTACACCAGACTGATGGGGTGGAAGCTGCTGAAGGGTTGGTGAAATTTCTCCAGTACTTATGTGCCATGTGCCCAGATAAAAAATGGTACACTTAGAAAATGTATATGGCACCTTGAGCAAGTCTCTGGAAAAGCAGCACATAGTCATGAAAGGAACAATGATAAAATGATCAATATTAAAACAAAACATTAAAAACAATAAAGACCCTAGCAGGGCTTTCCCCGGGGCGCTGCGCCTCCGCACTGCTCAGGGAAGCCGAGGAGGGGGCGGGGCTTGGTCATGTGCCCGCCCCCTGGGCTCCTCACTCCTGGAGCTGCGCTCCTGTGCGCTCCCGCTCCAACGGACCCCTGCATTTTGGACAGGGAAATGGGATGAAAATGTAAGAGGTAAGTAAATAAATGCCCTGCTTTGGGTGGCTCAGCCTCGCCTGATCTCATCAGACCTCAGAAGCGAAGCAGGGTTGCTGGATGGGAGACCACTAAGGAAATCCAGGGTTACTATGCAGGGCAGGCAGTGGCAAACCACCTCTGCTTGTCTCTTGCCCTACGAGGTCACCATAAGTTGGCTGCATCTTGATGGCATCTTCCACCGCCATGTAAATCAATACATCTATCGATAACAGTGGGAACCCACAAGGACTTGCAAGAGGCCTCTATTCCCCCCACCCTCACCCTTTCCTCTTTCCCTTTCCTGCAAGCCCCCCCCCCAGCCCCCCCAAGCCTCTCCCTTTTTCCTGCATCCTTCTTTCATTCTAGGGTTGCCAATCTCAAGGGCTTGGAGAGCCAGTTTGGTGTAGTGGTTAAGTGCGCGGACTCTAATCTGGGAGAACCGGGTTTGATTCCCCACTCCTCCACTTGCACCTGGCTGGATGACCTTGGGCAAGCCATAGCTCTGTCCCAGCTGTTCTCTCAAGAGCAGTCCTCAAGAGAGCTCTCTCAGCCCCACCTACCTCACAGGGTGTCTGTTGTGGGGAGGGGAAGGGAAAGGAGTTTGTAAGCTGCTCTGAGACTCCCTTGGCGAGTGGAGGGCGGGATATAAATCCAATCTCTTCTTCTTCTTCTTCTTGGAGATTTCCTGGAGTCACAACAGATCTCGCAACTACAGAGATCAGTTCCTCTATTAGGGTTGCCAGGTCCTAGTTGGGAAATTCCAGGAGATTTGGGGCAAGGTTGGGAGAGGGAAGTGACCTCATCAGGGTATAATGCCATAAGCCCACCCTCCAAAACAGCCATTTCCTTCTGGGGAACTGATCTCTGTAATCTGGAGAGCAGTTGTAATTCCAGGTCATCTCCAGCCCCCACCTGGAGGTTGGCAATGCTAGCTCCCGTGGAGGAAATGGCGGCTTTGGAGGCTGGAGTCTATGGCATTATACCCTGCTGAGGTATATACCTTTCCCAGGCTACACCCTTCCCAGGATGAGAGGTGGTATCAAGTCACCCAGAGGTTGCTTCCAGGCCTAGGGTTACCATCTCCAGGCGGGACCTGGAGATCTCCCAGAATAACAACTGAACTCCAGACAACAGAGAACCCCCTGGAGAAAATAACTGCTTTGGAGGGTAGCGTCTCTATGGCATTATATTCAACTAAGGCCTGTCCCCTCCCCAAACCTTGCCCTCTTCAGAATCCACCACAAAATCTCCAGGAATTTCCCAACCTGGAGCCAGCAACCCTAATCAGGCCAGGCTCAAAAGGTGCCCTCCATCAAAGACCAAAATTGGTCTGGAAATGGCTCTGCCCCTCCCTTTTGCTTTTACTGACAGACCCACACCTTGGAACACTGGTTGCTTAGCAACAGCCACTAAGCCCATCAGTTGCTTAAAGCTATAGGAGCTCCTTTTTATCATTTTTTTAAACCCTCCAATTGTTTGTTTTTTTTTAAAACAAATTCACATTTTTCTGCAAATCTGCCCTTTTCAGTTTGTAGAAAATTCAGTCTTGCCCATTCACAGCTCCAGTCGCCAGATTTAAGTATCCAAAGATTTGGCCAACTAGGCTGTTAGTATATAGATTATCAAACACTCGAGAGAGCTTTTGTGGTGTGGGAGTTAGTGTGCTGTTTGCTGATGGTGCTCCCCAAGGTGGTATTTGTGGGTGCCATGGTAACCACTGACATATTCCGTGCCTCTCACTTGCTTTTTCCCACAGCAAGAACCCAGTCTTGACTTTCCTCACTCTCACTGGACTAAGAGGTATATCAGAAAAGCCCAGGAGGTATCACCTTTGGTTCTGCAAGGAGAGCCCATTCATAAATAGCTGCTCATATCACAGGAGGGTCCTTGACTTGGAATCTCCCACACTGTCCAGTTGCTTGGCAACCATTTTGAGGTGATACCGTTGCTCAGTATTCCCAGATCTCCCAAAGGTTCAACACTGGAAACTGCTGTACTAAGTTTCAAGAGATCTCACTCTGCCGTAAAGCATACTGTGTAAACTTGGAGCACTAGCTTTCTCTCTCAGACAAACCTACCTCACAGGGTTGCTGGGGGGGGAGAGCCATATATGTCACCCTCAGATCCTTGGAAGATGGGCAGGACCAAATGCCTATCAAAGTTGATGGAGCAGAGGCTATCATATAATCAGAGGGGGCTTGGCTCAGGCAGAGATCCTTCCTATGACCATGGAGGTGTCACAAACATATCCCTGTTTTTTTTTGTCTGTGAAATGTCGGCTCATTTAGGATCAACACCAAGAATTCTACCCAGAGTGCCAGTTACGCCTGCATTTACCCACCTCTTTACAACAAGTCGTATTTCAATTCTGTCATACCATAATTATCATAATTATGAATTATTCTAATTATAACCTACAATGTGATTTATAATATATTGTTATTGGTTTAATTATGATCATTATGTATTGTATGAAACAATTATAAAGCCAGCCATATTGCAATCATGAAAGGTTTGGGGCAAAGTAATTACCAACGAGAAGTTGCATGGGTGCCAAGATGTATTGAAATCAAGATCCGAACCTGTGTGATGTAGGCAGGGGTCCTTTCGAGCAGTTGGGACTTAGCGTTGGGACTTCGAGCGCAGCTCCGGGAGTTGGTGCCAGCCACCCCACCCCCCACGGGGGAATGCCTGCTTGTGTCATGGCTGCAGCAAAATGACCCCATCCCCTGGAAAGGTCCTTGTTCCTCCGACCAGCCTTCTGAAGGCTTCAGCCACGACTGAAGCTATCCTCCCAGAATAGTGGTATTTCTTAGACTTGGATTAGTAGCTGTCCCCTCTCTGCCAGCTAGCTTTCTTTCTTTCTTTCTTTCTTTCTTTCTTTCTTTCTTTCTTTCTTTCTTTCTTTCTTTCTTTCTTTCTTTCTTCTCTCTCTCTGTCTCTCTTCTTTCTTTCTTGCCTTCTGACATACTTCTGGTGATGTCAGGGGGTGTGGCATATGCAAATAAGTTATGCTAATGAGTTATGCTAATGAGCTCCTGCACCTCTTTTTCTACGAAACGACCTCTGGATGTAGGCAACAATTCACAGGCCAGGTGTGGTAGAGAAAATATCTAAGACAAGTAGCACATTGACAGCTGGTGTGATGCAGTGGTCGGAGCATCGGAGTGGGATCTGGGAGGCTCGTGTCCAAGTCTGAACACTGCCATGAAGCTTGCTGGATGACCTTTGACCAATAACTCTCTCGACCTCATTGACATTGCAGAGTTCTTGTCAGGACAAAATGGAGGACTGAGAGCGATGTGTCCCGCCCTGAGATCCTGCAACGTACAGTGGAATAAAAATGAGGTAAACAGACCATTCATTGCAATAGGGTATGGAACTTTGGAACACACTGAACTTTTATTTGATTGTCATTTTATCTCCACAAGGCTGAAATGAATGCAGATCTTTTGACCAAACCCCTGCTCTGTTCATTCAGCTCTCTGCCTCTTGTTTCTTGGCTCAAATTAACAATTTTGAGTTGGTTCTCCAACTCAGCGTCACCTGATGCCCTGAGGGGTCATTGTTCCTATGGCAACCTCCAGCCCAGATGCACCGTGCATGTTGTGAACTGTCCCTCTGGATCACTCCTCATTGGCCTTTTCTGCAGCCTTGAAATGAGGTCATAGGTCAGGTGATCTGCCATAATTTCTTTATTTTTCTCTTTTCCAGCCCGGCAGTGTGTGTGCCAGAGAGGGGGATCGTTCAACAGGCTGTCAGCTGGCATCCCAAGGAGCCAAAACCAAATGATTACAGGTTTAGGTTGGTGGGCATCTTAGCCTCCCAGACATGGCATCAATAATTCCAGTTGAAAAAGGACTCTGCTTTCCCCCACTGAGTTTTACCAGTCATCCGTGTCTAAACTAGTCCTTTTGTCCACCAGGGTAATATTCTATTTTTGACACCTCTCTTTAAACTTGGCACCGTGTTTCGAAATGAAATAGAAGTTTAGATGGACAAAGAAGACAGCCTTGAACTGGAGATGTCAGAGACTGGAAAAGCATCATTCCCTACGGCACAACTTTATATGAAGAACTGAGGGAGGAGACATATACCCAGGTGGGTGGTGTGAGTGTTCTACAGAGTCAGTCAACAACAAGTGTCCTTAAACAGGAATGCTTTATTGAGAAAGGTCTGCAATGGTCATCTACACTTCTTGCGTTAGTAGTGGCGGGCACTACTGAAATCAGGACAGTTACAGGGCTCATTTCGTAGCAGGAGCTCCTCTGCATATTAGGCCACACACCCCTAATGTAGCCAATCCTCCAAGAGCTTACAGAGCTCTTCTTACAAGGGCTACTGTAAGCTCTTGGAGGACTGGCTACATCAAAGGTGTGTGGCCTAATATGCAAAGGAGCTCCTGCTACGAAATGAGCCCTGGACAGTTACACATAATTCAAAGAGAGGTCTGGTAGTGTATTGTAACCAATCATTAGGTCAGGGAAAGGCGCTTAGAATACTGGTTCACAGTTCCCATGGAAAAAGTGGGAAGACTTATAGCCAGACAGAAGAAAAGATACATGAGCCGGCACCAACAGTCTCTCAAGGTCAGGGCAGTAGGGAGAGCGATAAGCATGCCATGAGAAATATAACTTAACATTCCACATCAAGGGTTCAGCCATCCCACCTCCCAGGCAGGAGATGGCAGCATTAGCTGACAGGTGGCTGTGTTGGTCTGCAGCAGAAGAACTAGAGTCAGGGCCAGTAGCACTTTCAGGACCAACAAAATCCATGCTTTCGATAGTCAACACCAAGGCTATTTTTGGGCAGGAACGCACAGGAACGGAGTTCCAGATGTCTCCTGAGTTGCCCACACCCAGCAGGAACTCATTAACATAATAGACCACACCCAACAGCAGGAACTCATTAGGATTGGCTACATTAGGGTATGTGGCCTAACATGCAAATCAATTCCTGCTACAAAAAAAGCCCTGGGTTTTGACAACAAACAAGGTAAACAGAATAAGAAGCAAAAGGTGGGTGTGGCTGGATGACCACTCTTCTGGTAACATGAGGGTGTGGCCTAATATGCTAATAAGCTGAGCAGTCGTGGGTGTGGCCTAATATGCTATTGAGTTTCTGCTGTTGGGTGTGGCCTGTTATGCTAATGAGTTCCTGCTGGGCTTTTTCTACCAAAAAAGCCCTGGTCAACACCCACTTTCATCAGAGCTGATGAAGGAAACTTTGACTCTCGGGAATCTTGTTGGTCTTCAAGACATATAGAATCATAGAGCCACAGAGTTGGAAGGGGCCATGCAGGCCATCGAAACCAACCCCCTGCTCAGTGCAGGATCGGCCTAGAACATCCCTGACAAGGGTTTGTCCAGCCACTCCTTAAAGACTGCCGGTGAGGGGGAGCTCACCTCCTCCCTTGATCATGATTTCTTGATCATGCAAAGCATCTCACACACCTTGTCTTGACAATCCATCCAGCAATCCCGTCAAGTCGTACAGTGCTACCCTCTCCCAAAGAAGATCCAAAGAACACTTGGGGCTCTTTAGCTTGGAGAAACGATGGCTGAGGGGTGACGTGATCGAGGTTTGTAAGATTACGCATGGGATAGAGCAGGTAGAGAAAGAAGTCCTTTTCTCCCTTTCTCACAATACAAGAACTCGTGGGCACTCCGTGAAATTGCTGGGCAGTCGGGTTAGAACGGGTCAAAGGAAGTCCTTCTTCACCCAAAGAGTGATGAACGCATGGAATTCACTGCCACAGGAGGTGGTGGCGGCTACAAGCATGGACGGCTTCAGGAGGGAATTAGATAAACATCTGGAGCAGAGGTCCATCAGTGGCTGTTAGCCACAAGGTATAGATAGGAACTCTCAGTCTGGGGCGAGTGATGCTCTGTATTCTTGGTGCTTGGGTCAGGGGCAACAGTGGGAGGGCTTCTAGTGTCCTGGCCCCACTGCTGGACCTTCTGAGGGCACCTAACATTTTTGGCCACTGTGTGACAGAGTGTTGGACTGGACGGGCTACTGGCCTGATCCAACATTGGCTTCTCTTATGTTCTTACATTCAATGTTTTGGTGGGCTGTAGGTTGGAATTGGCTCCCAAAGGGATTAGGTCTTCCTCTCCCAATGAAGAAGGGGAAGCAAGCAGCAGGTTTATATGGCTGGTGAGGTGATGATGGGATGGGGCAGGGTTCCAGGGGGGCTTGCACTACACTGGTCCTGCCATAGATCACTGCAAAACTAACTGCCGGTCTGTAGCTAAGCAATATTGATGGTGCCCGTAATTGCATCACCGTAAGCATGGTTTATAGCGATGTAACTGCTGTCAGGTCCACAACTAAGCTGTATTAAATCACTCGTGTCATGTTCTTAAGACACAGAGTGTGTTTAACTGGTCACTCCGCCGCTACAGCCAACGGGTGGATGCTGTGCCATAGACAACTGCTAATTTCTAAAACCAGCAGCTATTCTTCATGTACACAGACACAGACACCACAGATGCCGCATTTCTCAACCATGCAAAGCATATTACACCCCTTATCTTGACAATCCATAAAACAATAATGTAAAGTAGGACAATATTACAAATGGAGCAATATGAAGCTAAGCACAGTGGCAAACTTAAGAACAGTTTGTGGTTGTCCTGCAGCCAGGGTCCTTTTGGCTCAAAGCTCATGTTCTTATCTACTACACTAGTTCCCAATAGCCACGACAAAGACTCCACCCGGTTTTTTGATAGGCTGTCTCATCAGATCTCAGAGAGCCAGTTTGGTGTAGTGGTTAAGTGCACGGACTCTAATCTGGGAGAACCGGGTTTGATTCCCCACTCCTCCACTTGCACCTGGCTGGATGACCTTGGGCAGGCCATAGCTCTGTACCAGCTGTTCCCTCAAGGACAGCTTGGGAAAGAGCTCTCTCCGCCCCACCTACCTCCCAGGGTGTCTGTTGTGGGGAGGGGAAGGGAAAGGAGTTTGTAAGCCGCTCTGAGACTCCCTTGGGGAGTGAAGGGCGGGATATAAATCCAACCTCTTCTTCTTCTAAGGAGGGTCAGCCCTGGTTAGTACCTGGATGGGAGATCACCAAGGAAGTCCAGGGTTGCTACACAGAGGCAGACAATGGCAAATGGCCTCTGTTCATCTCTTGCCTGTAGTGTGCTATAAGTTGACTGCAACTTGACGGTGAACAAAAAAAACCCCAAAAAGCATGGTATAGAGATTAGAGTGTCAAGGTAGCATCTGGGAGACCCAGGTTCAAACCCCCACTCTGCCATGGAAGCTTGCTGGGTGACGTTGGGCCAGTCACACACTTTCAGCCAGACCTACCTCACAAAGTTATTGTGAGGATATAATCGTAGACATAGAATCGGAAGGGATCTCCAGGGTCATCTAGTCCAACCCCGTACACAGTGCAGGAAATTCACAAATACCCCCACACACACACACCCAGTTACCTCCACCGTTCCATGCCCAGAAGATGACAAAAACCTCCAGGATCTCCAGCCAAACTGGCCTGGAGAAAAAATTGTTCCTGACCCCAAAGTGGTCTTCCTTCTTCAATAGTCAATGTGAAAATGTATATTTATTTATTTATTTATTTATTTATTTTTGGTTTTATACCCCACCCTCCTCGCAAGCGGGCTCAGGGCGGCTAACAAGGGCATAAAGGCCATACATCGTAACATTTTAAAATCAATTTAAAATCATCAAACAACAACAATAAAACTCCATTACACAACAAACATAAACTGCATCGATAAAACTACAGTACCCACTAAAGTGCTTCCAATCTCATTAAGATGGCATCTTATCTAGTAAGAGACCTACCAGCCATAGCCATCGGGCCTGGACTGCATTCGGGGCCGGTTTTCATTGTAGATGTTATTACAGTGCTGGTGGCGGCTCCTAGCCAAAGGCCTGGTGGAAGAGCTCCGTCTTACAGGCCCTGCGGAACTGCATCAGGTCCCGCAGGGCCCTGATCTCTTCCGGGAGCTTGTTCCACCAGGTTGGAGCCGCCACCAAAAATGCTCTGGCCCTAGTCCCAGTGAGCCTGGCCTCCCTGGGGCCCAGGACACGAAGTCGATGACACGACCCAGACCGAAGTGCTCGCTGGGGTATATGCGGAGAAAGGCGGTCCCTCAGGTATGTTGGACCCTGGCCATATAGGGCTTTAAAGGTGAGAACCAGCACCTTGAAGCAAACTTGGTATGCTATAGGCAGCCAGTGCAGCTCCGCTAACACAGGTCGGATGTGGCTCTCCTGTCTTGAGAGAGACCCGTCACTAACCTGGCATTCTGCAGCAGCTGCAGCTTCCGGGTTTGCACCAAGGGCAGCCCCATGTAGAGGGCGTTACAGTAGTCCAATCTCGAGGTGACCGTAGCATGAATCACTGTGGCTAGGTCAGCGCGGTCAAGGTAGGGAACCAACTGCCGTGCCAGCCGAAGATGGTAAAAGGCCGACTTGGCAGTGGCTGCTACCTGGGCCTCCATTGACAAGGAGGGATCCAGGAGCACTCCCAAACTCCTTACCCGTGACGCAGGCACCAACGGTGCCCCGTTGAAGCTCGGGAGTGGGAGCCCCTGCCCTGGTCCGCCCCGACCCAGACACAGGACCTCCGTCTTCGCCGGGTTCAATTTCAGCCTGCTCAGTCTGAGCCACCCAGCCATGGCGTGCAATGCCCGGTTAAGATCTTCTAGGTCTGAATCCGACTGGCCACCCAACATCAGATAAAGCTGGACGTCATCAGCATATTGGTGACATCCCAGCCCATACCTCCGGGCAATCTGGGCTTGTAAGCAGTGTTTCCTCTGAGCTGAGTGAGTGTGAGCCAGCTCACAGTTTTTTCACCTCTGGCTCACACATTTTTGCCTTCGCTCAGGAAGGACGGCTCCAGAGCAAACTAATTTACGCAGGAGCCAAACCGCTCGCTCACAACTTTCATGCCAGGAGCTCACCAAGTAGAATTTTTGCTCACAGGACTCCACAGCTTAGCGGGAGTGTTGGTTGTAAGCCATTTTTTCTTCCCCAGGAGAGATAGAAGTGAACTATAAATGAAGTAAAATATAAATAAATAAACTAGAATACAATATCAGCGGTATCTTTTTAAACGTACATTACCTCATAATGCTACTATTCCTGTACCGAGCTCTAGAAGGCATGGGTGGTATTTCGTTCTCCCCCTCCCAGTCAAACCATCCAATAACCCTGTAAAATATATTAGGCTAACATGCAGTGTGAAGAGTACTGGGCTCAGGAGACCAGGAATGGTGAAATCATGAAGCCTTTATTGAGTGATTCAGCATGCCCAGGAGATGGTCAGAACAAGCATGCTTCCAGGGCTCCAGGGCCCTCATTATATGCTGGCTGGAGCCACACCTCCGGCTGCACCCAAAAGACCTGATAGGGGCTTATCATATGTGCATGTTTGTCATAGGTTCCCTGGAGGAGCCTTTGGCCGCATTGGCACCCCAGGGAGAACCTAGGTCCCACATTGGTGGAGGCTTTCAATCCGGATGTCTGTTGTTCCTCCAGATTCAAGCTCCCCTCTCTGCCTGACCATGTGCTCTGGCCATGCGGCGGGCGCCATTACCTGGGAGCACATGGCAGGCTGGTTGCTACACAGAGCATACTACATTACACAGTGAGTGACCTAAACATGGCCTGAAACTGCCCAGTGAATGTAACAGCTGGACAAGAATTTGAATTCAGTTCTTGGAGCTCGGGGGGGGGGGGGGAGGGAGGGTTCCCTTTTTGTTTACATCAGTTGTCATTCTGAAGGATTTCAATCCAGATTTCTTCTTCTTCTTTTGCTGGTATCAATTACTTGTCTTTGATGCATCATTATACAATGTGTTCAATATTTACGAAGGTGCTTATTTATTTATTTGATTTATATCCCGCCGTGCCCGCCAAAGCAGGCTCAGTGCAGCTGTAATGTGCCTCGTGTGCCATGCTGATTAATTGAAGCACAAAAAAAGTTGGGGGGGGGGGGATGCTACAGGAAAAATTTAGCAGTAAAGTTTTTTTAAAAAACTCATCCAAGGGAGACACAAAATGGAAACATGGATATTAAAATAAAATCGGCACGCTTGCTGTAATGTAGTATGCTCTGTGTAGCAACCGGCCTGCCATGTGCTCCCAGGTAATGGCGCCCGCCGCATGGCCAGAGCACATGGTCAGGCAGAGAGGGGAGCTTGAATCTGGAGGAACAATAGACGTCCGGATTCAAAGCCTCCACCAATGTGGGACCTAGGTTCTCCCTGGGGAGCCAATGCAGCCAAAGGCTCCTCCAGGGAACCTATGACAAACATGCGCATATGTTAAGCCCCTATCAGGTCTTTTGGGTGCAGCCGGAGGTATGGCTCCGGCCAGCATATAATGAGGGCCCTGGAGCCCTGGAAGCATGCTTGTTCTGACCATCTACTGGGCATGCTGAACCACTCAATAAAGGCTTCATGATTTCACCGTTCCTGGTCTCCTGAGTCCAGTACTCTTCACTTGCAATATTCGATACAACATCCCTGCTTGGGTCTGTTAGATTCCAAGATGCCACAAAAACACCATTCTTACTCGCTACGTAAAACTAACACACTGCAATGGATAAAGCACTGGTCCAGGATCCGTGAAACTTGCTGGATGGCCTTGGTTCCAGTCACTCTCTCAGTGTAACCTGCCTCCTGAGGTTGTTGTAAGCATAAAAATGGAGAAGGGAAGGAAGATGGAAGCTGTGCTGAGCTCCTCAGAGGAAGAGTGGGATAAAAACCAAACAAAGGTCCCGGTCACACGAGCGAGATAATCCGGGGGGGCGGGGAGTGAGGCTATTTGCTCCGGAGTAATTTGACCCGCAGTTGCGTGATCACACAGTTCTGCGAAGCTGCCGGCGTAGCCCGCCACTGTGTGATCAGACGCAATTGCGGGTGAGTCGGGGGCGGGGGTTGCCTTTCCCCCCGATGCGCTTAAATAGGGGATCGATGAATCGCATCTCTGCCCTGAGAGCTTCCTATGGCAGTATGCGATGATGCGCATCCTGAGAAAGGGGGGGAAAACAATGGCATGACATCGGGATAGCCTGCTCAGACTATCCCTGACGCCATGAGTGCGCGCTGGAGCGATCACATGGAAAAAGTCCGTCTTTGGCCCGTAGCAAACCTGTTTGATACTGGACTTTCCCTAGTATCTTTTAACTCTGCTTCTTCAGCAGAGAGAAATGGGTTGCCGACGGGTGTGGGACGCTTGCCAGATGTTCTGGTGTGATCACACCCTTAAAATTTGCATGGCATTCGTGCCTATCGCGCGGCTAATTCTGTGTGTGATCGGGGCCCTAAACTAAAGAAAGAAGCCCACGCCACCATCACTTGGATCTCTAGCACGGATCTTCTAAAAACCTTCAGCTAGGCAGGCTTTGCGGGGCCAGATGGGGGCTATAAATTGCCAAGGCTCTTTGGAGTAAACACAGTCAGTCTGTATGGCCCTGAGCCCAAACGTTTGGATTGGCTCCGCGTCTTGGATCCTTGCAGCTGCCAGAGCAAAGAGCGAGACACTCTGTGGGGGGGAGAGAGTGGGATGGGGAGGGATATAGGCAGCTGCCCTGCCAGGTGGGCTCAAAGTCTCAGCCAGAGATTTGATTCCTACCTGTAGGACTGTTCTTCACACAAAAAAAAAACACCCTTCCAACAGATGCCACTCCTTCTGCCAGCAAATCTCAACACGGCACTTCGACGGGCTAATTATCCTCATTGGCCAGGTGAAGAGACGGAGGAGCAGCCGGGGTTTGTACACACGTTGTCACTCGCCCTTTGATTGCCAAACCAAGCGCAGTGTTTACCCATAGCCCAGAAGTGCGCACCAATTGAATTCCAGCATGCCAAGCCAAAGCTGCAGGCGGAATAGCTCAGCAAGGACTCTATGGGAGCACTGCAGAGTCTCAGTCTATGGAATGACACATCTGCTAGTGCTTCCAAATATACCCATAGCACATATACAAGAATGTGTGAAGCTGCCAGACCCTGGTCAATATTGTCTACTCAGACTGGAAGGAGGTTGCATTTGGAAGCCATTCACATCACCCCCTGCCTGGTTTTTTTACTTGGAGATGATGGGGATTGAACACATGAAGCTGCGTTACACTCAGTCCAAGTACTGGTCCACCAAGACCAGCAGTGTCTACCAGGGGTCATTTCGTAGAAAAAGAGGTGCCGGAGCTCATTAGCATAACTCATTTGCATAACTCATTTGCATATGCCGCACCCCCTAACGTGCCGGAAATGTGTCAGAAGGCAACACCCACCCCTCAGGCTCCACTCCACAGGTGAGCGAAACTGACCTGCTCTTCCTCCGTCCC
Source organism: Lepidodactylus listeri (assembly GCA_029233225.1). NCBI lineage: Eukaryota > Metazoa > Chordata > Lepidosauria > Squamata > Gekkonidae > Lepidodactylus > Lepidodactylus listeri. Next base: position 16,295,156 of record JARCFY010000021.1, read on the forward strand.
CTTCCCCATCCAATACTTTGTGCAATAAAAATAAGCGTCAAGAACACAACCTCATTCTCTTCCTGCTCCCTTGAAACCACCAGGTTTCAAGTAGACTTGAGATACCCAGGACATGTGCACCACCCATCCCTTCCCCTTCCCCTCCCCACAACAAGACACCCTGTGAGGTAGGTGGGGCTGAGAGAGGTCTTTGGAGAACTGCTCATGAGAGAACAGCTCTGAGAGAACTCGTGACTGGCCCAAGGTCACACCAGCAGCTGCATGTGGAGGAGTGGGGAATCAAACCCGGTTCTCCCAAATTAGAGTCCAACTCCTGACCACTACACCAAACTGATGGGGTGGAAGCTGCTGAAGGGCTGGTGAAATTTCTCCAGTACTTCTGTGCCATGTGCCCAGATAAAAAAATTATATGCCACTTTGAGCAAGTCTCTGGAAAAGCAGCACACAGTCATAAAAGGAAGAATGATAAAATTATCAATATTAAAAAAAAACATTAAAAACAATAAAGACCCTAGCAGGGCTTTCCCCGGGGCGCTGCGCCTCTGCACTGCTCGGGGAAGCCGAGGAGGGGGCGGGGCTTGGTCATGTGCCCGCCTCCTGGGCTCCTCACTCCCAGAGCTGCGCTCCTGTGTGCTCCCGCTCCAACGGACCCCTGGTGTCTACTCAGATTGGAAGCCGTTCTCTGGCATCTTAGGTAGGAGTCTCATCACCGACTACTTGATCTTTTTAACTGGAGATGCCAGAGATTGGATCTGGCACCTTCTGCATGCCGAGCAGATGCTAAGTGATTGAGCCAGGGCCTTTCCCCAACCTGGGAACCTCGGAGCTGCTGTATGCCGAGCAGATGCTGCACCGCTGAGCCATGCCCCTTCCCCTGGTGACTCGACCATCAACACTGAACATAGAGATATGGGTTGCGATCAGACGGCTCTTTTGATCCGACCCAGGCACGAGTGCCTGGTGGATTTAAAAGGCACATCCAAACAGCGACATCTGGGAAACGTGCCGCTGCCGTGATCAGCCCGTCGATCTCTGCCAGGGAGCCATACTAAAAAGATAGTGGTGAAAGGCCGGTCTAAAGCTTGCCGACGGGCCGATGGCGGACTTTCCCCCGTCTCGTCGTTCCCGCACACAATCAGCCCATGGGGATGGTCTGGCTGCAGACCACCCCAAACGGCAGCCATTTTTAAAAAATTGTTAGCGGTATGCACATAAATGTGTAAACGTGCGACGGCCGCAGAGCTCCGCTCGAACGTTCTGGACTATTTCATGTTTCTGAAGGGCCCGTGAAGCTTATGAATTTTGTTAATTCAAATGGTACCTAGAGGAAGGCACCGCTGGTGGTGCTTTTAACATTCAAGTCCGCTTGTGTGCAGAAAAACTGGTAGACTATGAGGCACATATGCGCATGCGCAAACAGATATTTTTTTTTAAAAAAACGACCCGACCGCATGGCTCCTTCAGCTGGACACCGTCTAGACAATCCACCGCAGAGTCCGTGCGCGGTAAGGCAGTTCACAGGAGAGCTGTCTGGTCGTGCAACACTGGAATTAAAAGATTGGGATCAAATTAGAGCCGGGCCAGTGGCGGAACTAGCTGCCCGTCTGAACGGGACCCTGGACAGCCAAGGCCACTGAGGATAAGAACATACCATATGTTTACCTGTCCGGGAGGAGACAGAGACAATTGTTGTGATGGGAAAATATGTCCCAAGACTTGGAGAGGAGGGGGTGAGAAGCAGTCCTTGCGTCCAGTTGGCAAAGCAGGGCCTTTAAGGATGTTAGGAGAATCCCAACCTCAACTCCTGTTTTCCCAGTAAAGGCAAAAAGACCAGTATTCCTCTGCTCAGGGCTGACAGCAACTTCAGGGGTACAGGAAATGTAGATTCTTAAATTGCTCTCCTTTAATAGTAGTAATTGGCTGTGGTGTTGTTTTTTTAAAAAAAAGCAATCCGATTTCTACATTTTGTGGATGGGAAGACAAAACTTTTAAATGTGTGGGAAGTGCCTGTCAAGTCTGAAGCCTGACGGGTGTTTGGCAGGGTTGCGAAGCAAAGGGGTGGGGGTAAAGGTTCACTTTTCACAAATATCCCGAATCCCCTCCGTGGACATGTGTTCCTACCGTTCCCCCCACCCCCTCCTCCCCATCGCAATGCGGTGTCTGATCCATCACTCAAGGCCTGCCATACCATTTGAGTACTTTCTCAGTGTCTTCAAATTCACTGGAAGAGGACGCTTTTTTTTTGCTCTCAGAACAGCGCTTGCAAATTAAGCAATCTCATGCTAATGCATACGAATTTGCATACATTTCTGCAATTTGCTCTGATTGCAAGATGAGGGGGAGGTTTTTTTTTTTTTCTTTTTCAAAGGCTCACACCATTTCTGCCACATTCCCTGGGTTTGAATCTTTCTATCTTTGGTGTCTGGAGTCCACTCTCTGTGCACACACACCTCTGCACGCAACCGGCCCTTCGGGGCTCCCTGACAATGAATCCGTTCTTCCCAAACCTCAGGGTTTCTTTAAAAAAAAAAAAAAGCAGCTCTCCTCAGGGAAAGATAATGGAGAAAAGCTTAAGCGACAAAGTGGCAGCAATTTTAAAGCCAAGAGCCCTTGAAAAACATCTCCCTGACCCATTCTTTGTAAGTGGCGCTTGGCAGACCTTTCTAATGCAACATCTTACGAGGCTTCCATTCTGATTAAAGAAAATGGTCAGACTGGCCAGTGGGGATATCTCGGTCCATAAGGAAAACTCTGTGGGACCTGGCATGGATCAGCCCAGGAGATCCCGTTATTGGCGTTCCAACAGGATTCAACAAAGCAACTGTGCTATGGAAAACATCTGGATTGGTCAACTTCTGCCGTTATTTTTTCCTTGCCTAGAAGAAGAGATTGGATTTATATCCCGCCCTTCACTCACTTAAGAGTCTCAGAGCGGCTTACAAACTCCTTTTCCCTTCCCCTCCCCACACCAGACACCCTGTGAGGTAGGTGGGGCTGAGAGAGCTCTTTCCCAAGCTGTCCTTGAGGGAACAGCTGGCACAGAGCTATGGCTTGCCCAAGGTCATCCAGCCAGGTGCAAGCGGAGGAGTGGGGAATCAAACCCGGTTCTCCCAGCTTAGAGTCCGTGCACTTAACCACTACTCCAAACTGGCCTACCAGTGCCAATCTTCTCAGCACCTCTTAATTATAAGAATGGTAACAAACCTTCCTTTGAAAACAGCCTTGAGCTGAACGGGTGAACATAGGGCCTTGGAGGTATTGAATAAGAGACAGCAGCTTTTCCAACTGGTGGCTGAAGGTCACTGTCCAGTTCACCTCCCATTCAGTCATTCTTGGGGGAAGAGTTTCCTCTGTTTTTGTTTTCTGTTCTTGCATGCGCTGAAGTGAGAATGCTCGTATTCCACATTGGCTGCCTCAAGTCTGTGTTCCCAGTACATATAAAAGGAAGAGGAAGCTTCCTAGAAGCTAAGCAGATCTTAGATAGGTTGGTATCAGCTAATGCTGCCATCTCCTGCCCGGGAGGTGGGATGAGTGAACCCTTGATGTCCGGTCTGTGGAATGTTACGTTATACTTCTCAGGGCATGCTTATCGCTCTTCGAGCTGCTCTGACCTTGGGAGACTGTTGGTGCCGGCCAGGGGTCCATTGGGGCCGGAGCGAGGCGGAGTGCCGCTCCACCAGCTCAGGACTGGCCAGTAGGGCAGCCATGGACTGAATCAGATTCTCTGATCTGATTCAGCTCACTGCCGAATTGCTGCCAAAATTTGGTGGCAACTTTAAAAGTGACTGGAGGGGAGGGGGTTTGAGGGAGGGGCTCCAAACTTGCAGGGTAGCTGCTGGGGCCTCTCCTCGAAATGCCCACCAAGTTTCAAAAAGATTGGACCAGGGGATCCAATTCTATGGGCCCCCAAACAGGTTGCCCCCATTCCCTCCATTGTTCTTTATGGTAGGAAAAAAGTTAACATTTTTTCCTTCCATAGAGAACAATGTAGGGGATGGGACAATCTGTTTGGGGGCCCATAGGATTGGACCCCGTGGTCCAATCTTCTTGAAACTTGGTGGGTATTTCGAGGAGAGGCCCCAGCAGCTACCCTGCAAGTTTGGAGCCTCTCCCTCAAACCCCCTTTCCTCCAGCCCCTCATATACCCTATGAGTTTTTGCCATTGATTTCAATGGCGCATAGGATATAATGGGGCTGAAACTGACATTCCCCTTCTGACAGACTTCTGGTGATGTCAGGGGACGTGGCATATGCTAATGAGTTATGCTAATGAGTTATGCTAATGAGTTATGCTAATGAGCTCCTGCACCTCTTTTTCTACGAAAGGACCCCTGGTGCCGGCCCATGTATCTCTTCTCCTGTCTGACTCTAATTCTTCCCGCTTTTTCCCTGGGAACCGTAAACCAGTATTTTAAGCACCTTTTCTCTGACATGGTGATTGGTTGCAATGCATCACCAGACCCCTTTTTGAATTCTGTATAATTGTCCTGCTTGGGGCTGTGTCAGCCATTACTACCACAAGAAGTGCAGATGACCATAGCAGACCTTTCTCAATAAGGCATTCCTGTTTAAGGACACTTGTTGCTGCCTGACTCTGTAGGACTCTCACAGTTGGGCCCACTCTTTTAAAAAGATAGATTTGCTGGGCCCATCCTGTATTCCCACCCCTGGGTTGGATCCTACGGAAGCTCCACTGGCAGAATCAGATCTTTCCTTACCTTCCAGTTTCTCCAGCAGTCCCATAGGCCTCTAAAAAGGGACTCTCACAGACTGAACATCATGCACAGTGGTGACTGCCATGAGGAAAAGAATTGGACAAAAGTAGCTCTCCTCTAGGGATGGGCGCAACCCACATTTTTGCGGTTCATTTTGGTCCACGGCCGAATCACGAAAAAAACCATGAACCAATACAAACAGGGAGACTGGTTCATGAACTTAACTACCGTATTTTTCGCTCCATAAGACACACTTTTCCTCCCCAAAAAAGGGGGGGGGAGTGTGTGCGTCTTATGGAGCGAATATGGAGCTTTTCTTACCTGTAACAGGGCTCTTCCTTCAGCAGGAATGCAGGGGAACGCCATTCAGGCTGGCATCCCAGCCTTCCCCGCCCCTCCCTGCTGGGCCTGAGCTGTTAAGACTTAAAAGGGAAACGGCAGGAAAAACCCCACCAGGCTAAGTACTCTTTCCCTTTAAGTGCTTTTCCCCTTTGAGACAGCCAGCAGCAGAAAGCCCCACCCACAGATTAAGCTCCGTGGCTACTTTGCACAGAAAGGCCTGGCTTTGCATGGCATTCCAACGTCTCTCTTCTTTCCTTTCTCTATCTTTCTTCCTTCCTTCCTTTCCTTTTTTCTGTCTGTCTGTCTGTCTTTCTGTCTCTCTCTCTGTCCCCACCTTTCTTTCTTCCTTTCTCTTTCTCTCTCTCTCCTCCTTCCTTCCTTCCTTTATCTTTCTCTCTCTCTCTCTCTCTTTCTTTCTTTCTGTTTCATTTTTTCCTCTTTTCCTCCTCTAAAAACAAGGTGCGTCTTATGATCAGGTGCGTCTTATGGAGCGAAAAATACGGTAGTTGGTGGAGGTTCGTGACCCCTGCTTTCTGCTCCCTGCCAAAAGCAGCAGGGAACAGAAAGCAGGGGTATAAATGGCCGTTTAAACCCTTGCTTTCTGCTCTTCATGAACCACCACAGACTGCGTTAACATTCATGGAAGGTCACGACAGCTCTTCAGATTGCCAACTTCAGTTCACGAGCCATGTGCCACCCAAACTCCATCACGAACTCAGGTTTGTGAGTTGGTTCGTGCCTATCCCCCCTCTCCTCCTTCTTCAATCAGTGGAACACCTGTAGGATTCAACCCAATGATTTACAAAGGAGAGGGACTGACAAAAAGAGGGGATGTCTCTGGTAAATAGGAATGGAAAGCCACCTCCTACCTTTCCCTGGGTTGGGCTGGTGGCTGAACAGCAGGAGAAAGGCTAATGAGGACACGAGAGTGGTCCCCCTTATTAACAATCACCAAATAGAACAGACCAAATGACGCCTCGCCGGGGGATCCCCGCTTCCCATCCACCTTAGCAATTAGATGCGTGAGCAGATCCTTGAATTTAGGATCCCTCTGACAGATGCCATCTGCCAGTCTAGGTTCTCAATCTACAGCAGTCCCAGCCTTCTCTCCAGAAGCACCTACTAATTGGTGTCTATTCATAGCAACAGTTATAAGAATATTAAATGTGTATTTATATCACATCACCTCCGCTCTGCAAGTGAGCGGTCGCAAGGGGTTCCTCCTCAAGAGATAATCGTAAGGACGAGGGAAGAAAAAGACCTTCATCTTAGAGGTTGGGGGGAGTGGTGGCAGTTGGGGGGGAAATGTTTGCTCGTATCATTCATAATGATAGTGAATTAATGCATTCCTTCCTGGAGTGTGTAAAAGTGAGATCTGATAGCTACGAGACAAGGGAGGGAGATTCCATTAACTTGGTTGCAGACGCTTAACGGAGGGTCTTATGAGAGGCCGTCATAACATATCAGTCTTCATCCAGCCTTCAGAAATGATTACTTTAGCAAGTCAAGAAAAGAAAAGCCTGGGGACGTTCACCGTACAGGAACCGTTACGGAAGCGCTGATAAGTGAACACGGGCCGCTATCGGCCAAGTGGTAGCTTACGGCGGGGTGCATATATGCACTTGATAAGGCGATCATCAGTACTGTCCTGTCAAACCACAGGGAGAATCTTACACCTGATCCAGGCGTAAGATTCCGCTTCCCCACTTGCAACCTGTGTTCATCCTCTTGCATAATAACTATTTGGCGTGGTCCACTTTACAGTCTGGTGAGCCAGTCTGGTGTAGTGGTGAAGTGCGCGGACTCTAATCTGGGAGAACCGGGTTTGATTCCCCACTCCTCCACTTGCACCTGGCTGGATGACCTTGGGCAAGCCATAGCTCTGTCCCAGCTGTTCCCTCAAGGACAGCTTGGGAAAGAGCTCTCTCAGCCCCACCTACCTCACAGGGTGTCTGTTGTGGGGAGGGGAAGGGAAAGGAGTTTGTAAGCCGCTCTGAGACTCTTAAGTGAGTGAAGGGCGGGATATAAATCCACTCTTTTCTCTTCTTCTTCTTCTTCTTCTACAGCTGTTCACACGTCTTCAAATAAATGTTAAAGAATGGCCCATTAAAGCCAATTCATGGTCTCCTCAATCCCCAGGAATGGTTAGCAATGCAGAAATGTTTGACTTGATGGCATCAGTCTGTGAATGTCTCCCTTCCCACTCTAGTTCACTGGCTGCTGTCGATGGAGTCATAGGCAAAGGATGATATTTCACTCTGCAAATCCATGATGCAACGGCATCCATTCTTAATTGTTAAATATATCTGGGGGAAAGAGGGGGAAGATAACAAAGGGTACCTCCACGGTAGCCATAAAGTACCATTCTGGGCACTCATTAAAAAAAGGATTGCTATGAGCATTTCACATGTGTCTGATTCCTTGGACAGAATGTTTGTCTGAATTAAAATGGGAGGCACACTTCACTTATTCCCTGCATGCATTTGATACCCATTTTCTCAGTCAACTCCCAGTCCCAGGACAATGGACACACATCCTCTTTGCTACCACAATATTACTTCCTGCCTACCTTAAGATAATCCACTTCCTGTTTACCTCAAGACAACTCTAATCCCCAAGCCCATTCCAGTTCCGTGTCATGGGGGCTGCTGCTTACTTCTGGGAAGCTCCACTGGGTTTAGTCCTTTTCAGCCTCCCTCCCTTGTTCCTTTAAATATCATGGCATAAGCCACACTTGTCCCTTACAACCTTTCCTTATCTTCCAAGACTTCCAGACTCCCCTTGGAGCCATGTCTTCTCTACTGAGTTAGCAACAGGGAAAATGGTGTTCCCACTCTATGGTTCACGATGCCTAAAGCCACCAGGCCATTGCCCAGTGCCGTGTCTTCTGAGACTTCCCTTCCATGCCAGTCCATTAGGGCCCCTGTGGCCAGGCTGGTCAAACCCTGCTGCCAGGTGGATGTTTGTTGACTTCGTCATGGCAACGCCTCTAAGGTTGCTGATAAGTATTGGAGTCGGGAGTCCATGGAACAGTGAAACAGCTAGATCTTTATTGCTGGTCCGGATGAAGCATACAACCCAGGGCTCGGAGCCCTCCTTTTATGCTGGTCAGGGATAATCCCCTGACCTCGCCCAACTGGCGTGATAGGCTCTTATCAGTCTATTTACATCTCATAGGTTCCCTGGGTGAAACCTAGGTACATGATTGGTGGCCGGTTTGAATCCACCTGGCCTTTGTTCTACCTGGCTGAAGCTCAGGTAGTTTCTTGGCCATGTGCTCTGGCCACATGGCGGTCGCCATTACTGGAGCACATGGCGACCGCATGGTCAATACATAACAGTTGCCCTACCATAAGGAACCAAGCACGGGGATGCTTGCAAAAGCAGGGGAGATCTGTGCTGAAGAGCAGTTCTCTGTTCTACGGGAGATGACACATCATCTATTGGAAGTTTTATTTTATTTTTTTTCAAAGCAAGATAGTTCAGCAATCTGGGGCGGCCTTTTTTGTTTTCGCCTAGCAAACAACGGACCCCTCACTGTGTCACAGTGGCAAACTTGTTGAGCTTAATTTATTGCAAAGTCTTCGGTATAATTAGAGTCCCATCATTTTTAATTATTTTAATGACAAGAAGGGGAATTGGAAAATAGTTGCTGAATGTAACGGTCATTTGAGCTCCTTATTGTCCTATTGATCAATTCAGATTTTTCAGAGCATTCCATTGTATAGCTACAAATGAAACAACCGTGATAATTTTTAAATACATGTTTGCTCCCACTTTTTGCTGAATGCTCAACCTCCTTCCTGTTCCGCCCCACGGACATTTCAAAAGTGATGCCAGAATTGATCTTTTTGTTCAGATAAACAATTCTGCTTTCGCAACTAATGAGGCCTACTCCATTCATAATAACTTTTCCTATGTAGTTTCTTAGAAAACTAGAATGTCCTAAAGAAAGGTCATAGTTGAGCTCTCCCCCGCCCCCCGAAATGCTAGTTTATGCATAGAGATATTTTTTTAATAAGGACAAAGCATCTTACTCCACACACCCACACACACACACACACCCGTAGTCAAAATTGCTCCAATCCAAAAGCACCACACATTCCCATTGAGTGTGCGGCTTGATTCAGAAAGGGACAAAGCAAAACGAAACAGTGGTGGCAGTCACACGCGCAAGATAAAACGGGGGGTGGGGAGCGAGGCTGTTTCCTATGGTGTACGTTAACCCACCGTTGCGTGATCACACAGATTTTTGTAGATGCGGGCACAGCCCACCACTGCGTGATCAGACACAACTGCCAATGTGTCGGGTTTGGGGGTTTTTTTTACCGTTTGTTCCCAATGCGCGTACACAAGGAATTGATGATTCACACCTCTCCCTATGGAACGGGGGGGGGGGGGGTGCGCTGATGCACATAGTGCGACCCGGGGGGGGGGGGGGGAATGGCACCAGGAGTCAGGATAGCCTGATCAGACTCTCCCGACAGCATGGAAGCGCACTGGTGCGATCAGACGCAGGAAAATCCGTCTGTGGCCCATAGCAACCTGTTTACTACAGGACTTTTGGAGGTGTTTTTTTTACACTGTGTGTGCGGTGCGAGTTGCCGACGGTGCTTCCCGAATGTTGGTGTGTGATCGCGCTACTTTAATCCACCCAGCATTCGTGCCTACGTCGGCATTGGTTGTCCAGCATTCTCGGCTGTATTCTTCCAGCTTTCCACCGGTGTTAGGGGGAGCAGGGGGCCTCTTTTGACCACAGGAATGACTGTCATCCATTCTGGAAACCCACGTGGACAAAGACCGCCAGAGACAGTGGGTACAGTGAGGAGGAGACTCACAAGCGATTGAATGGAAAGACGGTAGTATTCGTCTTGCAGTTTTCAACATTCGCTAGTCAGTTGCCTAAGCCGGCGTGCACGCACACACACACACACACACACACAAGCAGGCAGGGGTCATTTCGAGCAGGAGCTTGGGGGAGCTCAGCTCCAGGAGTTGGTGCCAGCCCCTCCCTTTGCAGGGGAATGCCTGCTTGTGTCATGGCTGCAGCAAAATGACCCCATCCCCTGGAAAGGTCCTTGTTCCTCCGACCAGCCTTCTGAAGGCTTCAGCCACCACTGAAGCTATCCTCTCAGAAGAGTGGTATTTCTGAGGCTTGGATTTGTAGCTGTCCCCTCTCTGCCAGCTCTTTCTTTCTTTCTTTCTTTCTTTCTTTCTTTCTTTCTTTCTTTCTTTCTTTCTTTCTTTCTTTCTTTCCTTCTGACACACTTCTGGTGATGTCAGGTGGTGTAGTAGCATATGCAAATGAGTTATGCTAATGAGTTATGCTAATGAGCTCCTGCACCTCTTTTTCTACGAAATGGTCCCTGCAAGCAGGACATAAAGCTGCTATCCATCCCTTGTTTTCTGTCCCCAGACTCTAGTCTCCTGAGCTCTACTGCTTCCATAGATGAAGGTTCCTTTTAACTCTTGTGGCTAATAGCCATTAATGGACCTATCCTCCATGAACTCTTCTAATCACTCTGCAAATATCCGGGGGGGGGGGTTCCTGTTAAAATTTCATCTGCTTGAAATTTGTGTGTACACGCATACACACTGGAACTCTTCAGCTCTCTCTTTAAAATCAATTCAGATAATTTTCCAGCAACACATATAAACTGTAGCTTCATACAGAACAGAAAGTGTCCAGACCCTCTCTGTGTCTCCAAAATTTGTTTTCCAGAGTACTCCTGTGCCAGCCAATCCTAGGTGTGTCTACTCAGAAGCAAATTCAATGGCTGTCAATGGGATTTACTCCTAAGTAAGTCTGTGTAAGTCAATCCTAACAGAAATCAACCCTGACTGTTCCCTGGAAGGCCAGATACTGAAGCTGAAGCTCAGATACTTTGGCCACCAAATGAGAAGGGAGCACTCCCTGGAGAAGACCCTGATGCTGGGAAAGACTAAAGGTCAAAGAAGAAGGGGACGGCAAAGGATGAGATGGTTAGACAGTGTCATCGATGCAACCAACATGAAATTAAGCAAACTCCGGAGCATGACAGAAGACAGGAGGGCCTGACGTGATGGGGTCCACGGGGTCGCGAAGAGCCGGACTCGACTGTGTGACTGAACAACAACAACAAAAGTCTGTGTAAGATAAGGTTACCAACTCTGAGTTTAAAAATACCTAGATATTTGAGGGTGGAGCCTGGAAGAGTGAGGTTTAGGGAGGAAAGGGACTTGGTAAGGTATGCAATCCACCTTCCATTTTTCTCCAGGAGAAGGGGAAGAAATATTGCAAATAAATAAATAATAAACAAGTTGTAATTCCACATGATCTCCAGCCGCCACCTGGAGACTAGCAACCCTAGGACCTTAGCCCAGTTCCTGTTGGCAGCTGCCACATCCATTGTCTGAATTTGTGTTATTTAATATAGCTTTTCCATGTTTGCAAGTGACCAAAATTTAATTATTATTCTTTTGCTGGAGCAGCAAATGTCAGCGTTTTTGTTGGTGTGGTTTTAGCAGCAGCAGCTGTCCCATTCATGCCAACAAAACCCTTCAGTTTTTGACCTGTAGCCACTTTTGTTATTTCAGCCTCAGGCTTTGCAACACACCTTTGCCACTTCGCCTCTGGGATTTCTTTGCAGAAAACTAACCAACCTTAATTTCACATTGGGGGGGGGGGGGGGGTTAGTGCAAGCACAGCCTAAAATCTTAGCATGGAATAAAGATCTCAGCAATTAATGAAGCAGACAGGCTTGGCTGCTGCACCCCATTAGAGCTGCAAATTGGGGGGGCACCTAATTTGTGTCTTTTGGCTTCTAAAGTAGTTGCTATAAGTTTGGATTGTGAAAACCAGCAACTGGGAGGATGGTTCTCCAGTGAAACTGGAATGCTTGGAGTAAAATTCATCATCCTACTAAAAAAAAAAAAAGTCTATTGCACATATTTGAATTCTTGGAGAACAGGTGAGGTGCCAGAAGATCGGAGGTGGGCAAATGTTGTCCCCATCTTTAAGAAGGGGAAAAAGGAAGATCCGGGTAGCTACCGACCTGTCAACTTGACATCTATACCTGAGAAAGTTTTAGAACAAATAATCAAACAGACAGCCTTTGAGCATTTAGAAAGGATGGCTATAATGACTAAGAGCCAGCATGGGTTTCTCAAGAACAAGTCATGTCAGACTAACCTTATCTCTTTTTCTGAGAATGTTACTGCCTTGCTGGATCAGGGAATGCTGTCGACATAGTTTATCTTGCTTTCAGTAAGGCTTTTGATAAGGTTCCACATAATATACTTGTTGACAAATCGGAAAAATGTGGTTTGGATCTGATGACTGTTAGGTGGATCTGTCACTGGTTGACAGATTGCACCCAAAGAGTACTTGTGAATGGTTCCTCATCTTCTTGGAGAGGAATGACAAGTGGAGTGCCTCAGGGATCTGTCATGGGACCTGTTTTGTTCAACATCAATGATTTGGATGAAGGGATAGAGGGAATGCTTATTAAATTTGCAGATGATACTAAATTGGGAGGGGTAGCAAATATGGTAGAAGACAGAGTCAGGATACAGGATGACCTTGACAGGCTGGAAAAATGGGCTAAAACAAATTTAACGAATTTCAGTGGGGACAAATGTAAAATTCTGCGTTTAGGTAGGAAAAATCAAATGCATAATTATAGGTTGGGGGAGACTTGTCTTGGCAGTAGTCTGTGCGAAAAGGATCTAGGGGTCTCAGTAGACCATACACTGAACAGGAGTCGACAGTGTGATGTGGCTGCTAAAAAGGCAAATGTGATTTTGGGCTGTATCAACAGACATATAGTGTTCAGACCATGCAAAGTGATGGTGCCACTTTGTTCTGCTCTGGTTAGACCTCACCTAGAGTATTGTGTTCAGTTTTGGGCACCGCAATTCAAGAAGCGTATAGACAAGCTGGAATGTGTCCAGAGGAGGGCAATGAAGATGGCGAGGGGTCTGGAGACCAAGTCCTATGAGGAAAGGCCGAGGGAGCCAGTGGGTATGTTTAGCCTGGAGAGGAGATGACTGAGAATCCCCCGGTTCAGCCACTAACATCTCCAGATAATGGAGGAGGCAGCAGCCAGAGAGAACCACCAGTACTGAGCTAAATTTATTGCATATAAACTTTCTCCCCAGAGTGGTCTCCAACATCATTCTCCCTGTGAGCCTCATAAAACCCTTAAGAGGTAGGTCAGGCTGAGAGGTTGTGTCTGGCCTAGCCTTGCCAACCTCCAGGTGGGGCCTGGAGATCTTCCGCTATTACAGCTGATCTCCAAACAATAGAGATTAGCTCCCATGAAGAGAAGGGCTGCTTTGGAGGGTGGACTGGATGGTGTTGCACCCTGATGAGAAGAAGAGATTGGATTTATACCCCGCTCTTCACTACTCAAGAGAGTCTCAGAGCAGCTCACAAACTCCTTTCCCTTCCCCTCCCCACAACAGACACCCTGGGAGGTAGGTGGGGCTGAGAGAGCTCTGACAGAAACGGCTCTTTTTCAAGAACAGCTGTGCCAGAACTATGGCTTGCCCAAGGTCACAGCAGCAGCTGAAAGTGGAGGAGTGGGGAATCAAACCTGGCTCTCCCAGATTAGAGTCTGCGCACTTAACACCAAACTGGCTTTGCGTGAAAAGGGGGAAAGCATCCAGTCCTGGGGGTACAATCCTTGGCATCTTTGGTACAAGGTGCAAGGAGAGATGTTCCTCTGCTCCAAAGCCATCACTGGTCAGAACAGACAGGGCAAAGCGAGATGGGCCGATGGGTCTAACACCACAAAAGGTAGCTCCATCTTTTCAAGCACATTTCTTGTTTCATCTGTGAAATGTTGTCAGCTACAGGTCCTCGGGAAGAGACAAAAGACAGATCCGGAGAGGTGTGGGACATTATTATGGAAGAGGGAGGCTGACTGCTTACAGCAAGGTCATAAACAAGCCACGGAAGGGGTCATCCTCTGCTCTGCTGTTCCCCTTCCGTCATAGTTCATCTTCTGCCAGCGTCAGCAGAATCAAACAGGCAAACAGATGCTATTCTTGCAGCGCCACTTAGGGTAACACCTTGCCTGGCAAAAGTTACGCTTTTGGAGAAGAGGCAAAGGGTGTCTCTTTCTTTCTCAGCAATAACTTCAGCCAGCCCTTGAGAAAGGAATTTGTGGGGGGGGGGGAGGTGCTGAGATCAATTAGCAGTGCTCTAGATAACTGCAGCGCTCAAGTGGTGCTGCAGTGGCTCAAGTGGTTAAGACGCTGAACTGCAGACCAGAAGGTCGGTAGCTCGGCAGTTCGAGACCTGAGTACCGTGTGACGGAGTGAGCTCCCGTCTCTGGTCCCAGCTCCTGCCAACCTAGCAATTCGAAAGCAAGAAATTGCAACTAGGTAAATAGGTACCACTTCGGTGGGAAGGTAACAGCATTCCGTGCGCCTCGATGTCTAGTCACGCCGGCCACACGACCACGGAAACGTCTTCGGACACCGCTGGCTCTTCAGCTTGGAAACAGAGATGAGCACCGCATCCCTAGAGTCATACTCAACTGGCTTTCGAGCAAGGGAAACCTTTACCTTTACTTAGATAAGTGTTAACTGAGATTTCAACTGTTGCTGGACACTTTGGAAGCAAAGGAAAATATATGGGGAGAACAAGAGGCAGGGGGAGAGAGAGCTCAAAGTTTAACCCCATTTTAAATGCAGATGCAACTATCAGAATGTAGCCATCCACCCCCACTACCACCCGCCCCATCTATCTTTCCTTTGCCAGTGAAGCTCTGAGCGTGTGCTTGGTGGGAGAAGAAGGCCTTCACCTTGGAAGGCTGCAGGAGCAGGAAGAAGCAGGAAGAAGCTGACTGGCTGGTGACCTGACAGTGATAATCAGAGCTGACAGTCAGAAAGAGAAAATGGAGGACACCCTAAGTTAGATGAGAGACTCTTTGGCTGCGGGGAGGTAGCACTTTGCATTCCTTAAGTGCCGCACAAGCACAGATTAATTGAGATTTGTTAGGAGAGCCCAGCCACTTCACTGACATCAGCATTTCGAGGGGAGGCAGGAGGACCTTGTCCAGATGGAAGAGAGAACGCTGGGTCCAGAGATGCTCACGTTGCCATCTCCCAAGATGCATTTCTGCCTCAAGCGAAGGACATTCCAAACGGTGGCCTTGGGCCTACACAAAACCTCCCAGCATTCTTTGCCGGAGTTGTGTTTTACCTCTAGAGAAGTGGGCTCCTCATACTGAACATCATTTCATCCTAGGTTTTACCATACGGTCTTTTTGAAGGAATGGAATATCCTCCACACAAATCCCAGCTGTCTCTACAATCTTAAAGAAAACTGTTTCAACATGATGTATAGATGGTACATGACTCCGAAAAAAATAGCAAATATTGGTCAAAATATGTCTAACAAGTGTTGGAAATGTAAGCAAAAAGAAGAATCGTTTTATCACATGTGGTGGACTTGTGATAAAGCTAAGGGTTTTTGGTGTATGATACATGCTGAAATGGAGAAAATTTTGAAATGTAAGTTCAAAAAACTGCCTGAAATGTTGTTGCTTGGTCTTAGGTTAGAAGATGTGAGTATAGGAAAAAGGACACTAATATGGTATATGGTTACGACAGCAAGAATGGTCTATGCGTAAAACTGGAAATCCGAGAAAACTCCAGAACTATGGGAATGGTTGAGAAAACTGCTATTTATGGCAGAAATGGACAAATGGACAAGAAAATTAAACAATCAAGACTCAACAAAGTTCTTAGAAGATTGGAAAGATCTGAAGGAATATATGGAGCAATGTTGGAATATGAAAAATAACATTTTTACATTTTCTAAGTATTGAAATGAGGGAATATATGTATAATGCAAAAAATGATTCTGTGGTCAACCGCGAAATTACCGTATTTTTCGCTCCATAAGACGCACTTTTCCTCCCCAAAAAGTGGGGGGGGGGAGTGTGTGCGTCTTATGGAGCGAGTATGGAGCTTCTCTTATCTGTAACAGGGCTCTTTCTTCAGCAGGAACGTAGGGGAACGCCATTCAGGCTGGCATCCCAGCCTTCCCCGCCCCTCCCTGCTGGGCCTGAGCTGTTAAGACTTAAAAGGGAAACGGCAGGAAAACCCCCACCAGGCTAAGTACTCTTTCCCTTTAAGTGCTTTTCCCCTTTAAGACAGCCAGCAGCAGAAAGCCCCGCCCACAGATTAAGCTCCGTGGCGACTTTGCACAGAAAGGCCTGGCTTTGCATGGCATGCTGACGTCTCTCTTCTTTCCTTTCTCTATCTTTCTTCCTTCCTTCCTTCCTTCCTTTCCTTTTTTCTGTCTGTCTGTCTGTCTTTCTGTCTCTCTCTCTGTCCCCACCTTTCTTTCTTCCTTTCTCTTTCTCTCTCTCTCCTCCTCCTTCCTTCCTTCCTTTCTCTCTCTCTCTCTCTCTCTCTTTCTTTCTTTCTGTTTCATTTTTTCCTGTTTTCCTCCTCTAAAAACAAGGTGCGTCTTATGATCAGGTGCGTCTTATGGAGCGAAAAATATGGTAAACCGTCTTTAACCAATACTTTGATAATTAGTCTAAATGTATAAAAGTTATAATAGCTCAAAATGTTACCTTAGGAGACAAATATTTTTATATATATGTTTACCAGTTGATATATATGATGGTGCAGGTGGGGTGGGAAGTCATTGAATGATTATATCTTTTTAACTAAACATGCAATTTTATAGAGAATGGAATATGTATAAAAGCTAATTGTATTTAAAAAAAAACAATGGAAAAAATAAAAATTTTATTGCAAAAAAAAAAACCAAATTCCAGCTGTCTCTGTTAAGCAAGAACAATCCCTGTTTTCTGTTCCTAGGAAATCACTGTCCCAAGAGCCAACAACACCCATTTGTTTGCTTCATTTAAACATTTCTATCCTGCCTTTCCTCATGGTTCAAGGCTGCATCACTGAACTCTACTGACTCCAAGGCTGCCAGCCAGTCACATTTTAAGGTCCCTTCCCTTGGCTTCATCCTGCTGGACTGTTTTCACCTCCCAGCCCCCTGCATGATCTGCACAAATGGCCTTCTGGAGCTGCACATTTTTTACCCGCTAGAACTGCATGTCTTGTATCTGACTGCCTATATGAAAAAGCCACACTAAGAAAGTGTGAGTGTGTGTGGTGTGTCCATCTTGTCTCTAGTGCCCACTTATATCAATGCATGCCCATGAACCACACAGTACTGGGTACCGTACCATACAATACTGGGCCATTATACACACTACACAGTTGAGGTCTCCTTGAACTACTGATACCCTATTGTAGGGCAACAAGTTTAAAAAGATACCTGGCAAGCATCATTGCCTTGCAACAAATCAGCGAAGGAGATAGCATTGGGAAGCAAGCCCACACAGCAGGAGTAGAACCTTCAGAAATGTGCACGCACGTGGGTGTGAAAACAGGACGTTACAAGAAGGTCTGTATTTCCTCCTGCGAGATGCCTAGGGCTGCCAAGTCAGCCCGGGGGGCTGGGGATCCCCCGCTATAGGGGTTCCCGATCCGCCGGCCGGCATTCGGCCAGTGGGGGGAACCCCGCCCCAGAAGTCGTCCGGTGAGGACGACTTCCCCCGTGTAATGACGTCACCCGGAGGTGACGTCATTACGTCACCGTTGTGCGCGCGCAAAGCGCACGCGCCAGAAGAGCTCCCGGGGGGAGAACAACTCCCCCCCGCCGGTAAGTCACCGGTACTTGGCAGCCCTAGAGATGCCCAAGTTTGCATCTCTACCTCACAGAAGGCTGTTACTGCTCATCTTGTGGCTGTAAAAAGCAGGGGAACCAAAATGCCAGCAGAGCTTCAGAGAGGGGCAGGTAAATGCTGGATGCTTCACACAACAGAGGTTCCACAAATGTGGAAGCAGCATAGCCAGAAAGGACTGGTCCTTGATACCGTCCAGCATTGTCTGTTCAGCAGCCAGTTGTGCCGCAGCTAGGAGAACACAAGGTCCTGAGGGGGGGGGGGGGGGGGGGGGGATGTAGTTGCTCCAGTCACAAGGGCCTCCAAACTGCTCACAAGGGAGAAAAAAGCACACTTTTGGCCTGCCGCATGTGGTTTGGCATCTGTCCTCTTCAGAGAAGCTGTCCTTTCCAAGCAGGAACCCAGACTGATTTCTGGACGCCTAGTTAGAAACACATGGGCGTTATTTATTACATGTTCTTGGAAGGGGAAGGAGCCCTATGGTTTAAATTAGGGAGGAAAATATTTATAGAAAACGCAAACTTCTTCTTTCTTCAAAAAAAGAAAAAACCAACAGCTCTCTCCAGGGTTCCACGGGAACTGTTATCCACTCCGAACTTCAGCCAACAGCCCTTCGATATGGCAGATTCAGGGCTGCCATGTCTGTCAAGACAGAGAAGGACTCAACAAATGGCCTTGGTTAGGTGCCCTCCCCTTCCTACCATTGGTTGGGGAGAACCTGAAGTGTCCTGATATATCACTTAGCAAAGATGCTTAAGAGCCTCATCCATCTTGGACCCTGACTCCACTGCGATTGCCCCATAGCCTTCTACCTTGGGCCAGATCTTGACACAATCTTTCCTTTGAAATTAGTGGGGACAAGAAGTGGGGACCCACGATACTCACGGGGGGAGAAGAGCTCCATGCAGAGGAGGAAGCCACTGCAGGTGAGCCTTCTTCCCTGCCCCTGCCAAGCTCCCCCCCTCCCGCCCCCCAGCAGTGATGGCAAGGCCCGTGTGGCTCCCAGCTGCTGGCCCTGCCAAGCCTTCTCCCCCCGCCCCCCAGCACCAGTGGCGAGGCCTGAACTCGGCCTGCCAAGACTTCTCCCTCCCCCCTCCCCTAGCAGCGGTGGCAGCGAGGCCTGGCCGGCCCACCAAGCCTTCTCCCGCCCGCCCCCCAGCAGTGACAGCAATGGCAGTGAGGCAGTTTTCAGAGTTCTCTTTTACTTTGGGGGGGATTTAAGTATCCTCAGGGGTCTGTTGGAGCGGGAGCGCACAGGAGCGCAGCTCCGGGAGTGAGGAGCCCAGGGGGCGGGCACATGACCAAGCCCCGCCCCCTCCTCGGCTTCCCCGAGCAGTGCAGAGGCACAGCGCCCTGGGGAAAGCCCTGCTAGGGTCTTTATTGTTTTTAATGTTTTGTTTTAATATTGATAATTTTATCGTTGTTCCTTTTATGACGGTGTGCTGCTTTTCCAGAGACTGGCTCAAGGTGGCATATAAACTTTCTATCTGGGCACATGGCACATAAGTACTGGAGAAATTTCACCAACCCTTCAGCAGCTTCCACCCCATTAGTTTGGTGTAGTGGTCAGGAGTTGGACTCTAAACTGGGAGCACCGGGTTTGATTCCCCACTCCTCCACATGCAGCTGCTGGTGTGACCTTGGGCCACTCACAAGTTCTCTCGGAGCTGTTCTCTCATGAGCAGTTCTCCAAAGACCTCTCTCAGCCCCACCTACCTCACAGGGTGTCTTGTTGTGGGGAAGGGAAGGGAAAGGGATGGGTGGTGCACATGTCCTGGGTACCTCAAGTCTACTTGAAACCTGGTGGTTTCAAGGGAGCAGGAAGAGAATGAGGGTGTGTTTTTGACGCTTATTTTTATTGCACAAAGTGTTGGATGGGGAAGGGAATGGAGGAAGAGCAGGTCAGTTTCACTCACCGGTGGAGTGGAGCCTGAGGGGTGGGTGTTGCCTTCTGACACACTTCCGGTATGTTAGGGGGTGTGGCATATGCAAATGAGTTATGCTAATGAGTTATGCTAATGAGCTCCTGCACCTCTTTTTCTACGAAATGACCCCTGCTCACCGCCATCCTGTGAACGAGGCTGGATGGCCCAAGATCACTGCAAGAGAAGTGAAATGTTCTGGTCTGACACAGTCAGTCTGTAGAAAAATCCTACCACTGGCAACTCTTTCAGGATTTTAAAAACCTCAGCTTCTATTCACAGTTTTTAAAAAAGGGACAGCCGCATCATAACTGCTTCTGGCTTGCCCGATGCCTGTGAAACACTAAGAAACGGTAAGGTATCCGCGTGGTACAGGGCAAAGATTCCAAATGAACCAAAAGTGAGTTTCAGCAGGGTTGTTTCTCCCATCTGCACTAGGTATTCTTGCAATGATTTACACTTTTACAACAAAAACATGGACTTCTGGGTCATATTCTTTCACTCTAGGCATACAACCCCAACACATTTCACTTGACCAGATGCAACCTACAGCAAAATTTGCATGCCAGAGAATACATTTTTTTATAACTACAAAACCCATCATGCAGTGAAACACAGAATCAGTGGAGCTGCGTATGGCTAAGTGTTGATGCAGCTTCAGACAACAAACACCATGAAGTTAACTCCATGTGTTAAAAAAAGATTTAGTGCTCTGAATGGACATTAACAACAAAAAGAAAGAGCGAGAATAACTGCCGTCTCAAAAGGCTGATGGGCAGTCTGTGGAAATCCACTATTTAGAACTTGGAATGTGGCACTGCAAATTGTGAATGCTTCCGACAGGATTTGCACACCAGTAATTCTGGGACATTCGGCCAGTGAACAACATGATGGGTGTGTCATTCAGCTGAATAATTCTTCCTCCCTGGTTATCAGGGAGAGCAACTGCTGGCTTCCAAAGGGAAGCTTCCTGCTTGCCAAAATCCAGGGTTCTAGGCCATTTTTTAAAATGGAGTTGGGCACCTCCCGTTGGCACAGCTGGTCAGTGCCTCGTCAGCACTGTTGCTCACTTCTCACTTCCTGTTCTGCTGAGAGATTCCACATCTGTTTGCATTACAGGCAGCCAGCAATTCAGTTTGTCACCACTGTCTCCCTGCTCCACATATTGAAGGGAGACACCCACCCCTGGGCTGAACCACAACCTGCTTGGACCGCTCCAGATGAATAGTCATAAGGAGATAGTCATAAGGAGAATGGCAGGCTGCTTGCCGATCCCCACCTCACTATCTTGCAACGGGTCTAGTCCCAGACCTATTGGCCTTTTGGGGAGATCGCTTCAGATCTCATTAGAATGTCAATAACAGTCTTCGTGCATGATGGGTTTGCGGAGGTCGAATCTTCTGGCTTCACACGTCCACCAGCTATGATAAAATGACCCAACAGATTTTTTGCATTTCCAACAGTCACTTGACAAACGGGGGTAAAATTTTGCTAACATGTCTGCTGTTAGATGCCATCTATAAAACATTGTATAGATGTTTTCCTTATACGAAACTGCTTTTGTAGTTTTTATATTGGGCCTGGATTCATGGAATTTTACAAAAAAAAAACGTTGAAATTTACCATACCCTTTACTCCTGGACTATTTTTATTGAATATGAGAACTGAGAACTGTAAGAATGAGGATTTTTTATTTGATTATTCATGTATTAACAACTGCTAGAATATTGTATGCGAAATAGTGGAGAAAAGATGAAGTACCTACTAAAGAAGAACTTATAAGTAAAACACTGGAAACGGCTGAAAAGGACAAATTACCTTTATTTTTTTAAAGGATTCCAGGAAGAGAAATTTAATAATACATGGTCCAGATTCTATATAAGGCTAGAAAATTACACGAACTGAATTTTTACACTCTATTTACAACCAGCGTCATTCTACCACTTAAATAACGATTGTAGATCATTCATATTATTTCATCCTTTTTCAGGTCATCTATTTGACTTACTTTTGCCCGTTCATGAAATTGATAACTAGACAATATGAGAGACGATGTGGTAAACCTCTTCAGGTATCTTGTCCTCCACATGTTTGTGTATGCATGTTTTGTATGCCTGTTTGTTAGAAATTTTTTTAAAAAAAATTTACTTCCAACTTTCAAATGTCCTGTGAGAGCACAACCTGAAAGCCTGCACAGAAGAAGAGAAGTCGAAGAAGAGATTGGATTTATATCCCACCCTTCACTCACTTGGAGTCTCAGAGCCGCTTACAAACTCCTTTCCCTTCCCCTCCCCACAACAGACACCCTGTGAGGTAGGTGGGCCTGAGAGAGCTCTGAGACAACTGTCCTTGAGAGAACAGCGGGTACAGAGCTATGGCTTGCCCAAGGTCATCCAGCAGATGCAAGTGGAGGAGTGGAGGAATCAAACCCATTTCTCCCAGATTAGAGTCTGCGCACTTAACCCCTACACCAAACTGGCTCTCGAACCACTACACCAAACAGATACAGGTCTCTGAATCTGAGCTCCCTGGGAGGTCCATTAGCCTGATAAACTATGCCATTTCAGAGCAGGTCACCCGGATCTTTGCGAACTTGACACTCCAACCACTTACCGCACTGTCTTTCCTTGCCTGAAAGGTGCTTTGAGCCTCTAGCAAAAGCAGCCAAAAAAAAACACATTCGAAATAAATAAATTTCCTTTGCATTTCAGATCTATTTGTCGGGCCTCGCAGACTGGGCAGGCTCGGAGCCCAAGGTGATAAATGCACGCAGCAGCGCCTGGTAAACATAAGGAGGAAATAAGCAAATCATTGCAATTAGGAGGCATCCCTGGATCTAACGCCATTTCTATTTCCAGGCACCGCAGTGCTTCTATCATCTGATTTAGGGGAAGGAAGGAGGCGCGAAGTGCCGCTTGGACGCCGGATTCATCCAGCACTGCCCTTGGAAGGTGTCGGGGTAGCCCAGCCCAGGGCCTCAGTGGCACAGCTCCGTCACGCTTCCGTAGCGTTGGCAACCCAACCATGCCGCCCTCCCCGACTGCGGGGCTGGAGGCTGCTTCACAGCAGCAGGCAGGCGGCTGGCAGCAGGTTGGCTGCGGGCTGCTTCGTCGGTGCCAGATGGCGGACGAGATTACGGGAATTTGATTCTGACATAATCCATAAACCCGGCTGAGCTGATGTCGCTCCATACGCATTGTCTTGTAATCCCGCCGAAGAGAACATTTTTTTTTCTCAAGCGCAGGGGCGGATTCTCCCTCCCTGCGAGGGCTCTAACAAGCTCCGGATAATCCCCTTTTTGTTGGACGGTGCTTACAGGGAGCCGGCAAAGGCAGCCGAGGAGGGAGGGCTCCGCAGTGGAGGCACCAACACAAGGCCAGTTCCGGGCTGGGGGAGGGGTCTGGGCAAACAGTACCCAGGGCCCCCACCCACCACCAGGGCCCCCCTCGTGGCCTCCTTTCCACCCCCACTCCTGCATGCCCCCCCCACATGCCTGTGCACTTTTCTCCCGCTTGCAAGCCCATACCCAGTTGCCTGCATCACCTGCCCATCCTTTCCCCAGCAGCATTGGCCTCTGTGTGCAGCTGGAGGTCACGCACATCAGCGACCAAAAGTTTGGCGTAGTGGTGAAGTGCACGGACTCTAATCTGGGAGAACCGGGTTTGATTCCCCGCTCCTCCACTTGCACCTGGCTGGATGGCCTTGGGCAAGCCATAGCTCTGTACCAGCTGTTCTCTCAAGGACGGTTGTCTCAGAGCTCTCTCAGCCCCACCTTCCTCACAGGGTGTCTGTTGTGGGGAAGGGAAGAGAAAGGAGTTTGTAAGCCGCTCTGAGACTCCCTTGGGTAGTGAAGGGTAGGGTATAAATCCAATCTCTTCTTCTTTTAGCCGGAGATGCAAGGCACTGAACCTGGGACCTTCTGCATGCAAAGCAGATGCTCTGTCATTGGGCATCCTAGGGGCAGGGACTGTACCACTTCCCTGAGGAGGAAACTCTGGTCAGTGCAAGGACAAGGTACATCGTGCCTGCTGATTCTTCCACGACTTTCAAACCTTTTGCTCCTGGCCATCTTAAGGTAGAGATTGGCAACCAGCAGCCTGAGAGCCCAGCCTGGCCAATGGGGGCTTCCCGTGGCACCTGACGCAGGCTTTGCTCCCAAGAATCCTCCTGTCCTGTTATAAATGGGTTTCTGCTTTGTCTTGCGCAAGAAAAGCCATAACCACTCACCGTCTGCCACCTATGTGAATAGCAACAGAGGTTCTGAAAGCTCCCCTTAAACATCTTGTCCTCTTATAGCCATTTACTCGTGCCTAAGGTCCAGCGTATGGACTCAGCAGAACTACGTGTTAGCCTGATTGCCTTGATTTCTCAATAATATTTGGGAATTAGAGATTATTATTAATTTGGCAATAAGCAAAAGGGGACAGCGCCAATACATACAGAGGTCCCGCCTCTTCCAGAAGCACCTGCAATAGACAAGGAGACTGGCTTCAGTAATAAACTAGTTTCCTTTACTGAGGAATCTTTCACAGGCAAACAATTCAACGATCACTCATTCACTTACACAGAAACTAGGAAAAATAGTTAGAGCAAAGACATTTGCATCAGCAGGATTACCGTTGGTGTCCGTCGAGGGAGATATTTACCTGTCCGGAGAGATGTTGAGTTCCCGCTGGAAAAATAAGAGGAGGGTATGAGGGGAGTAGGGGAGCGTGTCCTGAACCCGCAACCAAGAGCCTTAGAGGTAGGGTAGGGTTAGAGGTAGAAAATGATAGACAGAGAACATGCTGCTGTGTGTCCTCTTTTATTAGGGGGCTCTGGGGGAGGGCTTGACTAGACATCTCCCTTGAGACCACCCCTTGGCGGTCCACTCCAAAAGTCTCTTCTGCAATGGGGAGGGGGCTTAAGGAATTGGGCAATGTTAAACTCTACCTGAACTGTGGCAGAGATACCTGGAGGGTCGCAATCACTCATCGGTGCGCTCTTTTGTGGTGTTGATGAGTCTTATTGTTCTCAGGGCTGCAGAACCGGTTTCGGGCTGGCCAAGTCCATTGTCTATGGAAGGAGACTCTTTTGTTCCTTCGTAGTAAAGAAGATTGGAGGGGGAGGCTGCCTGCGTGATGAAGAAGGGCTTCTTTGATGGTGTCTGGAAGCACATGTATAAGCCACAATGTCGAGTCGCTATCTCGGCGTGTGTTTCTGTGTCAAGGGATGTCTCTGGGAGCTGGCAACCTCGGGAACCACTGGCACATCGTCTCAGGCATCAGCTGGCATGTGTGTACAGCTGGCATCACGATCTGGTCACATTGCATCTCAGTCCCTCTTACACAATTAGCAACACAGTCCATTATTAACACTTATAGACTTTATGTCTATAAGAGCACATAAGCGCCTTGCAGGGCAACAATTGATAAAGCCTCATATCATTTCAGAATGAATCTTGTTATGTCTTATGGCTTTTTTCGGCAGGATGCTGTGTGGTGGCTTTTCAGCAGTTTTGCAGCCCTGTGAAAGCCATTGCTTTCAGGCAGTAGTCAGTTGCTGTTTTGCTGTTTTCATCCACAGGCATACAGGAGAAGCCAGGTCTAAACCAGGAATAGGGTAACTATTTTGCTGCTGATTGTCCTTGTCCTTGCTTTGCCTTGGATCTTCAAGACATATTGTTATAATATCATGGTTAGAACCTCATTTATCCCCAAGGTATCTTTGATCGTGTCTGCTATTCCCATTACACAATAGTTGCTTGTGTGGCTTCGTCCCCCTTCTACAAACCCTTCTACGTGCAAAATGAGCAGGAAGGGCTCAGATTAGCCTGGTTTATGGTATTTGTAAAGAGATTTATCCAGGGGTCATTTTGAGCAGGAGCTCGGGGGAGCTCAGCTCCGGGAGTTGGTGCCAGCCCCCCCCCCCGGCGGGGGAATGCCTGCTTGTGTCATGGCTGCAGCAAAATGACCCCGTCCCCTGGAAAGGTCCTTGTTCCTCCGACCAGCCTTCTGAAGGCTTCAGCCACGACTGAAGCTATCCTCCCAGAATAGTGGTATTTCTGAGGCTTGGATTTGTAGCGGTCCCCTCTCTGCTAGCTCTTCCTTCCTTCCTTCCTTCCTTCCTTCCTTCCTTCCTTCCTTCCTTCCTTCCTTCCTTCCTTCCTTCCTTCCTTCCTTCTCCTCCCTCCCTCCCTCCCTCCCTTCTTTCTCTCACTCTCTTTTTTCTTTCTTGCCTTCTGACATACTTCCGGTGATGTCAGGTGATGTATGCAAATAAATTATGCTAATGAGTTATGCAAATGAGCTCCAGCACCTCTTTTTCTACAAAATGACACCTGGATTTATCCGTAGCCTGAAATGGTGCAACGGTCTGGGTACCACCTGAGAATCCTGCATATCCATGTAAAAGGGGATTATACGAACTCGCGCTCTACTGATGACTACTAACCACGCGGACTAAAGGGAGTTTCCACATTCAGAGGCAGTACACCTCTCAATACTAGCACTAGGAAGCCCTGGGAAGGGATGACCTCGGCCTCTGTGCCCTGCTGGTTGTCCACTGTGTGAAACAGGACGCTAGACTAGGTGGACCACTGCTCTGATCCAGAAGGCACTTCTTGTGTTCTCATGTGCGTAGCCACCAGAAGTCTGTGCCGTCGGCTGTAGCTTCAGCATTTCAGCATGAGCTCAAAACCTGCCTGACTAACTGGTGTATTTGGGGGGGGGGGGAGAGAACAGTGATATAAGCAGGGGTCATTTCATAGAAAAAGAGGTGCAGGAGCTCATTATCATAACTCATTTGCATAACTCATTTGCATATGCCACACCCCCTGACATGCCGGAAGTGTGTCAGAAGGCAACACCCACCCCTCAGGCTCCACTCTACAGGTGAATAAAACTGACCTGCTCTTCCTCCATTCCCTTCCCCATCCAATACTTTGTGCAATAAAAATAAGCGTCAAGAACACACCCTCATTCTCTTCCTGCTCCCTTGAAACCACCAGGTTTCAAGTAGACTTGAGATACCCAGGACATGTGCACCACCCATCCCTTCCCCTTCCCCTCCCCACAACAAGACACCCTGTGAGGTAGGTGGGGCTGAGAGAGGTCTTTTGAGAACTGCTCATGAGAGAACAGCTCTGAGAGAACTTGTGACTGGCCCAAGGTCACACCAGCAGCTGCATGTGGAGGAGTGGGGAATCAAACCCGGTTCTCCCAGATCAGAGTCCAACTCCTGAGCACTACACCAAACTGATGGGGTGGAAGCTGCTGAAGGGCTGGTGAAATTTCTCCAGTACTTATGTGCCCTGTGCCCAGATAAAAAATGGTATACTTAGAAAATTTATATGCCACCTTGAGCAAGTCTCTGGAAAAGGAGCACACAGTCATGAGATAGGGTTGCCAAGTCTGGGTTGGAAAATATTTGGGGACTTTGGGGGTGGAGCCAGGAGAGGGCAGGGTTTGGAGGGGAGGGGCCCCAGCATGGTCCAATGCCTTAGAGTCCACCCTTCAAAGCAGCCATTTTCTCCAGGATAGCGGATCTCTGTCAGCTGGAGATAAGTTGTAAGAGCAGGAGATCCCCAGGCCCCACCTGGAGGCTGGCAACCCTAGGGTGAGATGAAAAAGGGCTCCAGGTGGGAGAAGCTGTGGGCCTGCCCGTATGCCCTAGTGTGATAATTGTGTTTCTCTAGTATATCTTTAACCAAAAAAACCCTAATGCCATCGTGGCTCTTCAACCAAGACAGAATACCGCAAGTGATGCAGCACTTTTAGCGGCGAGTAATAGCCGAGGAGGAGTGTGACTCTACCAGCCATCACGATTATAAAAATCAGAAGGGCGAAAACAGTGTCCCCATTCCATTTGTGAACTGCTGGAGGAAAAGGCGCAACAAAGGTGAGACTGTGCGCGGGAATATGTGTCTTCACGGCTCAAAGCCACAAGTCTGACCCAGTCATGCTTACAGGATCAGGGAAGGTCACCTCGCATGAACTCGCACGAAGTTGCCTTAAACTAAATCAGACCCAGGAGTCATGTTGAGCAGGACCGTGCAGGAATGCCGAAAAAAGCAAAAGCGGACTGACTCAGTCTGTATTCCCATGCTTGCTGTAGGGTAGCTTGGGGGTTGAGCCTGAGCAGTGGGTGTTGCCTTCTGAGGGGGTGTGGCATATGCAAATGAGTTATGCTAATGACTTGTGCTAATGAGCTCCTGCACCTCTTTTTTTACGGAAAGACCACTGATCAGACCATCAGGTCCATCAGGGTAAGTACAGCCAGGGGTCCATTGGAGCAGGAGCGCACAGGAGCGCAGCTCCGGGAGTGAGGAGCCCAGGGGGTGGGTACATGACCAAGCCCCGCTCCCTCCTCGGCTTCCCCAAGCAGTGCAGAGGCGCAGCGCCCCGGGGAAAGCCCTGCTAGGGTCTTTATTGATTTTAATGTTTTGTTTTAATATTGATAATTTTATCATTGTTCTTTTTAGGACTGTGTGGTGCTTTTCCAGAGACTTGCTCAAGGTGGCTTATAAATTTTCTAAGTATACCATTTTTTATCTGGGCACATGGCACATAAGTACTGGAGAAATTTCACCAACCCTTCAGCAGCTTCCACCCCATCAGTTAGGTGTCGTGGTCAGGAGTTGGACTCTAATCTGGGAGAACCGGGTTTGATTCCCCACTCCTCCACGTGCAGCTGCTGGTGTGACCTTGGGCCACTCACAAGTTCTCTCAGAGCTGTTCTCTCACGAGCAGTTCTCAAAAGACCTCTCTCAGCCCCACCTACCTCACAGGGTGTCTTGTTGTGGGGAGGGGAAGGGGAAGGGATGGGTGGTGCACATGTCCTGGGTATCTCAAGTCTACTTGAAACCTGGTGGTTTCAAGGGAGCAGGAAGAGAATGAGGGTGTGTTCTTGACGCTTATTTTTATTGCACAAAGTATTGGATGGGGAAGGGAATGGAGGAAGAGCAGGTCAGTTTCACTCACCTGTGGAGTGGAGCCTGAGGGGTGGGTGTTGCCTTCTGACTCACTTCCGGTATGTTAGGGGGTGTGGCACATGCAAATGAGTTATGCAAATGAGGTATGCTAATGAGCTCCTGCACCTCTTTTTCTGCGAAATGACCCCTGAGTACAGCCTATTTAGAGTGGCAGCACTGCCTGGTCCTTTTAACTGGAGATGCCAAGGATTGAATCTGGGACCTTCTGCCTGCCAAGAAGGCGCTCTGCCACTGAGCCATGGCCCTCCCCCCCCCATCTAACACAAGGAGGTTTCATTAGCTAGCAAGACATGTTCCTTCCAGGTCCCTCCCTGAGCAAAGTCCCTGCCTCATATCCCTCCAGTTAGCAGCTCAATACCTGCTGCGAATTCAGCCTGCATAGAAGGAAGCTCTTCAAACCAGTTTAAACCTCTAAAGAGTCTAGCGTCTGGATATTCCACCTCCACTGAGAATAAAATAGACCTAAACTTGTATAGGTAAAGGTAAAGGTTTCCCTAGTTCAAAAGCCAGTCGAATACGACTCTAGGGATGCAGTGCTCAACTCCATTTCCAAGCCGGAGAGCCAGTGCTGTCCGAAGACATTTCCATGGTCATGTGGCTGGCATGACTAGACGCCGAGGCGCATGGAACACTGTTACCTTCCCGCCAAAGTGGTATCTATTTATCTACTTGCAATTTCTTGCTTTCGAACGGCTAGGTTGGCAGGAGCTGGGGCCAGAGACGGGAGCTCACTCCGTCATGCGGCACTCGGGTCTCGAGCCGCTGAACCACCGATCTTCCAGTTTGCTGCTCAGCATCTTAACAACTTGAGCCACAGCCAAAAATTACGCTTTAATCTGTTCTAACCCGACTGCCCAGCGATTTCATGGAGTGCCCCCGAGTTCTTGTATTGTGGGAAAGGGAGAAAAGGACTTCTTTCTCTACCTGCTCTATCCCACGCATGATCTTATAAACCTCGATCGTGTCACCCCTCAGCCGTCGTTTCTCCAAGCTAAAGAGCCCCAAGCGCTTCAACCTTTCTTCATAGGGAAAGTGTTCCAACCCTTTTATCATTCTAGTTGCCCTCCTCTGCACTTGTTCCAATGCTATAATATCTTTTTTTGAGGTGTGGTGACCTCAAGGCTGGCCACCCTACTCAAGGTCTCCTGAATGGGCCCCAATATCTACCCCTGCTTACTGCTCTCAAGAGCCATCTATCGGGGGGGTGAGAGTCAGACCGAGGGCTACCCATTGCTGATTGAAGGGGCTTCCTGCTGAGGAAAGGAGAGATGGAAATGCTGTCTCCCCGCAGGGTCCCCCTTCTTTCCATCTGAGAGCTGAGGAGAGTCAAACAGCTTCTGTATCACCAGAGCAATTCTCACCTCACAGCCCTGTTGAGAAGTGAGGCCTGAATTATTCCTCTGCTGGTACTTCCTCCTACGAATGCCATGGAAACCACCCTGTTCCAGGCAGACGCACGGACTGATGAAGGGAATAAAACATGAAGCTACGGTAGCAGGCAGACCTGCTGCACGGCCACTGGCTGCATGTGTGAATGGGGCCGACAGGATCCTTTGCCGAGCTGAACGTAAACTCCTCACAAAGCAGCCCTTCCAAGGGCTTTGCCCGACCAGGCTTCGTCCAGCACCGCAGGTTTCTGTGCAAAAGTTCGGCTTCGGTCTCCACAAGGCCCATCGTTTCAAATGGGCTTTGCAGCCAAGGCCTAGTACCATATCATGTGTCCTTACTAGAGGGTAGCACCTTTTCCTGCCCCTCTCCCGGAGTCAAACCATAATCAGCAGGTTCTCAGTTCTCAGGCTACAGACAACCAGGGGTCCGTTGAAGCAGGAGCGCACAGGAGCGCCGCTCCGGGAGTGAGGAGCCCAGGGGGCGGGCACATGACCAAGCCCCGCCCCCTCCTCGGCTTCCCCGAGCAGTGCAGAGGTGCAGCGCCCCGGGGAAAGCCCTGCTAGGGTCTTTATTGTTTTTAATGTTTTGTTTCAATATTGATAATTTTATCATTGTTCCTTTTATGACTGTGTGCTGCTTTTCCAGAGACTTGCTCAAGGTGGCATATAAATTTTCTAAGTACACCATTTTTTATCTGGGCACATGGCACATAAGTACTGGAGAAATTTCACCAACCCTTCAGCAGCTTCCACCTTATCAGTTTGGTGTAGTGGTCAGGAGTTGGACTCTAATCTGGGAGGACCGGGTTTGATTCCCCACTCCTCCACATGCAGCTGCTGGTATGACCTTGGGCCAGTCACAAGTTCTCTCAGAGCTGTTCTCTCATGAGCAGTTCTCAAAAGACCTCTCTCAGCCCCACCTACCTCACAGGGTGTCTTGTTGTGGGGAGGGGAAGGGGAAGGGATGGGTGGTGCACATGTCCTGGGTATCTCAAGTCTACTTGAAACCTGGTGGTTTCAAGGGAGCAGGAAGAGAATGAGGGTGTGTTCTTGACGCTTATTTTTATTGCACAAAGTATTGGATGGGGAAGGGAATGGAGGAAGAGCAGGTCAGTTTCACTCACCTGTGGAGCGGAGCCTGAGGGGTGGGTGTTGCCTTCTGACACACTTCCGGTATGTTAGGGGGTGGGGCACATGCAAATGAGTTATGCTAATGAGTTATGCTAATGTGCTCCTGCACCTCTTTTTCTACGAAATGACCCCTGCAGACAACAAATCTCTTATATTGCCAACATTGCTCCTGATACCGACTGAAGGTTTCCTGGCATCCATTTGCTTCTTCCCTAAAGCCAGCCCTGGTTTTTCTCTACCTCAGTGGAGAAGGATGTGCTTCAGAAGAGCCCAGGAGCCATCTCCTTGGTGTCTGCAGGGAGCCCCTGTTCGTTATCAGCTGCCCCTGGCTTGCAATCTCCCAGTATTTTTGTGATTGACCGCAGCACTCTAGGGCTGCCATTTTGTGATTGCTCCCAGAGGCAACCATTTTATGGTGATGCCCGCTTCCTGGCCTCAACATTCCAGAGGTGACCACAGGATCAATGAAGCCAGGAGCCCTCAATCTGTCACACTGTTTACCCGTCCTTCAGTGAGCTCAGGGTAGAGGGCATGGTTTTCTTCTAGGGTCCCCCCGGCCACCCGTGGGGGATGGGGGGATAGGGTCACCAGATCCAGGCCGAGAAGCCCCTGGAGGACTGGGGATGGAGCCTTGGGAGGACAGGGACCTCAGTGGGGTGCAATGCCATCATGGAGTCCACCCTCCAAAGCATCCATTTTCTCCAGGGGAACTGATTTCTGTAGTCTGGAGGCAAGCTGTAATTCCAGGGGATCTCCAGGCCCCACCTGGAGGCTGGCATCCCTATTTTCTTTCCCATTTTAGCCTCCTAAGAACCCTGCCAGGTAGGTCAGAGAGAAAGAGAGGTTGGGTTGAGGTCACCCTGTGGGCTTCATGGCTGAGAGGGGATTTGAACTCCAATCTTCTTTCTCATAATCCTACATTCTAACCGCTACACCATCGCTTAAGGTACTGTGGTCCCAATCCATGCAGGGCACTGAAGATCAAACTCAGCCCTTTAAACTGAGTTTAGGAAACAGATTAGAAGGCAACAAAGCTGGAAGAGAGTTAGAATACGATGATCGGTCTCTGTCAGCTATTAGATGGCAGCATTCTGGACCCACAGTCTTTCTGAGAATTCTTCAAGGGCAGCCCCATGTAGAGCACATTTCAGTAGTCTAGCCTGGAAATTGCCAAAGCGTGTGTGACTGCAGCTAGATCACACACGCTCCTGCGCATCAGTAACTGGTAAGAAAACAAGGGTCGTGAACTGAAGCATATGGCACACTGTACATGCACCGTTTCCAAAATTACGTTTAGGAGTTGTCCAAGTTAAATTGGAAGGCAGGGGAAACAGAATAAAAAGGAAGGACCTACCCACAGAACAGAAAGGGATGCAGGGGCTGGCTCACCTCTAAGCAATCCTGGTTAGACCAGCCAAATTCCATCGAGTTGGATGCCCGGCTTGCAAAGGAGAGCTGCATTTCGGCGCTTGGGTCAATGCCTTCGGGCGAAAACTTTGCCATGTGCGCCACCAGTCCAGTCCAAGCTGGAAGGCAAAGCTGGCATGCCCATGTGCTCCCAATCCCATTCCTTTGTTTTTAGGAATCGCAAGCAGAAGAGCTTCCAACCGAAGGGGAGGTGTTTTCGCAGAACGTGAAGCCTTGCCAGTCGAAGCTTGCCACCTAGTGGCACACGTGAATTCGGCACGCATATTTTAGCACCAACCTTCACCAGAACGTTAGGTCAAAAGCACCTCGCTCGAGTCAGGCCAGAAAAAATGTGCTGGAACCAGACACAGGGCTATTTTTGGGCAGGAACGCACAGGAACGGAGTTCCGGCTGGCTTCTGAGCTGGCCACGCCTACAGCCAAAACCTCTGTGCATGCGTGGCTACAGAGCACTCTGTCCTCCCTAGGTTACACACAAGAGGGAAAGGCAGCATGTTGAAATGCCCTCTTTCCCTCTGGGGAGCCTGTGGGGCTATCCTTGTCAATTTCACTCCCCACCAGTCAGCTGCAAGTGAAATTGACAAGGAAAAGCCTCTCTCTGCCTTCCCTTCCACAGTGGCGGAGAAGCTGGGGGGGGGGGGACAAGCTTCCATGCCTGCCCTGTGCTTTCCCAGCCCCTGCCTAATATGCTAATGAGCTGTGCTGTCAGGGGTGTGGCCTACTATGCTAATGAGTTTCTGCTGTTGGGTGTGGCCTATTCTGCTAATGAGTTCCTGCTGGGCTTTTTCGACAAAGAAAGCCCTGACCAGACATATCATTTCATACACTAGTGGTCTAAAATTAGGTCTCAAAAAGTCCTCTGCCTCCCCCCCCCCCCCCCAATTCCCTCTCTCCCAACTCCAGAACTCAAACTTACCTAATGAAATTGATTGGGGCTGGGTCACGGACAGGTAAAAGGAAAGATTTCTGGTCACCCCACCAGATTTAACGGAAGGGATTTACCTCTACAAGATGGGCTACTAGCCTTTTCAAAAAGGGT
This sequence comes from Lepidodactylus listeri, assembly GCA_029233225.1. Lineage (NCBI taxonomy): Eukaryota > Metazoa > Chordata > Lepidosauria > Squamata > Gekkonidae > Lepidodactylus > Lepidodactylus listeri. The sequence continues at coordinate 16,328,798 of JARCFY010000021.1, forward strand.
TAGGTGCATTTATGCATAGGTCTAGCATACAGTTGCCGATTCCAACATGATGGATTTCTGGAGATTTGGGGGTAGAGCCCGGGGGGAGGGAGAGTTGGGGAAGAAGGGGATTTCAGCCAGGTATCACACCCTCCAAAGCAGCCATTTTCTCCAGTGGAGAAAATCTGTGTCGTCCAAAGATCCATGGGAATTCGAAGTGCGCAACCCTAGTAGCAATAGAGCCAAGTTTGAGTCCAGTCTCACCTTTAAGACCAACAAAGCTTGTACCTTGAATAAAATGTTGTTGGTCTTAAAGGTGCCACCGGACTCAGACTTGGCGCCACTGCTTCAGATCAACACGGCTGCACACCTGGATCTAGTAGCAACAGTTATTCCTTGCCCATATGCAGAACACGTGGCAGGTAAATGGAACCTCCATGTTTAGAAGTAGTATATCTGTGAATACCCAATGCTGGGAACAAACAACAGAGGGGAGCCTTCATGCCTTCTGTGTGAGCTTCCCTGGGGTGTCTGCCTGCTCGCTGTTGGAAACAGAATACTGGGCAAGATTTATTTTTATTTTATGTATTTATTTTTCAAATTCCTGAACGGGAAGATGGCCTCCTGCTCTCATCTGTCTCAGTTTTTACACTGTCTAGCTATCCAGAAATCGCAAGAGGCATGGAGAATGTTTCTTTACACACCTTGGCTTCTTTTTCTTTTTCTTTCTTGAGATCCAGTTTGGTGTAGTGGTTAAGTGCGCAGACTCTCATCTGGGAGAACCGGGTTTGATTCCCCACTCCTCCACTTGCACCTGGCTGGATGACCTTGGGCAAGCCATGGCTCTGTACCAGCTGTTCCCTCAAGGACAGCTTGGGAAAGAGCTCTCTCAGCCCCACCTACCTCACAGGGTGTCTGTTGTGGGGAGGGGAAGGGAAAAGGAGTTTGTAAGCCGCTCTGAGACTCCCTTGGGGAGTGGAGGGCGGGGTATAAATCCAATCTCTTCTTCTTCTTCTTCTTCAAAGCTGCTGTGTACTTTTGCCCAGCTACAAGGCCACATCTGGGCAGGCGTCGCCCTCCCATTGAGCACGGATGTTCTTTCTCCGAGGATCAGAGTCTGATAATCTTCTGCCCCCGGTAGCTGCTGAGGGCCGTCCTCCACCTTCTGTGCACCATATTTATTTATTCTGCAATTGCCTATCCTCCACTGATTTTTAATAAAGAAAGAGGATGTGTATTCTTTTGCTTAAAGATATGCAAGAAGAAAACATGATTGCCCAATCATACTTTATCTCCTGTTCAAAAGGCACCTCCCTAGCTGTGTGAGGCAAAAAGACAGGGCCTCCATCTCCTGATTTATGCACCGCAGCTACTTGCTCAGAACAGAGATTTCAAAATTAACCCCCTCCCCTCTCTCCGTGCCTCCAAAAGAGCTTATGCCACCATTAGGATTGCTCAGGATTCAGAAGCAAAATGGATTTGTGGTCTGTTATATTTACGGGAGAATGGGGTGGATGGATGGAGGGACGGGTGTGCTCTTTTTGAAATGAGCAGAGCTGACAGGTCAGGAAACCAATTATTCGTAGCCCTCCAATCACCAAGCCGGGGAGAGGGAGGCATCTCGATAGATTCCCATTTGCCCTGAAATGCGGGACGCCAGCTGCCTGCGTTGCCCTTCTCTTGCTGCCCCGGCCTCTTTACACGCCTATTAAATGTGGATTACATCTAGTTACTTCCCAGATAGTTCACTTCCCCCACAGTTTTAATGTTCGGTTAACAAAATGGCTGGGAGGGTCAGACCCGGCCAGATAAAGGTAATGGGTGCTATTACTTTGATAAATGGAAGTGAGCGCAAGGCAAGCTGTGGGAGCACCTCAGGAGCTGGAAGGCCTCCAGCCGTTCGGAGAGCTCAGTTCCTGGCTAGACCTGCATCATTTGGGGTGCTTGGGGGAAGCAGAACTTCCTGGAAATGACCTGTATCTCACGTTATGCCTTCTCTGTGCATGTAGCCTATGCAGGGGTCATTTCGTAGAAAAAGAGGTGCAGGAGCTCATTACCATAACTCATTTGCATAACTCATTTGCATATGCCACACCCCCTAACATACCGGAAGTGTGTCAGAAGGCAACACCCACCCCTCAGGCTCCACTCCAAAGGTGAGTGAAACTGACCTGCTCTTCCTCCGTTCCCTTCCCCATCCAATACTTTGTGCAGTAAAAATAAGCGTCAAGAACACACCCTCATTCTCTTCCTGCTCCCTTGAAACCACCAGGTTTCAAGGAGACTTGAGATACCCAGGACATGTGCACCACCCATCCCTTCCCCTTCCCCTCCCCACAACAAGACACCCTGTGAGGTAGGTGGGGCTGAGAGAGGTCTTTTGAGAACTGCTCATGAGAGAACAGCTCTGAGAGAACTTGTGACTGGCCCAAGGCCACACCAGCAGCTGCATGTGGAGGAGTGGGGAATCAAACCCGGTTCTCCCAGATTAGAGTCCAACTCCTGACCACTACACCAAACTGATGGGGTGGAAGCTGCTGAAGGGTTGGTGAAATTTCTCCAGTACTTATGTGCCGTGTGCCCAGATAAAAAATGGTATACTTAGAAAATTTAGATGCCACCTTGAGCAAGTCTCTGGAAAAGCAGCACACAGTCATAAAAGGAACAATGATACAATTATCATTATCAAAACAAAACATTAAAAACAATAAAGACCCTAGCAGGGCTTTCCCCGGGGCGCTGCGCCTCTGCACTGCTCGGGGAAGCCGAGGAGGGGGCAGGGCTTGGTCATGTGCCTGCCCCCTGGGCTCCTCACTCCCGGAGCTGCGCTCCTGTGCGCTCCCGCTCCAACGGACCCCTGAGCCTATGTATGTGTTGATAAGCTACGGGATGCTCAGAATCAAAAAATGTCCACTTTTGAAAAAGAAAGCAAGTTTCTAGTCCTCAGGGGTGGGAAGATCAGCTCTGGAGTACGTGTCCAGTGCCTGACAAAACCTTCCGATGCTCACCTTCAGTGATGGTGGTGATGGGTTATGTGTCACAGGTGCCAACTAAAGGAATACAGGAAAATCCCCTTTTGCAGTGCTTGCAATGTTCTTCCTTGGCACCAAATCAGTCGTTCCACCTTCTGTTGTTAGAGTTCTAGGATGACACCTCCCCTTTCCTGCTGGAAGGAGCCCTGGACAGAGCACAGCCGTGACCCTCTTTGGTTCCTTCCAGCCCAACAAGGCTCCTCAATTACTTCTCCCGCCAGGACATGAAAGTTCGTCCCAGAGGCTCCCACAAGCTCATCAGGGTCTCTTGAGGGCTTCCCCATTCCCTGCGAGGAGAAGATGGACTCAAGCCTCTGTGGTCAGTAGGTGGCCCTTCACCAGGTCATGTGTCTGGGCAGGTATCTTCCTGTGCCAAATTCTGATGCTGGCCCCACAGACGTCTTTGTTGTGTTTGGCTAGGGTTGCCAAGTCTGGGATGGAAAATACCTGGAGACTTTGGGGGTGGAGCCAGGAGAGGGCGGGGTTTGGGGAGGGGAGGGGCCTCAGCATAACACAATGCCATAGAGTCCCCCCTTCAAAGCAGCCATTTTCTCCAGGGGAGCTGATCTCTGTCAGCTGGAGATCAGTTGTAAAAGCGGGAGATCCCCAGGCCCCACCTGGAGGCTGGCAACCCTATGTTTGGCACAGTCTGAAGTCCCTCCTTTGTTTGCCTGATTCTCCTACGACATCCAAGTGCCTTGTTGTTTTTTACCAAAACATAGGGGAAACAGGAACTACCCCAGACTCTTGGAAGGATGCATTAATAACATTAATCTCAAAAGACAAGGATAAAACTGATATGGTAAATAACTATAGACCGATCTCATTATTGAACGCCGATTATAAAATATTTGCAAGTATTTTGGCAGAAAGATTTAAAAAGATATTAATACGAATCATCAATAAAGACCAAGTAGGCTTTCTTCCAAAAAGACAATTGAGAGAAAATATAAGAACATTAATTAACATTCTTGAATATTACGAGGCACATCCAGAAAAATCGGCAGCTTTAATGTTCATGGACGCTGAAAAAGCGTTTGATAATCTATCATGGAAATTCTTGTTAAACAAACTAGAAGATTCTAAGCCAGGAGACAAATTTAAAACCATGGTGAAAGCAATTTACAAGTGCCTTGTTGTTGATTTAGGCAGTTCGCTCCTAAAAGGCACATGAGGATGAACCTGGATTCTGTAGCTGCTGTTGTTAGTTTTGCTGTGCAGCACAAAAGTTTCCTTTTTTGTTTTGGTTTTTTTTGGGGGGCGGGGTGCAAGTTTAACTTCTTCTGCCAATGGGCCACGCGTGGCTTCCTGGATCTACTCTGTTTTTCCTGTTTTGGAAAATATTTTAATCCACCTTTGCTCTCTCTCTCTCTCTCCCCCTCCCTCTGGGTTGTTGTTTTTTTTTGGGGGGGAGGACAATTTTGATAATTATCCACTTTTTCTTTTCTTTCTTTCTAAGGGGTAATAGAAACTTTGCCCCAGCCTTGCAGAAAAGCATGATATTTTATGTGTGCACTTTTTTCCCTCTTCAATTTTTGGATCTTTGGCTCCCTGAAAGTGTCTGAAAGGACACTTTCCCCATCTTTAACAGCCTGATTTGTGTCAAATAAACCCTGTTAGATTTACGGATGCCAATGGCCCTTTAACTCCTTGCCTTAAATTCAACCCAAAACATTCCTTTTACACCCCACTCCAGTGATGGAACTCTGTCCACAGAAAGCATCTCCCAATGTGCAGATTATTCACTGGCCTTGGGATCATGGGCACCAGATCAGAAGCACATCTGGCTATGCATCGAAATTAGAAAGTCATCTATCAGCTTAACATTCAGGTAACTATTACACACCCACAATTAGAACTGGCTTGGGGAGTTACCAGTTTAATGTGTTTCCTGGCCTGGTGTTTTACAGGCATTGTTTTTTCCTCCTCCACAGCTCTAGAGAAATCATTTTATATTTTAATCCAGATGTGGAAAACGTCATTTTGTTTTATAACTTCAGTGTCCTTTCTTAAATGTGCGGAAAATACTTTTTTATGGGGGCCAATTTTTGCTTTTTCCTTTTCACCTCAAAGCCGATACGGTTTCTTTCCTTTAAACCTCAGTTCCCTTTCCATGCCTGTCATAAGCCACTCCCTGGTTTGGCTCCTGTTCTGATCACTGATTGCCAGCAGGGAGCCAGTTTTTGTTCGGTCGTTTGGCTGTTCACAGGCACGTCGAGCCTGTTCATCCAAATACTTTTCTCATATTCAAACAGTGCACGTGTTCCACTGTGCACATTTATGCACAACCCGTGAAACTTCTACCTCCCCCCTGCCTCACGGACCTGGGTTCACTGCGCATCCATTGGCATTTTTAATATGCAGAGTGTAAGGCATTACGTACAGGGTGCAGTATTTATATAAGTTACATACGTGTAATGCTACTTTATTGAAGCACAAATAACAACGAAAATTGCATCAATTGGCGGGGAGAATTGGTGCAAGCGAAAATCATACAAGGGAAAATCAAAACAGGAATTTGGGGCTTGAGACAGCAGGGATAAGAAATTCAAAATCGTCCGTACAGATCATCGATTGCCTGACAGCTTTCCTAGTTTGTCTCGAGGGATGTGGAATGGTACAGTACATCCTGATCTTATTGTCAGCTAATGCTGCCATCCCCTGCCCGGGAAATGGGATGGCTAACCCCTGACGTCAATACTGTGGAATGTTATGTTATAGTTCTCATGGCATGATTATTGCTCTCCCCACTCCTCCGACCTTGAGAGACTGTTGGTGCTGGTTTATGTATATTTTCTTCTGTCTGGCTATAAGTCTTCCCACTTATTTCCTGGGAACTGGGAACCAGTATTTTAAGCGCCTTTTTCTTTTCCTAATGATTGGTTTCAATGCACTGCCCCAAGTCTCTTTGAATTCTGTATAACTGTCCTGGTTTCAATAGTGCCTGCCATTACTAACACAAGAAGTGCAGATGACCGTAGCAGACCTTTCTCAATAAAGCATTTGCCTTGAAAACCCTGATGGGGTCACCCAAAATTGTCTGCAACTTGACAGCACTTTACACAGTTTATCTTGAACTTAAAGAACAAAGGGCATCTTGGCTTTTAAATCGGTGGAGGGCAGACAACGACAATATTGATCAGAGTAAAGCAGGAGTCCCAAAATAAAGGAAATCACCAAAAAGGCAGTGTGGAATGATGGTCAGGATCTGGAGATTTGGGTTTATATCCAACCACACACACACACCCACACACCCCACACACACTTGCCATGAAGCTTGTTTAGGGTTGCCAGGTCTGGGTGAGAAAATACCTGGAGACTTTGGGAGTGGAGCCAGGAGATGGCGGGGTTTGGGGCGGGGAGGGGCCTCAGCATGGTCCAATGCCATAGAGTCCACCCTCCAAAGCAGCCATTTCCTCCAGGGGGGCTGATCTCTGTCAGTGGGAGATCAGTTGTAAAAGCGGGTGATCCCCAGGCCCCGCCTGGAAGCTGGCAACCCTAAGCTTGTTGGGTGGCCTTGGGCTAACCACACTTTCTTCATGGGGTTGTTGTGGAGAGAAAACAGAAGGCAGAATGGTGTCGAGTACCTCTGGTTCCTCAGAGGACGGGCGTGATAGAAAACGGTACTACAGAAACAATTGCATTACAACCAAAGTAGAGATTTCCATGATGCATAACAGCAGAGAGAAAGGAGATTCCTTGGTGTAAGAACTGGGGGTGTTTCAAGCACGACCCTGTTTTCCATCTGTGGGACATGGGAGCGCGTGTATGCCAGGTTTTCTGTGCAGACAAACTGTCGTGCAAAGGGATTCTTGCAGGCGACAACATCCAGATGTCACTGCCGTCAAACCCTGCACCATCTGGCTGCCGTGAGTGGAATTTCTTTTTCCACGGCGCCTGTCCCCGCCCCCTCCGCCCGGTCCCACGCTGACCAAGGGTGCCAACTCATGGGAAACAGCCTGAACTCTTGGAAATGGTCAGCAAATCCGTTCCCATCCCAGACTCTTCTGGCTTCTCGCAGGAAAGCATTTCCAACTGAAATAAAACTAATAATAACTTTTTAAAAAAAGCCCTGGGGTATTAGCCATGAAGGAATGCCTGCCAAGAAACCGAACCCTCCGCGTTTGTATCCTGGCACGACAAATGCAGGGAAGGAAACACTTGACGGTGGGAGCTTGATTGGGTTCGATTTGCTTTTAATAAGGGGAGGAAGGAAAGCACTGGAGGCCCTAGCAAGTTGCTTTTCAGAAGGTCCCTGTACATCGTCAGGGAAGAAGGAGGCCTAGTCTTCCGAAACACCAGAGGAGGAGGTGAACTGTTCTGGACGGCAGCCTGAATTCAGATTGCGAATGGAGTCTTTACATTACACATTTTAATGAGGCATTCCCCAAAGCCTAAAACAGAGACCTCATACAGGAACAGTGATTTAGAATCAGGTAAACCTGAATTGAAATTAAACTAGGTTTTCTCCCCTGCAGGGGGGATTTGGAGGGCATGCTGGGTGGGGGTGAGGCTGTCCCCAACGTGATGACAGGGACGCAGTGTCCTGCGCACACGCCCCCTGCTTCCCCCCAACTATTTAAAGGGAACCTTCCCTTTAAATGGTTGGGGGGGAAGCGGGCACCCACTTGCAGGGTACATGCAGGCAACCCCCTGCGAATTTGCAGCTTGTGGGGCAGACACACCCAGCACCCACTCTTTCCAAGCAGATCCACAGATGACTGTTGGGGGGGTGGAGCTTCCCCCACTGGCTGTGAGACTTCTGATTAGATCCAATAAGCCAGGCCTTGTATTTCAAATCAAAGTCTTTATTCTTAATGGTCTTTCAGGAACACACTTGCGTTGTTAGTGATACCAGATACAGAAGAGGAGGAATTGATAAAGTGAATTCAAACTAGAGAAAAAACGAGGGTACCAATGGCAAAAGACTAAACAAGCGCCAAAATGTACTACCGTTACTTGCCCAGGAAAAAAGGCATGTAAGCAGAGCTACATTCTCATCCCCGGCCCTGTGATTTCCCTACATGCAATCCTCCGCAAAAGACACCAGGAAAAGCAGAGGCCCAGTTGCCCAAGGTTACAAATGAAGCAACAGAGATAACATGAGTCTAGCAAAACATCTGAGCTCATTCCAGAGGAGGAGGGGTGAGGAGGGGGGGGGAAGGAACCGTCAGAGCAGAAGCTGATGCCGATCTCCCGCCGGGACCTGCAACCGGGATAAACATAGAAAAGCAAAACATGACAGGGAACCTGACACTGGCCAGCTGCCCAGTGTCTGGGGGGAGCCCCAAAAATCACGGGATCCCCCACTTCCACCTGAGGACTGGTATCTCTGAATTAAACTTTGCTGCTTGTTGCTTAGTTTGGATGAAAGACTGGTTGTTGTTGAGAGACAGAAGGTTATTAGAATTGGAAGGTCACGATTTGAGATCTGGGTGGCATGGCTATTTGGGGTATGGAAAAACTAAGGTCGATGTGGACTTTAAAACGCACTACATTAGACGTGTGATCTTGAGGATATGGAATAAGTTTAAATCTAGATTATGTCCAAAAACACCTTTTGTGCCTTTCAACACAAGAAGCATTTCATAGATGTGCACTGTTAATTAAACATAAATGGTTATCATGATATACTGGACTTCTCTCGGGGAGAGTGTAAGAAGTATGGAGAAGACCTATTAAGAGAAGGATACATTTGTCAATGGTTTTTTATGCACAACTGTTGGAAAGGTTTCAAGGGTCTGGAAAGCTCTTCCATAGCCAGTTACAGGGCTGGCAATTCTGGGTTGGGAAATACCTGTAAATATGAGGGGTAGAGCCTGGGGAGGGCACGGTTTGGGGTGGGGAAGGATCTCAGCAGGGTATAATGCCATAGAGCAGGGGAGTCAAACATGTGGCTTGGGGGCCGGATGAGGCCCCCCCCCCCCGAGGGCTTCTATCAGGCCCGCAAGGGACTGGCTGTCTCCTGCTTCTTCCTCCGGTTCTGCTGCTGCAGCAGCATCCTAACTTGCTTTCCCAGACTCTCTCTGTCGCTCAGGAGAGATAGATGGGCAAGCTTCTGCTCCCTGCCCTGGGCCGAGGCTCCTCCCCCTCCCAGATTGCTACAGCACAGACATTTTGATGCAGTAATTCAGAGCAAGACGTGTCAGTTATCAGGGACTGTTAAATAAACAAAATATTGCAAGAATGCTAATGTTTCAGGCGTGTTTTTATTTTAAGTTAAAGCTGCTTCCTGTTTAACACTAACTGATTAACAGTTTAACTGACTCCCTGCTAATGCGGCATGCCCAAAGGCCTCTTGGGACTCCCAGCTTGGGAGTAGGGTTGCCAAGTCCGGGTTGGAAAATACCTGGAGACTTCGGGGGTGGAGCCAGGAGAGGGCGGGGTTTGGGGAGGGGAGGGGCCTCAGCATGGTATAATGCCATAGAGTCCACACTCCAAAGCAGCCATTTTCTCCAGGGGAGCTGATCTCTGTCAGCTGGAGATCAGTTGTAAAAGCAGGAGATCCCCAGGCCCCACCTGGAGGCTGGCAGCCCTACTTGGGAGTGTTAGTTCTAATTCCCTTGGCTGTGGTTGCAGTAAGGCCAGCTGAGAACTACAACTCCCAAAGTGCAACACATCAAAAGTGGGGGTGTAAGAATGGAGGAGATTACGGCAGCAAGATTATTATATGCACAGAAATTGAAAACTTCGACGATCCCGACAGTAGAAGAATGATTGATGAAGAGGCTAGAATGGCTAAAGTCACTTCTTCGATTAGAGAAAAGACTATAGTTATATTTTTGGTTAACTGGAAACCTCTTATTTTTGCATGGAAGGGGGGGAAATGTAGATCTGATGATTAAGGAGAATTTTAGATAATAGAAGGGGTTTTTTTTCGTTTTCATTTTGTTATAATTTAAGAGCAAGTCACCATAATATCAGACTTAAGTATCAAGTCTGCAGTTGTATTTGTCGTCTAGAAATACGGAAGTTCCGTTTGTATCATCAACTTCTTTTTTTTTGTCTTTTTTCCTTCCCCCCCCCCTTTTCTCTTTTCTCCTGTACTTTTATTGTTTTAAAAATTCTCTGATAACAATTAATTCTTTAAAAAAAGGAACGGTGCTTTGGAAAAGACAGGTGCACGGAAATAGGGACCAGCCCTGGCTGGTAAACAGGGAGCGCCCCCCCTCCCGTGTCTGCACCCCCCCAGCCCCGCTGTTCCTTTCCATAGCTGGGGTCTGGCTGCCACGCGGGAGGCAAGGACACTTGAAAGCTGGCCCCGGGAGGCACTTTTAGCTCTTGCAGTCCCTTCCTGTCACCAGAGCTTTAGTGCTCAGACCTTGGGAAACTAATTTGCAGTTCTTTGGCCTGAATTTCATACCTGGCTTTTATTTATTTTCCCCTCCAGAGCCTGCCTTGTCTGCCTGCCCAGGTCTCGGCAGCTGAGCTGACCCCCCGCCGAGCCTCCCAGGGTGGTTTAGGAACAGAGGAGGGTTTTGGGGGGGGGGGTGCAGGAAGATCTATTTTATTTATTGCAAGCCTGCAGCTTTGGAACAGCAACAGCCAGGCTTTCGGGAAATGGAAGGCTGACCAGCCACGCTCCCCGAGTGATTAAAAATACTTTCTTTTTTTTAACAGTTGGAGGCCTCCAGCAAGACAGCTCCCAAGGGAGCTGGCAAAACACCTACCACAGTCGTGAGCTCAGGGATTCAGAGCCCCCAGCCGTCCCTGGACAATTAAAGAGGAAGTCCTCCCTTGGTGTTCGTAAGGCAGAAGCGGGGAAGACACTGCCGCAGCACAAAGCGCAATTAATCTCAGGCATACGTGGGAGGTGGCAGTTTTCCAGTCAGGGAGACAACCCTCTAGGGTTGTCATCCTCCAGATGGGGCCTGGAGTTCTCCTGGAATTACCGCTGCTCTCCAGATGACAGAGCTCAGTTCTTTTGAAGAAAATGGCTGCTTTGGAAGGGGAACACGGTGGCATCATACCCCGCTGAGGCCCCTGCCCACCCAAACCTCCAGCCTCCCCGAGTGAAAAGTATTGGACTCGGGAGACCAATGGAGTGGGTTCCAGCATGGTTAACTTTATGGAGGTCAGTACAAGCATGGGGAGAGAGAGCGGGGATCCTGCTTATATGCGCAGGTAACTCCCCGGGGTATTGGTCAGGCAGAGAGTAACCTTCCCGCCAGAGGTTGTCATAGGGCCATTTAAATGTCCTCGGTCTCTGGTAGGTCGGCGGTCAGGATCCGGGGGGTCTATTGTCTTTCAGGATGGCGCCCAGAGGCGGCTACGGTGGTAGGCGTGTGTTGATCTAGGGGCAGCCTCGTACGTGACTCAGGCAACGTGCACAGGACATAACACTCCTCCCCCCACAGTCCAAGCCCCCCCTTAGCAAACATAGTCCCTCAAATAGTCTGGTCTTCTCCGTTCCCAGCCCGACCAGCAGGGGCTCCCATAGGGTTGCCAAGTCCAGGTTGGAAAATACCTGAGGACTTTGGGGGTGGAGCCAGGAGAAGGTGGGGTTTGGGGAGGGGAGGGGCCTCAGCATGGTACAATGCCATAGAGCCCACCCTCCAAAGCAGCCATTTTCTCCAGGGGAGCTGATCTCTGTCAGCTGGAGATCATTGTAAAAGCAGGAGATCCCCAGGCCCCACCTGGAGGCTGGCAACCCTAGGCTCCAGGCTGTCAGTGTCTGGGGCCGTTGCTTGCCCATGGGGGCTGGAGTGACTGTAGCTGGCAGGTCGGCCACTTCTTCTGGTTGGCTGATGACCGGAGGGGCAAAGTCTCATGAGGGCTCTGGTGGGGCTGTCGCCTGCTCCGGGACAGGGCTCCCCCTGTTGTCCTTGTCCATAATCAGGTCCAGAGCTTCCGTCTCGGCCCACCCCGTGGGGACAGAGGAGTCTGCGCGGCGTCTCAGCTGGTCTACGTGGTGCCACCAGAGTTGCCCTTCCTCCGTGGCCACCTCGTACGCGAGAGGGCCATTGACACGGGTGACCTGGGCAGGGACCCACGGGGGTCCTCTTACATAGTTCCTTGCGTACACCGGGTTTTCAGGGTAAAACCCTCTCTGTGCTCGTGGCGTGTGAGGCTCCTTGGTGCTGCCCGCTGCTTGGTCCTGGTTCAGGCGGTCTAGCTGGGACGTCAGCCATCGACCCATGAGGAGCTCTGCCGGACTATGGCCTGTGGTGGTGTGGGGTGTGGTCCATTGTCCAAAAAGGAACACCGTCAGCTTGTGTTCCCACTCGCCTTGGTCCATCCTCCGCAGGGCCTCCTTCATTGTGCGCATCATCCTTTCGGCTTGGCCGTTGGTGGCAGGGTGGAAGGGCGTGGACCTTATGTGTCTGATTCCGTGCAGCTCCGTGAACCGCAGGAACTCGGCAGATGTGAAGGCCGTGCCGTTGTCTGAGACCACTGTATCTGGCAGGCCGTGTGTGCTGAAAATGCGCCACATCACTCGGATGGCTGCCTCTTAGGACGTAGATTTCACTGGCACGACTTCTAGCCACTTGCTTTGGCTGTCCACTAGGATGAAGAACAGCAGTCCCTGGACCGACCCAACGAAGTCAATGTGGACCCGGGACCACGGGGCTTGTGCCAACTTCCACGGCCAGACTGGTGCATGAGGGGGATCAGGCCGAGATTCTTGGCATTTTCCGCAGGCCTCCACATCTGTGGAGTCTCACATTATGTCACACAGGAGGTGGTGGTGGCTACAAGCATGGATGGCTTAAAGAGGGAATTAGATAAACATATGGAGCAGAAGTCCATCAGTGGCTATTAGCCACAAGGTATAGATAGGAACTCTCGGTCTGGGGCAAGTGATGCTCTGTATTCTTGGTGCTTGGGGGGGGCAACAGTGGGAGGGCTTCTAGTGTCCTGGCCCCACTGCTGGACCTCCTGAGGGCACCTGGTGTTTTTGGCCGCTGTGTGAAACAGAGTGTTGGACTGGATGGGCCACTGGCCTGACCCAACATTGGCTTCTCTTATGCTCTTATGTTTTTATGTCAAAAACTCCTACCATCACACTGGGTGACCCAGGGTTTTTTGCTTTTATTAATATGGGAGGCTGGCAAAGCAAGAGGTTTTTACCCCCTGCTTTATTCTACCTCAAGGAGTCTCAAAGCAGCTTATGATAATCTTCCCCTCCTCTCCCCACAACAGGCACCTTGTGAGGTAGGTGGGGCCGAGAGAGTTCTGAGAGAACTGTGACTGGCCCAAGGTCAGCCAGCAGGCGTCACATAGACAAGAAGCAGGGAATCAAACCCGGTTCTCCAGATTAGAGTCTACTGCCCTTAACCACTACACCATGCTGACTCTAACCTCTGTATAATTAGATGCAGTAACTTAGAGCTATGTGTACACTGCAATTCTGCAAAAAAAAAGGGGGGGGGTATTTTAAGAGAGGGAAAGCAGCCAGTCAACCCCCCCATCATGCCTAGAGCTATTTCAAGATCAGAATACCCTCCCTGAAGAACAGTCTGTCTGTGGTACTCCACGTTCAGTATTCCAGATATACATATTAATCCTTTCAATAAGACTGTAAGATAGGCCAGTTATATAGTCATGTTGCAGAATGGGGGCCAGTAGATCACAGCTTATGATGAAGGCCCCCTTATGAGAGAAACGACGGCTGAGGGGTGACATGATCGAGGTTTATAAGATGATGCATGGGACAGAGCAGGTAGAGAAAGAAGTCCTTTTCTCCCTTTCTCACAATACAAGAACTCGGGGGCACTCCATGAAATTGCTGAGCTGTCAGGTTAGAACAGATAAAAGGAAGTCCTGCTTCACCCAAAGAGTGATGAACACATGGAATTCACTGCCACAGGAGGTGGTGGCGGCTACAAGCATGGACGGCTTCAAGAGGGAATTAGATAACCATATGGAGCAGAGGTCCATCAGTGGCTCTTAGCCACAAGGTATAGATAGGAACTCTCAGTCTGGGGCAAGTGATGCTCTGTACTCTTGGTGCTTGGGAGGGGAGGGCAACAGTGGGAGGGCTTCGAGTGTCCTGGCCCCACTGCTGGACCTCCTGAGGGCACCGGGTGTTTTTGTCCTCTGTGTGACAGAATGTTGGAATGGATGGGCCACTGGCCTGCTCCAACATTGGGTTCTCTTATGTTCTTATGTTCTCTCATTAGCTTGTGGCAAAGGCACGATTTGCTCGGGGAATTTCCAGACCACGGCTCACTCCCTCAGCTCCTACACAATACCAGTTCCCAAAAACTTAGTGCCCTTTTTCGGCAGGACAGAATCAGTTATGGTTCAGCAAGTGAAACTTCAGCGAGTGAAAAGAAATCATGCCACGTTCCAGCATTTACATAAAGAACAGAATTTTTTTTTCTTCTTCAAGCACTGCAAACATGTAGCCCAAACGATGATCAATACCATTGTTCCAAGCTGCGAGCCTGTAAAAACCAAACACACACCATTCCAGATTTCTACCTGAATCAAAAAGCTGCCGTCCTTCGCTCGTTCCTAAACCCCCTTTTCAATTCCCACTTTTTTCTGGTCTCCTTCCCTACTGGTGGTGGTACATTGCTGGCATGCCCCTCTGGCAGAAATAGGAACGTAAGGACATTTGGGACACTTACAACTGTGAATTGCCATTCTGCCACGTTCAACACCCTCCTCAGATTTTCTGAACATTAAACCACAGAGCGATTGGGGCTGTGGGTGCCTCACTAGCACGCATGCGTGTCAATGTATGTGCACGGATGGGAAGACCCCGCGCGGCGCACGGTTTGCCGTTTCGTGCAAACCGCAGCCGCCAAGGTGGCCTTCGAACCGCAGGCTGCAGGACGACGACAGGGAGTTTCTGTAGTGCGTCATCAGCAAAAGCACAGACTCAAAAATCAGTGAAAGATTAGCTCTTAACAGAATCCATTAATGCAAGATGCAGAACGCAGGGTTGAGGCTTCAGCGGTAAACGGTAGACGGCAGATGCAGGGCTCGGGGAAGGATCCTTGGGGAGGGAAGCGGGAGGTTGCCAGCGTGTCCCTGTTTCTCTCTGGGAAACGCAGGAAGGTCTGTTTTGGAAAATAAACACTGTGTTGCAGCCCTGGGGCTAGAATTCGTTTTCTCTTCTCCCCCCCACCCCCCCACCCCGATCTTTTCAAATGCAGCCAGAGAGGCTGCTTCTTCCACAGGGAGACCACGGTGGAAACAAAGAGAAAAGGGTTGGGATTTTCCCAACGGAAGCCTTCATTTCCCCCAAAGATGGAGTGACGGGAAGGATGTTCCGCTTCATGGGTGACCTATTTAATTTGGCCCCCTTTCTGATGCCCGAGAAAGCCACACTGTGGCTCAGTTTGGCGTGGTGGTGAAGTGCGCGGACTCTGATCTGGGAGAACCGGGTTTGATTCCCCACTCCTCCACTTGCGCCTGGCTGGATGACCTTGGGCAAGCCATAGCTCTGTCCCAGCTGTTCTCTCAAGGACAGCTTGGGAAAGAGCTCTCTCAGCCCCACCTACCTCACAGGGTGTCTGTTGTGGGGAGGGGAAGGGAAAGGAGTTTGTAAACCGCCCTGAGACTCCAAGTGAGTGAAGGGTGGGGTATAAATCTAATTTCTTCTTCTTCTTCTTCTTCAAAACAACCAAAAAATACCACAGGGAGAGCAGTTCCTCAGGGGAGGGTGCCACTGTCTGTGGCTCCCAATTCAGCTCCCACCAGGGACGAATTTAGACACAAAGGGTGGGATTAAGCACAGAGACAGAGACACCAGAGCAATACACGCCCCGTGTCTGTCTCTCAGTTTGGGGAGATCCGCCAATCTCTGCCTGATCACCTGACTAAGGCCCGCCTTGCCCAACCCAGCCCAGCAAAGCAGAAGTGGCCTGAGGCGGTAAGTCAACATCGGTGGCCATGTTAGCCTGTCTGTAGCAGCAGCAAAGAGTTAAGAGTCCAGCAGCACCATAAAGACTAACACGATTTGTAACAGGGTGTGAGCTTTCGCCGGGCTCATTCCGTAGCAGGAGCTCCTCTGCATATTAGGCCGCACCCCCCCCCCGATGTAGCCAATCCTCCAAGAGCTGACAGTAGCCCCTGTAAGAAGGGATCCGTAAGCTCTTGGAGGATTGGCTACATTAGGGAGGTGTGGCCTAATATGCAAAGGAGCTCCTGCTACGGAATGAGCCCTGAGCTTTCGTGAGGCACAGCTCACTTCTTCAGATGACGTGGTAGGGATGGCCAGCTGTGGTTGGCAATGCACAATATAAGCCTGGCAGGGCAACGGAGCTCCCACGCACGCTTGCCACTGTGCTCAAGCTGCATGGAATGAGGGAAAAGGGAAGTCAGGCAGAAGGGCAATTGCTGCTAAATCACCACCCCTCTCCTTCGGGAAGATTCTCCCAGTTCACTGGAATTCCTTTGCTCCAGGCAACTGGACTACTGATTGGATTCACTGATTTTTCAGTTTAAAAGCTGGTCTTTCTACCAGAAGGAGGCAGCCCTTGCTGGGAGGACAGAATCGGGCGTAACACACGCGGAGAGCAAGTCGCTTCTTGGGCTTTTTTATTGAGCACGGATCAGAACTCGGCAAGGTCTTTGGGCTGGGACAACCGTGCGACAAGGGAAACCTCGGCGGCGTCTTCTCCCGCACAGTGCTCGCCCCACGCCGTCAGCTTCAGGACAGGGCTCCGCTACTGCTGGTCACAGATCCACGAGAAACCGAGCAACCTGGGAGTGGTATTTGGGTTTCAAGTAGTCCACCAGCTCCTCTTTGCTGACCCAGACATGGTCCAGTTTCTCCTTGGGGAAGGGCGGTTGGCTGTGCTGCAGGAGGGCTTTGAAGAAGAACACCTTGGCCCCCACACCGGTGTCTGTCCGGACCACTCGGGGAAACTTGTACTTGTAAAAACCGCATGGCGCGTTCCCCAGGAACTTGGCCTCCCAGTGCCTTCCTTGGAAGTCCAGGAATCCAGACATGGTGGGGAAAGAAGGAAACATCCAAGTAAAGAGCAGGTCGTACAGAGAGATTTAAAAATCTAGGGGATCAAAAATGCCCTCCCTCTACAGGTGCTTGGGGGGGCTGGTATACATCTATTTAAGCACGGTGCTGATGCATTTCCTGGCTAATGTTCTCAACCCAGCATGCAGCTCATATCTCAGACTGGGCCTTCCGCTTTTCCCATAAACACACCCTAGCAAATGGCAACTTGGGACAGTTCGGATAACCTTATCTGCTGTGCGTGGCTGCAACTTGTGCCTGCTGGTCCCACCCCCGGGAGTATCCGTCCTGCCTCCTGGTCTGCGGAATGTATGTCCGAGAGCGTCGCGGTTGAATAGCGCCTACGTGTAAAATCAGGGTGCATAACCCCAAATTACTGTCCAGGATAAAATCAGGAAATCCCCGCTCTCCTGGCGTTTCACAAACTGTGCTAAACTGATCTATTACACAGGGCATATTTGCAAAGTAACAGGACTTTATTATAACGGAACGGTTCCGGAAGAATAAAGGGAAACAGGCTGTGGACAATACGACTGTGTACAGTAAATACTATCCTGTTGCTGATATCTACTGTGCAATTAGGTAATTTCTGCACCATTTATCATGCCACGTTCACGCTTATGCTTTGCTTCAGCTTTGTTCCAGATTTTTATTTTGTTTTAATTCCCATAACCCTAACCCTATTATACTGTATACTGGATGCCCTGTCCTGTTGACTTGTGCCATGTAATCTGCCTCGAGTCTCACTCACAGCAGAGAGCCAGTTTGGTGTCGTGGTTAAGTGCGCGGACTCTAATCTGGGAGAACCGGGTTTGATTCCCCACTCCTCCACTTGCACCTAGCTGGATGACCTTGGGCAAGCCATAGCTCTGGACCAGCTGTTCCCTCAAGGACAGCTTGGGAAAGAGCTCTCTCAGCCCCACCTACCTCGCAGGGTGTCTGTTGTGGGGAGGGGAAGGGAAAAGGAGTTTGTAAGCCACTCTGAGACTCCCTTGGGGAGTGGAGGGCGGGGTATAAATCCAATCTCTTCTTCTCTTCTTCTTCTTCACTGAGAAAGGCAGACTGTTTAGATGGCAGAAATCCGGAAACAGGCATGAAATCTGAAACACAGCTGAAGCATAGCGTGAGCATCGACGTGACATGCTGAACAGGGCAGAAATGACAGAGGAGGATAATACATATGGCAACAGATGGTACTTACCATACACACTGGTGCGCAAACCTTGTCCCTTCACCAAAGCATTGGTCTAAACCATTTCAGTACAGTACGGACCTAATCAGCTGCGTGATAAAGTCCTCCTCAATAAGTCAGTTCTGCAGAGGTTATGGAAAGTTAGGGAAGCGGGAGCCATCCTGACCTAACCCATCAGGCCATTCCAGAACAGAGAATGCCCATATGCAGGCGCTTGCTAATCTTGCCTGTTTTTAGGACAGCACCTACAAATGCTCAGATGAGCGACACGGTGATAGTCAAGCACAGGGGGAGAGGCAGTCCCACAGATAGGAGGGACCGAAGCCATGAAGAGCTTTCTAGGTGACAGCGAATACCTTGAATTGAACGCAGTAGCTGATGGGCAGCCAGTGGAGGGAATGCAAAATTGTCAGATCCTCTGCCATTAATTGTCCCTGGTCTGGGGTCTCTATCAGTAATTTACTGCTAGCCTTGAAGTTTATTGCCTGTCCTGCTTAATGTGTCTTTTCTTCCCCGGGAGGATGGCTTGCCGCATTCCACCACGTCACATAAACAGTCTGGCTATCTTCCCTTGCCTCCTCCCTCTTTTCTCCCTGGCGGCTGAATGGCTTATCTTGCTTTTGTAACCTTGGGGAACTGCTGAACTGATTTTAGCCAGGTGCCTGGCCTGTGAATTGCAAGTAGGGTTCACTAAGGGGCATGGGGGGGCGTTTAGTGTTTTTGCGCCTTTTCTGTGAGAATTAACGGTTTGGGGTTTTTCGTGCTTTTTTATGTTAACACTGATTGGTTCTTCACCTGCCCTTACCTTGCTGTGTATGGTATATTAATCCCTGTTGCCTGTAACCAGTTATCTCTAACAAACATTGAGTACCTGAACCATCATTAAGAAATAAAAAGGACTTTTACTTTCAACAAAGGCCTGGCTTAATTGATTCGACTCAGAAGCCTCACAAGAATAGGAGCCTAGCTCCTGCCGGTAACAAAGCTGGGGCATTCTGCACCAACTGATGTCACCAGATTGACTTCAAGGGGAGATCCATGTAGAGTGCCTTACAGTAGTCTAGTCTTGATGTCACCGTGTCAAGGTAAGGAGCCACCTTATGGGCTAGATGGAGCTGGAAGGAAGCACTTTCTGCTGCTGAATTAACCTGCTCTTCCAGCAGTCATGCTTGATTCTGTGTGACCCCATGTCTCTTAGTTGAGTCAACGAGGATAAACTGGACCCCATCCAAAGAGGGAAGCACAAAGTCCTTCAAGATCTCCATATTCCCAGCTAGCATTACTTCCTTCTCGTCTGGGTTCAGCTTCAATTGGTTTGCTTTCAGCCGTTTTAGTAAGTGAGGCGAAAGACTTCTACCCAAGACCCTGGAGGGTGGTCGAGACTGACCTCGATGGACCAGTGATCTGACTCAACAGAAGGCAGCCATTGTGAGTGAGCTGAGCCACTGGGCAGCGGGGCCAGGAGGCAGAGAAAGGGATCGCCGGAATCATGAGCTAGCAGGAGAGGGGTATGTGCACACAGGCAAACACTGACCTGACAGCTCAACCAGGGCTCGTTCTGCTGTGGCGCGCAGAGTCTCCCCATCCTGCCACTCTGCTTGGGGCAACAGCCAGATCTCTTGGTCGCCGACCTTCTGCTTCACCAACAGCAGCAGGTTCTGGTCCAGCTTCCGGTTCAAAGAAGTCCGATCACCATCCTTGTCGGCGTCTGCCAAGTAAAGAGAGTTCGGAGGTACAGATTAAAAGGAGGCACAGTACAGGTCGCCTTGGCAGCACACTAGAAGAGACGCCCCAACGTGGTGCTAAGGGGCACCAAGACTCCCAACAGGCATCGTTCCTCAATCGCAGATGTTTTTAGAAAGCGAACAAGGCCAGGTGGGGCTTTTGCCCAGCCAGGCTTCTGACTGGCACTGGAGATCTGATTGGCTTTGCATACTTTTCAAAACACGGCTGTAGCGGCAACTGCCACCACAGCCCAAGGATCTGCACCGGGGGACGGAAGGGAAGCTGTGGCAGCCGTGTTGTGGCTGGCTCCACCTTCTGTGGGAGCCACTGCATAGCTGGGCCAGAAAAGGTTTGGGGGGCCCTGCACTAGGAGGCCGGATGACACTTGCAACTCAGACAGGACACATGGGGTGCGCGCGTGGACACACACAAAATCAGCATTTTTTGAGTTCCGGTATACTGAACCTGAAAAATATGGGTATTTCCTGATACTCCTGAATCCCAATATCGGTATGGTATTCGGATTTGGTAAATATTCAGGATCGCCGATTTTTTCCCTGCTCCATTATACCCTATGGGGATATATTGTGAGGGGTGAGTGAAGCGGAGCCTCCTTTTTTAGAAATGCTAGGGACGTGAATACCAGACCCTAGGGATGACAGTCATGTTAGAACCAAAATTTATTTATTCATTTTTTTATTTACTTTATTTCTACCCTGCCTTTCTTTAGAGGGAATGAGATAAACACATGGAGCAGAGGTCCATCAGTGGCTATTAGCCACAAGGTATAGATAGGAACTCTCAGTCTGGGGCAAGTGATGCTCTGTATTCTTGGTGCTTGCGGGGGGGGGGGGGGGCGCAACAGTGGGAGGGCTTCTAGTGTCCTGGCCCTACTGCTGGACCTCCTGAGGGCACCTGTGTGACAGAGTGTTGGACTGGATGGGCCACTGGCCTGATCCAACATTGGCTTCTCTTATGTTTCCAGTGGAGACCCAAAGTAGCTCACATCATTCTTCTCCATTTTATCCTCACAACAACCCTGCAAGGTAGGTGAGGCTGACAATGACTGGCCAACAGTCCTCCAGCAAACTTCCATGACAAAGTGGGCGTTTACACCATTTGCACCACTTTAACCCCTTTTGAAAGAGGTTTAGATGATATGTGCTGTTTCAACAAAGCGATTCTTTGCTTTCTGCACATACTTTTCCTTATGGACACAGGGAAAAGATCAGAGCAGCTTCCCTCAAACAAGCCCAGAAGAGATCAAATAACAGTTGTTCTCTTCAGACTGCATTTGTGTTCCATTTCCACTGTCTCCGAATTAATCGGAGTCTGCTGTAAAGCCAAACACGCCTGACAACACCCCACCAACATCAAGGGAAATCCAACAACCCACACCTGTGATCCGTGGGGCAGGGGTGAACTTGTGCAGCTTCTGTTCCCATGCATCTTCCAAATCTTGGGCCAGCACAATCTCCTTTCCGCCATCATCATCGTCAAACTTGTCTTTCTTTCGCTGCATGCGCTCCTCCTCTGCCAGGCAGCGGATCTCGTGGTCCGAATACAAGCTCTTCTCCAGGTCCATCTAGAGAGCAAACCAGAAAGTTATCAGACCAGGGACCAGAGCAGCAGAGTTCTGCAAGTCACCTGCCTGTGTGGCTCAGGAAATTTGACGATATTATGATTCCGACCACGTAGAACATGTATTGTCTCACGTTAAAACCTGGGAACCTCGGCTTTTTTTTCTGGAGAAGATGGCCAATTCAAAAGCAGTCATGCACTTTTTCATTTTTACACATCAGTAAATTTGGAGTGCCCAAGTTTTGAGGCACTTCTCTCAGCAACAAAAACTGATTAACACACACACACCTCAAAACCCATCAGATGCACAAGACTATTGCCAGCCTCCAAATCTTAATTTCCCTTCTATAATGTTTCTTTTACTCCTTATTTATACCCTGTTTTCTCCCCACTGGGAACTCAAACGCAGCTTACAACTGGTGTTCCCTCTAAGCTGAGTTAGTGTGAGCTAGCTCAGTTTTTTAGCCTCCAGCTCACACATGTTTGTCTTGGCTTAGGAAGGACGGCTCCAGAGCAAACTAATTTATGCAGCAGCCAAACTGCTTGCTCACAACTTTAATACCAGTAGCTCACAAAGTAAAATTTTTGTCCACAAGACTCCACAGCTTAGAGGGAACATTGCTCACAACATACCACTCCCTCCATTTTATCCTCATAACCTATCTCTGCAAGGTAGGTCAGGCAGAAAGTGTGTGCGTTTGGCTCATGTTCACCCACTATGCTGCCATAACAGAGCTTCAAACGTGGCTCTCCCAGACCCTTGTCTCACAGTCTAATCACAACATTACATTGATTCTCCTTAAGATTCTGAACCATTCTCTCCTCCCAAAATTTTATATGAATTGTTTACTGTTCCAAGGGGGAAAAAAACATTAAACTACATATACTCCTCAACCCCAATTTATCCGTGCATATAACATGCACTGGAACCGAGCACAAGACTTGACTCATCGTTTTGTTTTTCCTGTAGGGACCGTTGTGCATTTTTGATCGGCTGCAAAATTAAGTACTATTACGCCTACACTGTTGTAAAACTGTTCTCATCTGGATGGTTTGCCAGCCTTCCAGTGCTTTGAATGTATGGTACACCAGCCTTCCAGTACTGCACTATCAAATATGACCAACATTTCTCAGCAGACAGGGAGACCAGGTGTTTCCAGTTTGGGGAGCTGGATTTTTCTCATCTCTGAAAAGAGATCTTTAGCCGTTTCCCAAGACAAGCTGACTGAGAGATGGAGGATCAAAGATTTTCCAGTGCTTTATTTTTCAGTTACCGGGGGGCGTGGGTTTTTTTTTAGAAAATGTAACCAATTTTCTATGAACTCTCCACTGTTAATTGTAAGTTCTCCCATGTCTCTTTGAATTCTCTATTCAAAACTTCATGCTACTGAAGAGGATTCTGTCCAGTCCTTCATCTGAACAGTGCTTGCCACCGTATTAAGAGATGAGTTGTTAGTCCTCCCCCCACCACCACTGGCCACCCGCTCTGCAAAAATACCATTTAAAGGATCTTTCTGCAAGCAGGGTGGGGGCTGCAGGGCAGCAATACACTGCTTGGGATTCACTGCCCCACTCACTGCAAGCCCCACTTGCAGCCAGCCCTGCGTGCCACTGTCCACGGTGAGTGGGGCGACAGCATGCACACCTGAATCAGCCTTGGGCACTGTTCACAAAAAGGCCCTTTAAAGGGTCTTTTTCTGAGTGGATCATATGGCCGGAGATAGCTCCTCTCTCTTTCTTCTGAAAGATTTAAAGAGCCCTCCAGCTGATCGACAGGGCACATGCTCCCCGACAATCAGCTGAAGCCCTTTAAATCTGGCAGGAGGGGAGGGAGAAGGGTGGCTGTGGGTGGTTGCTCTTGTAGGTGGAGCTTGGGGCATCCCTGCCCACCCTTGACCCCCCCCCCCCCCCCCAAGCAATAAGGGGATCTGGCAACCCTTCTAGGCTGTGCACATGAGCCATTTCTGGAGCCATGCGGGGTCTTGCACTGCCATTTTCCCATTTTACAATGATTGCAGTTATATTCTGCTCAAAATGTGACCTGCTCCGCTCAGTTGGAGGAGGGGGGGTTAGAGGGAACATTGGTGATGGTCAGTATGAGAAATTTCATTTTAAACACATCTACTATTGAAGCTGCTACAATTGCTACCAACTAGCCCTATTCCTAACCTTAGTTCCAAACCAAAAAGAAGACATTTTCATCAGTTATTTTAAAAAGAGCCCAGAGGACGGGCATCTGGTAATCCTAGCAAAACGCTCCGTTCGCTTCCTCTGCAGCGGACCGCCTACCATATTTCAGCTAATTTGCCTGCTTTCTTTTGAAGGGACCAGGTTGCACTCATTCTACAACGCTTGTTAATGTTGACTTCTATTTAAAATACTGCAAACTGTACAACGTTCCTCATCTTAAATGTAGTTATGGTCTGTAAATGTTTGTAATTCGAATACTGATGCTATTTTACGCAATTTAAAAAATATATATACTGCAAACTCAGCTTCCGACCCGCCCCCTTCTCCCGCTGGGCCAATGAAACGACCCTCCCCGACTCAACCTCCACCCCCTTCTCCCGTCCGCGCATGCGTGGCTCCCTCCTCACCTCCGCCACAAGCTCCGCCATCTCCTTCTCCAACGGGCTCATCGCCTGCGTCACTCTGGGCGGCCTCTGCAAGCAAAGCGCCCCCAGCAGCCTCCATTTCGACCCGGCAGCCCCCGAGCTCGAGAGCCCACGACAGCAGCCGCGGCCGCCGAAATCTCCCCGGCTCCATCCGCGCAGGGCCCCGAACAGCGCCCTGTAGCTGGGCGCCGCCATCTTCCCACAATGCACCGCGACGGGCGGCGCCGGCTCGCCCCACAATGCAACGCGGCTCCCCCGGCAGGGCCGGGCGGCGCCATCTCCGAGGGGTTTCCAAACCTAGCTTCGCCGCATCCATTTCTTCCATCCAGAAAAGACACCGCGAGGGGGGGGGGGGGAGAAAACCTTCCTTCGTACAGAGAACAGCCAAGGAAGGCAGCGAGGGACAGAGCGGCGGCGTTTGGTACCGGAAAGTTTCCCCGTTTGGTACCGGAAGTCCCGTTTCTGTGGCGCTCTAGCCTCCCGTCTCTGTGGTCTGAGCGGTTCTCGGAAGAGGGGCAGGACGGTGGCGCGGAGGGACCATGTTGGCTGCCTTGTCGGCTGCTCGACGGAGGCTTTGGGGGGGCGATTCTGGGTAAGAGGCTGCGGGTGGGTGAGTGGGTGGGCGGGGGCAGAGTGGAGAGGGCAGCTCCGCTTAGGGCCCACTAGGGTCCCTCTGCTAAGTTTTACAGGCGCCCGCATGCATGCATGCATGCATTGGTCTTTCTGGTACACCTTGATCCTGAACCGGAAGCTGGCTTATACCAAATCAGAAGTTTGATCCACCTGGATCAGTATTGTCTGCTCTGGCTGGCAGCTGCTCCCCGTGGTCTCAGGTGGAGGTCCAGTGAAAGGCATCATCACCCGAGCCAGTTTGTCCTAGTGGTTAAGTGCGCGGACTCTAATCTGGGAGAACCGGGTTTGATTCCCCACTCCTCTGCTTGCACCTGCTGGATGACCTTGGGCAAGCCATAGCTCTGTGCCAGCTGTTCTCTCAAGGAGCTCTCTCAGCCCCGCGTAGAGAAGAAGAAGAAGAGATTGGATTTACACCCCGCCCTTCACTCACTTGTAGTCTCAGAGCGGTTTACAAGCTCCTTTCCCTTCCCCTCCCCACAACAGGCACCCTGGGAGGCAGGTGGGGCTGAGAGAGCTCTTTCCCAAGCTGTCCTTGAGGGAACAGCTGGTACAGAGCTATGGCTTGCCCAAGGTCATCCAGCCAGGTGCAAGTGGAGGAGTGGGGAATCAAACCCGGTTCTCCCAGATTAGAGTCCGCGCACTTAACCACTACACCAAACTGGCTCTCACAGGGTGTCTGTTGTGGGGAGGGGAAGGGAAGGGAGTTTGTAAGCAGCTCTGAGATTCCAAGTGAGTGAAAGGTGGGGTATAAATCCAACCTCCTCTTCTTTTTCAGAGTAAGGCATCATCACCTGAGCCAGTTTGGTGCAGTGGCTAGTGCGCAGACTCTAATCTGGGAGAATTTACTCCTCCACTTGCACCTGCTGGATGACCTTGGGCAAACCATAGCTCTGTACCAGCTATTCTCTCTAGGACAGTTGTCTCAGAGCTCTCTCAGCCTCACCTACCTCACAGGGTGCCTGTTGTGGGGAGGGGAAGGGAAAGGAATTTGTAAGCCGCTCTGAGACTCTAAGTGAGTGAAGGGCGGGATATAAATCCAATCTTTTCTTCTTCTTTAACTGGATACCCCGGGGATTGAACCTGGGACCTCCTGCATACCAAACAAATGCTCTGTCGTTGAACCTCAGCTTCTTCCTGCTGCATCTTATCCAGTGTCCACATAAGAGACATTAAACGATATAGTTGACGCCACTGATCTGCCCTATGTCGTAAATCCACTACTCTGGCATGTCTGCACCGCATTGTACCCTCAGAAAAGCAGCCTGTCTGCTGACGCTCTTATCTGGTGACATGGGATACTGGAGCCGGAAGAGGGGGGGAAGGAGATCTTGGCCCCGACGCAGTAGTTTAAATGAAGGCAAGCTTTGAATGGAGGATGGTTCCAGATGCCTCATTACAACTCTGTTCGACTTCAGGCTTGCCAAAACCTTGTAAGAAGCCTACCCAGCTGCCGTAGGTGGATGGCAGAAATTGAGGTCGGTGCCAAGGGCCAGTGGGGTTAGGTGTACATCAAAGTGTGGAGGAGATGATGATGATGTCCTGAAAAACCCTGAGATGAATTCTTTCAGTACTCGGGGGGGGGGGGGGGTTCTAAGCTCACCAATTTTCCCCTCCTGCTTTTCCTGTTTTCGCCACAGCTGCCGCGTTGTCCTGGTCCAGAGCGTGCACACCGGTCTCCAGAGACTTCAAGGTGCAGCTGAGAATTCAGCCAGCAAAGCAGCTGATGCACCTGAGACCCAGAAC
Organism: Lepidodactylus listeri; assembly: GCA_029233225.1. Lineage (NCBI taxonomy): Eukaryota > Metazoa > Chordata > Lepidosauria > Squamata > Gekkonidae > Lepidodactylus > Lepidodactylus listeri. The sequence continues at coordinate 16,355,228 of JARCFY010000021.1, forward strand.
AACAGAGACTTCAGGTGAGGTGGCTTCCAAGAAAGTTATGGGATGCAGCCTGCTCAGCCTCTCCTCTGAAGAAACTGTAATGTACGCCCTGGGGAAAGCAAGCCAGTAGGACCAGGTAGAGCATACCAGCATGCAGTTCAGCAGCAATCCAGACATGTTAATGGTAAAGGGAGGCATCAAGTCGCAACTGATCTATGGTGACCCTGTCAGGTTTTCAAGGCAAGAGATGTTCAGAGCTGGTTTGCCATTGCCTGCCTCCACATAGCAACTTTGGACTTCCTTGGTGGTCTCCCATCCAAGGACAGACCGGGACCGACCTTGCACAGCAAGCTTTGATGAAATTGGGCTAGCCTGGGCTATTCAGGCAGCTCCAGACATATTACCTTGAACTATTAAGTTTTTGAAACTTTTTAAAAACAGGTTTCGAAATCTTGTTTTCAGGATTCCAGATCATTTCTTGATCTCAGCAGTTTTGGAGCCGGCTCTTTCTGCCAAAGGCTATAAACTCTTGAAACTGCTCACCAAACTCTTGGAAATCACTAGTTTGGTTTGTATGACTGAAGAACATCTTTGGATGCCTGATGGTGAGCAAGCATCCCAGGGCAGCCATAAATTTATTTTCCTTTTTGAAGTATCCCAGATAGAATGCAGAGCATGCAATAATTTAACTGTGTACAATTATAGACAAGGGCAGTGACTAACGTAGATAATTACCGGCACACAACAATTATAATTGTACTGACTAATGCAGGGGTGGGCAATTGTTTTGGCTCGGGGGCCACTTTGTGGGAGCGGAGGTTAGCGGAGGGCCGTACCTTTTAAAATGATTGCATTCATTAGTTAATGTTGCATTTCAGAAAAAGGTATCAATTGTATCATAAAAATCAATAAATATAAATTAAATAAAATAGTGGTAGTTTTATTCCATTTATTTATTGTGCTGATTTCATATCATCTATAGCTGCAAGCACATTTCATTTTAGAATCAGTTTAATGAGACCAATGTACCCTATCACACTTTTCTACAATTTTTTTGAAATCAGGAGGGAGATTGCTTGTTGAGATTCTCATCACAGCCTGCAAGTCAGCGTCTGTCAAAGAGCATCTATATTTACTCTTGTTAATTTTCGTGTCTTGGCGGGCCACAAAAAACTCTGTGGCGGGCTGCATGCGGCCCGCGGGCTGCCATTTGCCCACCCCTGGACTAATGTATTAAACACAGGTGTCAAACAGATCGCTTACTGATTCCAAAAGTAATCAGTATACTATATGCAGGGCTCATTTCGTAGCAGGAGCTCCTTTGCATATTAGGCCACACACCCCTAATGTAGCCAATCCTCCAAGAGCTTACAGAGCTCTTGTTACAGGGGCTACTGTAAGCTTTTGGAGGATTGGCTACATCAGGGGTGTGTGGCCTAATATGCAGAGGAGCTCCTGCTACGAAATGAGCCCTGCATTAATGACACTGGGTAGTCAACTGTCTGGAGCAGGGGTGGCCAACCTGTGGCTCGGGAGCCACATGCGGCTCTTTCACACATATTGTGCGGCTCCTGGCAGGGCGGCTGGGGAAGCAAAGGGGAGGCATGCTTTTTCTCTCTTCCTTCCTTCCTTCCTTCCTTCCTTCCTTCCTTCCTTCCTTCCTTCCTTCCTTCCTTCCTTCCTTCCTTCCTTCCTTCCCTCCTCCCTCCCATCTATTTGCTTTCCTAGTTTCTCTCTCTCTCTTTCTTTCCACTTCTTTAATTCTTTCTTTCCATCTCTCTCTTTTTCTCTCTCTCTCTCAATATCATTAGCAAACAAGTAATATCATTATCAATAACCGGTTTTCCTCATTTGTTTTTATTTTTGGCAGTCCCATTTAATGTTAATAAAAAGCAAATTTGCATATTTTTAAAAATAAAGACGTGTGTGTGATATTTGTTCCTGTCTTGCGGCTCTCAGACATCTGACGTTTATTCTATGTGGCTCTTACGTTAAGCAAGGTTGGCCACCCCTGGTCTGGAGTCTTAACGGTGACTGGATGTTTCGCATTTTGAAGTTACGTGCATATGTTCTTCGTATTGGATATGATGGTTCTCTTAAGGGCAGTCTGGTTGACGGTGGTTCTTCTCCCAGGTACTTTTCACTGTTCGTTTTAGATGGCTAACGTGGGGACATTCCCCTTGTCGATCCCCCCCCCCCTTCATTTCAGCTTCTTTCCCCCCGTGCCAGGAAAAGGGAGCACTCTCCGTTGGGCTGGGAAGAAATATGACGAGGTCCCGATTGCTCATATCAAAGCTACGTATAACAAGTAAGAGATGAGCTTGTCCTCCCCCGTGGGAACCAGACACACTGCGGTGTTGAGAGGAGGCAGGTGGGCAGTGGGGTTGCTTCTTGGTTGGGAGGGCCTTGTCCTGTCTGGAAACGTTGCCCCCCCACCCGCCGAAGGGGAGCTGGCTTTGCTCGTCAAGGGACACCAACGGTATTGGGAGGTTTCCAGGCTGCCTCCCTGCAGCTTTCCACCATCTGGGAATGACTCTGTAGGAGTAGCTTGCCTCAAGCCGGGATTGACACGTTGCATCATATACCGTATTTTTCGCTCCATAAGACACACTTTTCCTCCCCAAAAAAGTGGGGGGGGGGGGGAGTGTGTGCGTCTTATGGAGCGAATATGGCGCTTTTCTTACCTGTAACAGGGCTCTTTCTTCAGCAGGAAGGCAGGGGAACGCCATTCAGGCTGGCATCCCAGCCTTCCCCGCCCCTCCCTGCTGGGCCTGAGCTGTTAAGACTTAAAAGGGAAACGGCAGGAAAAAGCCCCACCAGGCTAAGTACTCTTTCCCTTTAAGTGCTTTTCCCCTTTAAGACAGCCAGCAGCAGAAAGCCCCGCCCACAGATGAAGCTCCGTGGCTACTTTGCACAGAAAGGCCTGGCTTTGCATGGCATGCCGACGTCTCTCTTCTTTCCTTTCTCTACCTTCCTTCCTTCCTTTCCTTTTTTCTGTCTGTCTTTCTGTCTCTCTCTCTGTCCCCACCTTTCTTTCTTCCTTTCTCTTTCTCTCTCTCTCTCCTCCTCCTCCCTTCCTTTATCTCTCTCTCTCTCTCTCTCTCTTTCTGTTTCATTTTTTCCTGTTTTCCTCCTCTAAAAACAAGGTGCGTCTTATGATCAGGTGCGTCTTATGGAGCGAAAAATATGGTATACGTCCCGCAGACTGGCTTCTCTCTCTCTCCCCACCCCCCCCCCCAGCCTGCTCCTTGGGCTCTTTCTGCCTTTCGTTTGTGGAACTGAGCTCCAGATGATTTTTTCTATCAGCCATAAATTTATAAAATTACTTTAAGATCAGGAAAGATGAAAACTGGTGTGTGCTTCTAAGCCCTGTCCTTCTAAGCCAGTTTGGTACAGTGGTTAAGAGTGGTGGACTCTAATCTGAGAACCAGGTTTGATTCCCCACCCCTCCATATACAGCCTTGGTCCTTTTCTCTCATGAGGAATAGTTTGATCAGTACTGCACGGGACCCTCTGCGTGCAAAGCAGAGGCTCTTCCACTGAGCCACGCGGCTGAGGAGCACTGCTGCCGCTACCTGTAAAGCACGCTGGGCTCTCGCACTGTCTCGCTGAGTCTCTCACTCTCGGTCTCTCCGCCGCCCCATTTGCCAGCTGCGCCCCAGGCAGCCGCCTAGTTGGCCTAGTGATAGAGCCGGCCCTGTCTCTCTCTCTCTCTCCTTCAGGGAGCACTCTGTAGTCATCACCGACAGGCCGTTTCAATCCCCTTTCTGCTCCCAGTTTGATCCCTGCTGAGAATAGTACGGCTGGGCTCCTAAGAGCCAGAAGGGTACCAGGAAAGGGCCTGGCGTGTGGACTTCTGACGGGGTTTTCACCCCCTCCCTCTTGTGTCCACAGCACTCACATCCACGTCGTCTCATCTCAGAACATCTCTCTGACCCGGTTATCGTGTGGCACAGAAGGATTCAAGAACGCCAAGAAGGGCACTGCCATTGCCGCACAGACAGCCGGGATCTCGGCAGCAGCGGTAAGCGTGGCCTGCCTCCCTCTGCCCCTTGGAAACAGCAAAAGGAGAGAGCAGGGGCGGTTTTCCCAAATCAGTTGCGCTCACACTCGCTGCCTCTGCTGCCTCGTGGGGTGGCTCTGAGGCTCGAACAAGGGGGTGAGAGATCTGTACCCATGCCCCCGGGCACTCTTGCGGAAGGGCGAGATGAAAGGATGGTAGAACTAACTAGGGACAGAATCCATGAGCGTGTGCTGTGACTCAAATCCTCTTCCCAAGTCAGATTTTTAATATGCGCAAAAAGAACCAAACGGGTCTGACAGCACGCCTCATGTACCGGTGTTCTTGGCCCAGGCGTTGCACTGGGTGCCGCTCTCCAGTCGGGGCACATTCGCTGGCAACCCCAGACTTGTTGCTGGGCAGGGCGTGCAAAGGGTCCTAGGACCAGATTGATCTACTGTATTTACAGCTGCTCTTCTCACCGGGACTCAGAAGAGTATTTACGCACTGTCTAAATCCTCTTTTGAGTCTCGGTGGGGGGGGGGGGGGGGACGGTAAATACAGTGTATAAAAGGGCAGTAGTCCATACAATGATAAATCAGTAACTGTCCATACAAAGAGACCTCTAATAAGCACGTTAATTAATAGGAGGAGACGTCGAACGAGCAATGGACTAGGTTTACTGAAGCCTCAGTGAGCATAAATTAGTAGGAAACAGTGGAACAACAGCAGGGTGATAGGTGCAGCAAACTCATAACCCGTCCTATACATAGTGGTGTAATCCACCGTTCCTTTGCCTTTATAGAAGTGCCTTTCTGAATGATCGTGTTATAGTGTAGCCCTGTCTCCTTTGTACAAAAGGTTTCCTGAACAACTCCCATCACAACATGACAAATGGGAACCCTCCAGGACTTGTGGAATGTCTCACTTCCCCGTCTCCCGCTATTTCCTGTTTCCTTCTCGCCTCGGCTTGCCAGGTGGGGGTTGCCAACCTCCAGGTGGGGGCTGGAGATCACCTGGATTCACATCTCCCAACCACAGAGATCACTTCTCCTTAGGGTTGCCCGGCAGAGGTTGGGAAATCCCCGGAGATTTGGGGATGGAGCCTTGGAAGGGTGAGGTTTGGGGAGGGAAGCAACCTCAGCAAGGTATCACGCCTTAAAGTCTACCCTCCCAAAGCAGCCATTTTCTCCAGTGGAACTGATCTCTGTCATCTGGAAAGCAGTTGTAATTCCTGTGATCTCCAGTCCCCACCTGGAGGCTGGCAACCCTAGCTCTCCTGGAGGAAATGGATGCTTTGGAGTCTATACCCCTCTAAGGTCCCTCCCCTCCTGAAACCCCAGGCTCCCCTCCCCCCAATCTCTAGGAATTCCCTAACCTCTTTACCCTCTGGGAGCCAGTTTGGTGTCGTGGTTAAATGCACGGACTCTAATCTGGGAGAACCAGGGTTGATTCCCCACTCCTCCACTTGCACCTGGCTGGATGACCTTGGGCAAGCCATAGCTCTGTACCAGCTGTTCTCTCAAGGACAGTTGTCTCAGAACTCTCTCAGCCCCACCTACCTCACAGGGTGCCTGTTGTGGGGAGGGGAAGGGAAAGGAGTTTGTAGGCCGCTCTGAGACTCTAAGTGAGTGAAGGGCGGGATATAAATCCAATCTTTTCTTCTTCTTTAACTGGATACCCCGGGGATTGAACCTGGGACCTCCTGCATACCAAACAAATGCTCTGTCGTTGAACCTCAGCTTCTTCCTGCTGCATCTTATCCAGTGTCCACATAAGAGACATTAAACGATATAGTTGACGCCACTGATCTGCCCTATGTCGTAAATCCACTACTCTGGCATGTCTGCACCGCATTGTACCCTCAGAAAAGCAGCCTGTCTGCTGACGCTCTTATCTGGTGACACGGGATACTGGAGCCGGAAGAGGGGGGGAAGGAGATCTTGGCCCCGACGCAGTAGTTTAAATGAAGGCTGAGACTCCAAGTGAGTGAAGGGCGGGGTATAAATCTAATCTCTTCTTCTTCTTCTCTCTTGGCATTCCCCATATCTTCTCCCTTCCTAAGTCTCTCCTTCACAGCCATTCACCAACCTACCATTTATCGACATCCCATCTTCAGCTATACGTATTCTTTATTTACTTCATCTATACCCCACCTCTCTCCACAGTGGGGACCAAAGCAGTTTCTGTTCTTCTCTTCTCCTCCTCTTTATCCGCACAACTCTGTGAGGTAGGTTAGGCTGAACGTGTGTGACTGGCCCAAAATCACCCAGTCAGCTTCCACAGCGAGTTGGGGTTTCGAACCTGGGTCTCACAGACCCTAATCTGAAACTCTTTAACTGCTACACCACCTTGGCTTTCATAAGGTGGCTGCTGTTGAACAGTAGCAAGCAGCCAGGCCTCCTTGGATCACGCAAGTCAGGGGGCATCAAGTCGTCCAGGTTGCTGCCTGGTCAGTGGGTGCCAACCTCCAGGTGGGATCTGGCGATCCCCCAGAATTACAACCAGTGCTCCCTCTAAGCTGTGAGCAAAAAATTCGATTTTGCGAGCTCCTGGCATTCAAGTTGTGAGCGAGCGATTTGGCTGCTGCATCAGTCAGCTTCCTCTGGAGCCATCCTTCCTGAACTAAGATAAAAGTGTGTGAGCCGGAGGCTAAAAAAGTGTGAGCCAGCTCACGCTAATTCAGCTCAGAGGGAACACTTGCTGCAACGCTCCCTCTAAGCTGTGGAGTCCGGTGAGCAAAAATCCTACTTTGTGAGCTACTGGCATTCAAGTTGTGAGCGAGCGATTTGGCTGCTGCATCCGTTAGCTTGCTCTGGAGCCTTCCTTCCTGAGCTAAGACCAAAGCGTGTGAGCCGGAGGCTAAAAAACTGTGAGCTAGCTCACGCTAACTCAGCTTAGAGCAGTGGTTCTCAACCTTCTTAATGCCGTGACCCTTTAATACAGTTCCTCACGTTGTGGTGACCCCCAACCATAAAATTATTTGTTGTGTTGTCTAAACGGCTTTGACAAAACCAATAAAAACATTATTTTCTGTCCCATCTATACAAAATCTTGCCTGAACCAATATCTTATGTCCAACCACTACTCCTACACTGGATTGGAATCAATTCCTTAAAGATAGGTTCCCATGGCAATCAGCTTGCGTGGGCCCCTTTCCTGCTGGCGGGGCGGGCTTGGATGCCAGCCGGCGATCCCTGTGAAAGTGTTGTTCGACCTCAAAAGGGGTCCCGACCCACAGGTTAAGAACCACTGGCTTAGAGGGAACACTTTACAACTGAGCTCCAGACATCTGTCCCCCCTGGAGAAAATAGCTGCTTGGAGGGTAGACTCTGGTGTTATACCATGCTGAGGCCTCTCCCCTCCCCAATCCCTGCCCTTCTCAGACTTCATTGACAAAAGTTGAAAGAAAGCATTTTTTTGCAGCTGCGCTAACTTGCTTCACCAGCAGTAACGTTGGATCCAGTATAAGTTGTGTAACATCAGAATCATGCGAACAGGACCTTGAATATTAGGCCGAAAGGCCTGCGAACAGGAAACACAAGTACCAGGAGGCAAACCGTAGTGAGAGACAAGCCAAGGAGCTGAGCTCCTCTCATCTGAATCCTTTCCTCTGCTGAGTGAGGTGGGGCTGCCTGTTGTGTCCCTGCGTGAGTCCGTGGCCTTGCCATTTCCTGCTCCGATGCAGCCTCTGATGGGTAATCGTCTTCTGGCTTCCGTGCCATTCGATTAGGACACTGTCAGTCCCCAGGCAGAGATGGAGCAGTTGCCAGTCTTCAGAGGATCCAAAGCAGGGACTCACACTGGAGCATAGAGCACAACTCCTCTGACAGGGGATACCTCTTACTTCGAAGCACTCTAAAATTTAATTTTTTTTAGTGTGAAAAATAAGACTGCCTCCAACTGTTTTTGGGGGGAGCGGTAGAAATCAGCAGTAAAAGCTATGCAAAGGAAAGCAAACTGTCTTTGGTCATCTCTTGCCTTGAAACCCCACGGTCCTGGGGTCGCTGTCAGTCAGCTCTGTGTCTTGATGGCACGCCATTATTATTATTTGGCTAGAGGTGAAGTAGTTAGAGATAGCCACTAGATGGCAGTTTTGACCCACCACAGTAGTACACTCAGAAGTTGGCAATGGCCAGTTTGGAATTAAGAGACCTTTAACGGAGTTAGAAAGGCCTGCAATGACCGCTTGCCTTTTGTCTCCTGTTCATACCCCAGAAAGCAAGCGCTTCCCTTCTTCCAGTATGCCTCCCCCTCCAATTTAAGACAATACATAAGTCAGAGAACAACGCACTATTCAGGATCAATTTAAACCCACCCTGCTATTACTACAGTTGCCTGCTGGCCAGCTGCAAATAAGGCAAACAAATTGCCTTGCGCCAAAGAAACTTGCTCCACCTAATGGAGGAGCACCCAGTTTACACTCAAGGAAACCCTGGGGTCCTCCAAAACCTTGTGACCAGAATCTTGGAAAGATTCCCCACAAAGCTGCTTAGATCTGAGGTCAGCCAACGGACCCTGGCTAGGAGACCCCTCACCATTCAATGCCGGGATGGTAGGAACCCAGGAGACCTTTATTGGGATGCCAACTCCAGGGCACAGAATGGCAGTTACGGCTTTCCCTTTTGCCTTTCCACAGTAGCATACAAGTGGGTTCGTTTCGGAGAGACTTTGAAATCCATCTGCTTGTATAGTTTGCACCGAGATAGTTCAGGTTTTGTTTTTTTAAAAAAAGGATTGCTACTTCTACCGCCACCGGGGTGGACTGATTAGATTTAGCTTGTTTAACTGATGAGTCCAGCCATTGTTCTGACGCTTCTGTGTTGCTGTAAGCCGAGTGGTGTGGGTGCTGTTTGGATAGGAAGGCGGGGTAGCAAGAGAAGCCCTCGTCAGGGGCTTATCCGATTGACGTGAGATGGTGTCGGGGGAGGGCGAGCGGTGACGGGGGAAGCAATCCTGTTCTGTAACTGAAGGCGCACATCATTCTCTCTCTCTCTCTCTCTCTCTCTCTCTCCCCCCCCCCCACTCCCTCCCACAGAAAGCCTGCACGAAGGGAGTGTCCCACGTGCGAGTGGTCGTGAAAGGCTTGGGCCCCGGACGACTGGTATGAGCTTGCCACCCCCGTGGATTGTTTCCACAACACCGTCTGTGCACTTTGCAGAACAACAGAACCGAAACAGGCCCGTCTCCGCCCTGAGGAGCATGACTGCTTCAGAGAGCCACTTTCAGCATTCACGCGACACCGTGGCTAGGACCCCTTTCCCTCTCTGCTGCGGTTCTCGCCCCACCCCATGCTCTTCCCTCCTCGTCTCCTACCAGTCAGCAGGGGTCATTTTGAGCAGGGACGCCGTTCCGGGAGTAACAAGCCCAGGAGCGGGCCCATGTGGTGGTGCACTGTGGGAAAAAGCAAAAGCATTCTAACTTGATCCGTATTTCCATGCTTGTCGTAGGGTAGCTTCCCTGCAAGAGCAGAGGAAACCTGAAGTGTCTTCCGTCAGAGTGGAAAGCTGGCTCGCCAGCTCTGAGTTGGGAAAGACCTGGAGATTTTGGGGGTGGAGCCTGAGCGGTGGGTGTGGCCTCCTGACACACTTCCGGTGACGTCAGGGGGTGTGGCATATGCAAATGAGTTATGCTAGTGAGCTCCTGCACCTCTTTTTCTACGAAATGACCGCTGCCAGGCAGGGTCTGTTTCCGCTTCTTACCTGGCTTTTTCTGGCAAGGAGACAGCAAGTGAAGGAAGGGGTAAAGTCCCCTCCCCCACCCCCCGAGTTCCTTTAAAAATGAGATAAAGGCAGCACAGTAGTGAAACTCCCTAAGGGAAGGGGGGGGAGGTCCTGAAACACATGGGAAAAGAAAATATGTTTCCAGCCACTGCCTGAAAGCTTGTACATTCAACCCCAAGAGAGCGCCTGTGCGAAAAAGTTCAGATTGGGGGGCCGTTGCTGAGGAGACCCACCCACCCTCTAATGCTCACCCGCCCAGTATTTAAAAGTGGACACACCTCAGGTCTTAAAATGGGCAGGCAGACTCAACTCAGACCGGGGGGGGGGGGGGATGAACTCACTAAGTGGCTGTTCTCTCAGCAGTGTGCCCCCCCCCCCCGGAAAAAAACATGGGAACTGAATCCAGGATGACGGAGACATGTGGTAAGCCTGAGATGCCCTAAACCCCTCTCTTTTCTTCCAGGCAGCCATCAAAGGGCTCACCATGGGGGGCCTGGAAGTGATCTCCATCACAGACAACACCCCCATCCCCCACAATGGCTGCCGGCCACGGAAGGCACGAAGGTTGTGATGCCAGGGGAGGACAAGACAGTCGCACGTCCTGAGGTGTCTCGTGCGGTCATCTCAGCCTTGATTTTGGGATGCTGTTGCTAAAAGCAAGAAGGCTTTAAAAAAAAAAAAAAAAAAAAGGCAAGAAGGTATTTGATTTGTCATCTGAACAAGAAACATCTATAAAGTCTGCATGTGAAACCGTTGTCCGCCTCTTTCTCAGGCCGGCATCCCAGTTTGTCTTTTTGGCTCTGCTGTCACTTTCCTCTGCTTAAGAAGGCATGGCCATCCAGCCTAAACCTGCTGCTGTTTTTCTCGGATCAGGAACGTCTCTGCAAGCACGGTTCACAAAAGCGACCGCCGGCTCCAGGTTCACAAAAGCGACCGCCGGCTTCACCTCAAGGCCAGGCAGGGCACCCTATCATCACGGGTGGCGGAGTGCCATACTTGCGGGGGCACCAGTCTGCTGGGAAGCTCTTGGTTGCAAATCTCTGTGAAGTGGGCCAGGAACCAGGGCAGCTGCGTTACTGTGTTGGTGCATGAGGATTTCTGTTTATGAGCCAAAAAAGAGCCCTGCTAGATCAGACCAGGCCTGTGGCCAGTCCAGCATCTTGGTGGCAGGAGGGGCCAGCCAGACTGGCCAGGAAGCCCATGAGCAGCACAGGAAGGGAGTGATCCTCCCAACACACACACACACAATTGCATGTTCCACCATCCAGGATTTAGAGACTTGCTGGAGGTGTCATCTGGTTATTCATAGCTAGATCAAATGTACAAAGGAAGACCAAGAGGACATGAACGTTGCATAATGTTGCCTCTGCTATTCTGCCAAGTGCTTTCATCCCTGGCCCTCGAGAGCCAGTTTGGTGTAGCAGTTAAGTGCGGGGACTCTAATCTGGGAGAGCCGGGTTTGATTCCCCACTCTTCCACATGCACCTGCTGGATGACCTTGGGCAAGCCATAGTTCTGACAAAGCTGTTCTCTCAAGGACAGTTGTCTCAGAGCTCTCTCCGCCCCACCTCCCTCACAGGGTGTCTATTGTGGGGAGGGGAAGGGGAAGTAGTTTGTAAGCCACTCTGAGACTCCAAGTGAAGGGCGGGTTATAAATCCAATCTCTTCTTCTTCTTCTCCTGTGGTGGAACCCCCTACTAGGCATACAAGGAGGTCCCATTTGTAAGCCCTGGCATGGTCACACAGGGCTGACAGTGACTCTTAGAGAGTTGCTGTTGGCATCGGGGGGGGGCTGGCTTTTACTTGCACCTTTGCAAAGCGCTGAGTTCCCTGGGTGCAGGTATCTGACTCTTTCCCTTTTTAGATTGCACACAGGCACTGGTATTCCCCTATTGGAACTCCAAATGCATGTTCTGTGCTGTGGTCGCTTCTGACCTACAGCAGCTCCGTGCGTTAGTGACCTCCGAGAGCGCCTGTCCGTAACATCCTTGCTCAGATCTCGCCAAGGCTGTGGCCCCCTTGATTGAGTCATTCCTTCTCTTTTCTTGCTGCCTACAACTTTTCCTAGAATTGTTGTCTGCTCCAGTGAGCCTCCTCACGACAGAAATCATTTGGCTATAATAAAAAAAAAACCCAGCCATTTCTTGATAGGGACCCGGACCATGGCTCTGGGGAAGGGTGGGCCCTCAAAACGTGACCCTCCCTGTCCTGGGAGAAGTTCCATCTCCCGTTCGCCCGAGTGGCCCTAATCTACCCCCCCCCCCAAATGAGACCGTTGTAAAGACAAGATGCCACATCTGGAGTCCCAGTCGTGGATCTCTCAAAGAGTCTTGTCTATTTCCGCATACCTGCAAGCGCAGGTCCCAAGATGGGTTCCTCCCTCTGTAATCAAATCAGCCAGTCTAGAAAAGGATCTCTTCCTGATAACCTCTTGGCAGCTGTCCCCTCCACTGTTGTCTGTCGTTGAAGCCAAGAAGCCTGACGCTCAACAAATAGCCAAAGGAAATACTTTGCTGGGGCAGGAATGCTGATGGGGGGGATAGACTATCTTTTGGTCCAGCTGCTAGCTCTGGAGTGGATATTGTGGGGACTGGTCCCCCCTCCTCTGAATCCCTTATGCCCCCCCTTTTCCCCATTCCCCTTTGGTTCCCAATGTTGTAATCAACTCAGCTCTTCTTTAAAAGAAAAGGGTGCCATGGCAACCAGGCAGCCATTTTAACTCTTTCCAGGCCTTGTTACACATTTGGCAGACCCTTTTAGTTAAAAAAAACATCATCATCATCATGTATTGCTTTGAAGCGTTGGGACGTGGTTCGCTCTGAATGAATCGTCGAGTCAAAACTTGGGCTGCCGGTGGCCCTGAGCAAAGGCACCCACGCGGACAAAGAGGCAGAGGACGGAAGGATTGCTTTCCAGAACAAGTGTCGGGGGAAATGTCACTCCCAGAGTGGGTGGGGAAGGGAGTTGGGACCCAGAGCCGCTTGGAACCTCATTCCGCCGCCTCTTTCTGACAATGACCCTAATAGGTAGACCAGGCTGAGCGCTTGTGACTAGCTTAAGATCACCCGGTGAGCTTCCGTGGTCGAAATGGGGGATTCAAACCCAGGTCTCTCAGGGTATTACTCTGTCACTCTATCCACTATACCACACTGGCTCTCAGTGATACGCAGGGCTCATTTCGTAGCAGGAGCTCCTCTGAATATTAGGCCACACCCCCCTGATGTAGCCAATCCTCCAAGAGCTTACACTAGCCCCCGTAAGAAGAGCTCTGTAAGCTCTTAGAGGATTGGCTACATCAATGGGGTGTGGCCTAATATGCAGAGGAGCTCTTGCTACGAAATGAGCCCTGGTGATACGAGATTGGGAAAATGACATGGGCGGGATAGAACTCAAATTTGGACCTCACCCCTAAAACCAGTGGTCTTGAACCTTTAGGTCGAAGACTCTTTCCTGTTGGGCCACAAGTCCCAATAAAGCTGTTGATGCAGATGGGTGACCAGGCGTGGTGGCGTGCTTCCTGCCTCTTCCCGCCGGCTTAGGAGAGCAGCAAGGCAGGATTCCTCCCCCCCAGCTCCGATCCTTGGTTTGTCCCTAACAAGGCTGCCTGTTCCGATGCTCAGCTTGCAGTTTGTGCTTCTGGCTCTTTGGGTCTGCAGCCCATGGTCAGAGCTCTGGCTCTTCCTGTCAAGGGACTCAAGTCACATGACTCCCTGTCCTGTGCTTACAACTCAGTGATCGAGGTTTCCAAGATTCTGCGTGGGATAGAGCAGGTAGAGAAAGAGGTACTTTTCTCCCCATCTCACAATACAAGAACTTGTGGGCACTCCATGAAGTTGCTGCGCAGTTGGGTTAGAACGGATAAAAGGAAGTACTTCTTCACCCAAAGAGTGATGAACACGTGGAATTCACTGCCACAGGAGGTGGTGGCGGCTACAAGCATGGACGGCTTCAAGAGGGAATTAGATAAACATATGGAGCAGAGGTCCCATCAGTAGCTATTAGGCACAAAGTATAGATAGGAACTCTCAGTCTGGGGCAAGTGATGCTTTGTATTCTTGGTGCTTGAGGGAGGGGGCGACAGTGGGAGGGCTTCTAGTGTCCTGGCCCCACTGCCGGACCTCCTGAGGGCACCTGGTGTTTTTGGCCACTGTGTGACACAAGAGTGTTGGACTGGATGGACCACTGGCCTGATCCAACATTTGGCTTCTCTCAGGTTCTTATCCAGCAGATGCAAGTGTAGGAGTGGGGAATCAACCCCAGTTCTCCCAGATTAGAGTCCGCGCACTTAACCACTACACCAAACTGTAGCACTCCCCGGCTGCTCATCTCCTTAGGGAAAGTGCAGCTCCCTCCAGGAAAAGGCTGGCTCCACAGTCTCCAAGCAGCTTCTCCATTAACCAACCACATCTCCATCTAAGGTGGATTGAACTGCCATTTACACAGTTCTGCCTCAAGAGGTAGATTGCCTCTGCACGTGAAGGTGTATATAGCCATCATGGCTGAAAGCCAGCGATAGGCAGGCCCCTCCCCTCCACAGATGCGTCTTCCTCCTGTTCAAAAGGCCATCACATCTTATAGTGGCTGGAGAAATAACTGTCTTCTTGACATTGCTGAATCTCCTGCCAGTTGGGTCCACTGGTTCATGCTTCCGTTCTGGTACTCGAGAGACCGGAAGAAGAACGCTGGCTCTTGGCCCGTCCAGGCCATTATATGCCTCTATTGTGCCCTTTCCTTAGTTATTTCTCTCAGTAAAAGTTCCAAATGCTTCCTGTCGTGGAGATGACAATTCAGACCATTTTAATTGCACTTTTCAATGTGTTAAATACATTCAAGGACCAAGATGGGGCAAACGAGGCCGCACTCACACAAAGGTGGGGGGTTTAAGGGGGGAAAAAAACCCAGGTCTTTTAATTGGTGACATTTCATAATGAAAGAATGGGTTTCTTTTCAGAATAGGCAGATTTGCTTAAAAACTGGCAGTGCTTAACTGGGATGAGGAGTAACTTCTTACTGATTTAAGGAAAGCGTTCGTTGTAAGTGGGTAAAAGCTTCTGAACTTAAAAACAACTGTTCTGGTTCAGCTTGTAAATTTCCGAAACGCACAATTCATGGGTGTTAAAAGTACATAGACACACTCAGAGGGCATTGTTTAACAAAGTCCAAAGCCCTTTTTGATATACAAAGTTAAGTGCACGCTTCCTTGGTTTAAAAATGTACCTTGCTTTGCTAAAAGCCCATTAGTGGGAAAGCGCATCAGTAGAACTTGTGAGAAAGCCTGCACCATGTCGGGGGGGTGGGGGGGTGGGGATGATAATAATGCCCTTTCCTCAGTGCTATGGTCCCAGTCTATGTGGGTCCACTTGTGGGTCCGTATCATGTGTAGTTCGGGCCTTGCCGTGACCTGAAAGTGTATGTACCCCTTAGGGTTAAGTGACTACAAGGATTCATCCCTTCTCTATTTCCTGGTTAAGTGTAACAATTTGATCTTTGGGGGCTCCAACACTGGTTTTTCTATAAAAAAAACAAACCCACCATTTATTGATTTGCAGGGGCATGTATTCTGCAGTCGGCTTCCACTCGCTGTAGAAACTGTTAATATTAGCACGAGCGTTTGAAGTGGCAGAAAGCTGCAGTGAGCTCTTGCACAAGCAACGCCTCCTTGTATTCTGTGACACATTGCCATTTGCACAAGCAACAGGTCTAAATGCATGTCTGTACACCCAGACTTAAAATTCTTAATCTGTAATGAAGAGAACAGAATGCGTTTTCATGATAAGCAGTCACAATCAGTGTTCCCTCTAAGATGAGTGAGTGTGAGTTAGCTCACAGTTTTTTAGCCTCCAGCTCACACATTTTCGCCTGAGCTCAGGAAGGATGGCTGCAGAGCAAACTAACTTATGCAGTAGCCAAATCGCTTGCCCCCAACTCTAATGCCAGTGGCTCACAAAGTAGCATTTTTGCTCACAAGACTCCACAGCTTAGAGGGAGCATTGGTCACAATTGCACAAAGATCACGCCATCCACAGCACAACTCCGTGTGCCCAAATGGGTCACCATTTATTTGGAGATGAACTCCATTGACATGTCGCTAGATACACACCAAACCTTATATCTGCTTTTCAACCAAAGTTAGTTGTGAAACAAAAAAGGCACTGTTCAATATTGATTAGCACACCTAGGAATGGAAAGAGACAGCTAGCAACTGCAAATCGAAGGAGCTGATAAATCAATGACTCCACTCCAAAGTAGTCTATATATATATACACACACACACACATATACAGGGGTCATTTTGAGTAGGAGCTTGGGGGAGCTCAGCTCCAGGAGTTGGTGCCAGCGCCCCGCGGGGGAATGCCTGCTTGTGTCGTGGCTGCAGCAAAATTACCCCGTCCCCTGGAAAGGTCCGTGTTCCTCCGACCAGCCTTCTGAAGGCTTCAGCCACTACTGGAGCTCTCCTCCCAGAATAGTGGTATTTCTGAGGCTTGGATTAGTAGCTGTCCCCTCTTTCTTTCTTTCTTTCTTTCTTTCTTTCTTTCTTTCTTTCTTTCTTTCTTTCTTTCTTTCTTTCTTTCTTTCTTTTCTTTCTTTCTTTTCTTTCTTTCTTTTCTTTCTTTTCTTTCCTTTCCTTTCTTTTCCTTTCCTTTCCTTTCCTTTCCTTTCCTTCTTTCTCTCTCTCTCTTTCTTTCTTGCCTTCTGACATACTTCCAGTGATGTCAGGTGGTTTAGCATATGCAAATAAGTTATGCTACTGAGCTCCTGCACCTCTTTTTCTACAAAATGACCCCTGTATATATATATTTGCTCCCCTCCAAACAGAGAAGAGGGGAGCATGCCAACCTAACCTCCATCCACCTCTGCAGTCCAAGCGCCAGCTCATCGGCAGGACCGTTTTAAGCCCCCTGCCTCTCCAGGTTGCGCAAACAGAACTTTGCAGGGCAAGGAAGATCAAGGGCCCTCCAGTTGTTGTTTTCGTACTTTCACCACAGATGCTCTGCTCCCCACAAGAGACCCTGGCTTTAATTGCCACTCTTCCCATCTTGGGAGCTGCTGTGATGCTTTCGCTATTGAACTGGCTAAGAGCATCCGAGAGGCAGCCCTGATGGAAGGGCTCTGAAATGGAGGAAGGGAGATTGACTGAAGCAAGCGGCATTCCTTAGAAAAAAGCAAACGAGAAAGGCAAAGCCTCCACAGCGGCAGAAGGCAAAAACAGCGTCCACTTGGGAGGCCTGTCAAAGGCCTGTTGAGATGAGCATTCCCAGACACAGCTTCCTTCTCTAGGGCACTTGAGCCTTCCCCGGAGCCCAGAAAAACTACATTTGCTCCACTGCCAGAAAGTCTTCAGGCAGACATTAGCAATGGGGCCACATCCATCCCTGGAAGGTCATGGCAGGCTAGCCAACACTCTGGTGGGACTTTGGAAGTCCTACAGCAACCGGAAGGCCCTGTTACTTTCCTGGCCAGCTTGGCGTGAAAGGGCAAGGACCCACACAAGGCAGCCAAGCTTAAGCCAAGGTAGGGCTGTCTACTGATGCAGCAGCAGGGACCAGAAGCATCCACCAAGAAGTGGGCGAGGACCTGGAGAGCTAGAAACCCTCACAGCAGGGAACTTGTCCAAGCTGATTTGGGGAAGACCTTGAGCACAGCTGGGGATTTATGTAGGGAACTTGATCTCCCCACCCTTTCCTGCAGTCAAAGCAGGGTCCCTGATCCTGCCATGATCTACAGCATAGATCCCCGTAGCAAGACTGGATTGTAGGAATCCTTGAGCTGCCAGGGGTCTGCCCCCCTCCGTTGGTCCTGGCCCACCAACTTCTTTGCTCCAGGAGAGAGTCTGGGAGTGCTGGCAGTGTACCAGTCCACCCAGTGGGTTCCTGATCTACCCAAGCCGCTGGGTGTGGAATCGGGGCCTGGTATTGTAAAGCAAGAAGATATCCAAGGATATGTGGATATCCAAGGGTGTGTGGTGATGCCTTGGGTACAGCAAGGACCATTTGAGCTTGGAGAAACCACGGCTGAGGGGTGACATGATCGAGGTTTATAAGATGATGCATGGGATAGAGCAGGTAGAGAAAGAGGTACTTTCCCTCCCTTTCTCACAATACAAGAACTCGTGGGCACTCCATGAAATTGCTGAGCAGTCGGGTTAGAACAGATAGAAGGAAGTACTTCTTCACCCAAAGAGTGATGAACACGTGGAATTCACTGCCACAGGAGGTGGTGGCGGCTACAAGCATGGACGGCCTCAAGAGGGAATTGGAGAAACATCTGGGGCAGACGTCCATCAGTGGCTACTAGCCACAAGATATAGATAGGAACTCTCAGTCTGGAGCAAATGATGCTCTGTATTCCTGGTACTTGGGGGGGGGGGGGGCAACAGTGGGAGGGCTTCTAGTGTCCTGGCCCTGCTGCTGGACCTTCTGAGGGCACCTGGTGTTTTTGGCCACTGTGTGACAGAGTGTTGAACTGGATGGGCAATTAGCCTGATCCAACATTGGCTTCGCTTATGTTTCTCTCCCTTAAGTATGTTTTCTCCCCATGTCAAAGCTGGGCAAGAGGAAATCCTGACAAACAGCTAGAAATTGGAGCGGTACCAAACAAAGTGAGATGCACCGTGGAACCAACTGCAAACAAATGTACCGTATATAGCCAAAATAAAGACCGAACAGATCATTATATGTTTCTATTTTGTTATTCTTAATCATGCATAAATAAGAGAATCTTACAATATGCAGAAAATCTTGCAAATGTATACAAAAGATAGGAGCCTCAAGGGATACGAAACCAAATGTAAATTGGGAAACTGGAAACATTCACACAGTCTTTAACATTGCCCTAAGGCTGTGTTAACAGTTTAACAGAGAGCCAGTTTGGTGGAAGTGGTTAAGTGCGCGGACTCTAATCTGGGAGAACCGGGTTTGATTCCCCACTCCTCCACTTGCACCTGGCTGGATGACCTTGAGCAAGCCATAGCTCTGTACCAGCTGTTCTCTCAAGGACAGCTTGGGAAAGAGCTCTCTCAGCCCCACCCACAACAGAGTGCCTGTTGTGGGGAGGGGAAGGGAAAGGAGTTTGTAAGCCGCTCTGAGACTCCAAGTGAGTGAAGGGCGGGGTATAAATCCAATCTCTTCTTATTATTATTTATGTATGATTAAGAATAATGAAACAGATGCAGAGATAATTATTTGTTTGGTCTTTACTTTGGCTATATACAGTACGTTTGTTATTTGCAGAAACTGCAGAAGTGGGACAGTTGTCACCTCTAACTCCCTGTTTGTCACAAGAGCAGAGGCAGTGAGAGGGAGGAAGCTAAAGGGGCATTTCCAGGCTGACTGGCCAGCCAGCCACAGTATCCAGTCAAACAAGTAACAATGCAGGAAAGGAACCTCTTTCTTTTGAAAAAATTACTTAAACTAGGAAATACTTCATGTAAAGAGCCAGTTTGGTGTAGTGGTTAAGTGCGCGGACTCTAATCTGGGAGAACGGGGTTTGATTTCCCCGCTCCTCCACTTGCACCTGCTGGATGACCTTGAGCAAGGCATAGCTCTGCACCAGCTGTTCTCTCAAGGACAGCTGTCTCAGAGCTCTCTCAGCCCCACCTACCTCACATTTATTTCATTCATAACTTTATGTAATGATATCATTAAAACTTCTTCAAAATGTTTACAGTGCATTGCTGTTAGGCCATCCAGGCCTGGTGCTTTAAGAAGAAGAAGAAGAGATTGGATTTATACCCCGCCCTCCACTCCCCAAGGGAGTCTCAGAGCGGCTTACAAACTCCTTTTCCCTTCCCCTCCCCACAACAGACACCCTGTGAGGTAGGTGGGGCTGAGAGAACTCTTTCCCAAGCTGTCCTCGAGAGAACAGCTGGTCCAGAGCTATGGCTTGCCCAAGGTCATCCAGCAGGTGCAAGTGGAGAAGTGGGGAATCAAACCCGGTTCTCCCAGATGAGAGTCCGTGCACTTAACCACGACACCAAACTGGCTCTTTAACCTTTTTTCATTTTTTTAAATTGTCTGGGGAACTTCTTGTATTGTTATTGTTTAATTTAAGATTTTTCTGTGATCTGGTGTGAACTTTATAGTTGGAAGATCTTTTAAATATTCTACTGTTTCATTTTCTGAGGCAGACTTCTTTTTGTACAATCCTGAAAGAACATGAATAAATTGTTCCTGTGTTTCTGCATAAATAATCTGATCTCCTTTTTTTACGGATGTTATTACTCTTTTTCTTTCTGCTTCCTAAAACAATACGCCAAATGTCTGCCAGGTTTATTGGCATGTTCAAAATGCCTTTGTTTTTAAATTTTCATTTTTTCTTGTACCCCTTCCATTTCTAACATACCTAATTGATTTTTTAATTGTCTAGTTTTTTGCTAATATATCTTTATTGGGATTTTTTGGGCTCTTGCTCAAATCTTTGGGCTTCTCCTACTAATTTCTTGGTTCTGTTTTTTTTTCTCTTTTCTTCTTGGCAGCAGCTGCTATTAAGATACCGTTGACAAAAGCTTGCCAAATAATAGCTGGGAACATTACTTCTGTATTAATTATTTTAAAAGATTCTTCCAGACCCGTTTGGCACTTGTTTATTACAGCATCTTGTAATAAAAGCGCATCATTTAGCTTCCATCTTCCTCTTGTTTTTTCTCTTCCATCGCCGAACTACTTCTATAGGATTATGGCTCTGCAAATATTTTTGGTTGAATTTCTGCTTCATCCAGATTTGTTAAATTCTTTGATATCCAACACATATTTATTCTTGAATGCGTTTGATGTCTCTCAGGAAAAAGAAGTAAAATCTCTCTCTTTTGGATGCTTAAATACTTCAAGAGAGCAACCCTGCCCGCCCCCCTCAACTTTCTCTTCTCCAGACTGAACATTCCCAAGTCCCTCGGCCTTTTCTCGTAGGGCTTCTTGGTCTCCAGGCCCCCAACCATCCTCATCACTCTCCTCAGCACCCACTCCGTTCTGTCCACATCCTTTTTGAAGTGAGGCCTCCAGAACTGCAAACAATATTCCAGGTGTGGCCTGACCAATGCAGTGTACAGCAGGACTATGACATCTGTGATTTGATGTTATGCCTCGAATGGAGATGATAAGATTTTCACTACAATAATGGCAGGGAGATTAAGAAAATGCATACCAAATTTAATATGCATTGGCTGCAATCACCCCCACGCACTAAATAATGCACTTCTAATCCACTTTCAGTGCACTTTCCAAATGGATTTGACTGTGTGAACTGGCAAAATCCAGTTGGAAAGTCCATTGAAAGTAGATTGGAAGTGCATTATTTAGTGTGTGTGATGGCGACCAGGGCTCCGTTGGGGCCGGGGCGCGCCGGAGCGCCGCTCCAGGAGAGGGGAAGCTGGGGGGCGGGCACATGATAAAGCCCCGCCTCCCAGCTTGCTTTCCCGGCCCGCGCTTCGGCGCGGAGCCGGAAAAAAGCCTCCTCCCCCGCTCATCCTTCCCGGGCCAGCGGCAAACGCCGCCAGCCTGGGGATAAGGCCCTTCCTTCCCACCCACCCCCAGCAGACCCTTCCTGGCCGCGCGGCAAGCGCCGCCAGCCAGAAGAAGCCCCTTCCCTCCCCCCCAGCTCACCCTTCCCTCCCCCCCAGCAGACCCTTCCCAGGCGCGCCCTTCGCCCCCCCCCCAGATCTTTCCCGGGCCTGGCGGCAAGCGCCGCCTGCCCGGGAGAAGCCCCTTCCCTCCCCCACTCACTGAAGCCTCCTCCCTCCCCCACTCACCTGTTCCCCGGGCACAAGGGAGGGAGAAGCCGGGCCTGAGTGGCTTAATGCCACTCAGGCCCAAGCAAAGGGGGGGTGGGAGGGAAACCAGCCCCAGTGAGGGGAGAAGCGCCCCCCCTCCCTCCACCTACCTACCTACCTACCTACCTTCCTGTTCCTTCCTTTCCCCCTTCCTTCCTTTCTTCTCTCTCTCCCCCCACCTATCTACCTACCTACCTTCCTCCCTCTCTCCCCCCTTCCTTCCTTCCTTTCTTCTCTCTCTCTCCCCCCAACTACCTACCTACCTACCTTACTGTTCCTTTGTTCCTTTGTTCCTTCCTTCCCTCCTTTCTTCCTCCCTCCTTCCTTCCTCCCTCTCTTTCTTTCCCCCTCCCTCTCTTTCTTTCCCCCTCCCTCCCTTTCTTTCTTTCTTTCTTTCTTTCTTTCTTTCTTTCTTTCTTTCTTTCTTTCTTTCTTTCTTTCTTTCTTTCTTTCTTTCTTCTCTCTCTCTCCCCCACCTACCTATCTACCTTCCTTCCTGTTCCTTTCCTTCCTTCCTTCCTTCCCCCTCCCTCACTCCCTCCCTTCTTGCCTTCTGACACACTGCCCATGACGTCAGGGATGTGTGACCTTTTGACACTTCCGGTGGCGTCAGGGGGTGTGGCATATGCAAATAAGTTATGCTAATGAGCTCCTGCACCTCTTTTTTTAGGAAAGGACCCCTGATGGCGACCATTGATCAAACAGGCTTTGCACCAAAGAGGCTAGAAGCAGCGGCTTGCCCAGAATGTTTTGGACTGAAGGGAGCTCTGTTTATGCTCAGAGGCATTCAGCCCAAAGTGAACTTTACAAAGAAACAGTTGCAACCAGGGCTTTTTTTTCTGGGGGAACGCATCGGAATGGAGTCCCGGAACCTCTTTGACAAAATTCTTTTAAAAATGTTTAAAAGTTTGTGGGTTTTCAGAGTACAGACTGAAAACTTCATTTCCCTGTGGAGAGTTCCAGCACCTCTTTTTCAAAAGAGAGAGAGAGAGAGAGAAGCCCTGGTTGCAGTGTTCCCTCTAAGCTGAGTTAGTGTGAGCTAGCCCACGGTTTTTTAGCCTCCGGCTCACACATATTTGTCTTGGCTCAGGAAGGATGGCTCTAGGGCAAACTAATTGATGCAGTAGCCAAATCGCTTGCTCTCAACTTTAATGCCAGTAGCTCACAAAGTGGAATTTTTGCTCACAAGACTCCACAGTTTAGAGGGAACATTTGCAAGACTCAATTTAAACATGTAACAGTTTGCCGATGAAAAATACCAAGGTCTTCCATTTCTTTTTTCCCCCCTTAACTCATCCTTCCCCTGCCCCTGTTGAGGTACACAGAGACGTACATATACCCCGGGCGCTGACCGCATGCTAAGACCCCATGGCGGGTCCCTGATGGAAGCAAAGACAGATGTTTGTAATCTCGCCATCCTCCTGCCCAAAGGCACACAACACACAGAACAAGTGGTGGAAATAACCCTCTAGTCATACTTCATGAAACCCAAGACTTTCATTCGCTCTGGGATGGTTTATGGCAGATGCACATCAATTTGTCGAGCTGTCAACCCTCAAATCTGCCCAAGTGGGTCCTCCGGACAACTGGAAATGAAAATTAGCTTGTCCAGCAAGCGTACGAGCAGCGGCTGGAGCCCTCTGCCCATTTCTCACCACTGCGCAGAAACGGCACTGCAACTAGAACACGCACTGGGAAACCAACCACTGCTCTGAATAATCTGGAGAGCCAGGTAGAAGCTCACCGTTTAAGTACAAAGCAGGAGTTGCGTCTTCGTAAACCAAAGGAACACATGCAGCTGCCTCGTACTGAGCCCGACACTTGGTCTACCAAGGTCGGTGTTGTCTACTCTGACTGGCAGCAGTTCTCCAGGGTATCAGAAGGAAGTCTCTCACATTTCCTGCCACTCGATTCTCCAAAATGGAAATGCTTGGGATTCAACCCGGAACAGGGCTGCCAAACCCCACCCCCGAGGTCGTCCAGCCTGGACGACTCTCCCTCACGTAATGACGTCACCCAGAAGTGACGTCAGCATGTTGGGGGCGTTGCCAGGATGATGCTCTGGCAACGCCCCCAACACGCTGACGTCACTTCCGGTGACGCCGCCCGGCCAGCAGAGCTTCCCCCCCCGCCAGTAAGTTTGATACACTTGGGAACCCTAACCCGGAACCTTCTGCATGACAAGCTAATGAACCATGGCTCCTCATTTCAGGGAATCCCCAGCTTCCACCAGCAAAGCTGGTTCATTTTTTAAAAAAATTTATGTATCTTAGTGTTATCTTGCAAGACTTCTTGTAAAGTTTTATATGGAGAAGTGGCATCTAAACATTTGAAATGAACTATTACATCCCAGTTTAACTACGCTGTAATGAATAGCTATTTCAATAAATTTTGGAACCTCGTAAGAATGTTTGTGCTGAACTAGGAAAGTCTTTATTTACAAAACACATCTGTAAGATCCAGGGCAAAACCGAACGTGCAAAGAAACATCTGTTTCCAGCTTGTTCTTATGGGGCCGAGCTCCTCCTGTCTCCTTTCAGAACAAATGACAATTGTTAGAAGACTAGCTTTAATATTCTGTCATGTAGTCCATCCTAAAATAAAACAATATTCTGTGATGTAGTCCGTACTAAAATGGCCTGAGAAAACAGATGTTGACCCTAAAACCCAGCCCCGTGTTAAACAACCTGCTCTGATCAAGCAGAGCTTTCGACGATCTACCAATACAGCTTGAGGCACTACTCCAAAATTCACAGAAATGCATGTACCTCAACCATATGGCAATTTATCTCAAGAAATAAGGCCATCTGGACTCACCAGGTCCTCCTGGTTCACAGGAGCACAAGGCGGTGCCGGAGCCCCAAGAGGGTGGAACAGGCCGTTCCACTTGACGCTGCAGCCGGTGGCTCCCCGCTCCGAACACTCCTGAGCAGGGGTCATTTCGTAGAAAAAGAGGTGCAGGAGCTCATTAGCATAATACATTAGCATAACTTATTTGCATATGCTAAACCACCTGACATCACCGGAAGGAAGGAAGGAAGGAAGGAAGGAAGGAAGCTGGCAGAGAGGGGACAGCTACTAATCCAAGCCTCAGAAATACCACTATTCTGGGAGGATAGCTTCAGTGGTGGCTGAAGCCTTCAGAGGGCTGGTCGGAGGAACAAGGACCTTTCCAGGGGACGGGGTCATTTTGCTGCAGCCATGACACAAGCAGGCATTCCCCCGCCAGGGGGGGGGGCGCTGGCACCAACTCCCGAAGCTGAGCTCCCCCGAGCTCCTGCTCGAAATGACCCCTGCTCCTTAGTGTAAAAACTCCCCGCTGATAGAAAACCAGCACTGCAGGATAATACCCCGTCTTGGTTGCCTTTGCTGGCTTTTGATGCGCAGGGAGGTTTTTGAAGACGGGGAAGCGTCCCCAAGTGTGATCCCCCCTGACCCTCCACGCTTGGGCTCTGTGGAGGAACAGTGCTTGATTCCCATTCAAGGGCCACACGGACAGCGGCACTCCTAATTAAGACACGGAAACAGCAGCTTCAGGCGGTCTCGGAAACTCTCCAGCGTGATCTGCCCGCTGCTGTCCGTAGACTGGTGTTCGGACGGCATCAAGACGGACAGGCTCCTGTGGGGTTAGTGTCCTTCTGCTTGGAGCTGTTAGAGCATTGGGCCGGAGCAAGAGCGCCTCTACTGCCCTTTCCACAAGTGGGATGGAGGGATCGTCAGACCAGGACTTCACCATCCATTGCCAATGCACCATGACCATTTCTGCATCAAGAGCTACTCCAGCAGGTTGTCTGTTCCTGGTTGCCATGGCTACAGCGGTTAGCAAGAGCTCCATCCTGGAGTGGGGGGGGGGCAGGGAGGGAGGGGCAAAATGCTCCCCCAATGTGCTCTCCAAGAGCAACAGGTGCCTCTAAATCCTAGCCTTGCCAGGTTTTCAGTCTCCAGCGCTCCAGCCAAACAATCTGGAAAGCGTACTTGGACCGATTCTCCTTTCGTATATCAAATCCAAGGCTGAAAAGAAGGCAGGGGTTCCTGAGGGGTTGCAGGCCTCGGCTTGTTCCCTCTCACAATCCTTCCTGTCTTTGCCGAGCGTCAAGCGAATGTCCCAGCTGAAAATCCTTAGAAGATGCACGGGGAAGGGGGGGGGGGGGGAGCACTGCCAGCTCCCATTCAAGATGGGCCGGGCTTTATGCGGGCCGGCATCTCAACGGCTAGTTCACCCAGGCAGATGCACTGCTTCGCGATCCCAGCAACAAGGTGCGGTTCAGATGTGCGAATGGGCCGTCTTGGACCAAAGACAGCTGTCACCTTTGCATGGCCATCGTGGGGATGCCACTTTGCGGAACTGTTTCCCGCATTCAAGTGCCCCCCTCCCTATCAAAACCTGGTTTCATCAGTTGCACTGTTGTTGGGAGACCTGTGCTCAAGGCAAGCTGTGAAACCCAGCTGAGCCAGTCACTCTTTCCAGCTTGAACTACTTTCACATACATATGGTGAGGGCTAAAGTGAAAAGGGCAGAAACCAGGCCTTCCACCCAGAGTTCCTTGGAAGAAGAACAGTGCTGTTGGGTGTGGCCTATTATGCTAAAGAGTTCCTGCTGGGCTTTGTCTACAAAAAAAGCGCCCTGGTTATACCACAGTCGATGACTCTTAATGAGCGTCATACCGCCCCCTCTCCCCCCAGGAACATCTATAAGCCTCGGGCATAAAGAACAGGGTGGCGGGGTGAAAGGAGGCATTTGGGATTTTTAAGCAGCCTCTTCTCCCCATATGCAATGGCTGTCAATAGCCAGCAGAGAACTGCTTTACAGTGTACCCCACAACCCTGAGGATAAAACCTGATTTTTCTCCCAGGCTATTTTTTTTTTTTTGAAAAAGCAAACAGGAAATAGGAACCGATCTCTAAATTCGGGAGTTGGCTGATTGCCTTTCATAATATGCAGGGAGGGAACCCTGACCATGGATCTCACAGCCTTGCATCTAGCTTGGGGGGTGGGGGGGTGCATATAGCTCCAGACGAAGCATATATATCTGCCTGGGCATGTGCAGCCTGCCTCGCCCCAATTTCACCGATTAAAACTATGGAAACGAACTGTGTTCGCTTCAGAGCAATCTCATCTAGCAAAGGTCTTTGCGAGCCATTTTGTGGATTAAAACATCCTCACAGTGGGACCAACCAGGAATAGGGTAAGCATTTCTGTAAACCGGGGCGGGGGGGGGGGGGATGGCTCCCAGATTTGCTGGGAAATCTTAAGCCTAAAGCGGAGAGGGGAACAAAACCCCACCGGTTTAAAAGTGCAGAAATCTTAGCAGACTTATCTTGCGAGTTTCTAGGCCGCTGCTACGGACTGCCAAGGCAACCCCAGACAGCACACCCTAGGCTGACATCTCGAAAGACGGTCCTGAAAGATCTCAACGCTTTTAAAGTATTTAATTCCCTTGGGAGGTGAAGTGGGACTAAAGGAGGCATCAGGGCCAGGAAGGAAGAGGCTACTGGGCTGTGATTGAGGGAGCCAGGTAGGAAGAAGAAGAAGAAGAAGAAGAGACTGGATTTATACCCCGCCCTTCACTCACTTGGAGTCTCAGAGCGGCTTACAAACTCCTTTCCCTTCCCCTCCCCACAACAGACACCCTGTGAGGTAGGTGGGGCTGAGAGAGCTCTTTCCCAAGCTGTCCTTGAGGGAACAGCTGGTCCAGAGCTATGGCTTGCCCAAGGTCATCCAGCCAGGTGCAAGTGGAGGAGTGGGGAATCAACCCGGTTCTCCCAGATTAGAGTCCGCACACTTAACCACTTCCACCAAACTGGAAGGGGAGGGGAAAGTAACTATAGGCAAGAATGGAAGCGGGGAGAGGGGAAGCAGAGGCCAGTGGGGGGGAGGAAGGGGATTTGAGCTGGAAGAAACGTTCAGGAGCCAGGGGTAAGAAAATCTGAAGCCGACAAGGGAGGAAGGAATCATCGTTCCTGAATGCCTCCATTGCCTGTCTGTTTTTACCTGCAACTTGATGCTGTTTTAATTGCCGTTTTAATTGTGTTATGTTTTGACTTTGTTAGCCGCCTTGAGCCAGCTTAAGGCAGGATACAAATATGAATAAGTGAATAAATAAATATAGTCCAGCGGGAGGAATGGGACCCCTTTCTTATAATGCATACCAGCTACAACTGCTAGCCTTCCTCTTGCGAGTACGGAACAGTACTCGGTTCAAATAAACCTGTGCACTTGAAAACTCTCGTGATTCAAAGTCGTATCGTGGAATAAAACCGGATTCCACCCCCGAGATCCGATTCCATACCTGCGTAGTCAGTTTAACACTAAGAGGGGATGACAGCTTGGTCATTGTCAGAATCTGCTGATTCAGACAAAGGATTTCTATTGCCTACAGCTATGTCTTCTGTGTTATCCCTGTCATGTCTGTATGCCATATTGTATTCTACTGCCATGTATGTATTGTAGATGCTGCCATAACCCCTGCCATGTAATTGCCCCTCCCTCAGGTGAACCCTCACTTTGGCCAGTATGTATGTAGAATGTGTGACCCCAGGTTTAAGTGCCTGACCAGGCCTGGTTTGTGTAACTGTCAGAGTGGGAGGATGGGAACAATGGGCCTCTCACACTCCTGCCTCCGCATTCCATTCGTCCCGGCTGGGACTTCAAGGGAGGACGAGTCCCATCTCTTATCAACATGCGAAAGCCTCGAGGCCATTGATTGTTATGTGAAATGGTAACATCTGAAGGGTCTGGTTTGGGAAGGGAAATTTACAGCTTGACACCTCACTTTCTTTCCTGTGGGAAGCAAACGGCCAGAGCCCCTTTTTGCCCGCCGTTTTTCCCTTGTAGTGATTGGCTACCTATGGGTAATTCAAACTGCTTGGAAAGGTATAATAGACCTGCTTCTGTCATATGTGTTATCTCTGACAATAATCCGAGAAGCTGTACCAATGTAGAGATTGGAAATAAAGAACTGTGTTTCATCAACCAAGATCTGATCCTTGACTACTTTGAGCAGAAATCTCACAGTCATATGGCCTCTGCTTTGGATGCAAAAGGTCCCGGGTTCAGTCCCCGGCATTTCCAGCTGGGCAAGAGTCTTCTCTGTCTGAAACCTTAGACGGCAGCTGCCAGTCAAGATTAGACAGGGGTGAGCCAGATGGTCCAGCGTTGTGATTGGCAGAAGGCAGGTTCCTTGCACGTGTGCAACTGACATTTTGAACCAGTGAGGCCCTAGTTTACCCAACCTGGATGCCCCAGGCTAGCCCAATCTCAGAAGCTAAGCAGGGTCCGCCCTGGTTCGTATTTGGATGGGAGACCTCCGAGGAATACCAGGGCCATGATGCAGAGGCAGGCAATGGCAAACCACCTCTGAAGGCATCTCGCCTTCAAAGCCCCACAGGGTTGCTGAAAGTCAGCTGTGATTCTGACGGCATTTTCCACCACCACGAGCCCAGTTAAACTCAAGAGGCGGCCTTGCACATGGCCTCCTTAATAGCTACTCGTTTCCCCGTCAGAGGGAAATCAACCAGGCCCCCACCCCCGTGGCCAAATTCAGCACCAGCTTCTGTCTGTCATTGGCGGTGGGGGCGGAGGTTGCATCAAAAGGAGGGCAGAGAGCTGCAGGACACCCAGCTGTTGTGCCCGGCTTCAGCTGAGGATCCCTCCTCGAGGAAGCGTTTGTCGTCACAATGGTCATTTCCAGTCTGCCACTCCAGCAGCCAAGCTCGCTTACAAAACGGACTAAAAAGTGGACTGGTTGCTACTTTCAGAAACAAATTTTCTGGCTTGCTCCTCATTTAAGTACTCCAAATGGATCTAAGAGTTAGGTTCAAGGTTAAAAATTATTATTTCAAAAACTATAACGTAACAACATTTCCATTCAGCTTCATGTTCCTCTCAATTCTGAATACCCACGTTTGTTCTAGGACAGTGGTGGCGAACCTATGGCACGCGTGCCAGAGGCGGCACTCAAGAGCCCTCTCTGTGGGCACGCACGCAGTTTGGGCACTCAGTCTCTAAAAGGAAAAAGACGACACAGACTCGAGGCTGGGCTGCTCTCAAACTTACAAAGTATGAGCCAAGGTTAGACAGATTATCAGCATGCGTACAACAGCAAAACTCACATTAATTGTTCAAAAAGCATGCCAAATGCAAACTTTTACCTTTCAATAAGAAGTTGTTTGTATCATTGAAAGCTCTGTTATTGTGTTTTTCTTTTAAGACAAAAGATGTTAATGAGTTCTTTTTTTCTAAACGAAAACCTCAGTATTCAGGTTAAATTGTCGTGCTGGCACTTTGCGATAAATAAGTGGGTTTTGGGTTGCAGTTTGGGCACTCGGTCTCTAAAAGGTTCGCCATCACTGTTCTAGGATAAACTGATGAAAGCTGAAAAGAAGCTGATTTGAAAACGGATCCAGAAAGATACAAAGAAAGCTAAAAAGAACTCCAGCTGTAAAAATCTGAAGAAAGTAAAACAGAAGCTAAGCTATGTCTAGAGGCTGACACCTTTGACTCAATATGATTTCTCCTAAGGAAGATTGGTGAAATGCGTGTATAACTGGGTGCTCATGGAGGATGTTGGACTTTTCTTGCAAAATATTTGATGTTTAGAAGAGTTATTAAATGTTATTGTCGTTTTATCACAGGGTTTGTTTGTCCGTCTAAAGAGATAAACAACATACAGCGTGGCGTCACTTTCTTTACCGAACTAAAAACTGGGAACTCCTTTCAATGTGCCAAAGAGCTGTAGAGTGCTTTTTTTATTTCCTTCCATGGAGTCGGCCATTTGAAGCTCTGGGGAACAGACCTTTCGCTTTCTGACAAAGGCACCCTGTGGTTTTGCCCCTTCTCTTTCTTCCGGAACAACTCAGATTGGCCCAGGTGTGTAGGCTGAGAGAAGGCAAAGCAGAGGCGAGTCAGTGTGTTAAAAATACATTTTTGTTGTTTGAAATCTCGCAAGGGTGACAAACTCACACCTGAGTTTGGATGGAAGAAAAAAGACGGGGAATGGAATACCCATTCTCTCTTCAACCGCTACATTCATGGTTCCTAAAAAGTCAAAAGGCTGGGGGTTGGGGGGGGGAGATACACAAAATGCAGATGACACGATTGCTGGCTCCGTAGCACTTGGAAGTTGGGGGCTCACCCATGTAGCCACCACCCCACCCCCATTCTTTGCATCTAACCATCCTTATTTTATTTTTTTGTGCAAATCCTTGGATCCCAAATGCATCTAAGAAAATCCCCAGTCTCTTCTCTTTCCCGCCCTGAAAACTTCTGATTCTACAGCCATCTACAGCCATCAGGGTGGACCACAACCCTATCCTACCACTCCACCGAGTGTCCATTTCTTTATTTAAATATGTATACCTCACTCTTCCTTTTGGCTCAGTTCTGAAGCCTTCCGCCAACTTAAGCGGCTCCTCCATTCACAGAAGAGCCCCAGGCGTCAGAGGAAAGCTCCTCAGGCTGCAAGAAGCCACCTTGGAAGATGGCTGGACCCACCCGACTCTCATTGCTGATGCCAAAGGTGGCTCTAACACGTGACAGGCGCAGCCGGGGCATCCTAAGTTCTGTTTGTCCAGAGGCTGGGTCCTTTTGGGTGAAGGCCGAACTTTCCCAGTGCTGGAAAGAGCTAATGTGGAGGTGTTGGCAACCACAGCCCCCGACAGCCGTTTCCTGGCAAACCACCCATTTCGTAAAGCTGAGCACTGCCAAAGGGGGAGTGAGATCCGGCCCCCTTACTGGCTTTAGGGCTGCCACGGCACAGGGCCCATGCGTGGCTGCCAAGTGGGACAGCAGCACCAAACGGTGGGGGAGGGGGAGGGAAGAAGAAGAGATTGGATTTATACCCCGCCCTCCACTCCCCAAGGGAGTCTCAGAGCGGCTTACAAACTCCTTTTCCCTCCCCCTCCCCACAACAGACACCCTGTGAGGTAGGTGGGGCTGAGAGAGCTCTTTCCCAAGCTGTCCTTGAGGGAACAGCTGGGACAGAGCTATGGCTTGCCCAAGGTCATCCATCCAGGTGCAAGTGGAGGAGTGGGGAATCAAACCCGGTTCTCCCAGATTAGAGGCAATAGCCTCACCAGCCCGCACCAATTACCGCGGCTGTGACCACTGGCCCCTCAAGATCTGCGCGCCCGCGTGCTACTGCGCCGCCTCCCCTCCCCCACCTCTGTCCCACAAAGGGCATGCAACCGTGCTCACGCTCGCTCGTCTGCCAGCAAACCACTCTGCACACGTCTTGCAGCAGCCCCCAATTTGCAAGCGTTCTCTCAGGCAGCCATTAAAAGTGCATGTTAACTTGTAAATTGAGCCGCTCCTGCCGAGCGCTGTCAATCAGCGGGGAAATTTAAGTGTTGACTTGGCTTGGAGCTTGGAGCACGCACGCACACACGCACAAAGGCATTTGAGGGAGGCGGAGGGCAAGACTCGGCAACAAAACACAACATTCTGAGGCGGGAGAGCTTTCCCACCCAGTCAAACATAGCCTTCGCCTATGGAGTCCAGTAGCGCGGCTCTGAAAAGCTCCCGATTGGCAGAAATGGGCCAGGAGACACAGTGTGATTCCAGATATCCTAAACGTGCAGATGGTAGAATGGGGATAGAGACTTAAAATTTCTGAAAATTTTCAAGCTCGGGAAAAAACGAAAATTTTTGGAAAAATTGAAAAAAATGCTACATTAGCATTTCTTCCCCCCTTTTCCAGACTGAAAGTCATTCTGTTATTTTAGGAACAGAAAATATGACTCTGGACAATTTTACTTGGCATGAAACTATCGCAACTAGTATAGTATATCCCAGTGGTTGCAAACCTGTGGCACGCGTGCCAGAGGCGGCACTCAGAGCCCTCTCTGTGGGCACGCACGCAGTTTGGGCACTCAGTCTCTAAAAGGAAAAAGATGACACAGACTCGAGGCTGGGCTGCTCTCAAACTTACAAAGTATGAGCCAAGGTTAGACAGATTATCAGCATGCATACAAGAGCACAAATCACATTAATTGTTCAAAAGTGTGCCAAATGCAAACTTTTACCTTTCAATAAAAAGTTGTTTGTATCATTGAAAGCTCTGTTATTGTGTTTTTCTTTTAAGACAAAAGATGTTAATGTATGAGTTCTTTTTTCTAAACTAAAACCTCAGTATTCAGGTTAAATTGTCGTGCTGGCACTTTGCGATAAAATAAGTGGGTTTTGGGTTGCAGTTTGGGCACTTGGTCTCTAAAAGGTTCGCCATCACTGGTATATCCAAACAATTGTTACAAACAGAATTTACTTTTTTATAATATTGATTTGTAACTGTAACAAATGGAGCAACCATCTCCTGAACTGTTTACTAGTTCATGTGGAACAGACCAAAAAAAACCCACCACAAAACAATTTTCAAAAATCCAGAAGTAACAATTATTCATATTTCCTCTCCGCAGTATTGGGAGAGTTCAGGTTGTAACTCAGGACTTGCTTGTCCTCGGTGCGCAGAAATTGGATTCATCGGACACCGCACATATTTTTTAGAAATGATCTGGAAAATATTTGAACACCTTGTCTTAAAATATTTTATTCATCATGTTAAAATAAAATGTTCCATAGTCAATTTCTTTTCTTTTTTCAATTTTTCGAAAAAACAACAAAAAAGCCTTCAGGAAAAAACTCGAGGGGGAAATGTGTACCCCCCTCCCAATTTTTCCAGGTTTTTTGGGGCCTTCACATCTCTAGGTGGGGATTGCTGAAACACCTGTCCTGTTTACTGTACTTATTAAGAGCATCTATAGATGGGCTGCACATTTGCCTGGTTACTACATGGTCAGCCATCGTCTAAAACCACAGATGAAACCAAAGCTGGCTCCCCTGCCTCCCAGTATTCAGATCTTGCCCTTCACTGTAATCCCAGGAATGGATGCCCACAAACAGAATGGCTTGTTTGTCCCTTCTCTCCCTCCGCCATGTTTGGAATATCCAAAAAGGGTCTTAAACCCACAAAGCAGCGGTGAAGATCTGTACAAGATGGGCATTAAAAAAACCCTGAACAGTTTGGCACGTTCCAGATTCAAATAACTCCAAAGCCTAACCTACAGGCCGGTCCCATTAATCAGTTTCTGGCGCACACGTCCTCCACCCCCACCCCATACCTTTACAGTACTCAGCTGATGAGTTTGGACTCCATATGATGAACTGGATCTACAGAAGGCAAAGGGCAGTCTAAGTGGAGGGGAGGCTCCACTCCCAGCCGGGCAGGTGGCCTCAAAAATCTCATGCTCCCAAGCGTCAATTTTGCCTTTCTCCGTCGCCTGATGGATTCGCTCAAATGCAATCTGCGCCGGGGCTGGCCAAACTGCAGCTCGGGAGGAGCCGTACGCGGCTCTTTCGCACGGTCTAATTTCATGAGAATGAAAAGCAAATCTGCGTATTTTCCCAATAAAAACGTGTAATAGTTGTTCACGTCTCGAGGCTCTCAAACATCGGACGTTTATTCTGGGCGGCTGTTACGTCAAGCAAGTTTGGCCGCCCCTGGTCTGCGTGTTCTTTGTAACAGCTCAGGCTGCGGAAGGGGGGGGGGGAGTGAAGCGGTTCTCCTTTCCGCCCCCCCCTTCCAAAAAATGGTGGCTGTGAAGGAGCTGCGTCTCAAGAGAATTTTTCCTGCTCTTCCTACTGCTCATTTCACCCAGCTGTGGGCCCCTTGCCATTCAGCTCATCTCCAAGGGACACCTCCCTTCCAGCCCTCAGGGGTCTCACTTCTCTCCCCCATTGAAAACTAAGGCACAGAGAGGCCTAGTCTACAGCTCAAGCGCCCGCTTGTTCCAAAAGCAGAGATTCCGGCTTCAGTGGCACCCGGGCTGCAGCCTGAGGCAAGATTGCATAAGACAGAGGGGTGGATTCATGTAACAGTCCAGGGCTCATTTCGTAGCAGGAGCTCCTTTGCATATTAGGCCACACCCCCCCCCCCAATGTAGCCAATCCTCCAAGAGCTTACAGAGCTCTTCTTACAGGGGCTACTGTAAGCTCTTGGAGGATTGGCTACATTGGGGGGGGTGTGGCCTAATATGCAGAGGAGCTCCTGCTACGAGACGAGCCCTGCGTAACACACAGTAAGGGCTGGTGCTGAACTTGGGTTGCAACTGCACAGGGGCGGGGAAATCTGCCCCCTTTGTGGCAGTAGCAAGGAAGGGGAGAACGGGACACACACACACCACTCATCGCTCAGCTGCAAAACCACAGTGGAATAGTAATTGCCCCCCCCCCCAGCCCACGAAGACCCTCCCCCTAGCTGTGAATTCGGAACAGACATTAGCGTCCAGCCTCTGCCAACCCTCCAATCAGCATGAGGCTGCCAAGGAAGGGGAGCTGCATTTTGCTGTTTGCCAATGAATAAGGACGTTACAAGTAAGGCTGGACCGTGCCCACACAGTGGCTACCAGCAAAAGTCTGCAGGACCATCGGTTCCCAACTGTGTCAGTCAGCATGGCAAGACTCTCGAGGCCTCAGCCACTGGCAAAAGACATTCACAGCCCTTTGACTTGTGCCCAGTTCACAACTGTCCACCTCATACGGGGGGGGGACAGATTCTTGCAGCAGTATAATTAAGTCAGAACATAAAAACTGTGGTTTTGGAAGGCGACTTGCCTTAGCTTGGCGAATAGTCCCTGATAGGACTTGGGGCAGCTCTTTCAAGACTGAACTCTTTGGTTAAAGGAGAACTGTTCCTCCCTTGCATTCTGCTCAACAGGTCGTATCTCTCTCCCCACAAAAGAATTTAATGGAGCTGGACTGGTCCAGTGAACATAAGAGGCTGGACAGATGTGAGTCAGGCAGTGGAAAAGCACAGTGACTTTCAGTTCATCAGCCCTCAGCTGAGCCATAAGAACCAGCCCAGCGGCCTTCCTCCGAGGGCAGGAGCATTTCACCAATAGCCACAGCAGTGGAGGGAAGACCAGTGGCGCTTTCAGCTCCTCAAAGAACAGAGCAAGTTGGTTTTCTAGAACAGGCCAGTCTCGCTTTGGTGCATCTGTGACAAAACGCATTTAGCTGACGGGCACGGCTGCCCCCGACGGAAGCTGCATTATGTGCAGCTGTGCCGCATATGGAAGTTCACGACATATTCGGCGTTAGTCCGCTGCACGGAGATCGCAAAGGGCTCGAACGGGTGGAAGGTGAATGCAACCAGGCGCCGGACGGTGTGGTTGATAGGCCGGCCCAGGAGTCCCGCTTGGATTTCAAACTTCAGGAGCCCAGAATCTCGGGCGTAGAACCTGCAAAGGAGAGAGAGAGAGAGGCAGGCGACAATGCTTAAGCCAGGAGGGATCAGGGGCTTGTGATGTGCCATGTTGTTGACTGGCTACTAAGCTACTGCAAGGCACCTCACACAGCGCTCACCTTTGAGAGCAGCTGGAAAGCTTCCACCAGTGCAAAAAAGCAGCCGCATGGCTGCTGAGAGACGCCAATCACCATGATGGTATCTGACCAGAATTAAAAGAACTTGGCGAGTTACGGATTTGCTGCCCGATGCAATTCATAAGAACATAAGAGAAGCCAATGTTGGATCAGGCCAGTGGCCCATCCAGTCCAACACTCTGTCACACAGTGGCCAAAGACACCAGGTGCCCTCAGGAGGTCCAGCAGTGGGGCCAGGACACTAGAAGCCCTCCCACTGTTGTCCCCCACCCCCCAAGCACCAAGAGTACAGAGCATCACTTGCCCCAGACTGAGAGTTCCTTTCTATACTTTGTGACTAATAGCCACGGATGGACCTCTGCTCCATATGTTTATATAATTCCCTCTTGAAGCCGTCCATGCTTGTAGCCGCCACCACCTCCTGTGGCAGTGAATTCCACGTGTTAATCACTCTTTGGGTGAAGAAGGACTTGCTTTTATCTGTTCTAACCCAACTGCTCAGCAATTTCATGGAGTGCCCACGAGTTCTTGTGCTGTGAGAAAGGGAGAAAAGGACTTCTTCCTCTACCTGCTCTATCCCATGCATCATCTCATCATCTGGGAGCTAGATCGCACTAACTCAGCTTAGAGGGAACACCGGTGGTCGGTCACTGAATTTGGAAGGGCGAAATGACTTCTTCTTTTTCGGCAGCTGGTTTGACTGATGGTTTAAGCAGCCTGAATAGCCCAGCTTACCTCAAGCTCATCAGGAGTTGGTTGCTAAGCAGGGTCAGACATGATTAGTGCATTGACTGGAAGACACCAAGGAAGGCTACGGTTGCTACGCAGAGGAAGGCTGTGGCAAACCACCTCGGTTCGCCTCTTGCCCGGAATGCCCTGTGGATGTGGCCACCATAAGTCAAGTTCTGACTCAATGTATGCTACTCTTCTTTTTAAGCTTCTGTGGGTCCCGCTAGGAAGATTTCAGGATTAGCAAGGCAGGACGGAAATGTTCCAGGTAAATAAACGCAACTGGAAATAAACATACCCCCTTCTACTTTCCCTCCTTTGAGGGTCACGCTTGCATAACTTCCTGGTCTCCGCTCAGAAACGTCCGACCCAAGCCGATCCCCGGCAGGGGCTGCCCTCCAGCCGCTAGCCTGGCTTCTCCCAGCGGCAGGTGCCACGGGAAAGGGGAAAACGCTCTTTCAAACAAGCAAACACCCTCTGGGCTTTTGACAAGGCAGCCGGCTTGAATTCCTTGCGTTCTTGCGAGACGGCCATTATCCCCTCTCGCCCCCCACTCCTGAATCCCCCCCCCCCCAGCCAGCCTGACAATGAATGGACAAGCACTGGGTAGGAGTGCGACAATCTTGAGAGTTGGTTTTCCAAACGGTTCCCCCTCCTTCGCGGGAGGAAGCAGCTGGGTGGGGGGAGAGGAAGAAAAGAGGAGGGGAGGTGGGTTGTGTGTGTGTGTGTGTGTGTGTGTGCAGGTGTGTTTTGAAATAAAAGATGGTCTGCCGTCTGCTCCTCTCACTCCAATTCAGGGCAATTTGCTGTACTCAAGACGAGCGCCCTGTAATCGCCCAAGATGGGCGCCGTTTGGTATTTTTAAATCTATTTGAAGAGTGCTCTGCAATCAGAGGCCATTTCCATGGGCTCACACACACTGGATAAATTAGACACTGAAATGCAGGATGCGTGTCGGTAAAAACGGCAACGCGGAGATTTTGCTTTCTTGCCCCGCGCCGGTTGTTATGAAAATGGAAAGTTTGCCTGCAAATTGTTTCTGTTTCTAAAAGGCTTCCAAAGAGCCTTCTCATTTAAACTTCCCAGTCCCGCCCTCCCACCCACCCCCCGCCCTGCTTGAGCTTTAGGCTCCTAACGAGGGGGAGGGGGCTGCGCACGGAAAACGGGGCTGCTCTCGTCTTCGCTTGTCCCCAAGTGCCGTGCTCGGCTATGGCGGGGCAGCAGCCAAAGCCGCTGCCAGGGGGAGGCTTGGGAGCCTTCGAATCCCCAGGAGACGTTCTGCTCCGCCCAGAGGCTCACGGGGGGAAGGGGGTGGCCATTCCAGCAGCTGCAGGCTGGCGTAGGAGGAGAAAAACCGCATGGCGTGGAGGGGGGGGACGGGGGACCAAAGGCAGTGGGAGCGTGACACTGGACGACAGCACAGGCACATTAGAGGAACAGCAATAATAATAATAATAATAATAATAATAATAATAGTCCTCTATGCTGAGGAAATGCTAAACATCCCTTGGGTGGGAGCTGACAGCAACAGACTCCTTGGGAGCAGAGATGGGAGGACCGAAAGGTCTTCTGTGCGCAACTGGCGACCATGACTGTGGGAAGTGGGGGGTGGGACAGCACGCCTGAAGGCAAGGCGGATGCTGGCATGGCCGGGGTGGTGGTGGTCATCACAGCCTGTGTGTATCAAGAGGGGGTGGGTGGGGCTGGGTTGGGCCATTCCTGATCCAGTCAACGCAACAGGAACCCAGGGAGAGAAAGCCTGGGCAGAGGACAGGCGTGAGGCCTGGGAGATGCCCCTCTAAGCCCGAGTCACGACGCTCGCTGGGTGGTATTGGCCCACTCGGGCTCTTTTTATTCGCTTCGTTTGCGTGCCACCCTCCTTTCCCAACGGGGACCCGAGGCAGCTGATATTGTTCTCCACTCCTCCATTCCCCCCCCCCCAATAACAACCTTGTGAGGCAGGTTAAGGTCTGACTGGCCCAAGATCACCCAGCAAGATTCCGTAGTCGAGCGGGCATCTGAACCCAGGGCTCCCAGATTCTGGTCGGAGACACCGTTGCCCCTTGCCCTGATCTACCTCACAGGGTTTGTTGGGGAGATTAAATGGGGGCAGGGAGAACTGGGGGTCGCTATCTTGAGCCCCTTCCAGGAAGGTCCGAATTATGACATAGAGACGGCTTCTGTACAACTAGGTTTGCTCCCTTGCAAGACTGCGCATCGGACCCTGATTTCCTCACCTTTTGCAATTTCTGGGGACGAACATTCTGGGGACGAACACCCAGAATCCTCCTGCTCCACGCTAGAGCTGGAGAGGGAATGGATGAAATCTGGCACAGCCTCACTAGGTGCCGAGTTGCCTTTCCTGTCCGAGAAAACCCTGAGCATTTTTACAAGAGGAGATGTCTCAGGCATATCCCCTCCCCCAACTGCCGCCTTCAAACTCTGTTTCCTCCATAACCGCCAGAAAGCCACTCGTGACCCTTCTCAGTCCAGTTCCATCCACCTGCTCACAAGCTCGGATTCGCACCATAGCTCAGAATTATAAGCCAACAGGTGATCCGCCAGCTAGGGTGCAAAGGAACAATTCCACGATGGCAGAAGCTGGCAAACGGCTCGCAAATCAGTGTCCTGAATAGTCAACACGCTTCACGGTTTTCCAGTTTTGGAAGGATGCTTAAGTCCTACTGTACAATTTCCAGGCAAGAATGTCTAGGATGGTGGAGCGTGGGGGCTAACAGTGCAATCCTAACAGCTGCATCCACCTCACCCCTTTGAGTTCCATGGACTTAGAAGACGAACTCTGTTTAGGATGGCACCGCAAGAGACTGAAATGGGAAACTCCTTGACTGAAGTTTCTGTCACAGATTCACTCACAGACCTTCACCCTCAGGCCCTGGACTAACTCCAAAGATTCAGCGACACAGGAACAAGGAAGACTGGCCTCCCTTACAAAACAGTTGTAAGGCACTACGTTGCTAATGAGCATGAAACACTTCGAATCACTGAATGCACATTACGCAGACACTTGGGCAAACCCCCCAATCCAAATGACACAGGTAAATGTAAATCTTACGGTTCATAGATCAGTAGCGGGGGCTCATGTTTTCCATGCAAAAAAATCCCAGGACGGATTCCCAGCATCTCCGATCACAGGAGAACTAGGCTAGCTAGACGAGTGGCCTGACCCAGGACAAAGCAGCTTTTACAGTCATGGGGAGGATTCATTTTTATTGCATTGTGAAATATCTTACACGTGCATTTTAAATGCTGTTTTGATATTTTGAATGTTTTGATGCCCTGACCTGGATTGGCCCAAGCGAGCCTGATCTTGTCAGAACTCAGAAGAACTTTCTTCCATATGTGGTGGCACTGTATGAAGGTGCATGCCTACTGGCTTATGATTCAAGAAATAATTCAGGAAATTATTAATTTTAAGTTACCTTTAAACCCGGAGGTATTTCTGTTAAATGTACTACCAGCAGGACACAAACATAAAGAGGATGATATATAACATCAGAAGAACCTTCTTCCATGTGTGGTGGCATTGTACGAAGGTGCATGCCTACTGGCTTATGATTCAGGAAATAATTCAGGAAATTATTAATTTTAAGTTACCTTTAAACCCGGAGGTATTTCTGTTAAACGTACTACCAGCAGGACACAAACATAAAGAGGATGATATATAACATCAGAAGAACCTTCT
The DNA here is from genome assembly GCA_029233225.1 of Lepidodactylus listeri. NCBI lineage: Eukaryota > Metazoa > Chordata > Lepidosauria > Squamata > Gekkonidae > Lepidodactylus > Lepidodactylus listeri. Next base: position 16,395,500 of record JARCFY010000021.1, read on the forward strand.
TCCATGTGTGGTGGCATTGTACGAAGGTGCATGCCTACTGGCTTATGATTTAGGAAATAATTCAGGAAATTATTAATTTTAAGTTACCTTTAAAACTGGAGGTATTTCTGTTAAACGTACTACCAGCAGGACACAAACATAAAGAGGATGATATATAACATCAGAAGTACCTTCTTCCATATGTGGTGGCACTATACAAAGGTGCATGCCTACTGGCTTATGATTCAGGAAATAATTCAGGAATTTGTTAATTTTAAGTTACCTTTAAACCCAGAGGTATTTCTGTTAAACGTACTACCAGCACGACACAAACATAAAGAGGATGATATATATTATAACATCTGCCAGAATAATATGGGCAAAATACTGGAAATTAGATACTAACCCACCCAAGGATGAATTAACATATAAACTAATGGAACTGGCGGAAATGGACAGACTGAGTATAAAATTACTTGGAAGAGACAAAGCGTTATTTTTGAAGAAATGGTTGAGATTGTATAAATAGGTCGATAAAGATGTAGGTAATTAAGACTCAAATTATTTGTAACAGTAAGCCTGATGTTTTATTTGTTTTTTATTTGTAAAAATTTATAAATAAAATTTTTTTAAAAAGAATTTGGAAGCTAAGCAGGGTTGTCCTTGGCTAGTACTCGGATGAGAGACCACTAAGGAAGTCTAGGGTAGCTACGCAGAGGCAGGCAGTGGCAAGCCACCTCTGGACCTCTCTTGCCTTGTCCTGGACAGCCCAGGCTATCCTGATTGTGTCAGACCCCAAAAGCTAAGCAGGGTCAGCCCTGGTTCATACTTGGATGTGAGACCACCAAGGAAGTCCAGGGCTGCTTCACAGAGGCAGGCAACAGTCTCTTGCCTCAAAAATCCCACCAGGGGTCGCCGTAAGTTTGCTGCGACTTGGAAGGCTTTTTCCACTACCATCCGTGTTTTGATGTTTGCTACCTTGGGGATCCCCCCCCCCCATCTCGGTAGAAAGGTGGCATATCTATTTATTTTAAATACACGAGGTAGAAAGGCGGCACGTTTTATTTGTTTTAAGCAAACAAAATAAAAACACCTACATAATTTCACTCCAGATCTGGTTACGGCAACCGCAGCCGGCCAGGATCAGGGACATGTCTTCGGGATACTTTGGTTTATTTCAAAATATCCAAGCTTTTCTCCCAAAGCAGCTCACAAATGGAACACGGTCATAAAATGGAAACACACACGTGTGATAAAAACTGAAATCCCAGAAAGGATGGGGGGAGGGGGGCGGCTACAGTGGTTTCTACTTGCTGCGCTCCTCAACAGTTTAGCCTCGCACAACCACCTCCAGGGGATGAGGGCAGAGGCCCACCCAACGTTATCGGGAAGACCGTTCCACTGCCTGAAGGCCACGATGGTAAAAGATGAGATTGGGCAGCAGCAGCAGGGAGGGAGGGAGGGAGGGAGGGAGGGAGGGAGGAAGAAAGAAAGAGAGAGAGAGAGAGAGAGAGAGAGAAGGAAGGAAGGAAGGAAGGAAGGAAGGAAGGAAGGAAGGAAGGAAGGAAGGAAGGAACTAATTAACTGCTGGGAAGACTGGAGTTGCCACTGAAGGATGCCATTCAGAGCTATTGATACTTGCAAATTTCTCAAGGTGCGTGACGTTTTTATCACCAGGCACTGAACCACTTCACTTAAGCAAGACTCTCAGAAGGCTGAAGGGCCTCTGCCGCCTCTTGAAGGGTTCTGCAGAGGGTCAACCAGCGCCAAAGACATGAGAACCCAACTGCTCTGAAACACTCTGGGCCCTCTCGCCTTCTGAAGCCCCAGGTGCTGAGCTTGGGGGGGGAGGGGGGAGAATCTTGCTTTGCTTCTCTCCCAGAGGCCCACTGGAAACATCTGCCGTGCTGGTGGCCTTTTGCTGGAAAGCAACATTGCCACCTACAGACGAAAGCTGCCGGCTGGAGCCTTCCAAGAACCTTAAGGAATACCAACAAAAAAAACAAGAGGGGAAGGGGGGAGCCCGGATGATGCATAATCGTCAAGTGCTTGGGGAAAACGGCATTACGTGACAGCTGACCAAATGCTCCCCAAGATTTGTGGAGATCCTACGAAGGATGGGCTTCCGTGGCAAATTCAAAAGACATTTTTCCCCCCAGAAATCCCCTGGTTGGTAATAAAGTCAATGGCTTTCAACTTGTTTCTCACCTCTGGGAAGGAGAAAATTAACAGCGTCTGTTTTTTTAGAAGAGTTGGTTTAATGGCACTGAGACACGAGCAGCTTGGCTACTTCTGGCTAACATTCGCGCCGTCCGGCATTCCGTTCCCAGCAGCCAAAACCCGGGGAAACTTTCAGACGGGCCGTGACAGTAACGGCTTTCCTCTTTCCTTTGTCCCTACCATCAGGTACTGAGAGCCCCATTCGTATCCCACTCGCCAAGGAATTCATGGGCTGACTCTGGACCAGTCCCTCTCCCCCTCAGCCTAACCCACCGCAAAGAAGAGAAGGGAAGAGTGGAGTGTCAAGCTGAGGTCCTTGGAGACAGGAAGGGAGAGGAATGAATCGATACAGACAAGAGATTCTATTCGGCTGTCACGATTTCCGCAGCAGTTGAGAAGTGGGCCAGATGGAAGAGAATGCTCTACTGGCTGATCCCAAGCAAGGTCCCACCTTGCTTCCTTTAGTTTCAGAAGGGCACCCCTCGTAGAACCAAAAGGTGCATATGCACCGTCTCGATGCATACCTGATCGGATGGTCGCCGCAGGTCTTGGGGCGCTCCATGACCGAGACCCACTTGTCGTCGTAACTGAAGAGGGAGAGGTCAAGGTAAGGGCTGCCGCTGTAGGACTGAGCGCTGATCGGGAGCTGGCCCAGGAGCCGCCGCACGGCCTCCGTGTGCCCGCCGTACTTGGCGTTCACAATGGTGTCCTTGAATCTGAAACAGAGACAGACCGTGGAGGGAAGACAGCGGCACAGAGCGCAATAAAACCCCCTCCACCACCCTTCCCGACACCTATGCCTTGCGAAGGGAGCAGGAGAGAAAGGTACACCGCAAGCATATGGACCCACCTTGCAGGGCTCTTATAAGGACAACTGAGAATGCACGGGGACCACTTCGAACTCCAGAAAGCACTGCAAGAGGGGGGGCCCCAACCTTTCTGAGCCGGCAGGCACACTGAGAATGCTGAAGTGGCATGGCGGGCACCGCGGGGGGGGGGGGGGGAGGCTGCCAAAACAACATTTTTTAAAAAATCTGCCCAACTCATTAAATTTCCAATAGCCGGTCAGAAGCCTTGCTGGGCAAAAGCCCTCACTGGCCCTGCCCACTTCCCCAAAACACTTGGCAATGGGCCCGTAGCCACGGTGGGGCTATTCGGTGCCCCGCCCCCTTTCGTAAAGGCACAGTCCCACAGGGATTGGTCCTGAACACTTCCAAAAACATTTCAAAGAAGAAGAGATTAGATTTATACCCCGCCCTTCGCTCACTTGGAGTCTCAGAGCGGCTTACAAACTCCTTTCCCTTCCCCTCCCCACAACAGACACCCTGTGAGGTAGGTGGGGCTGAGAGAGCTCTTTCCCAAGCTGTCCTTGAGGGAACAGCTGGTACAGAGCTAGGGCTTGCCTAAGGTCATCCAGCCAGGTGCAAGTGGAGGAGTGGGGAATCAAACCCGGTTCTCCCAGATTAGAGTCTGCACACTTAACCACTACACCAAACTGGCTCAAAGGTGTACACGCTAACGCTTTCCGTGCCCTGAGCTGCTGCAGGGTCACCCGCCGTTCCCCGTGCTCACCCACCAGCAGCAAGAAGAGCGGCAGCGGCCGCATCATGCTTGGCGCACTACTGCCGTCGGGGTGGCCCTTCATGCTGACGCGCCCAGCGGTACCACGCCGCCTGCTCTTTTCTTTTCCCTGGGTGCCGCCCTGCTCTGGAAGGGAGTCAGCTTTGAGAGCGAGCCTTGGGACAAGAAGCAAACCAACTGGGGGTCGGTGTGTGTGTGTTTGTGTGTGCTCAAGGGGGAGATGTGGAAAGTAAATGGGGGGGGAGGGCTGGCGGCTTCAGCTTGGCTGAGAAATCCCAGAGAGCGAGGAGGGACCATCTATCTAGGCCGGCTCCCTCCCTCCCCTGCCGTTTTTCAGTTGGGGAAAGGGGCTCTCCTCCGGACTGCCGCAGCAAAAGAGGCTCACTTGGGTCTTCTGCTACCCTCCCTGCCTCCTTCCCTTCGGCAGCCCCCTTAAAAATTTGAAAGCCCCCGGGAAAACAAAAACCTAGTTATGGCCCTGCTCGGCGAGCTCCAGAAAAGGCACTGGCTGGCGCCATGGCACCCGTCAGCACCACACTTGGGACCCCCCCGCGCTACAGAAATGCTGCCAGTCATCTGAAGGACTGCCTTCTCCCGTTTCAACTTGCCCAGTTCCAGAGGTCACGATTAGAAGAAAGGCTCACTTTCAAAGATAGGGTGCGGGGGGCAACCGAGTCATGGCCTTCTTTGTAGCGGCACCCTACCTTTGTAGCGGTGTCCTGTCTTCCCAGAACTATCCCCTTGGCCCCTCCCTAGTATATCCCACTGGCACCAAGCAAAGCCTCCCAAGCTTTTTGTGGAATGGCATCTTCTCTTGTTTTTGCACTTGCTGCTTCACTTTGCTGATTGGCTATTTATTAGAGAACCATCCATAGAACAGCCAGCATTCGAAATATTTTGACACGGATTACCTTGTTGTACTGAGCCCTGTAAGGTAGGCCATGATGAAGACTAATCCACTGTTGCAGGCAGAGGGGCTTCCCTAAGGGCGCCATCAATTTGTGGCTGATAGGGTGCAATAGGGGCAGGGGAGGACCACCCGCGCCACAGCTGCTGCCCATCTAATCCTAAACAGAGCTGCATCCTTCTAAGCCCAGGGGCCTCAACGGAGGTTAGGAGTGTGCAACTCTGCTTCGTATCACTGTATGCTGTGGAGATTTAAGCTCGTCACTGCTTTCGGAGCCTACATTTTAACCCGATCCTTCCTCCAAGGACCACAGGCTGGTGTACACGGTTCTCTCCTGCCTCCTTTCCCCCACCCAACCTCATAACAAGTCCTTAGGTTAGGCTGAGGAAGAGCGATGGACCCAAGTTCTTCCAAAAAGCTTCAGCAAGGATTTGAACCCTGGACTCCCCATTCCTAGTTTGATACCAATGACTAGAACCCCCCCACACACGATCTCTTCAAGGCCTCTGGTAGTAGTCGCAACCCACCTTTGCAGAAAGGTAGGGAAATATATATTTAGACCTTTTCCTTAAACTACCCGGCGTGCACCGCCAAAAGCAAAAAATGCGTATTTGAACTAGAGCCAGCCAAGTCCCTCCGGGTTCACTGATTCGCCAAGAAGCTGAAGTACCACCCACAAGCCACAGGGCTCACCGGCGTTGGATCTGCCTGGCAAAATTGTTGCTGGAGGCCGAGCAGGGGAACTGAACCGCCTCGCTGTGCAGGGTGGCGTTCCGGAAGAGGTCGCAGAAGTTCTCAAAGAGTTCCAGCAGCTCATCTGAAGTGTTCTCAAAGACGGCGATTACCTCAGTGGTCAACATGTTGTACACAACGAAGAAGGAAGGCTGGGGGGGGGGGGAGAAGCAAAATTAAAGTCGCCCAGCTGAGCGCCGGTGAAAGACTCGGCTCAGCAGCTCCTGCCGCCAAAAACCAAAGCGGAGAGACGGCGGTTTTGCAGCTGGCCCAGGAGGATCCAGCGTTTCATAAGCCATTTTATTGTGTTTTCAGCCATCTCTAGGGGCACCCCATTAACCACCCCATTAACCGTCGTCAAATTATTTTACAAAGCAACGTGAAATTCCTTCCAATTCTTTTTTTGGGGGGGGACGGGGGGATTGTTTATATTCGAAACGAGACCCATCAGGGCTTTCTTCCTTTGCCAAACATGAAATTTCCACCACCGCCACCACCCCCCGCCTTCTCCCGGAGCAGCAGATTTAATTTTAGTACCCGCTGGGAAACGATTTTAAGCTAGGCAACGAATTATTTCCCCCACTGTATATGCAGAGAGGTGAGAGTTGGTCGGTTTTATTGGGGGGGGGGGTTGCTGTTTTCTTTTCCTGCCTTAATATTTCCAACATGCCGAGATGAGCCTTGTAAAGCGCATTGTACTCAGTAGCTGCTCGCAAACGCCGTCCCGTTCACGGTCCCCCGCTGCTGAGGAAATGAAAGGCTGAGCACCATTAACTATTTCTTTTGAATAACCGACGTCCTTATCCAAGAATTTCCAAAAAGCTGCAGCTCGGCTTTGCAGTCAGTCAGCTGGGGACGTGTAAAGAAATCTTTCCCTAGTTACAAACAACCGAGACTCGGGGTGTTTCTGCGCATCTGAAGGCTCGGTGTTTCGAGGCTGTATCTGGAAGATCTCAGCTTTCATTTTTAAAAGTTTCTGGTCCGTGTGACTGCAATTTTCAAAAAACTACTGCGACAGATGCGCATGACAGTTGTAAGACAACAAACAGGGGACCTGCAAGGACTTGTGGGGGGCATCTCATTTAACCCTCCTGCACTATTTCCTCTTTCCCTTCCCAGGCCGCTCCCATAGCCTCTCCTCTTTTCCTGCTTCCTTCTCCCCTTCCCACTGATCTAGCTTTGCCTGATTCCCTCCCTGTTGCCCTCTATGCAGGAAAACTATGGGCCAGTTGTGCAGTGGCGGCCACCAGGCCAATTTGCATAGTGGGGAACCTGCAAGCAATTGCAAAGGTCACCTCACTTTCCTTCTGTCGCCCTACTTGAGCCCTTGTCCTGGCAGCTTCTATATTTTCACCTTTCCCTGCTTCTCTTTCTCCCTCCCACCAACCTGTCTTTTTATCTGCCCCCTATCTTTAGCTACAGTTACGATTTATTTTACTTCGCTTCTACCCTGCCGTTCGCCAACATGGGGACCCAAAGTGGTTGACATCATTCTCTTCGCCTCCATTTTATCCTCACAACAACCCGATGGTGAAGGTTAGGCTGAGAATGTATGACTGGTCCAAAGTCACCTAGTGAGCAGTTATGGCAGAGCGGGGGATTCCAACCTAACTGAGTGCTGGTGAACAGCAGCAAGCAGCAGGGCGTGGGTAAGTTGTGTGAGTCAAATGACAGCAAGTTGCCCAGTGGTCACTGCTGGGACTGGTCCCAATGAGTTCTCCCTAAAAGATCAAAACAGCCCCCACAAAGGGCCCTGCCCCCTCACCCCGACTTTTCCTCACTGAAACCAAGGCTTGAAGGCTGGTAATATTGTGGTTGCCTAGCAATGGCCACTGAGGGCATTCACAGGCACCAATTCTATTATTTTGGGAGGTTTAACCTGCCCCAATGTATTTTTTAAAAAAAGATTTCAGAATATTCTGCAAAACGGGAGCTTTTCACGTTTGTAGAAAGATGTCTCTTGTTTGTTCATGGCTCCAAATTCTGGATTGCAGTATCCACAGATCTCACTATGTTGAAAATTAGACACATTAATTCCTGATCCCGGGATCAAAGGACCTTCCAATCAAATGCAACAAAAGGGAGAAAACACACACATACAGTATCGGGGGGGGGGGGGGAATTCTACCACTTCATAGCCTGTTGCCCCCAACAGACTCCTAAATTCGAGTCTCCATCCTCTCTTCTTTTCCCATTCCTCCCTGCCACTTCAATCATCACTAAAGTTGGGGGACGAAATCCTTGAAATATAGAGGGGCTTCCCTGGTGCCCAGGTTAAGCATCAGCATTCAAGGATGTGGCACAAATAATCGCACTGTCACTGTCCAACAGGTTCCTGCAATGCTCTCGCAGCTGCATTCCAGTAGTTATGTTAGCTGGGGAAAGACATCTGGCTTTCTGGCAACAAGCACCAAGTAACCCTCCCAGATAAACGGAGATGAGCACCGCAACTCTCGAGACGGATTCGACTGGCTTTCGAGCAAGGGAAACCTTTTACCTTTACCTGTCGTGAGTTTAAAACAAGAGCAAAAAATGTGGCGCCTGCAGCGGGGCTCTCTGGGGATGGGGGGGCTGTCAGTTTAGGATCCCCAAGGTCTCTTTCCTTGCAACTGTACCCAAGTACAAGTTTCTTCCCGAGGAAGAAAAAGTCTCCAGCAACATCCAAGGAATGGGGAACAGCTTCTTGCCACAGGCAAAAGAGGAGGCAGTTCTTCGCTGCTGGCAGGGCTGGTTGTATTTATTTTTTTTAAGTGGGGAAGATTTGCCATTAAACAATTTTTCTGCCAATTAAAACCCTGGAAAAAATTTTTAAATATGTGCCGTATTTTTTGCTCCATAAGACTAACTTTTTATCCCAAAAAAAGTGGGGGGGGGGGAAGTGTGTGCGTCTTAAACCCCCCTCACCTTTCCCGAGCCACGGCGCCGAGCAGAGCTAGGTGCGTCTTATGGTCAGGTGCGTCTTATGGAGCGAAAAATACGGTAAGTACAAACCCATCAAAACAGCCCAAGCCAACAGTAGGAAAACATGGCCCTCTTTCCTTTAGGAAAGAAGCTGCTCTCTAACGCTTTTGAATCCGTGGAGGCTCTTTCACCCACCTGGTGCCCAGGCCTCTTGAGGTACAGAGTGAGACTCGGGGCTTGTAAGCCATCAGCTTCCCCTGCGAGCTGGCGCAACATCGAGTTCCTTCCTGCCAGACTAGAGAAACGTGCTGCTCCTTTGGGGAACATCTGGTGCCTGAACCCCTGCTTTGGTGATGAATGCGGCCTCTGTCAGAAGCCCCGCTGGCCGGCAACAGATTACTTTGCAAGGCTCAAGTTCGTACATTTCTATAGCAGATGCCTATTGAGTGATCAGAGGCATATCGCTAAATAGATCTTTCTTTGAAAAAGAAGAACTGCAGTGGGTGGCACGGGGAAGAAAACACACAGGAGCAAGGCTCCAAGGACACACAGGCAAGATTACGTGCAAGGCGAACAGCACGGCAAGCAGAGGCTGAGAAACAACGGAAGGGGGAAGGATTTGTTGCGCCGCGCGGCAGTCGCAACGGCACGTTGTTATTTTAAATACCCAGACTGATTCAAAGGGAGTTCGGTCCACAAGTTGGGGATGAGGACCAAATTAAACGTACGGAAGAGCAGGAGACAGGTACCAGACCTGGGCTGACGTTAATGGTCTGGGTAGATATGGTACACTCAAAACTGGTAGTCAAAGAACTGGTTTACTAGCCAAAATGAGCCCTGATTGGCTTCCTCCTCCAAGAGCTTGCAGTAGCTCCAATCCTCCAAGAGCTTGCAGTAGCCCCTGTAAGAAGAGCTCTATAAGCTCTTGGAGGATTGGCTACATTAGAGGTGTGTGGCCTAATATGCAAAGGAGCTCCTGCTACAAAATGAGCCCTGATTGCTGGAGATGCTGGGGTCTGAACCTGGGACCTTCTGCATGCCGAGCAGATTCTCTACTGTGGCAGACAAGCATGTCCATTACGCCATCCTGTTTGCTGTCCCGCTCAGGCTTTTTGGGGGGGCAGTGTCAGCTAATGCTGCCATCTCCTGGCCGGGAGGTGGGACGGTTGAACCCTTGACGTAATCGCTGTGGAATGTTATGTTATATCTCTCATGGCATGCTTATCGCTCTCCCTACCGCTCCGAACTTGAGAGACCGTTGGTGCCGGCCCATGTACTTTTTCTCCTGTCTGACTATAAGTCTTCCTGTTTTTTCCCCTGAGAACTGTAAATCAGTATTTTAAGTGCATTTTTTCCTGACATGATGATTGGTTACAATGCATTACCAGACCTCTCTTTGAATTCTCTATAACTGTCCTGATTGCAGTGGTGCCCGCCATTACTAACACAAGAAGTGCAGATGACCATAGCAGACCTTTCTCAATAAAGCATTCATGTTTAAGGACACTTGTTGGTGACTGACTCTGTAGGACTCTCACAGGCAGGATGTCAGACCTCGCCGTTATTCGGCTTGGTTGCCATGGAGAGGGAGTCAGTCTGGAACGTTCGATTTCGGTTCTCGGCCCGTTATCTACACTGGCCCGCTAGGGCAACCTTGACTGTATTTTTCCCTAGTATCGGTTTCCTCCTGAGAACCAGTGTCTGTTATTCTGGCGGGCTGTTACCTGACACTGATTGGCCTGGGGCCACTGATACGATGTATGCTTTGAGTAGAATTGCTTGCTTTGTGCCTTTTCTAAGCAGTTCCGACAAAGTTTACGTTATGCACATGAATCCTGTCGCTGTCTCAGTAAACTGCGTTGTTTGGAATGGCTGGTGTTGGGAACTGATTTGCTCAGGGGTCTGACAATTTCTTCACTCCATTCCTAGCCTTCCTTTCTCAGACACTCTTCTTTTCATCTCCTGGCGAGTTCTCTTCTCAGCCTGCCACTGCTTCCATCATTCCATAGTCCCTTTTGGTCATTCTGCCCCCTCTCAGATCACAGGAGTTCAGGCAACAACAGCCAGAGACAACCCCCCCACCACCACCGTGCTTGCCTTCCATAGCATTACAAGAACTCAAGATGTTCCCTGCTGGAGGTTTAATCCCCATCATCACCACTAAATCCCTTGAATTGCTGAATCACAAGAGAGAGAGAAATCAGTCAATAATCAGGGCTCATGTTGTAGCAGGAGCTCCTTTGCATATTAGGCCACACACCCCTGATGTAGCCAATCCTCCAAGAGCTTGCAGTAGCCCCTGTAAGAAGAGCTCTGTAAGCTCTTGGAGGATTGGCTGCATCAGGGGTGTGTGGCCTAATATGCAAAGGAGCTCCTGCTACGAAATGAGCCTGATTGGCTTTAACGGCCAAGCTGTATGGCTATTAAGGGCCTTCCCAAGACAGAAGATAGCAAATGGCCTCCAGTGACAACTGGTGGTAGAAAGTGCCATCAAGCCACAGACAATGTATGGCTCTGAACAGGGCTCATTTTGTAGCAGGAGCTCCTTTGCATATTAGGCCGCACACCCCTGATGTAGCCAATCCTCCAAGAGCTTGCAGTAGCCCCTGTAAGAAGAGCTCTGTAAGCTCTTGGAGGATTGGCTACATTAGAGGTGTGTGGCCTGATATGCAAAGGAGCTCCTGCTACGAAATGAGCCCTGGTCAGTATTAAACACCTAAGAAGGATATGAGGACCTATGTAAAACAGCTAGCTACATAAGACCCTCATCGAACATGGAAATGCCTAAAGCTAAAGTGCTTGGACTTATAAACTTGTGCTTCTTTAAAAAAAGAGAGAGGCATAACACAAGTTTCTAAAATTACAAATGGTGTGAAGGTTTTCGGTTTTCACCCCTCCCTTGCCACTCTGGATCACCCAATGAAATGGACTAGAGCATGTGCAGAGTTACTAAACTATGGAACTCCCTGTTGGAAGACACAGTGATCAGCACTGAAATAAACAGATCTACCAAAACCTAATAGCCATAATAAACTAAATAGATCATCCAAATTCAGAGGCAGTGTACCCTTGAACAGTTACTGAGGGACAGACAACACAGGGAAGCTATTGGTTGTATGCCCATCGGTGGGCTTTCCGGAACCATCTGTCGGGCCACTGTGGGATGCAGGTTGCTGGGCCAAAACGGACCCTCAGTCTGATCCAGCAGAGCGCTTACTGCCATGCATTAAGCTGTCTCGAGCCTCTGAGGGTGGACTGGGGAAGTGAGGGCTGTAAATTTGTTTCTAAATAAATAAAGTTATGTTTTTACGCCATAAGCGGCAGAGCAGCATATGGGCCTAGAAGCATGGTCTACTGAATTCATAGGTATAAGGGAGACTTCACATCCAGCCGGTCCCGCCAAGGACAGACCTGTACCTGTGAAGGGTCTGTCACCCGCAACGTGACCACGTCCTCACTGGTGTATTTGATAAACAGGTGGTTCTCATCTAACAGCTGCATCTTCCACATCCGTAGCTGCCTCAGCTGGTCAAAATACTGAAAGAACCTCCTTTTTGCCATTGTGCTCCCATCCTGCTCTGCCCTCCGCCACAAGTACACCAACAACCTGTGTTTCAAAGAATTGATGAATGGCTCTTTGTATGGGTTCGCCATGCCCGTCTGAGAGTCCCGCTGGACTTCTGGATAAACCGCCGAGAGCGTGAGGAGGTCATCCTCATAGCAGAAGCGACCTATTGTCCGTACGTCAATGAAGGTGCCCTCCGGCGTTACCTGAAAAACATGGATGGTTTGCTGCTGTACAGATAGAATGGCCAGGATATTCTTATACAGGTAGAGCCCTTGGTTGTGGGACAAGATGACTTTGTCGCATTTGAACGTCCTGGTGTCACACAGCCTGCCTGTGTGGAGGTCTATGATGTGCAAAGAGTAATCTTCTAAAGGGGACCTGGGATTAGGAGTCACCGATTCGCTGTTGCGGTAAACCTCAAAGAAGGGAGGGTGGGGCTCCTCCGGCAGGTAGGCGGCAGAGCCGACAATGACGTAGCGACAGTCATCCGTGAACAAGCTGCACTCGCGGTTCAAGTGCTCGCCGTTGGAAGCCACGTTGGTAATATGGAGAAGAACAAAGAAGCGCTCAAAGAGCCGCCCACGGATATTGATGGACCGCTGGTCGTTACCATTTGCCAAGATCTCCCCTTCATAGCCCTGGAGGAGGTCCTCTGCCGCCTGACACCCTTGATATTCATAGATTTCCAGGGAAGTCTGATCTGAGGAGAAAGCTATGAAGTACCTTCCATCGGGGGAAAACTTGCGTAAGAAGCAGGGTGGCTTTTCAACATTGACCACCGTGAAGTTGGGGAAGACATTTTGGTGGAAGACACGGACCTGGTGCCAGTGAGTCCCCATTTTGCCAGACGTGATCCTTCGCCGTTCCAGGCGGTAGATGACATTCTGGTTCTGGATCCGACGAGGTCTGATGGTCGGGGCTTCATGATCCATGCCACTGTCTTCAAGTGGAGAAGAACCCCAAGTGAGTAGAATCTGAGATGGCTATGAAGCAAATCATGCTGTCAAAGAAAGGAGAGAGGAACAATCATGAGTACCTATTCGTAAGAATGCAGCTGCAAGAAGTAAGCGTGAAGAAGAAGGGTCAAACCCTATGCTCATATACACACCCATTCTAAAAGACTAAAATCTATCACTGCTCAAAGTGTAGCCAACTCCACCCTGGCAAATGGCAGTAAGATTCATGTCCGCTTATGCTAAAATAAATGTGTTGATCTTTAAGGTGCCACAGGACTCTTCTTATTTTGTGCATTTTTATGGCACCCTGTTTTCCAAAGAGCTCAGGTCCACATTCGTTATTCCCCCATTCTCCATTTTATCCTTACAACAACTCTGTGATAGATTAAACTAAGAGAGAGTGACTGTTCCAGGTCACCCAGTTATGTTTTACGACAAGGGTCTCCCCAGTCCTAGTAAAACACTCTAACCAATACACCACACCGATTCTGTTGATTAAGCGCTCTGTATTGAGAAACTGAGGAGTTGAATGGTATGGTATAGTCCGATCTTATCAGAGCTCAGAAGCGACACAGGGTTAGTACTTGGATGGGAGACCACCAAGGAAGGCTCTACAGAGGAAGACAATGGCAAACCACCTCTGCTTCTCGCCTTTCTCGGAAGCCCCTTGCTGGGGTCGCCAAAAGTCAGCTGCAACTTGACAGCACATAGATATATATTGAGCACTTGACTAGCAACCACGGGCTGTGCTTTAACACACCATATAGTTAGGGTGTCGGAGCTGCGTTTAATGAATTAAAATCCACGACATTAATTGGGTTCGTAGCAGCTTGCAGTCATTTTTTTAAAAAACTACAAATATCCCCCCGCCCCCCCAAAAAGCTCAGTCTAATGAGCTGTAACGAATTTACAAGAAATTTCACACTGTAGTGTTCTTTTGGGGAAAGCCACACAGGTCAATCAATACACCCAGCTGCACAATTTTTAAAAATGCAGGGAGAAAAGGGAAGATCAGAGAACAGTGAGTTAACATAAACTTCCTGCTAGTGGTATGCAAGTATTGTGAAAAAGAAAGCCCACAGTTGTGCAACAGATGTTAGGAAAGCAAGTTACAATTTTGCACACAAATGTGCGAAGAAGCAGGCTTTAGCAATAAATATTTTCTTGCTGCCAGACATGAAAGTGCCAAGTCTGGGGGAAATGCCAAAGATCAAACCATTGTGAAGGGTTTGCAAAGAACTAATTATTGTGAAAGGTGCACAGAACTAATTAATCGGTCACTGAAATATGTGACTGACGTGTAAAGTATCTGCCATAGCAAAAATTCTCATCCTTCCTTCAAGAAGTACATCCTGCCTATTCCTCATCCACACCCAGAGAGATGCAAACTTTTAACCCTATGACAGACTTGTGAACAAAGTTAGGTTGCGTGCTACTGGGTGCCCTACCAGACCCCATTTAATGAGCTTCACGACAATGTGGATAACTGAAACCAGACGTCCTTGGAAACAAGTCCAACCACTTTTACCCAGACTACTAAAATGGACAGACAACTGGTTTTCCTGAATGAAAACTGAAGTCATGCTTGAAAAGATCTGAAAAGTTTAATGATAAGAGAATTACCCACTGTAACCCACTCCTTCAGTTTCCACACAAGTCATTTATTCAGGTTATGCCTCTGACCAGAAAAGAGGCATCGCCTGAGCAGTGGATGAACCCAGCTACCCCAAATCAACATTTAATGCAACGTAACCCACCCTCCGAGGAGCCTGTCAGGCAATGCTCCCTTTAAGCCGTGGAGTCTTGAGAGTATAAATTCTACTTTGTGAGCAAGCAATTTGGCTCCTGCATAAATGACAGATTCCCGTGTATTTTATTTGGTTTCGTGCTGTTATGCCAATAAAGGTCTGTGATGATGTGATGTAGGTTCTGAACGGTTGCTTCTCTTCGTCTAGCACAGGGGTGGGCAAACTTGCTCAGCGTAAGAGCCACCTAGAACAGGGGACTTAACAAAAGCAGTGGGACTTAACTTGTGGGACTTAACAAAAGCAGTGTGTCCCAGGGTGGGTTATATGATGTGCTGCAGAACCCTGCGGCCAAAGGCTGCCTCAGCCGAGGCTGCCCTGTCTATGCAGTAATGTCGAGTGAATGAGTGCACCAACTTCTAGGTTGCTGCCTTACAGACTGTCTCTAACGACGGGAAGGCCCTGTAAGCCGCTGGGGGTGGCCAAACTTGCTTAACGTAAGAGCCGCATAGAACAGGGGTGGCCAAACTTGCTTAACGTAAGAGCCGCATAGAATAAACATCAGATGTGGTGGCCAAACTTGCTTAACGTAAGGTGGCCAAACTTGCTTAACGTAAGAGCCGCATAGAATAAACATCAGATGTTTGAGAGCCACAAGACATGAACAAATATGACCTGCTTTTATTGGAAAATCAGCAGATTTGCTTTTTATTAACATTAAATGAGACTGCCAAAAATAACAACAAAAGGGGTAAAAGCAGATATTGATAATGATATTAATTTGTCCAATGATATTGGTTTGCTAATGATATTTAGCTTCCCCAGCCGCCCTGCCGGGAGCCACATAATATATGTGAAAGAGCCGCACGCGGCTCCCGAGCCACAGTTTGCCCACCCCTGCTCTAGCAAAACAGGGAGCAGATTATATACTTTTAGCTGCAATATCTGTAACAATTCAAATAAAAGTATTTGCCCTGCATCGATTAGTTTGCTCCGGAGCCAGCCCTTCCTGAGCGAAAACAAAGACGTGCAAGCCGGAGGCTAAAAGACTCTGAGCTAGCTCACACTAACTCAGCGTAAGAGGGAACACACTGCTCCCAGGTCGAAAGCCATTCCGGACAGTGGAAACATGCAGAAATGCACCAGGCAGCCTCTTCTATGGGTGGCCAGTTCTGTCAATGACTCGCTTAAGAACACATTTTAAGAGGCAGGGCGCAACCACCGCTCTCTCCAGCCTAAAGGCTGAGGACAAAAAAGCCCCCCTGCCCCCCTACCCCACTCCTGGAAATACTGCCAAAAGCAACCTCTCCGGGGTGGAAGGATATCCAGTGCATTTCTGCACCTGGACTGCCCCGTCTCCACTGAAGTTGTGAGCCTGCGACGCGGCTGCTGCATAAACTAGTTTGCTCTGGCGCCCTCCTTCCTGCGCGGAGGCAAAAATGCATGAGCCAGAGGCTGGAAAAACTGTGCGCCTGGCTCACACTGACCCAGCTTAGAGGGGACACTGCCCACCACCCTGTTTATAGAAGCCGAAGAGGGGAGGGAAGCAGCCTCCCCGCCTCGCCTCCGGCTCCCCTCCCGGACTCACTCAGCGGCAGCCACCGCCGCCATCTTCCCGCCGAGGGAGGTCCAGTCCGAACAGCCCGCCGGGGACGCCGGCAGCAGGAGCGTGCGCGCCCCGAGCCGGAAGTGCCGGGATTTACCATAGAGAACCCCGGGGAAAGGACAGAGCGGCTACTTCCGCCCGCCCACCCCGTTCCCCGCCATCCATCTCTCAGCAGCGGCCCCTCGTGGCCGGAGGACCGCGGGAACGGGCGGAACTCGCCGCCCTTTCTCTCGCCCCCGCCCCCCCCGCCCCCCGCGCGCGGCTGCCATAGCGACCGCATCCTGGGTCGCTAAGATGGCGCCATGGCAACCGCCTCCTTAGAAGAGCCGCGCGTGGCAACCGGGAGGGATGCTCTCATCCCCCTCCTCGAGGGTGCCTTAGCAACTGCCGCTGGGCAGGATACAGAAGCATCCCTCCCTGTCGCTCTTCACAGCGGCTGCGGACCCCCCTATGGCAGACTCCAGAGGGTCTCTTCTCGAGCGGGGAGGGCAATATGCCAGTCCCATCGAGGTTGCCATGCCAACCACTCTCACCAGTCGCCTTGCCACGGCAGCCACTGCCTAGCAGGATGCCATGACAACCTTAAGCGGCATGACAACGTCTCGCCCCCCCCTCTTCTCTTCTCCACCCCCCCCCCCCAAAGCAGACCATGACCATTGCAACAACGCTCTCCACCCCCCACAGGCCTCATCCTAACTCTTACCCCCTAAAAGGATATCAGAACCACAGTGGCCACCCCAGTTTATAGTAGGGTTGCCGAGTCTAGTTTGGAAAATCCCTGGGGACTTTGGGGGCGGAGCCAGGGGAGGGCGGGGTTTGGGGGCGGGGAGGGGCCTCAGCACGGTACAATGCCATAGCAGTGATGGCGAACCTTTTAGAGACCGAGTGCCCAAACTGCAACCCGAAACCCACTTATTTGTCGCAAAGTGCCAGCACGACAATTTAACCGGAATACTGAGGTTTTAGTTTAGAAAAAAGAACTCATATATTAACATCTTTTGTCTTAAAAGGAAAACACAATAACAAAGCTTTTAATTATACAAACAACTTTTTATTGAAAGGTAAAAGTTTGCATTTGGCATGCTTTTGAACAGGTAGAGCCCTTGGTTGTGCTTTTGAACAGGTAGAGCCCTTGGTTGTGAGTTTTGCTGTTGCATGCATGCTGATAATTTGTCTAACCTTGGCTCATACCTTGTAAGTTTGAGAGCAGCCCAGCCTCGAGTCTGTGTCGTCTTTTTCCTTTTAGAGACTGAGTGCCCAAACTGTGTGCGTGCCCACAGAGAGGGCTCTGAGTGCCGCCTCTGGCACGCGTGCCATAGGTTTGCCACCACTGCCATAGAGTCCCCCCTTCAAAGCAGCCATTTTCTCCAGGGGAACTGATCTCTGTCAGCTGGAGATTAGTTGTAAAAACGGGAGATCCCCAGGCCTCCCCTGGAGGCTGGCAGCCCTAGTTTATAGGGTTGCGAGCTTTAGGTAGGGAAATCCCTGGATATTTTGGGGGAGGGTGTGGTTTTGGGCAGGAGGGGTACCTCAGCGGGTTGTAATGCCACATCTTTCTCCAAGGGAAATTATCTCTATCCTCTGGAGATATCCAGCCGACACATGGAGGGTGGCAACCCTACAACCCAGTATGAGTCTTCAAGCACAGGGTTGCCAGCTCTGGTTCGGGAAATTTCTGGAGATCTGGGGGTGTAGCTTGCAGAGGATGGAGCTTGGGGAGGGAAGGGCACTCAGCAGGGATGTAATTCCATACAGTCTACCCTGCGAAACTGCTGTTTTCTCCAGACGAAACGATCGCAATAGTCTAGAGGTCAGTTGTCGTTCTGGGAGAACTCCAGGCAGCTCCCGTTTCCCATGACCACCCTGAGTGGCAGCAGAAGAATTAAAAAAAACAAACAGCCAGGAGGTCAATAGCATGAAGTCGCTTTCGGGGGACACACAGAAGTTATACTATGCCTCTCTAGGAGTCACCAGAAATTCTATGGTGAAAACCTGTGACTGAACCATACAGTTTCCAGCGATTCCTAGAAAGGACAGAGATCACTTTGGGGAAACTACTGATCATCTCTAGGGATTGAAAGGAACTCTAGAGTTGCCAGCGATTCCTACATAGGCGTGGCTTCATTTCTGGGTTTTCCCCAGAATGGGCATCATGCCCTCACCAACATCTGCTCCCCCATGTCCTTCCCTTCATTGTCTGTTGTTTTTCCAGGCCATACTGGGCAACCCTAACTCCAGGCTCCACCTGGAAAATGGCAACCTAAACAACAACTAGAGGAAGTCATGGCAACTAGCTAGAGTTGCCAGGTCCTACCTGGGTGCTGGTAGGGTGCTTCAGGGTCCATCCGGGGATCTTTGTGCGCGCACCGTGATGCTGTCATCTGGAAGTGATGTCATCACACCAATGATGACGGGTGACACTCTAGTTTTTGGGGCAAAACTCTATGGTTTGAGCCCAGTTTTGCCCAAAAACTAGAGCATCACACACACACACCCCGTGGTGACGAAGTGATGCTGTCGCTTCTGGGTGACATCATTACATCACGTACAGGGGCATTTGTGGGTGGGGTACCCCCCCCCCCGCTGACCAGCTGGCTGGTGGTGGCAGAAAGGGGCTGGCAAAAGCGGGGGAACCCCCACCTGGAACAGGGGTCTGGCAACCCTACAACCAGCTGTGAAAATTTCTCAGGGATCCATCCATCCATCCATCTGCCCCCCTCATGGGATAGCCGCCTTTGACCATGGAAACAGGAGAAGTGCCACCGCTTACACACGCACCTCTTTTTTGTAAGGCTAATGTGACTTTCAGGATGTCTGCCTTGGAAAGAACACGTTTCTCGTTCATTTAACTTACTTTGATTTCAGCAATTTCTAACCCCCATTTCCACAAATGGCATCCCAAGTGCCTTTCAGCAAAGGATAACATACAGTTAGCAATGAAAATTTAAAGCATAAGAAATGCTGGCAGATCCATACCTTCACACAAACACATGAGGGAACCCAACATATACACAAGGGAAAGAGCCAACATACCTACAGTCGTTGTATTTCACTGGTTACCCATTTTTCAGCCCCAGATTGGGTCCTAGGGTGGCTTACAGCAATTTAAAAATACAGATGTTTGTCAGTGTAATATATCTGAAGGTCTTTGAACACTTGCAAGTGCTATAAGTAAACTTTAAGTATTTGGTATTAGTAAAACATATTACAAGTTGCTCAGGGAAGCAGTTCTTCGTGAAGTCTATGGAGGGACGCCTGCCAAGAGTCCTTTTTGTTCTTGTCAGAATCTGACAATAGCTTGCTTGTTCTATGGTTGCCCTGATGTTACTTTCTGTTTCTTTGTGCCTTGCTATCACCAAATGTTTTATTGCTTGCCTTGAAGTAGAAATTGCTGTCTTGCTTAGTGTTACTCTTTCCCCGGGAGGGTGGCCTCTCACATTCCTATGCGTCACATAAACAACTGCAGCTATCTTGTCCAGGTTCCCTCCCCATCTCGTTTGAGGCTCCGAGTATGTTATCAGAGTGGGTACAACCTTGGAAGTTATTTTATTGTCACTGGCCAAATGTTTTGCCTAGAGTTCTCACATCTGGGTCACTCAGGGCAAGAGGGGAATTTTTATAACTTCCCCACCTTTGGTGGGAACAAACGGTCGCCATTTCCCTTCCCGCTTTTTTGCATGTATTCTGATTGGATGTTTATGTTCAAGCACCTATGCCTGAAGGTATATTAACTCAGGTCATCTTTATTCTGTATCTCTAACAAACATTGAGTACCTGTTCCAGTATTAGAAATAAAGAGCTTTGATTTAACCCAAAGGTCTGGTCTATTGCTGATAGGGCAGAAGCCTCACAGTTCTCCGGACTCTGGAACTACACTTGGTAATCAGAAAAACAGAAGAGGGATCCAGCCACAGTGGAGGAGTCAGCATTTAAGCATTGACTTGTCTGCTGAGCTGACCAGCACTTAAACACTTGCTCTCAAAAAAAACCTGTGAAATTGATAATACTGGAGGAGTAGAGGGGTCAAAGGCACTTGGCAAGCTTCTCTGATCTCACCATCACTCTGCTCGGGTTGAAATTATGCCTGGAACACTCCCAGCACTCTTCTACAGCTAGACGGGGAGAGGTTTATTTTAAAGACCTTGTCCACTGCCTTACTTCTGCTTGGGGAGGAAGTATGGGTAAGAGCTAGAAGAACATCTGCTTTGCATGCAGAATGTCCAGATTTCGTCCTCGCCATCTCCAAGATCAGCAAACAGCTAATGAGAAAGACCTCTGGCTGAGACCCTGGAGAGCCACTGCCAATCAGACTAAACAATACAGACCATGATCGGCCAAGGCTTTGACTCAAGGTACGACAACTTGTACATCACTCCGAGCTGGGATAGGATGATTTATTCATTTCTTTACTGTTTTTGCCACCGGAGTCATAAACAGAAAGCCCTGACAGGGTGATTTAACAACAACAACAGCTTTCAGTAACTTCTAGGAAACTGGGGGGGTTCCTGAAACCCAGTCTGAACACCACTGTCGGATTCCATCATGGCTGAAACTCCTCTCAGTATTCAACAACAGTGGGAAGTGTTTGGAAGGGACATTTCCCCCCTTTAATTACAGCGGGAAAAGATAATGGCAGCCAAACCTGTCTCTGCTCCCCAGTTCTTAGAGGAATTAATCGAACTTGGTTAGTACAGAATATGTGCCTTGGGCCTTAGCAGCCATCATCTATGCCAATGGGCCCCAGTTTTCAAACGTAAATGCATTTTAACAACCCCACACAGACTACTAGTCTCCCCTCAAGCACATGCTTAGGGTTGCCAACTCTGGGCTGGGGAATTCCGGGAGATTTGGGGGGGGGAGGCGCTGCCTTGCAAGCTGAGTTGAGAAGGCAGCGCTGCTTGGTGGGGCTCGGTGGTCGGGCCAAGCGCAGCACCTTCCAGGCGGGACCCCAGCCAGCCAGCTATGAGCAGAAGGTGGTTTTTTTTGGGGGGGGGGAAGAAGTCTGTGCCCGGCCATGCTCTGCAGGCGATTTTCCATTCTGGGGGCGCCGCTGTGCCTGGCCGGGCGTCCGAGTTTCGTGCAAGGAGGCGGGGGCGGACTTGTTGGAGTCTTTTTCTCACACTCTGCTGCCTCGTTTGCCAGCTGCGCCCCTAGGCGGGTGCCTAGTTGGCCTAGTGAGAGAGCCGGCCCTGCCAATGGGTTAGGGCTGACAACCTTCAGATGCACCTGGAGATCTCCCACTTTTACAGTTGATCTCCAGCTGGCCCAAGATCAGCTCCCCGGAAGAAAACAGCTGCTCTGGAGGGAGAACTCGATAGTATTATACCCTGCTTGGTCCCTCCCCTCCATAAACTCTGCGGTCTCCAGGGTCCACCCTCAAAATCTCCAGAGCTGGCCACCCTACCAATAGTTCAGCAGTATAATAACACCTTCTGTAGACCATAAAGTGGTTAACAGATCAGGCCTAGAAAACTTTCCTGGCCCCACTGAACCAAATGGGGCTTACTTTTGAGTAAGCCTGTATAGGACTGCATACACAACTTGTGATGAATAAAGTTTCCGTCAGTCAAGTGTATGCTGTTCCACTGTCGCAAAAAGCAGAAGGCAAGACAGTGGCTCCAAATCTACCTTTCCTGAGGAAAGTTTTCATTTTTCTGGAAAGCCTCTAACCCTCTCAAAGAAAGCGCTCCCACAGACAACACCAAAGGATGGGCCGTTTCACAAATGCATGTCAGCCTTGGTTTGTTACCCAACATTATTCTGTCAGTGGTCCACATTAGACCATGGGCTTTGATGATCCATCAAAAAGAAAGCCAAGACTTCCCTGGTGACTCAGGCTAAATTTTCCATAGGTTTCACATTTTGATACTCTGAATCGTTCTTCCATAGTTGGAAAACACGTTTTAGTGGGTGGTTGGAAGAATCAATGTCCCCGCTGAGCGTATTGAGTGTTCGAATCCAGCAAGAAACCTCGTGAGCTCTTTGGTATCGACTAAAAGTGGTTGAAATCAAAGAGTTCCATTTTTGGGAATATTAAGAAACAAGCCAGCAGCTGGACTCAGTTTGATGTGAGTAACCTTTGAAGTGAAGGCATGTGTATCCCTGCTGCCATTTCGAGCAAGGGACAGCAGCAGATTTTTTTCCCCACCCACAATGCTCCTTCCCCGATGGGCCTTTTCAAAGAATCTGTGGGTGGTCTATTTACGCTCAGCCCAACTCCTGGGACTATCGGTGTGAGATGACATTGTCAGCATCTGTGCTGACATGGATGCACACGCGCATCCCCTCTTGGTATTGAGGTCCCAATCCTCACTTGTGTCAGTGTAGACCCAATGCCAGGCACAGTCGTTTCGCCAGTCCTTGAAAGGTTTCCCCTGGTTCCCAACAGAGTAGTGTCTGAAAGCATACAACAGTCTCCTTGGTGAAGCAAAGCAGGTCTAGATCTGGCCAGTGCATGAACGGGAAACTACCTGGCCACCCTGCATCTGCCACCTTGACTTCCGAGGAAGTAAATTATTGCCGTGCGCTTTCCGCTTTTTCCGCCGAGACATTTCTGGGGCTTTACTGACAAGGGTTTGGTTCTAGAGTGGCCACTCAAAGCTGAAACAAAAGGAGAGGGATTGCCCAGGGGAAAAAAGAGGATGCCATTTGCACGTGCTAATTTGCATTCACAGATTCAAATTAACATCAATTTACTGTCCAGGTGAGCATCAGCAGCCCTTTCCCCAGTCACAAATGGCCGTGGGCAGTGTTTCCATTAAGCTGAGTTAGTAGAGCTGCCAAGTCAGCCCGGGGGGCGGGGGATCCCCGCTGAAGGGGTTCCCGATCCGCCAGCCAGCATTTGGCCGGCCGGGGGGGACCCCACCCCCGACGTCGTCCAGCGAGGACGACGTAATGACATCACCGGAAGTGACGCAGCACGTATGATACCATAGAGTTTGGGGGCGATTGCCAGAGCGTCGCCCTGGCAACGCCCCCAACGTGCTGCGTCACTTTCGGTGACGTCGATGGGCGCCAGAAGAAACTCCCGGCGAGAGGAGGACTCCCCCCCGCCGGTGAGTTTTCAACACTTGGCAACCCTATGAGTTAGTGTGAGCTAACTCAGTTTTTAAGCCTCCAGCTCACACATTTTTGTCTTAGCGCAGGGAGGATGGCTCCAGAACAAACTAATGGATGCAGTAGCCAAATCGCCAGCTCATAACTTTAACGCCAGCAGCTCACAAAGTAGAATTTTTGCTCACAAGACTCCACAGCGTAGAGGGAACATTGGGGTACATTGCGGGTGCTCAGGAACCAAACCTCCAGCGCTGCTTCAGCCAGTTTTCCTGGGGCAGTAATTTTGGTTGGAGTAGGGTTGCCAGCTCTGGCCTGGGAAATTCTTGGAGATTTGTGGGCAGAGCCTGTGGAGGGGAAAACCGGAGAGGGATTTCACATGGAATTTATGGTAGAACACAGCATCTGCCCTCTGAAACAGCCATTTCCTCCAGGGGACCTGCTGTCTGCTGTTTGGAGATCAACTGTAATGCCAAGAGAACTCCAGGCCACACCTTGAGGTAAGGAACCTCAGGTTGGGGCAGAGGGAAAGGGGGTTTAATCCACATGGTATCCACTACCAAAACTGAGCCTTGGAAGGAAAATAAGAGAGGGCCAGTCTGCCTTGAGAGGGAGGGCGCTTTCATTTGGCAAAACCATGTAGGAGCGGACCTACTAAGCCCCCTCTCTATGCCCCACGCAGCCCCAATCTAAACCATGGTCTCACACATCAGAAATTTTGCTTTCCAAGATGCTTTTTAAAGACCCTGATCGAAGGTGGGGAGCCCCATGTCCTTCAGGGCCTCAGCCTTCCCCATCAACATTTTCTTCATCTTGTCAGGATTCGGTTTCAGCTTGTTTACCTTTAGCCATTCAACTACAACAGTTCAGCATAGATTCAGAGCATCGATACCATTTCCAAGTAATTATTAACAGCGAGAAAACTTCCTTCCTTCCTTCCTTCCTTCCTTCCTTCCTTCCTTCCTTCCTTCTTTCTTTCTTTCTTTCTTTCTTTCTTTCTTTCTTTCTTTCTTTCTTTCTTTCTTTCTTTCTTTCTTTCTCCCAGACTCAGCTGTCCCAAAGATCCTCCAAAATAACTCTGTCGAATCTTTTAAGTCTTGTAATATCACTTTATTTCCATATTGGGCACAGGGAAGCCGGCAAGCAGATTCATGCAAGCAGATGAGTTCCCTGAAACAAGCACGTTATCTTGGCTTTCTCATCCACACCCCCACACCCATGGACAAAGTGTCTTCTTCCCATGTGGCCATAAAATAAACAGATGAACACGTGAGGCTGCCCTATGCCAAGTCATCAAGTTCATCACGGTCTACTCTGACTGGCAGCAGTTCTCCAGGGTAATGTCGTTCACATCGCTGCTACCGGATCCTTACAGCTTCCGGGGATTGAAACTGGGACCTTCTGCATGCAGAGCAGATGCTCTAACATTGAGCCACACAGCTGCAACCCAAAACTATATTCTGAGTCGGCTGTTGTCTACTCTTACTGGCAATGGCTTTCCAGGGTCTCAGGTGGAGGTCGTTCACACAGGGCCGGCCCCAGGGTTTTTTTGCGCACTAGTCTGGTGGAATGAGCTCCCAGAGGAGAACAGGGCCCAGTGGGATCTTACGCAGTTCCGCAGGGCCTGCAAGACGGAGCTCTTCCGCCAGGCCTTTGACTAGGAGCCGCCACCCTTAGTACCAGCTCACTGCATATAACATCGACGTTGAGGGCTGGCCCTGAAAACAGCCTAGGCGTGGCAGTCCTGAGAGGCCGGACCCAACTTTTATAAGACGCCATCTAAATGCTGAAGATCATGGAAGCACTTTATTGTCAATTATTATAACTTATTGAACTGTTTTATTATTGTTATTATTGTTATTGCATTTTAAAATGTGTACCTGTATGGGTTTGGCACTGTAGGGTTGCCAGCCTCCAGGTGGGGCCTGGGGATCTCCCGCTTTTACAACTGATCTCCAGCTGACAGAGATCAGCTCCCCTGGAGAAAATGGCTGCTTTGAAGGGTGAACTGTGTAGCATTGTACTATGCTGAGGCTAGAGTTGCCAAGTCTGGGTTGGAAAATACCTGGAGACTTTGAGGGTGAAGCCAGGAGAGGGCGGGGTTTGGGGAGGGGCCTTAGCAGGATACAATGCCATAGAGGCCACCCTTCAAAGCAGCCATTTTCTCCAGGGGAGCTGATCTCTGTCAGCTGGAGATCAGTTGTAAAAGCGGGGGATCCCCAGGCCCCACCTGGGGGCTGGCAGCCCTAGCTGAGGCCCCTCCCCTCCCCAAACCCCACCTTCTCCTGGCTGCACCCCCAAAGTCCCCAGGTATTTTCCAATCCGGACTTGGCAACCCTATGGCACTGTGTGTCCTTGTTAGCAGCCCTGAGCCCATTCGCGGGGAGGGCGGGGTATAAATATGAAAAAATAAAAATAAATAAATAAATAAATTCCCTAGCTTTCTGGTGTGTGGGTGTGTGTGATATTCCATTGATTAGCTGAATATATTAGGGTTATTTTCTTTATACAGTTCATAAAAGGTATTTCCTGTCTGTGTTGCTCCAAGAGGGCTCTGACTGTGATATAGTTGATCCCTAGCTTGCGCACCTATTAAGCAAATGGCTTCTTAGCTAATTTCCCCATCATAACTTCAACAGAGACCCGGTGTTGCGGCTAACAGTTCTGCGTGTGCAAGGGGGGGGGGGGGCTTGCAACACCTTCACTTCTGAAGGCCCCTTCCCTGGTTTTGAAAATGAGGGAAAGAAGCGATCTAAAGAAAGGAGAATTGGGGTTAGGGCACCTTGAAATCTGGGGGCCACAGATTGCTGTAGAGACAGAACGATGCTGTATGGAGCTTTCGGCATCCTTTGGAAAAGAAGGGGGAAGATGGAGGAAAATATTCAGGGCACCCATTCAATAGGTTTCGTTGGAGGATGTGCTATCTGCCTATAGAAGATGCTGCAGGTTGAAGAAATGCTCCCCCCCCTCCCCAGTTACATATCCATGGATTGCCTTTGTCTCATTGTGTTATTCAAGCATCGCTCAATCAAGGACGGCAAAGTATTTCTCCAGCATCCTGCTGTATGGCTGCAGTTGACCTCGCTCATTTACGCTGACACACACTGCCCTCATGCTGCAAGCTGTGGGGTACTCCTCACTCGCTTTAAGCACATCTCCCCATCCCCTACCAGACTGAGTGGCTTAAATGGGAGCGGGAGTGAGTCAAAAACGGGCCTCAGGAACCTATTAGTGCGGAATTCACCTGGTACGCATTGCATTGTTCCTCTGGTTTTGCGGCGGGGTGGTGAGAAGGACTGGTTTCATCCTCTCTCTCCCCCCCCCCCACTTTGCCTGTTCATGGGAGTTTAATGGGGGGGTAAGGTAGAAGCTCCCCCCCACGTACATGCAAATGACCCCCCTGAGCTATCTGAGGAGGAAAGGGGGGGTACAGAGTTTGCTCAGCAGATGATGTGGTGGACAGACAAGGAGAGAAAGGTCACATCCCCTAGGCCTTCAGCACAATTCCGTCCCTCATCTCCCGCGTTGGAAGGATGGATGCAAACAAGGCCAAGTAGCCCACACGTTTTCCGCTGCCGCTATTACAGGGAGACTTTGCCTCCCGTCGGAAGATAGTCCTGAATTGGACTACAGCATCAGGCAAGGTAGTCCCTGTAGCAGAGGCATTGTGAGCAGTGGCGGGGTGGGTGGGGGGTGGCATGCGCCACTGCTGATCTGTGAAATGCAGCTATTTCTGTCAAGACAAAGGCAGCGAGGCCATTTCACCACGGGAGCCATTGCCCTGCCTGCCACCCCCCCAGACAGCAGTGCAACTTGGAAAGCTCCCATCTCTAGTATAGCTGGGGTTGTCAGCTGACCCCGAAGTCGTCTGGTGAGGACGACGTAATGACGTCACCGGAAGTGACATTGGCACGTTGGGGGCGTTGCCAGGGCGATGCTCTGGCAATCGCCCCAAAACTCTATGATACCATAGAGTTTTGGGGCAATTGCCAGAGCGTCGCCCTGGCAATGCCCCCAACGTGCCAACGTCACTTCCGGTGACGCCGCCGGCCAGACGAGACTCCCGGCCACAGGAGGACTCCCGGCCACAGGAGGACTCCCCCCCGCCGGTGAGTCCATAAGACTTGGCAACCCTAGATATATTACAGAGCGATATGGATATGGTTTATAGAACCTATCCTGAAGTTTTGAAGACAAACAACCTGCCAGGAGAGATTATGGTGAGATTCTCTAAAAAATCTACCAGAGATGCGGTGCTCAAGGCCACCAACAGGGCAACACTGAAAATTAAGGCGGAAGAAATCAAAGTTTTAAAAGACGTTCCATTTGAAATCAGAAAGAAGAGGAAATCTTATGAAAATGTAACCATGTTTCTGCAAGCGAAGGTACCACGTACAAGTGGCTCACACCTGAGGGCCTGACCTTTTCCTACAAAGATAAGAAACGTAAGATTGAGGCCCCGTCCACACGAGCGAGATAAGCCGGACGGGAAGTGACACAAATTTGTGCCGGCGTAATTTGCGCCACTTTTGCAGGATCACACAGGTCCATGGACCTGTGAGGGCAAACCGCTGCTGTGTGATCACACACAGCCGCGGGCGAGTTGGGTTTTTTTCTCCGGCCATTTTCAGTGCGCTTATCTGCTTCTACAAGGGATCGATGACTTGCCTCTCCACCCTCGGGGTCATCCGGTTATGCGCATACCGGGATGGGAGGGGGAAAAAAACACAAAAAGCCCGCTCCCCAACGCCACTTGTTTGCGCTGGCCCGATCACACCAGGAAAGGTCAGTTCTGGGCCGTTGCAAACCATTTGAGACTGCCTTTTTACTGGTAGCTAAATAAGCCGATTCCCCACCGGCTCAAAGTGGTTTGCGACACTTTGACACTGGCTGCAGGACGCTTCCCAGATGGGCTTGTGTGATCGCGCCACTTTGAGCCGGCGGAGAATCGTCCTTCCTGTGTCGCAAATGGGTGCGTATGATCACGCCCTGACTGTTCCAAAGGCAAAGACATTTCTGGAAAAATATCGAGATGCGAGAGAGGAAACATCCACAGAGGAAGAATTGGAACGGCAAGGAAGTATGTATGGATGTGAATCTTCCAAGTTGTCAGCAGAATCTGAGGGAAAAGACTCTGATGGGTAAAAAGGAGGAGCAGCTCCGAAGTCCCAGAAAGTCAGGGCTCTTTTTGTAGAAAAAGCCCAGCAGGAACTCATTAGGAACACCCAACAGCAGAAACTCATTAGCATATTAGGCCACACCCTGACAGCATAGCTTATTGGCATATTAGGCCACACCTCCGTGTTACCAGAAGAGTGGTCATCCAGCCACTCCCACCTTTTGCTTCTTATTCTGTTTACCTTGTTTGTTGTCAAAACCCAGGGCTTTTTTTGTGGCGGGAATTAATTTGCATGTTAGGCCACATACCCCAAATGTAGCCAATCCCAATGAATCTCTGCTGTTGGGTGTGGCCTATTATGTTAATAAGTTCCTGCTGGGTGTGGCCAACTCAGGAGCCAGCCGGAACTCCGTTCCTGTGCGTTCCTGCCCAAAAATAGCCCTGCAGAAAGTCAAATTAAAACTTTGTTGAAGAAGCAAAAGGAAAGAAGAATGAATAACCTTTTTTATTATTTTGAAAGTCTGATGTGATTATTGGCATTGGCATTTGTCTGTTTCGAAGCTTGACATTTCTTTAATTGAAATTTTTAGGGTTAATAACTGTTTGAAGATGTAACTTGCCTTGATATATTAATTTTCCTTCTTGAATTATTAGAAGAAACGTTATTTTATATTTAGCATAGCCTGGTCTTTGTATACTTTAGGGGAGTTTAGCGTTTTTAGTTGTTTTTTAGGTTTCTTGGGTGTAGAAAATAAAATTAAAAAAAATCAAAGACCTTTGCAGGCTGTGCCCTAGTCCTCCAGCCGATTTTAACTTTCATTTTCACCCCAGGCTTTTCTGCACCTCAAAAGCAACTTCTCTAAACACTGCAGATCTCAGGGGGGGGGGGAGTCGAGTCTGCTTCCTTTCCCCTCCTGATCTCCCCGGACTGACAGAAAGGAAGAGAGAGGGAAAGAGAGAAATGTGCACTTTACTTAATATTTCTGTGGATTCTGCCTGTTGACCCTTCAGTGCTGTTCCTGATTTCATTGACTCCACCTCTTGACCTCATTGGCCCTGCCCCTTAGTGGGAGGGCCCTGCCTTGCTCCGCCCTTAAGTGGGGTCTGCTCCTTGTCAGATTTTGTCCCCTCCAAGAGCTGGCTGCTGGAGTCAGGTCTCTGCACATTTATATGAGCCTCATTCCATTTGGTCCTGATGCCAGGACATTGTTGCCCTGTGGCTGGTTTAGAGGATGTTTCATTTGACTTTAAGGAGCTGCAGCTGCCTCTCCACAGGTTTTGGCCTTAGTCATCTTCCCTTATAAATAAATGCAAGCATTGAATCCCTCCAGTGATTATATATCTCAAAATGAGACCAAAACAATTTCCATATACTCCAGGCAAGGGATAAAGACAGATGAAAAGTGTATTACAATAAACAAGATCTCGAGACTGAAATGAGTGCGCGCAGGCTGGCAGACTGTGTTTGTAAACACAAGAACATGGTTGCGCTTTCATCGGCCTCCAAAAAAAGATGCTGTGAATTTTGCAGCAAATGTGTTTGACCGGTGATCGTACCGTGTTCGACTGTAATAATCCGACATGGCCGGATCACCAGGTCTGTTCCGTTCAGCACCAAAGAACTTGATTGCTAACTGAACATGCTTGCATAAGGGTTCCCCGCCCCCAAAAAAACCGCACACCTGAGCATGCATGAAAATGCTGCTGATCCAAACAAGTCAGCAGCCCTTAACATTGCTAAGGACTATTTAGATGAACACTGAACAGCAGGATTGTTTTTAAACACAGCATTTATTCATGTCTGTATTATATGACTTATGAGTTATTTAGCTGCCCAGTTAAACGATTGCCTGCTGAATGGATCAGCAGTGCAGCAATGTTGTGGGCAAGCAGAACTCCACTGGGTTGTGTGAGAAGAAGAAGAGGAGGAGAAGGAGGAGGAGGAGGAGGTTGGATTTATACTCCACTTTTCACTGCCCAAGGGAGTCTCAGAGCGGCTTACCAGCTCCTTTCCCTTCCCCTCCCCAACACAGACACCCTGGGAGGTAGGTGGGGCTGAGAGAGCTCTGAGACAATTGTCCTTGAGGGAACAGCTGGTCCAGAGCTATGGCTTGCCCAAGGTCATCCAGCAGGTGCAAGTGGAGGAGTGGGGAATCAAACCCGGTTCTCCCGGATTAGAGTCCGCGCACGTAACCACTACTGCAACCCCATGGACTACATCACGCCAGGCCCTCCTGACTTCCGTTGTGCTCCGGAGTTTGCTTCTTTGCAGCATCGGACTTTCCTTTCACCATCAGACGCATCCACAACTGAGCGTCCTTTTGGCTTTGGCCCAGCCGCTTCACTCTTTCCGGGGTTACTTGTACTTGCCCTCTGCTCTTCCCCATTAGCATATTGGACACCTTCCAACCGGAGGGGCTCATCTTCCGGCGTCATCTCTTTTAGCCTTTTGTTACCGTCCATGGGGTTTTCTTGGCAAAGATACTGGAGTGGGTTGCCATTTTCTTCTCCAGTGGATCACGTTTTGTCTGAGTTCTCTGCTGTGGCCTGTCCGTCCTGGGTGGCCCTCCACGGCATAGCCCACAGCCTCATCTAGGGTTGCCAGCCTCCAGGTGAGGCCTGGGGATCTCCCGCTTTTACAACTGATCCCCAACTGACAGAGATCAGCTTCCCTGGAGAAAATGGCTGCCTTGAAGGGTGGACTCTATGGCATTGGACCATGCTGAGGCCCCTCCCCTCCCCAAACCCCGCCTTCTCCTGGCTCCACCCCCAAAGCCCTCAGGTATTTTCCAACCTGGACTTGGCAACCTTAGCCTCATCGAACCACGCAAGCCCCCTCCCCACGTCAAGGCAGTGATCCATGTCACTCTAGAAACGGAAATTCCTCTAGAACTCTATGGCAGGGGTGGGCAAATGGCGGCCCGGGGGCCACATGCAGCCCGCCACAGAGTTTTTTGCGGCCCACCAAGACAGTTGGCCACTGTCAGCACCTGAGGAGCTGCAGCTTGAACTTATTTACATGCAGTCAGATCACACTGTGAAAGAAATGTTTAACGCTGTGACATTAGTTGACTTTTACAAATCTTTGTCTGCTGAAAAGTTTCCATGTATGAAGAAATTTGCTGGGAAAATGTTCTCTGTATTTGGGTCTACATATTTTTGTGAGCAAAGTTTTTCTTGCATGAAGATCAACAAGAGTAAATATAGACATTAACAGACATTTGATAGACATTAACTTGCAGGCTGTGATGAGAATCTCAACAAGCAATCTCACTCCTGATTTCAAAAAAATTGTAGAAAAGTGTGATAGGGTACATTTGTCTCATTAAACTGATTCTAAAATTAAATGTGCTTGCAGCTATAAATGATATGAAATTAGCACAATAAATAAATTGAATAAAACTACCACTATTTTATTTAATTTATATGTATTGATTTTTATGATACAATTTATACCTTTTCTGAAATGCAAAGTTAACTAATGAATGCAATCATTTTAAAAGGTATGGCCCTCCGCTAACCTCCACTCCCACAAAGCGGCCCTCGAGCCAAAACAATTGCCCACCCCTGCTCTATGGTATACTATAGAATCCACCCTCCAAAGCTGCCAATATATTATCAATATTAAAACAAAACATTAAAAACAATAAAGACCCTAGCAGGGTTTTCCCCGGGGCGCTGCGCCTCTGCACTGCTCAAGAAAGCCGAGGAGGGGGTGGGGCTTGGTCATGTGCCCGCCCCCTGGGCTCCTCACTCCCGGAGCTGTGCTCCTGTGCGCTCCCGCTCCAACGGACCCCTGCTCATAGGAATATATTGACTATGCAAACCCATACAGCCCTTCAGAAGAATGCAAAGCCTATCCCTGACCCTCCAGGTTCTGTTTTAACTCCTCCGCTTCCAAACTCTACGGCTTCCAAACCCCACCCAGCAGATGGCATCCCTCACTTCGGGCCTGCAATTGACTTGTGCAGTGGCTGTGAGCTTCTGCAACTGGAGGGAGCATTTATTTAAGGGGGTGGGGGGTGGAAAGCCTTTTTGCTTCTCCTTAGGTCTGAGCTGAATTCCTTCCAGGGTCCGACGGCCCCCTGGTGCTTTTAGCTGTACTTCCCCTTCTTCCCCTTCTGCATTAACAATGTAGAGAGGGGAGAGAGAGAAGAGAGAGAGAGAAGTGGGAACCGAGAAGGGTTCTGGAAGAAGCACTTCCTATCCCTCCTTCACTTCTATTCCTCATCCACACACACACACACACCCTTCAAAAGACAGAATGCCCGGGGTCTCTCAAGTTCCATTTGGAGGTTGCTGGCCTGTCCCCCCCACCCCTCCCCAGGCTGAGTGGCTTATTATGCATTCCCAGCACAAGCCATACAGGCACTCAGAGCTATTTCATAAGTGCCATAAATAAGAGAGAGATGCAGCGGGGGGGGGGGGGAATGCTAGAAATGCTGGAAATGAATTTTTTGTATTGAGTGGTGGAGTGGGGCTGGGGGATCTGTTGCATTTGGGTGGGGGAGACAGTGGTGGGTACAGACCACCTCGTGTGAGTTCCTGCCGAGAAAAAATGTGATCTGGCCAGACACCTGCAAAGCCCAAACGATCTGTACCCAGGCTGTCTTCTCTGTTTGTGGCTTTACTGGATGACGATGGCAGGATGGTGACAAAGACCGGTGCTATCTAGCGGGATCTAGCGCAGCTCTTCCGCACACACGGCATCTTCTGGAGGGACCGGCTTACACCTCAAGCCAGAGCATTGCGCGCCGAAAGGGATACCTGCACGAAATGTGTTTTCCCATTTGTGCAAAGACTCGTGCAACCTTCTTGCTCAGGCCATGGGGACACTGTGGAACTGACTGATTGTAGCACTGCACGACGGCTTGTGCAAGCAATGGCAGAGCCTCACTGGCTGCCCATTTCTTCTCACAGTTTTTCACAGGCCATCTATTATGTATATTATAGGCATATGGACAACTTGGGTGGAGTCGTATATTTATTTATACCACACATTTGTTTGTTTGTTTGTTTGTTTGTTTCTATTTTTATCCTGCCTTGCCCGCAAGGCTCAAGGCGGCGTACAACAGGTTAAAATCCAATAAAACACAGAGGCACCATGTTCTTGTGGTTGTTCAGTCGCACAGTTGAGTCCGACGCTTTCGCAACCCCGTGGACCACATCACGTGGACCCTCCTGCCTTCCGTCGTGCTCCAGAGTTTGCTTAATTTCATGTTTGTTGCACTGTACAATGCGATAAATTATATCCAGCAGCAGGGACCCAAAGTGAATTACAACATCCTCCTCCTCTCCTTCCCTTTTTCTCACAACAGCCCTTTGAGGTAGGCTAGGCTGCCAGGGCATGACCAGCTCTGAAGCTGCCTGGCTTTGCCTCCAGGGGAACTGAGATCTCTCCAGTCTGGAGGTCAGTTGCAATTCCAGAGGAACTTCAGGCCCCACCTGGAGGATGGCAACCCTTGTGAATGCCTATTCTCATAATGCTCCCCCTCCCCATCCAACCCAAGTTCTCCCCGATGAGAAAACTTGGTTTTAAAAAAGGTTTTAAACAACACAAGAATATAAAAAGGACACTTTCCTTCGCTGTTTTAATCCTGTGGGGAAGAAGCAGAGTTAACTTTTCTGTCAAATAGTCCTTGCTCGTTTTGGGTGTCCCATCAACGGCACTGGCCATTATTTCTTTATTTAAAACATTTCCCCGCTGTCTGTCCACTCAAACAAATGATATAGACTACAAAATACCAAGACGGTCTCACACTCTAGCTCGATGTAGTGGCAGGAAAAGGCAAATTCAGTCGCGGGTTGTATTAAAAGGGCCATAGCATCGAAGTCGCAGGAGGTCGCAACCCCTCTGTACACTGCCTTGGTCCGGCCGCACCTGGAGTGCTGTGTGCAGTTCTGGAGGCCTCACTTCCAAAAGGGTGTGGACAAAATCGAGAGGGTGCAGAAGAGAGCGACGAGGAGGATGATCAGGCGTCTGGAGACTGAGCCCTACGGGGAAAGGCTAAGGGCCTTTAGTTTGGAGAAGAGGAGACGGAGGGGGGACACGATTGCTCTCTTTAAATATTTAAAAGGCATTCATTTGGAGGAGGGCAAGGAGCTGTTCCAGTGGGCAGCAGGGCATAGGACCCAAAGCAACAGGTCTAAATTACTTGTAGAAAGGTATCGGCTGGATATCGGGAAGAGCTTTTTCACGGTCAGAGTGGTTCAAAGGTGGAATTGGCTGCCTAGGGAGGTGGTGAGCTCCCCTTCACTGGCAGCTTTCAAGAAGAAGCTGGATGAATGTTTGTCAGAGATGCTTTAGGCTGGCCCTGCATTGGGCAGGGGGTTGGACTAGATGCTCAGTATGTCCCCTTCCAACTCTGTGATTCTATGATCCTACATGGTCGGAGCATGTGGCAGAATGAGAGATTGCTTTGAGTAGCGACGGTCACCCTATGTGACTCTGTGGCATCATACCCTGCGGAGGCCCTTCCCCTTCCCAACCCTTGCCACCCGGGTCCCTGGAGAGCCACTGTCAGCCTAAGTAGACAGTAGGGTTGCCAAGTCTGGGTTGGAAAGTACCTGGAGACTTTGGGGTGGATCCAGGAGAGAGCGGGGTTTGGGGTGGCGAGAACCCTCAGCATGGTACAATACCATAGAGTCCACCCTTCAAAGCAGCCATTTTCTCCAGGGGAGCTGATCTCTCTCAGCTGGAGATCAGTTGTAAAAGCGGGGGATCCCCAGGCCTCACCTGGAGGCTGGCAACCCTAGTAGACAACGCTGACCTTGATAAGGCAGCTTCATGTGTTCCAGGGGACAGTATGGGAGAATGGCTGGAGTCCAGGGGCTTGGTGGACTTCCGAGGATGCAGGCCAGCACGGCCATCGCTCTTCCTCCCTCCCTCC
Organism: Lepidodactylus listeri; assembly: GCA_029233225.1. NCBI lineage: Eukaryota > Metazoa > Chordata > Lepidosauria > Squamata > Gekkonidae > Lepidodactylus > Lepidodactylus listeri. Next base: position 16,430,757 of record JARCFY010000021.1, read on the forward strand.
CTGCCTTGGTAGTTCTGGGACAGCGAAGGTGCCTGCGGTGCCCGAGGCGCCCAGATCCAGCCGCGCTGCAAGACAGGTGCCATCAAGGACCTCAGAGGCGCCCGGTGCCTCCTGCGTCCAATAAAGGGCAAAGGCTGAGATGGAAGGAAGAGGCCATCAACGCGTGTGTCTTGCCGGGGCTTCAGGGGAGGATTTTTTCCCCTCTTCCCCCCCCTCTATTCTCACACAAGGCCAGCAATGAAATTAGAGGCAATTGTGAGGGCCGAAGATTCAATAAAACCCTGGGAGGATGGCAGGTGAGGGTAGGGGCTGCGTAGCCATTTCTGTAAATTGAACAGATGTTCCCTGCTGGTGCCAATAATCAGTTACTGATGACGCTGTTAAGCAAACAGCACCGAGCCGGCCTCAGGTGCTCTGATGCTGATAGGGGACATCTGTTACCGCCACCTTTGAACCGTTTGCAACAAGGAGCGGTGTGTGTGTGTGTGTGTGTGTGTGTGTGTGTGTGCGCGCGCGCGCGCTGTGCAGGCACCTCTCTCTCTCTGTCTCTCTCTCTGACCAGGGTTTAATGAGGCCTGGTGCTGTTAAGTGAAGCTAACCAGCCACTGCCTAACCTGATGCTTCAGGGAAGCAAAAAGGCTGTGTTGGGGGACACCTCTCTGAGGCTCATCTGCTGCAGGGGAAGTTCAGGGCTGCCTGGGGTAGGGTGGGATGGGGGAGGGTGGAGTGGGGGAGCGGGAGGAGGAAAGAGCGGGGGAAAGCAAGCTTTGGCTTCCTGGCCACGGCCGGTATTTGACTTTGGTACGATTGCCAAGACTCCAGGTGGGGGACTTCCTGGTGCTCTGGGGAAGGAGCGTGGAAAGGGCGGATTTGGGGAGGGGAGAGGCCTCGGCAGGGTACGATGTCATCCAGGCTGCCTTCCAAAGCAGCCATTTTCTGCAGGAGAATGGATCTCTGTGATTCCAGGAGCTCTCCAGGCCCCACCTGGAGGCTGGCCAGGAGCCGGTTTGGTGTCGTGGTTAAGTGCGCGGACTCTAATCTGGGAGAACTGGGTTTGATTCCCCACTCCTCCACTTGCACCTGGCTGGATGACCTTGGGCAAGCCATAGCTCTGGCACAGTTTCTGTCAGAGCTCTCTCAGCCCCACCTACCTCACAGGGTGTCTGTTGTGGGGAGGGGAGGGGAAAGGAAAGGAGACTGTAAGCCGCTCTGAGACTCCAAGGGAAGGGCAGGGTATAAATCCAGTCTCTTCTTCTACTACTGCTACTAGGAGGGCTGCTTTCGCATGGGGATTTCCCCCTAACATGGGCAGCAGGAAGACACGTGCCCACAGCGAGCATTTGAGAGCATCCAGACAACATCATGCCCACTCTGAGCACAATCGGTCCGGCTCCTGAAGCAGCAATGAAAATAAACCAACTTCAGTTTGGCTCAAAAGGTGGTGGTGAGCAGAATAGGGTTGCCAAGTGTAAGAAACTTACCGGCGGGGGGGGGGGGGGGAAGCTCTGCTGGCCGGGAGCTTCCCCGGCCGGGCAGCGTCACCGGAAGTGACGTCAGCACATTGGGGGCGTTGCCAGGGCGACGCTCTGGCAATCGCCCCAAAACTCTATGGTATCATAGAGTTTTGGGGCGATTGCCAGAGCGTCGCCCTGGCAATGCCCCCAACGTGATGGCGTCACTTCCGGGCGACGTCATTGCGTGAGGGAGGTCGTCCAGGCTGGACGACCTCGGGGGTGGGGTTTCCCCCGCTGGCCGAATGCTGGCTGGAGGATCGGGAACCCCTGTAGCGGGGGATCCCCTGCCCCCCGGGCTGACTTGGCAGCCCTAGAGCAGAAACCCCATCTTTTGTTACTACAGCGAGTGGAATGGAGCTCTACAGGGAAGTGTTAGGAAAGGGATGAAAAATAAAACGGCCGTTTTTATATAATGCCCCTGTGTAGATTTGTGGTGCGGCCGCATTTGGAATACTGTGTGCCGTTCCGGTCACCGTATCTCAAAAAGAGCATCACGGAGCTGGAGGGAGGAGGAGGGAGACCAAGATGGTTAAGGGGTTGGAGCCCTTTTCCCACGAGGAAAGGCTGAAGAGCCGGGGACTTTTCAGGTTAGGAAAGAAACGATTGGGGGGGGGGGGGAGAGATGATAGAGGTTTGTAAAATTATGCACAGGATAGAGAGAGTGGACAAAGAGAACTCCTTCTCCCTCTCCCAAAATACCAGAACTCGAGGGCTTCCAGTGAAGTTGATGGGCAGTAGGTTCAGGACGGAAAAAAGGAAATACTTCTTTACACAGCGAGTGATTAAAATGTGGAATTCGCTGCCAGAGGTTCTAGGGATAGCCACAAGCACAGGCAGCTTTAAAGGGGGGTTAGACAGGTCCAAGTGGGGTTGGTTAGGCTGAGTGAGTCTGACCGGCCCGTTTAGTGAATGGCGTCTGCAGCAGACCTCTCCCATCCTACTCCAGCACCCTGACTAGCAGTCCGTCTCCCTGGCATCGCTGGCTGTGGAGAATGAAGACTAAAAGCTGGCTGCACCAACTCAGATTCACCCCTTCTTTATTATTTCATTGCCTACCTGAGAGCTGAACCCCTCCGCAGGGATCCTGCAATTAAGTCTTTGCATGGATGTCTGGAAAGGTCTACCTGGTTCAGGTTTGTTTTGCATTGGGAAGGCTTCCAGAAAATTTTCAGAGCCTAATCTCTCTCTCTCTCTCTCTCTCTGAGAGAGTGACCACTCTTAGAAGGTGTAATTTATCACACAGAGATCTTCATTAGCGAACCAAATAAGCGATCGCTAAATTACAGATGAACTTCACCTTAAATAAATAAAATGGATGCAGCAGTAAAGGAGAGAAAAGGGGGAAATGATAAAGAACTCAAAAGTAAATATTACCTAGTTGAGCCAGATGGCCATTGAACGTGTTGGATAGAACAAAGGTGATGCCGTTTTTGACCCAAGAGTTTTTGCACCTGCTTTTTGATTGAAAGATGAATAATTCTAAAAGACTCTCAGAGGTTTAGGGCAGGAGCTAAAAGGGAGACAGAGCAGAGGTTTATAAAATTAGACAGAGAAACTGAGGAGAGAGATTCCCTTCCCTCTCTGATAAAACAGCTCGGAAACACCCACCGAAAAAAACTGGCAGGGAAATCTGGACAGACAAAAGAAAGTACTTCCTCATAGAATTACATTTCTTTGCTATCAAAAGGTGTAATGATGGCCCCTGACTTAAGCTGCGGTCAGATTGGGGCCTTGGCTTGGGGCAATATGGCAGCACCTCTAAGTGCTCCGATTTACATTGTCCTGGGGAGGATCAACCGGACAGCACACCCAGCTGCGCCTCCCACCAACACCCACTCCATGGTCGAGCATCCACATTACTGTGGTGCCTCAACCACGGAGCATGTTGTCTCTTTTAGAAATACGGCTGGGCATGCGCATAGGCACTTAGGTGTACATAGCCAAGAACTCGAGGGGGGGGGGACTATATTTATTTATTTATTTATTTATTTAATTTAGATTTATATCCTGCCTGACCAACACAAGCGGCTCTAGGCGGCTCACAACATTAAAATCAATACAAACAATATAAATTAGTTCAATAAAATACAATACAATTTCAATTGGCGACAGTTACAGATACAATTGGTGGCAATTTCAAATACCAACACCAGGGCAACAACTACTCCCCACAGCCAGGAGGCTACCATCAACTGTTATACCGGGCCTGTGTACTTCTCTGGCCACCTATCGGTGGCCATTTCCCCCAGCGGTGGCCCCAAAAGCCTGGCGGAAGAGCTCCGTCTTGCAGGCCCTGCGGAACTGCAAGAGGTCCCGCAGGGCCCTGATGTCTTCCGGGAGCTCATTCCACCAGTAGGGGGCCACCACTGAGACGGAATCTGACTGTTCCCACTCCCCCTCGGCTTGCGTGTGCGACAGGGACGCTCAGACATGGGGAAAGCGGAGTGGAAGTGCGGGCCATCTGGAAACCACCGGTGGCTATTTATTCCATACCCAACTCATCCTACAACAGGGTGAGTACGACTGGGGAATGGCTGCCAGATGTGGAAATCAAAGTCTTGAAAGACGTTCCATCTGAGATAAGAAAAAGAAGGGAGCCATATAAAAACATGACAAAATTCTTGCAAAAGAACTCTACCCCTTATAGATGGATTTTTCCAGAGGGTTTGGTATTTAGGTATAAGAAGGGAAAAAAAGAAAAGCTCAACTCTTCCAAAAGTGCAGAGACTTTTTCTGGATCTGCAACCAAGACTAACAAAAGAAAAGAAGACAGCAGAGGAAGAAGAGGAAGAGGAAGAAGGCATTATACATGACTTGGAAAGCTCTGCAAGTTCATTGAGTAGCTCTTCAGAGGACTCTGTCTCAGCAACTGGCAGTCCAAAGGGAACCTGCTAAACCCAAGAGAAGAGGAGGGAGGGGGAAATAGCGCTGTATAGAACTTGAAAGTTTCAGAAATTTATTTTGCCACACGCTTGAATCTACATATGCATAGCCAGTATCATTTGAAACCTATTATCACGTTTCAGTATTTTGTACTTTGTTACATGGGGAACTTCATTCATATATATTTTAAAAACGATTTGTATTCTTTGCTTTAATTAGGGATAGTTTTGTAACTTCAGGGATAGTTTTTTATAGTTTGTAGGGAGAAAAAAGCCAAGAGGGAACAGATCAGTGTTTTGTAATTCCTTTGCACAGCCCAAGGCCACGTTCAGACATCACAACAAACAGATGATTCACAATAGGGATGCACAAAGCTCCTCCTGCTCCCTCCTTTCCCCCTCTTGCTTTTGTGGGGTTCAACAGAAGGCTGCCTTGTTTCAGAGGCCTTGAATCACTAAGGCAAGCTCAATGTAGTACGGTCCACGCTTCTTATACTCTGGAATGCACTGGGCAAACTTATGGCATTACAGAATTCAAGGAAGAGAAAGATTGCATGCCGGGCTTATTTCTCTGTGCGCTCACAGAATTGGGGCACACACCCAGCTTTTTCCAGTAATGTATTCAGAAGTCAAACACGTGGAATTCACTGCCACAGGAGGTGGTGGCAGCTACAAGCATGGACAGCTTCAAGAGGGAATTAGATAAACATATGGAGCCGAGGTCCATCAGTGGCTATTAGCCACAAAGTATAGATAGGAGCTCTCGGTCTGGGGCAAGTGATGCTCTGTATTCTTGGTGCTTGGGGGGCAACAGTGGGAGGGCTTCTAGTGTCCTGGCCCCACTGCTGGACCTCCTGAGGGCACCTGGTGTTTTTGGCCACTGTGTGACAGAGTGTTGGACTGGATGGGCCACTGGCCTGATCCGACATTGGCTTCTCTTATGTTCTTAAGTCCTAACATGAAATGTTTCAGGGCCTGAGAGACCTTCCCCAGCATCCTACGAACATGTGGCAGGTTTGAGTTAAACGGCTCTCGTGTCCTTATTTTCGTCCATGAAATTAACTGATCTCCACCTTAGCAGCAACCAACGAAATAACAAAAGATGTCCTCAAATCACAGCAGAGGGATGACAAATAATAGCCAGGCACAGAAGGGAAAAGGGAGAGGCGGGGAAAAGAGCAAACAACAATTTCCTGGACTCATAAGACTAGGATAACTCTTGTCTAGCCCCCCTCCCTCCTTCCAGCCAAATAATTCCTACATCAACTCTCATCCACCCTACATATTCCCCACTCCTCCACTTGCACCTGCTGGATGACCTTGGGCAAGCCCCAGCTCTGGCACATAGCTCTTGAAAAACAGCAGTTTCTGTCAGAGCTCTCTCAGCCCCACCTACCTCACAGGGTGTCTGTTGTGGGGAGGGGAAGGGAAAGGAGTTTGGAAGCTGCTCTGAGACTCCCTTGGGTAGTGAAGGGCAGGGTATAAATACAATCTCCTCCTCCTCCTCCTCCTTCTTCTTCTTCGCCTTTGTTCTCCCCAGGGAACCATGGATTTGGAGCTCTGGGAATAGGCTGAGGACGGTCTGGTGGAATTCTCCAAAGTCTTACCATTCTTTGGGGGAAAGCATTAAATTAGATGGGCATAAAACGGATGCAAGTCCACAGTCTAGATAACGCCCACCAAATCCGATCTTTTTAAAGTGCCAGACTCTTCTGCCAGCACCATACTTCACACGCCACAAAACCCACATGCCAGAAGGACTTCAACTTCAGGCCACTTCTAAAACATTAAGTGTGACTTGCATGCCGTAGCAGAGAAAATACAGCTTTAGTTGAGATCTGCCTGAAAAGATGTTTGTACAAACACTATCAGGCAATTGAGATCACTTCAGTTTGGGAAATGGGATTTTTCTTCCCCCTCCTTCTTGTCAATGCCTGGGCTGCCTGAGTCTCAAGAACTGACTTTCTCAGGGCGCAGAGCAGCTTGGAATTACATTTCTACCACCTGGTGAAAACCATAACACCTCAAAGGTGCGCGCAGGGGGCTTATGCAGAGTCCACTGAGTCATCCGTCGTTCTCATCCGTCTAATCATTTCTTAACTGTGCCAAATGAAAATGGATGCACGGCTCTGGACATGTGCCTGCTTATGTTGCATAAAGAAAGCACGTGCAGAATGCATGAATGAGGTTGGCTTCAAGACAAAGCCTCTGAGTGATCCTATAGTGGATAGTGCTGGTGAATGTCTTCTGAGCAGTGTGCACGTTTTTAAATCCCACGCCCAGGAAAAAATCCATCCCAGCATTATGTTCAAGTGTTTGATATTCTGAGAGAGGGAATGATATAGCCACTTTCCCATTTAGTGATCCTACACAGCTGCTGAAGCAGTGCCTCCTGGAACTGGGGTCGACAGATCTGCTTCCCAGGTTGCCAATGCTGACTGTTTTGATCCGGTGGCCACGGCTTGAGCTCTCCTGTTGCTCCCAAGTGTCTCTGAAGCTCAAGATGGCACCGGAGACAAGACCCCTCCCCTGCACTGCCACGCTCTGATGCCCACAAATTCTAGCTTGTGACCAAGGCCAAGCGAAGGCTGTAGATGCCTGCTCTGGATGCCTGATACACTGTTCGTTTTTCCAGTTTACACTTGGAAGCAGGGCCTTTTTCGGGCAGGAACGCACCGGAACGGAGTTCCGGCTGGCTCCTGAGTTGGCCACGCCCAGCAGGAACTCATTAGCATAACAGGCCACACCCAACAGCAGAAACTCATTAGGATTGGCTACATTAGGGGTATGTGGCCTAAGATGCAAATTAATTCCTGCTACAAAAAAAGCCCGGGGTTTTGACAACAAACAAGGTAAACAGAATAAGAAGCAAAAGGCGGGTGTGGCTGGATGACCACTCTTCTGGTAACATGGGGGTGTGGCCTGATATGCGAATAAGCTGTGCTGTCAGGGGTGTGGCCTAATATGCTAATGAGTTTCTGCTGTTGGGTGTGGCCTATTATGCTAACGAGTTCCTGCTGGGCTTTTTCTACCAAAAGAAGCCCTGCTTGGAAGCATATCCATTCTTGGGAATAAACTAAACAGACTGCTGGGAGAAACTTGCTGTTAACTGGAAAAGTTGGAGTCGGGAGGTCCCTGATTTGGATGGTGGTTGCAGCGTGGGCGGGGGGCATATACTGACTTTGCATTTGCAAACAATACATTATGTTCTTAGCCAGCCTGTAGACTAGGACCTGGGAGACCCCGGGTTCAAGGCCATGTATAGGGTTGCCAACCTCCAGGTGGCACCTGGAGATCTCCCACTATTACAGTTGGTCTTCAGATGATCAAGAGTGGTTCCCCTGGAGAAAATGCCTGTGTTGGAGGTTGGACTCTATAGCACTATTCCCCATTGAAGTCCCTCCCCTCCCCTCCCCAAACCCTCCCCTCCTCTGGCTCCACACCCAAATCCTCCAGGTATTTCCCAACCTGGAGCTGGCAACCCTAGCCACGGAAGCTCGCTGGGTTACCTTGGGACAGTCACATTCTCCCCCAGGCTAATACAGCTCCTAGAGCTGGGGCAAGAGAAGACCCACATGCCCCATCCGGAGCTCTTTGGAAGAAGGGGCATATAAAACGGATAGATAGGACTCCCCTTGGCACTTAGAAAGCTGGAGAAAGAGAGCTCTGTCTCTAGCTGTCCTTACGTACTTTCTGAATCAGGGTGCAATGAGTAGGCATCTGCCTTGCTTACAGTTGAGCCAGTTTGGTGTAGTGGTCAAGTGCGCGGACTCTAATCTGGGAGAGCCGGGTTTGGTTCCCCACTCCTCCACTTGCACCTGGCTGGATGTCCTTGGGCAAGCCGTAGCTCTGTACCAGCAGTTCTCTCAAGAGCCGTCCTTGAAAGAGCTCTCTCAGCCCCTGCTACCTCACAGGGTGTCTGTTGTGGGGAGGGGAAGGGAAAGGCGTTTGTAAGCCGCTCTGAGACTCCAAGTGAAGCGTGGGGTATAAATCCAATCTCCTCGTGTGAGAGTGGCCTCAAGATGAGGTGCTTGTGCCTCTGACCTGAGACATCAGCGAAAGAGACCGAGAGGAAGGACTAGCAAGTCCCACCGGCGCATTCTCGACATCCCTCAAAGGCAAAAACTGGAGATAATGATTTACAATGACTAGAAAACAGGGAGCGCCCGTGGGCCACAGGGACTTTTGGAAGGCCAACTTTAGGAAGTGGTTACAGAGGGCTCATTTCATAGCAGGAGCTCCTTTGCATATTAGGCCACACACCCCTGACGTAGCCAATCCTCCAAGAGCTTACAGTAACCCCTGTAAGAAGAGCTCTGTAAGCTCTTGGAGGATTGGCTACATTGGGGGGGGGGGGGTGGCCTAATATGCAAAGGAGCTCCCGCTACCAAACGAGCCCTGCAGATGTCCCCTATCTTGCTGATGCTGTGGACACTTTTGGATTATGAGAACAGGTAGTGGACACCACTAGGGCTGCCAAGTCAGCCCGGGGGGCAGGGGATCCCCTGCCAAAGGGGTTCCCAATCCGCCAGCCAGCATTCGGCCGGCGGGGGGAACCCCACCCCTGAAGTCGTCCAGCCCGGACGACGTAATGACATCACCGGAAGTGACGTCAGCCCCTTGGAGGCGTTGCCAGAGCATCACCCTGGCAACGCCTCCAACGCGCTGACATCACTTCCGGTGACGTCGCCAGGCGCGCGCGAAGCCAGGGAAACTCCCGGACGGAGGAGGACTCCCCCCCCCCGCCGGTGAGTTCTGTAGACTTGGCAACCCTAGACACTACTGTTAGATGGCTGCTGGGGCAGGGGCCTGTGATCAACCACGAAACGGTGGCCGTGGGTGGCTGGGCCCAGTAACAAAATGTTGCCAGCCAAACATACTCCTGTAATGGAGGCAGCTGCCTCTTCATGGGCCTTCCCTGTAGATCCAAAGGAGACACCACTACCACCACCCCGGACTCTTCTGAAGTACCGCCTTGCTTGAACGAGGGAAGCCAGGCTTGGCTCTTGCTGAAGAAATTGTCTCCCTGGGCTGTGGCTCAGAGGCAGAACCTCTGCTTGGCACGCAGAATGTCCCAGGTTCAATCCCTGCCACCCTCAGTTAAAAGGATCAGCTAGTAGGTGATGGGAAAGACCTCTGCCTGAGAGCCTAGAGAGCTGCTGCCAGTCAGAGTTAGGGTTGCCAAGTCTGGGTTGGAAAATACCTGGGGATTTTGGGGGCGGAGCCAGGAGAAGGCGGGGTTTGGGGAGGGGAGGGGCCTCATCAAGGTACAATGCCATAGAGTCCACCCTTCAAAGCAGCCATTTTCTCCAGGACAGCTGATCTCTGTCAGCTGGGGATCAGTTGCAAAAGCGGGGGATCCACCTGGAGGCTGGCAACGCTAGTCAGAGTAGACAATACTGACTTTGATGGACTGAGGGTCTGATTCAGTATAAGGCATCCAAATGCTTCGGAGAAGAATGAGGTTGGTGGCAGCAAGATATTGGCGGGCACCATGCTGTGTTACAGTGTTGGGTAAGGAATATGGAGGCCTGAGTTCAAATCCCTGCTCGGCCCTGAAGCTTGTTGGGTGACCTTGAGCCAGTCACTTCCTCTGATCCAGCTCTTATGGGATGTTGAGGATAACACCGGGGGCGGAGACAGAGATCTATTCATACTTCCACAAGATCTTTGGAAGAAGCGCAGATAAAAACGGACCGTGTGTTTCCTCTACTGCTGCTTAGGATGGTATTAAGCAGGGGTCCGTTGGAGCGGGAGCGCACAGGAGCACAGCTCCGGGAGTGAGGAGCCCAGGGGGCGGGCACATGACCAAGCCCCGCCCCCTCCTCGGCTTCCCCGAGCAGTGCAGAGGCGCAGCGCCCTGGGGAATGCCCTGCTAGGCTTTTATCATTGTTCCTTTTATGACTGTGTGCTGCTTTTCCAGAGACTTGCTCAAGGTGGCATATACATTTTCTCAGTATACCATTTTTTATCTGGGCACATGGCACATAAGTACTGGAGAAATTTCACTAACCCTTCAGCAGCTTCCACCCCATCAGTTTGGTGTAGTGGTCAGGAGTTGGACTCTAATCTGGGAGAACCGGGTTTGATTCCCCACTCCTCCACATGCAGCTGCTGGTGTGACCTTGGGCCAGTCACAAGTTCTCTCAGAGCTGTTCTCTCACGAGCAGTTCTCCAAAGACCTCTCTCAGCCCCACCTACCTCACAGGGTGTCTTGTTGTGGGGAGGGGAGGGGAAAGGGATGGGTGGTGCCCATGTCCTGGGTATCTCAAGTCTACTTGAAACCTGGTGGTTTCAAGGGAGCAGGAAGAGAATGAGGGTGTGTTCTTGACGCTTATTTTTATTGCACAAAGTATTGGATGGGGAAGGGAATGGAGGAAGAGCAGGTCAGTTTCACTCACCCGTGGAGTGGAGCCTGAGGGGTGGGTGTTGCCTTCTGACACACTTCTGGTATGTTAGGGGGTGTGGCATATGCAAATGAGTTATGGTAATGAGCTCCTGCACCTCTTTTTCTAAGAAATGACCCCTGGTATTAAGGGGGAAGCGGCAAGCTGGTTAAATGGGTGAGCTTTGCTTTCTCTCCTTCTTAGCGGCATCAACCCAGGGTGGGGAAAGGGCCGTGTTTACTTACTACCGAAGGCTCCACAGAGGTTTAATTAATGTTTGTCAAGTGTTCCCAGCTCCTGAAAGAAGAGGTGTTCAGCAGGGCAAAGCATCATTTGTCATAAATGAACTTCACCCGGGTGAACGATTTGTCTGCAGCTCCACATGGCCAGACTTCAGAAAAAAAAATGTTGGGGCACGGGTTCTGATCTCCCGCCTCGGCGGCATCATGGACTTGTGAGCAGCCACGCCATGCTAGTGGAACAGTTAAGGGTGCCCTTCGTGTGCATCAGCTCTGGCGTTGTGAGCATTGCCTTTTCCGTGCCCTGTGGATGACGTGCAAGTCCAACAACACCTTTCCAAGCCAAATTGTTAATTTCATTGGCAGCCATCCTGTGCCGGTGGCATGTACTTAAGTCCCACTGGATGGAAGCATGCTGAATTGGGCAAAAGGCGGAAGCCTCGGTGATCGCTAATGAAATTAGTAGTAATAACATGGTTACGGCAGGGCTGGAGGTAGAGCAAGGCGAAGCGGTGGGGAGACGTGTTAGCCTTAGCCTACTCCTGCGACCGAATAAGAAGACAGGAGTCCTGAGGTGAGAGAAGAGACCACAGACCATAGGTGGAGGAAGAGGTGTTCGTGCTTTTAATGCTGCCTCGGGGTTTTAAGAAAGCCCTGCAAGGAGAAAGCTAGCCCTTCGGGGAATTGGATAAGCTCGAACCTTTCTCCTTGATGGTGCCAGTTTTGGTTCGTTTTATTCACAGGGAACGTTTTCCATGTGGTGGAGCGTTCAAAATGGCAGCTCCCCGTGCAGGCTACTGTACTTAGAAAGATTGCCCCACGTTGTTTTTACAAGGTGGATGTATGAGCCTATGATTTTTCAGTCTGGGAGAATGAAGGGGGGCGTGCGTTATTTGCTGGTTTCTCTGGGGGACTTCCTGTGCCTCCTCCCCAGAGTTCTGCTCAAGGATGCTAGGAGCCAGCAAGGATCTTCAGCCAAGTGGCTTCTCCAGGATTTTGGAGCTTTCGCACTTCAGAGCCGGAGAAGGTCAAGACCCAGCCTCATTGGGATGCCTGGAGAACTCAGCCCAGTGCGCCAGTGAACAAATTGTGTGGAAATCCGAGAGGGTCATCAATGGGTTGATCATCAGTAAAGCAAACCATGCCTTAAGGCAGGGGTGGGCAAAGTGTGGCTCGGGAGCCGCATGCGGCTCTTTCACATATATTATGTGGCTCCCGGCAGGGCGGCTGGGCAAGCTAAATATCATTAGCAAGCAAATATCATGGGACAAATTAATATCATTATCAATATCTGCTTTTACGCCTTTTGTTATTATTTTTGGCAGTCTCATTTAATGGTAATAAAAAGCAAATTTGCTTATTTTCCAATAAAAGCAGGTAATATTTGTTCATGTCTTGTGGCTCTCAAATATCTGATGTTCATTCTATGCGGCTCTTACGTTAAGCAAGTTTGGCCACCCCTGTTCTAGGTGGCTCTTACGCTGAGGAAGTTTGCCCACCCCTGCCTTAAGGCTTCAGCCTTACCATGAAAAATATGGTATTATGGATTAAAACTAGCCACAATCAATTAATCATCCGTTGACTAATCTACTGACTAAACCTTGCAGCCATAATTAGAATGATCGTAATGTGCTGTGCCCCCCATATGATCAGACTCCTAAACGGCATAACCGTTTGGCATGCAAATGACTTCCATTGTTGCAAAGATGGTTTTGTGTGGCTCGAATCCCTAACTTGGACTTGTAAGACCAGTGGAATGTCCATGTGACTTCTAGCTCCATTGGGGGGTGTATTTCTGATCTGAGCTCCTGGGAACCCAATCAGAGAGCCTGGCCTGTGATTGGGAAGTGTCCCGCCACCCCTCGTCGAGATTTCGAGAGAGATGACTTCTTTGACTGTGATGTCAGAGCGGTGGCAAAACACTTCCCCAAACCCAAGGAGCGCATGAATAGGAATGCCATCAGCAGCTTCCTTTCTTTCCGAGATGGAATTCGTCGAAGCCACTCATCATGGGACTGCACACCGAGCGCATTCAGCAACTGACGCTAATGCACACCGCAGCCATAGCTTCAGTAATCAGTGTGGTGCTGGGGGAGCAATTTGCACCTATTCTTTAGCATTTACAAGTGTGGCTGTAAGTGTGTGTGTTTTGACCTAACGACCTAAGTGCTCCAGTTACCGTCTCAGCAGCCTTGCTCAAAATAGAGCCCTCGTTGTTGTCAAGGGATGAGTTTCGCTGGGGAAGAGTTTTGCATAACCCCCAAAAGCTTGTCTCATCTGTCAAGGAACGATTGGTCCAAGCTTCATACCAGTTTTGTGTCTGTGTGATGCTACTCTCATAGGACCTCAGGGTTCCCCCCCCCCCCAAAAAAATAACAGAAGCTCTTGACCGCCAGTGGTTCCCCCCACATAGATTAATGGAGAAGCCATGGGCTGAGGGGCATTCTGTGTACACATGCAAGTTTTTGGAATGTTTGCTAGAAAGGGGTGAAGGAATGTTATGGGATGCATGATCACCCAGTTGATGTATCATTTCCCCCATGTGACGGGTGGATGAGATTTCCTTTGTACATCAGAATTATTTTCAAGTCACCTTTATCATGGATTTAGTACATTTTTGTCTTGTCCTTTCTCTAAGGAGTTTGGGGCAGGGTACATGGTTCTCCCCTGGTCCTGTAAGTATCATGGTAAGCAGAGACTTCCTGCATCCGAATGTAACACTGACCGCTACTCCATACCTACTGTAACCAGGGGTCCGTTGGAGCGGGCGCGCACAGGAGCGCAGCTCCGGGAGTGAGGAGCCCAGGGGGCGGGCACATGACCAAGCCCCGCCCCCTCCTCAGCTTCCCCCAGCAGTGCAGAGGCGCAGCGCCCCGGGGAAAGCCCTGCTAGGGTCTTCATTGTTTTTAATGTTTTGTTTTAATATTGATAATTTTATCATTGTTCCTTTTATGACTGTGTGCTGCTTTTCCAGAGACTTGCTCAAGGTGGCATCTAAATTTTCTAAGTATGCCATTTTTTATCGGGGCACATGGCACACAAGTACTGGATAAATTTCACCAACCCTTCAGCAGCTTCCACCCCATCAGTTTGGTGTAGTGGTCAGGAGTTGGACTCTAATCTGGGAGAACCGGGTTTGATTCCCCACTCCTCCACATGCAGCTGCTGGTGTGACCTTGGGCCAGTCACAAGTTCTCTCAGAGCTGTTCTCTCATGAGTAGTTCTCAAAAGACCTCTCTCAGCCCCACCTACCTCACAGGGTGTCTTATTGTGGGGAGGGGAAGGGAAAGGGATGGGTGGTGCACATGTCCTGGCTATCTCAAGTCGACTTGAAACCTGGTGGTTTCAAGGGAGCAGGAAGAGAATGAGGGTGTGTTCTTGATGCTTATTTTTATTGCACAAAGTATTGGATGGGGAAGGGAATGGAGGAAGAGCAGGTCAGTTTCACTCACCTGTGGAGTGGAGCCTGAGGGATGGGTGTTGCCTTCTGACACACTTCCGGTATGTTAGGGGGTGTGGCATATGCAAATGAGTTATGCTAATGAGCTCCTGTACTTCTTTTTCTACGAAATGACCCCTGACTGTAACCATGACAGGATGCAGGTTTTTGCGAAATGGAAACTCTTCCACAAACACATAGCTCACACCACAGCCCTGTGGCAGTCTCTTACAAAGTGTTCCATGCTCTTCCCTCCAAAGTGCTCCATGCTCTTCCCTCCAATCACCATCATATCATCACAAGAACCCTATAATCTGGGTTAGGTTGACTGGCCCAAAGTTGGGTCCGAAACTTGGGCGGAAAGCTTGGGTATTGCGAGACACTCATTTCTCCTGCCACAAACATGGAACTGAGTGGAGACAGCTGGGAATGGGGACTGGGTTTGGACGCAGTACAATTTGCTTGGGTTTTTTCGTGTATTCGACACAGATGAAGAAAAAACCGTGCCGCCGTAAAGCTGCTAATTTCATGGCAGAAGCTGTTGTGAGCCAGAGCCCACTTCATCAGGTGCATGAAGTGCTACATTCAATTGGCAAATATATCTATTTGTCCCATACACTACACTGCCAAGCAAAGATGGTTAAAAGAGAAAATGATCCAACTGCAGCAGGAGTGGGCAGCTTCCAACAATGAACTGGCAAAGCAATATAAATAACCTATATCATCATATGAGGGACAATTACTTTTTGTAGCGTGTTAGCCACTCCCAAGCTTAACAGTGTCGAATCTGGCTATGAATTCCAACTTGGCTGTTTCTAACCAGAGGCATCCTTTGAAAATCATATGCAGAATGACACGGCAACCCTTCGGACTGAAAAGTGCGCTGCTGACTTGCAACTGAGTCATGGCTGGTGACCCCATAAAGTTCCATCTCCTGGGGTTTTCAAGGCAAGACATGAGCAAAGGTAGTTTGCTATTGCCTTCCTCAATCTTCCCCGGCAGTCTCCCATTTAAGTACCAATGCTGCTAGTCTGGGAATATTAGGGCTGCTACTTTTGGACTGTGTAATAATGATAATCCTCCCAAAAATGCAGGCTGCCTCCTCTAAGCTTTTTAAAGCTTATGAGGCAGCAGAAAATGCACAGTTGGGGTGTGTGTGTATATGTAGCTCCAAATGAACATTTGTGGAGTCCAAAAATCAATGTGACTCAAATATTAGCTAATATCTAAAAGGTAAAGTGGACTCCTCTAGAACATCCAAACCTTGGTCAAACACACCTTTCGCTGCCAAAGACACTCTGCACAGGACAAATCATAATCGCACACCAGTCCAATGCGCCCTCTAAGCTGTGGAGTCTTGCGAGCAACAATCCTACTTTGTGAGCTCTTGGCCTTAAAGTTGTGAGCGAGCGATTTGGCTACAGCATAAATCGATTTGCTCTGGGGCCATCCTTCCTGAGCTGAGACAAAAATGTGAGAGCCGGAGGCTAAAAAACTGTGAGCTGGCTCGCACTCACTCAGCTTAGAGGGAACACCACACACCACCACGCAAGTTTCATCCTTTCACTCTAAAAAGGCCCGATTTCTCTTTGCAGTGGTGACTCAAGGGAACTTCCACATTCAGAGGCAGTCATCCTCTGAATACCAGCGCCAGGAGGTGACAGCGGAGGAAGTCCCCCGTCTCTGTCTCCTGTCGCTGGCCTTCCAAAGTAATTGGTCGGTTGGCGAGGGCCAAAGACGGGATGCTGGACTAGCTAGCCCAGGGGTGGGCAAACTTGCTCAGCGTAAGAGCCACCTAGAACAGGGGCGGCCAAACTTGCTTAACGTAAGAGCCACACAGAATAAACATCAGATGTTTGAGAGCCACAAGCCATGAACAAATATTACCTGCTTTTATTGGAAAACAAGCAAATTTGCTTTTTATTAACATTAAATGAGACTGCCAAAAATAATAACAAAAGGGGTAAAAGCAGATATTGATAATGATATTAATTTGTCCAATAAAATATTTGTTTGCTAATGATATTTAGCTTCCCCAGCTGCCCTGCCGGGAGCCACATAATATGTGTGAAAGAGCCGCATGCGGCTCCCGAGCCACAGTTTGCCCACCCCTGAGCTAGCCCACCACTCTGATCCAGCAGGGCTCGTCTGCAATGCTCCTTCTAAGCGGCGGAGTCTCGTGAGCAAAGATTCTACTTTGTGAGCTCCTGGCCTCAAAAGTTGCGAGCCAGCGATCTGGCCGCTGCATCAATCAGCTTGCTCCGGAGCCCCCATCCTCCCTGAGCTCAGACACAAAGGTGTTTCGCCGGAGGCTGGAAAACCTGTGAGCTAGCTCACACCGACTCAGCTTAGAGGGAACACGGCTGGTCTGATGTTCTCACCCTCTTCCCTTCTGGGACACCCTGTTTGACCGCAGAGGCTGTGAAAAGCTGCCCAGTGGTTCTCAGAGAACAGCTGAGACCTTCTCCTGCCTCTGGGGACAATAACAGCGCTAATAGCTATCATCATCATCAATAGATAATCCTGGATTTCATGCCTTCCCCAGCCTAGCCAGGAGGCAGCCGAGATGGCTGAGAAGAGCAGCCAATGGCTGAGCTGCGTGCCGCACACGACATTCGCCAAGTCCCCGGTTGCCATGGCGGCGCCGGCGGCTTTCCTTTTGAAGCGGGCACCGCCCTCCCCGCCTCCCCCCCTCCCTCCCTGGCCGGGCCTGACGTCATGGGTCTCCGCGGCGCCTCCGACGGGGCCGCCTCCCGCGGGCTGAGCGAGGCTTTAAAGGGGCCGGCTCCGGCGGGGAGAGGGGAGCGCCGGCTATTGTCTCGGCGCCGGGTTTTCAAACGAGGGGGAGGCGGGAAAGGTCTGGCGCAGGCCCGGCTCAGACAGCCCGGCTTGGACACGCGTCGGACTCGCGTGTCCGCGCATCCTCACGCCCCGGGCAGGAATGCGTGCACGCGCGCGCACACGCGCGCGGAAACCACCACCACCCGTCCCCGTGAAGCCGCGCCAGCCGCCCGCCTTTCTTTCTGCCGCCGGAGGCCGTGGGCAGGAACGAGGCGCTTCATTCATTCACTCACTCACTCGCTCATTCCGCGGCCGCCCGACGTAAGGGAGGTAAGAAGAGAGGCGCCTCTCGCCGGCTTCCTTGCTCTGACTCCGGGCGGGCGGGGGATCTCGGTCCGGAGGGCGGCTGGGGGTGGGGGGGCAGGACTCCGCCGCCTCCTGCATTGGGTTGCCCGGCGCCGCTTGGGGGGGGGGGGGCACCTCCGGAGGGTTTTAGCCGCCCCCCCCCGGGCTGGAGGGAAACCTTCTCCCTCCTTTTCGGTCCCGCGGGGGCGGACTGGGGGATCGCCCGCGAACTTCGCGACACGTGGTAGGGTCAAGCCGAGCCCCCTTCCGCAGGGGCAGTCTACCTGCTGCCGGGGCCCAGTTGGTTGCGGTGGAAAGCGGCGATGTACTCCAGACCAGGGGATACCTGGGGGGGGGGGGGGGCGATCCTGCAGGGCTCCCCTGAAACTCTGGGCACGTCCCTGCTGCCGCCGTAGGTCTTCTTCCCCCGGGGAAAGCCAGGAGCGCCGGAGAAGTCCGCGGGTGGAGAGTGCGGCTCCTGCTTCTCTGCACACCCCCCCCCCCCCCGCACGCCGCCGCCCCTCAAGGCAGCCAGAGACGCCGGGCAGGCTTCCGACGGCGGCGGCTGTGGCGGACCCTCCTTCCCCCCCCCCCCCCCCCCCGCCTCCCGCTTCGGTCTCCACCGCCCTCCTGGATAGTGGTTCCGTTGGCTTTTATCGCCTGAGTGCCCCTCTCCGTCTCCCGCTCTCTTTGCTCAGCCTGCGGTCTATTTAGGTTTCTACACGACCCTTCCCCACTCCGGCTGGGTGGGAGAATTCGAGTCGCTCATGACAACGGCAGGATCCGCTCTTGGGCGGAAGGGAATCGTCCTTGTCTGCAGGACCTGTTGAACGCTGGTAATGGGGTTTTGCAAACTCTTGGTTGCGTTATTGGGATTGAATCTGACCTTAAGCGTCTCTCTCTCTCCATCCCCCCCCCCCCTTCATTTCCTTGGGACTTCTACCCCATCTTTTTAAAATGAGGGTGGGGATGGTTTTTCTTTGAATCCTCTGTCGTGCCAATTGAATTGGAGCGCGGTTCCGCCCTGGAAGCAAACAAAGGGTCCGCACTCTTAGCTGGTTGCTGTTTGTCAAATGGTCACCGCAGAGAAGAATTCAAACCCTGAGTTTCTGATTTCTGCCTGAAACAGAAAAGATAACCGACACAACTTCTCTCTTTCTTTTTTGGTCCTTCATGCCAGATGCACGTCATCTGATCACAGCGGAGGCCCCCAAATAACAGAACTGGGAAACCTGTAGACAAGCCCCCTTTCCCAACCAGAACGGCAAACATTTCAGTTTGGGTGGCGGGCGACTCCGTCGGCAACTTAAGCTTTTCGAAGGCTTCTCTAGAGCTCCGTCTTCTGTCGCTTTCGAAGTTCAGCTCAGGGTCCCCAGACTTGGAGGATGAGGAGGAACGCCACTATGGATAATGGACTTTTCCTGGGCTGATTCGTGTCTCCTGCAGTGTCTTCACTAAATAAAGGAGTGGATTGGACATGCCCTTTTACCAATAGTGTTTGAATGCTGATGCACAGTTTCAGTAGAACCCCCTAGAACTGTGTGTCTGGGCAGGACAACAGCCCTGAAACATTCACCAGCAAGCCAATAATTTGTCTAATGGGTCAAAATTAGGATCGTCTGGTCGGTGTCCATGTAGGACGGGCTGTGTTCTTGGGTTTGTTGCCAGTTCTGCTGGTCTGAACAGCTCCCTGGGAGCGCGAGGTTTCCAGTGCCGAAGAACGTCTTTCAG
Source organism: Lepidodactylus listeri (assembly GCA_029233225.1). Lineage (NCBI taxonomy): Eukaryota > Metazoa > Chordata > Lepidosauria > Squamata > Gekkonidae > Lepidodactylus > Lepidodactylus listeri. The sequence goes on from JARCFY010000021.1 coordinate 16,450,074, forward strand.
CACTGCAAGCCTGGACAGCTCCACACTGTGTCTGAAGTCTGCCCCAGGCAGCTCTCTTTGGTAATCTGCAAGAATTGATGAGACAAGCCAAGTCTGTCTGTCTGTCTGCGTTTTTTTCCATTCCCCCCCCCCCCCAATCCTATTTTAGAATAACAGCAAGAAGTATAGTACAATAATTTTTTGACTGAAAGTGAGGTGAGCGTTGGCCTTTACTTACCGCAACACCTGTAGAATATATTTTGAGAAGTTGTGCTTGTCGTTTAGATTGTACAATCCTGGTCTCTCTCTCTCTCTCTTGCTCTTGTAAGAGAACACATGATCCAGGCAAGAGTGTATGAGAAGATGCCCATCCCTTTTCAAGACGGTACCTTCTCATTATTTGGCACTTGGTGAGAAGAGGAACAGGCGCATATAGGTGTCAGCACCCTGGAAGTTGAGCTGCCCAGTCTGGTGCTTCTGACTGGGAAAGAGGAGAGGGTGTTTATTACTGTAGAGTGAAAAAAAAAAGAAGTTACTAGGCAGAACAGCAGTGGGGCGGAGATTCATAGAGGCTACATCTCAGAGGTACCATCTGTTACTCAGATTAATATCTGCAGCAAAGGCAGGTGCTACAATCGTTTAGAGAAGAGTAGCTATTGCTCTGGGGTACAGACTATGTGGCTAGGGAAAGCCTTTCTCTTCAGTTCTACAGGGCTGGCTTCCTGGCGCTGATTTCCAGCTCTGAGCAGGGAGGCGCTTTGGGATTCGAAGCAGGTAAGTTTTTCATGATATTTCTCTGTATTTCTGAGTTGCTTGTGAACAACTGGCTTGAAATGCAAGGGTGTGGTGTCGCAGAAACACCACATGGGTCTGAGTTCGGGGACTAAGAGTCCACTGTGTTTTCTGTAGAACCGTTGCATCAGAGGTGAAAATACAAAATCATGTTGCTCCTCTTCGATTCACACTCCCCTGTCCTAGGTTCATACATAAAGCCATAGCTGGCATAAGGGGTGTCTAAGTGATTGTCTCATACTAGTAGAAGATACCTGTTTCTGCTAGGTTTATTCAGTAACCATCTGGGGGGGGGGGATGCTAAGCCATCTTGCCTAAAGGTCAGCAGTCTTTCCATGTAATTTATAATCTCAGGTCTAGACATGGGTCAGACGATGCTGTGTCCCACCTTATGTATTACGATGGCAGACATCACACGTCCATGATTTCATTTTCTCTTTTGCCTCTGCCAAGAAACTGGATTTAAAAGCCCATCTTTCTGAGGAAGCATCCAATTCACCTTCCCCACATACAGTCGTCAGATATATCTTCTGGTGCACGGACAGCAGTGGTGTTTCAGCTTTTGGGGAGAGAGTGAAAGATGTTTGATCCTCAGTTTTGAAAAAAAGTTTGATCCTCAGTTTGAAAGAAAATGTCCTTGCATGGAGTGATCTACAGGCTAAACTTCTCTCGTGATGTCTAGTTCATAACACGCAAGGAACTTTTCACGCGAGGGATCGTTTTAAAAATGTGAAACTCCCCATCTTGTAGTATGGACTGGTGTTGTCCAGAATTCAGGGTTGTCACCTCAACTTGCAGACGTGTAGAGAGCTGAGTAAGAGAAATGTAGAACAGGATCTCTCCCCCCACACACACACACACCAGATTGTTCTGAGTTGTCATTTTTCTGTTTCGTTTCATGAATTTGTGCGACAAGAAACGTGGCCACCATCCCCCCCCCACCTCCTCATTCCACTCAAGCGGTGTGTTCCGTACGCTGCCATGCTGCTTCCTTCCCATCCGTCTGTTTTGTTAATGAATCTCTCTCTTTCTTTTAGCAGTCCCCCCCACACACACACACAATATTAGAAAACGTTGCAATTTTTACATGAACCCCTTTCTCCAGTTTCACAAAAGCAACCGGTATAGAACCTAGGTACTTTTCCTTCCCGGTAACTTTGTTCCTGTTGATGGTTCTCCTCTCATTTTATTTCCACAGCCTAATTGATCCCTTTGTCTTCTGCATGTCCAGCCCAGATCCTATGAGAATTTTACATTGTTCTCAATTGGAGGCCTTCCTTAACAGAATGCATAACCACCTTTCTGCTTAGGAAAGGTGGCATACACTGGCTGGCTGCCGGCTATTCCTCATCATTGATCTTTATTGCTCTTGCAAACAGTACCCAGCTATTGTGAATAAGGTTTCCATACTGGTTATCATCATTTCACAGCCTTATTGGCCATGGTGGAATGCTATTTCTTACCACTGTTATTTTTTTAATGTTTATTGTTCCTTATTACTGCTGCATGGCTGTTGAGCTGCTTCCCAAAAGATCAAGTTAATGCACATCCTTTCCAAACTGGCGAAATTGTCTAAACTGTGAAACACCGTGAATACCATTATGGGTTCCCACTTCCCCCTCCCCTTTTTGCTTGTGTATCTGGGCTAACTACCTGTTGCTGTATTCAAGAGGCTTATGCCTGATTGTGAATATACGGCTTTCACTTTGGGGAATATCAGTTCTGGATATGCACACCTGGTGAAAGTCAATGAAGCAGGGACATGGGAAAATAGGCAGATCAAGATTATTTTTGTTGAGGTGGAGAAGTGAAATCCGTTGGGAAGTCGCAAGAAGGAAGAGATTAGAGCAAGGGAAGGAAGACTAGCCGAGGCGAAACAGGAAAGGAAGTCGGAAGTAGCAAGATCAAGTGAGCAATTAGTAAGTCTGGAGGAAGAAAGATGGTGAGTAAACTCCTGAAACTGGATTAAAGCAACAGACTATGGCGAGTTGAGACATTCTTCCAGTAGTTTTCTTGTACTCTTTCCAGTCCTTGGAAGAGAGCAGGAACCCCCCCCCCCCAAAAAAATGTTTTTTGGGCAGAATTCAAGAGCCAAAATTGGAACAGCTGGGGTTGCCATCTGTGAAGATAAAATGCCGGTGTTAGATTTAATCCCCACCAAGTTTCGAGGGACTAAGGGTTGACGAAGGGTAGGAAAGCTGTTAAGACCAAGATGTGCAGAAGATAGGCTCAGCAAGGTCTGAAATCCGTTCAGAATTCATTGTTTCCCCCACATTGTTGTCTTCTAAAAGGAATTTGTACTTTAGGGAAGTGTTTTCACCACTCAGCAGTCTGCATTACGTAAGGCCTTTCTGGCATTTACATTCCAAATTATGTCCTTGCAGTATTTGAGGAAGGTATCATAAAAAAAAAAACCCTAGTACCAGTAGAACACCACCATTGTATGCATGGAGCACCCCAAGCAGTGGCGTTACTTCACCGTTCTATTTTCTTTTGAGCCACTGCATGTGATGAAGGGCATTCAGACGCACAAAAGCTTCCGCGGCCGTAAATTCTGTCAGCCTTCCAAGTGCCACTGGACTCCTGCTTTATGGAACCAAGGAAGACATTTGTTTTTTAACTTTAGAAGAGAGTCCAATCAGTGTCAGTGACTTAGTAAAGATCATACATCTATGGTCTGGTCAAGAGAAGCGCATTTCAGATGGAGTGTCCAGGTTTGCCATCAAAAGCTGAGAGGGATGCTCTTTGAGACCAATGCTGTAAATGGCAGAAATATTGTGACGTTTACCCCCGCCCCATCCCATGATCCCTTTAATATTTTTTTTTCAGTGTGTTATGTCCAGTTTAAAGACTGCTTCAGGGCAGCCCCTTTGGTTTAAACAATAAAAATCAGTAGAAAGGGATCACAGCCCAGAGGAAAAGGATCACTAAGTGATTTGATTCATCAGTTGGTCAGCAATTCTACCTTAAGATGTGGTGTAGTGTCGCTGCCTGGACCTGCATGCCTCTGGCTAGCCCAGCCTCATCAGATCTCAGAAGCTATGCAGAACCATCCCTAGTTAGTACTTGGATGGGAGACTACCGAGCAATGCTCCCGCTAAGCTGTGGAGTCTTGTGAGCAAAAATTCTACTTTGTGTGCTACTGGCATTAAAGTTGTGAGCGAGCACATTTGGCTACTGCATAAATCAGTCTGCTCTGGAGCCAACCCTTCCTGAGCCGAGACAAAAATGTGGGAGTCGGAGGCTAAAAACCTGTCAGCTAGCTCATCCTCACTCAGCTTCGAGGGAACATTGCCACCAAGGAAGTCCAGGGTTGCTACGCAGAGCCAGGCAATGGGCAAAACCGCCTCTGGTCGTCTCATGACTTGAAAACCACATGAGGCCCTCTCTCAGTCAGCTGTGTCTTGAAGGCACTTTCCGCCACCATAATGCCTCTAAGCAGACCTCTAAAGACGGTGGGCCCCATTGCTTAAGAACAGTGATTCTTAACATGGTGCCCAGGTACCCACCAATACATTTCATGGTGCTCGCTTGCTCATTCCTCCAAGCCTCTCCTTGTCAAAGCCAAGCCTCTCCTTGTCTTGCTTCTGCCTCAGTGGAGCAGGATGTGCTTCCAAAGGGCCTGCAGAGAGCACTCATTCAGAAACAGCTGCTCCTGTGATTGGAAAGTACTTGGGATTGGAACTCGCTAATATTTTGTGGAACCCCGCACAGTTCTTGTATTGGTCCCACCCCCACCCTGCAGTTGCCATTTCGTTTTGGTGCCCACTCCCCGCTCTCAAAGTTTCAGGTTTCAAACTCAAGGAGATTGGGGAGCCTGGCTGTCCCCAAAGTTGCTTTTTGTGACACAGGAACGTAGGAATGGCTGGTTCAGGTGGGTTCTCCACCCTGTATATACAGATCAGGAAACTGATGCTTCCTGCACCAAATACCAACCCCCACTGTCATATCACTTTTGCAAGGTTGATTTCTGCATTTAGGGAAAATGTTTTGAGCAGCAAGACTGATCTTTCTTTCCAGAGTGCAGCAAAACAGATTATTTTTCTTGGCTAGCCCCTTAAAGACCTATAAAGACTGTCCATGCTATGCATTTTTTTCCCTTACTGGGTTGGACTCATACTTTGGCTACAATCCTCGACACTTTCCCGGGAGTAAGCCCCACTAAATAACATGGGACAAACTTCTGAGTAGACTTTCGTAGGATTGTCCCCTTCATCTCATGTTAAATGTGTACTATTTTAGCGAAATCTGGCACTCCTCACCCATTAAATGAACCCTTGTGTTTTTATCGATTTCATCTGACATTTACATAATATTTTTCCCCGGTGCTTCCCACATTTTATTTATTTATTTATTTATTTTTCACATTTATATCCCGCCCTCCCCGCAAGCGGGGCTTCTGTGCTGTCTTTGTTTGTTTTCACACCCCTACATTAAAAAAAAGACTGCATTGTAAGGATCCACTATGCCGTATCTGAAGAAATGAGCTCTAGTCCACGTGCTGGAATAAAAGGCTGTTTAGTCTTTACAGTGCTACTAGACCCCTCGCTATAGAACAGGGGTGGCCAACCTGTGGCTCGGGAGCCACATGCGGCTCTTTCACACATATTGTGCGGCTTCTGGCAGGGCGGCTGGGGAAGCAAAGGGGAGGCATGCTTTTTCTCTCTTTCTCCCTTCCTTCCTTCCTTCCCTCCCTCCCTCCCTCCCATCTATTTGCTTTCCTAGTTTCTCTCTCTCTCTTTCTTTCCACTTCTTTAATTCTTTCTTTCCATCTCTCTCTCTTTCTCTCTCTCAATATCATTAGCAAACAAGTAATATCATTATCAATAACCGGTTTTCCTCGTTTGTTTTTATTTTTGGCAGTCCCATTTAATGTTAATAAAAAGCAAATTTGCATATTTTTAAAAATAAAAACGTGTGTTCCTGTCTTGCGGCTCTCAGACATCTGACGTTTATTCTATGTGACTCTTACGTTAAGCAAGGTTGGCCACCCCTGCTATAGAATCTCCCAAGCAGCTATGTCAGAGGTAGCCGACAACTATCTTCTTAGAAGCCACTCTATTCCTCAGACAGAGATCCTGGGCTTGAAAATGATCCAACTCCACAGTCATTAGGGATCTGTAGTTATGGAATATATGTGCTCAGGGGGAGAGAGAGAGAGAGAGAGAGCATTACATAATAATCAGTACATTTACATCCATGGTTTCACTGGGAGAGGCGGTGGTAGAGCATCTGCTTGACAAGCAGACGGTCCCAGATTCAGTCCCCAGCATCTCCAGTTAAAGGATAAGGCAGTCTGTGACCTCTACGTGAGACCCCGGAGAGCTGCTGCCAGTCTGAGTCGAGAGTACTAGCCTTGATGGACCAATGATCTGAACTGGTAGAAGGCAAGCTTCATGTGTTCATTATTGAAGGGGATAATAAATTGTATGCTCTTGTGTGTGATGCAAAAGGGATCTTTTGATTGAGAGCCAGTTTGGTGTCGTGGTTAAGTGCGCGGACTCTTATCTGGGAGAACCGGGTCTGATTCCCCACTCCTCCACTTGCACCTGGCTGGATGACCTTGGTGAAGCCATAGCTCTGTCAGAGCTGTTCTCTCAAGAGCCGTCCTTGAAAGAGCTCTCTCAGCCCCACCTACCTCCCAGAGTGTCTGTTGTGGGGAGGGGAAGGGAAAGGAGGTTGTAAGCCGCTCTGAGACTCCGAGTGAAGGTATAAATCCAATCTCCTCCTCCTCCTCTTCTTCAAATGAATAGAGAAGGAATACTGGCATAAAGTCCTTTGAATTAAAAGCATGGGCCCTGTTTCTGGCCTCTGGGACTGAGTTCAGTGCGAGAACGTGGAACGTTTGCGAAGATATTCTTTGGGCTCACGATACAAGCATGTTCAGCCCGATGCCATTAGCCTCCCAAGCTGGATTCCCCCCTCCCGCTCCGCCATACAACAGAGCCCACAGCACAGAGGCTGCTAATTATACTAACGATGGGCGTTCTGCAATGTGTCTCTGTGTTTGTCAGTTTCATTATTCCCTGACAATGGCAGCAGATTGGGGGGAGAGGGAGGAGGAAGAGAAGGGGGGCTGTGCTCCCGTTTACTGCCAGTGGGAGATCACAAGATTAAGGTGCCACTGCTGCAGTGAACCAGCAGGATCCCTCTGGCTCCCTGGAAACCGCCAGAGAGGAAAAGCTAAGCGGGGGGGGGGGGGGGGGGAGAGCGCTCTCCCTGCAAAGACTGTAAGTAGCCACATCAACTTTTGAAGCCCTCTGTGCTAAGGATATGAAGCTGAGGAAGTGAAGCTCTTTCTTCTGTGGCAGAGCTTAGGGTTTCGAACTCCGGTTTGGGAAATTCCTGGAGCTTTGGGAACAGAGCCTGGGGAGGCAGGAGCTCGGGGAGGGGGGAGCTCAGCAAGCATGCGATTCCGTACAGTCCATCCTCCAAAGCTGCCATTGCCTCCAGGGGAAGTCTGGAGATCAGGTGTCGTTTCAGAAGAACTCCAGGCCCTACCTGGAGGACGGCGGCTCCGGTAGGGATACTGTGCCGAGCTTTCTTTCGACGTGTGGAGCCCCCGAGGATGCAAAAGAGAGGGGAGAGGTCTCTGTCGGGAACCACAAAAGGTACTGAGTATCAGAGGCCGCACAAAAGGGAAAGAAAAGGCTGATATACTTAATTGTGTACAAACCAAATGTTAATATATTGCAAACGGTACTGTACAATAAGCGAAAACAGTCCCTATATACAGTGCATGGTATAGTGAGGTATGACCATGAAGGTATAAAAATTCAATGCATGATAACAGTGAATTAAGAAGAGAAGAGATTGGATTTATACCCCGCCCTCCACTACCCAAGGGAGTCTCAGAGGGGCTTACAAACTCCTTTCCCTTCCCCTCCCCACAACAGACACCCTGGGAGGTAGGTGGGGCTGAGAGAGCTCCGAGACAACCGTCCTTGAGGGAACAGCTGGTACAGAGCTATGGCTTGCCCAAGGTCATCCAGCAGGTGCAAGTGGAGGAGTGGGGAATCAAACCCGGTTCTCCCAGATTAGAGTCCGCGCACTTAACCACGACACCAAACTGGCTCTCTAATTATGAGAATTAGTACTCATCTTCATAATTCACCGACCTTTACTGTATCATGCACTGTATGTATTAATATTTGGGTTGTTACTCAGTTACGTATATCAGCCTTCCCCCACCTTTTGTGTGGCCTCTGCTACTCAGTACCTCTTGTGTGCCCCTGAGGATGCTACGGGGGTAGACCAGGCCCACAAAATCAGCAGCCTTGCTCAAGCAAAATCTGCGAATGTGCTGAAGAGTGAGTGTAATCTGGGTCAGTGGAATGAAGCCGGGGGGGGGGGATTAATCATTCAGGAGTGATTAATCTAGAATACAGGGGGCGCATATGATAGTATGGTCACAGCCAATTTGTGGTGACCACGTAGGGTTTCCAGGGCAAGAGATGAGCAGGGTTGGTTTGCCATTGCCCGTCTCTTCATAGCAACACTGGACTTGCTTGGCGGTCTCCCATCTAAGTGCTAACCATGGAACCAGCTGCCCAGGGAGGTGGTGAGCTCCCCCTCCATGGCAGTCTTCAAGCAGCGGCTGGACAAACCCTTGTCAGGGATGCTCTAGGCCAGGGGTGGGCAAACTGGCTCAGCGTAAGAGCCACCTAGAACAGGGGTGGCCAAACTTGCTTAACGTAAAAGCCGCGTAGAATAAACATCCGATGTTTGAGAGCCGCAAGACATGAACAAATATTACCTGCTTTTATTGGAAAATAAGCAAATCTGCTTTTTATTAACATTAAACGAGACTGCCAAAAATAATAACAAAAGGGGTAAAAGCAGATACTGATAATGACATTAATTTGTCCAATGGTATTTGTTTGCTAATGACATTTAGCTTCCCCAGCCGCCCTGCCGGGAGCCACATAATATATGTGAAAGAGCCGCATGCGGCTCCCGAGCCACAGTTTGCCCACCCCTGCTCTAGGCCGGTGACAATCTTTTTCTGTTTATCCTCGGTCTCCAGGTATACTGCCTCTAAATATGGAGGTTCCATTTAGTCGCTGCTACTGATAGACTTTGCAGAGAAATTCATTCCATACAAATTTATCCCAGGCTAGAAAAAACCCAAACACGAGCACACCCAAATTAATGGGCGCGGCCAGATCTTGTGAAAGCCGTTTCCGTAACTTCATTACACACATGAAAAAGTCCTTCTGTCGGTCAGTCTTAAATTTATAGGCAATCAGTTTAATTGAATGGCTTCAGTTCCAGCATGGCGCGGCTGGTAGGAATCTCTGTTCAAACTGTGCGTGCCTCTCCGATGTCCTCCTTCAACCATATTCCTTTTCCCTAAATGAAGACTGCCCAAACATTTCATCTTTCCTCAGACGAAAGGTACTTTCTCTCTTTGCTGGTTCTGAGACACCCTTTTCCGGTTTCTTCACAGGCATTCTTAGATCGGGGCGGGGGGGGGGGGGGGCGGACAATGTGCTGTATTCTATATGTGGCTGCTTTACATCGCACGACTTATTAATTTAAAATGTTGGTGTCTGATTAACTGGTTCTCCAGCAGATGGTCAGATAGTCTACTTACATGTGGATTGGGGGGGTACTGGGAGGAATTGCAAAGGGGGGATAATGTCAGTGCTACACAGCTGGAGTTGGGGATGAGGTCTCAGAAGCCCGAGTGAGAGCCAGTTTGGTGTAGTGGTTAAAGTGCGCGGACTCTAATCTGGGATAACTGGGTTTGATTCCCCACTCCTCCACTTGCAGCTGCTGGATGACCCTGGGCAAGCCATAGCTCTGTACCAGCTGTTCTCTCAAGGACAGTTGTCTCAAAGCTCTCTCAGCCCCACCTACCTCCCAGGGTGCCTGTTGTGGGGAGGGGAAGGGAAAGGAGTTTGTAAGCCGCTCTGAGACTCCAAGTGAGTGAAGGGCGGGATATAAATCCAATCTCCTTCTCCTCCTCCTCTTCTTCTTCTTCTTCTTCTTCTTCTTCTTCTTCTTTCTCTCCCCGTTCTCATCTGTCCCATTGACCAACTTTCTACTGATCTCAATATTCTTTCATTCCAAATCAGGTCAGTTTGGGGGGTTGGGAACTTTTCCCATCCTATTTTTCTGCACATCAGGAAAGTTCTCTGAGTATGTAGAGACTCCTGGTCTACCCCAGTTTGGCTGCTTTCATGACTGGCTTAGAGGCTGGCCAACCTGAATGCTGTGATTTATTTACTGCAAACGAACACGCTTGAAGGTGCCTTATCCTGCATCAAGCCACTGGTATATCACAGTGAGAACTGTCTACCTGGACTGGCACCAGTTCTCAGGCAGAGTTCTTTCCCAACACCTACTCCGGAGAGTAGCCAGGAATTTGTAGATGGGGGCACCGAGGGCATGGAGGGGTGTGTGATGTCACATAAATACAAATTATGAAAGGATAAAAATCGACTGGCTGCGGGCAGGGGAGCTGCTCAGTGGGGGGAAGCTATGGATGGGGCGGATCTCACTAACGAGGGGGCATGGCCCCAAAATGCCCCATCGTAGCTTTGCACATGGCAAGCCTACTGCATCTGCTCAGCCGCCAAGGCTCTTGGCTCCATCCCTGTTTCATGAAACGCAAAGCAGTCTACACCAGAGACGACCTATCCAAGCACTGTTCAGGATCAGCAAGTTTCTTAAATCCTTTGTCCTCCAGTCCTACCCTGGGCCGGGTCTAAACAAAAAAAAATAATTAAAGGATAAAACTGAACAATCAAACCCAGAACATCAAAATAACAATTGAACAGAAGCAGCTCCCAAAGGAAGCATTGGCCTTCTGGTATCTGCTTGTGGAGGGAGGTGGTCTGTTTTTTTTGTTTTAAAAAGCATTTCCAATCATCCTTCGTCAAACACCAACTCTGACGCATGGGGGGGGGGGGTGGAAATAAATGGAGAGCGTCAAGGTAAAGCAGCCTTCCTTTCACCTGTCTTTTCTTTCACCTGTCTCTGCGTGGTCCTTTCTTGCCCATCCCTCCTCAAATAGCCTGACCATCTGGCCTTTCCTTCATGGTGCTAAGCAAATGTTTGACTCCGTTATCAGCCTGTGCCTTGCCTTTCAGCCCTGCCCCCGCCACTCCAGACAGATGGAGCCTAAATCTGCTGCAAGCACAGGACTTGTAGCATTCATGTGTGTGAATGAAAAAAAAATTGAATTATTTATGATCACGTAAATAAGAGCCACCAGTGCCAGGGAACCCGAATGGGTTACGTGACGAACAACTGTTGCTATGGAGCACCTCTGAAGAGCACACACACACACCCTCCTTTTACGATTTCTTCTTATCCCCCAGCTTCAGGCACAATTACATCTTCACACCAGCCTGAATGTCTGGGTTTTTTGGGGGGAGGGAACAGGCTTCACACTCTAGTATCTAGCTTCTTTATCACCATGCTTCCCTTCCTTCCATCCACACCTCATTGTGTGGCTCATTGTGGAGAGCCAGTTTGGTGGAGTGGTTAAGTGCGCGGACTCTAATCTGGGAGAACCGGGTTTGATTCCCCACTCCTCCACTTGCACCTGGCTGGATGACCTTGGGCAAGCCATAGCTCTGTACCAACTGTTCTCTCAAGGACAGTTGTCTCAGAGCTCTCTCAGCCCCACCTATCTCACAGGGTGTTTGTTGTGAGGAGGGGAAGGGAAAGGAGTTTGTAAGCCGCTCTGAGACTCCCTTGGGGAGTGGAGGGCGGGGTATAAATCCAATCTCTTCTTCTTCTTCATTGTCTAGCTGCAGGGCTGCCAAGAGCCACCATGGCCCCCTGGGGAAAGATTCCATCTCCCCCTCCCTACATGACCCTGATCCAAAACATGTGTCTAATTTTGTAACTGTAGATTTGTACACCCATGCTCTTGCATACCGATATAGGACACATCTGCTGTAGTTCACAAAAACTTCATCTCCCAATAAATCGTTAGGACGTAAATCAGTAAGAAGTCTATTTCAGTTTACCCTTGTACCACTACCTAGCACAAAAGCTGGGGCAAATTTGTGGTGCTCGGTGAGGAGTCCTGGAATCGCTGGGACTGATTTTTGCTGACATGTTTTCTGAAAAGATTATGTCATTTGTCATATGACATAAAGCTTAATGTCTACAGTAGCCAGGGGTCTGTTGGGGCCGGAGCGAGGCGGAGCGAAGCTCCGCCAGCTCAGGACTGGCCAGTAGGGCAGCCACGGGCTGAATCAGATTCTCTGATCTGATTCAGCTCGCCGCCAAATTGCAGCTGAAATTCGGTGGCAACTTTAAAAGCCACTGGAGAAGAGGGAGTTTGAGGGAGAGGCTCCAAACTTGCAGGGTAGCTGCTGGGGCCTCTCCTCGAAATGCCCACCAAGTTTCAAGAAGATTGGACCAGGGGGTCCAATTCTACAGGCCCCCAAACAGGTTGCCCCATTCCCTCCATTGTTCTCTATGGTAGGAAAAAAGTTAACATTTTTTCCCTCCATAGAGAACAATGGAGGGGATGGGACAATCTGATTGGGGGCCTATAGAATTGGACCCAGTGGTCCAATCTTCTTGAAACTTGGTGGGTATTTCTAGGAGAGGCCCCAGCAGCTTCCCTGCAAGTTTGGAGCCTCTCCCTCTAACCCCCTTCCCTCCAGCCCCTCATACACCCTATGAGTTTTTGCCATTGATTTCAATGGCCCATAGGATATAATGGGGCTGAAACTGACATTCCCTTTCTGACACACTTCCGGTGATGTCAGGGGGCGTGGCATATGCTAATGAGTTATGCTAATGAGCTCCTGCACCTCTTTTTCTACGAAAGGACCCCTGACAGTAGCAAAGGAGGATTTACTAAGGGATATTAGGTGTCCCACCAATACAATAACAACCTGCTGCCTATAGAGTGTCTAAGATGTTATTAAATCTAATTAAGCGGAGGAGAAGGAGTTCTCTGTTCCATGTGTGTAACCATGAAGACAAGTTAACATTCCAATGCCATACATGTAAAGGGGTGGGGATCCTTCCACTAGTTAGAGAGCCAGTTTGGTGTAGTGGTGAAGTGCGCGGACTCTAATCTGGGAGAACCGGGTTTGATTCCCCACTCCTCCACTTGCACCTGGCTGGATGACTCTGGGCAAGCCATAGCTCTGTACCAGCAGTTCTCTCAAGGACAGCTTGGGAAAGAGCTCTCTCAGCCCCACCTACCTCACAGGGTGTCTGTTGTGGGGAGGGGAAGGGAAAGGAGTTTGTGAGCCGCTCTGAGACTCTTAAGTGAGTGAAGGGTGGGGTATAAATCCAATCTCTTCTTCTTCTTCTTCTTCTTCTTTGATAGATCATGGAGAACTATTAACTCCCCACCCCTGCTTCTGGTCAGAATATGAATGAAGGTTTGCTGCTGTACTACCATTAATTAAGTGCATTTTAAGCTGCCAACCAGGGATAAGAAGGAGTTGAGACCAAGACTGACAAACAAAGGAGGGAATTAGAAAGAGAGGGGAATGAAGTCATATCATGAAAAGAAGAGAACGAAATGAATGAAGGAGAAAAGTGTGGGAAAGAGGAAGAGACTTTGAGAAAAGAGAAATGTTTGTTGTATTTTTTTAAAACACACTAACAGGGAAGATCTGGCTGAGCAGACAAAATGGCGGAGCTGGGTAGAAGGAAAGGAAGAGGGAACTAGACTGCTGGAAACAGCAACCTTGTTAGGAGGCTGTAGCCTGGCAATCACCAGAGCAGCAATGAACTGTGCTGGCTGATCTTTCCTTGCTCCGGTGCTGGCTTGGTTGATGGGTTAATAGGCAAGCGTTTGCCTCCTTATAGCAGACTTTGCCGAAAGGCACAGGGAGCCAAAAATGGAGCTACTGATGTTTATTGGGTTCCTTGCGCCCCTAGTGGCTACAGTGCAGAACTGTATTAGAAGTAAAATAAATCAGATGCATTAGGAACTCAGCATGACGCTGGATTCAGGAGCCCTGGGAATTTTGACCCTCCAGCTCCGCTCCCTTTATTTATTTTATTATTTATTTATTTATTTGATTTCTAAGCCACTCTCCCTGCGATTGCAGGCTCAGAGCGGCGTACAAGACCTGGTACTCCAGGATTCAAAACATACTAAAACATTAAAACAATATAAAACATTAAAATACAAATTACAAATTTACAATTAACAATCTAAAGTGCTCAGTTCTCAGTCCTAAAAATTCAGATGGCGGCATCCTAATCGCTCCGGAGCCCCTGTTTACTCATGGCAGATAGTACACGTGGCGGTCAGGCTTTAATAGATATGCTGCAGGAGAAAAACGGTCCTGTTTGACGGTCCTTTGACAGTCCTGTCCAGCTTGTACATCCCAGAGAGAAGGACGAAGGGGAAAGGTGGTTTCTGTATTTTCTGGAATGTCAACAGTGCCCAGAATTTGAATGAAGTAATGTGGATGGAGCCCTAACCTAGACGGCCCAGCTAACCTGATTTCATCAGAGCCTAGAAACTAAGCAGGGTTGGCCCTCATTAGCACTGGGACGTGAGACCACCATAGAAGTCCAGGGTTGCTTTGCAGAGGCAGGCAATGGAAAACCACCTCTGTGTTTCACCTTGCAAACAGCGCTTTCCACCATCACTAAGGAGGATAGAAGAAGAATCCCAAGGACTTATGCAGTGCTTTCAGGATTCAGATCACACATTGACCTGTAGCAATCCTTACAACAATGGTGGAGTGGTTAAGTGTAGTTTGGTGTTGTGGCTAAGTGCACTGACTGTAATCTGGGAGAACCAGGTTTGATTCCCCACTCCTCCCCTTGCACCTGGCTGGATGACTTTGGGCAAGCCATAGCTCTGTCGGAGTTTTCCTTGAAAGGGTAGCCAGTTTGGTGTAGTGGTTAAGTGCGCGGACTCTAATCTGGGAGAACCAGGTTTAATTCCCCACTTCTTCACTTGCACCTGGCTGGATGACCTTGGGCAAGCCATAGTTCTGTACCAGCTGTTCTCTCAAGGACGGCTTGGGAAAGAGCTCTCTCAGCCCCACCTACCTCACGGGGTGTCTGTTGTGGGGAGGGGAAAGGAAAAGGAGTTTGTAAGCCGCTCTGAGACTGCAAGTGAGTGAAGGGCGGGGTATAAATCTAATCTCTTCTTCTTCTTCTTTTAGTTTCTGCCAGAGCTCTCTCAGCCCCAGTTACCTCACAGGGTGTCTGTTGTGGGGAGGGGAAGGGAAAGGAGTTTGTAAGCCACTCTAAGACTCCCTTGGGTAGTGAAGGGCGGGGTATAAATCCAATCTCCTCTTCCTCCTCCTCCTCTTCTTCTTTGCAGTAAGGTGGGCCAGTATTATTGTTATCATATTGGAGAGGGGGCTGAGGCGGAGAGGTTTTATTTATTTTTTAATTAATTTATTTATTTATTAGATCTATATTCCGCCCTCCCCACCAGGGCAGGCTCAAGGCGGCTGTTCTGAATGGGAGACGTGTGTGCTTAGCCAGAAAACTTCCAATCCGTCCTTTTCACTGTGGAAGAATCTCTCTTCCCCCGCTAGATAGGTTAAGATGCGTCAGAAGAACTAGAACCAGGGCAAGAAGTTAGGGTACAGGAGTGCTAGGTGGCACCGGGATAGGATACCAGAGGTCTTTTATCTGATGACAAGCGGCTGGTCATTTAAGCATGCCTTCATGAAGATGGAGGAACAGACAGGTCACTCTCTTAGGGGCTTAGCGGGAGCAGCCGGTGAGGCGGAACAGCACCTTTGTAGCACCTTGCTTGGCTTGTGCCTGCTGGCTAACACAGGGACAGTGCTTTCCCAGCCAGAATCACACACCTCTAAGTCCACTGAAGTCAGTGGGTGTGTAACTCTGAGTGCACTGCAGACCACACGAAGCCACTTTACTTCGCTAGTGGGCAGGGAGAAAAACCCAGTGTTGTGAGTCGAGCCAGTTCTGAATGATTGGCTATAGCAGCGACAAGTTGGAAGCGGAGCTGTCTAACTGAGGAGCCAAGAGTATGGCATTCTGGGACCAGGACACTAGAATTCTGGGAAAAGGACACTAGAAGTCCATGCCTATGGTTCACTCACCCCAAGGGTTCACTCACCCCAAGGTTCACTCACCCCAAGTCCATGCCTATGGTTCACGCACCCAAATGGGGTGCGTGTTGATATCCAGGGGTCATTTCGTAGAAAAAGAGGTGCAGGAGCTCATTAGCGTAACTCATTTGCATATGCCACACCCCCTAACATACCGGAAGTGTGTCAGAAGGCAACACCCACCCCTCAGGCTCCACTCCACAGGTGAGTGAAACTGACCTGCTCTTCCTCCATTCCCTTCCCCAGCCAATACTTTGTGCAATAAAAATAAGCGTAAAGAACACTCCCTCATTCTCTTCCTGCTCCCTTGAAACCACCAGATTTCAAGTAGACTTGAGATACCCAGGACATGTGAACCACCCATCCCTTTCCCTTCCCCTCCCCACAACAAGACACCTGTGAGGTAGGTGGGGCTGAGAGAGGTCTTTTGAGAACTGCTCATGAGAGAACAGCTCTGAGAGAACTTGTGACTGGCCCAAGGTCACACCAGCAGCTGCATGTGGAGGAGTGGGGAATCAAACCCGGTTCTCCCAGATTAGAGTCCAACTCCTGACCACTACACCAAACTGATGGGGTGGAAGCTGCTGAAGGGTTGGTGGAATTTTTCCAGTACTTATGTGCCATGTGCCCAGATAAAAAATGGTATACTTAGAAAATTTATATGCCACCTTGAGCAAGTCTCTGGAAAAGCAGCACACAGTCATAAAAGGAACAATGATAAAATTATCAATATTAAAACAAAACATTAAAAACAATAAAGACCCTAGCAGGGCTTTCCCCGGGGTGCTGCGCCTCTGCACTGTTTGGGGAAGCCGAGGAGGGGGCGGGGCTTGGTCATGTGCCCGCCCCCTGGGCTCCTCACTCCTGGAGCTGCGCTCCTGTGCGCTCCTGCTCCATCGGACCCCTGTTGATCTCCCACGCAAATGTGGACAATCCCAGATGAGGTCTGCAGAATGTCTTAAACTAGAAGTGAAATGAGCATTTGTAATAGCAGCCTGAATAGCCTACACTAGCCGAAGCTCATCAGAGTCTGGAAGCGAAGGGTCAGCCATGGTCAGTTCATGGATGGGAGACCCCCCAAGGAAGACCAGGGTTGCAATGCAGAGGCAGGCAATGGCAAACCACCTCTGCTCATCTCTTGCCCATGAAAGGTCACCATGAATCAGTTGTGATCTGATGGCACTCAAGTTATGTATTGTCATAGTAGCAAATAGGTGGCTGTTCCCATTCACCGCTGGGTCTGCTTCTGCAAAAGATACGGATACAGCCTGCAGCAGGTAGAGCAGTACTTCAGCACGATGCGACGGTTATGTGGCCATGAACCTGAGGATAAGACTCAAAACAGTTATGCGAGTGTTTGCTTTTTAATCTGTGAAATGTTGAAAGGTTGGCAGTTAGCGGGAAGGCCCCCTTTCCCAATAGTGAGCTGCAGAAGAGGAGGCAGGTGGATGGGTGGAGTTGGGCGCTGAAGAACATTTGACTGGCCCCATCAGAATGTGAAGGAGGAGTTGTTGTTGTTTTTTTAATTTGGGGGAGGTTTACATTATCAGGAGGTCTTCAAAGGGAGTGTTGAATTTCTAATAAGTGCCATCACGCTGAGGCCTTAGGGGAGCGACCCCATCTGGCTTGCTCCGCTCTATAATTCTGATTCTTTCACACAGCAGACGAGGGAGTAAAACTGTGCTGGAACTGCACCATAGACTGCCAGTAGGGCCAGAGCCAGTTTAGTGCGAGAGCCAGTTTGGTGTAGTGGTTAAGTGCGTGGACTCTAATCTGGGAGAACCGGGTTTGATTCCCCACTCCTCCACTGGCACCTGGCTGGATGACCTTGGGCAAGCCATAGCTCTGTCACAGCTGTTCTCTCAAGGACAGTTGTCTCAGAGCTCTCTCAGCCCCACCTACCTCACAGGGTGTCTGTTGTGGGGAGGGGAGGGGAAAGGAGCTTGTAAGCCGCTCTGAGACTCCAAGTGAGTGAAGGGCGGGATATAAATCCAATCTCTTCTTCTTCTCTTCTTCTTCTTCTTCTTCTTCTAGGGCTCACTTGATGGAAGATTCCATTTTTTAAAAAATCCTTGCATATAGAAATCTAGATGTTAGAGAGTCTAGCCTCCTCCCTTTCAAAACGTAAAGCTTTGGGGGTGGCTCGTTGGTAGGGCTGCCGAGTCTTACCTTCATAACAGCGGGGGAGTCCCATTCCCTCTCTGGGAGTCCCGTGCGCACACAAAGCGCATGTGCACTGCGATGTTATCACCCGGAAGTGATGTCATCACGCTGGGCACGTTTCCAGGGCGACGCTCTGGTAATCGCCCTAAAACTCTATGGTACCATAGAGTTTTCAGGGCGATTGCTAGAGCATCGCCTGGCGACATGCCCAGCGTGATGATGTCGCTTCCGGGTGACATCATCATGCCGAGCACGTCGGCCCGATCAGGCCACTTTGGGGATGTGGTTCCTCCCGCCAGCCGGATCCTGACGGGCAGATTGGGGGCCCATTTAGCGGGGGAATCCCCGCCCCCAGGGGGACTTGGCAGCCCTAGTCGTAGGTGTGTATGCCATCATGTGAGCCCCACCAATTACATAGTCCCGAAAAACCTGTCGAGTTGTTATATAGTCCAGAGAGCCAGTTTGGCGTAGTGGTTAAGAGCCGTAGACTCTAATCTGGAGAACCGGGTTTGATTCCCCACTTCTCCACATGCAGCCAGCTGGATGACCTTGGGTCAAACAGAAGTACAATGTTTTGGGCAAGGAACCCTGGGACACACAGATTCCATGCCACCTCATTTGCCGACACAGGTACGTTACCCAGAACTTCTTGAAGAACATCTCATGTCCAGGATTCACTTTCTGAACAAGAGAAGAACTTCTTGTGGACATGTCATTTAATCTGTCACAAAGCCAAGGATTCCAGGCTGGCGAACCTTGTACCCAAAACCAAGCAAATACAAAGTTAGGAGACATGGGGACTACTGCAAGACTCGGGGGACCTCTGGGAATATTTATGTTCCACTGACACCATTGCAAGAGTGATCAAGGGATACAGAGGTGTTCAAAGTACAAGTGACGCCTTTGGGTTGAAATCAAGGCTAGCCCAGTCTCATCAGATCTCAGAAGCCAAGCAGGGTTAGCCCTGGTTGGTACTTGGGTGGGAGACCACCAAGGAAGTCCAGGGTCGCTACACAGAGAGAGCCAGTCTGGTGTAGTGGTGAAGTGCGCGGACTCTAATCTGGGAGAACCGGGTTTGATTCCCCACTCCTCCACTTGCACCTGGCTGGATGACTTTGGGCAAGCCATAGCTCTGTACCAGCTGTTCCCTCAAGGACAGCTTGGGAAAGAGCTCTCTCAGCCCCACCTACCTCACAGGGTGTCTGTTGTGGGGAGGGGAAGGGGAAGGAGTTTGTAAGCCGCTCTGAGACTACAAGTGAAGGGCGGGGTATAAATCCAATCTCCTCCTCCTCCTCCTCCACAGAGGCAGGCCATGGCAAACCACCTGTGTTCATCATTGCCTTGAAAACCCCATGAGGGGTCACCGTAAGTTGGCTGCAACTCGACAGCCCTTTACACACACACACACACACACACACACACACTGTATGAGATGAAGGCAGTCATTCAGGTACATTGCCTGGAAGGGGGTAGCTACTCTTATCAAGCCTTCCCTGTAATTCTGCATGTAGGTGGACACTGCTCTTCAGCAACATGTAGGGAAATATTCCCTAACCAAAGACTTCATCACATGGTCAACCTTTTCTGGGACTGTTGTCAGTTCAAATAGCTGCTGAAGAGTGATGTGTCCCCCTCACCCTCTCTGTAAAAACGAAACACACCAGACCTCCCTTCTCAAAAATAATCCAGGAGAGATGGCCTATCCTAGCCTTGTCTTGGGGGTGGGGGGGTGGGGGGAAGACACTGGTTTTCTATATGTAGAATACTTTTATCCATGGGAGAATGTTCGGTTATGCAAATGGGCAAAAAGAAACACTTCTTCACTCGATGAGTAACTGAATTATTGAATCCGCAGCCAGAGGAGAAAGTGATGGCCATGAGCACAGAGGGCTTTAAAAGGGGATGGGAAAGCTTCATAGAGGAGAAAGTCCATCGACAGCTATTAGGCACAATGATAAATAGAACCTCCATGTTCAGAGGCAGTAACCCTCTGAAGAAGAGTGTCAGAGCAGGAAGCGTCAGAGCAAGACTGCAGGGCAACTGGTTGGCCACTGTGAAACAGGATGCTGGACAAGATGGACCACTCGTGTGGTCCACCAGAGCTTCTCTTAATGTTCCTTCTTCTTTACATGCCACTTGCAATTTAAAGGGATACAGTCCATGAACAGGCTAACTGTGCAATAAACTCTTTGTCCAGCTCTTTGTTTCCTCAGTTGTTCGTGCCGAAATGGTTCTCAGCTGTCCTTTTGCCAGGTTTGTTATAGAGTGCTACACTGGTGAAGTATGTCTTTACCAGGGGTCCGTTGGGGCCGGATTCTCTAATCTGATTCGGCCCGCTGCCGAATTTCGGCGGCATCTTTAAAAGCCACTGGAGGGGAGGGGGTTTGATGGAGAGGCTCCAAACTTGCAGGGTAGCTGTTGGGGCCTCTCCTCGAAATACCCACCAAGTTTCAAGAAGCTTGGACCAGGGGGTCCAATTCTACGGGCCCCCAAACAGGTTGCCCCCATTCCCTCCATTGTTCTCTATGGTAGGAAAAAAGTAACACTTTTTCCCACCATAGAGAACAATGGAGGGGATGGGACAACCTGTTTGGGGGCCCATAGAATTGGACCCCGTGGTCCAATCTTCTTGAAACTTGGTGGGTATTTCGAGGAGAGGCCCCAGCAGCTACCCTGCAAGTTTGGAGCCTCTCCCTCAAACCCCCTTTCCTCCAGTCCCTCATATACCCTATGAGTTTTTGCCATTGATTTCAATGGCCCATAGGGTATAATGGGGCTGAAACTGACATTCCCTTTCCGACACACTTCCGGTGATGTCAGGGGGCGTGGCATATGCTAATGAGTTATGCTAATGAGTTATGTTAATGAGCTCTTGCACCTTTTTTTCTACAAAAGGACCCCTGGTCTTTACCATGCTCTCTAGTTGACCAGGGATAACCCTTCTTCTCTAGTCACTTTTCCTATTTTTTTGCCTTTTGAGGATATCTTGTTATAGGGTCCGGCCTTCTCGTGTGAAGGAACTCTCTTGAGAAGAGTTGTGTTTAAGGCTACATGGAGTTCTGTCACTGGCGGTGCAACTCCAACGCCTGTTCCCACAGGCATACCAGCTACCCAGTGACACGTGCGCACCGGAGAGAGCGCGCTCCTGCTTCAATCCTGACCCCACAGCCTCACTTCTTAATAGAGATGGGAGGTCACAAGGGCATATTTATAGACTGAAAGTGGAAGGCATTTGCCTTGGGTGGTGGGTGAAGGGAACGGATTTGTGGACTGGATTGTGTTACTACAAGTCACTAGTTCCTAATCTGAAGTTGGTGGGGGCGGGGGGGACATCCTACAAACTGCATCCTACAGATGGCCTACAGATCCATCAAGGTCAGTCTTGCTCACTCAGACTAGCAGTGGGTCCCGGGGTCTCAGGCAGAGGTCTTCCCCATCAACTACTTCCAGCTCTTTTTAAACTGGAGGTGCCGGGGATTGAACCTGAGACTTTCTGCATGCCAAGCAGGGGCTCTTCCAAGCCCCTCCCCAAGAGACACAAGGAGGCGACTCCTTCGACCAGAGGGGAGCACTCGGCCCCTGGGAGGGACAAATCTCCGTGTGTCTCGTTCTGATCAACCTTAAGGCAAAATAAAGTGAGAGCTAATTGTTTCCATAGTGACGAGAAGTGGCCTTTCCAAAGGAGATGCACGTCATCATCGCTGCCACAAGGTTAAGCCAGCCGAGGGTGGTGGGAGGAGAATTGAGAGGGGGGGGGAGATATGTGTTGTCTTTGAGGAAACCATAGCAACGGATATATTTCTGCGGGAACGGCGGTGTGTGTCAAGGCTGTGGGGGGAAAGGGTCTGGACTCTCAGAGGCCATTGACAACTTTTTTCAAAGCAAAGCCAGTGGCAGCACTGAGATGCCGCCCGTCGCTCTCTTCTTGAGATACCCGCCACAGCAGATTGAGTGACATTGAATCAATGCACATTGGAGGAAGGAAGGAAGAGAGGGAGAAAGCGAGAGAGAGGGGGAAGGAAGGAAGGAGGGAAGGAAGGAAGAGAGGGAGAAAGAGAGAGGGGGAAGAAAGAGAGGGGAAGGGAAGGAGGGAGGAAGGGGGGGAGGCAGGAAGGAAGGAGGGAGGGAGGAAGGAAGAGAGGGAGAGAGAGAAAGGGGGAAGGAAGGAAGGAAGGAAGGAAGAGAGGGAGAAAGAGAGAGAGGGAGGGAGGGAAGGAAGGAAGAGAGGGAGAAAGACAGAGAGAGGGGGAAGGAAGGAAGGAGGGAAGGAAGGAAGAGAGGGAGAAAGAGAGAGGGGGAAGAAAGAGAGGGGAAGGGAGGGAGGGAGGAAGGGGGGGAGGCAGGAAGGAAGGAGGGAGGGAGGAAGGAAGAGAGGGAGAGAGAGAAAGGGGGAAGGAAGGAAGGAAGGAAGAGAGGGAGAAAGAGAGAGAGGAGGAAGGAAGGAAGAAATCGAGAGAAGAGAGAGAGAGAGGGAAGGAAGGAAGAGAGGGAGAAAGAGAGAGGGAAGAAGGAAGGAAGGAAGGAAGAGAGGGAGAAAGAGAGAGAGGGAGAAGGAAGGAAGGAAGGAAGGAAGGAAGGAAGGAAGGAAGGAAGAGAGGGAGGGAGGGAGGGAGGGAGGGAGAAAGAAAGAAAGAAAGAAAGAAAGAAAGAAAGAAAGAAAGAAAGAAAGAAAGAAAGAAAGAAAGAAAGAAAGAAAGAAAGAAAGAAAGAAAGAAAGAACATGAGGGAGCCAACTAGAATAAGAACGTTAGATTTAGATCAGGAAGACTTGCACTTCAGCAGCAAGTTGAAGAAGAAGAAGAGATTGGGTTTGTGCCCCGTCCTTCACTACTCAAGGGAGTCGGGCGGCTTTGTAATCCACTCTGAGACTGCAAGTGAAGGGCGGGGTATAAATCCAAACTCTTCCTCTTCCTCTTCTTACAAACTCCTTTCCCATCCCCTCCCCACCCTGTGAGGTAGGTGGGGCTGAGCGAGCTCTGACTGAGAAGTGTTCTTTCAAAAACAGCTCCGACAGAACTAGGGCTTGCCCATGGTCATCCAGCAGCTGCAAGTGGAGGAGTGGGGAATCAAACCCGGTTCTCCCAGATTAGAGTCCGCGCACTTCACCACGACACCAAACTGGCCTCTCGGCCTCGCCTGTCCCACAGGGGCGTTTAAAAAAAAATCAAATGCACCAGGATCCCACTTTCTTCCCTTTATGGAGCTTGACGTGGCTCAAGCTCAGGTGACAGATTGTAGCAGAGCGAGGCGGTAGAATGTTGAGGTGGTGAAATGGGCTGTACCACTCGAAGCTATGCAGGGGAGGGGATCACAGACTTAATGCCCCTCCATATAAAAAAGCTCCCCCTGGTCCTACCTTGCTGCCGGTGGAGGCTCCCGGCTGCTGCCTGGGATCTTCCTGTGCACACTGCGATCCCATCACCCGGAAGTGACAGCATCAAGTTGCCGTTGTCATGGCGGTTCCACTCTAGTTTCTGGGCAAAACTCTATGGGTTTTTTGCCCTCAAAACCTTAGCATTTGCCCGGCCAGTTGGCCAATGACAGATTGAAGCCCTGAAAATCCTGGCCGGACTGGAGGTTTGACAACCCTGTCATTTCCGCTTAAGGTTGCCAGTTCTGGGTTGGGAAATCGCAGGATATTTGGGGGTGGGGGGGGCGGAGTTTGGGAAGGGGAGCGGTCTCAGCAGGGATGTGAGGCTTGCGAGTCCACTCTTCCAAACTGCCATTTTCTCCAGGGGAGCTGATCTCTGTCGTCTGGGATTCCTTTGTAATTCTGGGAGAAGTCCAGACCCTGCAAGGAGGTTGGGAACCCCTTTAGCACTCCCTGCTGCTGCCCATCTAGATCAGGCCTTGCAGGGGTTCACAGAAGGGTCTCCTGTTTAGAAACAGAACAGAACAAAATCTGCTTAGTTTTAGCAAGGGGGGATCCTCCGTGTATCCTCCAAATGAATCCTGGGCTGCCATGAAGCCCAAATTTGATGACCCCGTGTATTTATGTATTTGGGGAAATTAATATCCCACCGCTCTATTGTACAGAATCACACCTCCCAATACTACACCAGGATTTAAAAAAAAAGTAGCAGCAATACATTAAAACTTAAACTGATAGCATCCATCAAAATCAGCTAGTAACAGCAAAGATTTATCAATGAATAGTATCTGAAGTCTCCAGTCATCTTAAACCAGCAGAGACAGACAACGTACTACAATAGTAGATTATATCATAAAATGTCATAAAAGTAGGTGGGAATGAGCCAGAAGAAGGCGACATGTTAAAACTATTAAAGACTTTCCTGAACAGAATAGATTCCGTTAGCTTTCTGAAAGCAAGAAAATGTGGCAAGCTTGCTTTGGTCGAGAGTTCCGTCCACTGGGGGCCACCAGTGAAAATGCCCCGCTCTATGTGGTCAGCCAGCTTTGCCTCCCTTAATGAAGACAGACAGATCAGGACATCAGCTAACAATCTCAGGTCACAGGCAAGAGGCTGTCTGTCAAATGTGTCCTTCTGGGCTCCTTGGAGGGAGGGTGTGAAAGGCCTGTGATGATGAAATCATTAGTACCCACTAGACCAGGGGTGGGCAGTTGTTTTGGCTCGGGGGCCACTTTGTGGGAGCGGAGGTTAGCGGAGGGCCGCACCTTTTAAAATGATTGCATTCATTAGTTAACTTTGCATTTCAGAAAAGGTATAAATTGTATTTCAGAAAAGGTATAAATTGTATCATAAAAATCAATAAATATAAATTAAATTAAATAGTGGTAGTTTTATTCAATTTATTTATTGTGCTGATTTCATATCATCTATAGCTGCAAGCACATTTAATTTTAGAATCAGTTTAATGAGACAAATGTACCCTATCACACTTTTCTACAACTTTTTTGAAATCAGGAGTGAGAGTGCTTGTTGAGATTCTCATCACAGCCTGCAAGTTAATGTCTGTCAAAGAGCATCTATATTTACTCTTGTTGATCTTCACGCAAGAAAAACTTTGCTCGCAAATATATGTCGACCCAAATATAGGGAACATTTTCTCAGCAAATTTCTTCATACATAGAAATTTTTTCAGCAGACAAAGATTTGTAAAAGTCAACTAATGTCACAGCATTAAACATTTCTTTCACAGTGTGATCTGACTGCATGTCAAGAAGTTCAAGCTGCAGCTCCTCAGGTGCTGTATCAATATCAGCAGTGATGGGATAAGAGAGCAAACTGAATTTAGGCTCAGTTTTCTTGAAGTCCTGAAATCATTTTGGCAGGCTGCAAAAAACTCTGTGGTGGGCCGCATGTGGCCCCCGGGCCGCCGTTTGCCCACCCCTGCACTAGACAATCCCTGTGGCCTAAAACATTTTTTAATTTAGCCATGAACTACATGTTTTTGCAGCCTTTCTGCCAAAGCCCTCAAGCCAAGTTTACAATTTAACATAATGACTAAGAAGCAATGACACAAAAAAGAATAGCAGGGGGGGTGGGGCAGGGCAGACAAGGGAGTGGGAAATAATCCTCATTGAAGGAATCAATCCACAATGTTAATGAACGAGGCAGGCAATAGAACTGCAGGAAATGCCAAACAGCAGTGAAAACTCAGGAAGGTGTGCCAGAGAGGGCTGGGAGAGTGCGAGTTCTGTTGTTAAACGGGGATTTAAAACTGGGTCTCCAGCCACCATCTTGATTTCCACCATACTCTGCCTCAGCTCATAGCCTTTTTAGGGATGGCCACACATGACAAAATCCGTGATCCCTTGCAGGCTCTGCCCGTAGATTTGCTTGGAACTTAATTGCCCCATTTGGAGTAGAGAAAGGCATTTGTGTTGTCAGTCCTTCCCTGCTTCCGTGGTGGTTTGGTCTCTACCCACATGTGACTTTGGTAGGCCTGTTCTGGGGAAGCATACTCTGCCTCAGCTCATAGCCTTTTTAGGGATGGCCACACATGACAAAATCCGTGATCCCTTGCAGGCTCTGCCCGTAGATTTGCTTGGAACTTAATTGCCCCATTTGGAGTAGAGAAAGGCATTTGTGTTGTCAGTCCTTCCCTGCTTCCGTGGTGGTTTGGTCTCTACCCACATGTGACTTTGGTAGGCCTGTTCTGGGGAAGCATACTCTGCCTCAGCTCATAGCCTTTTTAGGGATGGCCACACATGACAAAATCCGTGATCCCTTGCAGGCTCTGCCCGTAGATTTGCTTGGAACTTAATTGCCCCATTTGGAGTAGAGAAAGGCATGTGTGTTGTCAGTCCTTCCCTGCTTCCGTGGTGGTTTAGTCTCTACCCACATGTGACTTTGGTAGGCCTGTTCTGGGGAAGCAGTTCTAATCTTGTTCTGTCGTATTGGGGCTGATATGGAGTCATGAGTCTCGCAGACTGATCATGTGCATTTTCATTTCATTTCATTTCATTTGCCTTTTTCAGCAAACCAGAGGATCAGGCCGTATAAGAACGTCACAAACCTTTTTTTCTTTCTTTTGGTTACATAAAAGAAGAAGAAGAAGAAGAGGAGATTGGATTTATACCCCGCCCTCCACTCCCCAAGGGAGTCTCAGAGCGGCTTACAAACTCCTTTCCCTTCCCCTCCCCACAACAGACACCCTGTGAGGTAGGTGGGGCTGAGAGAGCTCTTTCCCAACCTGTCCTTGAGGGAACAGCTGGTACAGAGCTATGGCTTGCCCAAGGTCATCCAGCCAGGTGCAAGTGGAGGAGTGGGGAATCAAACCCGGTTCTCCCAGATTAGAGTCCGCGCACTCAACCACGACACCAAACTGGCTCCCCTCTCTTCTGTTTTTTTCTTTATTTCTGTTCCCTGGCACTCGATTGTGGACAATTAGCGGTGGTTGAAGGCTGGTGGGCGACTAGCTGCAGAAGTTTATGCCATTCTCTTCCCCCTGTAGACTTGGCTGGTGAAAAAAAACCTCCTCAGTTTATATCATTTGAATGTAGGGAAGAAGTCTGCGTTTGGAGCTAGCCAGAGATTCTTGGCTGGCAGAAGTAGGTGCAAGGATATTCGGGGCACAAATTGGTGTTGCCGGGGTAATAATACTCAGGGCTCATTCCGTAGCGGGAGCTCCTTTAGCATATTAGGCCACACACCTCTAAGGCAGCCAATCCTCCAAGAGCTGACAGAGCTCTTCTGACAGGGGCTACTGTAAGCTCTTGGAGGATTGGCTACATCGGGGGGGATGGGAGTGGCCTAATATGCAGAGGAGCTCCTGCTACGAAATGAGCCCTGATTCTTATGTAGACTTTTTAAGTACTGTGACTGTCTTGCATTCATTATCTTGGCACATCAACCCTGCGAGCCTGCCTGCTTATTTCCCACCTGTCCAACCTGTGTATTACTTTGAATCTGTAAGTCCCCGATATACTGTCCTTCCGTTAGAGAACCTAGTGTCACGAGTACCTCTGAGGACCTGCCTCCTGCGGACCTAAGTGCGGTGGAGGATCAGCTCCCAGCTCCAGAGGAGCCTCCACCTGAGCCAGATGAGGCTCAAGCAAGCACCTCCCAGGGTTTGTCCCAGCACCAGCAGCAGCTGAGCCACAGCCAAGCTCAAGCCCACCTGATTCACCTCCTTGGGTGGAACGTCTAAGGTCCCGATGCAGGCAAGACTTAGCTGCAAGGAGGCAAGAGGCACGCCTGCGTGGTCGCAGATCACTAAGTCCTGAGTTCTAGGAGGAGCCGGGACCTCCCTGCCAGCTGCTAACAAGCACAGGAAGTGGCTGGGTATTTAGGCACAGCACAGAGACCACCAACTTGTGCTAGCAACAAGTCTTCTTGGCTAAGCTCTGCACCCATCCGGCTCGCGATAGCTGACTTGATTCTGGAACCTCCGGCTTGTGACTCCGGCTTTGTTTGACTCCGGCTCTGTTGACTTCCTGGACTGGTTTACTCGTGAGTTTTCCTCTTGGACCCTGGCTTGGACTGACTCTGCTTTTGGCTTCGTGTTTTGGACTTGGCAACTCATTCCTGATTCGGCTTAACCTCGGACCGTCCCGGACTTCCGCTTGGCTCCTGTCCTGTTAGCACCCAGCCCGTGACACCTAGCTTGTCAAAGCGCTCCTCTTCTTACAGCTCTGGGAACAGCCCGAGACGACGCTAAGGAAACCGAAACGTGTTTTCATTTTCTAGATTACAGCCTAGGTTACGAATGACATCATCCCCAGCAGAGGGCAGAAAGGACAGTTACGAAAACAAGGCGACGGGGTTGCTCCTGTCTTTGTTTCACAGAATGAAAAAGGTCTGCAGTCAGAGAATCAGTGTGCTTGGGTGTGGGTGTAATTGTTCAACAGACAATTGGAAGCTAACTGTTAAGAAAGAACACAGTGAAGCCACTCTGGGCACAGGGAGCCCAAGGTTGTTAGCGTGGTTAAAAGTGTTGGAGTCGGAGCTGGAATACCCAGGTTCAGTTCCCCACGCTGGCTCTGAAATTTACAGAATAATCTTCATCATGGATGCCATAAGACTTTTGTTATTTTGGCCTCAACAGACTGACACCTGTCTGGAATCCACCCTCACAGGGCTGTTGTCAGGAACAAATGTCAGAGGCACTAACCTTCTGCCCTGAGATCTCTGAAGGAAAGGCAGGACAGAAGGTTAACCAAGAGCGCCTTGGAAATACGTCGGGGAACGCCCTATGGGAGCTCTTTCCCCATTGTAGTCAAGGCCTCACCTGGTTGCTATCTCAGACTCAGTTTCCCCATCTGTCAAATGGGGATAATGAGGATGGATCATCCCGCTGGGATGGGAAATAATGCAAATCCCTGTACACTTTCCGGCCACGACCACACATGACTGAATACGGTATTTTTTTTTACAGCAGTCATTTGCAACTGGATTTTCCTGTATGGACAAGGCATTCCCCTGGAACTTATTGCAATAGCACAGTAGCCAAAAACATACAGGCAGACCCCGACTGCTACAATTTCAGTCTTCATTGAAGATATTTCCGCCAGTGACTTTTGGCTTAGACACCCACTGTTCCCTGCCTCCACGCTTAGGACTTCACACAACGGAGTATTTTTGACGCCTGGAATGGCAGCCCCAGAAGTCTGACATCCCAGAACTCTACAGCTGAACTATTATTGCAGAGCATCAAAGAAAGTGGCTTGCAGAGCCTCGGTACTTCTCTCTCCCCCCTCCCCTGCCGCTCTTACATTTGGTCCCTTTTTCTCCAGTCAGGTAGCCTGTTTGCCGTGTTGTGGGTGCGGGGGCTGTCAAGAGGAGGTTGTGGGGGAGAAGTATTCAGGAGGACCCGTTAAGCACACACACACACCCCAGCTGCCGCAGAATGCTTCCGTACCTTACCCCACCGCCTTGCACCTGTTTTTGGGCTGAGGTTCCCAGTAAGGATTCTGAAACGCCCACCAGTTCGGCTCACATAACAAACAGAGAGCCACTTGGTTGATGGTCATCAGATTCCTTCCTCACAGTACAGTTGAGCACGGCATTTGAGGTATGCGCAATCTCGCGCTGCCCAGTGGGGTTCAGCTTCCCTGGGCCTTGCTGCACCGCTGCTCCACCCGGCAGCCGGGTTCCCTCTCAGCTGAGTGAGTGTGAGCTGGCTCACCGTTTTTTAGCCTCCAGCTCACAGATTTGTGTCTCCGCTCAGGAGAGCCAAAACGATCTATGCAGCAGCCAAATCGCTCGCCCGCAGCTTTCATGCCGGTAGCTCGCAAAAGTAGAATTTTTGTTCACAAGACTCCGCCGCTTAGAGGGAGCATTGCTCTGCAGGCAGTGGTTTAAAACAGACAGGTACCTCAGTCATAAATCAGTCTGTTTGGACTGGCAGCATTTCTGCACATGTGTAGGGGTTTTTTTGGAGGGGCGGGGAACCTGTTGCAAATCTGTTCAGCAGGCATTTGAGCCATTCGGTGCAGAAATCAACAAACCCAGTGGTCAGATTATGTCCGTTCATCACAGGTGGACAAGTAGGTTCAAGATGGTCAAACACGTGTTGAATGTGAAATCTGCTGGGAATTCAAGGTGTTAACAAAGGACTGTGTAGAATGCACTAAATTTTACTTCCATATACTACAAATACATTGTGAGAGTCAAAACATGACAATGCAAAAAAGCAACAGTCCACATAAGTAGATGCTGACGGAGTTTTTGGAATATGCTCCCGTTTCGACAATGCTTCTTCCAAATCTGGACCAATCAGAAGTGTAGCGCCCAGTGCTAATACATAGAAGTGAATCTGCCACTGCTTCTCAAGTATACAAATTTCTCCTATTGACAGTCAGTAAGACTGAACACATCTTCATTGAAGGCTGAAACCTTGATAAGAGTATTCATAGTAGGCGAGATTTGGGAGAAATCTGTAGTATGTGGAAGTAAAATTTAGTGCATTCTACACAGTCCTTTGTTAACATCTTAAATTCCCAGTTCTTTTAGGCTGTGTTTCTCTAATTTTCCCTTTATTGAATGTGAAATCTGCAGCAGCCTTCGTTCCTAGATCTGTCTGCCGCGAAGCAGCAGTTGTTCTTGCCTGCGTTCAGACCGATAAAGACGGTGTGTGGCTTTCCCTACCAGGAATGCTTGCAGTTTGGAGGGGGCAGTTTTGATCAGGCAAACAGCATCCGGGCAAAGGTAAACCCTTCCTTGCCTGGTGCTTTCGCCCCTTTCTGAATTCACACACACACACGCACACATACACACACGTCCTTCATATCCATTAAAAATATGTATTGGGAGATCTGATCACGGCTCTCCAAGGTTGTTTAGTCCTAAGCACAGCCAGAGTTGTGACCTTTAACAACAGCAACACAAAGCTACTGTAGAGGACTGTCTCGAAAGGCTTCTTGCAAGGACTTGCAAAAATTCACTGAACATGACAGCCGATGCCTGCTGAGAGAGGTGGAAAACAAGACTCCCTTGGCTGGCTGCTTCGGGAGCCCATGCGTGCCGAAACAGCTGACTGGAGAGCTGACGGGGAGATGAAGAGACAGCCGGGGAGACGATATCATGAGGTGATTTTCTGACGGTTTGTGCCCCTGCCTTCCCAAATGACTTCAGAGCAACCTATGGCTTGCAGCATTCAGCCTGATTCTCGCTGAGGCGGCCAAGCCTAGGGCCGGGACTGTACTGTTTCGTGCGGCAGGTGAGTGATCGTCGAACTGCAGCTTCTTCTGTCCCTCCTCCCCCAAAATGAGACAACGAGATAAAAGTTTCGCCTAGCTCTCCACCCCAGCAGGCTACTGTTCCTGCACGGAAGGAACTTCTCTTTAAGTCAGGGAGCATCGTGTGAGCCGTCTGATCGTTATGAGCATCCCTTATTATCTTGGTGAGAATTAGACCTTACACATCCTCTTCACAGGGGGACAAGAATGGTCTGCAAAGCTTATAACTGAGAGTATATTGGAGATGTACTCGCACACACACATGCATGCGCACGCACACACACACACACACGGGCTGAGGACAGACTGGCAGAATGAAGCACAAGGGAAGCGGGGCAAAAAGACCTGGGCCAAGTTGTTGCGGGGCTTTCCGGTCACACTGCGTAGACCAGGGGTGGCCAAGAGCCACTTTTTTTTACTGTGTTACAGCAAAGAGCCACATCATACACATGGGCACATTTGAACACCACCCATCCCTTCCTCTCACACAGAGAGAGAGACCTCTGCTCAGCCAGATTTATTGTAAATGTCACACACAAACATAATAAAGTAATTATTCCCCGTGCTTCCCTGCCTGTGCTGAAGCCCTCTCCCTGTGTCCCGCCCCCTCACGCAGCTGGGGCCGATCGTCTTCCAGCCGGCCTGGTCTCCCTCTGTTGGTGGGAATTGTGTGGCAGGCACTATCCCGGCCAGCTTCGGGTCCTCACTGCTCCCGGGGCCGGGGCCTGGCGCGTCCTTGCAGCCCTGTCTTCCGGTCCTGGCCAGTCAGTCGGGGCTGGGAGGGTCCTAGCGGCGCTCCTCCCGGCTGCGTCTCCCTTGTCTCGCCTGGCTTCTCCATTTTCAGGAGTTCTTCTGAGCCCGGTGTCAGCCGCAGCTCCCCCGCTCAGTGAGGGGAAACGGTCGCGGCGTGGTTGTCTCGGCTGGCTCTATGCCCGCCGGGCGACCCGCATCGGGACACGCCCTAAGAGCCGCATAAAACCAGGCAAAGAGCCGCATGCGGCTCGAGAGCCGCAGGTTGGCCACTCCTGGCGTAGACTGATGTGGGACCATACCAGGGAGGAGGCGGAATGGAGTGTTCACACTGTGGGGTGGCCCCTGGCAGTGGCGCCGCGGTGACATGCAGCTTTGGTCCGTTTTGTTGACATGCGCGTAGGCATATGGGCCCGGCCGCCGGATCAGCGGGTTCACATTACTGGCACCGCTTGATGTGCGGCTTATTTGCATCCACACTGCCGGGATGTGGGATGAACGCGCACCCAGATGGCTGGACACCGGTTTCACCAGGTACCTTTCTAAAGCGGGATGAAAGCACTTCAGGACGGGGTGAGTGCGGCACGGCAACGCCAGGCAGCGGTGGCTGTGTGAACAGGCTCTCTCAATCCTCTTGGAAAGCGGGCCTACATCGGGCCAAACTGCCAGTCTGAACTCAGCCATGCACACTCTTAAACCAATACTGTAGACCAGTAGTTCTCAAACTACTCGGGTTTCTTGGAACACTTGTCGTAAGCTCCTCAGTCAGATCAGCACCGCAGGCAGGCATCGAGAAAGACCACTCATCTTCCTTTGCAATACACACACACACAGAAAGAGAGAGAGAGAGAGAGGCGTAGGGCAGCCAAGTCAGCCCGGGCGGCGGGGGATCCCCTGCTACAGGGGTTCCCGATCCGTCGGCCAGCATTCGGCCGGCGGGGGAAACCCCACCCCCGAGGTCGTCCAGCCTGGACGACCTCCCTCACATAATGACGTCACCCGGAAATGACGCCATCACGTTGGGGGCGTTGCCAGGGCGACGCTCTGGCAATCGCCCCAAAACTCTATGATACCATAGAATTTTGGGGCGATTGCCAGAGCGTCGCCCTGGCAACGTCCCCAACGTGCTGACGTCACTTCCGGTGACGCCGCCCGCCGGTAAGTTTGATACACTTGGCAACCCTAGAGAGGAGTGTAAGGTGTGTTTTAGTTTTCAGTTAGTGGATCGGAACCCACATGGTTCCAATGGTTGGGTGGTGAGAAATCAGTGGCTGGTGCAGATGTTAAGAATGTCAGGTTCCCAAGCTCCAGCTGGGGCCTGGAGAGCGCCTGGAATTTTAACTGATCTCCAGGCAACAGAGATCAGTTTCCCTGGAAGAAATAGCTGTGTGGGTGGGTGAAATCTATGGCATTATTCCCTGCTGAAGTCTCTCTCCTCCCCAAACTTCCCCAGATCTCCAGAGCTGGCAACACCATTCGTTATATGAGAGGTGTCTTACAACACACCCCTACCTCATACCTGTACACAAGCTTACAGTTCCCAGGGTTCCTTAGGGAGAAGGAAGAACAATGTTTAAACCAGTATGTCTACAGTAAGAATCCCCCTTATATTAACAATATCCAGGCCTCATTTCGTAGCAGGAGCTCCTCTGCATAGTAGGCCACACACCCCTGGTGTAGCCAATCCTCCAAGAGCTTACAGTAGCCCCTGTAAGAAGAGCTCAGTAAGCTCTTGGAGGATTGGCTACATTAGGGGGGGTGGCCTAATATGCAAAGGAGCTCCTGCTACGGAATGAGCCCTGATATCAAGTGTGGTCCCACTGAGGTCAGAGGTGGCTCGTGACTCTGCGGTCCGAAGATCACGCTCCCCAATCTCAGCAGGGTTCCAGCAAGGCCAATCGACCTGGCCAGTGGACTGCCCCAGAATCCTCTGCTCCACACAAGAGGATGGCAAGGGCACAGCTTTCTACGCAGGGGCGCATGAAGCTGCCATCCACCGAGTCGGATTATTGGTCCATAAGGTCCTATCCGATGCAGGGTGGCTCTCCAGGGTCTCGGGCAGGGGTCTTTCACATCACCTACTACCGAATCCTTTCAGTTGTAGATGCTGGGGATTGAACCTGAGACCCGCTGCATGCCAAGCAGATGCTCAGCCCCTCCCACCCTCGCAAAACTGGCTCCCTAATAGAAAGCAAACTCCTGATCATCCTGTTGCTTCCTTTGCCTCTGCCTAAAGTGTGCTCATTTCCTAGGGCATAAATATACCCATTTCCTCCTTTACGCGCCACCAGTAGAATCCCCCATTTCATTGCTTGCTGACCTTTGAACAGTTGCAGCCCCCAAAGGAAAGACAATGTGTGGCCTTCTGTCCAATTCTGGTCATCAGTTCGAGCGCCGGGTTAATCGACTCATCATGGAGGAATCTAATTAACCTGCAGCGTCATCTCTTAATTCGTGCAAAGTTGTCGTGGCCGTTCAGCCGCAACCCAGTCTATTGACAGCTCTTAATTGCAAGCAAATGGCAGTGGCGCAACAACCGCGAACATTCTGCCCATGCTCAGGCACCCTCCACTTGCCCTCCAGTGCTCCCAATTTTGTACAGCCTGTTCCAGCAGCTGCCTCCATCTGGCATCTTTATGGGAGATGCGAAACAAACACCAGCCTTTTGGCATGCAGATATTGGTTGGAGGGTTGTCTGGAGTTTATGGCCCACCTAGATGTTCTCTGATTGCCAGCCCTTATAATCTAGTAGCATAAATTTCCTTCCTTCCTTCCTTCCTTCCTTCCTTCCTTCCTTCCTTCCTTCCTTCCTTCCTTCCTTCCTTCCTTCCTTCCTTCCTTCCTCCCGCCCTCCCGCCCTCCCATCCATCCATCCATCCATCCATCCTCCCTCCCTCCCTCCCTCCCTCCCATCCATCCATCCATCCATCCATCCATCCATCCATCCATCCATCCATCCATTTTATTTTGCTGTGTCGTTTTTGCTTTGTTGGAGTTTCTTCTTATAATCCCAAAACTCAGGAATCTTGTTTGATGATCCATCACCAACAGTGCCATCTTAAGCAATGAATTTAGAAGGGTATAACTCGCTTAGGACAGCACTGTAAGAGAGCTTTTCAGATCTGGCGACCTCAGAGAGCCAGTTTGGTGTCGTGGTTAAGTGCGCGGACTCTAATCTGGGAGCACCGGGTTTGATTCCCCACTCCTCCACTTGCACCTGGCTGGATGACCTTGGGCAAGTCATAGCTCTGTACCAGCTGTTTCTCTCAAAGACAGCTTGGGAAAGAGCTCTCTCAGCCCCACCTACCTCACAGGGTGTCTGTTGTGGGGA
The DNA here is from genome assembly GCA_029233225.1 of Lepidodactylus listeri. NCBI lineage: Eukaryota > Metazoa > Chordata > Lepidosauria > Squamata > Gekkonidae > Lepidodactylus > Lepidodactylus listeri. Next base: position 16,485,234 of record JARCFY010000021.1, read on the forward strand.
GGGGAAGGGAAAGGAGTTTGTAAGCCGCTCTGAGACTCCAAGTGAGCGAAGGGCAGGATATAAATCCAGTCTCTTCCTCCTCTTCTTCTTCATCATCATCACATCACTAAAGGCAAACAAAGCCCATCTAGATGGAGAGCAAAGTTTCCTGGATAGATGAAGGATTTCATACCCTGAATCGTTGAGAAAATCACACCCACCCACCCCAAATTTTTCCTTTCCCCCTTTCCATATCAAGTCTATTAGATGGAAAGCCATTATGGCAGGGATCAGCCTGTTCTACCCTTTGTACAGAGTATGAAATCAGAGTATGTACCAACAGTGCCATCTTAAGCAATGAATTTAGAAGGGTATAACTCGCTTAGGACCGCACTGTAAGAGAGCTTTTCAGATCTGGCGACCTCAGAGAGCCAGTTTGGTGTGGTGGTTAAGTGCGCGGACTCTAACCTGGGAGAACCGGGTTTGATTCCCCACTCCTCCACTTGCACCTGCTGGATGACCTTGGCCAAGCCATAGCTCTGTACCAGCTGTTCCCTCAAGGACAGCTTGGGAAAGAGCTCTCTCAGCCCCACCTACCTCACAGGGTGCCTGTTGTGGGGAGGGGAAGGGAAAGGAGTTTGTAAGCCGCTCTGAGACTCCAAGTAAGCAAAGGGCGGGATATAAACCCAGTCTCTTCCTCTTCTTCTTCTTCTTCATCATCATGTCACTAAAGGCAAACAAAGCCCATCCAGATGGAGAGCAAAGTTTCCTGGATAGATGAAGGATTTCATACCCTGAATCGCTGAGAAAATCACACCCACCCACCCCAAATTTTTCCTTTCCCCCTTTCCATATCAAGTCTATTAGATGGAAAGCCATTATGGCAGGGATCAGCCTGTTCTACGCTTTGTACAGCTCTGTGAAGTATTCAAAGCACACAATAAAAATGTGTGAAAACGTTCACCACTGCCAAAGTATTTGCAAACAAACAAACAAAAAATACGGCCTCCCGCCTTTTTGGTTGTTTTCTAACATAGATGGCGTTTTTGGCATCTGCGGTTACTCCTTGGAATTTTTTAAAAAAAATCTTCCATCGGCGGTTTCTCGCATGGCTTTTTTCCACCACCCCATTGCTTGTTGACGGCCAGCCATACCTCCCCACTTTCGAGGTAAATGCCTTCCAATGCACGCCATGTTAATTTGTATAGCCACGCATGTCATCGACTGATGTGTAATTAGAACTCCTGAAACCTGTCTTGGGCTTTAATTGCCCTGACAGGGGCCACAGCATATCCGCTTGTTAATTAGTAAACCACAATCTCCCAGGGGCTCATTGAGAACTGCCTTAATTGTATTTCAGCTGGAACCGAGGGATAATTAATTACCCTTCACTACCATGGCTGCTGTTTAAATCCCTTTTAAAAAGAGAAGGAAAGAGACGACCTGTCTTTCCAAACAAATTCCGCCTCTCGTCCACTTCCCTCCTCCTCTGGTCTCCCCTCCCTTTTAAAATAGGCCCCCTGGAAAAGAAATAGTAGGGGCAGAACCGTTTGGGGGGGAAACAGCGTAAGCTGGCTTTGGAAACAAACGGAAGTCGCTGTTCAAGGAAGGGAACGAGGGTGGCCGAACTGGATGGGAGTCTGGAAGTTGTGTGTAGGGCTGATTTCACACATATCAGATGATGCTATTTAGCAGTTGTTTGCCAGTCGGTTTTCCTGTTTCGCTCACGACAATCCAGCTGCAAAGGATTGCTAAAGCACATTGAAAATGCGTCATCCAACACATCTGAAATTAGCCCTGGTCTCCTGAGCATCTTTGCTTGGTAAATAGCCACTAACACCTCCCTGATTTGGACTGGGGCTATGACATGGCCGGGGGGGCTGCTAATCCTTTTCCTCCCTAAGTGTTTTCCCATCCTCCAGTATCCCCCTGGAGATGTGACCTGCATGGTTGGAGGGAACATACAGGGTGTCGGGTTGTCACCTGTACATTTCCCCCAGCTGATCGGCTTACTGCTCCAGGAGGCCTTTTGAAAATGGGACCACAGTGTGGGGCAAAGGGGTGATTCTCCCCCATTGTCTGGTGGAGCTGATGAGCGGTGAAATGATGCACAGGAAGGGCAGTTTCTGTCAGCCGTGGGCTACATGCTTCTTACTGATATACCTTCCAAGATGGCACAGAAAACAGGACATGCTTGTTAACACCCCTGTGCTCACACCGAGAATCGTTGCCCAAGCCTGCTTTCCGCCCTTCCCGGGCTGTCCGCCATAACACGTTGCAAAAGATTCTTTCCCACCTGCTGCGTCCACTTATGCCGCAATTGTCTGTCCTGCATTGGTTTAGAAGGCTAGAGGTTGTTTGCTCTTGTGGTGAAATATATATTGGAGTGGGGGGGGGGGGATATAGCGTTGACCAGGGGTCATTTCGTAGAAAAAGAGGTGCAGGAGCTCATTAGCATAACTTATTTGCATATGCCACACCCCCTGACATCACCAGAAGTATGTCAGAAGGCAAGAAAGAAAGGAGAGAGAGAGAGAGAAAGAGAGAGAGAGAGAGAGAGAGAGAGAAAGAAAGAAAGAAAGAAAGAAAGAAAGAAAGAAAGAAAGAAAGAAAGAAAGAAAGAAAGAAAGAAAGAAAGAAAGAAAGAAAGAAAGAAAGAAACTGCTGGCAGAGAGGGGACAGCTACTAATCCAGGCCTCAGAAATACCAGTATTCTGGGAGGATAACTTCAGAAGGCTGGTCGGAGGAACAAGGACCTTTCCAGGGGACGGGGTCATTTTGCTGCAGTCATGACACAGGCATACCCCCACGGGGGGGGGGCTGGCACCAACTCCCAGAGCTGCGCTCCCCCGAGTTCCTGCTCAAAAGGACCCCTGGCGTCGGCTCCTACAAGCTTTTCTGCTGGTGCTAGTATGGGAGGGCGGTTACAGTTTCCGACTGGAATCCGGGACACCCGGATAAAAATTCTAGCTCTGCCATGGGAGCTTTCTGGGTGATCTTGGGCCATTCGCTCTCTCCGTCAGCCTAACATACCTAAACAGGACTGTTGTGAGGATAGAACTGATGAGAGAGCAACGTAGACAGTTGCTTCGGCTCCCCACTGGGGATAAAATCAGGGCATGAACATCTAAGTAAGATGGAGGAAGAACGACTTCACCCAGTTCCCCTTTTCACCGCAGGCCTATCCCGGGCATTGTTTTGTCTGTGCATGTCCCACAACCCAGAGGCATAGTCTTTGAGGAGGGTCAGAAGGAGTCGCTCCTTTCTTTTGCTCCAGCTGAAAACCTGGAAGGATCGTCGCCCATCATGGTCCTACAATGCTCTTGAGTGTTCAGCACAGGGTTGCAGGGTGAGAACTGGTATGCAATGAAATGTTTGGCGTCTGAAGGCTTTATTCGTAAGCATGTGCCTTGCACCTTGACCTGGCTAGCCCCGCCTAGCCCCGCCTCATCAGATCTGGAAAGCTAAGCAGGGTTGGCCATAGTCAGTACTTGGATGGGAAACCACTAGAGTTGCCAAGTCCGGGTTGGAAATACCTGGGGACTTTGGGGGTGGAGCCAGGAGAAGGTGGGGTTTGGGGAGGGGAGAGGGCTCAGCATGGTACAAGGCCATAGTGTCCACCCTTCAAAGCAGCCATTTTCTCCAGGGGGGCTGATCTCTGTCAGCTGGGAATCAGTTACAACAGCGGGAGATCCCCAGGCCCCACCTGGAGGATGGCAACCCTATCCCCAGGCCTCACCTGGAGTCTGGTAACCCTAGAAACCACCAAGGAAGTCCGGAGTGACTATAGAGACAGGCAACCATCTCTGTGCATCTCTTGCCTCGAACCCTACAGAACTGCTGCAACTTGATGACACTTTCCACCACCATGTGTCTTGCATGCAGGGCCGGCCCCAGGTTTTTTAGTGCACTGGGCGAGTCTAAGTTTTGGTGCCCCCCCCAGGTGAAGCTGCCTTGTGTAGTGCCCCCCCTCACCGCAGAGCCTCCGAGGGGCCAGTCCCTAAGGTGGCTGGAGGGCAGGGCACGAAGCCTGGGGGACTCGGAGTGGGAACAGCCTCCTCGAAGAGAGCCGCGCTCTGGAAGCAGCCCTGCCCCCGAGTCCGCGGTGCCTGCCTGGCTCTCCTTTCGCAGGAGCCTGACAGGTGGCTGCTCTTGGCAGAGCTCACAACGCAGTGCCTGGCTTGACCCAGCTGCCGCCGCCGCACTTGACCTGCTGGGGCACCGCTTTCAGGTGCGGGAGAGGGGGGCTGTGAACCAAACGGGGCCGGAGGGGGACAGAGGCCAGCCGGGGTGCGGGGAGGAGGAGGAGGAGGAGGTGCACTTTCCAAAGCAGGCGGATTGGAGTCCGGCGCCCTCATCGGGCCAGCGCCCTAGGCGACAGTCTAAAATTTGTCGATGACGGGCCGGCCCTGCTTGCATGTTCAGGAGAGAGATCGTGCATCAATTCGCCCCCCACTCACACACCTTTCCCCCACCGGAGATTTAACTTCTTGAGCAAACTTCGGGAGAGAACTAAATCCTGACGGATGGTGACTCTTATCGATTGGTGTAACATTTTAACAAGTCATCTCCAAAGCAAAAAAACAAAAGGGTCACAGTGAAAGCAGGGATTTGGCAGGCGTGGGAACTAGCAAACCAGGACTATCTCTGGTAAATAGGTGCAGACAGGGTAGGCTCCAGGTTTCTTTGTTCAGAAATGCACCTAAGCTGGATAAAAGCACGGTTGTGCTTTCTTCAGGCAGGCAGTACTGAAGAGGCTATTTACGCTGGCGTTCCTGCTCCGCCAAGCCTTCAGCTGAGTGGCTGAGGAAATATTTCATTTAATTGAAGGACTGCACAACGCTGAGGCAGCCCCCCTTTTGCTCCAGCAAACACAATTTGCAAAGGACTATGGCAAGAGCAGCTGCAAGGCCCATAAAGCATCTGGCATCAGAGATGGGGAAGGGATCCGGTGTTCAGCTCTTGTCTCTCTGTTACAGGGGCTCCGGACTCCAGAGGCACAAATGATGGGAGGGTTTTTGTTTTGCTTTCAGCCCTATAGCAAAGCGCCGTTTGTAAAGCTCCATGCTAGAAGCTGCAAATCAACTGAAAACCTCTATGGTGTCCATAGATAAACGGCATTCAGCAATCTGCCCTAAAAAACACGGGTTTCCTAGTGTACAGTTCTACTTCTAATCATGGAAAGGAGGAGAGAGGCATTCAGAACCCTGAAGGCCAGTGTTAAATGCTGAAAAATCAGGCCACACATTGTATGAAACCATTAAATTAAATTATGGTTACTGTGACTGAATGCAAACTACTCCGCCAGCTGTGGTCAATCAACTCAGGATCGAGGTTGCTTTCTTAACCATAGTAGTCCAAACTATGGCTTTGCATGATGCCTGCATGCAGGCTTGGCTTAATCCTGGTTTAATGTAGACTTGTTCTGTGGCAAAGCTCTCCCAGGGTACATCGCAAAGGCGATTCAGCCATCATCTGTTGAGGCAAACAGGAACGCGCACAACTGCCTGTCAGCCAAGTCCTGGTTCCGCAAACCAAACCTCGAGAAAACAAGCTGTGATTTTGTGCAATGTCTGAACTGAGCTGAAATCTTTATGACCTCCGAAGTATCTTTTACACACTTACAAGTCTTTCTGGTGGCCAGTTTGGTGTCGTGGTGAAGTGCACAGACTCTTATCTGGGAGAACTGGGTTTGATTCCCCACTCCTCCACTTGCACCTGCTGGATGGCCGTGGGCAAGCCATAGTTCTGGCACAGCTGTTCTTGAAAAAGAGCAGTTCCTGTCAAGAGCTCTCTCAGCCCCACCTACCTCACAGGTGGGGAGGGAAAGGGAAAGGAGATTGCAAGCCGCTCTGGGACTCCTTTGGGTAGTGAAGGGCAAGGTATAAATCCAATCTCTTCTTCCTCTTCTTCTTTTTCTTCTTCTTCGTCTTCTTCTGTAGAGAAGAAGAAGAAGAGAAGAAGAGATTGGATTTATACCCCGCCCTCCACTCCCCAAGGGAGTCTCAGAGCGGCTTACAAACTCCTTTTCCCTTCCCCTCCCCACAACAGACACCCTGGGAGGTAGGTGGGGCTGAGAGAGCTCTTTCCCAAACTGTCCTTGAGGGAACAGCGGGTACAGAGCTATGGCTTGCCCAAGGTCATCCAGCCAGGTGCAAGTGGAGGAGTGGGGAATCAAACCCGGTTCTCCCAGATTAGAGTCCGCACACTTAACCACTACACCAAACTGGCTCTCAAAAGGAAACTGGCTCTCAAAGGGAGCCAAAAGGAAACATAAATAAATAATTCACAATGCTTGTGCTATCTGTAATGCCAAGGGAGGGAGGGGGTCCCATTTGGAAACCTCCCACCCTATTTGCATCTCTCTACCTGGTGGAAGGAGAAACTAATCCTGATCACTTTCTCATCCCCCGTGTTCCTTCCAAAGCCCTTCCCCTGGTCCTTTGCTCTTGGCGAGTTGTAGTTGTTGTTTCCCAAACTCTACATCCAGAAAACCCAGGGATTTCTTGCAGATTATCAGAAGCATCCCGATGTGCCAGTTGTGGTCCCTCTGGAAGTGACGGAGGAGGGAAGGGATGAGAGAGATAGCTAAATGTCACCTTTGATGGCTGTCATAGAGCAGATACCTCTAGCCTGGTGTGGCACAGGCAGTCAGCAAGGGACAAAAAGCCACTGCTGAGGTCAGAACATAGTAATTTTATTGTATCCCCTCTCCGCCCGCTAACTTGCATGACTCATTCTTCTAATGGATGTGCAGGTGAATAACAGCTTTCACGGCTGGGCTGTTAAGTTCTCGTGCAGAAATGAATTTGCCCCATAAACATATTTCAAAATCCTGTGCTGTGGATGTTGATGCGGAAAACTGACTTCAGTGTCCAAAGCCTTCAGTGTCCAGTGTCTTCAGTGTCCAAAGCCAGTGTTTCGTAGTTGGGATTCAACAGCATTTAAAAGGTGCCTTTTGTTATTTGATAGCCTCCACGTTTTAATCATGAGTAGTTTGAACATTGGGGACGGTTCTAGTTTTGCATTAGGACGGATGCTCTGGCTGGACATAGAAGTCTTCAGGAGCCATGAACACGGCAAAGATGTGGCGCTGGCTGGCGGGCAAGAGCTGCTGAGTTTTAACTCTTGAGAAGTTAATGCTGGCGGCTCCTCTTCTGAGGATTAAAGTAGGCTGATGACAGCAGACCCAATCTAAATAGGCAAGACAAAGGTCATCGTCCATCCATCCATCCATCCGTCCATCCATCCATCCATCCATCCATCCATCTGTCCATCTGTCTGCCTATCCAGCCGTCTGTCCATCCATCCATCCATCCATCCATCCGTCCTTCCGTCCGTCCATCCATCCATCCATCCGTCCTTCCGTCCGTCTATCCATCCATCCATCCATCCATCCATCCATCCATAAAATGCAAGTTGCAGGCTTCCGCTGTCTCCGTTTGCCTCAGGACCATGTAAGGAGGAAATGGCCCTTCAACATCCTCTCAGTTTTCCTAACTGAAACCAGCTCAGCCCTGCCTAACATACCTTGAGATCAGCACTTTTAAGGCAAAAATGTGTTTTTAAAGGACATTTCTTTTTTCCTTGAAAATGCTACTAGTGGGGCGGGAAGCTCATTTCTGAGCTGAGTGGAGGTTGAAGGGTTAAACTCTATCTCCTTTCCTTGCAATTTCTTGTGTACAGTTTGCATTCTATGGACAGACTGGGAGGTATGATCTTCATATCATCTCTTTCAGCCCTCAGGAAAGCAGGGTGGAAGGTAGGATTGTAGCATGGATGAGTAGGACGAAGCAGCTGGACCCTGCTATGGGGCAGGGCTGTGGCTCACTGGTAGAACATCTGGCTTGTATGCAGAAGGTCCCAAGTTCAGTCCCCGGCACCTCCAGCTGAAAGGGTGGGGTGGTAGGTGATGTGAAAAAACTGCTGTCTGAGACCCTAGAAAGCCACGGCCAATCAGAGTAGACAAGCCACATCTGGATAACCCAGCAGTCTGGTTCACTATAAAGTAGCTTATTTTTCATTGAATACTAGGCGGTATTTTGCGGCACCCTTCTTTAAGCATGCCACCTTACTGGGTTAGACAGACAAAGTTTGTTCTCTTCTGATGAGCTGGTTTCCCTCTACTAGGCACTTCGGGGGCAACCTCCTCTCCTCTTCCTTCCTCATTTAGGGATATCAAAGTAAATCTCATTAACAAATGCAATTAACATAAGCACGGCCTTCCTCTCTTTCCTTTCCCACCCGAGACAGAGACATACATTAAAAAAAAAACTATTTATTGAGCAGCGGGTGCACCCAGCTTATCACTGCAGACAGGAAATTACAGCTCGGAGCTGTACATTTTGCTTATAATAACTTGGCCGTAAAAAGGGTCTCGTCAAATGCAGCCAAGCTGGAGCGATAATGAAGCTCCTGAAAGGCCCATAATTGCAATTCATTCTTCCAAGGTTAAACCAGTTAAAGGTGTGAGTGGAGTGGAGCCATGTGGAAACAGGTTGCTCAGAATTATGGCTGGAGAGCTACTTCAAGCTGGCACCAGGTCCTCCTGTCTTTAAGAAGAAGTCCCTCTGGCCAGACCTGTGGAGGCCTGGATCCAATCAGCTTTTCTGCTGGCAGAAATGGGCGAGTGCCTTTGGACTACCCCAAAAAAGGCAGTGCTGAGACTTATGGGACCCACATGGACAAAAGTCGCGAGGAAGAATGAATGTCGTATCAAGAGCAGAGATCGATAAAAGAAAGCATGCTGGTTCCAACCTGTTGTTCTGAGCTTGACAGCGAAGCCTCTGACACAGAACCTTCAAGGGTGGGAAAGTGTCCAAACCCCAGGCGGCAATAAAGTCCCCATGTCCAATCAGGGCTTTGCACCTCAGGTGTGCTGGGAGTTCTGTGCCTCTCAGATGCACGTAGCCCTGATTGCAACTGTGGCCTGCAAGAGGAAGGGGCTTCAGCCTCCATTCCCCCATCCCACACCCCATACTGTTTCCCATCACAAAACAGCCCGCATGCAATAACGTAAAGAGTGATCCACATTGGGGGGAGACAACACTGGGCAAAACCAAAGTGAACCACTTGTCCCTAACCGAGTGTGAGACTGTCCCAATAGATATAGTCCACAACAGGTCTCCTTAAACAGATAGTCCTTTATTTGTAGAAAAGATCATGTTGGTCAGACACTTCTTCTGTTAGTAATGCTTAAGCTCTGAATCACAATCATAATTATACTGGAGATGAAATGTGGCCCAACTACCCTCTGCCAATCAATACAGAGAATTCTCGGCACCCAGTTATACTGGACCAAGGTTCCCAAGGAAAGCGCAGCAAAATGAGTTCTCAGGGAGAAATACTGTTGAACATTTTGGGAGAACGGTTCCCAGAGAAATTAAGAAAATAGGATACATAACACCTGTGATTCTTGTCACACAGAACAGGAGGCACTTCCTTTCAAGGTCGTTAGCTGAGGAAGCTAGAGATCAAAGCAAATGAGTAATGAACATGCACAAAGCAAAGCGAGCGAGGCGAAGCAAGGTGTGTATTCCAGGGGTGGGGGTCAGGTCCCCGATGCTATCTCCCAGCCAGGACCTATAAGTACGGAGTAAAACACTCAGACCCCAAACAATGCAAGTTAAACAAAAAGGCTTAGCCGGATGTAACATTGTAATATTGGTGCGGTCACCCCAGTCTCTGGCAGTTCACTGACACCAAGGCCTCACCACTAAAAAGGCCCTATCTCTGGTTGCAATCCCCCTTATTTCAGTACCAGGGCACTGATAGTGATCTTAATTAGTAGCATGGCTTGTGTGCTCTCGTTGAGGGTATGGAGTGGCCTCATGAAGGACACCTTGGAGAAATCCATTATAGCTACAGCAGCACTGCATGACAAAATTTTGTTGCATGCCCCTGTGGGCAGGACTTAGAGCACAAAGCAAGCAGGAGAGCGTTAGCGAGTGGTGTGCTCAGATGAGGTTGGGCTTATTTCGTAGCAGGAGCTCCTCTGCAAATTAGGCCACACACCTCCTGATGTAGCCAATCCTCCAAGAGCTTACAGTAGCCCCTGTAAGAAGAGCTCTGTAAGCTCTTGGAGGATTGGCTACATCAGGGGTGTGTGGCCTAATATGCAAAGGAGCTCCTGCTACAAAAGGAGCCCTTATGCTGCCATCAAGCTTTAGCGTATCCCAGCACAGCTTCCTTTACCCGTTTGCTGAAGTGTCTCACCTCTCCAGCAAGAGGCCTTTCCTCAGGAGCAGGAGGAAATTGCCCTCCTTCCAGTGACATGAAACTCCTTAAAGCAGGGGTGGGCAAATAGCGGCCCACAGGCCACATGCGGCCCGTCACAGAGTTTTTTGCGGCCCACCAAGACAGTCGGCCATGTGGTTTCAGTCAGGCCTCCGTTGGGCCGGAGCACAGAGAAGCGGCGCTCCGGGAGTGAAGTGTCCAGGGGGTGGGCACATTACCAAGTCCCGTGCTGGACGAGCGTTCTTGCAGCAAATGTCTCTCAGTGTCACTTAGGGTACATTTGTCTCATTAAACTGATTCTAAACTTAAATGTGCTTGCGGCTATAGGTGATATGAAATCAGCACAATGAATAAATTGAATAAAACTACCACTATTTTATTTAATTTATATTTATTGATTTTTATGATACAATTTATACCTTTTCTGAAATGCAGAGTTAACTAATGAATGCAATCATTTTAAAAGGTGCGGCCCTCCGCTAACCCCCGCTCCCACAAAGGGGCCCCCAAGCCAAAACAATTGCCCACCCCTGCCTTAAAGAGTTATCTCCAGGTTGGGGGTAGGCCACAAGAAATGAAAAGAACTACCAACACATGTCAGGGCTGTCAAGGGAACAGATGGCATGTTCTCTAGTCTGTTTGTTTAGCCAATAACTGAAGATGTTTTCTTCACAAGTTCTGGCTTCCTTTTGATGGCTGGCAGCTAGCAGCTGCACACCACCTGCCCAGGTGTGGCTGGAGAGGATCCGGTGGTCAGAGTGTCACCAGGAAGTGTGATGGAGATCGGAGCTTTTGCAACTAGACAGCAAGAAGGCGCCCGGCAGAGTGTGGGGGTGGATTACTAATGCAGGCTGTCTGTTTAGGGGAACTGATACACACTAGTACCGACTGACTGACTGCTCGCCTATGCTCATTTCTTAAAAAGTAGATAAAGCACAAGTCTCCAGTACACGGACACTTATCCTTTAAAAGGCTCCCCGCATCTCTATTTTGTTTTGATAACTCCTTAATGTGGGGCATGTCAGACTGAGGCAGATCGACTGGCCCATTGGCCGGCTTGCTGGCTGAATATCTGGGCCCAACTACGTGATATATATTTCTTCATAGGCCAACCCTGCATCTGCCCAGGCCTAGAAGCAGGCTGGGAGTCCCACCCTAAGAACTTAACAAGAAGCGGGAGGGGGGGATATTCCTAAAGGCTGCAGCTCCACATCAAGGAGGAAACAGCTGCAGGTAAGTCTTCTTCCCCCCCACCCCACCCCAGCACTGGTGGCGAGGCCTCAGTGGCTGTCAGCCGCCGGGCCACCGCAGAGTTCCCAGAGCGTTCTCTGCGTACGCACAGGGAACAATGCTCCCTCTAAGCCATGGAGTCTTGTAAGCAAAGATTCTACTTTGCAAGCGGCTGGCATTAAAGTTGTGACTGAGCGATTTGACTGCTGCGTAAATTAGTTTGCTCTGGAGCCATCCTCCCTGAGCGAAGACAAGAATCTGTGAGCCGGAGGCTAAAAAACTGTGAGCTAGCTCACAGTGACTCAGCTTAGAGGTAACACTGACAGGCAACGCTCTTTTACTTTTAGGGGGATGTAAATATCCCCCGTATAGGTTTTTTTTTTTCAGTTTTAAGATTTTTCTGCACACCTGGGGAGTTCCCCAAGTGTGCAGGAAAATCTCTCTGCCTCCTAGATGCTCCCGAAGTGCGGATTTAGAGATCCGCACTCAGGGGGCGCCTTGGCTATTAGATATATAGATTTCCAGGCAACTGATAACTGAATGGGGACCCCACCCTGCATGTCTTCCGGATCGGGGTGGGGGAGTCTTGGGGCGCATCCCTTTACCCCATTGCGGAAATGTACATGTAATGATGAACAACACGTATGTTTCCCCAGCAGACTAAACAGTGACTCCCAGGCGTGATCTCAAGTCAGGGATTCGACACTCCCAAACCAAATCAAGTCACTGCATACCTGGGAATGAAATTCCCCACAGGTAGCTCCCAGCCTGTGTCTCACCAACAGGACAGGCAGTGGACCCATAAACAATATCCTGCGTAGTTAAGCTCTGAGTAGGGATTTGAGCCTGGGTTTCTCCGGTCCTAGGCCAACACCCTAACTACCCCACCACACTGGTATAGTGGTAGGAATGGAAACATTCCCTTTAAAGAAAAAAACCACCCTTCTGAAATGTCCGATTGCTCAGAACGAGCGTATCCTGTTTCCGTCGAAAAGCTCTCTTTACCCTCAGCCAGTCCTTCCCCAATCACCAAAAGGGGCCCAGCAGCACCCACAGAGGACAACAGCAGTCGCAAGGGTGCGACCAGCGCCACTGCAAACGAAATGGGAACGCAGAGACGGACCGTGTCCTCCCCAGTGACAGAAAGACCAGATTAAACCCTAGATCCGTTGGGCTCGGCAAGTTAACAATGCCGGCACCTTGGTAATGGCTTCTCAAGGAGACTGAATGAGACGCGTCCAGGCCAGAGCTGGGAAATGAGGCATTTTGGAGTCACATCAGGAACAGGCTGGCATCGTCCAAGCCCTCTGCTTGCCACGCCGCTCCCCAGGCAGAGAGGAGGCATTGTTATTTGGCATTAGGGCTCCAGGGGACTTTACCTGGAATTACTAATCCACATTCATAAACATGATCCTGCTAATTGTCTTGCCAGAATGGCAGGCAGCTCTTGCTTTCTCCTTCCCCGCCCTTTTCCCAGTGCTGGGACACCGGCCCCATCTCCCTCCTTTCCCCACGCCAGTGCTTGAGATGTCTTGATTCCACATCTGACTTTGATTAGAGGAGGGGGAAGATAGTGAGAGAGCAAAAGTGTGTGTGTGTGAGAGAGAGAGAGAGACAGAGAGAGAGAGATTTTCCATGGAGAGTTGTAGGAGCACCAGAAATAAGGAGGGTTAATGAACCAAATTAGACCGACACAACAAAATAGTCGTGACACACCCCCCCCCCCCATGAGTTCCTAATACCCATGATTGGTGACCTATATTTTTGTGGGACTATCTGAAACAGACGTGGTGATGGGATAACATCTGAATCAATCTACCGTTCCTTTCTCTCTGGATTCAGAGGTGTGTCGCGTGGCGGGCAGCCAGAGAAGACACGCCGCGTCTGGGATGCCTTCGCTAGTGTGAGTTGCTGGGAGAGGGAAAGCCTTGCATGGCTGCTATCCCCAAATCCAACAAGGAAGAGCAGAGATACAGAAGCAGGGCAAGGACTGAGGCTAGAGAGACTGATCTGTTCCTGGTGCAGCAGGCTTGCCCGCCTCCCCTCATCCCTGCCGCTTCCAGGGGTGCTACATTATGTTCAGGGCAGCGCAGATGCAAACCGTGAGAATTAAGCACTGCCTCTTTCACCCCAAGCACTCGCTCCTGAGGAGGCGGGGCTTGGAGCACACAAATGCCTCCTTGCAGGGCTACCGTAGGCAGGGGTCCATTGGAGCAGGAGCGCACAGGAGCGCAGCTCTGGGAGTGAGGAGCCCAGGGGACGGGCACATGACCAAGCCCCGCCCCCTCCTCAGCTTCCCCAAGCAGTGCAGAGGCGCAGCACCCCGGGGAAAGCCCTGCTAGGGTCTTTATTGTTTTTAATGTTTTGTTTTAATATTGATAATTTTATCATTGTTCCTTTTATGACTGTGTGCTGCTTCTCCAGAGACTTGCTCAAGGTGGCATATACATTTTCTAAGTATACCATTTTTTATCTGGGCACATGGCACATAAGTACTGGAGAAATTTCACCAACCCTTCAGCAGCTTCCACCCCATCAGTTTGGTGTCGTGGTCAGGAGTTGTACTCTAATCTGGGAGAACCGGGTTTGATTCCCCACTCCTCCACATGCAGCTGCTGGTGTGACCTTGGGCCAGTCACAAGTTCTCTCAGAGCTGTTCTCTCATGAGCAGTTCTCAAAAGACCTCTCTCAGCCCCACCTACCTCACAGGGTGTCTTGTGGTGGGGAGGGGAAGGGAAAGGGATGGGTGGTGCACATGTCCTGGGTATCTCAAGTCTCCTTGAAACCTGGTGGTTTCAAGGGAGCAGGAAGAGAACGAGGGTGTGTTCTTTACACTTCTTTTTATTGCGCAAAGTATTGGCTGGGGAAGGGAATGGAGGAAGAGCAGGTCAGTTTCCCTCACCTGTGGAGTGGAGCCTGAGGGGTGGGTGCTGCCTTCTGACACACTTCTGGTATGTTAGGGGGTGTGGCATATGCAAATGAGTTATGCAAATGAGTTGTGCTAATGAGCTCCTGCACCTCTTTTTCTACGAAGTGACCCCTGACCATAGGAAAACCCAGCCTACTCCAGACCGTGTCTCAGTGGTAGAGCATCCATTTGGCACATGAAAGGTCCCAGGTTCAATTCCCAGCACCTCCAGTTAAAAGGGTCCAGTAGCAGGTGATGAGAAAGACCACCACTTGAGACCCTGGCGAGCTGCTGCCAGTCTGAGGAGACAACCAGCTTTGAGGGACTGATGGCCTGGTTCAGCGTAAGGCAGCTTCAGGGGTGTTCTCTCCCAGCGCCCTAGTGATCTGTCCATGGTCCTGAACTCCTGCTGCTCTCTTGTATGCCCCGAAACAGGAGAGGCAGGAACCTTTTGAACCCTAGGTTCCCCAACTGTAGCCTTTGTACGAAAAAAGGGGGCTTTCTTGCGGTCTGTACACAGAATAATATCTGACGCAAGGGGTACAGAAGTCCAGGTATACAGTAACCAGGGGTAGCTTTAAAAAAAAGAAAACCCCCCATGACGACTGGCCTGTAGGTTGCTGAAGAAGACGCAAAGCAGAGTTCTCCATTAGGCCTTCTCATGCTGCCGATCCGCCAGGGAACCCAACGTGGAATTGCGTGGCTCTTTCTGTTTCTCTCCCCACAAGAACCTGCTGAGGCAGGTGAGTCTGGAAAGAGTGACTGGCCGAGGCTTATCTTCATGGCCCGACCAGGGGTGAGCTCCGTGGCATGGTGGGGATGGAGCCCGGGTCTTCCCCTGTACCTGATCCGGCACTTTGACCCCACTGCACAAAGCCAGCCTCTGCCTCCCCCCATGAGCCATGCTCTAAGCAGGACCTGAATTCTGCCACTTCTTTGTAGTCTGTTCTCTTCCCAGATTAGTTATTTCCAGGGGTCATTTCATGGAAAGAGAGGTGCAGGAGCTCATTAGCATAACTCATTCGCATAACTCATTTGCATATGCTACACCACCTGACATCACCGGAAGTATGTCGGAAGGAAGTATGTCGGAAGGAAGGAAGGAAGGAAGGAAGGAAGGAAGGAAGGAAGGAAGGAAGGAAGGAAGGAAGAGAGAGAAAGATGGGACAGCTACTAATCCAAGCCTCAGAAATACCACTCTTCTGGGAGGATAGCTTCAGTGGTGGCTGAAGCCTTCAGAAGGCTGGTCGGAGGACCTTTCCAGGGGACGGGGTCATTTTGCTGCAGCCATGACACAAGCAGGCATTCCCCCGCGGGGGGGGGGGTGGTGGCACCAACTCCCGGAGCTGAGCTCCCCCGAGCTCCTGCTCGAAATGACCCCTGGTTATTTCTCTCAGCCCAGTCACCCGCTCTCAGCTTTGACCCCTAGGAAGCCCCCTGCCCAGACTCCCAAGTTTCTTTTCCTCCAACTGTTGCATTCCAGGTCTAAAGCAGCCCTCCGTAAGTGAGACCACAAGGGGGGGGAACGTTAATTTTTTAAAAGTCGTGATATGAACAGAGCTGCCGGATCAGGACCAGAAATTGATTTAGTGCGTGTGACCATGTTTTGCATAATTCAAGCCCTGCTTTTAGATGCAAACAGATGGCAAGGCAGCTGTTTTCCTGCTTTGAGGTGGCGGGGGGAGAAGAAAGAAATCTCGGTGTCCTTATGAAACTGGGCACCAATTTTTCAAGGACAGGATGCCCCTGAAAAATAATTCAGAGCAATCCTCGACGAAGTATGAAATCGCAAATCTAGAAAAGATGTGGGGTCTGCATGGAAAGAAGGAGAATGCATTGTATCAAAAAAATATTCTCATTTAAAGCCCTGGAACAGTTTGTAATTCTTCTCACCGCTTGTCAAGTAGTGAGTGGGAAGGCAAGCCTGCAGAGGAAGGGAAACGGTTTCCCCAATATTTCTTTTGTATCAGAAACAAGATCCGAGCTCAACAAGAAACCAGATCCCTCTATTTCACACCTGTCTGTTTCACACGGCAAGGAACTAGCCTGCTAGATCAAAGGGGAAGTGCTGTCACGCATAAAATACGTTGTGTAGAACCTGCCCTTCTTAACCCACAAGACCCAGCGAGTCCCAGCACAATCAGGTTATAGATCCAGTCCACACACAGAGATATAAATAGTAAGACTTGGAAGAAGGGCATTATTCAGAGGACCAAACTAAGTGGTCCACAGGCAGTAGAAGCAGACTGAAGAGACGGAAAGAGCCAGCCAGGAGGAAAATGATCCCCTGTTTTTTTAAAAAACACACCTGCAGATGTCCTAGAAGTACATAATATGCACTTAGCAAACAATAACAATGAAATGAAATTCAGGTGGGGTGGCGTGTTCTGAAGCAGCAGAATAATATTGGAGTCCAGGGGCACCTTTTAAGACCCAACAAAGTTTTGTTCAAGATATAAGCTTCCATGTGTACACACACACTTCCTCAGATACACTGAAGTGGAAGTTACCCATCCGTATATAGAGAGATAGATAGAGGGTGAGCAGCAAATTAGCGCACAGCATTATTTATTGATTGATTGATTTGATTTCTAAGCCGCTCTCCCTGCGGTTGCAAGCTCAGAGCGGCGTACAAGACCTGGCACTCCAGGATTCAACCATGCGAAAACATTAAAACAATATAAACATTTTATTTAAAACCACTTAAGAACACAATTTAACAATCTAAGGTGCTCACACTCAGTCCTAAAATTCAGACCTAAAAATTCAGATGGCGGCATCCTAATCACTCCGGCACCCATATTTCCTCGTGGCAGATGGTACGGGTAGCGGTCAGGCTTGAATAGAGATGCTGTGGGAGAAAAACAGAGAGGGGAGGGAAGGTGGAAGTATAATGAAGATGTTTAACAGCTGCAAGGACAGAGGACGAACAAGCTTAGTTTATATAGCCACGATTTGTTTGGATTGAATTCCTGGGGAAGACATCGTGAAGAAAATAAATCTATCAGAATTGGAGATTGCTGTGTGAATCTACCCTTCTTAATTGTGGGATGCTGAGAGTAATTAACGGAGACCCTGCCATTACGCTCCATCTGTCTCCGCTCAAGCATGGAGGCAACCTTACAACATCTTCATCTTTGAAGTAGGGCAATTGGCTGTATAGAGTTATCTCCTGAGAGCCAGTTTGGTGTAGTGGTTAAGTGTGCGGACTCTAATTTGGGAGAACCGGGTTTGATTCCCCACTCCTCCACTTGCACCTGGCTGGATGACCTTGGGCAAGCCATAGCTCTGTACCAGCTGTTCCCTCGAGGACAGCTTGGGAAAGAGCTCTCTCAGCCCCACCTACCTCACAGGGTGTCTGTTGTGGGAAGGGAAAGGAGTTTGTAAGCCGCTCTGAGACTCCCTTGGGGAGTGAAGGGCGGGGTATAAATCCAATCTCTTCTTCTTCTTCTTCTTCCCTTGTCCCTAGACCAGAGAAATACATTCCAATCTACCATTCCAAATTACATTACATTCTACTATTCACTGCATTACGTTACAATCTACTATTCTAACCTATTGTTCCAAATAAGAAATACAAGAAAACAAAGAGGACATATAAGGGAGGGTTGCATCAGGGCTTAGTTCTCATGGCCCTTTCTTACACACCCAGGGAAATGCCGAATGCCACTTCGGGATCAGGAAGCAATTGTTCTCCGGACCAGTTTGGCCAGGGATCCTGGAGGTTTTTTGCCATCTTCCGGGCACGGAACAGGGGTCACTGGTGGCATGGAGGGTGAGGTAGTTGTTAATTTCCTGCATTCTGAAGGGGGTTGGACTAGATGACCCTGGATGTCCCTTCTTACTCTATGATTCTATATCAGGGGTGGGCAAATTGCAGCCCGCGGGCCACATGCGGCCCGCCACAGAGTTTTTTGCGGCCCACCAAGACAGTCGGCCACGTGGTTTCAGTCAGGCCTCCACTGGGCCCAGAGCACAGAGAAAACTGTAGAAAAGTGTGATAGGGTACATTTGTCTCATTAAACTGATTCTAAACTTAAATGTGCTTGCAGCTATCGACGATATGAAATTAGCACAATAAATAAATTGAATAAAACTGCCACTCTTTTATTTAATTTATATTTATTGATTTTTATGATACAATTTATACCTTCTCTGAAATGCAAAGTTAACTAATGAATGCAATCATTTTAAAAGGTGCGGCCCTCCGCTAAGCTCCGCTCCCACAAAGTGGCCAAAACAATTGCTCACCCCTATTCTATATGATTCCCCTTCTGGGACATTGGTGAGAATACAGATGTAAGGGGAGAATGAGGTTAGAGTATGTAGTGAGATAAGAAACCAATATCCCTGTTAAGTCCTGGGGATTCCATTGTTCTGAATGTTATAATAACTTGCCACTCAGCATTTTCTTTTTCTAGTCTGTTTCCAAAGTTCCTTTGCAATAAAATTGTTACTTTGAGGTTACCCACTGAATGTCCTGGAAGGCTGAAGCATTCTCCTACAGGCTTCTCCTACAATCTTGTGATTCTTGAAATCAGATTTGTGTCCATTTATCCTTTGACCTGTTTGCCCTATGTAGAGAACTGAAGGGCATTTTTGGCATTTAATAGCATATACAGTGTTGGAAGATGAGCAAGTGACTAAGCCTGAGACGGTGTAGTTGAAGTTGTTAGGTCCAGTGATTGCGCTGTCCGGGCGTATGTGGCAGCAAAGTTGGCACGTGGGTTTATTGCAAGCTCTGATACCAGTGTTTGTGTTCAAATTAGATGTTGTATTGCTGTGGGTGAGGAGTTGTTTGAGACTAGGGGGCTGTCTGTGTGCATGAAAAGGTTTGCCCCCTGTACTTGTGGAAGAGAACTGTCATTATCCAGTAGAGGTTGTTAGTAGCTAATGATGCATTGTTTTGAATTGAGAGCTATATGTGACCACTCGTGGTGTTCTATTATGGCCTCTTGCAACAGGGTTTCTCTGGGTATCATTCTGGCTTTGTTAATCTGTTTCTTGACGTCATCAGGTGGAGACTTTAGTTCTGAAAAGGTTTGTTGTAGATCCCTCAGGTGAGAATCTCTGTCTGTAGGATTGGTGCGGATGTGGCTGTAGAGCCTGGCTGTATACAATGGATCATTTGGTATGTTTAGGATGGTGGCTGGAGCCAGGGGTCTGTTGGAGCGGGAGCAAACAGGAGCGCAGCTCCAGGAGTGAGGAGCCCAGGGGGTGGGCACATGACCAAGCCCCACCCCCTCCTCGGCTTCCCCAAGCAGTGCAGAGGCGCAGCGCCCCGGGGAAAGCCCTGCTAGGGTCTTTATTGTTTTTAATGTTTTGTTTTAATATTGATAATTTTATCATTGTTCCTTTTATGACTGTGTGCTGCTTTTCCAGAGACTTGCTCAAGGTGGCATATAAATTTTCTAAGGATACCGTTTTTTATCTGGGCACATGGCACATAAGTACTGGAGAAATTTCACCAACCCTTCAGCAGCTTCCACCCCATCAGTTTGGTGTAGTGGTCAGGAGTTGGGAGAACCGGGTTTGATTCCCCACTCCTCCACATGCAGCTGCTGGTGTGACCTTGGGCCAGTCACAAGTTCTCTCAGAGCTGTTCTCTCATGAGCAGTTCTCAAAAGACCTCTCTCAGCCCCACCTACCTCACAGGGTGTCTTGTTGTGGGGAGGGGAAGGGGAAGGGATGGGCGGTGCCCATGTCCTGGGTATCTCAAGTCTCCTTGAAACCTGGTGGTTTCAAGGGAGCAGGAAGAGAATGAGGGTGTGTTCTTGACGCTTATTTTTATGGCACAAAGTATTGGATGGGGAAGGGAATGGAGGAAGAGCAGGTCAGTTTCACTCACCTGTGGAGTGGAGCCTGAGGGGTGGGTGTTGCCTTCTGACACACTTCTGGTATGTTAGGGGGTGTGGCATATGCAAATGAGTTATGCAAACGAGTTATGCTAATGAGCTCCTGCACCTCTTTTTCTACGAAATGAACCCTGGATACATGGACTAGGACCCTATGCCATCAACACGCCTAGTTACGTTCACAACACGACAGACTTCCTGAGGAAAATACAATCTTTGAAAAACCTTCCAGAGAATAATATTTTAGCCACCATGGATGTCAAATCTCTGTACCAACATCCCGCCTAAAGATGGATTACAAGCCATAAGGAAACGTGATTTCTGACAACGCCACAGCTGACTTTGCCACCAAACTGTGCCATTTTGTTCTCACCCAAAACCACTTCATGGGAACCCACATGACTCCATGGTATGCTAAAGTCTTCAGGGCTCATTTTGTAGCAGGAGCTCCTTTGCATATTAGGCCACACACCCCTGATGTAGCCAATCCTCCAAGAGCTTACAGTAGCCCCTATAAGAGCTTTGTAAGCTCTTGGAGGATTGGCTACATTAGGGGTGTGTGGCCTAATATGCAAAGGAGCTCCTGCTACGAAATGAGCCCTGAACATCTTTATGGCTGACTTAGAGCAACACTTCCTAAACTCCCACCCACTCCCACCTCTCTTATACCTGCAATACAGCCCTGGACATATCCTACCAGGCATTCAACAGCTTTCATCCCACCGTCAACTTGACAATCAATCAATCTATGCAAGAAATACATTTTCTGGGTATTACTGTAAAAATATACAATGGATGTATAGGCACCGCCTTATACTGGAAACCTACTGATTGACAAACACACCTGCATGCCTCCAGCCAGGGGTCATTTCGTAGAAAAAGAGGTGCAGGAGCTCATTAGCATAACTCATTTGCATAACTCATTTGCCTATGCCACACCCCCTAACATACCGGAAGTGTGTCAGAAGGCCACACCCACCCCTCAGGCTCCACTCCACAGGTGAGTGAAACTGACCTGCTCTTCCTCCATTCCCTTCCCCATCCAATACTTTGTGCCATAAAAATAAGCGTCAAGAACACACCCTCATTCTCTTCCTGCTCCCCTGAAACCACCAGGTTTCAAGGAGACTTGAGATACCCAGGACATGTGCACCACCCATCCCTTCCCCTTCCCCTCCCCACAACAAGACACCCTGTGAGGTAGGTGGGGCTGAGAGAGGTCTTTTGAGAACTGCTCATGAGAGAACAGCTCTGAGAGAACTTGTGACTGGCCCAAGGTCATACCAGCAGCTGCATGTGGAGGAGTGGGAGATCAAACCCGGTTCTCCCAGATTAGAGTCCAACTCCTGACCACTACACCAAACTGATGGGGTGGAAGCTGCTGAAGGGTTGGTGAAATTTCTCCAGTACTTATGTGCCATGTGCCCAGATAAAAAATGGTATAGTTAGAAAATTTATATGCCACCTTGAGCAAGTCTCTGGAAAAGCAGCACACAGTCATAAAAGGAACAATGATAAAATTATCAATATTAAAACAAAACATTAAAATCAATAAAGACCCTAGCAGGGCTTTCCCCGGGGCGCTGCGCCTCTGCACTGCTCAGGGAAGCCGAGGAGGGGGCGGGGCTTGGTCATGTGCCCGCCCCCTAGGCTCCTCACTCCCAGAGCTGCGCTCCTGTGTGCTCCCGCTCCAACGGACCCCTGCATGTATCCAGAAACACACACACACCCCATGGTGATAGTGCCTGAAACAGTGGGGCATCCTGGGTTGTCAGGTTGGTGTATTTTGGGTAGAAGATAAAATACCTGGTCAAGGTTCCTGAGGTGTGTCTAAAAGGATTTGTTCCTGAATGTGCAGGGGTAGTTCCTTTATAATCTTGTTTCCTTCCTTTTTGTATTCCTGTGTGGGGTCCGAGTCTAGTTGTTTGTAAAAAGTAGTATTTGAGAGTTGTCTTTGAGACTCTTGGATGTAGTCTGATCTATTCATGAAATTAAAACTCATCACCCCAGAAATTCAGATTCTGCACGAACTCGGGCTCTAGGAGCTGGCACGGAGTAAATGAGACGCGATGGGCCAGACCCCAAGTTAAAATCTCATCTCTTCCATCACTTTCATCTGGGGGAGGGGGCATTTTTTTTTCTCAGCTGGAGTCACCATCTTGAATATGGTAGGAATAACACTGGCCTGCCTTACAGGGCTGTTGCAGAAAATCACAGGGGTAACAGATGTTTTCAACAATGAAAGTGCTATGCACATTCAAAGTAGCGGTTACTGCAAAAATCGAACTGGGGTAATTCTCACTTAATTCTGCAGTTCCTACTAGATCCAGTTTGGTGTAGTGGTTAAGTGCACGGACGCTAATCTGGGAGAACTGGGTTTGATTCCCCACTCCTCCACTTGCACCTGGCTGGATGACCTTGGGCAAGCCGTAGCTCTGTACCAGCTGTTCCCTCAAGGACAGCTTGGGAAAGAGCTCTCTCAGCCCCACCTACCTCACAGGGTGTCTGTTGTGGGGAGGGGAAGGGAAAGGAGTTTGTGAGCCGCTCTGAGACTCCAAGTGAGTGAAGGGCGGGGTATAAATCCAATCTCTTCTTCTCTCTTCTTCTTCTACTGTGCTGTGAGCAAGCCCTTTTTTACAGTAAACTAGCTCTTCATTGGGGTGATTGGAGTGTTGGGGGCGCCATTCATTCCTTCTCTTCCAGATCCTGTGAACGGCTGCAACTTGGTTTTCCGTTAGCCAGTTTTCCGAGAGCCAGTTTGGTGTAGTGGTTAAGTGCGCAGACTCTAATCTGGGAGAACCGGGTTTGATTCCCCACTCCTCCACTTGTACCTGCTGGATGACCTTGGGCAAGCCATAGTTCTGTCACAGCTGTCCTTGAAAAAGAGCAGTTTCTGTCAGAGCTCTCTCAGCCCCACCTGCCTCACTGGGTGTCTGTTGTGGGGAGGGGAAGGGAAAGGAGTTTGTCAGCCGCTCTGAGACTCCAAGTGAAGGGTGGGGTATAAATCCAATCTCCTCTTCTTCTCTTCTTCTATATCCTTAACCATTTTGAATTTGGTAGTCTCAAGAAAGGGCAAAGCTTTAACCTTCCTGAGGAACAGAAATTTTATTCAGCGAGGCATGGCCCACATCCTTTCATGCATTTCTCTGCATTGCTGAGGGCTAGAGACATGTTTGAAGTGGGATTCCCAGGCAGTGGAAATACCACATTTTCAAGTATACGCATAGGCCCATACATAGCTGGCACCTTCCTGCTGTCCCTGTCTGGGGTGAAACTCTTGGTGGCAACAGCTGGTGTGCTAATACCATCCATTTTTCTTAAGGTTCATGTCACACTCTAGACAGCACCTGGTATTCTGAAGATGGATCGCTTAAAGAAGGGGCTCGTCTTTCTTGCCCTGGGAGCTCTCTCAGGTACATCGCTTGCGCTTTCCAGGTCACTGAGGGAGACGAAGCAACGCAGCGAAAAGGTCAGAAAATGCTATCCAGCCTTGATCGCTGTATGCGGACTGGAACTAAAAGCAGGGTTGGCAGGGGCGCGTGGAGGGAGGGAGAGAAGAGTGCCGGAGGCAGACCTGCTCTAGACTTAAGCATCTGGTGTCCCGTGTGGAAAGCCCCCTGCGAAGGCCACTACCACCCCCTGGAAACTGGAAGGAAGCCTCGCTTTGTTTCATTCTGTTATCTTCCTGCTAAGTGAAATACATATTTCATGTCGTTTCCCTCGGAGGTGGTCCAAAGAGGGGAGAGGGGCCAGTGCTGACCCCACCCCAACTCCGCCACAAAGAGGCAGCCCCGTCCAGCTCTGCCTTCCCCCACGGCTGCAAACCACAGCCCCTTCCCAAGGCCTCTCTCTTGAGGCAAGAGTGTCAGCTGTTCCTACCTCACTAGTATTCACAATGCTATGTACGGACAATCTTTAGGGTGTGTTTGATCCAGTTTCATCACTCTTCATTTGACTTTGTTTGACATCATCAGTCTTCATCGGGGTCATTTCATAGAAAAAGAGGTGCAGGAGCTCATTAACATAACCCATTAGCATAACTTATTTGCATATGCTACACCACCTGACATCACCGGAAGTATGTCAGAAGGCAAGAAAGGAGAGAGAGAGAGAGAAAAAGAAGGGAGGGAGGGAGGGAGGGAGGGAGGGAGGGAGGGAGGGAGGGAGGAAGGAAGGAAGGAAGGAAGGAAGGAAGGAAGGAAGGAAGGAAGGAAAAGCGAGCTGGCAGAGAGGGGACAGCTACTAATCCAAGCCTCAGAAATACCACTATTCTGGGAGGATAGCTTCAGTGGTGGCTGAAGCCTTCAGAGAGCTGGTCGGAGGAACAAGGACCTTTCCAGGGAATGGGGTCATTTTGCTGCAGCCATGACACAAGCAGGCATTCCCCTGCAGGGGGTGGCTGGCACGAACTCCCGGAGCTGAGCTCCCCCGAGCTCCTGCTCGAAATGACCCCTGGTCTTCATCACGGATTTTATGAGCGCATTCAGACAGCAACAGCTGTCTCCCATCCCCAGCCATTAGTTTCCGGCTCAAACCCCCCTTTAAACCGGACTATTTTGTTACCAGGTCCCAAGTGGTGTTTTCTTAGCTCTCCCGGGTAACGCCGCAGTTTCCCCCTGTGTGATTGCTCCATCATTGTCAAGCCACTCCCAAGTGTTTAACCCCCCTCCCTGCTCGGAAGCCCAAGGCTTCCGCTTTCCGCCCGCCATTTTTTTGTGCATCGGCGGTATGCACATAAGCGGAGCTCCGCTCCTGCGTTCATAAAACCAATGTTTAAATGGTCACTCGTTTTGAGTTTGGGATCCCAAAGAGGCCAGTTCCGGGTGAAAAGTTTAGAGGGAAGTCTTCTGTCACAGCGGTGAAATCACGGTGCTCTGTGGAACAGTCAAACGAAAGCCGTGATCCGCCCTAGTGGTTCTGCGCATGTGCGAGGATAAAGTTTTTTTTCCAATTCTATGGATAAGCAGCTATGCGCATGTGCAAACTGAGAAAAAAAATTTTTAAAAAAATCCCAGACACACGGTCTTGTGTGGTCGTGATTGTCTGGAGTAAAAAAAAAAACCCCGCAATGGAGCGGGGGCCATTTAAACCGCCGCAAGCACGCCAGCTGAACGCATCCTGAAACTGAATCAGGCTGTGGCACTGCCAGGGCCACTACGGGTTTTTCTTCATTTACTTAGATAGTTACGCTTGCTTTTCTCCCCAGTGGGGATCCCCAGAGCAGCTTACAGACTAGTGAGGTAGGTTAGGATGAGAGAGAATTGACTCGAGCTTCCATGTCAGAGCAGGGACTCGAACCTGCTTCCCCCCCAGATCCTAGCGCAGTGTTCCAACTGCTACCTTGCGCATGGCAGCAGCGCTCTGGGGTCTCAGCCAGGTAGAGTTCTTTCACATCATGTGCTACCTGGTTTTTTTAAACTGGAGATACCAGAAATTAATCTTGGGGCCTTCTGTGTGCCAAATAGATCCTGTCCGACTCTCTCTCTCACACACACACACACATGCCAGACTCGCTAAACTATCGGGGCTTCAGCAGGCCGATTTTTCCTCCCCCTCCCCCCTTTTTCATTTAACTGATGCTAAGCTCCTCTCAATAGTTGGTGCCTCCAAGACATCATTCAGTCTTCATCAGGGTGTTGTTGCGGTTGTTAGCAGGTTGTCCCTTTTTCTTTGGGCTCATTTACAAACGTTTTTCAGTATACCTGGGGAGCTCCCCCCCTTGTCTATGGACAGCACCATTATATGACTTTCATCACGCACATTTGGAGGGAGGGGCAGTTTATACAGAGGTACCCATTGGGTAGCATTTGCACCGTTACAAATCCCAGCGTTTGGAACTGTCTGTTCGCCCTCCTTTATTTTCATTCTGCACGACAACTGTTCACGAAAAATCCTTGCCTTTTTAAAAATAACATTATCATTCCTTTCAAATTGTGGCAGTGGATCACTGTCAGACTTTCGTTTGAGAGTCTTATTTATTTGTTTGTTAGACTTTTACCCCGCCCTTCCGGCATAGCCGGCGCAGGGCTTCTTGTAGCTGCGTTACAAGGATTTAGAACAGAGAACTATTGGTGGAAGAGTTGTCCTTTTGACGTCTGCAACATGACTGTGGCTTTGGATTTGTTGGGGGATTTCTGCCCGTTCCCCTCTATGTCTGCAGGTCTCTGCTTCCCCCCCACAGGCTGTTTTGAGGGTCCCCCAGGAGCAAAATTTGGGAGCACTCTGGGGTGTAACAGAAAGCAAAAGCAAGGCAGCTTTGCTGCCCTCATGGAAATCCCTATGGCAGTGGGTTCATTCAGCAGCACCCCAAGCTTGGCTGTGGAATCTCATGCTTCTCTTCTTTTCTTATATAATTTGTCAAAATATATATTTTTTTAACTTGAAAAGTACCCAGGCAACATTCGGATTCTATTTTAACTAAATGGAGAAACAGATAAGCCTTGTTGCATATGTTGGGTAATGTGATTTTTGTAACCCTGTACCTAGTGTTTCTGTTTAATCCTTACTATTCTTAAGACCAGCAAGATAACAAAATTCAGAAATTATCTTCTGCAAAGCAGACACATGCTTCACGGGATCCGTCACTGGCAGAGTGATGTCGCCTGCACAGAGGCAGATAATTTATTGTCGTTCTTTTATACGGCAGTTGCCTCAAAATATAATAGCAAGGCGCTCTAAAGAAATCGCAACACACCACCCCTGGCAGAGGAAGACCTCCTTGACTGGTTCTTTTTGCCTAAACGGAATGGATTAAAGGGCTGACCATTAGGCGACTGGGGGAAGGGAAGGTTTCAAGTTTTGCCAATGGCTTTTATTTAAAATTAAAATAAAAATCTTCCAAGTGGGAGGCTGAAATTCTGAAATAATTTCTTGACTTGGATAAAAGCCATTTACGGAATTCCTGAAGCAAAAACTGTAGCTAATGGCCAAAGCTCTAATCTCTTCCATTGCATCACCTTTATTCTAATCTGCTCCTAAATGTTTTTTTAACAAGTCTTTTCAGCCTCTAGAAACGTACACAAGAAGCATGAAATGATGTTGTTTACCTGACTTGTTACAGTTTTTATTTCCGTCTAAGCACTTTTCTTTATTTGCAGGTCTCTGGAGATGTGGCACATAAATTTTCTAAATTAGAAGCTTGGTGGAGCACAATTGGGAATATAAACTGAAGAAATCTATTAAGCTGTGCAGTTATTTAAGAACAAAGTAAGATCTCTAGCATATATGTGCTAGGAAATCTTCATCTGATTTTGCAGTTTGCAGTAAGATTATGACTAAAATGAAGTCCTTCACATAACTAGCCAGTTTGGTGCTCTGGTTAAGTGCGCGGACTCTAATCTGGGAGAACCGGGTTTGATTCCCCGCTCTTCCACTTGCACCTGCTGGATGACCTTGGGCAAGCCGTAGCTCTGTCCCAGCTGTTCTCTCAAGGACAGTTCTGGAAAGAGCTCTCTCAGCCCCACCTACCTCACAGGGTGTCTGTTGTGGGGAAGGGAAGGGAAAGGAGTTTGTAAGCCGCTCTGAGACTCCAAGTGAGTGAAGGGTGGGATATAAATCCAATTTCTTCCTCTTCTTCTTCTAGCCTGTAGAAATCACTTTCACAATGTATGGGGATGGATGCTAGGCACTGTAGACAAACAGCTTATCATGTGGTGGAAGAAGAGATGATTTTTATACCCCGCTTTTCTCTACCTTAAGGAGTCACGAAGCAGCTCACAATCATCTTCCCTTCCTCTACCCACAACAATTATCTTGTGAGGGAGGTGGGGCTGAGAAAGTTCTGAGGGAACTGTGACTGGCCCAAGGTCACCCAGCAGGCTTCATGTGGAGAAGTGGAAAATCAAACACGGTTCTTCAGATTAGATCCATTGCTCTTAACCACTACGTCATGCTGGTAAAACCACCCCTAGACTGTTCCACGTCTTCTAGGACGATCATATTACTAAATGCTCTTCTACAGTAAGAAAAAAATTCCTGCAAGTAGGGAATCAGCAGCTAGAAGAACCACAGGTTAGCCCTCTCTTTGCTCTACTTGTATTCCAAATGCAGTATTTTTTAACTGTTGTTCTGGGGAATTATTCAGTTATGGAATCCTACACTTCGATATCTCAATGAAACTTCCATGGACGGAGGCAGTACAACTTTAATACCAGATGCTAGGGACAAACAGGGGATGACCTTCATGCAAAGAATCTCAGTGGCCGCTATTTAAAAAAAGATTGCAAGCCTAGATGGGCCCTTGTCTGATCCTATAAGACGGGACCCAGTGGGCGGGGAGCATTTCAAGGGCCAGACCAAGATCTGGGAGATGTGATTTCACATTCCCCACTAAGCCATGAAACTTGAGAGGACCATGGGTGAGTCCGCTGAACATACTTCACAACATTGTTGTGAGTAGGGCTGCCAAGTCCAACTTGGGAAATATCTGGGGACTTTGGGGGTGGAGCCAGGAGACTTTGGGGGTGGAGCCAGGAGAAAGGAAGTGACATCATTTTGTGAAGTCACATCCTGTGATGTTGCTTCCACATGCTTCCACATGAACTCATGAAGTTTCCTAATACTGAATCAGGCCATTGGTCCATCAAGGTCAGTACTGACTACTCAGACTGGTAGTGGCTCTCCAGGGTCTCAGGCTGAGATCTTTAATATCACCTATTACCTGATCCTTTTTTAGCTGAAGAGGCTGATACCTCCTGCATGTCAAGCAGATGCTCTATCACTGAGCAACGGCCCTACTGAATCCTTCCTCATCTCGGCAGAATATGATTTTCATATCATAAGAACAGGAGAGAAGCCACAGTGGATCGGCCCATCCAGTACAGCCCATCCAGTACAACACTCTGTGTCACACAGTGGCCAAAAATACCAGGTGCCCTCAGGAGGTCCAGCAGCGGGGCCAGAACTCCAGAAGCCCTCCCACTGTTGCCCCCCAAGCACCAAGAATGCAGAGCATCACTGCCCCAGACAAAGGGCTCCATTTAGACCTTGTGGCTAATAATAGCCACTGATAGACCTCTGCTGGATGGGGACAGAGAAAGAGAGAGACAGACAGACAGACAGAAAAAAGAAAGAAAGAAAGGGGGAGGGGGAGAGAGAGAGAAGGAAAAGAGCTGGCAGATGGACTTACCCCAGGCCCAGCAGCAACCTTTCAATCTTACACCAGCCGCATGCAAAAGCAGGCCCTTCAGTAAGAGCTTAGTCCCTCGTTAATCTCTGGGCGGGGCTCTCTTGCTAACTCTTAAAGGGGAAATGTCTGGTGAGGCTTTTCACTGCAGGCTCTTCAGACATTTCCCTTTTAAGAGGCCTGGAAGGGAGAGGGCCCAGCAGGCTCTGACGTTCCCCTCCTGTTGGCAGCCATTGCCTCCCCCCGGTGGCCAGTTTTGAAAAAGCGGGGGTAAGCATGAAAAATCGGTGTTTCCCCCGCCCTACCGGGGGACTTGGCAGCCCTAGTTGTGAGGATAAAATTAAGAAGCAAGAACCCTTAGAGGAAGAATGGGATATAAGCATACCGAACAGATATGTAGTCCTTATAAGCTTTTGGTTCCACAACCACTGAGGCGGGGCAAATTGGCTGTAAGCAGGGGTCCATTGGAGCGGGAGCGCACAGGAGCGCAGCTCCGGGAGTGAGGAGCCCAGGGGGCGGGCACATGACCAAGCCCCGCCCCCTCCTCAGCTTCCCCAAGCAGTGCAAAGGCGCAGTGCCCCGGGGAAAGCCCTGCTAGGGTCTTTATTGTTTTTAATGTTTTGTTTTAATATTGATCATTTTATCATTGTTCCTTTTATGACTGTGTGCTGCTTTTCCAGAGACTTGCTCAAGGTGGCATATAAATTTTCTAAGTATACCCTTTTTTATCTGGGCACATGGCACATAAGTACTGGAGACATTTCACCAACCCTTCAGCAGCTTCCACCCCATCAGTTTGGTGTAGTGGTCAGGAGTTGGACTCTAATCTGGGAGAACCGGGTTTGATTCCCCACTCCTCCACATGCAGCTGCTGGTGTGACCTTGGGCCAGTCACAAGTTCTCTCAGAGCTGTTCTCTCATGAGCAGTTCTCAAAAGACCTCTCTCAGCCCCACCTACCTCACAGGGTGTCTTGTTGTGGGGAGGGGAAGGGGAAGGGATGGGTGGTGCACATGTCCTGGGTATCTCAAGTCTACTTGAAACCTGGTGGTTTCAAGGGAGCAGGAAGAGAATGAGGGTGTGTTCTTGACGCTTCTTTTTATTGCCCAAAGTATTGGATGGAGAAGGGAATGGAGGAAGAGCAGGTCAGTTTCACTCACCTGTGGAGTGGAGCCTGAGGGTTGGGTGTTGCCTTCTGACACACTTCCGGTATGTTAGGGGGTGTGGCATATGCAAATGAGTTATGCAAGTGAGTTATGCTAATGAGCTCCTGCACCTCTTTTTCTTCGAAATGACCCCTGGCTGTAAGAGCCACTGGGGGAAGTGCCAGCGGGATGATGGCCAGCAAGGGGGGGGGGGTTTCCTCCCACTGAGGCCACTGAGGCAGAGTGGACATTTGAATCTGAGTCTCTCAAATCCTAGTCCAGCCCTCCAACCACCTCACCACATTGGCCCCGTATAGTCCTGGTGATCCAGGGAGCCGAGCTCCAGGGCCTATGCCAGACCTGGAGCCTGCGGTATCTGACATCTAGCGTTGCTGCTCTTGACTGCCTCCGTGTGGCTCTCATTTCCCTTTCTTCTGTGTCCAAGTTCACTTTCTTCCCGGCAGATGTAATCCTTGTTTCGCGGCCAGGTCACTGCTTCCAAACAACAATTTGGCTGAACAAGCCTGGGTTTAAGATCCCCAAAGAACAGCACGGGGATAATTACCTCCTGCCTCACCCCCCCACCGTTCCACTGGGGGATAATAAACAAGATTAAAGATTTCCTACAAAACAGAATGACCTTCCGTGCCTTCCTAGGAAGTTATTGTGGTGCCGTTTTTAAAGGCCTGGTCATTAGGACAGCATTCATTAGCCGAGCAGCTGGGGAGGGCTCAAAGAAAAATGCTTAGATTGGAGGAGGGGGGGGAGAGAGTGACTGACTGACTCAGGGAAGAGGGATATTAGCCATGAATAGAAAACAAAGGGAAATGCATAGTCCGAAGCCATTTGCTACCTTCCTTGTTTCCTCCAGAAAAAGAACAGGGCCTCAGGTGGCTGAAAGGCAAAGTGCTCAAACTTTCAGACTATTGTCAGGTTTCAAAAAGAAGGAAATAAACAGCTCCCAGAACCTGAAAAGGTAGGAAACTGCATCAGTGTAAGGGAGGAGCTATAGCTTGATGAGAGAGGACCTGTTTTGCTGTCCTGACCCAGGCTATCCTATCTTATCAGATCTTGGAAGTTAAACAGGGTCGGTCGGCCCTGGTTAGCAGGGGTCCTTTCGTAGAAAAAGAGGTGCAGGAGCTCATTAGCATAGCTCATTTGCATATGCCACACCCCCTAACATGCCGGAAGTGTGTCAGAAGGCGACACTCGCCCCTCAGGCTCCACTCCACAGGTGAGTGAAACTGACCTGCTCTTCCTCCATTCCCTTCCCCATCCAATACTTTGGGCATTAAAAAGAAGCGTCAAGAACACACCCTCATTCTCTTCCTGCTCCCTTGAAATCCACCAGGTTTCAAGTAGACTTGAGATACCCAGGACATGGGCACCACCCATCCCTGCCCCTTCCCCTCCCCACAACAAGACACCCTGTGAGGTAGGTGGGGCTGAGAGAAGTCTTTTGAGACCTGCTCATGAGAGAACAGCTCTGAGAGAACTTGTGACTGGCCCAAGGTCACACCAGCAGCTGCATGGGGAGGAGTGGGGAATCAAACCTGGTTCTCCCAGATTAGAGTCCAACTCCTGACCGCTACACCAAACTGATAAGGTGGAAGCTGCTGAAGGGTTGGTGAAATTTCTCCAGTGCTTATGTGCCATGTGCCCAGATAAAAAATGGTATACTTAGAAAAATTATGTGCCACCTTGAGCAAGTCTCTGGAAAAGCAGCACACAGTCATAAAAGGAACAAGGATAAAATTATCAATATTAAAACAAAACATTAAAAACAATAAAGACCCTAGCAGGGCTTTCCCCGGGGCGCTGCGCCTCTGCACTGCTCGGGGAAGCCGAGGAGGGGGCTGGGCTTGGTCATGTGCCCGCCCCCTGGGCTCCTCACTCCCAGAGCTGCGCTCCTGTGCGCTCCCGCTCCAATGGACCCCTGCTGGTTAGCACTTAGATGGGAGACAACCAAGGAAGTCTAGGGCCGCTATGCAGAGGCACGCAGCAGCAAAGCACCTTTGCTCGTCTCTTGCCTTGAAAACCCCATGGGAGGGTCACCATAAATCAGCTACAGTTTGATGACACTTTTCCCCCCACACCTGCCTGGCGTGCAGAAGGTCTCGGATTCAACCTTCAGGTGCCAGCGGAAGAATCTGAGTAGCAGATGCTGAGCAGAATTCTGTCCTTCCTGAGACCCTGAAGAGCGACTGTCAAGGCTGACCTGCCTTGGTTTGAGAGAGCTGTTCCCCTGTCTCTGACCTGAGACCCTGGAACAAGCTCCTCTGTGATAATGTAGCCAAGTTTACCCTGGGTTTTACTCAGCCACTCTCAGCAACACATTTTAGAGGAAAATATAACTTTGTTATGGAAGTTGAAGAAAAAGATTTAAAGGCAGGGCTATTTTGGGGCAGGAACGCCCAGGAATGGAGTTCCGGCTGGTTCCTGAGTTGGCCACGCCTACAACCAAAACCTCTGGCATGCGTGGCTACAGAGCACACCCTCCCTAGGTTACACACAAGAGGAAAAGGCGGCATGTTAAAATGCCCTCTTTCCCTCTGGGGAGCCCCTGGGGCTTTCCTTGTCAATTTCACTCCCCTCCAGTCAGCTGAGAGAGAAATTGACAAGGAAAAGCCTCTCTCTGCCTTCCTTTCTCTAGCTGACATGGGGCAGATGGAAAAGGGCAGGCAGGGAACCCAGACACTTTGAAATTGCCTTCCTCTCCCTCCCCGAGGGATCTTTCAGATCCCAGGTACTTTAGCAGGGAAACAGGCACTTCAGCAGTGCCTTTCCCCGGCTGTCTGGTTTGGAGGGGGGGTAGACTAGAATGGCGATGCTGAAGTGGGGCGGAGAAGGTCAAGGGGGGGGGGGAGAGGCAAGCTTCCATGCCTGCCCTGTGCTTTCCCAGCCCCCACCTAATATGCTAATGAGCTGTGCTGCCAGGGGTGTGGCCTAATATGCGAATGTGTCCTGCTGTTGGGTGTGGCCTATTATGCTAATGAGTTCCTGCTGGGGGTTTTCTACAAAAACAGCCCTGTTTAAAAGCAATATAGTTCCAGTGGCAGTTCCCCAAACACAAAAAAATAAGAAAAACTATTTCTCTAGACAGTTACGGGTCTCAGCAGCACAGATGTTAACTTCCCATAGCTTCAGCAAACGGCATTCCTAGCAAGCATCATACTTCCATACGGTTGTCACATAAGGCAAAGCAGGTAAGACAGCTAGGCGCAGGGAGATGGAACAGGGGTTAGGAAGGACATAGCCTAACAGCATAGACCAGGGGTGGGCAAATTGCAGCCCGGGGGCCACATGCGGCCCGCCACAGAGTTTTTTGCGGCCCGCCAAGACAGTTGGCCACTGTCAGCACCTGAGGAGCTGCAGCTTGAACTTATTGACATGCAGTCAGATTACACTGTGAAAGAAATGTTTAATGCTGTGACATTAGTTGACTTTTACAAATCTTTGTCTGCTGAAAAATTACCATGTATGAAGAAATTTTCTGGGAAAATGTTCTCTATATTTGGGTCTACATATATTTGTGAGCAAAGTTTTTCTTGCATAAAGATCAACAAGAGTAAATATAGATATTAACAGACATTTGACAGACATTAACTTGCAGGTTATGATGAGAATCTCAACAAGCAATCTCACTCCTGATTTCAAAAAAATTGTAGAAAAGTGTGATAGGGTACATTTGTCTCATTAAACTGATTCTAAAATTAAATGTGCTTGCAGCTATAGATGATATGAAATCAGCACAATGAATAAATTGAATAAAACTACCACTATTTTATTTAATTTATATTTATTGATTTTTATGATACAATTTATACTTTTTCTGAAATGCAAAGTTAACTAACGAATGCAGTCATTTTAAAAGGTGCGGCCCTCCGCTAACCTCCGCTCCCACAAAGTGGCCCCCGAGCCAAAACAATTGCCCACCCCTGGCATAGACTATACTTTACAGAAATGTGGGCCATAGACCTCCTGACCAATGTTCCCTCTAAGCTGTGGAGTCCTGTGAGCAAAACTTCTACTTTGTGAGCTACTGGCATTAAAGTTGTGAGCGAGCAATTTGGCTGCTGCATAAATTAGTTTGCTCTGGAGCCATCCCTTCCTGAGCTGAGACAAAAAACATGTGAGCCAGAGGCTAAAAAACTGTGAGCTAGCTCACACTAACTCAGCTTAGAGGGAACACTGCTCCTGACTCCCTCCAACCAATCACTGGGCTATCTCTGAGGAAGATTCTGAGGAAAAGCAAGCTCTCTTCCCTACTCGCTCCCATCCCCATCCAGCTGAACCAAGTGAGATAATTAGCAAGGCTCGAGAAATGACCTCGGCTGGTGGCGGCGGCGGCAGCAGCAGCGGGGTGGGGGCCGACGCCTGTTGTTCACAGACCAGAGAATGGGAAAAAAGTATTGTGTGGAATTTTCCTCTGAAAATGGCTCCGCTCTTGAGTGCAACCACTAGTCGGAACAAGCGATACTGAGCTAGATCGACCTGTGATGTGACCTGGTATGTAAGGCAGCTTTGCACATTCGTAAAGAGTGGACAGAATGCTCTGAAATCAGGCAAGCGGCATCCTTCAGTACAAACACAACGGCCAGGTGAAATCTGCCCTGGCTGAACTCCCTCAGACAAGCACAAGGTGAGTTCACTGCTACAGTGCTACTGCTAAAGTTGATGCTGCACAGCTGTACTCAGGGGTCATTTCGTAGAAAAAGAGGTGCAGGAGCTCATTAGCATAGCTCATTTGCATATGCCACACCCCCTAACATACCGGAAGTGTGTCAGGAGGCAACACCCACCCCTCAGGCTCCACTCCACAGGTGAGTGAAACTGACCTGCTCTTCCTCCATTCCCTTCCCCATCCAATACTTGGTGCAATAAAAATAAGCGTCAAGAACACACCCTCATTCTCTTCCTGCTCCCTTGAAACCACCAGGTTTCAAGTAGACTTGAGATACCCAAGACATGTGCACCACCCATCCCTTTCCCTTCCCTTCCCCTCCCCACAACAAGACACCCTGTGAGGTAGGTGGGGCTGAGAGAGGTCTTTTGAGAACTGCTCATGAGAGAACAGCTCGGAGAGAACTTGTGACTGGCCCAAGGTCACACCAGCAGCTGCACGTGGAGGAGTGGGGAATCAAACCTGGTTCTCCCAGATTAGAGTCCAACTCCTGACCACTACACCAAGCTGATGGGGTGGAAGCTGCTGAAGGGTTGGTGAAATTTCTCCAGTACTTATGTGCCATGTGCCCAGATAAAAATTGGTATCCTTAGAAAATTTATATGCCACCTTGAGCAAGTCTCTGGAAAAGCAGCACACAGTCATAAAAGGAACAATGATAAAATTATCAATATGAAAACAAAACATTAAAGACAATAAAGACCCTAGCAGGGCTTTCCCCGGGGCGCTGCGCCTCTGCACTGCTCGGGGAAGCCGAGGAGGGGGCGGGGCTTGGTCATGTGCCCGCCCCCTGGGCTCCTCACTCCCGGAGCTGCGCTCCTGTGCGCTCCTGCTCCAACGGACCCCTGGCTGTACTTGCACAGTAGATTGTTCTAAAGGGCCAGACTGTTGCCACTTCAGTTGTCAAACTCTGAAGTGCTTGCTGCGGTCACTTTTTTAAAAAAAATTGGCATTACTACAACATTATACTGTTTTTGCTATTAGATGATGACTTTCCAGTTATCATGGCATAAGAGCAACAATCAGGTGACACTGGGAAAAAAAAAGCTGAAGAGGCCAACGTCAGCCAACAGGGAGGAGAGCAGGTTCATGATTATAAAGAGCAGATACCAAAGGCACAGCAAGACACTTAAATAGTAAGTCTCAATTCAAACAGGTTTTTGTTTCTTCTAACCATGTGTCTTATAGCCAGGGGGATGGGAGTTGCGGGGAGTAATAGCTGCTATTAAAAAGTGTGGTAACTGTGCAAGGAATTTGGGCACAAGCAAACAGCTTGCTTCTTCTCAGGTGTGCACAGCTGAAGTAAAAGGCCAGCAGAAAAAAAATTGTATCAGCTGATGACATTTCCGTTTAAACCACCAGGGGCATTATGCAGCCCATACGATTTCAATCAATATCATTTTCTGGAAAATGCCAAAATCAGGTTCAGCATCTCAAAACAGACAAGAGGCTTTGACAAGGCCAAACGCTGTGGAAAATTTCACATGGCGAATTCTGATTCATTGAAGATTCCCATCAGAATCAGCCAGCACAAAGTAGAGCTCCCCACCCACCCCGTATTGTCCCAACTAGGTTGGGGACAGTAGCTCAGCCAAGGGTGCTTAGGGTGAGTTCATATATCCCGAAGAACAGTAAAGTTCTCCTTGGATTGAACCAAGCTACAGCTAAGTCACTGCATGTTCGAATGCCCCAGTGCTCGTGGAAACTGTTACTAATGTGTTTTAAATTCTTGTACTCCTCACTCTCAGACTCGTAGATTCCGGTGGTGGTTTCCAGTAACCATTGTTAAAATGGTATCCGTAAAAGCAAGACGGTCAGCAACAGCAGCATTAAAAATAGTATAATATCTGTGCCAATAAATCCAACACAGAAAGAAAAATTAAAAATTTCAACACATGCACAAAAATCAAGAGGTGCCTCGGACCAGAAATTGGGGGGGGGGGGAGAATTTTCACCTTGTGCCTCAAGCTCAAGCAAATAGCTGCAGGGAGAGCATTCCAGTGTATCTGCCTTCCCCCAGAAAGTTGGGGTACATAATACCGCACCCTTTGTATTGGCATTAAGAAGGGGAAACACTGCACATTCCACCACCCAAATACCGCAATGGTGTCCCTCCTTCTCCTACCCCCACCGCTTTCATCCCACTTCCTGTCCTAAGAATCTCCTCCTCAAGTAGGATGGCAGCGGTCATAATATTCCAGGCGGGTCCAGTCCAAACTCACTTCTTCGTGGGATGTTTTGAGGTTTGGCCTTGGACACTCCTTCATCTCTGTCGGATATATCCATCTCAAGACCCTGAAGGAACGCACACCGAGGAGAGCGCCCTTGGGACTCCCTTGCCTGGCTCCTTATGGAAGACTAGTGATTTTGTTGTTCTGTAGCTCACCTCACGACAACAAGTCACAGTCTGCCTTATAGCGCCCGGCCTCTGCATCAGTAACGACCATGGAACTCATCAATGGGCTTAGTCATCTCTCCATGCTATTCTCGAGGGAGAGGTTAGCCTTACACAGGCATGGGACAATACCACCCCTCTGTTTCTGATCACCTCCATTGTTGCTTTTGTGAATGTTACACAGGAAAGCAATGAGAGGGCAGGTCTGAAATGCATTTCCCCATCGGCCACAAGAAGAAGCACTTTGTTGTCACAAGGACTTGAAGGCTCTGGTGCAAGGGTGAAGCAGCAGAAAGCACAACCAAGTCCATGGGAAGACTTCAAGTAGCCACAGGGTGTGAGCATCTTCGTAGCCTACGGCAAGAGTAGAGCTGGTGTTCTGAAAGGTGTGGCGGCCGCCCTGAATCTCAGCCTTTTCCCAAGGACTGGGGAAGTGACAGAAACAGGCAAGCCAAGCAGCAAAAGGTTGGGGCACCTTCCTGAAGGTAACGAAGAACCACATCGATTTCAGCTCAGAATTAGCGGGTATCTTATAGTAGCTGGTTTGTGTGGCTAATATTTTATTTTTCTTCCTGTCTCTTTTTCATATGGATGGTGCTGACATCTACCTATCATTAATTAAAAACAAGGTGTATTGGTTAGTGTGTCAGCCTAGAAACTGGGAAACCTGGGTAGCCACTGGGTTACTCTGAGCCCTCTTTCAGCCCGAAATGCCTCACGGGGATGCTGGAAAGAGAAGGGGAGAATCCTTAGCACTGTCTTTGGCAAAAGGGAAGGACAGAACTGTAGCAGACGGGTGAGTAAAAGCAAATAATGACCACAGAACTTGCCACAGGGATTATGACTGATGCCCTTTATTGCATTGCACTGGTCAGTAGAATGGGCCCCAAAATTAAATGGGATTCAGAGCGTCCCTGGTTCAGATCTTGCCACAATCACACACACAAATGATTCCCAGGAGCTTGCTGACTCACAAGCTGATGAGACCCAGACCCAGTTAAGTTCACCTAGGAAGATACGTTGCAATGTTCCCTCTAAGCTGAGTTAGTGTGAGCTCCAGCTCCGGCTCACACATTTTTGTCTTCGCTCAGGAAGGACGGCTCCAGAGCAAACCAATTTACGCAGTAGCCAAATTGCTGGCTCACAGCTTTAATGCCAGTAGCTCGCAAAGCATAATTTTTGCTCTCAAGACACCGTGGCTCAGAGGGAGCATTGGTTGCGTGCCTTCCAAACCATAAGAAAGTGGCGTCCCTTCCGAGGCTGTTGTAAGGATCAAAACAAGGAAACGTGCGTGGATTTCTGAATACGAAAAGTTCTACATATAATTCCTGTGATTATCGTTAACGATTTGTGCTCATTGGTATTGTTTTTCAAGTTCAAAAAGAATGTGTGATCAATGAAGTGTTGTTTTCAATTTATTTCCCTCCCTGTCATCTATTAGACTAGCTGAGCCTGGGCTCATCGGGGCTTGGGAACGAAGCAGGGTTGACCATGGTCCGTCCTTGGATGGAGACCACCAGGGGAGGCTGGAGTCACTCTGCAGAGGAAGGCAGTGGCGAACCACCTCTGCTCATGAGCCGGCTGCAAGTCGAGGGCATGTTCTTGTGCTGTGATCGGACAGGCCCCTGGGCTTCCATCTCGGGCATTCTTATCCAGGGGTCCGTTGGAGCAGGAGCGCACAGGAGCACAGCTCCGGGAGTGAGGAGCCCAGGGGGCGGGCACATGACCAAGCCCCACCCCCTCCTCGGCTTCCCCGAGCAGTGCAGAGGCACAGAGCCCCGGGGAAAGCCCTGCTAGGGTCTTTATTGTTTTTAATGTTTTGTTTTAATATTGATAATTTTATCATTGTTCCTTTTATGACTGTGTGCTGCTTTTCCAGAGACTTGCTCAAGGTGGCATATAAATTTTCCAAGTATATCATTTTTTATCTGGGCACATGGCACATAAGTACTGGAGAAATTTCACCAACCCTTCAGCAGCTTCCACCCCATCAGTTAGGTGCAGTGGTCAGGAGTTGGACTCTAATCTGGGAGAACCGGGTTTGATTCCCCACTCCTCCACATGCAGCTGCTGGTGTGGCCTTGGGCCAGTCACAAGTTCTCTCCGAGCTGTTCTCTCATGAGCAGTTCTCCAAAGACCTCTCTCAGCCCCACCTACCTCAAGGACAGCTTGGGAAAGAGCTCTCTCAGCCCCACCTACCTCACAGGGTGTCTGTTGTGGGGAGGGGAAGGGAAAAGGAGTTTGTAAGCCGCTCTGAGACTCCCTTGGGGAGTGGAGGGCGGGGTATAAATCCTTCTTCTTCTTCTTCTTCACAGGGTGTCTTGTTGTGGGGAGGGGAAGGGGAAGGGACGGGTGGTGCACATGTCCTGGGTATCTCAAGTCTACTTGAAACCTGGTGGTTTCAAGGGAGCAGGGAGAGAATGAGGGTGTGTTCTTGACGCTTATTTTTATTGCACAAAGTATTGGCTGGGGAAGGGAATGGAGGAAGAGCAGGTCAGTTTCACTCGCCTGTGGAGTGGAGCCTGAGGGGTGGGTGTTGCCTTCTGACACACTTCCGGTATGTTAGGGGGTGTGGCATATGCAAATGAGTTATGCTAATGAGCTCCTGCACCTCTTTTTCTACGAAATGACCCCTGTTCTTATCCCCGTCCCTTCCCCTAATAACTCGGGGCAGAATACACAGTTTTCCCTTCCACGTCTTTTCCTCAGCACAGCCTGGTGACATAGGTTAGCCCAAAGGTGTGTGATTGGCCCAAGGTCACCCAGCGATTTATGTGGCTTGCCCCGATCCTAGTCTGACACACTGGCCGAGGACAGACTGGGAAAATGAAGCGCAATGGAAGTGGGGCAAAAAGCCCCGGGACACTGTTCGCACTATGCAGACTGAAGCGGGAGCATACCATGGAGGTGGCGGAATAAAGCATTCACACTGCTGCGGAGCAGCCCCTGGTGGGCCGGCCTCCACAGCTCGCGGCTTCGGGCCATTTCACCAAACTGCGCATAGGCGCACGTGCGCGTAGGCGCATGAGCACAGCAGCAATTGCGGCTTATTTGCGTCCACACTGCCAAGGAGCGGGATGAACACGCATACAGACGGCTTGACACCGGTTTCCCCAGGGACCTTTTTGAAGCGCAATGAAAGCGCTTCAGGACCGGGTGAGTGCGGCGCGGCAACGCCAGGCAGCTGTGGCTGTGTGAACGGGCTCTCTTAATCCACTTGCAAAGCGGGCCTATATCGGGCTAAACTGCCAGTCTGTTCTCGGTCCCTGAGGACTTCATCGCACGGGCTGTCATCATTCGTACTGAATGTCACTGCAACTGGATTCTCCCCAGTGGGCAATCGGGAAGGCTACTTTTGCAGGATACTGTGGAATACGGTTAAAGAGGTGTTGCAGGTTTCTGAGGACACCAGACAAAAAATCCTCCACGAGATCTGTTTGATCAGAAATGACAAGAGCGCCCGGCGGGGTGGGGGTGGGGGGAGAGACAGCAGCAAAAACAACCACAAGCAATGAAAGACGCTTCTTATACCACTTTAAACCTGCGGGTGGGGCGGAACCCACTTGATCAGTTTGCAGCCCCCCACCCTGCTTAGTCTGAGCTCAGAGAAGGGGCTGAGCTGGTATCATCCTACCCTGGCTTCTGCCACCACTCTGCCTCCCCTCATATCTCTGCCAATGAAATCAGCGGGCAGCTGTCCCTATTAGAAATCTTATTTGCACAAGAGGAGAGTGCAAATTACCATCTCTCTCCTCCACGTCTGACTGGAGGGGGGGGGGTTGGAGGAAGGAAGGAGGGAGGCTGGACTTTTTGACACATTGAAAAGCTTGGCAAATTAATGAAGAGTGACCGGGTGGGATTGTTAAGGCGGTGTAAAATGGATGAATCCCTGGATCATTCTTTTTGCTGGCTATCCTGCTTTAGTAACAACAACAATAATGTCTGGCCGGGGTCCTTTCGAGCAGGAGCTCGGGGGAGCGCAGCTCCCGGAGTTGGAGCCAGCTCCCCTCCCCCCCCCCCCCCGCGGGGGAATGCCTGCTTGTGCCATGGCTGCAGCAAAATGACCCTGTCCCCTGGAAAGGTCCTTGTTCCTCTGACCAGCCTTCTGAAGGCTTCAGCCACCACTGAAGCTATCCTCCCAGAAGAGTGGTATTTCTGAGGCTTGGATTAGTAGCTGTCCCCTCTCTGCCAGCTCTTTCTTTCTTTCTTTCTTTCTTTCTTTCTTTCTTTCTTTCTTTTTCTCTCTCCCTCTCTCTCTTTTTTCTTTCTTGTCTTCTGACATACTTCTGGTGATGTCAGGTGGTGTAGCTAGGGCTGCCAAGTCAGCCTGGGGGGCGGGGGATCCCCCGCTACAGGGGTTCCCGATCCGCCAGCCAGCATTCGGCTGGCGGGGAGAACCCCACCCCCGAAGTCGTCCAGTCAGGACGACTTCCCCAGCATAATGACGTCACGTGGAAGTGACGTCATCACGTTGGGGACATTGCCGGGCCGACGCTCTAGCAATCGCCCCAAAACTCTATGGTACCATAGAGTTTTGGGGTGATTGCCAGAGCGTCGCCCTGGCAACGCCCCCAACGTGATGATGTCACTTCCGGGTGACATCATTGCGACGCGCGCACAAGCGCGTGTGCCAGGGAAGCTCCCGGCCCTAGGACTCCCCGCCGCTGGTAAGTCAGAAGGACTTGGCAACCCTAGGTGAAGCATATGCAAATAAGTAATGCTAATAAGTTATGCTAATGAGCTCCTGCACCTCTTTTTCTACGAAAGGACCCCTGATCTGGTATCCGATAGTATTTCATCAGCAAAAAAAACCAAACTGGCAGGCCCCTGCTGCATGGAGCTTACAATCTTTTAGCTGTTGGGGCATGTGACACATCAATGTGTTAAATGTTCACCAAACAAACACAGAAGACAAAACTGGGATTTAAACTGAAAAGCTTTCCATTAGACCTCTGATAAATGATTGGCTTCACGGAAAACATAGAAGACGCTTTCTTATACCAAGTCAGGCTGTCAGCCTGTCGAATAGCATCTCGCAGCAATTCACCAGGGGGAAAGACCGGGAGGGGCCCCAGGTTTAACCCCCAGCAGTTCCAGTTAAAAGGAACAGGTAAGAGGTCTGTTGTGGGGAGGGGAAGGGAAAGGAGTTTGTAAGACGTTCTGAGACTCCCTCGGGGAGTGGAGGGCGGGGTATAAATCCAATCTCTTCTTCTTCTTCATAGGATAGACCTCTAATGGCAGCCCTGGAGAGCAGATGCCAAGCAGAGTAGATCCTGCTGAGTTTGAGAGAGAAAGCTAAAGCAGTTCCACACGTGGTAGTGGAAAGTGTTATCACGCTGCAGCCAACTTATGGGGACCCCATACGGTTTTCAAGGCAAGAGACGAACAGAAGCGGTCTGCCATTGCCTGCCTCTGCGTAGCGACCCTGGACTTCCTTGGTGGTCTCCTATCGAAGTGCTGACGAGAGCCAACCCTGCTTAGCTCCTGAGATCTGCCAAGATCAGACTAGTCTATGTACTGTGCCCCAGCCCTTGCTAAATATGATCATCCGACTGGCGCCACAGCCTGTCCCAAGATACTACTTCCTGTCTGCATCAAGGAGTTTCTGGGAGAGCCAGTTTGGTGTAGTGCAGGGGTGGGCAATTGTTTTGGCTCAGGGGCCACTTTGTGGGAGCGGAGGTTAGCGGAGGGCCGCACCTTTTAAAAGGATTGCATTCATTAGTTAACTTTGCATTTCAGAAAAGGTATACATTGTATCATAAAAATCAATAAATAAAAATTAAATAAAATATTGGTAGTTTTTTTTTAAAAAAAAAAATTTTCTCTATAACTACATCTATTTTGCTAATTTCTAAACTACATTTACCTTATACAGAGAGTGCTTTATCATTTGCTTAATGCTACCATATAACATATAATAATTATGAAGCATTTTAAACCTTGGTTAATTTTCAATCAAAATTGTTACTGCTGATATTAAAAAAAACAAAAAAGCTATTTGACAGACATAGCCCTTTAGAGGGATGCTTAATAATACAAAATATATAGAATACATAAGTGCAACTTTTCAATAAAACAATTCAGTTCTTATTTCTTCTTTCGTCCTCTTCTTGTCTTTACAGTCTCTTCTTGTACTTTTGGAGCTGCTGCTCCTTTTTCCGAGTCAGAAATTTCTTCTTCACTCTTGGAGCTATCAAATCCGTAGACACTTTCTTGCGAAGCCAGTGAACCATCTGAGTCTCTCTCTTTTTTCTTTTCTTTGCTCTTTTCCAAAAAAATTTTCGCCTGTTGGACAGAGTCAATCTTATACTTTTTATCTTTGATGCTGAAGCTTAGTCCTTCCGGAACGTTCCACCGATAGATAATGGATTCAGACTGGAACCAAGATGTCAATTTCCTTCTTTTCCTTACTTCGAATGGAATGTCTTTCATCACTTTAACTTCTTCTCCTTTGATCTTCAGAACCGCTTTGTTTGTGGTTCTAAGCACCACATCCCATGTTGATTTTTTGGAGAACCTTATCATAATCTCACCAGGCAGGCTTTTCTTTTTAGTATAATCTGGATAGGTTCTGTAAACCATATCCATGTCGCTTTTTAATTCCACTGCTTTTAAGCCTGTTACTGGTTC
Organism: Lepidodactylus listeri; assembly: GCA_029233225.1. Classification (NCBI taxonomy): domain Eukaryota; kingdom Metazoa; phylum Chordata; class Lepidosauria; order Squamata; family Gekkonidae; genus Lepidodactylus; species Lepidodactylus listeri. Next base: position 16,529,418 of record JARCFY010000021.1, read on the forward strand.
AAGCGCTTCACTTAGCAGGTTTTTAAGGTCTTCTCCTTTATTCTCTGGCACATTCTGAAGTCTTAGGAAAAAATTCGATCTTTCCATCTGTAGTTTCAAAAGCTGATCAGAATGGAGGGCCTTTTCTTTCTCCGCTTTTTGTAGCCTTGAATCCTGATTTTTTACTGAAGTCTTTACTTCCAGAAGTTCTCGCTGCGACTTCTCTGTAGTTTTATTCGACTCCTTCAGTTCCAGCTGCATTTTATCCATCTTGACGTTGAGAGCTGTCATTTGGTCCACTAGAGGTCGCAATAACGAGGAGAACACGGTGCTCATCTCTGTGGTATCAACCTTTGAACTCGGAGCTGTACTTCCTAGTTTGGGGGAAGGTTTCGTTTTCCCCGCCATTGTTGAGGCTGTGCTTTTTGTTGATAGTTAGATAAGATGAACGAACGAAGCAAATTCTCAGACTGCGCTTATGACTTTTTAAAGTTTATATCCTCTAAAGCGCGATGCTGCCATCCAGCAAGCCAAGCGTGCTCTTTTTCATGCAGTAACGCCACGTAAAGAGTCTCGTAAGTACGCCGGTCCCGAAAGAGGGGGGGGGGGGTTCACTCCACCCGCCTGGTGCTCTGTTTATTTTACTTCAGACTCACGTTTTCTCCATGCGTAACTGTCAGTTCCAGCCTCATTGCTTCGCACTCTCTGCTGCTTCACGGATTTGCGCTTTCAGCCATACAGCTCCCGCGGTGGGGGAACCTATGGGGGTGATGAAAAGGGACCTCGATGACAGGGTATAAAGATATGAGTCCAGATTCCAGATGGTGCTGATCTATGTGACAGCTAAGTGACAGCTGAGAGCTCCATAGGCAGCAGCTCTAGCTGGAGCAACCAGGTTCTGACTGGCACAGTTGTACAGCAGTCAGAGTGACTCAGCAGTCAGTGGTGATTGGCTGGTCAATGTATATAAGTGAATGTTGTACAATGTATCTTTCTCTTCTGTATTTTCCAATGTGGGCGAAGCGCTGTGTCAGTCTATGTAGTGATTTGTGCTGAACAGCGTATACCTGCATTTAACAACAGGCTTTGTAAATAAACCCTGTATATATTCCTTCCCTACTTGGCTGTGTGGACATTGGACTTTGTGGGACTTAAGCTCTGCACTTTACTGTGAAGTTGCTGTGAATCTCTGCTCTGGTGCTAACACGCCAGCTCAACACTCGCACCCCCTGACCTCGGTCGCCACCGTAGGGAGAGATCCCCTCCGTGCCACCCCAGGCAGAGCCCCCTCACTGGGGTCTCTGGGGGCTTGGCACCTGTCCAGAGCCCCTTCTTCCCACCGGGTACGGATCGCGCTCCCCGCAGTTGCGGAGGAGCACGTCCGCCATCATCGCAAGTCTTGCCGGAAGTCCAAAATATTGGTAGTTTTATTCAATTTATTTATTGTGCTGATTTCATATCATCTATAGTTGCAAGCACAATTAATTTTAGAATCACTTTAACGAGACAAATATACCCTATCACACCACGTGGCCAACTGTCTTGGCGGGCCGCAAAAAACTCTGTGGCGGGCCACATGTGGCCCCCGGGCTGCAATTTGCCCACCCCTGGTGTAGTGGTTAAGTGTGCAGACTCTAATCTGGGAGATCTGGGTTTGATTCCCCACTCCTCCACATGCAACTTCTGGTGTGACATTGGGTCAGTCACAAGTTCTCTCAGAGCAGTTCTCCCAAGGGCAGTTCTCCGGAGAGCTCTCTCAGCCCCACCCACCTCACAGGGTGTCTGTTGTGGGGGGGGAAGGGAAAGGAGATTGTAAGCCGCTCTGAGACTCCTTTGGGTAACAAAGGGCGGGGCATAAATCCAACCTCTTCTCTCATCTTCTCACCCTCCTTTGCAAATACTAATCATTTAGGCAAGGGAAGTCTCCCTTGTGGCTTCTTCTGCACTCGTGATAAGAGATTCGATTGGCTGTGCAGCTTTTTTAAAACACTGCTTCAGCAGCAGCTACCACCACAACACACAGATCTTCACGGTGTGACTGAAGGTAAGCGACACTAGCTATTTTGTGGCTAGCTCCGCCTCCTGCAGCAGCCATTTTGTGGCTGTGCCCACCCTGCTGTGCCAGAATTCCAAAGGTGCCCGAGGGTTCAAAAAGATTGGGGGGCCCTGTCCTGGTTCAGCGGCCTGGCTATACCACACTGCCTCTGGGATATGTTTCCGTGAGTGTGTGTGTGTTAAATGAACAAATAAATGTAAAACAAACACCAAAAAAAGCTGAGTAGGGGTAAAGGGTGGCAGAATCCACCTTGAAAAGCCACACAAGGAGTCTGTATTCTGCAATCATTTCTCCAAGAACTCCTCTAGCGCGGGAATAGAGGCAACGCGAAAGAACACCGTTTTCTTTTGAGGCCGAATTCATGGAAGAGCGGTGGGTTGAGAGGCAAAAAGGAAAGCCTAGAGACAGACAGCTGCTGTCTAACTTGAAAGAAAGATCCTCTCAGCCCTGAGACAGACAGCTCCTCCACAAAACATGGCAGGCAACCAGACAGGCCGGAAGCCTAATTTGTCAGGCATCTCCTCTTTGAAAGGCTTTAAAGAAAGCTTCCGTCAGACTTTCCTGCTAGCTTCTTCAGCAGACACCAGCATGTCCTGTCTCAGTCGCCTGCTATTCAAGCCACGGGCAGGCCTTGTGGGCCTTAATGCAAAGTCACTTGCACGCTGCCGGAATATCTGCGAGATGAGAACAGCCCGTCTGTTGAGGGACGAGAAGGCAGGAAGAGACAGGAAACGCGTGGCATGCCGTCTCAGGCAATTTCCAATCCATCTGATCCAGGCAGAGCTGCTAATGAAAGTCCTTCCAGACAGGGGCGGCATGCCGTGAGCCCAAGCCACACGCTTTCTCAGGAGTCGGAACAAAGCACAGATCTCTTGCGCGAGGGCCGAGCTGCTTCCCATTTGCCAAAGGCAAGCGATAAATGATCCTTTGGCTACACCTATAGGCCCCATGCCAAGCCTGACACCCCAGACCAAAAGAGACTCCTTCTCATATGCTGGGCCAAGGGGAACTTTTCCTGTTTCCTTTGTGCAATTCAGGCTCTTGCTAAAGGCCCGGGTGCAGCACTGGAGGAGAAAAGGAAGCCCATAGCCTAGGGCAGGGGTGGGCGAACTGTGGCTCGGGAGCCGCATGCGGCTCTTTCACATATATTATGTGGCTCCCGGCAGGGCGGCTGGGGAAGCTAAATATCATTAGCTAACAAATATCATGGGACAAATTAATATCATTATCAATATCTGCTTTTACCCCTTTGGTTATTATTTTTGGCAGTCTCATTTAATGTTAAGAAAAAGCAGATTTGCTTATTTTCCAATAAAAGCAGGTAATATTTGTTCATTGTCTTGTGGCTCTCAAACATCTGATGTTTATTCTGTGCGGCTCTTACGTTAAGCAAGTTTGGCCACCCCTGGCCTAGGTATTTGATAAACAGAATGGGACCATGGATTACATGTTATCTGTTTGCTTTGTTATTACCAGGGCTCCGTTGGGGCCGGGGCGCGCCAGGGCGCCGCTCTGGGAGAGAAGAGGCCGGGGGGCGGGCACATAAAGCCCCGCCCCCCGGCCCGGCAGCGGCCTGCCCCGGCTCAGCCCCCCGTTCACCCTTCCCGGGCCGCAACCGGCCCAGGGGAAAGCCCATCCTTCCCCCCCCCACTCTTCCCATGCTGCGGCACGCGCCGCCGGCCCGGGGAGAAGCCCTTCCCTCCCCCCCATTCACTGTTCCTGGGGCCGTGGCTGGCTGCCGGCCCCGGGAAGAAGCCCCCTCCCCCCCCACTCACCTGTTCCCGGGGCGCAAGGGAGGGAGAAGCCGGGCCTGAGTGGTTTAACGCCACTCAGGCCCAAGCAAGGGGGGAGGGAGGGAAACGCCATCCCCAGTGGGGGGAGAAGCGCCCCTTCCTTCCTTCCTTCTCTCTCTCCCCCCACCTACCTACCTTCCTGTTCCTTCCTTCCCCCTTCCTCCCTCTCTCCCCCCTTCCTTCCTTTCTTCTCTCTCCCCCCAACTACCTACCTACCTGTTCCTTTCTTTCTTCTTTCCTTCCCCCTTCTTCCTCCCTCCTTCCTTCCTTCTCCCCTCCCTCCCTTTCTTTCTTTCTTCTCTCTCTCTCCCCCACCTACCTACCTACCTTCCTTCCTGTTCCTTTCCTTCCTTCCTTCCTTCCCCCTCCCTCCCTCCCTCCCTCCCTCCCTCCTTGCCTTCTTACACACTGCCCATGACATCAGGGATGTGTGGCCTTTTGACACTTCCGGTGACGTCAGGGGGTGTGGAATATGCAAATAAGTTATGCTAATGAGCTCCTGCACCTCTTTTTTTACGAAAGGACCCCTGGTTATTACCTTGCTTTCATTGCACTGGTTTTATACCTATGTAATGCCATTGTACAATGTACATTATACAATGTAATGCATTGGTTATATAGCTAATATTCATGTTTTGTTTCAGATGTCTGTAATTCTGTTCCTATTCCATTGCTTATTAGCTGTCTCATCCCATTGATTCCACTGACGCAGAGCACGTAATCCACCTTGAGCTTCAGTGAGAAAGGCTGACTATACATAATGCAAATAAATATATTTACAGGTGGAGGTTAACGTCCATCAACGGAATATTAGCCATGAGAGTTATAAACGGATCCTCCATGTTCAGAGACAGTATACCTGTGGATGCTTCTGACTGAAATAGCATTGGAACAGACCTCTTTCCGCCCACCGTAACTCTGGATTCTGGTCAGAAATTCCAGAAGGGTAGCTGAGTCAGGCAGGACAAAAAGAGACACAGAAGCTGGATTTGGGTCAGACCTTATGTTCATTTATATTGCAATCGTAGGCCAGCTACTCCAGTTCAAGCTCATTTATTTGAGGATCACACTGTTAGTCCAACAAGCTCCTTCCACAGCAGCTAACCAGATACCCGGATAAATATCCCCCCAAAAGGAAGAGCCAAAACTTCCATTTTTGCCCTTCAGCAACTGGCCTCCTAAAGGTTCCGCTTAGGAGCCATCGTTAGTAGCCCATTGGTGGGTTTATCCTCCAACTTTAAACACCAGCTGGTATATTATGGCGTAGGCATTTGTGGGAAAGATCCCAAGAAACAGGATATCCGCTATATGAAATTGTGCGCCACAGTAAAAACGTTAGGGGGACACAGGGCTGTTTGCACATAGTTTATTAAGCCTGGCTTTAACAAGATGCTGGCAGGACAGAAGAAGTGATCTGTGTGACTTTGCCCACACCTGGGTGACCCAGACAGGTAAGAAGAGTGTCGCTTCCTGTGGACAAAGGGGAACATATCTTCACTGTTGGCTAGAATGCCCTATATTGGAAATTTTTTGGAAAGAGGTATTATATCAAATTTAAAAAATTACTGGAATAGAATTACAGTTTACTTTGGAACATATTATTTTGAACTCTTAGATTTTAGAGGTTCCATCAGGGAGCGCTCTTAAAGCTGTTGCTATTTTACTTTCAGCGGCAAAAAGTGTAGTAGCTGCGAAATGGAAATCAAAATTGAGCCCGAATCGACAGAATTGGCATGCTAAGATTTGGAATCTCTACATTATGGCTAAAATTTCTGACAGTATTAATATTACTACAACATCCGTAGTTGAATCTGAATTTCTTGCTATATGGTTCTCTATATTACGATATTTGGTACAGCAAAACGAAACCCCAGAAATTTATAACCTATTACATTTATGGTGAAGCAGTTAATCCGTGGTATGTTTATCTTTACTGTAATTTTAATTGTATGTTTAATATTAATACGTGTAATTATGGCTTGTCTATATAATGGTTAGACTTAGTTTCTTTCTACCTGTATTCCATTAGAAATTTATATGGTTTGTGTATAAAAACAATAAAATTGTATTTAAAAAAAAAAAAAAAAGTAGTAGAGTGTTGCTCCAAAGGTGTTCTAGATTTCCTCTGACCATTCTTCAAGCAGCCTAGATTTCAGGACAGTTCACTAGTTCTTTGTAGTGAGCGCCAAGCTGGCCCATAGCTACAGTGGGGCTACTGTATTAAATGCTTTTTGAGAAGTGGGGGGGGGGGAGGGGATAGCATGTACCCCTCTCCCTCCCCGCCTGCAATATTCAAAGGGCCCTCCAGCTGATCAAGAGCCCCTTGCTGAGGGTGAAAGAGAAGAGTGCAAAAGTTGGCTTGAAACTCAACATAAAAAAAAACCCAACTAGGATCATGGCATCCGGCCCCATCGCTCCTTGGCAAATAGAAGGGGAAGTTGTGGAGCCCTGCCCTGGATTCCAGCGGGCTCTGGTCTCTGGATTTGAGAGGGTTGGGGAGGAATGGAGCCCGGGACAGTGTTGAGAAGCCCGGGGGAGCCTGAGTTCAGGGGATGGAGCAGGGAAGAAGGAAGTTCAGAGGCATTGCAAACTTGTACATCTCTGAGCTAGGGTTGCCAGCCTCCAGGTGGGGCCTGGGGATCTCCCGCTTTTACAACTGATCTCCAGCTGATAGCGATCACCTCCCCTAGAGAAAATGGCTGCTTTGAAGGGTGGACTCCATGGCATTGTACCATGCTGAGGCCCCTCCCCTCCCCAAACCCCGCCTTCTCCTGGCTCCACCCCCAAAGTCCCCAGGTATTTTCCAACCTGGACTTGGCAACCCTACTCTGAGCTAAATAAGTGTGAGCTAGCGCACAGGGTTTTTTTAGCCTCCGGCTCACCCATCTTTGTCCCAGCTCAGGAAGGACGGCTCCAGAGCAAACTAGCTCATGCAGCAGCCGGACGGCTGGCTCGCAACTTTGAAGGCCAGCAGCTGGCAAAGTAGAACTTTTGCTCACGAGACTCCACGGCTTGGAGGGAGCACTGATCGGCAGCCAGCTCATATCCTTCCGACGCTTTCATTGCTTCAGGGTTGCTTCGGGCAACCGGGGACATTCACACGCACCCGGCTATGCACACGTGTCGTTGTCCACGCAGGGTAACCCAACCGCGGGGGCACGCTGCTTCCGACTGGGAAGTTACAATCCATGGAAGAGGGGATCGGCCACGCTGGAAAAGGCTCCCCTCTCCCCTCCTTAACTCCGCACCGGTCTGGGTTAAAAAACGAAAGCTCTCTGGACACGTCCTCCGAAAAGAGGCAGGAAGCCCGGACCTCATTAGCAGCCGCGAGGGCACGCCCCCTTATGCAGATCGGCCCCACCCCGCCCCGCCCAGGCAGCCAATCAACGAGAGGGGGCGTGGCCCACCGGCGGACTTGCCCGGGCATGTAGGCTGCGCTCCGGTCGCCTTTGCTTCCGGGATTGACACGTGGGAAGCCGGCTCGTGGAGGTAAGGGGGACGGGGGGCTGCGTCCCCTGCCCTGGATCCAGCCGGGACTGGTCTCTGGATTTGGGAGGGTGTGAGAGGCTTGGGGAGGAATGGAGCCCGGGGCAGTGTTGAGAAGCCCCGGGGGAGCCTGAATTCTGGGGATAGGGTTGCCAAGTCTGGGTTGGAAAATACCTGGAGACTTTGGGGGTGGAGCCAGGAGAGGGCGGGGTTTGGGGAGGGGAGGGGCCTCAACATGGTACAGTGCCATGGAGTCCACCCTTCAAAGCAGCCATTTTCTCTAGGGGAGCTGATCTCTGTCAGCTGGAGATCAACTGTAAAAGCGGGAGATCCCCAGGCCCCACCTGGAGGCTGGCAGCCCTATCAGGGGATGGAGCAGGGAAGAAGGAAGTTCAGGGGCATGGCAACCAGTGTTCCCTCTGAGCTGAGTGAGTGTGAGCTGGCTCACAGGTCTTTTTAGCCTCCGGCTCACACCTCTTTGTCCTAGCTCAGGAAGGATGTGGCTCCAGAGCAAACTAGTTTAGACTCGCTGGCTCACAGCTTTAAGGCCAGTAGCTCACAAAGTAGAATTTTGGCTCACAGGCCCCGCAGTTTAGAGGGAGCATTGATTGTAACCATTGTTCCCTCTAAGCTGAGTGAGTGTGAGCTGGGTCATAGGTCTTTTTAGCCTCCGGCTCACACCTCTTTGCCCTAGCTCAGGAAGGATGTGGCTCCAGAGCAAACTAGTTTATGCCACAGCTAGGGTGGCCAAGTCTCTGTTGGAAAATACCTGGAGACTTTGGAGGTGGATCCAGGAGTGGGTGGGGTTTGGGGAGGGGAGAGGGCTCAGTATGGTACGATGCCATAGAATCTACCCTTCAAAGCAGCCATTTTCTCTAGGGGAGCTGGTCTCTGTCAGCTGGAGATCGGTTGTAAAAGCAGGAGATCCCCAGGCCCCACCTGGAGGGTGGCAACCCTAGCAGCAGCTGACTCGCTGGCCCACAGCTTTAAGGCCAGTAGCTCACAAAGTAGAATTTTGGCTCACAGGCCCCGCAGTTTAGAGGGAGCATTGATGGTAACCAGTGTTCCCTCTAAGCTGAGTGAGAGTGAGCCGGCTCATGGGTTTTTTTACACTTTGGCTCGCACCTTTTTGTCCTAGCTCAGGCAGGATGTGGCTCCAGAGCAAACTGATTTATCCAGTGGCCAAATCGCCGGCTCACGACTTTAAGGTCAGTAGCTCACAAAGTAGAATTTTGGCTCCCGGGACTCCACAGCTTAGAGGGAGCATTGATCAGTGAAGCAGGGTCAGTGAAGCAGGCGAGGCGATAAGCGCACCATGAGAACAGGGCGGGTTAGACGTTCCACAGACATGAGGCCTTCCCGGGGAAGGAACCACCTCCCGCCTGGGGGATGGCAGCATTAGCTGACAGCAGGTTGATAGGAGCGAAGGCATTCCTTTTGAGAAGTCCCTTTTCAGCTGTTCCTACCTTGTGACAAGGTGGGCTATCCAAACAAAATTAGTAGGTAGTAAATATTTCCCTCCCTATGTACATAATCAGACTATTAGTCCATCAAGGACAGCATTGTCTACTCTGATTGGCCGTGGCTTTCTAGAGTCTTGGGTAGAAGTCTTTTACATCATCAACTACTTGATCCTTTTAACTGGAGATGCCGGGGACTGAACCTGGGACCTTCTGCCAGAGCCAGTTTGGTGTAATGGTTAAGTGCGCGGACTCTAACCTGGGAGAACCGGGTTTGATTCCCCGCTTCTCCACTTGCACCTGTCTGGATGGCCTTGGGCAAGCCATAGCTCTGGACCAGCTGTTCCCTCAAGGACAGCTTGGGAAAGAGCTCTCTCAGCCCCACCTACCTCACAGGGTGTCTGTTGTGGGGCAGGGAAGGGAAAAGGAGTTTGTAAGCCGCTCTGAGACTCCCTTGGGGAGTGGAGGGCGGGGTATAAATTCAATCTCTCTTCTTCTTCTGCATGCCCAGCAGATGTTCTACCACCGAGCCACACTCCGTCCCCATTCAAGTCCGTAGCTTTCTTGAACTGGCGTTGCTGACTTGTGTTGCTCTTTCCTTTTCCTTTCTTTTCTTTTTTGCCAGGATGCATTCTAGCACGAAACCTCCGCTAGGAGGGATGAATCCAGCCAAAGGGGACCGGGTGGGTAGTTTGAGGGTGGATGGACAGCTTTTCGACTGTCCCCGCTGTAAATGGGATCTAGGCCAGTCTCTCAACAAAGCTCCCCAAGGTGCTGAAGCTGGTGGGCAGAATAAAAAGAAATCCAGAAAATACCAGCGTTGTATGGCGCGTAGAACGCTGGAATGGAAGGAGCTGCTGAGACGCACGTTGGAAGAAGAGACCCTGTGCGTGGCATCAGAGCTCTCCAAGACCTGCGAGATGCAGGGCCGGGAAGCCAGCCAGTTGACCAAGGAGGAGGTGGAGAATGATCACAGCACGCTCTGTCCAGCCATGTCGGTTCCATCGCCAGGAACGATCGGGCGATGTTCATCTTCCCAAGATCTTACGAAGGCGGTACCCTTTCCGTGTAGCTCTGCTTCAGACGCGGATGCTCTCCCTTTTCTCAAACCCAAGTCTAAGAAGCCGGTGGCCATGGACTGTGAAATGGTGGGCACAGGTCCTGCTGGGAAAGTGAGTGAGCTGGCTCGCTGCTCAGTGGTGAACTACGATGGCGATGTGGTGTATGACAAGTACATCCGGCCACAGCTTCCAGTTGTGGATTACAGGACTCGGTGGAGTGGGATCACCTGGCGGCACTTGGAGAAGGCGACTCCTTTCATGAAAGCTCGGGCAGAGGTGAGAGCGTGAGTTTGTCCCAGAGCTACAGTTGCTAGAACTCTTTTATTATGACGTACCAAGGTTTGCCGCCATGTCCTGGACAGCCCAGGCTAGCTTGGTCTTGTCAGATCTTGGAAACTAAGCAGGCTTGGCCTTGGTTAGTATTTGGATGGGTTGTGACATGGAGGAAGGAAATGGCAAAACACCCCTGAATGTCTCTTGCCCTGAAAACCCTACGGGGTCGCCATAGGTCAACTGTGACTTGATGGCACTTTCCACCACTAGCTAGGTTCACTAACTGTGAGCTGGAGGCTAAAAAACTGTGAGCCAGCTCACACGAACTCGGCTTAGAGGGAACACTGCTCTCAAGGGTCACTAACTGCTACAAGAACAAAGTGCCTCCCCTTTTTAGGAGGTTTACTGTCTGTGGTTTACCGTCTCTGTCCCCTTTTGATTTGTCTTGAGAAGATCATCTTGGTTCGGGGGGGGCGGGTCTGCTGGATAGCGGCTGCTTCTTTGGTGTAGTGGTTAAGTGCGTGGACTCTAATCTGGGAGAACCAGGTTTGATTCCCCACTCCTCCACTTGCACCTGGCTGGATGACCTTGGGCAAGCCATAGCTCTGTCCCAGCTGTTCCCTCAAGGACAGCTTGGGAAAGAGCTCTCTCAGCCCCACCTACCTCCCAGGGTGTCTGTTGTGGGGAGGGGAAGGGAAAAGGAGTTTGTAAGCCGCTCTGAGACTCCCTTGGGGAGTGGAGGGCGGGGTATAAATCCAATCTTTTCTCTTCTTCTTCTTGCTTTCTGTCCTTTTGGATTTCACAGAGGATTTTCTCCTAGGCCATATTGGCTAGTATCTGTGTCCTTTTAAAAATAATCCATTCAAGGCTGCCATTTGAGGGGCACGGACATGAGAAATGGGCCTAGTGTGACATGGTACACTACGATACACTACAATTTTACAGCACTGGTTACCAATTCTTATAAGCCGCCCTTCGCCTGTTCGCGGGGAGGGTGGGGTATAAAATAAATAAATAAATGGTAAACCACTGCGCCGTGCTGGCTTTCACTTAAATCTTAAAAGATAAGGCGCACGTTTTCATCACACCTGCCCAAATCTTGCCCTACGGTGGACTGACAGCCTTTCCACCCTTGCAGGTCCTGCAGATTTTAAAAGACAAAATTGTGGTGGGACACGCCATTCACAACGATTTCCGAGCCCTGAAGTATTTCCATCCCCGAGAATGGACGCGTGACACTAGCCAGTGCCCCCTCCTGAGGGGGAAGGGGGGACTGCCCCTGAAAGCCGGCGTCTCTCTCAAGAGCCTAGCCGAGAAGCTGCTGCACAAACAGATTCAGGTAATCTTCCTTTACTGCTTCGCGCCCACACGCTCGTCGTTTGATCGTTCAGTGCCCAGTGTAGGCTTGCATGTATGAACGGGCCGTCACAGCTTCGGTGGCCTCCCATCCTCTTCAGTACCCAGCACAAACTCCTTTTGAGCTCTCTGCCGTCTCGCCCTGCGCTGTCTCCCCAGCCCTTGCTTCCCAGCATGACTCCCGCTTGTCATCTCCCTATCCTCATCCAGCAAAAGTTCTCATGTCAGACAGTGAGGGATGTGGCAAGAAGTCTAGTTAAGCCAAGTGGCCAGTACACAGCAGATCTGAAGTAGGCAAATGAGTTTATTGGGTACAGCAGAAACACTTGGGGTCAGCATCCATAAAAGGCTATCTACGGTAGGTCAAGGACAAGGCTATCTACGGTAGGTCAAGAAGCTAGTATTGTCTACTCAGACCGGCAGCGGCTCTCCAGGGTTTCAGGTGGAGGCCTTTCACATCAACCAGTGGCCAGATCCTTTTAGGGGGTATTGCCAGGGATTGAATTTAAGACCTTCTGCATGTCAAGTAGATGCTCTACCATAGAGCCATGGCCTCTCCCCAGAGTTCCCACATGTCTTAGCCTTCAAAGCAAGGGGCTTTTTATCTCCAGGCCGGGTCCTATCCAGTCAGCTGATACCTGCAGCTTCATTTGGGCCTTTGCAGCTAAACACACATTAGCAGGCAACTGGAAAAAACCCCTCCAGCCCACCAATTTCCACGTGGCTAGCCAAGGTATGGGACTATTTTATATTTGATAAAATAACTGAAAGAACAGGAAATCTTTATGGAAACGACACCCGCAAAAACCCAGTGCTCAAATGGTACCCCATCATCGACAAACACTCTGAAAGTAAAGATGTGACACTCCCAAAATCTTGGGCAAACAACTCCTCCATATATCTCTTCTTATAAGGAGTAAACCCACCTTTTCTCAGCTTAGTTCCAAGACTGGTCACTGATGTCCGATATAAACAGTCGTAACTCTAGAGTTAACCTTAGTTTAATGTGACGGGAATGTTTAAGAATTGCTGTAATACAAGCTAAGTCTTTAACTTTGTATTCCAATATATTATTAAGAATCTCCAATATTTAACGCACTCTTTACTGCTTGTACCCTTTGAATCCCTTCAATAAAGGAGGGGGGGGGAAGAATTTGGGCCTTTCCTGATAGGGTGTGCTTTCTCGGGTAGCATCTGAGGGCGTGTGAAGATGGGCACAGCAACTCTTCCTGAAGGTTCTGTATGTACATTTACATGGGGTTAAGCCCCCTTTGATGGGGCTGCAGTGGCTCAGGTGGTTAAAGTCGCTGAACTGCAGACCAGAAGGTCGGTAGTTCAGCAGTTCGAGACCCGGGTGCTGCATGACGGAGTGAGCTCCCATTTCTGGTCCCAGCTCCTGCCGACCTAGCAGTTCGAAAGCAAGAAATTGCCAGTAGATAAATAGGTACCGCCTCGGTGGGAAGGTAACAGCGTTCCGTGCACCTCGGCGTCTAGTCACGCCGGCCACATGACCACGGAAACGTCTTCGGACAGCGCATGGCTCTTTGGCTTGGAAACGGAGATGAGCGCCGCATCCCTAGAGTCGGATTCGACTGGCTTTCGAGCAGGGGAAAGCTTTGCCGTAAGCCCCTTTGAGTAAAATGTCCACAGGTTGCGTTGTGAGTTCCACTGTGCTCAGCACGACGTACTGTTAGCGCTTAGGGTTGTGCTGCCAGGGTGTGGAGTAAATGACAATAGTCAGTAGTCAGCTTGAGGTGTGCTGAATGGTGGTGGATTTTAAGGACTGGGACTTTGTTTTCAGAGCGCGGTTGTTTTTCCTCTTCCTCCTGCTAGGTGAGCAAAAGGGGGCACTCGTCAGTAGAAGATGCTCAGGCCTGCATGGAACTGTACAGATTGGTGGAGACACACTGGGAGAAGGACGTGACTGACCGACTGTCCACAAGTCCTCCCAGCAGCCCTCCGGATAACGGCACCGATGATGGCCACTACATGGACGATCAGTATTGGCCTGAGGATCTCAACCTGGACTGCAAATGAAGGCTCAGTCTTGAGGGAGGGAGGGAGCTTTGGTCATTTAAGGAAGACCTATTGGATTTGGAAGCTGTCTGCTCTGACAGCCAGTTTGGTGTGGTGGTTAAGTGCCCGGACTCTAATCTGGGAGAAGCGGGTTTGGTTCCCCACTCCTCCACTTGCACCTGGCTGGATGACCTTGGGCAAGCCAGAGCTCTGTACCAGCTGTTCCCTCAAGGACAGCTTGGGAAAGAGCTCTCTCAGCCCCACCTACCTCACAGGGTGTCTGTTGTGGGGAGGGGAAGGGAAAGGAGTTTGTAAGCCGCTCTGAGACTCCAAGTGAGTGAAGGGCAGGATATAAATCCAATCTCCTCCTCCTCTTCCTCCTCCTCCTCCTCTTCTTCTTCTTCTTCGTTGCTTTGGGGACCATGGATGAAGCCTCAGGACTTGGTCCTCAGAAGTTTGGTACCACTGTAGTAGCTATGGGAGGGGAATAGATTTGAACCTTTATTTAATGATATTCCAGCTTCCTCTAGCTCTCGCCTGGATAGCCAGATCGTGGACGCTAAGCAGGGTTGGCCCTGATTAGTATTTGGGTGGGAGACCTCCAAGGAAGCCCAGGGTTGCGACACAGAGGCAGACAGCAATGAACCACCTCTGCAAGTGTCTCGCCTTGAAGCCCTTCCAGGGTTGCCAAAAGTCAGCTACAACTGGACGGCACTCTCCACCGCCTGTCGTATTGTATCGTTCATCGAATGTCTTCTCCTGCCGGTTGTGTCGACTCACTCTTGTGAAACCTGCCTAGAGTCCCAAGTGTGAAAAAGCAGATTATAATATAAATAACAATAAATGAATAAATACCACTTTAATTGGAGTGTATAAACTTTATGAGGGGGGGAAGCCTCTGATAAGGAGGGCTTCTGCAATCCTTGTTTGATCAAAGAGCCCTGTTGGAGGGTTGCCAGTTTGGTGTAGTGGTTAAGTGCGCGGACTCTAATCTGGGAGAACCGGGTTTGATTCCCCGCTCCTCCACTTGCACCTGGCTGGATGACCTTGGGCAAGCCATAGCTCTGGACCAGCTGTTCTCTCAAGGACAGCTTGGGAAAGAGCTCTCTCAGCCCCACCTACCTCACAGGGTGTCTGTTGTGGGGAGGGGAAGGGAAAGGAGTTTGTAAGCTGCTCTGAGACTCCATGTGAGTGAAGGGCAGGATATAAATCCAATCTCTTCTCTCTTCTTCTTTCTGTTCTTTTAAGAAGGAGCCTGTGTCAGCCTCCTGGGTTGGTCCCTTTCTTTCCTTGGGTGCAGTCAATGAAATGGCTGAGCAGTCAGTTTAGGACGGATCAAAGGAAGCACTTCTTCGCCCAAAGAGTGAGTAACACATGGAATTCACTGCCGTAGGAGGTGGCGGCGGCTACAAGCATGGACGGCCTCAAGAGGGAATTGGATAAACATCTGTAGCAGAGGTCCATCAGTGGCTATTAGCCACAAAGTATAGATAGGAACTCTCGGCCTGGGGCAAGTGATGCCCTGTATTCTTGGTGCTTGGGGGGAGGCAACCATGGGAGGCCTAGTGTCCTGGCCCCACTCGCGGACCTCCTGGTGTTTTTGGCCACTGTGTGACAAAAGAGTGTTGGACTGGATGGGCCACTGGCCTGATCCAGCATTGGCTTCTCTGATGTTCTTATGTACTGTTTATGCTCTAGAGCAGAGGGTGGTCCCAGGGCGCCATATGGCCCACAGCTGCCTACAAAGGGCCTTTTCCTTCTGACACAGATGTCCGTCCGTCCGTCCCCCCGCTTTTTCCTTCCAGAATGAGTGGCCCAGTGGTGAGATGCTGCATGGAGGCAGCCCAGGTCTACAGAGGCTGGAGAGAGCTCCTGGGGTGGGGTGGGGGGACCCTGGGAGCAGCTCTTGGGTTGTAGGCTGCTGATCTCTACCCTAGAGGCCTGTTTAGAAATGCAGTGTCTAATTGCAACGGTGTGCATGGAATGAGCCCCTGATGCGCCCCTTAACTTATTGCTGCAGAACTGCATGTGGAGGACTCTTAATAGTGAGTGAGCGTGTGTCTGTCAGGCTGTGGTTAGTTCCCATAGTGTGTTTCCTTGGTGCGCGGTTAGTCCTAACCCTCCCCAAGGACCCATTCACAGGAAGAAATGCAACACTGACAGATCAGGGACGCACCCAGCGGGGGTTCTCCTGACTGTAGCAGCTGAGATGGGGATTACATCTTTGGTTTATGGGAGGGGCTACCACATCTGACCTCTTCTGTGGTTGATTGATTCACCCGTTAGCAGTTTCCTTGCACGTGCCACGCCAGAAGGAGGTTGCGTCTGATTGGGCGCTCACATTAAATATTGCACCAGCCAGCCATAACAGCTTATTTGTACAAATGGAAGCAAGGGTTGTAAAACTGTGCCAGGACAGCATGGCTTTTAGGCTAAGGGCAGGGGCGTTGTTTAGTTGAGTGTTTAGCTGAGTTAGGGAGAATAGCCTTCCTTGCATGTAACAGGAGCCTAGTCATTTCCCCACGGTGCTCGTTTTCCTTGTGCATGAGGGTGGGGGGGGGGGGAGGCTTTTTTGGGTAGCGTTCAACTGTGCCTGTACCCCCTCCAGTCTGAAATGGTATGGGCCAAGGCTAGTTTCACTGCCCATCTGCTGCACGTGACAACCAAGGCAAAGATTTGGCTTTCACGTAACTTGGCCTTGGTGATGCAAAGAGCGTTCTGCAACTTGTCATTCAGCACTCCCCACCCGCTGCCTAGTGGCTGGTTCCTAGGTGGGGGTCTTGATACTTCTTTCCCTAGATGTGGCAGATTCTTTCCCCCCACACACAGTGTCAAGGCTCCTTGTGCTGCTGACTGCTGGAATACTTGCCTCCTTGGCAAGATTTCTTCAGAATCTCCTATAATCTCCTATTATTTTGGCTGGCTGGAGCCTCTGCTTTTAGCATCTGCAGAGCTGGCTCAAGTACAAGACCGCATGTTGGACGATTCCGCAGGGACATCTAGGTAGCACAGGAGTTGCTGAATCTTAGAGCCTCTCTGCCATCCGTCGAGGCGGCCCGGCACAGTGGTGCAAAGAAGGAAGCAGCCCGCTCTGCCCCCAAGCACAAGCCGTGGATTGCTTTTGATGTGGTTTCCAACTGGCTAGTCTTAACAGAAAGCACACCTGACTTACCGTAACACTGCCAGCTGGCATGGGAGCGGGCTGGACCCTTCTTGACAAACGAGACTCCTTGGTGGGGCGAGTGGCGGACAAGCTGCCTGCAAAGCCACCAGCCAAATGTGTCCCGGCTGCAGCTGTTGGGCCAACAGGTTCTTCTGTTCCCTTTGCTGGAAGGTGTGGTTCATCCAACACTCTAAAGTGCTTTCTGCTCCCCACCCCACCCCACCCCGGGCTTGGCCTCTGTACCTCATAACTTGCAGCAGGGTCTGGTGTGGGTGAAAGAAACACGGCAAAAAAGTTGAGCAAGACTGGGCTGGCTTCCTTTGGAGGTCCTTTTGAGATTTGCTTTGCCAGATGTCCATTCTGTATTGGGACATAACCTTAGACTTTTGACTGCTGCTGCCTCCCTATCTAGACACAACGGTTTATCAGTTCTCAGTAATGTTATGACAGTGG
The DNA here is from genome assembly GCA_029233225.1 of Lepidodactylus listeri. Classification (NCBI taxonomy): domain Eukaryota; kingdom Metazoa; phylum Chordata; class Lepidosauria; order Squamata; family Gekkonidae; genus Lepidodactylus; species Lepidodactylus listeri. The sequence goes on from JARCFY010000021.1 coordinate 16,546,514, forward strand.
GACCACAACACCGCTACCAGCTCCAAGGGCCCCAGCTGTCAAGACGCAGAAAGGCACGCACAAACGCCCCCAAATGGAAGCAAACTTGGTTATTATGGAGCAAAGAGATTCTTGTTGCAGCTGTATTTAAAAGTGCTGGTAATGACACATCTTCCGCTGAAAGGGTCATTTGGGGTTTGCACAAACCCAGACCGCCTTTGAGTTTGTTACTGCATGCAGGGAAACAAATGGCGATGAGTTGCCTAGATTCACCCCTTCACACCACAAATACTTATTTCTTAACAAAAGGCGAGGGTTGCATTTTGGAATGCGCCCCTGTTTCAAAAACAACCTGCATATGGAAAGCAAGCAGCGGATGGGGTTAAGTGTCCTGTTATGCCAACTTTCATGTTTGCAGAAATAAGGAGGGTTTTCCCCCTGCAACGGAAACTCCTGCTGCCTGCAGTGGGGCAGTCCATCCTATCACCTCATTCTCCTGCATGTGTGAAGTAGGCTTAAGAGGGTTTTCCTCTGTTCCGATGTCAACCGGATGCTAAGTTCATGGGCAGTTTTTATGGCCCTTGTTCCAAAATTGGAGAATTTCTTCATGGCAGGTTCTAATAACTTAGTACGCCAATGACATGCAGATAATTCTGTGCAGGGCTCATTTCGTAGCAGGAGCTCCTTTGCATATTAGGCCACGCACCCCTGATGTAGCCAATCCTCCAAGAGCTTGCAGTAGCCCCTGTAAGAAGAGCTCTGTAAGCTCTCGGAGGATTGGCTACATCAGGAGTGTGTGGCCTAATATGCAAAGGAGCTCCTGCTACAAAATGAGCCCTGATTCTGTGTGCCTTTACATTAAATTACATTGGTGCTGTTGCCTCTATTTAGAATATTTGTTGACTTGGGGGGCTTTATCAGCTGGGAGCAGCTGGGCCTCTTGTTCCCCCTAAAAAATTAAGCACCAGGGTGTGGCGTCCAATACACACGCATGTTCATCTCCCGGTGACATGAGATGGACAAGCAGTTTGTTGAAAGTATGAGTGAGCCTCCACAAATCAAAACTCTACAGACAGCTTTCGAGTGGCTTGAAAAGACCTCATTTTTGCAGCCACGTGACTTGGTTACATTCAGGGAAGGATCGCCTTGTCGGAACAAACCAAGCTGTCCCGTCTTTTCCAGTATTTTGTTGTTACCAGCCAGGTTCTCCCGAGAAGCCACAGTCAACGGACCTCCCAATCATTGGTTCCCAGCTACTTTTACTCCAAGGTATTCTGCCTCTGAGTAGGGAAGGTCCATTTACCATTTATCTTGAGAGACTTACCCTCTGGGAATTTGTCTGATCCTCTGTTGGTTTCATCACATCTTGGAGCAGTAAGTTCCATGAGTCAAGTCTGTGTTGTGTCGATAGGTACTTTCCTTCTCGCTTGTTCCGAATCTCTGCCCAATCGGTTTGACTGGATGAGCCCCCAAGTTCTAATACTGGCTCCACAGCTATTATATCTCCTTAGAGAACATTTTAATGAACCAATGGTGAAATGAGGGGCAGCCTGTCTACCAGACAGCCCGAAATAATCGCCAAGGGCACTGGAGAGGCACCAAGCAGCCCTGTCGCCAGTTGAGTGGTGCTGGAAGGAGACCCAGGTGGCTGCTGGAGGCTGGAATGGAGCAGTGCTCATGGGTCAGTGGAACCATTCTGCCACATATATACATACCAAAGTAGCTTCAGGTATCTGGAGAAGTGAGCAGCGACTCACAAAAGCTCCTCCCCGGCCACAAATGTTAGTCTTGAAGGTGCTCCTGGACTCTAGCTCTTTTCTACTTCTGCAGACAGACTAACATGGCTACTCATCTTGACCTACATCTCTGTGAGTCAACCTTAGCCTCAAGTTTGTGACCAGAGACGCAGGGCCTTCATCACGAGCATGATGTTGCTGGCATTGTCAAACAGGTATCTCTGACTGAAGACTAATCACATTCCAGGCAGGGAGCAAGTTTGGTGTAGTGGTTAAGTGCGCGGACTCTAATCTGGGAGAACCGGGTTTGATTCCCCACTCCTCCACTTGCACCTGGCTGGATGAACTTGGGCAAGCCATAGCTCTGTGCCAGCTGTTCTCTCAAGGACAGCTTGGGAAAAAGCTCTCTCAGCCCCACCTACCTCACAGGGTGTCTGTTGTGGGGAAGGGAGGGGAAAGGAGTTTGTAAGCCGCTCTGAGACTCTTAAGTGAGTGAAGGGTGGGGTATAAATCTAATCTCTTCTTCTTCTACAAGAGCAATGAAGGTGCTAGCAGAGGCAAGAGGAGAAAGAACTTAATTTTCCCTCTGGCAAATATTGCATGATGTAGTCCCTGGGAAAACGTGAAGATCTTTGCAACAGAAGCACTTTGGAGAGTGAAGACTCAGTCGCAGTACTTCCGTGTGAAGAAGTCCCTGTGCTTAGAGAGTCAGAGGGAGGAGAGTTGGTTTTTATATCCTACTTTTCACTACCCGAAGGAGTCTCGGAGTGGCTTACAATCTCCTTCCCTTCCTCCCCCCACAGAAACCCTGTGGGGTAGGTGGGTCTAAGAGCAGGGGTCCTTTCGAGCAGGAGCTCAGGGGAGTGCAGCTCCGGGAGTTGGTGCCAGCCCCCCCCCCCCGGGGGAATGCCTGCTTGTGTCATGGCTGCAGCAAAATGACCCCGTCCCCTGGAAAGGTCCTTGTTCCTCCGACCAGCCTTCTGAAGGCTTCAGCCACCACTGAAGCTATCCTCCCAGAAGAGTGGTATTTCTGAGGCTTGGATTAGTAGCTGTCCCCTCTCTGCCAGCTCACTCTTTCTTTCTTCCTTCCTTCCTTTCTTTTTTTCTTTCTTTCTTTCTTCTCTGTCTCTTTCTTTCTCTCTCTCTCTCTTTCTTTCTCTCTCTCTCTCTCTGTCTCTGTTCTTTCTGTCTTGCTTTCTGATATACTTCTGGTGATCAGGGGGCATGGCATATGCAAATAAGTTATGCAAATGAGTTATGCTAATGAGCTCCTGCACCTCTTTTTCTATGAAATGACCCCTGTCTAAGAGACTCTGAGAGAACTGTGACTGACCCAAGGTCACCCAGCTGGCTTCAGGTGGAGGAGTGAAGAATCAAACCCATTTCTCCAGATTAGAGTCTGCTGCTCTTAACCACGACACCAAACTGGCTCTCTTAAGTATGTCAAGGGGAAAAAAGCTAAGCAAGTAAATCTCTTCCTGACATCTAGTTTTCTATGTGCAGGGATTTCTTTTCTGTGGAAGTCATTCAGCTCTGTGGTTCCTCGCCTGGAGTCAAAATATTTTTACCATTTTTACCACCTCATACCTAGTTTGTGTGGACGGGGTTTTAGGTTTGTGAGGGGAAATCTCTGGTTTTATATGAAATTGTGCATTGTTTTTAAAAGCAGATGTGTTTCTGGCGCAAAGATCAGTGCTGCACATTCAGTATTCTAGTATTTGTCGCCTCGCTCTTGACTCTGTTGTTTTCCCCACGGCACATGACTAAGTCTCCAGCGAGGTTACCCCAGCTGTCTGATCTTCAAAGCTGCTTTTTATGGAAATCTTTTTAGAGGTGGCTGAAAGACTTCGTTCCTTGCTCCCATTAAGCAATGCATTTTCCCTCCAGCAGTCATCTAATGTGGTTGTGGAAATTGCTGTTGCCTGCCTTGCAGCAAAACAACTCGTTGAGGAAAAGCAGGGAGACGAAATGCCAGCAACAAGGATGATTGTTTTAAATAAGCGACTCAATGATGGGTGCCTTCCAAAGGAAGAGGCTAAGGAAGGGGTTGCAGAACCCTTTTGCCCAGAAAATGGGGCAGTTGAATGTGAGCCACCCTTGAAGGAAGAGGCCTGGAACATACAATGGTCTGGATTCGGCAGGAGGCCGCAGTCTGATAGAAAAGGCCCATTGCCAGTAGAGGTTCTGTTGGTGCTCAAAATGGAATTTTGAGAATATTCAAAGCCTGTTGAGTTGTCATCTGTTTAGGTCCTGGATTTAAAGTTTGACATGCACACCTGTAATTTAGACTCTTGGCCCGTGAAGACCCCTTCTCCGAGTCTTGTAGTAGATCAAAATCGGCTCCCTGGATTTGGCAGCCAATGACAAGTTTTCAGTATTGCAACAATAAGTTTACGGCGTCACGTCCAGTTAGCAGAAGGGCCGCCGTACTCTGGGCCAGTGGTCGTTTCCAAACAACCCTCAAGAGAGCCAGTTTGGTGTAGTGGTTAAGTGTGCGGATTCTAATCTGGGAGAACCGGGTTTGATTCCCCGCTCTTCCACTTGCACCTGCTGGATGACCTTGGGCGAGCAATAGTTCTGGCACAGCTGTTCTCTCAAGGACAGCTTGGGAAAGAGCTCTCTCGGCCTCCCCTACCTCACAGGGTGTCTGTTGTGGGGAGGGGAAGGGAAAGGGGTTTGTAAGCCGCTCTGAGACTCCAAGTGAGTGAAGGGCGGGATATAAATCCAATCTCTTCTCCTCTTCTTCTTCAAGAGTAGCTCTATATGCAGTGCACTGCATTACTCAAGCCTTTACACTTTTTCACCAACTCAAGGGAAGTTGGGTGACTAGATAACAGGCTAAACAGAAGAACAAAATGTGCTAAAGAGAACTTTTCATTGAGGTTGAGTGAGAGAAAATTTGAGAATCAAAGATATTTGTCATAGAGAAAATCGGAAGCCTCTCTTCACTGTACGTATTCTTTCTTCTTTGTTCCTGCTGTTTTTTGTTGCCTGTTTGTTCTATGTTCAATTAAAAAAAAATTAAAGATCAAAATGTGCTAAATGTTGCTGCATGTCAGCTGTCAAATACTGTTGACATATCCTGACAGCCGCTGCATGTTGTCAAGAGCTATCAAATGCTGATTGGCAACTGGCTGATATTGTCAGTTACTGTCAGCTCCCGAAAAGCCAAATGCTAACAATGAATATTAAACACCCTAGAGAAGGGTATTGATACTTGCGGAGGATGATTTTAGGAAGCAAATATATTTCAGCTCAAGCTTGAAGAGATGCGAAGACAAAATGTGCCTGCTCTCCGAAGTACAAGAAATCCTGCTTCAGGAAAAGTGCATTACAATTGTTATTGGAGAAGTGACAATTTTGCATGTCCGGTTGGGGGGGAGGTGATAATGGATCGCCTTATTGGAACAGTGGGGCGCGCCATTGCGTTCCTGTCACCCTGCTGGGCCTTCTGATTAGTGAGCATTTTTTGGAAAGGCAGCTTTTCTCAGCGCTGCAGCAAAGTGGTATGAAAAGCTTCTTCTGCCATCCAAGGCTGAGGACAGACTGGCAATCTGAAGCGGAGGCAAAGCGGAGGGAACTGGAGCGGGGGGGAAAACCCACGGAGCTGGCCGTTCACACTGGCCAGAGCAATGCGGATCAGCGGCGATACGGAGCGTTCAGACTGCCACGGAGCGTTCAGACTGCCGCATAGCCAGCGCGCGCGGCTTGCGCACGCCGCTGCACTTTTTTTTGTTTTCCTTTGATGTTTTTTGCATGTGCGCACATGCGCATATGCGCAAAACTTTTTGCCGGTGCGTTCACACTTCCTCCGGATGCCTCCCGCTTCTTGCAGTTCACACTGTTTGGAAGCGGGAGGCATGCGGAGGAAGGCCCCTGAACACCGGGAAAAACCGGTGTCCGGGTAAAGCGGAAGGAAAGCGACTGGGAGACGGGTAAGTACGCAACGGAGCCGACGGGCAGATGCGCATGTCTGAACGGGCTCCTTTCCTCCGTTTGCGAAGCGTGCCTGCCCCGCTTTAGATTGCCAGTCTGTCCTCAGCCCAAGTTGCCATGTAGGTAGGTACTGAAAGGCAAACAGCAGCCCATGTTTCTAGTCCACGCTCTTTCCCACCATTGGAGGACATTCCCCAAATTTGCCTTTAGAGGAGTTCCTCCGTTCTAATGACTGATCCTTTTGTGATTTTGTTCTGGTCTGTGTTTGAGTCCTCTTGGACTGCGGTTTGATGAAGAGGTTTGTAAAACTAATTCTGGAGCTGGTACATGCAGTTTGACACCGCATGCAATTCGGTCACTCCTTTGCACACACACACACACACACACCCCATCACATTATTGATGTGCACATTTATAAAGCACTGCACAAAGAGAGAGAGAAAATCTTGATGTGATTGCATGAATGATACAAGAAGTTTGTGTGTCTGTGTTTTACTGGTGTGCTCCTGCACACTGGGGGGGGGGGGAACACACTCAAAGCAGTGTGATACAACCAGGGGTCCTTTCGAGCAGGAGCTCGGGGGAGCGCAGCTCCGGGAGTTGGTGCCAGCCCCCCCCCCCCAAGCGGGGGAATGCCTGCTTGTGTCATGGATGCAGCAAAATAACCCCGTCCCCTGGAAAGGTCCTTGTTCCTCTGACCAGCCTTCTGAAGGCTGAAGGCTCCGACCAGCCACCACTGAAGCTATCCTCCCAGAATAGTGGTATTTCTGGGGCTTGGATTAGTAACTGTCCCCTCTCTGCCAGCTCTTTCTTCCTTCCTTCCTTCCTTCCTTCCTTCCTTCCTTCCTTCCTTCCTTCCTTCCTTTTCCTTTCTTTTCCTTCCTTCCATCCTTCCTTCCTTCCTTCCTCTCTCTCTCTCCCTTCTTTCTTTCTTGCCTTCTGACATACTTCCGGTTATGTCAAGTGGTGTAGCATATGCAAATAAGTTATGCTAATGAGTTATGCTAATGAGCTCCTGCACCTCTTTTTCTACGAAATGACCCCTGGATACAACCATGCATACAATCACAACAAGAGTACTCTTTTGCCATGTTTAATTAATGAGCATGTGCACATGGAAAACACACAAGGATGGGGGAAAGAGGCAAATGAACTGAAAGGCAAACCGCTCATGTGCAATGTGAAATGTGGCCAGGGGATTTGAAATTTGGCCAGGAAAAATGACAGTGGAGGATGACTGATGTGTCACTGTCCCTTTGGAAACCAGACCAGATCATTTGCAAGTTCAAAATCTAGGAAGAAATAAAGAGAGTTTCAGAATCGCCCCTTGTCTTTAAGACCGTGACTTCATCCTATTGTATCTCTCTGTGCACACATCCTCTGATGTATGCTACGGATGCAACCTCGAGATATTATTTCCCAGGTAATGTTATTTTCACACAACTCTGGTTTTCAGAGGGAGCTGTCGCAAAAGCAAAAGGGGTCATTGTTTCTTTCCTTTTACGTTGAGCTGAGCAGATGGAAAACTCAGCTGGTGCTTCCCTATTTTTTACAGGTTTGCAAACTCAAGTTTTTAATAAGCGTACTGCTGGCATGGTGCATTAACAGGTAGTGCCTCAGTCAATACAATATGTATCCTGAACTGGATTTCTCAGAGGGTGCTTGACCCAAGTGTTGGGGAGATCAATGGCCACTGTTCAGAAAGACTTACAGAGGAGAGACTTTAAAACAATGGGAAGTTGTTATAAACAAAAACACAGAATGTCAAGGTTTAGGCAGTCACCCAGCGTTAGAACAATCTACTGTATGCTTAGAAAAAGAACCTGTGCTGCGCAAGCGCTGCTGCAAAGGGACATAATGCTTCTCTTTCAGTTATGTATCATAGCAGTTAGCTAACAGATTGTTCTTGATTTGAGCCGAAAAGAGGACTGGCAAGAAATGGTTCCATTTATCTGCAACTTATTTCTTTAGAAATTGGGAAGCTCAGCAAATAGCATGGGGAAATCCTCTGCTACATTCACTCTGCAAATTCAAAACCTTGAATCTTAGCATTTCCTTATAATGACAGTCAAAGACTGCAGAAAGGCGCCTGTTGAAAACGTAGCAAGGTCAAGGCTTCTGCGATCGGAAATACATAAGGTCTCTTAAGGAGGTCGGATAACGGATTTGGCTTTTGGGAGCGTGCATCTGGCCATGTTTCATTTTAAAATACCTTTTCAGCCACAGCTGATTGGTGACCCTGAAAAAAAAAATAGCTTAATGAAAACCCATATGTTGTGTACTAAGACCACGATCGCATGGTCTCCCGTAATGGCGACCGCCACGTGGTCAGCGCACATGGTCAGAATCTACCTGAGCTTCGGCCAGGTAGAACAATAGCCAGTTGGATCCTGAGCGACCACCAATTACGAGCCTAGGTCTCCCGCTGGGGGACCTATGAACTACAACCACGGACTTAAGGTCCTATCAGGACCTGGGGGCGAGGTCGGGGCATTGTCTCCGGCCGGCATAAAAGAGGGCTCTGAGCCCAGGGTTTCCCATGTTCCATCTGACCCTCAATAAAGAGCTTTACTATGAAATCACTACCACTCGCCTCCCGACTCCAATACTTTCCACCGTAGAACTGAGCGAGTTGTTCAGTCTCTGTTATGTTCTGTGCACGATTTTCTAGCTTGACCTTTAAGACTCCCTAGTGTCAGTTTACTTCCTGGATGTACTTCCTGGATGTACCCTGCGACATGTCTGGGCATGTCTCCTGTGATGCCAAGTGATACCAGCCTGAGCTTCAGCCCCAGAGAACAATGGATCCTCGGGTCCTGACTGTTTCCCTGTCAGAGGCTTAGGATATTCAAATGGACCTATGATAGCCTCTGGCGGGAACCTAATCCCTGTGTACCCAATCCCCCGTGTTTGTGGGGGGGGGAATTGGGGGTGCGGTAGGGTTGCCAAGTCTTCGGAACTCACCAGCGGGGGGGAGTCCTCCTCCGGCCAGAAGTTCCTCCTGGCGCGCGCGCTTTGCGCATGCGCCCAGCGACATCACCAGAAGTGACGTCAGCACGTTGGTGTCAGAATCTGCTGATTCAGACAAAGTATTTCTCTTGCTTACAGCCATGTTTCAGATATGTTCTCTGTGTTTGCTGCTTTGCTTTTTATAGTACTGTATGTGTGCTAGCTGCCCTCATGAACACCTATCATGTAACCCTCATCCTGGCCAGTATGTATTAGCATGTATGTAGAATATGTGACCCCAGGTTTATGACCCTGACCAGGCCTGGTTTGTGTAACTGTCAGAGTGGGAGGATGTCAACTTCAAAGTATGGGAACAATGGGCCTCTCACACTCCTACCTCCGCATTCCATTCATCTCGGCTGAGACTCCAAGGGAGGACAAGTCTCATCTCTTATCAACGTGCGAAAGCCTCGAAGCCATGGATTGTTATGTGAACTGGTAACATCTGAAGGGTCTGGTTTGGAAGGGGAAATTTACAACTTGACACCTCACTTTCTTTCCTGTGGGAAGCAAACGGCCAGAGCCCCTTTTTGCCCGCCGTTTTTCCCTTGTAGTGATTGGCTACCTATGGGTAATTCAAACTGCTTAGAAAGGTATAATAGACCCGCTTCTGTCATCTGTGTTATCTCTGACAATAATCCGAGAAGCTGTACCAAGGTAGAGATTGGAAATAAAGAACTGTGTTTCATCAACAAAGATGGTATCATAGAGTTTTGGGGCAATTGCCAGAGCGTCGCCCTGGCAACGCCCCCAACGTGCTGACGTCACTTCCGGTGACTTCATTACATTGTCCTCGCTGGACGACTTTGGGGGTGGGGTTCCCCCCGCCAGCCAAATGCTGGCCGGTGGATCGGGAACCCCTTTAGCGGGGGATCCCCCGCCCCCCGGGCTGACTTGGCAGCCCTAGGGTGCGGTTTACCTGTAACTATAATCAGGCTCCCTGACCACTCTCTCTCTCATTCTTGTTCCTGACCTCCAAATAAACTCGACATGCTGAAAATCACTTCACCGGCCTCCCGAGTCCAGCATGCTTCAGTCCCATTCGGCAAAGAAGTTCTTCTCGGCCACGGGGCAGAACAGAGCAGGCTGGAGGCCAATCCCTGAAAAAAATACAAGCCTGGCCTCATTCCAGGGTTGTATTAAACGTTGAGGGAGAAGGATACGACAGGGACACCCTTTTCCAATCCATAGAGTGGATCCCAGTTGGGATGAAAACCAGAGGTTGATGTAGGTCACGATTGGTTTAAGAATAGGAAAGGTTTTGTTTCTCTTCTCAGGAGCACCAGGTGCTGTGTTTGCTTGGCCTTTATCTCTAAGCCCATACTGACATACTGATTTGACTATAATTAGATCACCTGGGGAGATATGCCCTAGCAGTTCTATTTTATTTTTCATAACAGTGGCCTGGATGCTGGAGAAAGAGGGGGGGGGGGGGCTCTGACTATCAGAAGGACTCATGTGGGGATAAAAGCCGGAAGGGACAGGGGATTGAGCCAGATGGAGCAGAAAAGCTGGTAGGATCCAGAAATCCCAAACCTGCCAATGACAAATGAATAATATGTTGGGAATGTATGCGTTGCAAGGTCCAGATTCCAGTCATTATAGGGTTAATCTGTTTATCTTCGGTGCTATTGTTTAGACTGACCTGGAAGGAAACCTGGCAGACAGCCAATGCAAGAAAAGCTGGGGAATGTAAAGGAGTATTGATTGGTTAATGTATTCAGGTGATTTCCTTCTAGGGGTCAAGAAGAAGCAGATTCTTCATTGTTGTGTGTGACCATGTGTCTCTAGCAGTAGCAAGCAAGATGTAGCTTAGATATGTTTGTTTGCCTGTAGATTTCCCATGTACCTTTTCCACTTCTTTGTGTGTGTGTGTGTATCAAACCACAAAAGAAGATACAGCGATAACCACAGTAATGTACCAACAAAGGAAAAGCCACTGTTTAATGCAGATAATAAATCAGAAACAATATAAAGATGCATGCAATATAATATAATATATGTGTAATGAACAACCCAACAGGGTCTACGTGCAAAATATATAGGTCTCTCACATACAGAATATCTTCAAACAAAGACACACGATCTTCAGACGAAGGACAAAGATGCCGGCTTTGATCCTTCGTTTCGTCAAACATACACATAAAACCTCTTCTGAACAAGAAATCCAATTTCTGTTACATTCAAAGAAGATTATTCCAAAAGTAAGAGCATTGACGGGCAACCGATCCAAAAGGGACACAGCCTCACATATTCGGCACGCAGGGCTCATTTCGTAGCAGGAGCTCCTTTGCATATTAGGCCACCCCCCCCCCAATGTAGCCAATCCTCCAAGAGCTTACAGAGCTCTTCTTACAGGGGCTACTGTAAGCTCTTGGAGGATTGGCTACATCAGGGGGGGTGTGGCCTAATATGCAGAGGGGCTCCTGCTACGAAATGAGCCCTGGCCACGCTATACTCACATAGTCAGAGGTTTTATCACCAACACAACAATTTTTCCCCATTAAAATTATAATATGGTAAAGCAGAGGAGAGTGGTGATAAATGAAAAGGAGGGGGGAAGACATTTGTTTGAAGCATTCAGTGTTTTGGCTGTGACATGATGCAGTGGAGGTTCAGTCAGTGTTGTTTATTCGGTATATCACCAGCACAATTACAATCAATACAAAAAGAGTACTAATAAAATACATAAAATATCAAATCCTTAAATATAAAACTGCATTAAATCTACGTATATTAATTACAAAATTGCTAATACTCTAAATTTCTGCAATACTCTATCACCTGATATTCAACTGTTGGACAAATATTATAAAAGTTACACAATTCTACTCCCCATCTCCTAAATCTTCTGAATTCTTTTAAAATTGTCCTACATGTGCAGCACGTATTTTTTGAGCTATTGCTAAAAATTTGGCACAGTTTATTATAATCTGTGGAGCAGAATCAAATAATAGCTTCCTATAATGCCGTGGAGGTTAGTAAAACTCAGTTTCACCACAAGGTCATTGACACATTGGAAAGATTTATTTTCCACTGTTATATGTTTTTCTATTTGGCCCATAGGCGTCAACTTCAGGGGGGCTGGGGGGCTGGAGCCCCCCCCCCGAACTTTTCCAGGAAGTGCTGAGCCTCCCCGGGAGACAATGGCCTGTGATGTTTCTGGCCCAGCCCCAGCCCCCCCCCCCCCCCCCCCGAAATTGGAAGGTCTACGCCCTTGATTTGGACATATGAAATTTCTCAGAATAAAAAAAACAACATGAAAACATGGGGAGGGGGTGTTGTTTCTGAAGACTTTAGATGAATCGGCGTACCAGGAAACAAAGCTACGATGCTGCTCGCCCCCCCCCCCCCCCCAATTTCCTTGAAGTGATCTATTTTTCAGTGAAAGGGCAGGAATGAGGGCGGGTGGCCGGGCCAGAAAAGACCAGAATGCTAGATCAGGTCTTCCGACCATTCAGTCTGCAAAAGGCAGTCCACCCCCCCCCCCCCCCCGGGGAACTTTATATTGTGTTCTTCTAATTATTTCTGACTTCCTAAATTCTTTAAAAGGTTAGCTTTGCATAGGAGTGCAGTGCTCTAAGACCACAAAGAATATTAACTTGACTCCACCTAAAATATAAAAATGTGCTTTTGGGGGGTTGTGAAAGTGACAGATGGAGAGAGAGAATATTAAAACTTGAAACACATCATACCCTCCATTATCCAGGAAAAAGTAACTGGTTTATCATCCTTCCATGAGCCCTACAGAGGTCTCTCGAAAGATGTTGGAAGGCGCAAACAGAGTCAGTATATGGGGTGTAAAGGTTGGGAACAGGTGAGAATTGGTAAAAAAAATCGCTATTAACCCACGCTTTGATTACTGAACCTCTGCAGCCTTCTTAGCCTCTCCCTGTATGTATCCCAGCGAGCACTTCGATCGGGGTCCCAGAACCACCTGGTTCTTCCAAGGCCTAGAGAGGCCCGACTGGCGGCTACGAGGGCCAGGGCTTTCTCGGTGGTGGCCCCGCACTGGTGGAATGAGCTCCCGGAGAACATCAGGGCCCTGCGGGACCTTTCACAGTTCTGCAGGGCCTGCAAGATGGAGCTCTTCCGCCAGGCTTTCGAGTAGGGGCCACCTTGACCTTATAGCCCTGGCCCGATTATTGAAGATTGCCATCCAGACCATCGGCACCAAGTGGGAATCCAGTAGAGTGCCTGCTGACGCTGCCCAGATGGGGGAGAGGAAACGCCATCTTGCGCTGAAATTGTATAACTTATAATGTATGCTGTATGCTTTATATTGTGTTTTTATGGAATTTTATTGTGTGCGAAATGTGTTGGTAGCTGCCCTGAGCCTGCCGCAAGGCGGGGAGGGCGGGATAAAAATCTAATTAATTAATTAATAATAACAAGAGGTGGGGACCAGTGTTCCCTCTAAGCTGAGTTAGTGTGAGCTAGCTCACAGTTTTTTAGCCTCTGGCTCACAGATTTTTGTCTTAGCTCAGGAAAGATGGCTCCTGAGCAAACTAATTTATGCAGTAGCCAAATCGCTCGCTCCCATCTTTAATGCTAGTAGCTCACAAAGTAGAATTTTTGCTCACAAGACTCTACAGCTTAGAGGGAACACCCGCGATACTTGCAGGGGCAGGGGAGCTCCACGTGGAGAAGGAGAAAGCCCCCACAGGTAAGCCTTCTCCTCCCCCAAAGGCACCGACAAGGCCTCAGCGGCTCTCGCTGGGCCCGCCGCTTTTCCCTCCCACCCCCAGCACCAGTGGCGAGGCTTGGACGCCTCCCAACTGCCGGGCCGTCGCAGTTCCCAGAGACGCTCTTTTACTTTGGGGGGGGATTTAAATACCCCCCCAAAAGTTCTTAAAACTTTTTAGATTTTTCCGCACACGTGGGGCGTCCCCCACGTGTGCAGAAAAATCTCCCTGCCTCCCAAGTGCCCCCTCCGCATGGATTTAGATATCTTCACAGAGGGAGCAACTTAGCGATTAGTATATAGATGATAATAATAATACGCATGAACACTAAAGCGCCCAGTAGCATACAGTCTGGCATTTTACATTGTGCAGTGGCCGAGGTCTCATTTGAACTGTGACGAAACAGGCAGCGCTGAGCTAGATGGATCAACAGTCTGATTTGTTTTGTTTGCACTGATAACCACCAAAAGTACAGAATTTACAACCCGAAGGATGATGCATCTCAATTGCCAGGACATTGTTTCCTACACGGCATCAGATCTGTTCCCTGACTGAAGCTCCTTTTGCATGAATATTCATGGGTTTCTATGCAAATATTGATGGCTCTTTGGATTTGCATGTACCGGATGGCCACCTAGATATTCATTAATAATGAATCACAACAAAAGGGGGAAATGGGGCTTTTATCATTGAGAAATATAGCTGCAGCTGCCGGGGACCGATAGCTGACAGTGATGTCACTGATGTGACATTTTACCTGCCCACCAATGAGAAATGGCTCTTCCCTTCCGTCTAGCAACAACCTTTCCACGAGCTGCAAGTGACGACTGAAGTGGAACCGAACGTGAAATCTCTGAGTGGCGAGTGAGTTGGGAGGAACACTTCCCAAAATGAATTTGCACGTCTGCCGATTCTTTCTTGAACTTAAAATCACCCCTGGCTGCTGTTTGTGTTGCCACAGTTTCTTAGGAAGGAAAGGTAATCACAGCAGCACAAAGAAGGATCATGATTATCTATCCCTTCGTGTTTCTGCAAAGCAAATTTACATGCAAAGCAAATTTACAAACACGCATCATGCTCGGTCCCAGAACTGCTCCAGGAGGGGAGGCGGTTGTTTTGTTTTCAATTTATAGTGCCCCCCTCACAGTGGGAGTTCCAGAGGATCCAAGAAAATAACACACCGCCTGAGGGAAACAACCAAACAGTTACATGGTGGGCTGACTTCAATTTCGTATGCAGCAGAGGACGGGACTTGCAATAATGGGTTTAAATTATGGGTGGAGAGGTACCAACTAGATATTAGGGGAATTTTTTTTTACAGTAAGAGTAGTTCAGCCGTGGAATTGGCTACCTAGGAAGGTGGAGAGCTCCCCCTCGCTGGCGGTCTTCAAGCAGCAGCGGGACGAACACTCGGCCAAGGATGATTTATGCCCAGTTTACACCTCTCCTCTGAAGTAGTTTGACTGCTGTCTTTTCCTACGCTCATTTCACGCTGGTTTCAAATTTCACTCCCTGGGTCTGAAGAGCACTAAGCAACAGGCTCTGTTTAAAGCAGTATAATGCTAGCTTGACCACAGGAGGGCAATTAACGAATGTAAACAGTAATTTTAAAACTAGAACAAGTATGGTTTGAAACTAGAAACGGGTATAGACAGGTTTTTTTGAAACTAGAATGATTCCAGCGGGAAAGCCAGATGTAGATTTGACCTAGGGCTCATCTTGCATTGAGCAGGGGGTTGAACTAGATGGCCTGTATGGCCCTGTCCTACTCTAGGATTCTGTGATCCACCAAATCCTTTTTTTCACTAGAATCCTGTGGCTCACCAAGCTGTGAGCCATTTACAACATGGGAGGGGGGGACGTATTCTGCAATTATAGCAGCTATGACCAATGGTCTATCAAGCTCACTGTTTTCTTTTCTGACCCGTGCTGGTTTCTCCAGGATCTCAGGCAAAGAGGAACCTTTCCAGAAGAGTGTGACCCTCGAGAGCCAGTTTGGTATAGTGGTTAAGTGTGCGGACTCTAATCTGGGAGAACCGGGTTTGATTCCCCACTCCTCCACTTGCATCTGGCTGGATGACCTTGGGCAAGCCATAGCTCTGTACCAGCTTTTCTCTCAAGGACAGTTGTCTCAGAGCTCTCTCAGCCCCACCTACCTCACAGGGTGTCTGTTGTGGAGAGGGGAAGGGAAAAGGAGTTTGTAAGCCGCTCTGAGACTCCAAGTGAGTGAAGGACGGGATATAAATCCAATCTCTTCTTCTTCTTCATTCGAGATGCCAAAGATGGAATCTATGAGCTTCACTCCTGGCCATCACGCTGTTTGAAAGCCACATGAAACTACTGGGAAAGATCTTGCCCCCTAAACCGGCAAGAAAGAGACTGACACCAAAGTTCTGGGTTTGAACAAGGGCCACTTTATCACTTGAGTTATGCATTCTTCATTATGGCGAGGGGCTGGGTATAGCATACCAGATAGGTGACCACCTTCTTATCATACTGGTGATGCACCTGCCCTGATCCAGAGCCTTTTACCAAGACTCTTGACCAGCAGCTCAGCAATTGTAGCCGCTACACCCGGTCAACCACCCCGAGACCCCGAAGCCTGCTAGGATAGCCGAACCAGGTTGTTCTCAAGCAGGACCTCCTTTCCCGTTCCCGAGCCGCCAGGCTCGAGAGCCGTTCCTGGATGCCTGCTTAATTATCATAACAATGCTTAGGTGCTCACCATTTATATTTTCTGGTCGCTTTTACCCCGCCCGTACATAAGTGACCGTCCAACAGCACCAAGATGCCCCAAATCTATCAATAACCCCTCCTCGTGTAGTGCAAGGTAGGCAAAAACACTCCCTCCCATACGGTCAATCGGGAAGGGGCGAAAAATTCCTACCTGGCCCCATACAAAGGCGACCGGTGTGACCTGCACTACAGGGTGGGAGGGTGGGCCAAGCACGCTGACGAAGAGGCCGAGCCTAGGGGAGGAGCCAGCTTATAACTAGCTGGCTCCGCCCTTGCCTTTCCCTCCTTGCCTCCAGGAGGCAAATCGGGCCCCCCTCACCATTGCTGCGCCTGGTGAGGGTTAAGGCTTGCCATCTGGGGATCTGGATTGAGCTGTCCTCAGTATTCATATGATGTTCAACTCTTACCATGATTTTTTTTTTTATCAAGACTGAAAGGTGCCATTGGATGAGTTTAAACAGCTATGCAGGCTATAGTGGACCGGATGAAGGTGAACAAGTTGAAATTGAGTTTGGACAAAATGGCGGTGTGGATCAGGCATGAAAGCTGATCCAGGAACCTGTAGTGGAGAGGACTGTTCTCCCCCTGGAGGAGCAAGGCCACAGTGCTGATATGTTCCTGGTCCCCTGATTAATCTTGGATATCTAAGAGGCAATGGTAGCCAGGAGTGTGTTTTGCAATTTAGCCTGGGCTGCGATCAGACGTGCTGCTTGATCTGGTGTCATTGCTGTTCCTTTCTGGATTTAAAATGCATGTCCAGACACATCTGTCTTCTGTTCCCCAGTTGTGGACACCCTGTTCTGACCTGTCCTTGAGCTGGATTTATTTGGCAATGGGGAAAGTCCGGTCCTTCCTGGTGCATGCGGTTTCACACCACCGTTTCCAGATGTCCGATCAATCCATCGTGCTCTCAAGCCTCTTGGAAAGTCTGAACATGTGGTGGGTGTGTGATAGAGTTAAGCAATATTCAGCATGGATTTGTGCACTTTTACAAAAAAAAAAACATTGAAATTTACCATACCTTTTATTCCTGAATTATTTTTTATTGAAAATGAGACCTGCGAACTGTAAGAATGAGGACTTTTATTTGATTATTCATGTATTAACAACTGCTAAAATATTGTATGTGAAATACTGGAGAAAGGATGAAGTACCTACCAAAGAAGAACTTATAAGTAAAATACTGGAAACTGCTGAAATGGACAAACTAACTTTATTTTTGAAAGGATTACAGGAAGAGAAATTTAACAACACATGGTCCAGATTCTATATATGGCTAGAAAACTACATGAGCTGACCTGAACTGAAGTAAATTTTTACACTCTGTTTACAACCAGAGTCACTCTACTACTTAAATAACGACTGTAGATCATCTGTATTATTTTATTCTTTTCCAGGTCATCTGTTTTACGTACTCTTACCTATTCGTGAAATTAATAATTAGATAATATGAGAGACGATTTGGCAGATCTCTTTAGATATCTTGTCCTCCACATGTTTTATGTATCTTTTTGTGTACGTATGTTTTGTATGTCTGTTTGTTAGAAATAAAAAAAACTTTACTTAAAAAAAAAGGAAAGTCTGAACATGGGGATGTTTTTTTGAGGCAGTTAGTGAGGAGCGGATCTCTCTCTTTCTCTCTCTCTCTCTCTAACACATACACACAGGGAGGAGTTTCTCAAAACTGTGTTTTCTTTTTTAAAACTTCCAAAGAAATACGTCTGTGTACTGTTTCCTGTGTTATCTGACCACGAGGTGGGGAAGGGGTAAATTGAAAATATGGGTTTTTTCAGAGAGGGAGGGAGGGGACAGTCTAAAAATGATGCCCATGACTCCAGCTTCAGTCCAAGCTTTTAAATAAAAATGCCAGCAGCACACAGGACACAGGATTGTCAGGAACTGACAATAGCATCTCTGTACTTTGCTTTCGTTTTCTTTGTTATTGTGGATTCCTTGCCTGCACCCCTTATCTATCTCAACCCCCTTCCCCTATGCAGCTGTAAATGTCACTTTGAAGTATATTGGATGCTCTGGTTTGTGTTACAATTTCTAGGCGGGAGAGTGGCGACCCAAATTCCTGCACGTCACCGAAAACAAATGCTCTTCACTCCCATGCATCCCTCCTCCCTCTTTCTGGGCCAGCGTATGTTATCTTGTTGTGAAGAACTTGGGCGCTCCTTTATGGCTGCCCGCCTGGAATTGTTGTGCCTAGCTTCACACATGTGGGTCACTCAGATCAAGAAGGGAATTTTTATAACTTTCTCACCTTGCTGTGGGAACCTCAACGGTCCCCTTTCTTTTTCCCGCGTTCACCCTCTGATCCTGATTGGCCTAAGGCTGGGGTTCAGTTGTGCCTGGAGAGTATATTAACACTGCCTGTCTTTCATTAAGCATCTCTAACAAACATTGAGAACCTGTTTGCAGTATTAGACAATAAAGAACTTTGATTCAACAAAGGTCTGATCTCTTGCTGTCTATTCAGAAGCCTCACAAGGATGAGGCTTCTCTATTCTCCCCCCCCCCCCCGGCTTTGAAATGTTGAATTTATCAAAAGTAGTTTCAAAAACACTTCCTTCACACTGGACTACATATCCTAGCAGCCCTCTCCAGCAGTCCCATTGGCCGCCAGCTGCTGCCATTCTGCCAGGAGTTTGCACTTATGTGCATGCTCAAAAGACAAATGGTGAATAAAATTGCCTGACTGCTCCCTTACCAACTCCACCCTACACAGGCTCTGCCCCCAAATCTCCAGGAATTTCCCAACCCAGAGTCGGCAGCCCTATTTACTGCAGGGCATAGAGGGGCAAATGATGTAGCACTTTCCGAGTACTGTCTCCCACAGCACTTGCGGCTGAGGCTGTGAAATATAAAACTCTTTCCTCCATTCACTCCTGCCAAGTCGGTTAAAAATTAAAATTCAGGCAGATTTTATTCATTTCCTTCTGTGCCTAGAGTGAAAAGCAATCGACGCGACACAGAACCAAACACTGGGTGAGCCTCATTGTTGCTATGTGGAGTTTGTGGGCATGCACACGTGGTGTGTACCAGAACCTGACGGACTTCTGATTGGTCTGGAGCAGAAGCTGATAACCAATGAACACCACCAATGTTTCCTAGCAACACCTTTTTGCTAATGAACAAAAGCGATTATGACTTGGTCTAGAAAATTGGAGGGGGGGGGAATCCTCACAATAACAGCCTGATCCTGTGTTAACAGTGTCAGCTGCTTACGAAATGAAGCGCATAGGAGAGAAAGGAGTGGAGTGAGGGTGTGTCTTTGTTCGAAAAACCGTCTGTCTGCTTTTCCTGTTGCACGGGCGAGTGGGACAGGGTTGCCAGCTTACTTGGCCAGCTGGTGCTCACGCGCCTCAAGTGGCAGCGGCATCTACAGACATTAGCCGGTGAGATGCCTTCTCTCCTGGCTGTTGAAAGGGTTGGCTGGTGGCCAAGGCACCAGAACATGCCAAAACAGCAGCTGTGGATGAGGTAGCAACCCCACCCGTTACTCGGCTGGAATGTTTTTTCTTCTTCTTTTAAGATAGATGTGCTCTAATATATTAGTCACAGCATTAGGTAGCACTGCTCTTCTGGCCAAACTAATTAAGCAGGAGGACTGTTTCTAATCTCTATACAGGGTTCTGAGGACTGCTCTGGGAAATATCCTGTCCTATATTTGTAAAAGCCAAACGTATTGGCACGTTCCAGCTCTCCCACTGGCTGTGCTGTGTGCTCCATCAGCCATTGGCCCATCAACTGCCACTCAAAAGTACTCGTATGCCATTGGCTGGGTGCTGGGTCCGCTCCTCTCCCTCACCCACTGCCGGCTTGGCTACTTCCCTGCCAGAATAAACTGCCAAAACGGCTGTCTCTCCTGACGAAGATGCTTCTACTGCTGCTTGGCTTCTCTGTGGCTGGCTGGCTACTGAGGTGAGCCAGCAGCCATCAAACCATTCTCTTCTCCTCCTGCTGTGCAGCTCACTTTCCCCTCAGTGGCTGTTGCTAGGCAACCAAGCTTGATTCTGTCAGTAAAAAGGTGGGGGGAGGTGGCCCTTTCCAGGCCTACTTTGGCATTTGTGAGGAACTCCGTGAGGTCAGTCCTTACTAGGGTTGCAGCTCCAGGTTGGGAAATTCCTGGATATTTTGTGGTAGAGTCTATGGAAGCCAGAGTTTGGTTTTGGTACCCACTGCAGAGAAAGACTGTACTTTCCCCCTGGGGACCATTGTTGCCAATCTCCAGGTGATGGCTGGAGATCACTCAGAATTACAACTGCTCTGGGGTACCCCAGAATCTTTCTGTGAATTACCTGGCTGCCTTTCTAAGAAACCGGCCCTGTTAGTCTCACTTCAGGGTGTTCGTATATCGCACTACGTTAATAACACGGATTTTTCCCATTTGTTTTTGATCAAATAAACAGCATTGAACCATCAGAGGTCCTGTGGTGCCTAATCAGTGGGAGCAAGGAGCATCCTTGTGTATGATCTGGTCTGGTTTACATGCACACATTTCTCCACTACACCATCAAGAGACAACGTGTGTGTGTGTGTGTGGTATACTTATAACTCCGACATTCCACAGATGAACAGAGAAAGAGCCCTCCGCAAGGCTGACTTCATAAGTGTGTCCCAGTGTTATTAAAGGCTCTTTGCCTCTTTGTTATATGTTTAATTTGTTCATTCTGCAATAGTTTTTTCTCCATGAATTTTGCACAGAAGGACAGGGATTTGACAGGGGACTCCATATGGGTTTTAAATTCTCAGCGCATGCCATATTTTAACTCTATTGCATACAAAGATTGCTGCTGTGTTATTGTACATGTTGTGCCTCCTTTGGTGCTCCCAGTCCAGTATCTCTTCTTGATCACAACTATCCTCTGAATTGCACTTCTCTTTGTCAGAGAGGTGTGTGTGTGTGTGTGTGTGTGTGTGTGTGTGTGTGAAGTGCCATCAAGTCACTGCTGACTCATGGCAACCTTATGAATAAATGTCCTCCAAAACAGGAATTTCACACAGCCAATATGTTCCATTTCAGGAACTCTTCAGTAATGGTTTCTGTCAGGCATTTCACACAGAACTGTATTAGCACCGGTTCCCTAATGGAACATATGGCTCTTTCACACAGGAATGTGCCTCTCCCATTGGGGAAGCATTCCTGAGCCGGTTTACCTGGAAACCTCCTCCCAAGCGTTCTTCAGTTCTTGTACTGGTCCTGAAGAGCTACAGGGTGCTGTGTGAAATGCCCCCGAAGCGCTTCCTTTGATGACGGATGTTTTTGCGCATCTTTTTACCCACACAGGCGATCTCTGTCATTTTTTTAAAAAAAGAGCCAATTTAGAGCACTATAACAGGACACACAAAACAGCGTTATAGCATTATAGTGACCCCATTGGAATGCCTGGGCTCCACTGAGAGCCAAATGGGGTCACTATGACGCTGTGTTGGTGTCCTGTCATAGTGTTATTGCACTCTAAATTGTCTCTTAAAAAATGGCAGAGATCGCCCGCATGGGCAAAAAGAGGCGTGAAAAGAAAGCAGCAGTCCGAAATGACAAACTGCTTAGAAGACGGCTCCAGAATGGTTGGGGAAGGGCTGTCTGAAACAGCTGTCACTGTACCGGTTTATTCCAAGCCGGTTCAGTAATGTTTTAAAGGTGTAGTGTGAAATTCCCTCCTGGCATTCAGAGCCTTGCTCAAGTCTTGCAAACTGAGAGTCGTGGCTTCCTGTATCGAGTCAACACCTACGCTGGGTCTTCCCCTTTTCTTTCTGCCTTCAACTTTTCTGCGGTCTTTTCCAGTGCCTCTTCCTTTCTCAATGTGATCAAAGTACGATAGCCTCAATTTAGTCATTTTAGCTTCTAGGCTTGATTTGATCTAGAAACCCTTGTTTGTCTTTTTGGGCAGTCCATGGGATCCATAAAATTCTCCTCCACATTTCAAATAAACAACTTTATTTCTGTCAGCTTACTTCAGCGTCCAACGTTCACAACCGTATAGCCGTGTAAATATAAGAATTACAGTTTCATTATTGAGCACTAGGGGGCAAACTTGGGCTGCTTAGTTTTCCTGGGCCTACATTGGTTAGAGGCCTTTCTTTGGTATGCCAAACGCAGTTTAAGGATTGAACCCACTGCCCCCAGGGAAAATGCACACATTTCCCCAGAATAAATAGGACTTTGTGGGCTTGACAGAAGGAGTGATATTCTGCATTGAGACAGATGGGATTTTGCAGTACACTGTGCAAAATCTGCAGCCAATTCCATTGGAGCACCCAGCACTTTCTCAGAAAGCAGATAACGGTAGTAAGTAGCTTCATGCCCACACCTAGGTGTCTGCAGAAATTTATGAAACAGCTGTCATTCCCAGCAAGGACTTCCCCCATATTGGCTGATTATTGCATCTGCCCCCCCCCCCCCGCTGCTTATCAGGGAGTAGGGTTGCCAAGTCCGGGTTGGAAAATACCTGGAGACTGGGGGTGGAGCCAGGAGAGGGCGGGGTTTGGGGAGGGGAAGGGCCTCAGCATGGTACAATGCCATAGAGCCCACCCTTCAAAGCAGCCATTTTCTCCAGGGGAGCTGATCTCAGTCAGCTGGAGATCAACTGTAAAAGCGGGAGATCCCCAGGCCCCACCTGGAGGCTGGCAACCCTATCAGGGAGGCAAAAGTTTCTGCTTCTGTCATGCTTCCCTGCCTGCCAGCAAGTGCAAGCAAAACCTTTGCCCCTCCCCAGTAGTTGCCCCCTGAGAGACTGAAATTATTCATATAAACACATCATACATGTGTAGAATTAGAAAAAACCCACCCTCGTCGCCAGAAAATAGAAACACTATATAGAGAAATGCCAGTCAGAATGATCCTATTTAGATGGGAAGGCTGGCTAATTCTTTTGGTTAGATGGCAGCCTTACCTAAGATACTTGAGGGTATCTGATGGAGTGTGCATGCACACGAAAGCTTATACCTTGAATAAAGCTTTGGTGGTCTTAAAAGTTGCCACTGGACTCAAACTTGGTTCGGTTGCTTCAGACCAACACGGCTGCCCCACCTGAATCTATCTTGTCAGGTACATATTTGCCCAGTCACTCTGACTCAGCCCCTTGCTGCCCGTGGAAACAAAATCAGCCAGAAACGTTGTGGGATAACGGTCAGAATGGAAAGTTTCTGACCCCTTCTGAAAATAAATCATTATTTTTCCAATCAGAGCATTTGTGATGTTTATAAATAGGCATGGTTTGGGTTGGTGGTTGAACAGCAAAGTTCTCGCTGCACGCCCCTAGTCCAAGGAGGTGTTGATTCTGCAACAAGTTAACTAGCAGGTTAGCATCATATTCTGTTTTTAGGGTTTCATGGAAAAGTTCGTGTGGTTTCTGTTTGCACCAAACATCCCCCTATTTTAGACAGGAAAAGACCCAATATGCTAAAAACAGAAGTTCCAGGCCCGCACAAGCAGGATAGGTCTTGGTGGGTTTACCTCTTAGTGTCAAGTCTCTTTGAACGACAGGGACATAAAGGTCAGCTCAAGGTTACATGGGGCAATGTCCTAGTATCGTTTTAGGACAATGTTGGGCTGCTTTGGTGAGTGAAAAATGGTTTTATAAATGATCTAATCTCCCTTTCCATTCCAGTTCTTTAAGACCTCTTGTTTTTGAATTATAACTACAGACTCAGGATGAATAAAGTTGTACCCTTTAGTGAGGGATGATTTACAATTTCTTACCCTTGATGTTTGGGCTGGAAATTCCCCAGTCTGGATTGAGTCCTTGTGCAAAACTGGTACACAAATCTGTGCCCGATGTGACCCCTTGGCCGAATTGGAATCACACAGTCTGAGTCCAACAACTTAGATGAATATCTGTTTAATGAATTCATAACAGGGAATACAGGGCTGATGAGTGCCTTAGCACTCCAGCAATTCCAAAGCTGTATTCTGCCATAACCGGGAAAGGCAGAAGGTCTTATACCCCAAATGACATCACATATTGTTTACACACTGAAGAAACTCTAATTGGTATCAAGCGGTTACCATCATACAAGCATCATTTTACTTTAAGCCTTACTATTGGTCTCTCCTTATACTGGTCAGCTATGTCAGTGGTTGTCTTCTCTTATCTGGTTTCCAGGGCAATAGGAACATTAGAGAACAGTGGGTTCCTTCCTGACCTGCATACGAAGGGCTAATTGATTGGGGGTTATGAATCGCAGTAAACTTGCTTGCGGCGTTCTTGCAGCCTACGCATTCCATTCCTAATTCTATCTACAGAGGCTTTTATACCAAAAAATACAATTACAAAATATGTATGTTCTGCTATAAGTTTCTCTAATCAGAAGCTTCCCAGTTACGTAGAAGAAGAAGAAGAGACTGGATTTATACCCCACCCTTCACTTGGAGTCTCAGAGTGGTTTACAAACTCCTTTCCCTTCCCCTCCCCACAATAGACACCCTGTGAGGTAGGTGGGACTGAGAGAGCTCTGAGACAACTGTCCTTGAGAGAACAGCTGATGCAGAGCTATGGCTTGCCCAAGGTCATCCAGCAGGTGCAAGTGGAGGAGTGAGGAATCAAACCTGGTTCTCCCAGATTAGAGTCCGCGCACTTAACCACTACACCAAACTGGATCTCTGGATCTGGATTATGATTAAACTTTTGAAGGCACAGTGACAGCTGTCAATATATATATATATCAAGAAGAAAGTGTCAGAAATCACATTTAGAAATCACATTCTTTCCCCCTCGTCCTACAAAACCAGGTTTTGATTCTTTCTTTTCGCACCAAAAATGTTTCCATTTTGCAGTATTATTTGTGTGTCAGCATTATACATAACAAGCAGGGAATCTGAAACAAACCCATGAGAGACCTTCTTCCTTCCCTCTTGCCGTATTTTTTCCCCATTCAATTAACTTGGGGTTCTATACGACCCCAATGCCTTTCCAATAAACACGTGGGGATTAAAACAGCACAGACCAGCTGACCCCTGTATCTCCGAAGAATATACAGCATGCAGAGTACATATGTTGGGGGAGTGGACATGTTTTGTATAATCTAGACCCCTTTACATTCAGTTACATCCCTCAATTATTTGAAGGTTTTTCTGTGAGACAGGGGGCGGAGGTTGTGTCGATGATGGCGTATTTAAACAAAACATTTCCCCTCTCTGGGCTCTTGTATCGATGACAGCCAGCATTTACACGGTATCATTTGCATGGCTAGGAACAGGGAGTGAATTGAACCTGCTTGCCTCTGGGATCCTGGTCACAGGATGTTTCAAGCTGGGGGCTAATGAAAACTCTTTTCATGGACGTTACAGAGGGTCGGCTGTTTCCAGGCTTTTAACTCCTTCCCACCTCCTCACGTGGGTCATGCCCGGCTCCACGCAGAAGGGAGGAATTCACAGCAGCGGTTCAAAGCTGGCAGATTCAGAAGTGAGCTGCAGTCCGGCCGGGTTTCTGAACCGCCTGGGCTCGATGGGGAGAGGACCTTGTCAAGGCAGCCACTGTCATGAGTTGACGCCAGATCTGCACTGTGTGGCCAGAGCAACTTCTCGGCGTTGGGCTGAGGCACAGATGTTCCCATTGTGTGTCGAGGCAGAGAGCTTTCTTGGAGGAATCAGGCAGCTTCACCGCTCAGTCTGCCTTGCTGGGCTCCCCCCACCCCCCAGTAAAACAAATGAGGGTCTCTTCTTCCCCCTTCTGCTTTCCTTTGTCAGTTATTTCCCCATGGTTCTCAAGTGCCTAGGTAAAGCTAAAGGTTTCCCTGGCTCGAAAGCTGGTCAAATCCAACTCTAGGGATGCGGTGCTCATCTCCGTTTCCAAGCCAAAGACCCAGTGCTGTCCAAAGATGTTTCCGTGGTCATGTGGCCGGTATGACTAGACGCTGAGGCACGCAGAACACTGTTACCTTCCCACCGAAGTGGTACCTATTTATTTACTTGCAGTTTCTTGCTTTCGAACTGCTAGGTTGGCAGGAGCTGGGGCCAGAGACAGGAGCTCACTCTGTCATGCAGCACTCGGGTCTTGAACTGCTGAACTACCAACCTTCTGGTCTGCAGTTCAGCGTCTTAACCACTTGAGCCATTGTAGCCCCAATCATCAGTGCCTACCACCCTTCAAATTATGGTTACTGGCCTTTGATTTCAAAATACTGTTTGTTCCTTCCTCGCAAACATACTGGGTAAGGAAGAGACGCTGGGAGGCCAGAGACAGGGCTTGGTGAAATATGGCAGCTCAGGGGAGGAGCTGGGTGTGAATGGGTGCATTCAGACGCACCATTTAATCAGGTTTAAATGGCCCCGCTGTGTTGTGATTATCTCAATCTCAATCACATGGGAGCATGTGTCGGGGTTTTGTTTTTTTTAAAAAATCTAAGTTGGCACATAACTGCTCATCCGTAGAACTGAAATTTAATTTTGAGGCTGTTTTACATTTTAACTTTGTAAACCATTGTGATGGTATTTTATTGCTGGTAGCCGCCTTGAGCCAGTTATCTGAAAAGGTGGGATAAAAATGTGAACAATAAATAAATAAATATACTGCCTATGGAATATGGAGGCTCATTACCTGCCCTGACTAATAGCCTTCAGTAGATAGGGTTGCCAAGTCTGGGTTGGAAAATACCTGGGGACTTTGAGGGTGGAGCCAGAAGGGGGGTGGGGTTGAGGAGGGGGGGGTCTCAGCAGGGTATAGGGTTGCCAAGTCTGGAATGGAAAATACCTGGAGACTTTGGGGGCAGGGGTTTGGGGAGGAGAGGGCGGGGTTTGGGGAGGAGAGGGCAGGGTTTGGGGAGGGGAGGGGCCTCAGCTTGGTACAATGCCATAGAGTCCACCCTTCAGAGCAGCCATTTTCTCCAGTGGGGAGCTGCTCTCTGCCAGCTCGAGACCAGTTGTAAAAGCGGGAGATCCCCAGGCCCCACCTGGAGGCTGGCAACCCTAAGTAGACCTCATCATATCTCCCTCTAAAAGCCCATTCCTGCAGCTTAAAGATGCTAGACAGGCTATAGTAGTGCTGACTCATAATGAAAACTGTTATTATATGACTAATAATTCTGGGAGGGAAGACTAATTGCAGAAAGGAAAACTGGAAGTTATCAAGCAGGCCCACGCTGCTTCGACACAGCCCGCCCTCACAAAAGGCCCAGTCAGACTGTGAATGAGGGCTCTTTGTGTTGATTCAAGGGAGGCACCCTCTTTCCAGCTCTAGGATGGGCTCCGTGAGGCGCAGGGAGAGTTGTAAGCAGCCCGAGATTTTTTAGAACCGATTCACACTTTGAGGACGATGCACGCCTCTCTGTTTTTTTTAATCCAAGACCTGATGTAAACCTTTGCTTCCTCCTCTTCTTTCTCTTTTATTGTTGTTTCTGTTTATTTATCAGCGACAGGAGGAAGACTGAGAGGAAATCATAAGCTGAATCAAATGCCCCCTACAAGAGAGGGGAAAAATTACCTAGTCTAAGATGAGCCGAGGACATTTTTACACACATACAAATAGAAATACCGAAATGTAGATCTGGAAGGGACGTCAAACGTCATCTAGTTTAACCTCCCTGCACAATGTAGGAAATTCACAACTACCTCCCCCCATCCCCCATTCCCGCCTGTGACCCCTGCTCTATGCCCAGAGAAAGGCAAAAAAAACCCCAAAACCCTTCACGATCTTTGGCCAACGTGGCCTGGAGGAAAATTCCTTCCCGACCCCAAAGTGGTGATTGGCATTTCCCTGGGCGTGTAAGAAAGGGCCACAGAACTAAGGACTGAGGCAACCCTTCCTGCCCTCCCTCTCATGATCTGCCTAAATTCACAGAATCAGCATTGCTGTCAGATGGCCATCTAGCCTCTGCTTAAAAAGCTCCGAAGAAGGAGAACTCACCATCTGTTTGCTGTAAGCAGGGCTATTTTTCGGCAGGAACGCACGGGAACGGAGCTCCGGCTGGCTTCCAAATTGGCCACGCCTACAGCCCCCCCCCCCTCAGCTTCCCCAGGTGCCTCACAAGCTGCGGGATGCCTGGGGAAGCCGATCCTGGGAGGGAGCTGTGTGGTCAGGGGTGTGGCCTAATATGCTAATGAGTTTCTGCTGTTGGGTGTGGCCTATTATGCTAATGAGTTCCTGCTGGGCTTTTTCTACAAAAAAAAGCCCTGGCTATAAGCATTG
This sequence comes from Lepidodactylus listeri, assembly GCA_029233225.1. Taxonomy (NCBI): domain Eukaryota; kingdom Metazoa; phylum Chordata; class Lepidosauria; order Squamata; family Gekkonidae; genus Lepidodactylus; species Lepidodactylus listeri. The sequence goes on from JARCFY010000021.1 coordinate 16,574,726, forward strand.
TCCTGATCCCACTTCATTGTTGCCCTCTCATGTAATACCATTTCCTGTGTGGTTTAACATACCACATCTAATACTTCATTTAAAATAACCTGTTTTGCGTCTCAGAGAGAAAGTCAGCCTGTCAACAAAATAAATAAATTTGAAAGATGTTTTGCACTACGTGTTGCCCACAAATCGGGCTCAGTCCTTGGGCGTCTGTATTGATCCTTGAAGATTCCCGGCCTTTTTGACTCCGCGGGCACCTTTGGGAGTCTGCGGCGGGGGCCGGCTACAAAACGGCTGCCACGGGAAGCGGAGCCACGCGCGCACCCAAAGACATCCCAAGTGCGAGAGAGAGAAATTTAGAAATGCACAGGGAAAGAGACATGGAGGGAAATGAAACCGATGCCGTGATGGCGGCCGCCGCCCAAGAAGTGTTATTTTAACCTGCACAGTTGATCAGGTCTCCAGCGGCCAATCAGAAGCCATGCTGGGCAAGAGCCCCGCCTGCCCCCAACTACTTGATCAAAATGCTTACTGGATACTAGGGAAGGTGTCAGTAGGCAGGGCTATTTTGGGGCAGTTCCGGAGTTCTCCGCCACACCCACAGCCTCCCCCCCCCAAGTTCACCAGGTGCCCCGCAAGCCGTGGGGCGCCTGGGGAAGCCAAGCTGATCCAGGGAGGGAAGGCAGTTTAAGCTGCCTCCCCTCCTCAGGTTTCCCAGGCTTAGAGGGAGTGCTGATTGATCCAGAAACTGCCTTCCTTCCCTCGGGATCCCCATGTGCCCCACAAGCCACAGGGCACCTGGGGAAGCCAATCCTGGGAGGGAGCTACATGGTCAGGGGTGTGGCCTAATATGCCAATGTGTTGCTGCTGTTAGGTGTGGCCTATTATGCTAATGAGTTCCTGCTGGAAAAAAAGCCCTGTCGGTAGGTGTCGCGGTGCCAACGGACACCAAGCCAGGGGACCTCTGCCTTAATTATTTCTTTAAAGATGGACACCATCGCCGAAGAGCCAGCTTTTGCATGGGCAACAGAACCAGACCGTCCTTCCTGAAACCCAAAATATATATAAATATTGCTGCCCTTCCCAGGCTGGTTTGTATTCCAGGGTACATATATCTACCGTCCTGGAAGAAGGTTTCACTGACACCCAACATAATGGAAATGGTCAGACAACAATAGGATGATTTATGTTGTTGCAGCCCTTGTAATAGGAAGCGATGAACCTTCAGGATAGCTGGTTTTTTAAAAAATTCATCCGCCAGGAGATTTTGATTTGGAGGTGGACTACCACGATATTGGGGAGTCTTATAGATCACCAGTATGATTGTGCTGAAACAGCTCTGGCAATGCAACCGCTAGGCTACGCTCAGGGGTCCGTTGGAGCGGGAGCGCACAGGAGCGCCGCTTCGGGAGTGAGGAGCCCAGGGGGCAGGCACATGACCAAGCCCCGCCCCCTCCTCGGCTTCCCCGAGCAGTGCAGAGGCGCAGCACCCCGGGGAAAGCCCTGCTAGGGTCTTTATTGTTTTTAATGTTTTGTTTTAATACTGATAATTTTATCATTGTTCCTTTTATGACTGTGTGCTGCTTTTCCAGAGACTTGTTCAAGGTGGCATATAAATTTTCTAAGTATACCATTTTTTATCTGGGCACATGGCACATAAGTACTGGAGAAATTTCACCAACCCTTCAGCAGCTTCCACCCCATCAGTTTGGTGTAGTGGTCAGGAGTTGGACTCTAATCTGGGAGAACCGGGTGTGATTCCCCACTCCTCCACATGCAGCTGCTGGTGTGACTTTGGGTCAGTCACAAGTTCTCTCAGAGCTGTTCTCTCATGAGCAGTTCTCAAAAGACCTCTCTCAGCCCCACCTACCTCACAGGGTGTCTTGTTGTGGGGAGGGGAAGGGATGGGTGGTGCACATATCCTGGGTATCTCAAGTCTACTTGAAACCTGGTGGTTTCAAGAGAGCAGGAAGAGAATGAGGGTGTGTTCTTTACACTTATTTTTATTGCACAAAGTATTGGATGGGGAAGGGAATGGAGGAAGAGCAGGTCAGTTTCACTCACCTGTGGACTGGAGCCTGAGGGGTGGGTGTTGCCTTCTGACACTTCCAGTATGTTAGGGGGTGTGGCATATGCAAATGAGTTATGCAAATGAGTTATGCTAATGAGCTCCTGCACCTCTTTTTCTACGAAATGACCCCTGGCTACGCTGATCCATAGATCCCCAGTAATAATCAACCCCAAATAATTACAGATGTTAGACACAACATTTGTTCCTCCATGCCACAAACTATAGTCCTCAATGTAATCTCATCGTTTTATAGTACATTGGTGAGACTATAATGAAACGCATCTTATGATTAAATTCATCTCTATTTGATTCAAACATTATTATGTTTGAATTATGCTAGCGCAGCAGTATGAAGAGTGCCAAAGCAGGTAGGAATTCAGCAGCAGAATTACCCAGCACTGAGTTGCGCCAGTAGAACATGTTGAATTTCTGCTCATGGAAACACGCCGAGTGTTCTTGATCTCAGCCAGCGGAAGCCAATTTGCAAAGCTGGGTTATGAATGCAATGTACCAAACTAGGTGGAAATTTGTACTGACTTGCGGTTCTGGAGACAGAATGCTGAGCCACATCTTTGCCATCGATGGCCGCTGTCTTCCTTTCCAGACATCCTGGCTCTGTTCTCCGTGCGTTGCCATGAGAACTGTAATCACCCTGCCAAAATTCACACTTTATATGATATTTTGCACCTGATAAGACATTCTGAGTGGAAACACCATCTGTGAATGTTTTCAACATGTAAGAAGGCTGTCTCTCCATATGTCTTTCCTTCCGCTTTGCTCACTTCCCTCTCTTTCCATACCTGGGCCTTTATTTCCCACAACTCCTCTAGGTCTGCTGACTGACATCTTAGTGGACCATGGGCAATGTTGCTAACTTCCTTTGGCCGTGTACATCCACCTGCGGATAAGCTTTTGTGAGTCAAAGCTCACTTTGCCAGACATCTGACATGGAATCTGAGAAAGTAAGCTTTGGCCCCGATCATACGCAGAATTAGCTGCGCGATAGGCATGACATGAATGCCATGTGGATTTTAAGGGTGCAATCACACCAGAACATCTGGCAAGCGTCCCACATGCCGTGCAAGATGACAGCTAGTCAGACTGATCAAACTGATCTAAGTGACAGCCAGGAGTCACATGACTGGACTGATTGCATCAGACTGTAGGAGGTGCTACATGACTCAGCATCTCTACTCTCATTGGACATGGGACTGTATATATTCTGAACTGCTCCTAGCAGTGTATGCCAGTTTGGTGTCAGGTTGCATGGTGAAGCACTTTGTCAGTGAATATAACGAATGCTTTGCTGTAAAGGACTGTGTGTGTGTATATTGTAAATAAACTGTAAATAGCTCTGCACCAAGCAGTACGTGCGCAGGACATCATTATTTGCACCACCATCACCCCACCCGTCGGCAACCCATTTCTCTCCGCCAAAGAAGCAGAGTTAAAAGATACTAGGGAAAGTCCATTATCAAACAGGTTTGCTATGGGCAAAAGATGGACTTTCCCCATGTGATCGCTCCAGCACACACTCATGGCGTCGGGGATAGTCTGATCAGACTATCCCGATGCCATGTTGTTCTTTTTCCCCCCTTCTCAGTATGTCCATCATCGCATACTGCCATAGGAAGCCCTCAGGGCGGAGATGCGATTCACTGAAGCGCACTGGGGGAAAAAGGCAAACCCCCCCCCCCCAACCCATCCATGATAACACCTGATCACACAGTGGTGGGCTGTGCTTTGCAGAACTGTGTGATCATGCAACTGCGGATCAAAGTACTCTGGAGCAAATAGCCTCACACCCCCCCCCCCCCCGGGATTATCTCACTCGTGTGACCAGGACCTTTAACTCACAAAAGCTTATTTCCTGGAAAACGTTAGTCTTTAAGGTGCTGCTGACTTGAATTTTGTTCTATTATTACCACAGACTAACATGCCTAACCATCTGAAACTATAGTTTTGGGAAAGCTGTCGATGAGAGGTGAGCTAGGGATTCTTACTGGATGTTCCAGGGTTTTAGCTTTCTTCTCAGGGTTTCCAGGGAAGGAGCTAAATCTCAGGCCGAGAAGCCAGGATCCTGCCACAAGATCTCTGTGGATCCTTATCTCCCTACTGTTCTTCTGGAGCAACGGCAGTGTTTGTGAGTTTCCTGACCACTGTGCCATGCTGGTTCAAAGTGAAAAGCCGCCCTGAGCCCGCATGCGGGGAGGGCGGGATATAAATACGAAATAAATACGAAAAATAAATAAATAAAAATAAATAAAAGTTTTACCTAATAACGAATGTTTTACAATCAATATTTAGTAATGAAAACTGGATGGCAGGATTTCCTAACGTTAACTATCACCATAGCATGCATCCGAGTAATTAGCATCCTTTTGTATTGTGTACACTCCGTAACCACTGGCTCATTTCAAATTCAGGCAACCCATACTTGTATTATTTTATTTTATCTTTTTACAAAACGCTGGGCAATTTCTCAATATGAGAACAAGCTCACCCTAACTGGATTTATGAGCTATCATTGGAGATGGCTGGTTTATTACAGCTTGAAGCAATCGACAACGGATAATGGGAAGGGACTGAAATTGTTCGTCTTTCAATAGGTGTAAACGAGGGGCTTTCTTTTAAACGGGCAGATGGAGGAGGCTAATTTGGGGGAGAGCACTCCAGCTGTTAGAAGAAAATTCCAGGTATTCCGAACAGAGTTCAAGGGCACGCTAGCAGTGGTTCCACAGTATTCTTAGGGCCATGATGATGAGTCAAAATTACAGCAGGGAAATAATTTACAATTTACATTGCGGACTTCCTGCAGAATGCTGGTAATACAGTCTATTTACAGTAAGACACGGATCTTTCATTGGAACTTAAAATGACAGATTGAACAAAACCCGGTCGTGAGGCCAATGGGGCAGGAACTTTTAAAAATTAACATTTCATACGTAAAGTGTCATATACATTCATGGCACAACAGCCAGACACCCAACAGTCTATGACAAAATCCTTCCAGATCTTGACCCTCTCTTCCACCATCACCACATTTTGCCACACCTTAGTGTGTGCAAGAACCAGAACCAGAACTCAAGGCGTGGCTATACAGATGATGGAGCAGGGCTCTGCAGACATGGGTCAGGCTTGATTTCGATTGGGCGGGAGGGGTCAAGGCGATATTCCCATCCCCAGTAATATTCCCTGGCTCTGCAAACAAAGGAGACGATGGAATTGTCCAGAGTCTCTGAGCTAAGATCAGAGGTGCTCTGCTGAATTCGATGGAAATCCCTCTTTTTTACACATTCTACTGGTGGTAAGGAAGGGATTTTGTTGGAAGAAGCAAGCGTCCTCACTTCTGTCATGAAAGAGTTAATCTGTTGTTTGTGTTTGCAACTGTGCTTGTAACTAGTAGTTTTTTTACTTGCTTTTTAAAAAAAAAATGCAGGGCTTTTTTGTAGAAAAAGCCCAGCAGGAACTCATTAGCATAATAGACCACACCCAACAGCAGGAACTCATTAGCAAGTTAGGCCACACCCCTGACAGCGCAGCTCACTAGCATATTAGGTGGGGGGCTGGAAAAGCACAGGGCAGGCATGGGGAGGGAAAGAAAGGCCTTTTCAAGGTGTCTGGGTTCCCTGCCTGCCCTTTTCCAGCTGCCACATGTCAGCTAGAGAAGGGAAGGCAGAGAGGGGCTTTTCCTTGTCAATTTCACTCCCAGCTGACTGGTGGGGAGTGAAATTGACAAGGAAATCCCCAGGGGCCCCCCAGAGGGAATCGGGTTTTTGATTTCCTTGTGTATTCTTGCATAGTTGTATTTTTCCAAGTTTGGTTAGATCTAATGGAATAGAGATATTTCCAGGAGTCCATTACATGGTGAGAACCATAATTATATTCCATAGATGTCAGCTGTTCTTCTGATGGTTGCACTGGATAAAGTTCCATTTTAGAGGGGTTAACCTGTAGACCTGTCGAATTACCAAATTCTTGGAGTGTTTTTGTAAAAGGTGGGATAGAATTCATGGGGCCCATGAAGAAAAGCATGTCCTTGGTGAACCAATTTGTTTTAAAAGTCCTATTGTTAATTGTCACTCCCTTAATGGCCTTGTCCAATTGGATTTCAGCAGCCAGCGACTCTATTACCAAAGCAAAGAGCATCAGGGAAAGTGGGCAGCCTTGTCTTGTACCACATTCCATATGGATTACAGATGAGTTGATTCCATTAGTGATAGCCCCTTGCTGGGGTCGCCATAAGCCGGCTGTGACTTTACGGCTGTTTACCCACACACAGACAAGAGCTTAACGGTTTCAGTTGTCCCCAGTGCTAAACATTTTAGCCGGCTCGTCAACTGTGTCAAAAATATTAGGTCTGCTTATTGACTTAATATTCAGGGGTCATTTTGTAGAAAAAGAGGTGCAGGAGCTCATTAGCATAACTCATTTGCATAACTCATTTGCATATGCCACACCCCCTAACATGCCGGAAGTGTGTCAGAAGGCAACACCCACCCCTCAGGCTCCACTCCACAGGGGAGTGAAACTGACCTGCTCTTCCTCCATTCCCTTCCCCATCCAATACTTTGTGCAATAAAAATAAGTGTCAAGAACACACCCTCATTCTCTTCCTGCTCCTTTGAAACCACCAGGTTTCAAGTAGACTTGAGATACCCAGGACATGTGCACCATCCATCCCTTTCCCTTCCCATCCCCACAACAAGACACCCTGTGAGGTAGGTGGGGCTGAGAGAGGTCTTTGGAGAACTGCTCGTGAGAGAACAGCTCTGAGAGAACTTGTGACTGGCCCAAGGTCACACCAGCAGCTGTATGTGGAGGACTGGGGAATCAAACCCGGTTCTCCCAGATTAGAGTCCAACTCCTGACCGCTACACCAAGCTGATGGGGTGGAAGCTGCTGAAGGGTTGGTGAAATTTCTCCAGTACTTATGTGCCATGTGCCCAGATAAAAAATGGTATACTTAGAAAATTTATATGCCGCCTTGAGCAAGTCTCTGGAAAAGCAGCACACAGTCATAAAAGGAACAATGATAAAATTATCAATATTAAAACAAAACATTAAAAACAATAAAGACCCTAGCAGGGGTTTCCCCGGGGCGCTGCGCCTCTGCACTGCTCGGGGAAGCCGAGGAGGGGGCGGGGCTTGGTCATGTGCCCACCCCCTGGGCTCCTCACTCCCGGAGCTGCGCTCCGGTGCGCTCCCGCTCCAACGGACCCCTGTTAATATTTATTAACTTCATTTATAGCCCACTTTTGTCACTGAGACCAAGGCGGATTACAGAAAAGGTGCAGCTGTTGTGCACATACGATGGTTTGGATGCACTCCGTGTAAGAAGGTTTCTGCCTTTGCACTAGAAAAGTAGCTCATCAAACAGTGGATTTGGTCTTCCTCATGCGCAAGTCTTCTAAAAACAGGTAAAATGGGGACAGGGCGACAACAGGAAAACATACAGCCCCTTCCCTTCTATATCCTAAAATGGTCCTGCCCAGTTGGTGCTGCCACACGACTATGTATATCTTGAGCACTTGTTGGTTAAATACCTCTGAACCAGCTTTATCCCCCTTTCCTTCCAGGAGTCCCAAAGACATCTATTCATTGATAGGGCTGCTATCTGATACTCAGCTTGCCTCCCTCTTCCACTTCCTGCTGCACTAAAAGGGCCCACAGAACGCCTGTCAATGACCACACAGTGGATTCTTACAAAGCACCTATTCATGGCCAACGAAATTGACTCGTACAAACCCAGCAACACAGCAGTAAAACAGTTCTTTATATATACCAGTCTGGGTTTAAAAGGTCATTTATAATTAAGGGCCTGCCTCCACCCCATAAGCTTTCCCCGGAAGGCTTAGGAGATCCATAGCAGGAAAAGCTTCTCTCCACTCTAAGGGAATGAGCTGGACCCAAAGGGGAGGCTGCTTCATTTGTTCGTTACAGTCATATCAGATTAATACCACAAGCACAAACTGGGCAGTGTATCTGTTGGAGAACTTGTGGCGTAACCAACCAGGTGTTTTGCAGATAGGCTGTACAGGAAGCAGGGGTCCGTTGGAGCGGGAACACACAGGAGCGCAGCTCCAGGAGGGAGGAGCCCAGGGGGTGAGCACATGACCAAGCCCCGCCCCCACCTCGGCTTCCCCGAGCAGAGCAGTGCCCCGGGGAAACCCCTGCTAGGGTCTTTATTGTTTTTAACGTTTTGTTTTAATACTGATAATTTTATCATTGTTCCTTATTTATGACTGTGTGCTGCTTTTCCAGAGACTTGCTCAAGGTGGCATATAAATTTTCTAAGTATACCATTTTTTATCTGGGCACATGGCACATAAGTACTGGAGAAATTTCACCAACCCTTCAGCAGCTTCCACCTTATCAGTTTGGTGTAGTGGTCAGGAGTTGGACTCTAATCTGGGAGAACTGGGTTTGATTCCCCAGTCCTCCACATGCAGCTGCTGGTGTGACCTTGGGCCAGTCACAAGTTCTCTCAGGGCTGTTCTCTCAGGAGCAGTTCTCAAAAGACCTCTCTCAGCCCCACCTACCTCACAGGGTGTCTTGTTGTGGGGAGGGGAAGGGAAGGGGAAGGGATGGGTGGTGCTCATGTCCTGGGTATCTCAAGTCTACTTGAAACCTGGTGGTTTCAAGGGAGCAGGAAGAGAATGCGGGTGTGTTCTTGACGCTTCTTTTTATTGCACAAAGTATTGGATGGGGAAGGGAATGGAGGAAGAGCAGGTCAGTTTCACTCACCTGTGGAGTGGAGCCTGAGGGGTGGGTGTTGCCTTCTGACACACTTCCGGTATGTTAGGGGGTGTGGTATATGCAAATGAGTTATGCTAATGAGCTCCTGCACCTCTTTTTCTCCAAAATGACCCCTAACAGGAAGTATATAAACGAGCATTTTGAGCATCAAGCCTATATTTGTAAAAAGTCACGTACGTTTTTCATAAGAAGCGGTATTGCACTCTCCCCATCGATACGTATTGCACTCTCCCCATCGATACGTTTCAAGTGTAAAAAGAGCACACTGAATTGCTCATCGGCCTCTTCCTCTCATCTAGATTTATTTGAGCCACATGTTCCAGAGTGTAATGAAATCTGACCCGGATGGCCCAGGCTGGCCTCGCCTCAACAGATCAACGAGGAAGTCCCAGGTTGCTATTTGGAGATAGACACTGGCAAACCAACTCTGTCTGTCTCTTGGCTTGAAGATCCCATGAGGAGTTGCCATGAGGAGGAGGAGGAGTTGGTGGAGGAGGAAGGAAAGGAGGAGGAGGAGGGAGAAATCTAATGCTACTCTCAGTGGCTCCTAAATTTGGATGGGGCATGTCAATGAATGGGTCTGAACTTGGATTTCCTAGTCCCTGCACTGACAAAGTGCATTTAGTCAACATACCATGTGGCCATTTATGAATGCATAAGAAAAATGCTTAGAGAGTAGGTGCTTTCTTTAAAAGTAAACATTGAAAATGCAGGGGGCACACTGTGATTCTGAGGGGACGTTGCCCCCCCCCCCATGTCCCTCCATAGCAACAGGCCTGTATCTCTTCCACCATATGCTGAAGACAGCCTTTTTGGGGAGGATTCTTCTGGCTGCATTGTTGAGCAAACAGCTCTAGAAGGGCTTGAATATATTGCTGTAAATGGCTCTGCTAAAAAAAAAAGAAATCGGAAGCATTTTTAATTGATTGCTGGTTATGTTCGTATTGTTGTAACCTGCCGCATAGTGTCAGAAGGGAGAGAGATATTAACAGTTTGAAATAAATAAGAAAAGGTTTACAGTTCTGTACCTATGAATGCCAGTGGAAAAACCATATTTGCATTTTCCCAATAGATCAATAGATGCACTCCCAGGAAATCAGAAGGAAAAAATGGAGTATACAAATTTTCAGAGGCCGCCCAAGATAAGGGAAGCAGAGGCCGAGGCTCCCTCTCTCAGCCACAGATTCCGAACCAGCCCTTAAAACCCTCCCCATGAAACAGTTTGTGTTTGAATTTTTAATTGTCACTTGCATTCGATTTGGACTGCAGTTTGGGGACAGGCCCTTCAGCCCCGCTAGATGGGGCTGCCTCTTTAGGCAGGCCCAAGGCCGCCTCTTCTCTGATCTAAGGGATGATGACATTTATCACAAGACAGACCAGAAGCAGGGCTGGAAACTCTTAGCGTCTCTGCTCCCACGCAGGCTCGGTTGCCAGAACAACCATCGCAGTTACTACAGGTGGCCTGTACAATCACCCACTGACTGCACGACTAACTTACATTTTCCCAGATTACTGGATTGTAAAAAAAAGAAGCTATTTTTAAAGCCTTGGCCTCGTGTGTCTTTATTACTACTTCACTTCCTGTCTATCAGCTGTTGACATGTTTCCATACTGTCTGCCCCTGGAGCTGGAGCTGACGCAGAGAGTCCATGCGCTTTTATGGAGAGAGGGCCATGAAACGACAGCTGCATTTTTTGGAAAATCTTAAATGTTTTCCCGTATAACATGTTTCACTCGCCTTGGATTTAATTTAAAGGGTGGGGAGGGGGGTGGATTCCCATTCCGGCTTTGAAAGATCTGCTTGCTTGGCGAGGATCCTATGTGGGTGTCTTTGTTTAAGAGAATATTTTTGGGGGGTGGGACAGTTTTTAAAAATTCTTTCAGGTGTCGTTATGATTTCATGCAGTTGTACATAGGAGGAAGAGGCAGGAGTGACTAACATCCAGGGAATGCCGTCCAGGGAAACGGCTGTCTCTCAGAACCACCTAAATGCGGATCTGGAATCTTCAGGAGGCGGCTGTTAACAGGGGGCTGGGGCTGCTCCTGCTTTTGCAACTGATCCCCAGCTGACAGAGATCAGCTCCCCTGGAGAAAATGGCTGCTTTGAAGGGTGGACTCTATGGCATTGTACCCTGCTGAGGCCCCTCCCCTCCCCAAACCCCACCTTCTCCTGGCTCCACCCCCAAAGTCTCCAGGTATTTTCCAACCCAAACCTGGCAACCCTACCTGCTGAGGTCCCTTCACTCCTGAAACCCTCCCCTCCCAGGCTCCACTTTCAAATCTCCAGTAATTTCCCAAGCCAAAGGGACAACTGTAGCATAATCCCATAGAGTTTGCCCTCCAAAGCTGCCATTTTCTTCAGCGGAACTGATCTCCGCCCTCCAGAGATCATTTGGAGGAGATGTCCAGGCCCCACCTGGAGGCTGGCACCCCTGCCAGCTTGTGAAAAAGTTGTAACAGACATCTAATGGGAGTCAGATTCCCTGAAGTTGCTGCTGCGCTCAAAGCAGTCACTTCTGAAGTACTGGGAAGCAGGCAGTAAACAGGCCTCGGGATTGTAGTGAAAGAGGGTTTCTTGTCTGTTTGTTTGAAGAGGGCAGGCAGCGGAGAACCAGCAGGAGAATTCCCACCAGGCACCGGAGCCTCCAAACCTTTCTTTGAACAGACTCCTGGATTCCCTGAATCCAGCTCTCTTCTCTTCATCTGTCTGCGGCCCTCAAGAGAACAGGACTGCGGAGTCTGACTTTGGTAACAGACTGTGACTTCTTGAGAGACCGAGAAAAAAAGACTGGCTGATTTGTTCCACCACATAAGGCAACAGTGTTCCAGAGACGCCAGTCTCCTGGGCTTTCCCCCCACAAAGTACTCGATTATGTCACGTCTCTGAGGTCCATGACGTTTATCTAACTTAAAAGAAGGTTAAATCATTCCAGGCTTTCTCCAGGAGAGGTCACAATGAGGAGCACATGGTGTTAAACTTCCTTCAGCTAATATTCTCTTTAGCCAGGGGGCAGAGTCTCCCCCCCCCCCGCTTTCCCTCCACCTCTGGGAAGAAAAGAGCTTTTGTTTCATGTCTGGAGAGCATGAATGGACAGCACCCGAAATATATGTGCAACTTGTATGTCAAAGTGTTATAAATCTAACACCTCTCTTTTCAGGGAGAGGGTAAGAAGTTAAGTAACATTTTGCAGCCAGTCCAAAGGGTCCGCTCCCGCCCCCGCCCCCTGCTAATTATTTATAGAATTTTTTTTTGACATGTATATACTGGAAAATTTTAGAAACTCTGTGAATATTGACATTTGTTGATATCGGTATTATAAATTTGTCCAGAAAAGGGCTAGGAAAATCATCCGTTTCTCTACCGTTCGAGGTACTTTGTAGCCTGCTTTGGTGTATGGAAATATTTACTGGCATTTCAAGAAGCCACTGGGTCATGTGTTGGCAGGCAGCTGGAAATTCTTGAAATTCATTGATCAATGTTGTACATTATTGTGTCATAGCGCTGGGTTTGGACATTTAACAGTAAGTGTCAGTTAGCAGACCACATGCTGGTAAACGATAGAAATGAGGGTGTAGTCCAGGGGTGGCCAACCTGTGGCTCGGGAGCCACATGCGGCTCTTTCACACATATTGTGCGGCTCCTGGCAGGGCGGCTGGGGAAGCAAAGGGGAGGCATGCTTTTTCTCTCTTTCTCCCTTCCTTCCTCCCTCCCATCTATTTGCTTTCCTAGTTTCTCTCTCTCTCTTTCTTTCCACTTCTTTAATTCTTTCTTTCCATCTCTCTCTTTTTCTCTCTCTCTCTCAATATCATTAGCAAACAAGTAATATCATTATCAATAACCGGTTTTCCTCGTTTGTTTTTATTTTTGGCAGTCCCATTTAACGTTAATAAAAAGCAAATTTGCATATTTTTAAAAATAAAAACGTGTGTGTGATATTTGTTCCTGGCTTGCGGCTCTCAGACATCTCTATGTGGCTCTTACGTTTATTCTATGTGGCTCTTACGTTAAGCAAGGTTGGCCACCCCTGGTGTAGTCGGTTCATCAGCCACAGTTGACGGAAGATCCTTAAAACTTACTGACACAAATCCTTCTCTCTGAACCTCTTTCCAGGCTACCTGGAATGGCTGATAGCTTGGAAGCAAGCCAAATTCCAAAACAAGAATGAAATCCGTGTAATTTATTTATTTAGAGTTGGAAGAGGCCATCCAGGCTAACCCTCTGCTAAATGCAAGATCAGCCTAAGGCTGTGGTGGCAAACCTATGGCCCGCGTGCCAGAGGCGGCACTCAGAGCCCTCTCTGTGGGCACGCACGCAATTTGGGCACTCAGTCTCTAAAAGGAAAAAGACGACACAGACTCGAGGCTGGGCTGCTCTCAAACTTACAAAGTATGAGCCAGGGGTAGACAAATGATCAGCATGCATGCAACAGCAAAAATCACATTAATTGTTCAAAAGCATGCCAAATGCAAACTTTTGCCTTTCAATAAAAAGTTGTTTGTATCATTGAAAGCTCTGTTATTGTGTTTTTCTTTTAAGACAAAAGATGTTAATGAGTTCTTTTTTCTAAACTAAAACCTCAGTATTCAGGTTAAATTGTTGCGCTGGCGCTTTGTGATCAATAAGTGGGTTTTGGGTTGCAGTTTGGGCACTCGGTCTCTAAAAGGTTCGCCATCGCTGGCCTAAGGCGTCCCTGACAAGGGTTTGTCCACTCCAGCCGCTGCTTAAAGACTGCCAGGGAGGGGGCGCTCACCACCTGCCTGGCCAAGGACAGACTGGCATTTTGACCCGATATAGGTCTGCTTTTTAAGTGGATGCCGTACTCACCTGGTCCATGCCGTACTCACCTGGTCCTGCAGCACTTTCATCCTGCACTAAACGGATACCTGGTGAGACCAGTGTCAAGCCGTCTGGGTACGAATTCATCCTGCTTCCTGGCAGTGTAGATGCAAATAAGCCATGCATCAAGCATCACCGGTAATGTGAACCCAACGATCTGGCTGCCGCACCCATGCGCCTATGCGCACCTCGGCAGAACGGACCAAAGCCGCACACCACTGCGGCGACGGCACCAGGAGCCGCCCCACAGTGTGAACGCTCCATTCTGCCTCCTCCCTGGAATGCTCCTGCTTCAGTCTGCCCAGTGGGAACGGCAAGCCCCGGGACAATTTGGCCGGGGTCTTTTTGCCCCGCTTCCGAGGCGCTTCATTTTGCCAGTCCGTCCTCCGCCCCTAGGCAGCCGATTTCACTGCTGAGCTACTCTTATTGTAAAAAAAAATTCGTTTTCCTAATATCCGGCCATTATTTTTTCTGCCTGCAATTTGAGCCCATTCTTTACTTTTTATATTGATTTATTTGCATTGTTTATAGTCTGCCTTTCTCTCTGGGATTCAAGGAGAATGACACAGAGACTGTTTTCGCAGTACTAACTTACCCCTCTGTCGGCTCACCTTTGTTTGCCACAAGTCAGATCCAGTAAAAAAGGTGTAGACTTTCCAATTTCGGGGGGGGGGGGGGGGGGGGGGGGAGCTGGGGCTGGGCCAGAGACATTACAGGCCATTGTCTCCGGAGGAGGCTCTGCATGTCCTGGAAAAGTTTTTTGGGGGGGGCAGCTCCCCAGCCCCCCTGAAGTTGATGCCTATGTCCAGTAGTAGATTTGGGATTGTGGAACCAACCAGAAGTCTAAAAAACAGAACTGAGGCCTTCCCGGCCTCCTCAGGCAGACCTCTCGATGCCTTTTTTAGGGTGAACCAAACTGACACAAAACACGGTGCAGAGCTGTCTGGCTCCCCAGAACATCAGGCAGTGTAAGGACAGCCAGTTCAGTTGCACAGAGTGAAACACTGCTCGGATTGAGAAGTCAGGGTAGAATCAGCAACGTTTTTCAGAGGACAAACATTATAGGCACGTTAGAATGATAGATCCTGTTATTATAAGTGCCCAGGTGCTGCTTAAAGACTGCCAGGGAGGGGGAGCTCACCACTTCCCTAGGCAGCTGGTTCCACTGTCGCACAACTCTGACAGTAAAGAAGTTTTTCCTAATATCCAGCCGGTACCTTCCCGCCCTTAATTTAAACCCATTATTGTGAGTCCTGTCCTCTGCTGCCAACAAGAACAGCTCCCTGCCCTCCTCGAAGTGACTGCCCTTCAAATCCTTCAAGAGAGCAGTCATGTCCCCCCTCAACCTCCTCTTCTCCAGATGGAACATTCCTATTAGTCCCTCAGCGTTTTCTCAGAGGGCTTGGTCTCCAGGCCCCCGATCATCCTTGACCCTCTCCTCTGCACCCACTCCATTCTGCCCACATCCTTTTGGAAGTGAGGCCTCCAGAACTGCAAGACTCCAGGTGCGGCCTGACCAATGCAGAGTACAGCGGGACTAGAACATCTTGTGATCTGGATGTTATGCCTCTGTTGATACACCCCAAGACTGCATTAGCCTTTTTTGTCGCCGCATCACACTGGCTGCTCACATTAAACTTTCGGTCCACCTGTGCCCCAGGATCTTGTTCACACACACTCAGAAGTGTATATTCCCCATCCAGTATGCGTGTTCCTCATTTTTGTTACCCAGATGTAGAACTTGGCATTTATCCTTGTTAAATTGCAATTTGTTCACATCCGCCCACTTTTCCAGCATGTTCAGATCTCGCTGAATTCTGTCTCTGTCTTCTGGTGTATGTGCTGTTCCTCCCAATTTGGTGTCATCTGCAAATTTAATGAGTAGTCTCTCCACACCCTCATCCAGATCGGGCCCAGAACCAGGCACCTCACTGGACACCTCCCTCTATTCAGATGAAATGCCACTTACAACTACTCTCTGAGTGCGGTTCTCCAACCAGTTCCCTATCCACTTAACCACCCTACAGTCCAGTCCACAGTCCTCCAGTTTACCCATCAGAACATCATGGGGAACCCGGTCAAAAGCTTCACTGAAATCCAGGTAAACAGCATCAAGAGCGTTCCCTCGATCCAGTAAGCTTGTCACTCGGTCCAAGAAGGAAATGAGGTTGGTCCGGCAGGACCTGTTGGGAATAAATCCGTGCTGACTTCCCCGGATCACCAAGTTGTCCTTCAGATGCTCGCAGATTGATCCCTTTAAAATCTGCTCCAGTGTCTTCCCTGGGACAGAGGCCAGACTGACTGGCGGGTAGTTTCCTGGGTCATCCCTCCTCCCTTTTTTGAAAATTGGCATAACATCTGCTGTCCTCCAGTCTTGTGGCATATCTCCTGTCCTCCAAGAGGTCTGGAAGGTGATGGACAAAGGCTCTGCAAGCTCCCTGGAAAGTTCTTTGAGTGCTCTTGGGTGCATGCCATCCAGCCAGGGGGGATTTGTACTCATTCAAGGCAGCCAGGTGCTTCTCAGCTTCCTCTCAGTCCATGTCAACCAGATACTGTGACTGGCTTACTACCGTCTCTAGGTTATTCCGCACTAGGCCTTAAATCCTGGTTCAACCCTGTCCTGCACTACAGTCGAGTTCACTCCTGTAATTATCTCGGGGTATTTTTTGTTTCCACATTACACTGAGGTCACCCTGGTTTCACTCCACACTAGACGCTGTTATAACCTGGGATAAATGCAAGGTATTGTGTCGTGAGTTGAACTCTGATAAAACCAGGGATGAGATCCGAGTGCGGAAAGGGCCTATACAAGCCTGTTGTCTTCTTCAGGGGGAAAAACTGAGGCAAAATAGGCACTGAGCCTTTTTTGCCTTTCTCTCTGTCCTCTGTCAGTTTCTCCCTTTTCACCCAACAGTGGGCCCATCGCCTCTTTTACCTTGTGTTTGCTCCTCACAAATATTATAGGCACTTTCTGTCACTTGGGCTGCCGTCACACACACTAAATATTTCACTTTCAATCCACTTTCGATGCGCCTTCCAATTGGATTTTGCCAGTTCACACCAAGAGCCAGTTTGGTGTAGTGGTTAAGTGCGCGGACTCTAATCTGGGAGAATCAGGTTTGATTCCCCACTCCTCCTCTTGCACCTAGCTGGATGACCTTGGGCAAGCCATAGCTCTGGACCAGCTGTTCCCTCAAGGACAGCTTGGGAAAGAGCTCTCTCAGCCCCACCTACCTCACAGGGTGTCTGTTGTGGGGAGGGGAAGGGAAAAGGAGTTTGTAAGCCGCTCTGGGACTCCCTTGGGGAGTGGAGGGCTGGGTATAAATCCAATCTCTTCTTCTCTCTTCATAAAATCCAGTTGGAAAATGCACTGGAAGTGGATTGGAAGTGAATTATTTAGTGTGTGCTACCGCAACCTTGACCTCTGTCCGTAGTTGCGGTATGACCTTCTGGTCACCTATAGTGTTGGTGCTGAAGTTGGTCGTTCGCTATGCCCACGGTGGTACATTCAGGGCTCATTCCGTAGCAGGAGCTCCTTTGCATATTAGGCCACACACCCTTAATGTAGCCAATCCTCCAAGAGCTTACAGAGCTCTTCTTACAGGGGCTACTGTAAGCTCTTGGAGGATTGGCTCCATCAGGGGTGTGTGGCCTAATATGCAAAGGAGCTCCTGCTACGAAATGAGCCTCGGGTACATTTCATAAGATGGCAGGTCCTGGCGCTGTCATCCATAGAGCAAAATCTCTGGCACTTTACGCAATCATTTGTATCATGGGATATAGCCAGACGTTTGGCCAGTTTCATCAAAACGAAGAACCTTAAAAGCGAACAGATTCACTATAAGCTGGGAACACATGGGGAACCAATTTGGAAAAATCTCCCCTTCCTGAGAGCTATAAAAAGCCGGGATTTCAGTGGGCTGATCTCCCCCCACCCCACCTTCTTGTCCAGATGCTCCAGTGTAAATAACGGTGGCGGCAGCAGCAAATCTGAGAAGATGGCAGAGGGACCTCTCGAGATCCCAGAGCTTTGTACGCTGCTGCTGATGCCTGCAGTGCCTGCCCCTTTGGCCAGCCTGGATTTCAAGCAGCTGTTTTAGACAAAAGACAGTATATTCCAAGAGCTGCTTAAAGCTGCATGCTCACTGATTCCAGCCCTGCCTCTTTCTGTTGCCTTCTGCATCGGAGCATCTCCCCTTCCCAGTGCCACGTATGAATCAGGCTGGCTGATTCAGATAATAATCCTCTGTGCTGTGCCACAGAGGATGTCCAAACCTTAAACCCAATGCGATTCATTGCTCACATTTTCTGCTAGGAAGGAAAGCATAAATCCTGTAACACGGGCCAAAAATAATGTGGCCTTTTGTTTCCTCTGCTTCTAGCAGACAGGCCGGGCCTGTATTTTTAGCGTGCCAACCAAGAGCAGGAATTCTGTTGCCAGTGAGTGACGTCTCAGTTTGCGCTTCTGATTTCCCAGTGGCCAAGATGCTGAGGCAGCGGGAATCTCCGGCCGGGCTGCCGAGACGCCAAGCTGCGAGGAGGTGCGTTTCCAATGACATCACCCTGAGCTGCCTTCCGAATCAGTTTCATCCCCGTTTGGCCTTCTCCTCCGTTTTTTGTTTCCTGGCATGCAGTTACTCAGGGCGGGAAATGTTGTCAAGCATGCCAGAAAAAAAAAAATTCCATTGTTGTAAAGCTGCTCAGTTGGAGTAGTGGAATATTTGCTAACCGTGTCCTCGGTGTCTGTGAAAGCACATCTGTGGGCCGGACCACTTCTCCCAAATGGCTTCAGCAGCACTGGCAGGGGGGGAAGTTGCCATCAGAAACCCAAGAGGAACCAGGAAGGTACAAGCAGAGTTTGAAGGACCAGGGAACTCTTTTGCTTCAGAGAAAGGTCTCAGAATGGCCCATCCCTTGAGGAACAGATGCAGTCAGGGAAAAGCTCTCTCCAGGCAGTGTTAAGGGTTGTTACGATACCAGCAGCCAGTCCTCTCTCTCTGCTATTTTCCCTAGTTTGGTGTAGTGGTTAAGTGCGCAGACTCTAATCTGGGAGAACTGGGTTTGATTCCCCACTCCTCAACTTGCAGCTACTGGGCAAGCCATAGTTCTGGCACAGCTGTTCTTGAAAAAGAGCAGTTTCTGTTAGAGCTCTTTCAGCCCCACCTACCTCCCAGGGTGTCTGCTGTGGGGAGGGGTAAGGGAAAGGAGATTGTAAGCCACTCTGAGACTCCTTTGGGTAGTGGAAGGTATTGGAGTCGGGAGGCGAGTGGTAGTGATTTCATAGTACAGCTCTTTATTGAGGGTCAGATGGAACATGGGGAACCCCGGACTCAGAGCCCTCTTTTATGCCGGCCGGAGACAATGCCCCGACCTCACCCCCAAGTCCTGATAGGACCTTAAGTCCGTGGTTGTAGTTCATAGGTCCCCCAGCAGGAGACCTAGGCTCGTAATTGGTGGTCACTCAGGATCCAACTGGCTATTGTTCTACCTGGCTGAAGTTCAGGTAGATTCTGACCATGTGCGCTGACCACGTGGCGGTCGCCATTACGGGAGGCCAGGCGATCGTGGTCCTAGTACACAACAGGTAGTGAAGGGCGGGGTATAAATCCAATCTCCTCCTCTTCTCTTCTTCAAAATGGATTGGCGGTCTGAACCTGCAGATCCACTTCCACCAATGGGGTGTGGGTTTTGGTTGTTTTCAGGGGGGAGTTTTTGTCTAAATGCACATGAGTGCAGCAGGTTGTGCTGTCTGGATGATATGCCCTGCAACATTTTACACCGGTACAATTAGAGATGGCATCATATTGCGCCAAACTGCCAGTGTGATTACACCTCCAGTTATATATTTGAAATGACTAGGATATACCACAAGAAAGCAGATACTGGGTGCGATCATACGTACCTATTTGCCACGCTAGAGGGACAATTCATCGACGGATCTGATTGGCACGATCACACCAGCACATCTGGGAAGCGTCCCGCAACCGTCATCAAGCCATTGCAAACCGTTTTGATCCAGTGGGGAATCATAGTAAAAAACTACTGGTGAAACTCCAGTATCAAACGGTTTGCTGCGGCTCACAGCCAGAATTTCCCTGTGTAATCGCACCAGCTTGGCATCACGGATAGCGTGATCATGCGCTGCAATGCTGTTTTTTTTCCCCCTTCTCCGTGTGTGCATCATCGAAAGCACTTAAGGGTGGGGAAGCGATTTATCAGTTCCCCGTTTAAGCGCCTCGGAAACTGACCACAAAAAAACCCCCAACTCGCCTGCGGTTGCGTGTGATCACGCTGCGGCGATTTGCGCTGGCAGATTCACGGAGCTGTTTGATCATGCAATTGCGGGGCAAATTGCTCCAGAGCAAAAAAGCCTCGATTCCCCTCCAGATTATCTCACTTGTGTGGAAGGGACCACTATGGATTTTCTTTTAAAAAAAAAAATCTCTACTCTCTCTACCACAGACTGCTTTTCAATGTATTAGTTCTTAAAAAAAATCTCCATTGTATGGTTTCTATACATTATTCTACATGACTTTTATAAGTAAACTTCCCAAAAGATTAGGCTCAGATAATGAATGTATAAAAATATAAAAACTGCCTACACCCATTCCAATAATTTGGTAGCTATTTTGCTAGTTTTTACTAAAAAAAATTCCATAGAGCTGCAAAGTCTTGGGAATAATCTGGATATTCTGTTGTTAGATACCTGAAGCTTTGCAATAAAAGTCTCAGATTTTAATCACATTTCAGTCCCTGTTAGTACAATTCTGGTAACCATCTATTCCTGCTTTTTGCACTGATCCTATTGGGTGCAGGATACCACCCTGTGAGTCACTCGATATACTGGCTCGGTGCTTTTGAGACAAGACTTCCAAACTCATTTTCAGAAGCTCCCATTCCCATTTACTCCTGAAACACTTCTCCTGGACTATTGGCTTACACCCTCAGTTGCCCAACACTTTAAACCGACTATAGATGCTCTTCTTTTTGCAGCAAGAAATGCAATCGGGTTTTGTTGGCGTGATACTGACCCTCCTAATTTCGAGCTCTGGCTAAAACAAATCTGGGATCAATATCTTACGGACAACATCCCCCACAAAATTAACATGTCCTTAATCAAACCTGCCAAGACCAATTTTGATTTCAAAAAATGGTCCCCAATTCTTGATTTTCTGACACAGAGGGGGTTCATCTCTTCTGGGTGGTCGCAGTTACAGCAGTGGGTATGAAGCCTAACCGCTTTTCTTTGTCATTGTGTGTTTCCATGAATCCAACCAGTCGCTCTTTTTCTCAATTCTCTTTGAAGCACTCTCTCTATCCCTCATCTCCAATGCCAGTCGGTTTACTATAGTTTGTCTCAGGGGTCCGTTGGAGCAGGCGCGCACAGGAGCGCAGCTCCGGGAGTGAGGAGCCCAGGGGGCGGGCACATGACCAAGCCCCGCCCCCTCCTCGGCTTCCCCGAGCAGGGCAGAGGCGCAGCGCCCCGGGGAAAGCCCTGCTAGGGTCTTTATTGTTTTTAATGTTTTGTTTTAATATTGATAATTTTATCATTGTTCCTTTTATGACTGTGTGCTGCTTTTCCAGAGACTTGCTCAAGGTGGCATATAAATTTTCTAAGTATACCATTTTTTATCTGGGCACATGGCACATAAGTACTGGAGAAATTTCACCAACACTTCAGCAGCTTCCACCCCATCAGTTTGGTGTAGTGGTCAGGAGTTGGCCTCTAATGTGGGAGAACTGGGTTTGATTCCCCACTCCTCCACATGCAGCTGCTGGTGTGACCTTGGGCCAGTCACAAGTTCTCTCAGAGCTGTTCTCTCATGAGCAGTTCTCAAAAGACCTCTCTCAGCCCCACCTACCTCACAGGGTGTCTTGTTGTGGGGAGGGGAAGGGGAAGGGATGGGTGGTGCACATGTCCTGGGTATCTCAAGTCTACTTGAAACCTGGTGGTTTCAAGGGAGCAGGAAGAGAATGAGGGTGTGTTCTTTACGCTTTTTATTGCACAAAGTATTGGATGGGGAAGGGAATGGAGGAAGAGCAGGTCAGTTTCACTCACCTGTGGAGTGGAGCCTGAGGAGTGGGCGTTGCCTTCTGACACAGTTTTGGTATGTTAGGGGTGTGGTATATGCAAATGAGTTATGCAAATGAGTTATGCTAATGAGCTCATGCACCTCTTTTTCTACGAAATGACCCCTGGTTTGTCTGAAGGTACTTACTTTTATCTTATGTCTAACCCTATTACTGGAGAGATGCTCTTGTACAACTCACTATGGAAAGACACTGTATTTTCTGTACATTAGCATTGCTTTATATTATATATGGTACACTGTTTTGCTTCTGATACCTTACAACTGCTTTTGTTGTTTTTTACATTGCTGTTGCATCTTATTGTACTTGTTTGCTACTATCTTACAGTCAACCTGTACAAAGTTATCTTGCTGTTAATCTGCCCTGTTTGGAATATTATTTAATACAAAATTACCACAAAGAAGAAGAAGAACCCCCATGCCTGTAGCTCTGGTCCAAACAGAATGAGGGAGCAGTTGGTGATTGTAATGATTGGGTAAAAGACCATCGTTTCCTTTTGAATCACCACTAAATGAAACCATACTTTCAGGAAGTGCTACTCTCTTGGCAACAGAACTTGAAACCCCAAAGTGCCAAGAGAGGGTAAAAAAAATGTATGCTGAGTTCTGTCTAAAGATGAAGTTCTCATACCTTACTCAAATCAATTTTGTCTTTTGAAGAAGGGACATACTTAGAGTCCAAAGATGCTGGGAGATCCCTGGTTGGCTCTTCCCAGCATTTTTTTTTTAAAGCACCTTTCAACACACACTAAATAATCCACTTTCAATCTACTTTTTATGCACTTTCCAACTGGATGTTGCCAGTTCACACAGTAAAATCCAGTTGGACAGTGCACTGAAAGTGGATTGAAAGTGGATTACTTAGGCTGAAGACAGACTGGCGATCTGGAGCGGGAGGAAAGAGGGGCCGAAAGTTGCGGGGGGAAACTGCTCCGGGGCTGGCTGTTCACACTGGCCTGACTCCTGCGTTAGCATACCGGACCGGAGCGTTCAGACTGCTGTGGAGCGGCCCCGGGTGGGCCGGCCTCCGCAGCTCATGGCAGGGCCGTTTCGGCAATGTGCGCATGAGCGCTCATGCGCACACTGGCAAAACGGCACATTCACACCACCGCCTCCGCTTGCCTCCCGCTTCTTCCGGTTCACACTGCACGGAAGCAGGAGGCAAGTGGCAGACGGCCTCCAGACACCGGTTTCTGCCGGTGTCCTTCTAACACGGAAGGGAAGCGGCTGGAAAGCGGGTAAGCATGGAAGGGAGCCGGGGAACAGCTGAGGCTGTTTGAACGGGCTCCCTTCCCCCTTTTTATAAGGGGAGCTCTCCCGCTCTAGAATGCCAGTCTGTCTTCAGCCTTAGTGTGTGCAACCACAGCCCATGAGAGAGAGAGGTAGTGCATTATAGTAATTAGGACCAGGGAGACCCCATTTCTAACACTCACTCTGCCATGAAGCTCATGGGTCTCGTCTCTTAGGTGAACCTTCCTTACAAGGTGGTTGTGGGGAGAAAACAAGAAGCCCATACATGCTACCCTGAGATCCTTGGAGGAAGAAATTGCCCAGGGACCCTGTAGCTGTTATTTTCACAGGTGTCAGATTCTTGGACAAACATGCTCTCAATGACACTCTCTAGGCAGTGATATGTTTACTGAGGCATTAGGATGTTCCAAGCTAAGACCTTCTGAGTTCTAATATGTTCAGCCACTTCGGCTTGTAGACTAATTGGGTACAGTATCGACTTGGCCTGATTTACTTTCAAACCAGAGATTGTCCCGAAATCATGTTACTTAGCTTGCAGTATTGGTAGCGATTGTCAGGATTAGAGACATATACTACAACATCGTCTGCAAGGAAACTTACTTTGAATTCTTTATCTTTTATTTTAATGCTGGAGTAGCTGGCATTAGCACGCAATGCACAAGCTAGAGACTCCATTGATAACACAAAAAAGATTGGAGACAGCGGGCACCCTTGTCGAGTTCCACGTTGGAGAAGGATGTCTTTGGAAGATTCTCCGTTGACCAATAATTTGGCAGTAGGTTTAGACAAGCTAAGACGTTCTGTACTGATGCTTTGGGCGCTAGTCCTGAAATTAGGCACAATTCAAGCAAGCCCCACCCTCAGTGACCCATCCAATCAATCCATTTCTCTCATCCTGCCGAAATCTAATGCTCCTTGCAAGCCCTCCTTCCTCCCACCTGCAAATCTACCATTACTATAGATAATGACAGCCAAGCTAGCAGAGGCAAGTGTCCAAGGTCGTTTACATTCTTCCCACTTTGAGAGGCTTCTTATGAAGACAGTTGCCGAGCCAAGTAAGCAAAGCAGTTTCACACACACACACATTCACACCAACCTGCCCCCCACAACGCCCTTGTACATAGCACAAGAAACCCAAAATCATGGCAAACAAAGTTCTGAGTTTGACAATGGGGATGGACAGGGGCTGCACCAAAGGGGTTGCATCGTCATGGTACTCTGGGGTAGGGGCACACTGAGAGTTTTCCAGAACATTAAAGTGCCAGTTAACCTTTACCCTTCCTCTTGGTATGAAGCGGGTCCCCAGGAGGCAGGCAGTGGCAAACCACTGCTGTTCATATCTTGCCTTAAAAACCCTATTATATGGGGGTCGCCATAAGTCAAATGTGACTTGATGGCTCTTCATGACTTTGAGAGCTAGTTTGGTGTAGTGGTTAGGAGCGCAGACTCTCATCTGAGAGAATCAGGCTTGAGTTCCCACTCCCCCACATGCAGCTGCTGGTGTGACCTTGGGTCAGTCACTCAAGTTGTTTCAGAGCAGTTCTCAAAAGAGCTCTCTCAGCCCCACCTACTTCACATGGTGTCTGTTGTGGGGAGGGAAAGGGAAAGGAGATTGTAAACCGCTCTGAGACTCTTTCAGGTAGTGAAGGGGGGGTATAAATCCAATCTCCTCTTTGTCATCATCATCCTCACACATACACACATGGGTGGAAACCCAGCCAGGTCACAGCCTGATCCAGTACAAGTTTTATTATGATCTCACAAGAATTTCAGCTGGGGCAAGATAATCTTGCACCACACAGGGTACTTTTCCTCAGAAGGGGTGGACACGGTGTCTCTCAAACAGGGCTCAAGTTATCTAAGGTGAAGTTCAGATCTCTGGGTCAGATCCCAAGCTGAAAACACCATCACTTTCAGCGAATATTTAGATATTCCTCTGCTCTGACAGGTTCCGCCCCCCCCCCCCCCCCCGCTTCTTCATAAGCAACGCTATCAAAGGGCCTTTCATGGGGACTTCAGCCAATGATGAATAGCTACTCCAGCTGGAGAAGTTGGTGCGAGTGCCACAGAGGCTTCCAGCAGAGGGATGAAAAATGAACCAACAACTTCGGCTTTTCGTTTCTTATGTTCACAAAAAAAAATGTAGGTCTTAATCCTGGGCTGAGAGCAGAGGAGCGTGAGGCCTGCTCCAGACAGCCAAAGGAGGCCTTTCACAACCTGACCTGACCAAGGACTTTCTCCCTCAGGAGGGTCATCACAAACAATAAAGAAAGGAACCAGTCAGTGCTCACTTCTATTACTACCACTGTTTTAAAATGCAGGGGTATAACTGCTTTCATTTTTTAAAAAAATTATGTCCGTCTCTCCCACACCCCACAAGTGAGGACTGGCTGCAGTTGGAGCAGGCAGAGTCATAGTAGAAGTTGGTGGGCGGGTAAAGGTCTAGAAGACCAGAAGTTGAACCAATGGAGTTATAAAGTACTGAGTCCAGAGTCGCGCTGCAGTGAAATCAGCTCATAAATTTATTGATGGTACAATTCCAGGCAACTGAACAGGGCTCGGGGGTCTGCTTAAATACACGTCTAGACCGCATCCCCGGCCTTGCCCAAACTCCCTGATCGGATTACCCTGATAAGATTACGCCCACTCCCTGATAGGATTACTCCCTGATAGTAAAAAAATCATACAATACTCTTCTCCCTTTTTGCATCCGCATTCAACAGAAAATTCAATTTACTCATCTCAGCCCATTTTATGTATGGTTAAGCAATTATGGCTTCTAAAAGTATGAATTATTGTACTTATATTCTGTAAAGTTCATTGTTAAAAACTGACTAAAAATAAATTAAAAAAAAAAAAGGATTACTCCCTGATAGGACTACTCTGATAAGATTATGCCCAAATTCCCTGATAGGATTAACCAATGAGTTACCTTAAACCAGGGGTGGGCAAACTGTGGCTCGGGAGCCGTATGCGGCTCTTTCACATATATTATGTGGCTCCCGGCAGGGCGGCTGGGGAAGCTAAATATCATTAGCAAACAAATATCACTGGACAAATTAATATCATTATCAATATCTGCTTTTACCCCTTTCGTTATTATTTTTGGCAGTCTCATTTGATGTTAATAAAAAGCAAATTTGCTTATTTTCCAATAAAAGCAGGTAATATTTGTTCATGTCTTGTGACTCTCAGACATCTGATGTTTATTCTATGCAGCTCTTACGTTAAGCAAGTTTGCCCACCCCTGTTCTAGGTGGCTCTTACGCTGAGCAAGTTTGCCCACCCCTGACTTAAACCATAGGTCTCTTGGTGGAACCTGGGTGGCCGCTTGGTCTAATTTACAATCCAGCCAGGCTATTGTCTCCCGAAGCGAAACTCCGGTAGCCAGCCCAGCCACGTGCGTTTCTCTGACCGCGTGCAGAGTTACCATTAAGACATAACAGGAGATGAGAAAACAGGAAAACAGGATAACAGGATACGGATGAGAAAAATATACAGAAAATTTATAGAACTTTGTTAGCAGAAGAAATGTATGAAGAGACAGTTAAAAATGTAATAGTAGCTTGGATGCGGGACTTTGGATATACTATACCTATAGAAGAATGGTCAAAAATGTGGAGAACATTAAAATTTACTAGTGCAGTATCATATAAAGAAAACTTGTACAAAATGTTCTATAGATGGCACTGGTCGCCTGATAGACTGTCAAAGTGTTATAGGAATTTATCTAATGTGTGTTGGAAGTGTGATAGAGGAGTGGGAACCTTTTACCACATGTGGTGGCAATGTGAAAAGGCCCAAGAGTATTGGACTAAGGTTAAAATAGTATTAGAAGAAATATTGAATGTAATTTTGCCGAGCTGCCCTGAACTATATTTATTGAATATGTTACCTGAAGGGTTGAAGAAAGAAGAACAAAAGCTAATGGTATACATTCTTACTGCGGCAAGATTAAGCTGGGCAAGACGGTGGAAAGAGAATGAGATACCATCCCCAGAACAGTTTTTAGAGAAGCTGATGGAACTTGCAGAGCTGGATAGGATTAGCTATCAAATTCATGGAAGAAATAAAGAGCAATTTCTAAAAATCTTGGGCTGATAGTTACATGGAAGCAAAACGTCTACAGCTGGACTCCGGTGGGTTCAGTCCTTCCAAACCGTTGAATTTTCCTGCAGCCCTGATAATTCCCTCATCTTCTCCAGCAGACCTGTCAGCAATTCACACCTTCCTCTCTAGCCAGGAACCATGCCTTGGTTGCATTCCAAATGCTGCTGGTCCAGAGGGTGGAAATAAAAGATAACGTCAAAGGTGCACAGCCCAAGTGAAAAGACAGTGAGGCAGTTTTTTGCTTTGTTTCAATGAAACGACACCTCCTACTCGTAGGTCAGCACACTCTCCGGGAGGAATGGAGAAGTAACAATGCTAGTCACAGCTGAAACTCATTTGGGGGTATGAGATTTCATGAATGAATTCTTCCTCAGGCACCCTTGTAACAACTTTTCAAAAAAAAAATTATTAGACAATTCCAGGTGATTTAAAGAGAAAGGAAATTTGCATTAGCAGGGTACAAAAAAAAATCAAAAGAACACATTGAATAGATAAAAAGATTAAACTGGGGATAATAGCCTATAATGAATATATTGGTTGGTTGAAATCTAATAACCTCAGCACAGGAGCATAAAAGTCAGCCACAAGTACATAAACTGCCAAGCACGAAAACATTATCGTTATGTCAGAAATGACTTGGATTGTTTGGATTTATGATTCCGGACATCATACCTGGTTTCACTTGTAGCAGAGAGCCCCTCCCCCCCTCTGGCTGTCAAGTACCAAATGGACAATTATTGGAGGGTGAGAAGCTGCCAGCTTCAAATCCTCTCCTCAAGGCACATTTTATTCAGAGGTGAATTGTCGTTTTTTAAAAAATCTTAGCGAGGTGTCAAATGTGGACTGAAACGATGGAGCAGAGATATCAAAACTGATTGGTGATCACAGCTGCATCCACGCATTGTGACGTATTGTGCTGTTCCCGCAGGACAGCAGTAATTGGTAACCGGATTCTCCTGTGTGAACAAGAGTCGTCTGTTGCAAATTATTTACTTATTTACTTCACTGATGCCCAGCCTTTCTCCGCAGTGGCAACCCCCAAGTGGTTTACATCCTTCTCTTCCCCTCCGTTCTGTCCTCACAACAACCCTGTGAGGTAGGTTGGACGGAGAATGAGTGACTGACCAAGTTCACCCAGCAAGCTTCCATGGCAGAGTGGGGCTTCGATCCTGGGACTCCCAGATTTAGGTCTGACACTCTGACCCCTACCTGACAACGGCTGGATGGCGCACTGCTACAAGAGAGAGGGCAATAGTCCCACGATGCAATAGACGCAGACCGTTTTCTGCTTAGGCATCTGCCCAAATGAAGTAAACTGACTCCCAAAGAAGCCTGCTCCGCAGTCCGGCTCTTCTTTTTAACAACTGCTCTGAGTGTCCCTGAGTGGGTGAGTACCATGGACAAGAACATAAGAGAACATAAGAGAAGCCAGTGTTGGATCAGGCCAGTGGCCCATCCAGTCCAACACGCTGTCACACAGTGACCAAAAACACCAGGTGCCCATAGGAGGTCCAGCAGTGGGGCAGGAAGCCCTCCCACTGTTGCCCCCCCCCCAAACACCAAGAATACAGAGCATCACTTGCCCCAAGGGTCTCTTCAGCTGTGGCTCCTTGGTTGTGGAGCCCCCTCTCCATCATGGTTAACTGCACAACAGCCTTGCTGAGGTTTAGAAGTCTAGTGAAGAAGAAAAAGCATTCCTCAGTGGCTAGGGCTGAGCAAAGTTTGCTGAAAAGTTAACTTGCACAGGCTTAAGTTTTCTTTTCTTTTTTATCAGTAGAGACAGCAGTGAATCGCACTAGCTGTTCCTTGCAAGCGACTGCTTTTTCCAAAACCTGAACTGAGGCTCTGCTATACCTGATGTCCAAATCAAACGAAGAAGAAAAGGAGGGGAACAAAAGACTTAACCCAAAAAGATGAATTAAAAACAAAAACAAGGTTAATTGCCTACAAATTAAGGGGCCCAATGTTAATTTCAGTAAGTATAAAACATCAGTATAGAAATAATACGAACTGTACACAAATACATGTATTTATTACAGATTGGTTTAGAAACAGTCACAGGCCCAAATGTAGCCTCGATATGAATTCAAATCGTACAGCATTCACAATTAGGAATGTACGCGACCCTAAAACACACACATTTCGGCCTACTGGCCTTCTTCGGTGGCCCAGCATAAACGTTACACATGTGCTCAGTTATTGCAATAATAATAATAGTCAATAGAGGACCAAGTGAAAATTATTTTCTGATAAATGTCAGTGACTCAAGGCAAAGATGGACTAGACCAGGGGTGGGCAAACTGTGGCTCGGGAGCCGCATGCGGCTCTTTCACATATATTATGTGGCTCCCAGCAGGGCAGCTGGGGAAGCTAAATGTCATTAGCAAACAAATATCACTGGACAAATTAATATAATTATCAATATCTGCTTTTACCCCTTTTGTTATTATTTTTGGCAGTCTCATTTAATGTTAATAAAAAAGCAGATTTGCTTATTTTCCAATAAAAGCAGGTAATATTTGTTCATGTCTTGTGGCTCTCAAACATCTGATGTTTATTCTATGCGGCTCTTACATTAAGCAAGTTTGGCCACCCCTGTTCTAGGTGGCTCTTACACTGAGCAAGTTTGCCCGCCCCTGGACTATACAGGCCTCATATGATATTACCTTGTGTCCAAATCAGGTACATGCAACCCAGATGGTGTTTCAGTTATGTACCTTTCTATGTTGGTCCAAGAAAATTAATTTAAAAAGTGATATGGACCCCAAAAGGTTTGTTGTAGATCCCTCCGGTGGGAATCTCTGTCTTTAGGATTGGAGCAGACACAGCTATAGTGCAGAACCTGGTTGTATACAATGGATTCTTTGGTACGTCTAGGATGGTCTCTCATTCTGCAGTCGCTCCACTGACTGCTCACCAGTTACCAGGTTCAATTCAAGATACTAGCTGCCACATACAAAGCCCTTTATAGCCTGCAGGACCATTTCTGCTCCTATGCTGTCCCATGGCAGCTTTGCTCATCTAAGCATCTAAAGGCGCCGGCCTGCAAACAGGCAAGACCAACAACTGCCTGCAAACGTGTATCCTCTGTTGTGAAATGGCCTGCCGGAGGAGGTCAGGAAGGCTCCCATACTTCGGAGCCTCCACCAGAGCTATGGCCTTTTCAGTGGTGGCTCCTTACTGGTGGAATGAGCTCCCGGAGGAGATCAGGGCCCTGGGGGACCTTGTGTAGTTCCACAGGGCCTGCAAGACGGAGCTCTTCCACCAGGCCTTCAATTAGGAGCCGCCGCCCTCCCCTCATTACCTTCTATGGCCACTACTAAAATCTGTGGCAGAGACTGGTCGCATCTAGGATTGGGCTGTACCATCTTGTAGAACTGGAGACTGCTGAATGGGGCGTCTTGCGCTCGCCATCTGTTTGATCAACTACTGTGAATACTTGAATTGATATTTGTTGATTATTTTAATTGATTTTAACTGTTTCAGGAATCTCGGCACATTGTACCAAGCGATGTGAGCCGCTCTGAGCCTGCTGGCGGGGAGAGCGGCCAATAAATATTACAAATAAATAAATGAATAAATCCTGCAAACCCTGCAAAAACAGAATTGCTCAGGAGGACATTTTTATAAAGATCCTATTACAATGAAAAGTCCAGCGGGGTGCTTTAATAAAGGGAATGGGAGCGTGGATTATACTATTGTATATAGTATGTATTATCTGTTTGCTGTAAGTGTTGTCCTGCTCGCACTGTATTGTCCCCTACTTACGTGATACCAGTTTCTACATTGTTTAACGTATCGTGTCTAATACTTTTCACTTTGTTAGAAATTTCCATAATCTTACTCAGATGGTATGTCTCATTCTATTGTCTGCATTGACTTACACTGTGTAATCTGCCTTGATTCAGTTTGGTGTAGTGGTTAAGTGCACGGACTCCAATCTGGGAGGACCGGGTTTGATTCCCCACTCCTCCACTTGCACCTGCTGGACGGCCTTGGCCAAGCCATAGCTCTGGCACAGCTGTCCTTGACAAAGAGCCGTTTCGGTCAGAGCTCTCTCAGCCTCACCTACCTCCCAGGGTGTCTGTTATGGGGAGGGGGAGGGAAAGGAATTTGTAAGCCACTCTGAGACTTCTTTGGATAGTGAATATGGGGTATAAATCCAGTGTCCTCCTCCTCCTCCTCCTCTTCTTCTTCTTCATTCTCAGTGAGAAGGGAGGACTATGAATAAAAGAAATAATTCAATTTAATTTAATTTTGTCCTGAATGTTTGCCCCCATATTGATCTCAACCCTAGGGCTTGTTTGTCTGTTTGTACAGTACTGGGGACGAAGTGCTGGATGTGTCCTGAGGGCTGGGAAACAAGAACTCAGTATGCCTCACGCATCCCAGGACTTCCAGTTCTTCTCTTCCGTGGGGTGTCTCAGGATACGCCACTCCCTTCCAGGTTCCTGTGGTCATCAGCTTCTCGGCTTGAAAAGCTGAAACAAGATGTCCAGGACTCCCTTTCTTGCTGATGCAAATTCTGTTTGAATGTTGAGACAAGTATGTTTTTCATGAGGCTGGGCGGCAGGAGGGCATGAAGCAGGCTTCCCAGACTTCTGATGGCTGACGACCACTGTCTTGCAGCACCCTTACTCTGGGAAAATTTGCACGTCAAGTCTGAAAACCTAAGGGATGCTCAAAGGTTGCAACTTTGGTTTAGGTTCTGGTGGCCTAACATTTAGATTCTGGTGGCCTCACATTTACAGCAGGCCTTGACTTTATACTTTGGACATTGTCTCCAAATGAGGTTATATGTACAGTCACAGCGACACATTGACAGGACTGAAAGAGGAAGAAGAAGAAGAGATTGGATTTATATCCCGCCCTTCACTCACTTGGGAGTCTCAGAGTGGCTTACAAACTCCTTTCCCTTCCCCTCCCCACAACAGACACCCTGTGAGGTAGGTGGGGCTGAGAGAGATGTGAGACATCTGTCCTTGAGAGAACAGCTGGTCCAGAGCTATGGCTTGCCCAAGGTCATCCAGCCAGGTGCAAGTGGAGGAGTGGGGAATCAAACCCGGTTCTCCCAGATTAGTGTCCATGCACTTAACCACTACACCAAACAGGCTCCCATCATTCATCATAGACTTCAGGCACACAGGAGAACAATTGGAACACGGATGCCTACAAAATAACTTGAGGAATAAGACCATATTAATGACGGTTGAACGGGGGACTAACCACACCCATAAAATAAGCGTATGAAATAAGTACCAAGGATACTAGCTACTGAAGAAGTGGTAGCAACGAAACGAAGGACAAATCCGGAGGACCTCATCTTTGTCAAGCCTTCAAAAAGAAAATGTTTAGCTTTGTCAAGCCTTCTAAATAAGTAGTTTGTTATTGTAAACATTGGAATGTAATCGGCTTTTTGTTTTGCAAATAATCTGAAAAATAATAAGACAGAGAACTGATGTTAGTTAGGAGTGCAATTTACAATTAGAGGTAGTAGTTTTAGTAAAAAAAATTTAGTGCGTCTACAACCACAGCTGTGGTTCTCTTGGTTATCTCTGATATTTTTGGCCACTGGGTGACAGAGTGTTGGATTGGATGCGCCACTGGCCTGATCCAACATAGGCTTCTCTTATGTTCTTATGTTATGGTGACCCTGTGAACTAATGACCTTCAAAATGGCCTATCACTGACGGCCTTGTTTGGGTCTGAAGGCCGTGGCTTCCTTGACTGAGTCAATCCATTTCATGTGCGATCTTCCTCTTTCCCTGCTGCCTTCAACTTTTCCTTGCGTTATTGTTTTTTCCAGGGACTCTTGTCTACTCATGATGTGACCAAAGTGTGACAGCCCCAGTCTGGTCATTTCAGCTTGTAAGGAGAGTTCAGGCTGGATTTGATTTGGAACCCACTGGTTTGCCTTTTTGGTCGTTCCATGGTCTCCATCAAACTTTCCTTCAACACCACATTTCAAATGCCTCAGTTTTCTTCCGGTGCGCTTTCTCTTCCCCATTCAAACGTACTAGGTGGACTGACAGACGGGACTTGAGGCTCAGGTAATAACGGCCCCCATTTTAAAAAGTGGTATTGTTTTTCACCCGTGAATTTCACCTGTAAGTCATGCCAATGGACTTCATGCAGCAAAGGGGTCATGCCCCCCAGCCCCTGGAGGTAGCCCACTCACACACCCAGTCTCAACCGAACAAGTATTTTGTGTCCATTTCAGTCCAGACTGATACCTTAGAAAATGAGCTGCAAAGAGAAAGTTGGAATTCAACCGGCTGCAATCTGGCCAGAGGCAGACATGCAAAAGGAAAATCCCAGCTTTGCCAAGGCAGCCTTCGTAACTCCACCTTTACATTTGGAGAGGCTGGAGGTCTTTTGCCAACACTCCACCTCAAAACTCCAGACACGAAAGCAAACTTATGCGGCTTGGAGAGAGAAGTGGGCCTGCAGACCGTACAGCCACCTAATTGTCTGATGCTCATGCAGGGATTCAGCTCAGGAACTCACCCCCTCCCCAACACACAAGGATGGAAAAGTCCTCTTCAGTACAGCAGCAGGGGCATTAGCAGCACTCAGGCCAGGGTTTCCCACACGCTACAGCAAGAAATGTTTCTGCACCCACCAAGACAGTGGCTAGAGAGCCAGTGTGTTGGACAGGGGCCTGGGTTTACATTCTCCAGCCATCCACATCATAGGTGACCTTGGGTCTGTCTGTCTTTCACAGCCGACCCTCCCTTCCACAGTTGTTGTGAGGATAAAATAGAGCTAAGGAGCCCTGAGCCCCTCCGAGGCCAGGTGAGGTAAAAATGTGATTGACAGACAGTACTCTCTGTTCTTCTCACAGAAAATCCTCTTGCAATTAAAAAAAAAAAGAGCCCCCATGCCAGGCAGATGAGTTGGCCTGATTCTGTGGTCCCTCCTGGCTCGATTTTTCCCTGGCACCTGGAATACCGACGTCTCTTCTGAACAGTTTCTTTCTTGCAGCCTGAACCCTTTGCATTGTCCTCCTCTGCCATTGGCAGTCTGGAGTCTTTCTCCAACTTGCTGACATTAGACACAGGGTTTTCCTTGTTCGGTCCCTTGAAATTTCCAGTAAATCGCTTTGAGTACAATCTCTCTGTGGCTGTTATAATTATGTGTGAAATACTTCTGCCCCATAAATGAAGGAAAACAAAATCAACATACTAGAATCCTTTCTCTTGGCACGTCCCAGGATCTCGGTTAAAACGAAAATGAGCCAAGATGCATCCCAACCCGGGCGGCCTTGAGACTCAGGCGGAAAATAACGAGGAAGAGATGAAAAACTAAGACCCAGCAGCAGATTTAATTAAGAGACATTTAATGGATTTCAGATTTTTCAGTGGCATACCAAGGGCGGGGCAGGGGGTGTGGTCCACCTGAGGCACAGCTTGAGGCACAGCTTGAAGAAAGGCCCTTGAAGCCAGCGTCATGCCGCACTCAGCCGAATGTCTTTCCTTTTATTTTAAAAAAGCAGTTCTAGCTGCCGCCACTAAGGGTGCCAGGAAGTCTCAGCATAACAAAAAGCACTCTAGGATCTGCTAGACTTCCCTTTCTCCAAGACTGATGCAAACTTGCTTAACACATCGTGCAACCAAGCCAGCATGCTGATAGCCACGACATTCATTGCCAGCAAAGCAATGGTTAGGGTGTTGCAGCAAGATTATTTATCATATGGCAGAGTTATACACAGGAAGCACATAATAATATAAAATACATGACCAAGTTGATACAACAGGTATACCTAAATTTTCAATCCACTCAATTGCAGCTGGAGCTCCACCACATCTCTCTGGAGAGCATGATGCTCCCATTCCTCTGACAGATGAAAAATAGTTTGGCAGGCTGCACCACAATCGCATTCAGGTCCTGCTCCATTTAAACAACAGGTCTGCACATCTGCCAAAGCCTGTTTGTATTCTATTAGCTGTCTTCCATACTTTTCGTGGCAAATTAAATCTTGTGGGCATCTTGTTGGTGTTTTTCAGGTTATGGATATCGGATGGAACTGATTGCATCCGCGTTCACAACCATTCATTCCCTAGATCAAAATGTTGTGATTGCAGGATTTGTGCAGAACTTATTGCTGGGTGTTGGGAACTTAGACCCGCGTCAGTCACATCTTTGTGAATAGGCAACACACTGTTTCCAATTATATTTCTATATTCACGAAGAAAAGTGTCTTGTCTTTGGAGTTGCAGGGGAGCGATGTGGCACAACATAGGTAGCCAGTAGGTCAGAATGGGTTTAATACTCCACTGATGGTTCTCATTATTGTAATGAGTTGGACATCAAGTTTGTGGACATGGGGGCTGTTGAGCCACAATGAAGCACCATATTCCGCAGTACTATACACCAACCCCAAAGCTGAGCATCCAAGTGTTATATCAGATGCACCCCAAGTTGTACCTAAAGATGTGAAGGCCCGGATAAAAACTGGAAAAATTCAGAAAAAAAGCCCGTTTTTTTCCTGAAGCCTTTTTTGTTTTTTTTCCCAAAAAAATGGAAAAATTGAAAAAAGAAAAGAAAAGAAAAAAATGATTATGGAACGTTTTATTTTAACATGATGAATAAAATATTTTAAGACAAGGTGCTCAAATATTTTCCAAATCATTTCTAAAAAATATGTATGGTATCAAATTAATCTGATTTCTGTGCACTGAGGACAAGCAAGTCCTAGGTTACAAACTGAACTCTCCAATGCAAGAGCAAGATGCATTTCTTCCTTTAGGAGGTGCTGTTGTCACAAGAAAAGAAAAGGGTTTCAGTTTTGTTTTTGCATGTGGGTGGATATACTGGCACTCAGGCTTCACTAGGCCTCAAAGCATTGGAAGAAAATACAGAGCAACAAAAAGGACCTGAAAGTATAGTTTTTAGAGGTCCATAATAACTGTGATAATGACAGACACAACAGAGTAGCTGCAGAAGCAGAGACTGAAACTGATAATTACAGCTCAGAAAATGATTCTGATTAAATTTCATGCCCATTCATTGAAACTTGGTCCCACACTCCCTTCTATACACTTCCCCCCTCTTCAATTCTTTTTATGAGAATGGTTTTTTTGTTTTTATTTAATACTGTGGAGAGGAAATATGAATAACTGTTACTTCTGGATTTTTAAAAATCGTTTTGTGGAGGTTTTTTTGTCTGTTCCACATAAACTACTAACAGGTCAGGAGACTGTTGCTCCATTTGTTACAATTACAAACAAATATTCTTTAAAAAGTAAATTCTGTTTGTAATAATTGTTTGGATACACTATATTTTTAATATACTAGTTGTGATCATTTCATGCCAAGTAAAATTGTCCATAGTCATATTTTATGTTCCTAAAGTAACAGAATGACTTTCAATATTTTGATTATTTAACAGTCTCTGATAACTGACACCTCTTGCTCTGAATCATTGCATCAAAATGTCTGTGCTGTTGTAATCTTGAGTATGCTGTTCAGGTGTCTATCTGCAAGCTGCAAACCTACTCTTGATTTATTGACATTCACCACAGAAATCTCATGCTCAGAGTCTAGGACCCACGGGGAAACATGAAATGGCTGAGCAATTGAGAGAGTCTGGCGAAGCAAGCTATAATGCAGCAGCAGCAACAGAACTGGAAGCAGGAGATGGCCAGTTCCAGTGCGGGCCTGATAGAAGCCCTCTGGGGGCCTGATCCGGCTCCCGGGCCGCATGTTTGATACCTCTGGCATAGAGTGTGTCAGGACCAATGTGGCATTAACAGAGCATTAGTTCAATGTGGCTTGTGTAGGAACTCTCTAGCCATTTGTTCTGCTAGCGCGACAGAACTAAAAGCTATCTTCTGTGTGTCACTTGCCCTTTTTCTGAAGTGACAACATTGGAAAACATAAACGATGTGGGAATTATCACATGCCACAGAACCACAAGCTCCTTTCCGTTAACCCGAAACCGAACAGGTACAGAGGAAAAAAACAAGCAAAGCTGAAGAAGGAAGGAAAATACTCCTTTCTTGGACTGAAAGTGGGTGGTTGTTATTTTTAGGAGGGTTTGGGGGGGGGGATTCTTTAGTTCCTTCCCACGTACACAGAGTTCCTGGTCCATGTGAGGTCAAGTTGGAAAAACTGCATTGGAACATGGGATGGTATGTAGTCTGTTAAATCAGGCTGTGATAAAGAGGTTTTGTTGACCGGCAGCATCCAGGAAAGGGGGCACTTGATTCTCCCACAATTATGTTCAGGCAGTCTGTGGTACAAGATCAGGTGATGGGAAGAGAACCAAAGAATCCGTGAGAATACAGAACATCCTGGACTGGGTTGGGGAGAGACTCTAAAGTAAGATTTCACTGGGTTACAGCTTAAAATGTTCTGATTCTGAAACCATGTTCCTGGGAATACTAGGGCGCGATCATACGCACCCATTTACGACGAAAGCGGTACGATGAAGCGACGGCGCAAACCGGCGGGATCAGACGAGCACATCTGCGAAGCGTCGTGTACCCGGCATAACAACGTCGCGAACGCCCGTTGATGCGCTTCAAAAAGAGACCACTAAAACAGAAGTCTTTTCCGGAAAAGCCGGAAGCGGGCGGGCGTGGGTGGGATCGCAGCAGCGCACCTACGCCGCTGTGTGATCGCGCACCGACGTTTGCTGTCCGATTCGGTGACGTACCGTGGGATCGCATTAACGTGCCTTTTTATGCAGCGGCGCAACGCAGGTACGCTCCCCGTCCGCTTTATCGCACTCGTGTGGACGGACCACTAGTGTACTATGGGGCCAGGAAACATTAATTCCATAGGAGGAGCTGGGTTAGTGGCTTTTGTATTAGATGAATAATTCATCTCTGATTTCCATGTCTGGACAAGGTAATCTAGAATTATTATGATAGCACAATGAATGCACAATATCTAATGATGTCTGGATCCAGACTTACCTAGCAGGGAAAACCCCCAAGAATCTTGCCTGAACGCATAAACCTTCCAAACCGTCAGTCTATTAAGGTTGGTCTCATCTAGTCTGATTGGCATTGGCTTTCTAACGGATCTTGAACAGAGATCTTTCGCTACCTGATGCTTTTAGCTGGAGATGCATGTGTTCCCGAGTCCTAAAAGGCTGCTGTTACAAGCCATTTGTATAGCCGGTTGGGAAACAAATTCACATACAGACACTGGCTCCTATTAATCTCTTTAAGGGGCTTCTGTGGTCCAGCACATTTTCAGACCACAATATAGCAAGAAGGATGGAAAGGGAGGAAGCATCATTAATCCCTCAACCCCCCATCAATTTTGTTCTTATACTTTCTTTTCCTTTTTCCTCATTTCTTTGCTCAAGAAAACCTGCCCCGCTTCCCCATCTTGCTTTAAAGGGATTCTGACCAATGTCTGGAATGTGTCAATTGGTTTACAGAACATTTGATTTTCCCTGTAGATGATGTGGTTGGGGCACCAGCACAAATGGTCAGAGAACATCCATCGTGTACTATTTATAAGACTGTCAACTTCTTGGGTGTATCCCAAGAAGCCAGTTTGGTGTAGTGGTTAAGTGCACGGACTGTAATCTGGGAGAACCGGGTTTGATTCCCCACTCCTCCACTTGCACCTGGCTGGATGACCTTGGGCAAGCCACAGCTCTGTACCAGCTGTTCTCTCAAGGACAGCTTGGGAAAGAGCTCTCTCAGCCCCACCTACCTCACAGGGTGTCTGTTGTGGGGAGGGGAAGGGAAAGGAGTTTGTAAGCCGCTCTGAGACTCCGAGTGAGTGAAGGGCAGGGTACAAATCTAATCTCTTCTTCTTCTATCCTCCTGCTATTTCCCTGCTGCTCCAAACAGGTTCATATCTACATGTGGACAACGCCTGGTCTATGAGGCAGTAGAATGCTGAGTAGGGACGATTTTCTCATCCTTCTGCTCTGATCTGAGAAGCTCTGCTTTGATTTTGTTTCTCTCTTGTACAAAACAAATGTGCCATTCCTTATTTTTCTGCTATATTCAGTTTCTTTGCACTGCGCCTTCTCTGTAAAATGTACCCGTTTCCAGCATTACTTGCACATCAACAAATCAGTGTTGCACACCATACATATATTGTTCATATATGTGATGGTCACGCAGGTGGGAAAATATCATAAATTGCGTATTAAAAACTGTTCCACACACAGGACAATCCCCCAGCGGACAAAACTGTGGACAACAATATAAAGCTAAATGGAACAAACATTTACTCATCCAAAATGCTGTGGTAGTAGGGTGAGATCACTGTTTTGAATGCTTCCCTCTATTAAAAAAAATCAAACACACACACCATTCAAGAAGAAAAACAAGCACATTCAGAGGGCAAGATACTGGCCTAACCAGGGGTCATTTTGTAGAAAAAGAGGTGCAGGAGCTCATTAGCATAGCTCATTTGCATAACTCATTTGTATATGCCACACCCCCTAACATACTGGAAGTGTGTCAGAAGGCAACACCCACCCCTCAGGCTCCACTCCACACGTGAGTGAAACTGACCTGCTCTTCCTCCATCCCCTTCCCCATCCAATACTTTGTGTAAGAAAAAGAAGCGTCAAGAACACACCCTCATTCTCTTCCTGCTCCCTTGAAACCACCAGGTTTCCAGTAGACTTGAGATACCCAGGACATGTGCACCACCCATCCCTTCCCCTTCCCCTCCCCACAACAAGACACCCTGTGAGGTAGGTGGGGCTGAGAGAGGTCTTTTGAGAACTGCTCATGAGAGAACAGCTCTGAGAGGACTTGTGACTGGCCCAAGGTCACACCAGCAGCTGCATGTGGAGGAGTGGGGAATCAAACCCGGTGCTCCCAGATTAGAGTCCAACTCCTGACCACTGCACTAAACTGATGGGGTGGAAGCTGCTGAAGGGTTGGTGAAATTTCTCCAGTACTTATGTGCCATGTGCCCAGATAAAAAAATGGTATACTTAGAAAATTTATATGCCACCTTGAGCAAGTCTCTGGAAAAGCAGCACACAGTCATAAAAGGAACAATGATAAAATTATCAATATTAAAACAAAACATTAAAAACAATGAAGACCCTAGCAGGGCTTTCCCCGGGGCACTGAGCCTCTGCACTGCTCGGGGAAGCCGAGGAGGGGGCGGGGCTTGGTCATGTGCCCACCCCCTGGGCTCCTCACTCCCGGAGCTGCGCTCCTGTGCGCTCCCGCTCCAACGGACCCCTGGGCCTAACCCCATCTCTGTGTTGTTACTCTTCCCATTATTATTATACATCCCTTCATGAGAGACACAGGAAAGATTAATGCTGCTTGCTAGTCAAAATGCATTGTAGACTTCAGTGGTTTCTCACCTGTAATAGATTTCCGGGGCTAATAATAGATGAAAGACCCAGTAGGGAAGCTCACATAAGATGACATTTCTAAAGAAATCAGGCAATTTCTGCTTGAGAGAAACATCTGAGCTACTTGAAAGGGGTAGTAGGGCCGCATGGCAAGAGCATCCGGGTCAAAGTTCAGTTTCAGAGCAGAAATTCTTTTGCTGTGGGAACTGCTTTGCCTATACAATTATACAACCCCCTGAAGAAGCGTATATGAAGCGCATAAGGGCAGTTCTTTTTTTGCGGGGGGGTTGCAGTTTAAACTCTACCAAATTTCTTCGACCCTTCTAGGGTTGTTTAAGGCAGAAATTTGGTGTGAGAAGTGTTCTAAGGACATGTCCAAAAATACTGACGTAATGAGAGGGGAGTGGAACTGATTTTTTTTTTTAAATTGCTGCTGAACTAACTGAAAGACTCATCCGATGAAAGCCACTGTAGAAACGTTATTCTTAGCACTCACTAGTTGCTGTGTCAATATTTGTGAATAGGGATGGGCAGTGCTAACTGCAACACTTCTATAAACGAACTGCTCCATAATAATCCCCAGAATGCTCAATCGGAGAATTAGGGGCATTGGGAAGGATGAAAAGACTATCTAGTTCAGGGGTGTCAGACTCATTCGTTATGAGGGCCGGATCTGACCTAAATGAGACCTTGTTGGGTGTGTCATAAAATGTAATGCCAGGTAGTGGAGATATAAACTTTATAAAGGACACAGACACAAAGATTTTTTTAACTTAAAATAAAAACATGCTTAAAACATCAGCACTCTTGCAATATTTTGTTTATTTAACCATCTCTGATAACGGACACCTCTGCTCTGAATTATTGCATCAAGATGTCTGTGCTGTTGCAATCTTGAATCTGCTGTTCAGGTGTGTCTCTGTAAGCTGCAAACCTATTTTTGATTTACTGACATTCACCGCAGAGATCTCATGCTCAGAGTTCTGAGTCTAGGACCCAGGGGAAAACATGAAATGGCTGAGCAACTGAGAGAATCTGGCGAAGCAAGCTAGGATGCAGCAGCAGCAACAGAACTGGAAGCAGGAGATGGCCACTTCCAGTGCGGGCCTGATAGAAGCCCTCCGGGGGCCTGATCCGGCCCCCGGGCTGCATGTTTGACACCCTTGATCTAGTCTAACTCCCCTCCCAACACATCTTGAAAGTACCCAGCCACCTGACGCCCTCCAGACCTCTCAGCGAGCCCAAAAGTGAGCAGGTACCTGGAGCGACCGTACTTTAAGATGACCAGTGATGGATGGTCTAGTCCAGGGGCGGGCAAACTTGCTCAGCGTAAGAGCCACCTAGAACAGGGGTGGCCAAACTTGCTTAATGTAAGAGCCGCATAGAATAAACACCAGATGTTTGAGAGCCACAAGACGTGAACAAATATGACCTGCTTTTATTGGAAAATAAGCAAATTTGCTTTTTATTAACATTAAATGAGACTGCCAAAAATAATAACAAAAGGGGTAAAAGCAGATATTGATAATGATATTAATTCGTCCAATGATATTTGTTTGTTAATGATATTTAGCTTCCCCAGCCACCCTGCCGGGAGCCACATAATGGATGTGGAAGAGCCGCATGCGGCTCTCGAGCCACAGTTTGCCCACCCCTGGTCTAGTCCTTCACTTCATCAATGGGGCAGCAGAAATACCAACAGGGTTTGTTGTAAGGACAGCATTTAATCATATCATTTAAATGGGTGTGGCAATGTATCAATGGTATCTATATTGACCAGTTTGTGTGACTAATGCGGGCCTGAATAATTAGGCAACAAAAAAGATGTGTGTGTTTTTTAAAGTCTAACAGAAAAAAAATTACAAAAATCGTGGATGGTACGTCGCATCTTAGCATTCCCCCTTTCTTCTCGCACACAAAAGAATGCCTCGTGCAAGACCTGGCATTTACAATGGGAAGTCATACTGTGAATTACATGAGAATTGCGCTCTGTAGCTGTTGGAATATTGACCAACTTATCAGTTCCAGCCCTCTGTGGATTCTGGTGTTTCCTCTTCCATTTCCCATTGAGTTCTAGAGCTGGCCATCTGGCTCAACCAGTCCAAAGATCCCAGACCGATGCTTGTCCCTACCTCCCTAGGCAACTGGTTCCATTGTGAAGCTGTTCTTACCACCAGGAAGTTTCTCCTAACATCCCACTGAAATCTACCAGCCTGTAACTTAAGCCCAATAGACCTAGCCTTGGCCATCTGTTGTACAGCTTTATTTACAAACACACAGGTAAAGAGACACGCCTACAAGGCTGAAGATTCACCACAGCACAACGGATTGGGGGGGGGAGAGTAGTATTGCCGGATTTCAGGTGGGACATGGAAATCTCCCCAAATTATGACTATTCAGACTACAGAGTTAAATTCTCCTGCAGAAAATGGCAACCTTGGAGGTTGAACTCCACTGAGGTCCCTCTCCAAACCCTTTCCTCCCTAGGCTCCGCCCCCAACTCTCCAGTAAGGTCCCAAGCTGGAGTTGGCAACCCTAAGAACCAAGACACATGACCATTCTGTTTGTCCTATGGGATAGGATTTCAGATTATTCTGCAAACCAGGCAAGCCCCCCAAGTTTGCAGGGAAATATGTTTAGTGATGCGTGGCCCCAGCCTGTGGATTTAGATATCCACAGATGGGGGCCACACATCACTGTTAGATGTATAGCGATGATTATGAGGTTATATATTATGTTTTAGATTTTTAAGTATTGTGTGGTCTCCAAACCAGTCAGGTATTTCTTATAGCTGGTCAATACTTTCATTTTCTATTCCAGTTCTTTCTTGGGTCTGTTTTTTTTTCTGTTTAGGGTTGATTGAGGGCATTTCCCCTTTTTTAAACATGTGACTCTCTCCAATGGCTGCCTGCAGTGTAACAGCTATGGGTCCCCAAAGGAATTGGATATCTTGGAATTTTGTTCCTCTTACCTGCTTTGCAGGAAGCTGTCTCCCCGTTCCCCTCCCTCACCAGAAGGAACCTTCCTGTCTGGGTTGAGGCAGGCCCCTGAGGCAGACCC
Source organism: Lepidodactylus listeri (assembly GCA_029233225.1). Taxonomy (NCBI): domain Eukaryota; kingdom Metazoa; phylum Chordata; class Lepidosauria; order Squamata; family Gekkonidae; genus Lepidodactylus; species Lepidodactylus listeri. The sequence continues at coordinate 16,618,186 of JARCFY010000021.1, forward strand.
ACAACAGCTCTTCTCCACTAGCCACCCAGGGATTGCAGAAGTGACAAAAAGGATAATTTAGCCCAGGGGTGTCGAACTCATTTGTTATGAGGGCTGGATCTGACATAAACAAGACCTTGTTGGGTCGGGCCACGTGTGTCATAAAATGTAATGCCAGGTAGTGGAGATATAAACTTTATAAAGGACACATACACATCTTTTTTTAGTTAAAATAAAAATATGCTAAAACATTAGCACTCTTGCAATATTTTGTTTATTTAACAGTGTCTGATAACTGACACCTTTTGCTCTGAATTACTGCATCAAAATGTCTGCACTGTTGCAATCTTGAATATGCTGTTTCTGTAAGCTGCAGCAAATCTGCCTTTGATTTATTGACAGTCACTGCAGAACTCTCATGCTCAGAGTTCTGAGCCTAGGACCCAGGGGAAAACATGAAATAGCTGGGCATTGCGAACTTTTGTACATAAATTGCTTCATGTGCTGGTCAACAACATGGGAAGGCACCAAGACACAAACTGAGGGCTATGTGTTTGTCTACAATCTGGGAAGTCTAAGTTCAAAATCCCCAAAGGAAATGTGCTGGGTGAACTTGGTCTGGACACACACTCTCAGCCTAAGCCACCTCTCTGGCTTGTTGTTATTCCTCATCTAAATAGTTCACATTGCTTTCCTACTGAGAAATAGTTCACATTGCTTTCTTACTGAGAAAGACTGGATCATGAAGGGGTGAGTACAGTGAAAAGGGGGAGGGAACCCAGTTGCACCCAGGAGAGCACAGCATAACAAGCCCAACAAAACACACACACCGTAGCAAGGCACACAAAAGCTCATACCTTGGGTAAAACTTTGTTGGTCTTGAAGGTGCTTTGTATTTCTCCTATGCGATTGAGGCAGCCAAGCAAAGCAAGGTCTCCCTCCTATCCTTTGGGGAGGAGCCTCAGCGAATGGAGGGGAAGAAAGGCTTGCCTTTGTTTCCTGTGTGATTGAGGCAGCCTAGCTAGGAAGCAAGCTCTGGCTTATTCCCTCTCTCCCTCTGGGAGGGGGATGAGCCTCAGCCAGTGCAGGGAACAGAAGCTTGAGAGAGTCAGCAGCAGGAGCAAAACTGGAAGGAGAAGCAGGAGACAGCCATTTCCACTGAGGGCCTGATAGAAGCCCTCTAGGGGCTTGATCCAGCCCATGGGCCGCATGTTTGACACCCCTACTCTAGCCAAAGGCCCAAGGGCCTCTGGGAGATCACATCCTTTCCCTCCTAGGAAGAACACCAACAGGAGAAGATCAGCTTGACCCTAGCTGGATAGAAATGTTGAAGTCATTGGCAGATTGTCAAAATGATCTCCCTCTTCTGCTTCCCCCCCCCTCCACTCTCCTTACCTTGTCTTCTTTGCCTGCAAGCCAGAAGGAACCCATGTTTCTGTGAGCTGCTTTAGGGGGCTGTTGTCCAAAAAACACCCCCCACACACACACACACAACAGATTTGGTTGCACTTTTTATAGAATAGTTTGTGTTTCAAACTCATTTGGAAACATTTATTCTCAAGGCAGGGGCTTGTAGGAAGCATGGAAGAGAAGAAGTACATAGCCATGTTGCAGCAGCATCCCTGCCTGGTGGAATGAGTTCCCGAGTTGAGATCAGGGCCCTGTGGGATTTACTGCAATTCCCCAGGGCCTGCAAGACGGAGCTCTTCCGCCGGGCTTTTGGTTGAGGCAGCGGGCGTCCCCTTCCTCCTTGGGTTGGCCCCCACTTATAGTTTGGGCCGGCCCCTCACGTATAGCTTGGGTTGGCCCCGATTTACAGCTGGGTCAGCCCCCATTTACAACCTGGGTCGGAGACCCTAAATTATTCCCAGTATAGCTGGCTTTTATTAGAGTTGTATGTTTTATATGTTTTAGTGTGGTTTTAAGTGTATTGAATTTTATATTGCCGTACTGTATTTGTATTGTTGGAACCCGCCCTGAGCCCGTCAAGGGGAGGGCGGGATATAAATCCAAATAAACATAAACATAAGAAAGAGTCTTGCTGGATCAGGCCAGTGGTGCATCTGGTCCAATATCCCATCTGCCACAGAGGCTGGTCACCTGACTTGGAGAGCTTAGCAAAAAGGATATAGAGGCCAAGACTAGGGCTGCTAAGTCAGCCCGGGGGGTAGGGGATCCCCCGCTAAAGGGGTTCCTGATCCGCCGGCCAGCATTTGGCAGGCAGGGGGAACCCCACCCCCGAAGTCGTCCAGCGAGGACGACGTAATGACATCACCAGAAGTGACGTCAGCACATTGGGGGGCGTTGCCAGGGCGACGCTCTGGCAATCGCCCCAAAACTCTATGAGACCATAGAGTTTTGGGGCGATTGCCAGAACGTCGCCCTGGCAACGCCCCAATGCGTGCGCACCAGGAGGAACTCCTGGCCAGAAGAGGACTCCCCCCCGCCGGTGAGTTCCGAAGACTTGGCAACCCTAGCCAAGACCCACCCCTGATGTTGCCTACTAGCCAGGGGTCATTTTGTAGAAAAAGAGGTGCAGGAGCTCATTAGCATAACTCATTAGCATAACTTATTTGCATATGCCACACCCCTGTAATCACCGGAAATATGTCAGAAGGCGAGAAAGAAAGAGAGAGAGAGAGAGAGAATGAAAGAAAGAATGAAAGAAAGAAAGAGAGAAAGAAAGAGAGAGAGAAAGAGAGAAAGAGAGAGAGAGAGAGAGAGAGAGAGAGAGAGAGAAAGAAAGAAAGAAAGAAAGAAAGAAAGAAAGAAAGAAAGAAAGAAAGAAAGAAAGAAAGAAGCTGGCAGAGAGGGGACTGCTACTAATCCAAGCCTCAGAAATACCACTCTTCTGGGAGGATAGCTTCAGTGGTGGCTGAAGCCTTCAGAAGGCTGGTCGGAGGAGCAAGGACCTTTCCAGGGGACGGGGTCATTTTGCTGCAGCCATGACACAAGCAGGCATTCCCCCGCCAGGGAGGGGTGGGGCTGGCACCAACTCCCGAAGCTGCGCTCCCCCGCGCTCCTGCTCGAAAGGACCCCTGCTACTAGCACTGGTATTTAGAGGTTGAATATGGAGGTTCCCTTTATTAATTATGGCTAGTAGGCCCCATCCAGCCCCATCCAGCCCCATAGCCAGAAGTTTTGGGTTGGTGGGGGCATGGGGAAATTTTGTGGGGCAGCAGAGAAGGGGGAGGAAGGAGGGGGAGGGAGAGGGGAAGCCACACACCTTCCCTGAACTCCCAAGTGGAATGTTCTTGCACATTCCATGGGACCGCATTCACTCAGCTAGTAGTTCTGAAGAAGAAGGGTGGCACAGAGTCAACTCACCACAGCTGACAAAAGAGGCTCAGAGATAGTTCACACACACCCCTCCCCGGGACCTTTACGCCTGCCAATAACTTCCATAATGTAGAAGCTTCCACATCCATGACATAAAACTTTCCATCGATTCAGACAGACAGCCCAGCAAATGTTCTTCACCTGAGGTAATCCCTCTGTCCATCTCCAAGGTCAACCGAGAGCTGTTTGCACAATGCTCAACCAGGCAGAAAATTCTAGAATAATAATAAACAAGGGAACCGTCCTGTGCTCATATTCACCGAGGACGTCGGTATGGTCCTGCCTTCGACTAGCCCTCTCTCTTTTTCCACTGAGGTAGGGTCTAGGTTCAGGCCAATCGTTTGCTGTCCTGTCAGACTTTCAGGGCTGGGTGCAGCAGTGAGTTCCAAAGTGGAGGAAACACTGAAAGAGTGGAGGCACGCAGTGTGAGCACAGGACGCTGTGAGCCAGCATGGCAGAGTCAGACCAAAACCTAGGAGCCATGGGTTCAAATCCCCACTAAGCCACGGAAGTTTACTGGCTGACCGTGCATACCCGGGTGAGCTCCATGAAGGAAGGCTCAGGTCAAAAAACAAATGCTTTAGAAAGTAAGGTATCGTTTTAAGAAACCCCTGTGCCGCAGAGCTTCTGAATTAAAGGAAGGAAAGTAGGGTCCGTTCTTTTTCTTCTAAGAACTAACAATGAAGCGCACACTGAAAAAAACAGAGACGTTTTCCACGTAGAAGAGTGGGAACGTAGCAAAGAAACAGATCTAGACTTGGGGGGGGTCATTTGGTTGGACAGACCGGTCGAGCAACTGGAAAGGTACAGAGAAGGTATAAAGACGGGAGGGGCGGTGTTGGAAGGAAACCGCTTCTAAATAAACCCCACTCTGTGAGAAAGCCCCATCTTCCTGGAAGCCTCTGCGTCTATTTTTGCCAAGTGATGAATAAGCTTCAATACTGGGGTGGTGGTAGAAGGAGGCGGGAAGGGGGAAACAACTGGAGCTGACCATGTCAGAGGTGCCCAGTATGCGCAAGCAGAAGGAACCCCATTCAGATTCAGCCTCTGCTGGCTAAATAGCAGCATTGTCCTGGGGGCTACAGGCTTTAGCCAAGGCAGTGGGACCATCCAGAAGATCCAAACTGCCAGGTCGCCTAAAAAGGAGAAGGCTCCAGCCCTTCCCAAACGCATGGAGGAGGATGTCGCTTGTGCAAAGAGAAAGAGGAGCTGTTTAGGCGACCTCGTCTCCAATTTATTCAAGTATCTCTACCCTATTTTTCTCCCGTGTCAGGGACTCGAAGCAGCTTACAAAATAAACACAAACATACCATTTGAACAAACAAAAAAGAGAATTTAATACTCCAGTAGTTTCCCAGGTGCAAACCTTCCTGGGCCGGGCCGGATTCCTCAGTCCACTTGCTCGGTTCACTCAGGACCCGGGGCGAAGAAGAGCTTCGCTCACATCAAAAGGCCGTGTCCAGGCTTCAACACAAGGGAGCGCTGCGAAGGGAGAGAAGGAACTTCTGGTTTCCCTCCCATCCCCCTTCTGCCAGCAGAAAGCGGGGTGAGGAGGCTTTTTGCCTAAGAAGGACATGTGGAGCCCCAGAAAAAGGGCAAGAACCAGGGGTCCGATGGAGCGGGAGCACACAGGAGCGCAGCTCCGGGAGTGAGGAGTCCAGGGGGCGGGCACATGACCAAGCCCCGCCCCCTCCTCGGCTTCCCCGAGCAGTGCAGAGGCGCAGCGCCCCGGGGAAAGCCCTGCTAGGGTCTTTATTGTTTTTAATGTTTTGTTTTAATATTGATCATTTTATGATTGTTCCTTTTATGACTGTGTACTGCTTTTCCAGAGACTTGCTCAAGGTGGCATATAAATTTTCTAAGTATACCATTTTTTATCTGGGCACATGGCACATAAGTACTGGAGAAATTTCACCAACCCTTCAGCAGCTTCCACCCCATCAGTTTGGTGTAGTGGTCAGGAGTTGGACTCTAATCGGGGAGAACCGGGTTTGATTCCCCACTCCTCCACATGCAGCTGCTGGTGTGACCTTGGGCCAGTCACAAGTTCTCTCAGAGCTGTTCTCTCATGGGCAGTTCTCCAAAGACCTCTCTCAGCCCCACCTGCCTCACAGGGTGTCTTGTTGTGGGGAGGGGAAGGGAAAGGGATGGGTGGTGCACATGTCCTGGGTATCTCAAGTCTACTTGAAACCTGGTGGTTTCAAGGGAGCAGGAAGAGAATGAGGGTGTGTTCTTGACGCTTATTTTTATTGCCCAAAGTATTGGATGGGGAAGGGAATGGAGGAAGAGCAGGTCAGTTTCACTCACCTGTGGAGTGGAGCCTGAGGGGTGGGTGTCGCCTTCTGACACACTTCCGGTATGTTAGGGGGTGTGGCATATGCAAATGAGTTATGCTAATGGGCTCCTGAACCTCTTTTTCTATGAAATGACCCCTGGCAAGAACCTTTCTGTTGGCAAAATCAAGGGGGTGATAGTGACGCATCAGGAGTATCATGTCGTCTGGTCTAATTGCAGCCAGCAGTTACTCGTTGCAGGAGTCACTGGTGATTGTTTCAGTTCCTGTCTCTTAGATGGGCTGAAAAAACCCTACACTTGAATTCCCCTTCAGGCCAGTCTAATCTATTTTTCAGTGTTCTCGTAGAGGGAGGGTGCAATCTGTGTGTGCCACTTTGCCCCATGTGTGCCCATCCCTGTACGATACCTTGAGTTTTTTGGAGGAAGGATCGAGTCTAAATCCAATCCCGGACCTGCCCCTGTCGTATGGTAACGTGACCGTATGTTTTCTTGCCTTTGCAATCAAAATCGGCCGCACATTTTCCCAAAGCAGTTACCGTGTGAATCAAGAACTACACAGCCACGTAAGACAGCACTTCCATGCATGGGGAGATGCCCCAGTTCCTTACAGGGTGTTTCTGATCACTGTTCCCTGAATGCGTACATGAAGTTGCCTTCTACTGAGTCAGGTCCATCCATGTCTTGTCCACTTTGACGGATTAAGGTTCTCGGACGTCTTAGGTGTAGGTCTTGCACATCACCTGCTACCTGAGCTTTTTAGAAGGAGGTGTCAGGGATTCAATCTGGGACCTTCTGCAGGCAAAGCAGACGCTCTACCCTGAGCCACCGTCTTGTCCCAAATCACAAAACCCACATCTGGAACTGCACAATTGCACCACGCCTGGAATCCTCTGAACTTCTTATTCTCTGCCTTGCACATACTGGGCGATCCCCTCTCTGAGATGCTCTGAATATTTATCCCTCAGCTCTTAGCCAGCTTGCAGCATTATTGACTGCATTGCAGACACGCACCCCCCCTCTCTCTCTCACCCTTCTGGCTCACAAACCTTAAATTTTATTCTTTTCTCTCTTTCTTTTTATGCACAAGCCCAGGATTCTCTTCAACCTTGCTCTCTATATTATTCCTTCCTTACCACCATTTGCGGTGTCTGGTCTGCTGGGTTGTATCCAAAAAGTTGTGTTTTTAAAATTCTTCATTCCCTTTTTTCCCCCTGATTCAGGAGCTTTGGCCATCTCCCCCCCCCCCCCCCCCATTTTTTTCTCCAAGAGATTTGACTCCCCCCCCACCAGCCTTTCTATTGCTGCCTCCCCCCCCCCTCTTTCCCCCATGCTCATGTCTTATTTTTCCTGGATTCCTGCCTACCTTGACTCAAAGTTTTTCAGAGGAGGATCCAATGCCCTTAGTAATTTGCAAGTGCCACCTATAGCAAGAGGTATCTAAGGAGGGACAGGAGGAGTTTGAATGTCTCTTTTTTTACAGCGAGTAGCAGTGAAACGTGGACTGTTGCTAGTTGAAACACACTCCCTCTCTCGCCCTCTCTCTCTCGCTCTTTTGTTCCAAAATCAACCCTGCTGCCGCCGCTGCTGCTCTACTGCCACTGCTGGAAAGGAACCTGATAGACCAACTCCAGGAATTCTGAGTTCTTCTTGGGGGAAATAAAGCAAAATCGCACTCGCCAAACCAAAGCAGGAACTCCCATCTGGAGGCTCTCAAGAAGACGCACAGCGATTGCAAAAAGTTGCAACCTCTTTTTAAACACACACACACACACAAGAATTTTACTGCTCTGCCAGGTGTATGGGACTTAAATTCTTGAAGCACTGAATTGTTAAAGGTAAGGTGGAATACTTTTTTTCCCCTCTGCTTTGTAATCAGTTTATTATATTGCCTCTCTCAGGTTAGGAAGGATTGGAGTCCTCCGCCAGTGTAGCGCTGGTAACATTCAACAGTGAAAGGATGGTGCCTCTTATTGTCTGTTTACAGGGTTTTTTTGGGGGGGGGGGGGGATATCTGGTTGATTACTGGTAGAAGCAGACTGCTGGACTAGATAGAACTCAGTCTGGTTTAGCAGGGCTTTCCTCATGAATGTCAGGATGCTGGAAGAGGTTCTTGGTTGCATCTGCACGGATGTAGCTCTCCTACCAGAAAAAGTTTTGCTTGCAGAACAGGTAGAGACAGATGTGAGATGTCCTTTGTTGCCAAGCATTTGAGCGGAGTGGTCCTTGCCGCTAATGTCTTCCATTGAAATAGATTTGTAGCCAGAAGAAGTTGCCTTGAACACACACCCCCAAGCACGAGCCATCAATGAGGGAGGGGTTTGGGGGTCAAGCTGCCTCCCACCTTGTTCCCCACTAAATCATGCCAGCTGAATTCAGAGGGTACCTGAGTGGCTGATTAGGAAGGCTTTCTTGTACAGGAAAAGCTGTTATGGTTGTGTTCCCCCCCCCCTTTCCGTGGAAGTCTCCCCAATGCTTCGAACAAGTAGGTGAATCTGCACATCTGCAAGTCAAATCCAGGTGTTCCTCTTGACTGAGAAAGGACAGAGTTTTGTGAATCTCAAAACTTTGATTCTTACCAGGTATCCTTCGGGGCAAATTCAGGATGGCTAACTTGTCTTCCACAACTTTGGCTCTCTTTGCCAAGCGTGACTCACGAAGGCACTAATACCAAATAGCAAATTATAGATCTGCTAACAATGTCTTTGCAAACTGCTTCTCAAACGTTCAATTACAGGGCTCATGTCTGTGGCATGAGAATCAAAAAAACCACTGTGTTGCAAATTCAGAAAATGCTGGGCACGCTTACTTTGGAGGTTACTTTTTGCCCTAAGTTGCCCATCACTGACCCCGCCTGAAATTGTGAGTCTTTAGTTGAAAGGGTTATATGTTGGGGAAGGGAGTGAGGCAGAGCCTTAAGCTCTGCTGGATGGACGGACGGAGGAATGAATGAATGGACGCATTGAAAGAAGAGGGAAGAATCTCATGCTTCAAAGGTGAGCCCTGTAATTTAAATGGAAATCAATCAGTTTGGGCAGCTTTGAGTCTTCCTGAGTCTGATAGCACACCCACCAGTCCATGGTGACTTTGCTTCCTGTTAAAGTACAGAAACTCTAAGTACCTGCCTTCCTTTTGAATGCATACACAGACAACGTATTTTTCCAGCGTTATTTTTTTTTTTCCTAAGCAGCCATTTCATCTGGGAAAGAAATGTTATGCGTCTAAGAAGACCTCTTTTCAAACTCCTTCATTACTTCAGAAAATTTGCACTGCAGCCTGGTGCTAAAGCCCTACTCTTTCTACCACATACCACTGGAAAATTTCCCTCTAAAATAGAAAACGGCAAGCGAGTGTTAATTTTCTCCGTATAACTTCACTGGCTGATGAAATGGTCCGTTTTGCACACTTTTTAAAACCCTGCCTTTTCTCTAGAGGCAGCGTATCTGGTTCTCCCTTCCTCCACTGTACACTCACAGTGTCCCTGTGGGGTAGATTTAGGGTTCCCAGCCTCCAGGTGGGGCCTGGGGATCTCCCGCTTTTACAACTGATCTCCTGCTGACAGAGATCAGCTCCCCTGGAGAAAATGGCTGCTTTGGAGGGTGGACTCTATAGTATTGTGCCATGCTGAGGCCTTTCCCCTCCCCAAACCCCACCCTCTCCTGGCTCCACCCCCAAAGTCTCCAGGTATTTTCCAACCCAGACCTGGCAACCCTAGGTAGATTATACTGAGAATGAGTGACCCAGTAAGTTTCACGGCAGAATGGTCATCTGAGACCCAGTGCTCCCTCTAAGCTGTGGAGTCTTGTGAGCAAAAATTCTGCTTTGTGAGCTCCTGGCATTAAAGCGGTGAGTGAGCGATTTGGCTGCTGCATCAGTTAGTTTGCTCTGGAGCCCTCCTTCCTGAGCGGAGACAAAAATGCGTGAGCTGGAGGCTAAAAAAATGTGAGCCGGCTCACACTAGCTCGGCTTAGAGGGTCCATTGCTGAGACCTGATTTGCCAGATCCCAGCCCAACATTCTAACCACTACAGGCCTTGACGTGGATGGCTGCAGGCTAGCACAATCTTGTCAGGTCTCGGAAGCCAAGCAGGAACAGCCCTTTTCAGTACACAGGCGGGAGACCGCCAAGGAAGTCCAGGGTTGCTGTGCAGAGGCAGGCAATGGCAAACCACCTCTGACTGTCTCTTGCCTTGAAAATCCTACGGGGTTGCCATAAGTTGGCTGTGCCACAACATCACTTTCCACCGCCACTCCATCCTGAGCCTCAAGCCAGAGAGGCCATCGTAATCTTTGATTGGCTAATGCATGGCCAACTGCTAGCTTTTAGAGGCCATTGGGTCTAGGATATCCATGCCCGTTACTGAAGCTCCTTCCCCCTCCCAATTATAGCCACTGTTGTTCTCCCCACCCCCACTCAAATTCCTTTCTCCCCTTTCCCCAATCGCACTTGTGCTGGTGGGTGAAAAGTATTGGGGTCGGGAGTCCATGGAATAGTGAAACAGCTAGATCTTTATTGCTGGTCCGGATGAAGCATACAACCCAGGGCTCGAAGCCCTCCTTTTATGCTGGTCAGGGACAATCCCCTGACCTCGCCCAACTGGCCTGATAGGCTCTTATCAGTCTATTTACATCTCATAGGTTCCCTGGGAGAAACCTAGGTACATGATTGGTGGCCGGTTTGGATCCACCTGGCCTTTGTTCTACCTGGCTGAAGCTCAGGTAGTTTCTTGACCATGTGCTCTGGCCACATGGCGGTCGCCATTACTGGAGCACATGGCGACCGCATGGTCAATACATAACATGGGAGTGGGGAGTGTCATCCTCTCTCTCTCCTTATGGCTCCATCAATGTTGGGAGTCCTAAAAGAAACAGTCCCAGAGGTCTCTCAGCAGGTAGGGAGGGATGCCTACAGGAGACCACAGAGCACGGTCCTTTTGCACATCGCATCCTTCCCTCCCTCTAGCGGCTTCTCCAGTTGGCAAAATGGTAGCGTTTGATCCAGCATCTCCACTTGGGAGGGTCTCAGCTCGTACCCAACCCTGCCAATCCCTGTTGGGCTTCTGGGTCGAAGCTGAGGTTCCTTCTAAATCAGAAAACAGAGAGCAAATGTTAACTCTCTCCATACGATTTCATTGACTGAGTCCAGCTCATTTGTACAGCTGGGACAAATCAGGCCAAGGAAACTAACCTGTGAACATTTTCACTCGGTTACAGAAGATGTTGGTTCTCTGCGGTTCCAGGGGTCTGTTTTTTTTTTTTTCCAACAATGGTCTATTACAAATGGTGTTTAAAAGAATGTGACTTTTTATGGCTTGAGTAGAGTTGCCAAGTCCGGGTGGGAAAATACCTGGGGACTTTGGGGGTGGAGCCAGGAGAAGGCGGGGTTTGGGGAGGGGAGGGGCCTCAGCATGGTACAATGCCATAGAGCCCACCCTTCAAAGCAGCCATTTTCTCCAGGAGAGCTGATCTCTGTCAGCTGGAGATCAGTTGTAAAAGTGGGAGATCCCCAGGCCCCATCTGGAGGATGGCAACCCTAGGCTGGAGGGAAGGAGGAGTTATAGAGTTCTGTACAAGTCCAAGTTACAGAGAGGCCCAAGATATTGCTGGGATGCTTGTCTGGAGCTTGTCCGGCGGCCATTCCCTCCCACACAGGGGAAAGTAAAGCTTCGGTTTGCCAACCCTGCACTGGGAAATTCCGGATCCCTAGGAGTGGAACCTGGGGAGGGAGGGATCTCGGTGAGGTAGGATGCCACGGAGTCCACCCTCTGAAGCAGCCACTTTCTCCAGGGCAAATTATCTCTGTAGTCTTGGAGATCAGTTGTAAATCCAGGAGCTCTCCAGGCCCCATCTGGAGGCTGGCAGCCCTATCAGAAGCTAAACTTGGTTTTCACCCTGGTTAACAGGGCACAAGTTTTGACCTTCTCCTGTTTGACAGCTGCAACCTGTTTATTTTGTCCCATTCAACTAGGGCTACCAGGCAACCAGTGGGAAATTGGGGGGGGGGGGGAACGGGATGACATAGGGAGGCTGCCATTGGCGACATTATGACATCACTTCCAGGGGAAACCCAAAAGTGGCATCAGTCCTCCAGCGTTTCCACTGATTCCTAGAGAGGACTGGCATTACTTCCAAGTTTTCCCTGGAAGCAATGTCGCCATGTCAGGCTGACAGCTATTTTTTGTTCATTTTTTGGAAGCTTGGAAGCCCTACATGCAACAGAGGGAAAGACTGAGGGAGATGTGTCCAAGGTCATCTAGTTAAAATTATGGATGCTACCTGCCCAGACTCAGAGCCAGCTCCCAGTATGCTGGGCCTCCCTGGCTTTCAGTAGTGTGAAACTGCAGAAGGCATGGATGAGGATTTCCATCACCAAAAGCCCTCTACTTGCTGTAGAGGACTTGTGCCATATGCAGCTGTTTACAGGCGTTATACAGTTTCAGTCCCAGAAAAGAAATCCATTTGTACATCTGATGGCAGCGATTATCTTTATTTATTTAATTTGTGTGTGTTGCTTATAGGATAGGGAACATGCCATTCGTAATCGTATTGCTGGAAGATATGTAAAATGATTAGGGGTTGCTAACTCTGGGTTGAGAAATTCCCGGAGATTTAAGGGTGGCGCCTGGGAAGGGTGAGTTTTGGGGAGGGAAGGAACCTCAGACGGGTATAATGCCATGGAATCCACCTTGTAGAGCGGCCATTTTCTCCAGGGAGGGGGGGCTGACGTCTGTCATCTGGAGACTGCTGGTAATTCCAAGGGCTCTTGTTTGTTTATTTATTTCATGAGATTTATATCCCGCCCTCCCCGCCAATGGCGGGCTCAGGGCGGCTAACAACATAAAATAACACAAGCAATATCAAAAACAGTTAAACTTATACCATAAGACCGGCAGCACAATTACAGTTTATCTTCAAGTGTATCAAGTCAACCTTCAAATGTACTCCCTATGGGCGCAGATGTCATTGCCGGCAGATGAAATTGGGCCAGGGCTAAGATGTATACATTAGGCGGCTCCTACTTAAAGGCCTGGTGGAAGAGCTCCGTTTTGCAGGCCCTGCGGAATTGTAACAAATCCCACAGGGCCCTGATGTTCTCCGGGAGCTCGTTCCACCAGTATGGGGCCACCACTGAAAAAGCCCTGGCGCTTGTAGCTGCCAGCCGCGCCTCCTTCGGTCCAGGCAGGACCAATCGGTTTCGGGATCCTGACCGAAGTGCTCGCTGGGGAACATATGGAGGCTTGATCTGAAGTTGGCAACCCTAATAAACCCCAGGTCTGCCTGACCCATCACTTCCTGAATTATTTCTTGCATCTGCCACCTGCCCAGTTTCTCCGGGCTCTATCCAGATTTTGTCTTGGCTCCCCTTTCCTGGGCTGTACTCACAGGCTCCACCTAGTAGTCTTGAGTTGTTGTTGTTTTAGCTCAGACGTTGATAACTGTACTTGGACATAAGAGCATGACTGCTCATACTTAAATCCGAGCCCCTGCTATCCAGGGATAGCCTGAGATATGTGGAAACTAGATGGTTTCTTCGGTATCTTCATTAAGGTAGCCCAGGAGCTGAAGCTCAGAGGTGAAACCTATACTTGGCATGCAAAAGCCCCCGGTTTTGTTTCCAGTAAAAGGTTCTCAACCTGGGCATCCGAAGGAGAAGAGATGCTTCTAGCCAGAACAGACAGTGCTGAATGAGATGGATCAAGGGCTCTGACATGCTACGGCAACTTTGTATGCCAACCTGGTGTCAGAGGAAGTGCAAACAAGAGAGGGATGAAAGAAACAAAGAGGAGGGCTGAGCATTCTGCCTGCTTTCCCCAGGTTCGGTCCTCAGAACAGACACAGGCTGCTCCAATGCATAGACTGAGGGTGCGTTCACACTTGCAGATTTGAGCTGGCTGCAGCCGGCTCCAATCTGCATGTTTACACTGTAACAGCTGGCTCTCTTCCCCAGCCGTCACTCAGGTGTGACAAAGTGTCTGAAAACCGAGACCAGCTCCCCTGCTGGTCTCAGTTGTCCTCTTCTGCCTGCAGCCACATTTGTGTGCTGTGTAAACGCTGAGCCGTCTCCGAGGCACTTCCGAGTAACCCCCCTCCCCGCGGAAGCCTCTGGCTTCTGCTTTTCGTCCGCCTTTTTTTTTTTGCATTTAGCGAGATTCGCATGAGTGCCCATACGAACCTACATTTAAAGGACAGATGTGCAAATGGAGTTCTATCTAGTTCTACCGTGTACATGAGTTTGCGGTCACGATGAGGCTATTTTTGGGTTGAAATATCACAGCGTTTTCAAGTGTCTAAAGGAATCAGTGATTTGGTCCGGTGGCACTGCGCATGCGTGAAAAAATTTTTTCCCATCCGCCTGTATGAGCACTTATGCGCATGCACAAGTGGCGAATTTTTTTTAAAAAAAACCAAAACCCCACCCCCACCCCCGTCGTTAGTGTGAACGTGGGGGAGCCGCTTGAAGGCGACAGGAGGAGAGGTTAGTGTGATCATGATTTTACGGAACCAGCCGTTTGCAGCCGGCTCCAGCAGGCTCCAGCACTCCAGTGTGAACACAGCCTGAGAGTCTGTCTATTAATTGCAGAAGCCAGCTGAAATAGCCACCATGTGGTGGTGGGTGGGCTTCACATGATGAGAGACGTGATGAGTAGAAAAGGCCACCATTTGGGTCACCCGACCACCAGCCAAGGTTTTCATAATTTCATTAAAAGTTTGAATGTTACAAGAGTCATTCTCACGGTGAAGCCTCTCAGGGGGGGCATGGCCATCTTCTCGGATTCTCAGGGTGGGGATGCTGACTGTGGGACCCAGGAGCCGCATTCTCTGGTAGCTTTTCAGAGGAAGGAGTTGCAGGCCTGTCCTCCCCAGCGTTCAGCACCACCCCTGCAAACGGTCATTGTAGACACCAATCACATGATCCAAAGGACCTCTGGCATTCCACCTGGTCTTATCGAGTCTCTGGTCTTGTTGCTCAGATGTGGAGTGAGCTGCTCTCAAGACTATGGCTTGGGGGGTGACTGGCCGCTTGCCTGCCTCAGCCCAGCCAGGCCTGAACATTTCAGGCGCGATTTCAAGTTTTCTAGTATCCGTGATTGTATTTGCTGCTCTTCAGTAGCACAAGCCGTAGACTGCTGAGGAGGAAAGGAAGTGTGTGCAGCTGAAAACGGTGTGTGATGGAGAATCTAAGCACAGGAGACTCGTGTGGCTTCTTTTAGGCAGACCAAACAGTCTTGCATTCAGCATTACCTGAATACCAGAATTAGATAAAGGCAACTTCATGGGGATCATTTGGTCTTGTTCCCTGCCTGCATGGTGTATCGTCTTTTTTAAAAAAGCAACTATCTAGCTCTCATTTGAGGATAAACGTTTTTGGTCTTAGACACAGGATTCTTCCCCCCATACCTGGAATACGTAAGCTGCTTTCGGTCCCCATTGTGGAGAAAAGGAGGATACAAATAAACAGGGGTCATTTCGTAGAAAAAGAGGTGCAGGGGCTCATTAGCATAACTCATTTGCATATGCCACACCCCCTAACATACCCGAAGTGTGTCAGAAGGCAACACCCACCCCTCAGGCTCCACTCCACAGGTGAGTGAAACTGACCTGCTCTTCCTCCGTTCCCTTCCCCATCCAATACTTTGTGCAATAAAAATAAGCGTCAAGAACACACCCTCATTCTCTTCCTGCTCCCTTGAAACCACCAGGTTTCAAGTAGACTTGAGATACCCAGGACATGTGCACCACCCATCCCTTCCCCTTCCCCTCCCCACAACAAGACACCCTGTGAGGTAGGTGGGGCTGAGAGAGGTCTTTTGAGAACTGCTCATGAGAGAACAGCTCTGAGAGAACTTGTGACTGGCCCAAGGTCACACCAGCAGCTGCATGTGGAGGAGTGGGGAATCAAACCCGGTTCTCCCAGATTAGAGTCCAACTCCTGACCACTACACCAAACTGATGGGGTGGAAGCTGCTGAAGGGTTGGTGAAATTTCTCCAGTACTTATGTGCCATGTGACCAGATAAAAAATGGTATACTTAGAAAATGTATATGCCACCTTGAGCAAGTCTCTGGAAAAGCAGCACACAGTCATAAAAGGAACAATGATAAAATTATCAATATTAAAACAAAACATTAAAAACAATAAAGACCCTAGCAGGGCTTTCCCCGGGGCGCTGCGCCTCTGCACTGCTCAGGGAAGCCGAGGAGGGGGCGGGGCTTGGTCATGTGCCCACCCACTGGGCTCCTCACTCCCGGAGCTGCGCTCCTGTGCTCTCCCGCTCCAATGGACCCCTGCAAATAAAGCAAATAAATGAAACATTTTATTGAAAGAGGGGGCAGTGACCATAGGCCGGACTTAACTTGAGCCCTGGAAGCTGTTGTCATGGGCAGGCCAGAAGCGTTGGAACCCAAGCAATTATTACAAGAGTGCCTCGGGCCAGATACAGAATGCCCTTTCCCTCTCTGCTATGCTTCTGGCCATTTGGCATTAGGGGCAAGGGCTTACAGGTCAGAGGGATTGAGTTGTCACGGGCTTCCACCTGTGCCCCTTGTGTTTTAGAAATGTTTAGAAAAATACAAGTCTCAGCCCCAAAGAGCTAAACTGACAATGAATGCAGCGACAGATGTAACAAGATTTCTACCAGTCCAGGCCAAATACCGAAGAATACCAAAATCCTGGAGCGAAAAAGTAAGCCACTGATCTCCACCTCTTATCTTTTGCCCATTTTGCAAGGACCATACAGTCTGGGTTTCCTTGGAGCAATAGAAACAGAAGTAAATTTTGGCACCGCTCTGCCCTGATTTCTTAAGAAGATGCCCATTTGTATTCAGACCAGGGCAGGCCACTCCATCTCATTTCAAAAATCGACAGGAGCTTTCCTAGGTCATGACAGGCCATCTTCCTTGTGCTCTAACCTGTCTGGGCTTTTCCGTTCCCCTTTTTTCTCTTGAAGAAGGGTGCCTTGCCACCACAGGGTGACCCCCCTCCCCCCAAGCTAGTCGCCTCCTCCCCAAACCACCCCACCCCTTGACTCCTATGAGCAAAACAATACAAAAGTCACTGTGTGTCATTCACAGCCAGCTTCTTAACGGCAACAACAAAAGCCATGTCTACAGCAAGGTCTGGACCACATAGAGTGCCAGCGATCGGCCGCTCCTGGGCAGCTCAGAACATTCGGGCCCTTTAAAGAGTGCGGGGGAGGGGGGAGAGAAAGTACGAAGGGAGAGTGAAAAGGGAAGAAAGAGAGAGAGTTGTTATATATTAAATTAGCTCGAGCACCACGCAACAACGGAAACCTTACAGTTTGCTTTTTAAGAGCTCAGTGCCTCCTTGTGCGGGAGCAGAACAGTTTGGTCTGTGTGTGCAGAACCAGAGGTGCTCCAGTCCCCCGTCCATCTGTGTGCACAAGCGGGGAGAGGGCAAGTGGCCGCCTCTCCTTTCCCGTCTCAATAGCCTTACAGTCTAGATCTATAGTAGCTTTTTTGTTGGACTCAGGAATAGACGGGGCATTTTATTTTATAATGTGTACCGTCCAGCTTTCTTTTAAAAAAAAAAGTTGTGTGTGTGTGTGTGTGTGTGTGTGTATGTTGCTCTTAAGACAAACAATCCCATCCTCTTTAGGCTCAAGCTGCTATTTTTAAAGGTTAAGTAAGGCTAGGAAAGAAAA
The DNA here is from genome assembly GCA_029233225.1 of Lepidodactylus listeri. Taxonomy (NCBI): domain Eukaryota; kingdom Metazoa; phylum Chordata; class Lepidosauria; order Squamata; family Gekkonidae; genus Lepidodactylus; species Lepidodactylus listeri. The sequence continues at coordinate 16,635,457 of JARCFY010000021.1, forward strand.
GGAAGAGAGGGGGGTAATTTGGGGTGACTTCTCAAACATCCCCCCAAAGGCACAAAAGCGCCATGGCTGTCTAGGTGGGACAGAATTGCCAGGCAAAGAGGAGGAAAGCCCAGCCTAATTTTGTTTATCTGGGCCTCGTAGTTGAATAGACTGCATTTATGCTGAGCTCTGCCCCCTTTACACTCAAAAGAACTGGACTCCACCTCCTAACGCCCCACACACACAACCAGAACTTTGGATTTCAAAAACTGGCAGACCGAAATGACGTGGCTATTGATCGAGTTCCATCCAAGCAACAGCAAACAGCACATGACAGTTTCTCTGATAGTTTGCAAACGCTGGAGCAAAACTTTGCTATCAGTCTTTAGCAGGGGTCATTTCGTAGAAAAAGAGGTGCAGGAGCTCATTAGCATAACTCATTTGCATAACTCATTTGCATATGCCACACCCCCTAACATGCCGGAAGTGTGTCAGAAGGCAACACCCACCCCTCAGGCTCCCCTCCACAGGTGAGTGAAACTGACCTGCTCTTCCTCCGTTCCCTTCTCCATCCAATACTTTGTGCAATAAAAAGAAGTGTAAAGAACACACCCTCATTCTCTTCCTGCTCCCTTGAAACCACCAGGTTTCAAGTAGACTTGAGATACCCAGGACATGTGCACCACCCATCCCTTTCCCTTCCCCTCCCCAAAACAAGACACCCTGTGGAGTAGGTGGGGCTGAGAGAGGTCTTTTGAGAACTGCTCATGAGAGAACAGCTCTGAGAGAACTTGTGACTGGCCCAAGGTCACACCAGCAGCTGCATGTGGAGGAGTGGGGAATCAAACTCGGTTCTCCCAGATTAGAGTCCAACTCCTGACCACGACACCAAACTGATGGGGTGGAAGCTGCTGAAGGGTTGGTGAAATGTCTCCAGTACTTATGTGCCATGTGCCCAGATAAAAAATGGTATACTTAGAAAATTTAGATGCCACCTTGAGCAAGTCTCTGGAAAAGCAGCACACAGTCATAAAAGGAACAATGATAAAATTATCAATATTCAAACAAAACATTAAAAACAATAAAGACCCTAGCAGGGCTTTCCCCGGGGCGCTGCGCCTCTGCACTGCTCGGGGAAGCCGAGGAGGGGGTGGGGCTTGGTCATGTGCCCGCCCCCTGGGCTCCTCACTCCTGGAGCGGCGCTCCTGTGCGCTCCCGCTCCAACGGACCCCTGGTCTTTAGCAGTATAAAGCGCACCCTGACCTCGAGGGACCACGCTAGCCCAATCTCATCCTATCTCAAAAGCGGAGGAGGGTCAGCCCTGGACGAGAGACCGCCCAGGTAGTCTAGGGTTGCTATGCAGAGGCAGGCAATGACAAACCAGCTCTGTTCCCCTCCTGCCTTGAAAACCCCATGAGGGCAGGGCCAGCTTATCTATTAGGGCCCACAATACTTTTAGGGGGGGCACAAGAATGTTTTAATTTCTTTTAAAATCAGAAGGGGGGGGGATGAACTAATTTTTTTTCCCGCGTCAGGAAAAAACGGAGGGTTTAAGGCCCACTAAAACCTATTCAATTTTTGCCTAAAACGAACGTTGAAATATTTAAAGTTATGTAAAAAAATAAATCTCCATATTGATGTTATTATGGTGGGAGAGGCCCGCCCAGGCAGCAGCGCCTGGGTCCCACAGAAGTCATGGTGCGCAAGGGGCTGCTACAAATCAGCTGTGGCCGGATGGCACTTTCTCTCGTGAGCAGAAACAGCCATTGGCATTACAGCGAAAGGCACCCTGCGAAGTCTGCTTTACAGATGAGGGAAACTGATGCAGAATGTTCCTCAGAGGTGTAGAGAAGCATTTTGAAGATCGCCACCTTTTAACACATGGGTGTTATGTCCACCACCAGGCGCCAGCGTCCTTAAGCCAGAGCTTGATTCCAGAGAACAATAGGGGCCAAGGATCCTGAGCTACCCGCAGCCAGCCAATAAGACCTCTGGCAGGAAATTCAAACCCTCCAATGGGACTGTGGGTGGGTCTTGGGAAGGTGTATATAATTGGCCTTCAGCCGGTTATCCTTGTCTTGATTGCGTACCTAGTAAACTGAGCTGTTTATCGCTACCTCGTCCTGCTCCTCCAAGCATCGGACCCAGTACACAATAATGGGGCTCTTGGACTTTTACCAGATGCAAACAAATTTACCTACTGAAGTGTTCCCTAGCGAGGAGCTGAAAGAACCTGCTTAGTTTATTCGTGTTAGGCTGTTGTTAGAGGACCTTTCAAGTGACAAAAGGAGGCACTGATTTGTGGAGAACACAAAATACTGTGATGACAAATGCTCTTCTCCTCAACATTTGTAATACAACCAGATCATTTAAAAGCAATTGACAGATAAACCGATCAAGCACAGATGGATGCGCTAAACCACCCCATCCCATCAACTGCTGTTGCTGAAAAGCTATTGCAAATTCTTCCAAAACTATCTCAATGGGCTTTAACATGTCTCCAGACTACTGAAAATATGGGTGGGCAATTAATCTGAGTCTTTGGTGGTCTTATTACAACAATGGTATAGATTAAGGATGAACTACAATCTTTTATTTGCTGTTTCGACTAAAAAGCCCAGCTTTCAGCAAGTAGGACCCATTAGACTATTTTTGTTTCATTTTTATGTTTCCTGAGTTTCCCCCATATGCTGTGTGAATTTTTCAACACAATTTGTACATCACGAAATCAGCATTGTATATTTATCATATAGTACATACTTAAATGGCCCACACTGTATATTTAAATACCATAAAAACACAAAAGAATTTTTTTTAAAGAATTCAACGAGCTCCAAAATCAGCAGAGAAGTCAAACAAATCAACAACTATAAAGAAGAAACGTTCTCTAACATCTAGAACAGTTAAAAGTTCAGGGGAGGTTTTCTCAGGCTGCGGTCACACGGCCCCTTTAAATCCGGGAGGGCTCCCGGATTTAAAGGGGCCGCATTTTTCTACCGTGGGTTGGGATGTCTACACATCCCAACCCCTGCGGCAGCAGAAGCAACCACGGTGGCGGTGGGAACGGCAGCGGCGGAAGCGCCGGCGGCCGCTGAAGAGGCGGGAACGGCGGCGGCAGCCGCTGAAGAGGCGGCGGCGGGAACAGTGGCAGCGGAAGCAGAAGCACTGGTGGCGGCCAAGGACCCACCAGCCGCCTGGTGAGTTTGGGGGGTTTTTCCCCCTTTTACACTTGGGCGCTTGAGTGGCCAAGCGCCCAAGTGTAAAAAGGGGGGGGGGGGGGATGGCCGGCAGGACTATCTGGACAACCCTGCTCTCGCAATGCTTACGAGAGAGGGCTGTCCAGATACCTCAAATGCAGGTTCCTCCCGCAACACCCGGGAAAACTATTGATTTCCCCGGGGTCAGAAAATGCGGGAGGAACCCGCATTTGAGCCCGCTTCAGCGCGGGACTTGGGGCGGGCCGTGTGGTCGGCCCCTTTAAATGCGGGAGGAAATGGCCCTTCCTCCCGCATTTAAGGGCCGTGTGACCGCAGCCTCAGAATGCGTACTTTTTTAAAAAGGTGTTTTCTAAGTAATGAAGGACCCACTCAATGCACTAACTATGTCAAGATTTAAAGTGTGCTTTTTGACGACTTCCGGCAAGATTTGCGACCATGGCGGACGCGCTCCTCCGCACTAGCGGGGAGCGCGATCCGTACCCGGCGGGAAGAAGGGGCTTCGGACCGGTGCCGAGCCCCCAGAGACCCTAGTGAAGGGGCTCTGCCTGGGGTGGCACGAGGGGGATCTCTCCCTACGGTGGCGATCGAGGGATTGAGGTCCCCTTTCATCACCCCCATAGGTTCCCCCGTCCGTGGGAGCCGTATGGCTAAAAGCGCAAAACCGAGAAGCAGCAGAGAGTGTGAAGCAATGAGGCTGGAACTGACAGTTACGCTTGGAGAAACAGTGAGTCTGAAGTAAAAAGAAACAGAATACAGCGGGAAAGGCGGGTGGAGTAAACCCCCCCCCCCCTCGAGACTGGCGTACTTACGGGACTCTTTACGTGGCGTTACTGCATGAAAAAACGTATGTTCGGCTTGCTTGATGGCAGCATTGCTCTTTAGAGGATATGAACTTTAAAAAGATATAAGCGCAGTCGTGGAATTTGCTCCTTTCGTCCATCTTATCTAACTATCAACAAAGAAGCACAGTCTCAACAATGGCGGGGAAACCGAAACCTTCCCCCAAACTAGGAAGTACAGCTCCGAGTTCAAAGGTTGATACCACGGAGATGAGCACGGTGTTCTCCTCGTTATTGCGACCTCTAGTGGACCAAATGACAGCTCTCAACGTTAAGATGGACAAGATGCAATTGGACCTGAAGGAGTCGAATAAAACTACAGAGAAGCTGCAGCGAGAACTTCTGGAAGTTAAGACTTCAGTTAAAAATCATGATTCAAGACTACAAAAAGCGGAGAAAGAAAAGGCCTTCCATTCTGATCAGCTCTTGAAACTTCAGATGGAAAGATCGAATTTTTTCCTAAGACTTCAGAATGTACCAGAGGATAAAGGAGAAGACCTTAAAAATCTGTTAAGTGAAGCGCTTGAACCAGTGACGGGCTTAAAAGCAGCGGAAATAAAAAGCGATATGGATATGGTTTACAGAACCTATCCAGATTATACTAAAAAGAAAAGCCTGCCTGGTGAGATTCAGATAAGGTTCTCCAAAAAGTCAACAAGAGATGTGGTGCTCAGGACCACAAATAAAGCAGTTCTGAAGATCAAAGGAAAAGAAGTTAAAGTGATGAAAGACATCCCATTTGAAATAAGGAAAAGAAGGAAAGCCTATGGAAAACTGACATCTTGGCTACAGTCTGAATCTATTATCTATAGGTGGAATGTTCCGGAAGGACTGAGCTTCAGCATCAAAAACAAGAAATACAAGATTGACTCTGTCCAACAGGCGAAAAGTTTTTTGGAAAAAAGCAAAGAAAAGAAAAAAGAGAAAGACTCAGATGGTTCACTGGCATCGCAAGAAAGTATGTATGGATTTGATAGCTCAAAGAGCGAAGAAGAAACGTCTGACTCGGAAAAGGGAGCAGCAGCCCCAAAAGTACAAGAAGAGACTGTTAAGACAAGAAGAGGACGAAAGAAGAAATAAAGGCTGAAATGTTTTTTGAAACTGCACTTATATATAATAGATTATGTGTATAATTAAGCATTCCTTCAAAAGAGCATGTCTGTCAAACAGCTTTTTTTTATTTTTCATGTATCATCAGTAACAATTTTATCTAAATATTAGCCAAGGTTTAAAACGCTTCATATGTATTAATGGCATAGCAATATTAAGCAAATGATAAAGCACACTCTGTATAAGGTAAACATAGCATAGAAAAGTAGCGTTGTAGAATTAGATATAGATAAAATTAATAAAAATTTAAAAAAAAAAAAAGATTTAAAGTGTGCTTTTGTTGCACCCCATCGAGAAATCCATTCCAGGATCTGCTGATCTAGAGCCATGGACTCAGTTTTCTCTTGAAGTTCTGGATTCCTGCACATAGGAAGTCAAAGTGGAAATAGGAGTATCCGCTATTTCGCTCAAATGTCTGGAAGATTCACTGAATGCATTTCAGAATGGTCACCAGGATTTGGGGGGAATAGGGTTCTGAATTATCAGCCATCCTCCCAGGATGACTGTAGAAGAGTCATCATTTTGGAACCACATTTTCTTTCATAGGCTTTCAGAAATTACCCCTCTGGATGAGTCCCCATGGGAAAGTGTTATGTTGCATTTGACATCCAGCTGGATCTTATACAAAAGAACCAAAGGCAGTATTAACCCTCTAGATCATAGCTTTTCCAGTCTGATGCATAGACTTTCCTTCCACTGGAATGCATCCAAAAACATTCCTGTGGAAGAAGAAAAAATGGGGCATGTGAATAACCCAATATATAAATGTTGGTAGTTTTATTGAAATTCACTTGGCCTTCCAAATTCTGAGCAGAATTTCTGCTGCCTTTACTTCAAATGCCTTTTTAGGCAAACCCAAATGGTGAGTGGAACCCACCCGAGACATTCCATGAGCTTTTTCAAAACTTGGCAGTCCTGAAATTCCTCAGATATTTTTAATTAATGAGGAGCTCCTGAATTCCTTTCAGTTTTTGCCTTAGGCCATTAAAAATGCAGCAGAACAGCCTTAGGGGGTGGCTTATAATGGCGGGGCTGGCAAACTGTGTGGCCAAGTGTGGCTGTGAGTGCAATAAGTTCCCCTCACAAGCCTTGACACCTTTCAAAATGCCTAAGCTGGAGTGAAAGTTGTATTAGAGGACTGTGGTGGGAAAAGTGTCTGAGAGATGTGAAGAGGTGTGGAATTTCTGTGACAAAGCGGTCTTAGAGAGAGCTCCTTGGAGCAGGGCATTTTGTATCCAGTCGAGCCAGTGGCCAGGGCAGGAAAGGCAAACAAAGAGTTATTTTGTGAAGCGGAAAACCTGCCTGCATCTCAGGGACAAGATGTTTGTGTGGCAGGAAACCCATGAGCAAGTTAGCCTGGCTTTTAACTTGAGGTGTGTCCACTGAAACCTGTTCCGTTAAATCTGGGATGTGGTCTCACATAAAATGTGAAGGTGATTCATTTTGCTCTTTACTTAGGAACATGTTTCAAATGCTGACTGGAAAATAAAGCACACTTAAAAAAAAAAAAAACCTTGAAGTGAGTCTGCTGCCAATCTTGTATAGTGCTGTGGATGACATGACTGTCTCGGCCTTGTTTTCTGTGAAGATTGTTTCACTGTGGTCTTCAAACAGCAAATCACCTGGCACGTCTTCACGGCAAACTTACATCTGATTTTATTTACTGAGTGAATTTTTACTGTGCCCTTCCCTCAAGCACAGAGTGACATGTGTGACTTCCCCCTTCCTCAATTTTCTGCTTACAACAACCCTGTGAGGAAGGTGAGGCCAAGAGACAGTGTGTGTGATCACACAAGCGGTTTGGCCCGACGTAGGGTTGCCAAGCCTTACCAAAGTAATAGCAGGGGAGTCCTAGGCCCTCTCTTGGAATCCCTTCGCATGCGCAAAGTACGCACCACGATGATATCACCCGGAAGTGATGTGATCACGCTGTGCACATCGCCGGGCAATGCTCTGGTAATCACCCTAAAACTCGATGGTACCATAGAGTTTTTAGGGCGATTGCTAGAGTGTATTTTAATTATCTTGATAAATTATTATTTTATCTTGTTTATTGTTACCCATCCTAGGTCCTGACTAGGATTACCAGCCAGTGGCTAGCAAACACACTGGCAGTGAGACAACACTTCCAGCAAATATCCAGAAGTGACATCACATTGCCAGTGTCATATTGATATGATATGACACTGTAGGATTTGGGCAAAAATTCTATGTCAGGGGTATCAAAGACACGGCCCCTTGGGCTGCATTGACTCTCTGCTGCTTCCTGGTTCCTGTTTGTAACACCACAGCTCATTTTCCCCAGTCTCTCCTATTTCGTGCTTCAAGAGAAGAGAAAGAAAGCCTTCCTTCCATTGGCTGAGGGCTCCCTCCCTCCCCCTCTGGGGAGGAAGAGAGACACGGTGGAGGGAATGGCATCTCATGGGACTTTTTAGAAGACCAGCAAAGTTTTATTCCAGGTATAACCACACTTTTTCTTCAGAGAGAGAGGGAGAGGGAGCCAGCGAGCCAGAGAAAGAGAGAGAGTCCTGTGTTTAGACCCATAAATGTTTTATTCCAGGTATGGGGGGGAAAGTCCTGTGTCTAAGACCAAAAACGTTTTATTCCAGATATGGGGGGGGGGGGGAGTCCTGTATTTAGACCCAAAAAACATTTTATTACAGGTATGGGGGGGAGAGTCCTGTGTTTAAGACCAAAAGGCATTTCATTCCAGGTATATGAGAGAGTTCATCCCATGGCACTTGGAGAGATCCCCCTTTCCATTTCTAACAGATGGGGGGAAGAAACCTAACAGCACGGCTTGCATTCCTTATTAGTGAAAGGGAGGAAGAGTGCAGCAGCACCTTAACAAAATTTGTGACAGGGCATGAGCTTTCATGAATCACTGCTCCCTTCCTCAAACAGAGTTGGAATGTGAGTCCATCTGTCCTTATATCTTGGAGAGCGAAGTGATTTCAGATGCCAAAAGACAAGAGCAGACACTGGTAATGATCAGCTAATAATCAGCTTTACACTTGGATTAAAGACACTTCAGGTTTCCTTTGCTCTTGCTCCTGACAACAAGCATGAAAATTCAGATCAAGTTAGTATACTTTTGCTTTTTTCCCACAGTGCATCACCCTATGTGCCCGCTCCTGGGCTTGTTACTCCCGGAACGGCATTCCTGCGCGTTCCCGCTCAAAATGACCCCTGATTGTACTAATGTGTGAAATGGTAGAGAAGCTTGTTGCAAATCATGGCAATCTTGCATTCTTTGAGTTCCACTGAAGTTCAGAATCAGAAACAATCTTTCAGAAGCTAGTTCTGATAAGAGAGAGAGAGAGAGACTTGATATGGTAATGTATATTTTGGTTTCTAATGGCATGATGTCCAGAGGCTGCGTGGCTAATTTAATCTGGAGGCATAGCGGCACTTCCTGTGTATGATAATAATACACTGCTCAAGCGATTAGTGTTGTTATACATTTTAGCTCAATATCCTAATTTAATGCTAATCCTTAATATAGTGTGGTTTATCAGGAAAGAGGCAGACATTCCCCCCCCCCCGCCCGCCCCGAAGCTGTTTGATAAGGGAATCATTGCTCAAGGTATGTACATTTAGTCCCACTGCAATCTGTGGTTAGAAGGCACAGCAGTTATTGTTTCTGGGCACGGCTGGCTATATGGAGAATCAATACAGTGGCCCATAAATCAGCAGGACAGAAAAGTTATTGGGACAAAAGTCAGCAGCCAAAACATACGAAGTCTGTCCTCCACTCTGAACTATGAAGATTGCTGTAAATTTGGAGATGAGGCCTCTCCCGTGTGGAGAATCATAAAGTCATACAATAGGAAGCAGCCATACAGGCCACCTAATCCAACCCCCTGCTCAAAGCAGAATCGGCCCAGAGTGTCCCTGATTGGTTCATCCTGCCACTGCTTGAGGGAGAGTTCACAGCACCTCCTTGGGCAGCCAATCCGACTGCTGAACAACTTTTACCATTTAAAAAAAAAATCCTAGTATCCACTCTCTTTCTGCCCGTAACTTAAACCCATGAGTGCAAGTCCTCTCCTCTGCTGCCAACAGGAACAGCTCACTGCCCTCCTCTGAGTGACAACCCTTCAAATACTTCAAGAGAGCCATCCTGTCCCCCCTCAACCTCCTCTTCTCCAGACAAAACATTCCCAAGACCCTCAGCCTTACCTCACAGGGCTTCTTGGTCTCCAAACCCCTGATCCTCCTCATCGCTCTCCTCTGCACCCGTTCCATTCTGCCCACGTCCTTTTGGAAGTGAAGCCTCCAGAACTGCACATAGCACTCCAGGTGCGGCCTGACCGATGCCGTGTGCAACAGGGCGATGACATCTTGCGATTTGGATGTTATGCCTCTGTTGATACACCCCAAGACTGTGTGCACCAACTCTTCCAGTGTGTTTCGATCTCCTTGAATTTTATCTCTTACCTTCCAGGGTGCTTGCTACTCCTCACAAATTTGGTGTCATCTGCAAATTCAAAGAGTAGTCCTTCCATTCCATCATCCATGTCATTATTTTCATCACTTGAGTGTTCCTATTGCTTTAGGGTTCCCCCCCCCCCGTGTGTTTTGCTCTCTCTAGCAGTCCCAGAGGGAGCAAAACACATGTGGAAAGGGAGGGGTGGAGACCCAAAGCAATAGGGGAAAACAAGTGACCAAAATGACAGTGCGGAAGTGGCGATAATCAGCTGACCTGGAACCCTGTTAGCTACAGTAGCCTTATTGCCCTATCCTCTGAAGTGGTGATGCTGAAGTACAACAGGGAGTATGCCAACGAGTCTTTATCCAGTACGTTACCCCAGAGGCATATGAAAATCCTGGCATCTTGTCGCATTTCTCATGCATATAGAGTGCTGGGTTTTGTATAGATATCCGGAGGATGTTTTCACGAGTGATATTTAGAACAGCATTTGGTCTCCATTTTGGTGTAGTGGTTAAGTGTGCGGACTCTAATCTGGGAGAACCGGGTTTGATTCCCCACTCCTCCACATGCAGCTGCTGCTGTGACCCTGGGTAAGCCCTAGTTCTGGCACAGCTGTTCTTGGAAAAGAACAGTTTCTGTCAGAGCTTTCTCAGACCCACCTACCTCCTAGGGTGTCTATTGCGGGGAGGGGAAGGGAAAGGAGTTTGTAAGCTGCTCTGAGACTCCCTTGGGTAGTGAAGGGCGGGGTATAAATCCAATCCCTTCTTCTTCTCAGTTTCTTGAACATTTCCTTTTTCTTTCTTGGCTCTTCATGGAGTTCTGTGTTCATCCACATGGGTTTCTTGGATTCCCTACCATGTTTCCATCTTGTTGGGAAAGGGATGGCTTGAGTTTACAACAGCTCTTTTTTTAGGGGAGCCCACCCTTCACTGGCTCCTTTCCCTCCTGACATTTTTGCCCATGGAATGACTCTCACCACGCTTCTGAGTTCATTAAGAAGAAGAAGAAGAAGAGATTGGATTTATACCCCGCCCTCCACTCCCCAAGGGAGTCTCAGAGTGGTTTACAATCTCCTTTTCCCTTCCCCTCCCCACAACAGACACCCTGTGAGGTAGGTGGGGCTGAGAGAGCTCTTTCCCAAGCTGTCCTTGAGGGAACAGCTGTGCCAGAGCTCTGGCTTGCCCAAGGTCATCCAGCCAGGTGCAAGTGGAGGAGTGGGGAATCAAACCCGGTTCTCCCAGATCAGAGTCCGCGCACTTAACCACTACACCAAACTGGCTCTCTTAAAGTCTACCCTACTGAAATCTAAGATATATTTCTCGCTACAACTTTCCTTGCCCCCCCCCCAACAGCACAAGGAATTCTAGGAGGACATGGTCACTTCCCCCCAAGATTCCCACCCACACACAGACCTTCACCCCATCTACCAACTCTGGCTTCTTGGTTCATATTAAGTCAAGTATGGCTGAGCCGTTCAAACCTTCGTCTACCATTGAAAATGGGAAGCTGAGGTCAACCATAAATATAAGGCCATGTCGCTTAGAAACCCTGTCAAGCTGCTCAAGGAGTAAAAAAGAAGAAAACATTCAGCAAAATAAGTGCCTTTTTAAATCTCTAGCTTTGAGTTTTTTTTCCCACCTTGACTATTTTGCTAGACATTCTATTCCTAGCTTCCTCTTGGCCTCTGTTTCTGGAATGATAATATCATACAACAGAACCCGCTGAGGAACATGAAGCCAATGCCTGTTCGGTTCTTGAAGGGAAGCCAGGTCTAGGACTCTGTTCTGGAACAAAAGGACATTTATGGATTCGTCTTCATGATACAATTTATGGGCTATATGTCTTGAGTCTTGAAATACATTTCTGCATGAGACACAAGGAAATGCGTAATGCACTCCACTGAAAATCAAGCATGGTGCCAGAGGTGATATGATCTAGATAGCACCTAGTATAGGTGTCAACTACGGGGGGGCTCGAGGGCTCGAGCCACCCCTGAAATTTCCCTGGGGTGACTGAGCCCCCCATGGTAAAATGGAGTGCCCGCCGCTGCGCCTCCCCACCGCGCCTCCCTGGGCACTTCCTAGGCCCACCCACCTGCTGCTGCCACCTCTCCCCCCTGCCTAGCCACTCCTGCCTCCTTCCCTCTCCCTCCCTCTGTCCATTCCTCCCTCTGTCCAGGGGCCAGCTGGGCAAATGCCCAGTGTGATGGCGTCACCCGGAAGTGACACCATCCCGCCAGGCACATTGCCGGGGCGACGCTCTAGCAATCGCCTTGAAACTCTATGGCACCATAGAGTTTCAGGGCGATTGCCAGAGCGTCACCCTGGCAACGTGCCCAGCATGATGGCGTCACTTCTGGGTGACGCCATCACACTGGACATTTGCCCAGCTGGCCCCCGGATGGAGGGAGGGAGGCAGGAGTGGCCAGGCGGGGGGGGGAGCGGAGGCAGCGGCGGTGAGGACATGGTTCTGGCGTGTGCACATGCAAAGCGTGTGCGCACGCAAGAGCCCCTGCCCTTCTGGGGATTTTAAAACTTGACACCCCTTACACCTAGGATATTTGACCTGTGACGGCTGATCTGCATCTGAAATTCACTGCTCAGTGCAGAAGTCCATGAAGGATGAGCATGGCTGTGTGAACCTTCCCTTTGCTTCCGCTAGCTAAGACTAGGGGAGACTTGAAGTGCTTGTTTGCAAGACCGAAGCATGGAGAACTAACGTTATTTGTTTTCCAACCACTTTATTCTTTCCCCACTCTCTTCCTTATTGATTGCTATGAAGCACGAGCAAGTTTAAAGCAAGCATTTCATTTTAAACAGTTTTGCACATCATGGTGCTGGTTAGAACATGCTTTCATGGACTACAAGATCAGTTCAGGTTGCCATTTCCCAGGCCCAGGCAGGGAATCCCCCGATTTTGGGGTTTTCTGCCCATCACCGGCCAGCTGGCCAGTGGGGGAAACCCTGCCCACTAACAGCAATGTTCCCTCGCAATGTCCCTCACATGATGACATCATACAGAACAGATAGCAATGATGCTATAATTGCGTCAGGGATGATGCATGGTGGTGACACTCTGGTTTTTGGGCAAAACTCTATGGTTTGACTCCAATTTTGTCACAGAGTTTTACCCAAAAACCACAGTGTCACTCCTGACGTCACCAATGCAATAACGTCACTTCCGGACATCCCCGCCTACTCCCAGAACACCTCCCATATCCTGGCAACCCTAAGATCAGTGGATTTACGCACTCATGCTGCACGCAGTGTGTGCATCTTCTCTGTGAGGCTGAGCTTCTCTTGATGGTTTTCCTAATTTCTCCCCTGGAAACACCCAGTAATATTTTGTAGCCTGAGGAAATCAAGTATTTCCTTTATTTACCTGACCCATTTCTATCCCCAGGGATCCTTTCGTAGAAAAAGGGGTGCAGGAGCTCATTGGCATAACTCATTAGCATATGCCACGCCCCCTGACATCACCGGAAGTGTGTCAGAAAGGGAATGTCCGTTTCAGCCCCATTATACCCTACGGGCCATTGAAATCAATGGCAAAAACTTATAGGGTATATGAGGGGGTGGAGGGAAGGGGGTTTGAGGGAGAGGCTCCAAATTTGCAGGGTAGCTGCTGGGGCCTCTCCTCGAAATGCCCACCAAGTTTCAAGAAGATTGGACCACGGGATCCAATTCTACAAGCCCCCAAACAGATTGTCCCATCCCCTCCATTGTTCTCTATGGAGGGAAAAAATGTTAACTTTTTTCCTGCCATAGAGAGCAATGGAGGGAATGGGGGCAGCCTGTTTGGGGGCATGTAGAATTGGACCCCCTGGTCCAATCTTCTTGAAACTTGGTGGGCATTTCGAGGAGAGGTCCCAGCAACTACCCTGCAAGTTTGGAGCCTCTCCCTCAAACCCCCTCCCCTCCAGTGGCTTTTAAAGTTGCCACCGAATTTCGGCGGCAATTCGGCGGCGTGCTGACTCTGATTAGAGAATCTGATTCGGCCCCTGGCTGCCCTAGTGGCCACTCCTGAGCAGGCAGAGCTTTGCTCTGCCTCGTTCCGCCTCGCTCCGGCCCCAATGGACCCCTGTCTATCCCACTTCTACAGACACAAGCTCAACAGTGCCAGTTATTACAGTTTGGATGAGTGTCTCAGGCACCTGTTGGATATTGTTCACGGTGGGCAGAAGAAGGACAGAACCATTTATCTTTTGTCATTCTGCGAGGTTCTTTGCTGCTGCCGAGTTCCAGTGTGCGTGTCTTCTTTTAAAACTGTTATCTGACAGTTCATTAATTGGTTTCTTTTTCACACTTCAGTGTTTTCTCTGTGACCCATTTGCCTAAGTCGCCTACTCTATCCGCATCCTCTCTGGATCTACATAAGAGAAGCCAATGTTGGATCAGGCCAGTGGCCCATCCAGTCCAGCACTCTGTCACACAGTGGCCAAAAACAGCAGGTGCCCTCAGAAGGTCCACCAGTGGGGCCAGGACACTAGAAGCCCTCCCACTGTTGCCCCCCCCCCCAAGCACCAAGAATACAGAGCATCACTTGCCCCAGATTGAGAGGTCCTATCTATCCCTTGTGGCTAATAACCACTGATGGACCTCTGCTCCATATGCTTATCTAATTCTCTCTTGAAGCTGTCCATGCTTGCAGCCACCACCACCTCCTGTGGCAGTGAATTCCACGTGTTAATCACTCTTTGGGTGAAGGACTTCCTTTGATCTTTTCTAACCCGACTGCTCAGCAATTTCATGGAGTGCCCACAAGTTCTTGTACTGTGAAAGAGGGAGAAAAGTACTTCTTTCTCTGCCTGATCTATCCCATGCATAATCTTATAAACCTCGATCATGTCACTCCTCAGCCGTCGTTTCTCCAAGCTAAACTGCCTTAAAATGTTGTGATAGTCCGTAACTGTGGACTTGTCACAGTCTTCGGTTCCTGAACCACAAACAGGGCAAAATTCGTCACAAACTGTGCTTTGTGGTTCGGTTTGTGCCCATTCCTAGCTCTATTTAAAAGTTAACATTTACGGGCTTAGCTCTTTCTCATACAGTTGAATGGCATGCAATTTCTAGATTTGTGATTGATGTTTTAGTTCGTAAATATTAAAGGGGGGATTTTTTTTTTTGTCTTGAGCAGCACCAACTTGTTACATTTTTATATTTCCATGTGATCCCTTTATACATTATTTATGCTTTAGATGGCTTGTGGGTTCTTTACAAGGTTAGGCGGGCTCTCCAAATCATCCGTCCTTATTATTTAATAGTGTTTTATGCAGCAAATATACACCTGCGCCTTCCTGTTTGGCTGGAAGAGCAAAAATATAATTATGATTCATTAGAATCATCAGTGAATGCAGTTATCGTTGGGTAAATCAAATGTTCTTCATAGTCGCAAAGGAAGAAACATGTCCAAGCGGCTGAGCTCATGTGGCTTGGCAGAGTTCTTAATTAGGCCATTAAGCCCATAAAGTGTTTATGCTACCTGAGAAATCTATTTGTTCTCTTTATGTTGGGTTACATGGCAAGCAAGCACCCTTTTATCTAATCTGATGGCTAAATTTATGTAACATCGGGATATTTATTGAGCAGAAAACCTAAGGGAGTAATTCCTGAGGTTACCCTTCTTCTTCTTTCACAATTAAATCACAGACAGGCCAGCAACAGAGGACTTTCCTTGAAGTCTTGGAGCCATCTGCTAGATGTTCTCTCCATCAGTGGCCCAGAACCAACTGGGTTGGTTGTAAACTATCTCTCCTTTCTCTTTGTCTTTTTGCCATCCTTTGCTGTGGCTCAGCAATTTGGCTCCATTCAAATAAACCGCAGTAGATAATGGGGGAGGGAGACTTAGGGGGAGATTTATTTTCTCCGTGGAGTTCTGCCCAAAAAAAGAAAGAGACAGGCTGAACCAAAGAGGAGCAGAATCATATGTCACACTTACAGAATTCTGAGAAGGCATCTTCAAAAGCTACAAAATGGGGATAAAATGAAGACTGGGTGGGGGGGGGTTAGAATTGGGGGCCAGGAAATAGGGTTTGTTAAGCCCCTGGCAGTTTACAGTACATGGCAGGAGGGATGCGTTTGGTTTAGCAGTCAAAAGCTGAGCGGGACAAGGAAGAACCGTCTCGGGGACGTGCCTCTGTAACATCCATTCCTAGATGTTGCACTGTCGATTCCCAAAGGAAATAAATAATCAACATGACAACCCAGGAAATATAGTCTTAGGCAGGGGTCATTCCAAACAGGAGCTCGGGGGAGCTCAGCTCCGGGAGTTGGTGCCAGCGCCACCCCCGCCTGCTTGTGTCGTGGCTACAGCAAAATGACCCCGTCCCCTGGAAAGGTCCTTGTTCCTCCGACCAGCCTTCTGAAGGCTTCAGCCACCACTGAAGCTATCCTCCCAGAATAGTGGTATTTCTGAGGCTTGGAGTAGTAGCTGTCCCCACTCTGCCAGCGCTCTCTCTCTCTCTCTTCTTTCTTGCCTTCTGACATACTTCTGGTGATGTCAGGTGGTGTCACATATGCAAATAAGTTATGCTAATGAGTTATGCTAATGAGCTCCTGCACTTCTTTTTCTATGAAATGACCCCTGGTCTTAGGAGACATTAGTGGTGGAAGGTGGCCTCCAGTCACAATCTATGGCAAATCTGTAGGGTTTTCAAGGCAAGAGACGAACAGAGGTTTAAAGTGCACGTCCAGATCTCAACATCTGGGAATTGTGCCGCTTTCGTTAGTAGCCCGTCGGTCCCCATCAGGGATCTGTACTTAAAAGATAGTGGTTAAAGTCCAGTCTAAAGCTGGCTGATGGGCCAATTTTGGACTTTCCACTGTCAGGTCATTCCACCAGCATGCAATCAGCCCACAGGGATGGTCTCCAGACCATCCCAAATGGCCACCATTTAAAAAAAGTCTTAGCAATGTGCGCATAACCACTTAAACAGGCAACATCCACAGATGGTGAGGCACATGTGCAGATAAGCACATATGCACATGTGCAGACAGGATTTTTTTTTTAAAGCCGACCGCACGGCTCCTTACAGTGGATGCCATCTACACAATCCACCGTGGAGTCACGTGCAGTAAAGCGATTCATGGGGGAGCTGTCTGGTCGTGCAATGCTGGATTTAAAAGATCTAGATCAAATTTCAGTCGGGCCAATAGCGGGATTAGCTGCCCGTCTGAACGCACTCTAAGTTTGTGCTGTGTCCATCGCATTCTTATCCTGACCTTCCTCCGTAGAGCTCAGGGCAGTGTACATGGTCTTCCTTTCCAGGGCTCATTTTGTAGCAGGAGCTCCTTTGCATATTAAGCCACACACCCCTGATGTAGCCAACCCTCCAAGAGCTTATAGTAGCCCCTGTTAAGAAGAGCTCTGTAAGCTCTTGGAGGATTGGCTACATTAGGGGGTGTGTGGCCTAATATGCAAAGGTGCTCCTGTTACAAAATGAGCTCTGCCGAATACTATTTAGGGCTGGCTCTGCTTAACTCCTGAGAGCTGACAAAATCAGGCTTGCTTGGGCTATCCAGGTCTAGGTAGCTTCACAAATACCCGTAGAATAATATTTTTTTAAAAAAAAATAGTGAATGGAGTTTGTTTTCTGAAAGCAATATTAACATATTCCTGACTGCTCTTGACAACCCCCCTTTTTCACTCAGTCCAAGGCACAGTCACCTGGTTTACACAGGCAGCAGATGATGGGGGTGAACCAGAGAGGGACAGGAGCCTGACCACTTGAGACTGAAAACAAGGAATCACATTTATCAGTTCCACACAGGGGTCTGTTGGAGCAGGAGCACACAGGAGTGCAGCTCCAGGAGTGAGGAGCCCAGGGGGCGGGTACATGACCAAGCCCTGCCCTCTCCCTGGCTTCCCCGAGCAGTGCAGAGGCACAGCGCCCTGGGGAAAGCCCTGCTAGGGTCTTTATTGTTTTTAATGTTTTGTTTTAATATTGATAATTTTATCATTGTTCCTTTTATGACTGTGTGCTGCTTTTCCAGAGACTTGCTCAAGGTGGCATATAAATTTTCTAAGGATACCATTTTTTATTTGGGCACATGGCACATGAGTACTGGGTAATTTCACCAACCCTTCAGCAGCTTCCACCCCATCAGTTTGGTGTAGTGGTCAGGAGTTGGACTCTAATCTGGGAGAACCGGGTTTGATTCCCCACTCCTCCACATGCAGCTGCTGGTGTGACCTTGGGCCAGTCACAAGTTCTCTCTGAGCTGTTCTCTCATGAGCAGTTCTCAAAAGACCTCTCTCAGACCCACCTACCTCACAGGGTGTCTTGTTGTGGGGAGGGGAAGGGAAAAGGGATGGGTGGTGCACATGTCCTGAGTATCTCGAGTCTACTTGAAACCTGGTGGTTTCAAGGGAGCAGGAAGAGAATGAGGGTGTGTTCTTGACGCTTATTTTTATTGCACAAAGTATTGGATGGGGAAGGGAATGGAGGAAGAGCAGGTCAGTTTCACTCACCTGTGGAGTGGAGCCTGAGGGGTGGGTGTTGCCTTCTGACACACTTCCGGTATGTTAGGGGGTGTGGCATATGCAAATGAGTTGTGCAAATGAGTTATGCTAATGAGCTCCTGCACCTCTTTTTCTACGAAATGACCCCTGGTTCCACAGATATAAAACTTTCCTGCAAATGGAAAACCAGCACTGTCTTTCATTCTGACATATTCCTGGTTGTTGGTTTGGCTGGTTTGTTTTTTAGAAAAATTAAAAAACATGGCCAGCATTCAAAAATGGCATCTCCCCCAGTCATCTGAAGTAGCGCAGTGTCCTTTTCCAGGCCTGGATCAATTGTGTTGTGAGAGACAAGGGCAAGAGAATCCCCACAGGCCAGCATTTGGTCCCATTTGTGACTTGATTTGAAGTGTGCTGCAGTGATGGCATCCATGCTCCAAGTTTCAATCTCTGCTCAGGATGCCTCAGGCTAGGTATATGTCAAACTTCGGCTTTCCTGCTAGTGGGGAAAGATGTTGAGAAGGAAGGCTAAAGCTCAAACCTCATTGGGCAATCACTTAGTCTCAACCTAACCTACCTTGTGGGGATGTTGTGATTTTAAAATGGAACAAACTCTATGTGCTTCTCTGAGCTCCTTGAAGGAAAGGTTGGATAGCAACATGGATTAAGTCCCTCATTCACGACGGTAGCTCTGATCCAAACCAGGTGCTCTTTGATAGCCTTTTGATATCCTATCAAAATAACTTACACTGTGTAATCCGCCTTGAGTCAGAGTCTCAGTGAGAAAGGTTGACTACAAACAGTGTACAGTCCAGGAAAAGCTTTACCATTTGATCTTCCTGGTCATACAAACCAGGGTCCTTGGGAGGAAAAACAAACTGTTTTGTGCAGTAAGCATTAAGCACTAGAGAAATCCCCCCCCCCATGTTCTTAAAGGGAAATCTGCTCCCAGCTAAATGTCCAAGTTTCTACTTTCTGCAGCCATTGGTCAGGCTCTTGTTGAAATCATTTTCTGGTATTCCGTACTTCAGAAACCCGCAGAGCTATAAATGGAGTAGTGATTTAATAAAATCCCATGGTGATTTTTCCAGCTTCTTTGAAAGAATTAGATAAGGACAGAATGTATATGCATGGGGGGGTGTTTTTAAAAGCATATATGAAGAAGAGGGTAGTCCCTAATCAAATGGCTCTTTTGAGCTGCTCCAGGCATGAGTGCCTGGTGGATTTAAAGTGCACATCTAGATCACAACATCTGGGAATTGTGCTGCTTCCGTGAGTAGCCCGTCGACTCTGTCGGGGATCCGTACTTAAAAGATAGCGGTGAAAGTCCAGTCTGAAGCTGGCTGATGGGCCAATGCTGGACTTTCCACCGTTAGGTCATTCCACCAGCGTGCAATCAGCCCATAGGGATGGTCTCCAGATCATCCCGAACAGCTGCCATTTTTTAAAAAGTCTTAGCGATGCGTGCATAATCGCTTAAACATGTGATGTCCCCAGAGCTCCGCTCAAATGATCCAAACAATTGTATGTTTCTGACGGTCCCCTGAACTTTATCAACTTTATTAACTGAAATAGTACCTACAGGAAGGCACCACTGGTGGTGTTTTTACCATTTTAGTCCACGCATGCGCAGAAAAACAAGTGTATGGCGAGGCACGTATACACATGCGCAGACAGGATTTTTTTTTTTTTAAAGCCAACCACACAGCTCCTTACAGTGGGTCTTATCTAGACAATCCACTGCAGAGTCACACGCGGTAAAGTGCTTCACGGGCAGGCTGTCTGGTCGTGCAACACTGGATCAAAAAGATCTAGATCAAATTACAGCCGGGCCAATAGCGGAATTAGCTGCCTGTCTGAATGCACCCTCAGTTTCTTTTCCTGTGATCCATCAACCGCCACCACAGTAGCTTTTCTCCTTGCTTACTTTGGGCACCAGACCTCAATCTGGTATGAAAAATTAGTTTGGGCCAGAACGCATGGGATGATAACGCAGGAAGAAGATTCAGCTACGCTGCTCACCTGTGTTCCCCACATCCATCCATGCTTTGTATATAAAGAAACAAACATGGCTGTATCCAGCATATCTTAAAATCCTTGCAAGAAACCTGGAAATGCAACACTGTGGGGTTTGGTATGACCCAGGAAACACGCTGGTGCAAATGTATCCTTATTTTTTTTTTAAATGATTTTGCTGTCTCAAGAACTGTGGGATTTTCTTAAAGGGAGGGAAGGAGCGGCATCCAACTCGCCAGCTGTACAAAGGGCTTAGTCTTAGGATGGTTTGGAAGCCAGTCAGAATGGAATAAATTTCATATTTCTGTTACAGCTGAGAAAACACTGTTTATTGCTTAACGTTGAGTTCAACGTTTTCGTTATTTAAAGGAGAGGCAGAAATGCAGAATCCCCCACACATACACACCTTTAGAAACAGTCTCTCCTCCTATTTCCTGATCCAGGCTGAATTCTGAACAGAAAAGCTCTCAGTTCTACAAGTGGACTTATAATTGGGGAGGTACCGAAGCGGCTGTGGACTGCAGAGCCCAGCTTTCTCGAGTCACACACACATACACAAACACTCTGTTTTAAGGCCAACCTCCAGGTGGGGGCAAAAGATCTCCCAGAATTACAACTGATCCCCAGACTACATAAATTGCTTCTTTACTTGTCGTTTGTTTATTTAAAACATTTCTTTCACTTCCCCTGAAGAAAACGGCCACTTTGAAAGGTGGACTGCATGGCCTTATACCCTATTGATGTCCCTACCCCACCCCTAACCACACTCTCTCAGGCTTCACCCTCAAATCTCCAGATATTTCTGAACCCGGAGTTGGCAGCCCTAAAAAGACAGTCATTATGGAAAGCCAGCATGGTTTAGTGAACCAGTGTGGGACTGGGGAGAGCCAGGTTCAAATCCCCACATGGCCATGAAGCTCAGCGGGTGTCCTTGAGACGACAGATGTCCCCCCCCCCCTCAGGCTGACCTACCTCAGGGGGTTGTTATAAGAATAAAAGGGGGGGAGGCAAGAACTAAGCACACGGCCCGGAGCTCCTTGAGAAAAGGACAGGATTATGAGTAGAGACAGACAGACAGTGCATCATTTATGGATGGTACTGACGGCTGCAAGGGATTGTGATGGCTTCACATTTGTTTGGGTGACTTCTGAGGAAAAGATTAGACATTCACAGAGGACTTCTGAGCATCAGACTGTGTGGGAAAGCTACCGGGGATGGCTATTCGCACTCTGTTTGTGGGCTCCTCAAGAAACATCTGGCCAATCACTACAAACATCAATCGTGCTAAGCCCCTCTTCACGGCATGATCAGAGAGACGGGTTGGCTCAGAGTCCTGTGTCCATCTAATACCCAAACCCCACCAGGGGAGGGGTATTCACCATCAGGAGGGGTGGGAGGGTATAAAATGTGGGTCCTCAGCCAAGGCACCCAGTAGCTAAGCCCCTCTCCTTGGCCTGAGCAGAGAGACAGGGTGGCTCAGAGCCTTGAGTCCACCTAAAATCCAACACCACCACCCCCAGGAAGAGGTGTTCACAATCAAGAATGAATGAAGGTGCTGTGCTTTTTAATAAGTCCCTTGCCTCACTCTAACTGCCAACACCCAGCAGAGGAGAGGGTGTGGAGCTGAGCTGAGGGCAGATATAGCATTCTGACCCTACGGAGCAGGATGGGAACTCTTGTTATTGGCAGCCAGCAGTGCCTGTTGAGCTTTGGAGGGCCCCTATTGGTGTTTCCAAGGCTGGAGAATCCCGCTCCTCCTTGCTGCTTTGGAGTTTGATAAACATTTTGATTGAGTGGAGACGGTCTTTCTGGAAATGTATCCATTCACAGTGTGTGGGAAATGTGTGCTGGTCGATCTCACAAACTTCCGTTCACGAACCACAAGCCAAGCAAAATCATCCCGAACTTTAGTGTGCGAGCCGGTTTGTGCCCATCCCTAGGTATGGTGGACCAGATGTACCTCTGGTATGACCCACAGGAGCTCTTCTGAACACTCTCTCTCTCTCTCTCTCCCCCATGCACAAACCCATCCTTTCCTCCTAACCTCCCTTAAAGCTTTCCCCTGCTTTCCGGCTACCTGGACAAAGAAATTGCAGGGGTTCTTATTCAGTACAGACTCCCCTGTAACATGACAGAACAGACTACGAACATCAGAGGCTCCCTTTTATGAGACCGGCTGTCAGTCCCCTCAACCTATTTCAACTGGTATCAGCTATGTAGGCCTCAGTTGGGGGTCTTAACACAGCTCTTCTGCCTGAGGCTGCTTTCATGCTACGGCACGTTCACTCAGCTCAGTCAATTGTTTTCTGCTGTCACCTCCTCGTGGCACTTAATATAGTGCTGTGTTTCCCCTAACCCCTATGAGCAAGACATTACTAGGGGGGCTCGAACACCCGCTGGTTCAGCTCACATTCTCTTTACCAGTCAGAAACAAGGAGCTGATTTTCTTGACGGACAGTTTGTCAGTTCACTGATCCATTCAGGGCTGTTCAGTGGGTCATCTCAAACAGGGGTCATTTTGAGCAGGAGCGTGCAGGAACGGTGTTCCGGGACCAACAAGCCCAGGAGCGGGCACGTATGGTGATGTGCTGTGGGGAAAAGCAAAAGCAGACCAACTTGATCTGTATTTTCATGCTTGTTGTAGGGCAGCTTCCCTGCAAGAGCAAAGGAAACCTCAAGTGTCTTTAGTCAAAGTGTCAAGCTGGCTCACCAGCTCTGAGTTGGGAAAGACCTGGAGATTTTGGGGGTGGAGCCTGAGCGGTGGGTGTTGCCTTCTGACACACTTCCTGTGATGTCAGGGGGTGTGGCATATGCAAAAAAGTTATGCTAATGAGCTCCTGCACCTCTTTTTCTACAAAATGACCCCTGATCTCAACTATTCCTTGCTAACAGAACACTACAGCTTGGCGTTCTCACACAGCCATATGGAATTCTACTTCTCACACACACACACACACACACACACGCACACACCATAAGCACACATGAATCAGGCCTTAAACTGAATCAGGCCATCAGTCAGTCTTGTGTCCTCAGACTGGCAGTGGCTGATCAGAGCCTTAGGCTGAGGTCTTTCACATCACCTCCTGCCTGGTCCTTTTAACTGGAAACGCTTGGGATTGAGCCTGGAACCTTCTGCATGCCGAGCAGAGGCTCTTCCGCTGAGCCACAGCCAGTTCCCTCTTTTCCCTTCTCCCATCCCTTTGCTGTTTTGCTGCTCTGCTTGGCAAGCAGTTGTTCAAATCTATATACTAATAGCCAAGTTGCCCCCAAGTTGTGTGGATATCTAAATCCGTACAGAGGGGGCACTTGGGGGGCAGGGAGATTTTTCTGCACAGTTGGAGGACTCCCCACATGTGCAGAAAAATCTTAAAAGTAAAAAAAAACTTGGGGGGATATGCGCAGGGAACGCTCTGGGAACTGTGGCACCCTCACAACCAGGGGGGAGGGGGGAGATCAGCAGGTCCTGTGGCTTAGAGCCATGTGGGCCTCACCATTGGAACCGGGGGCAGGGGGGAGATTGGCGGGCCTGATGGCTCTAAGCCACGCGGGCCTTGCTGTTGGAACTGGGGGGGATCGGCGGACCTGATGGCTCTCAGCCTTATGGGCCTCGCCTTTGGAACCAGGGGCAGGGGGAAGATTGGCGGGCCCAACAGCTCTGAACTGTGCAGGCCTCGCCACTGGAATGCAGGGGAAGATGGGTGGGCCCGGGGCTTGCCGTCATTGCCCAGGGAGGGGAGGAAGGCTTACCTGCGGCTGCTTCTCCACGTGGAGCTCCTTCTCTCCCCCCCCCCCTGCTGCGAGTACTGCGGGTCCCGCCTCTTGTAGATGGCTATATTAGCCACAAACCAGTCTTAAATAAACACTTTGAAATCCTATTGTTCAGGTTTCACCAAAGCAGTCCTTAGCGATGTGGATGTCTTGCCAATCCATTTGGAGCAGCCGTGTTTTCACACACGTTCTGTTTTGCAAATCTCCCGTGCAGTTGGATGCCAAACAGACACTGCTCATGTTCGATCAACGCAATTGAATCTTGCAGGTTTGACTGTCAAACACAGCCATTGTGGCATCCCTGGGTCACTCAGTCGGTTTATTATTACAGTCATCGACCAGGACATATCAATTTGAAAGACAATATAGAAAAATTCCCAACAGTATCCTAGCTGGTTATGAGCCAGGAAAAAAAAAACCCTTAGTAACATAAAACCTTATGTTATAAATATATATATATAAAGGAAATAAGTAGAACTACTGTTCAAACCTTTTAAACCACTTTAAATGGTCAGTTTAAAGCAAGTTTTGTTAAAAGGTCTATTTGCCTCACTTTTTGGATCCCTGAACCTTATTATTTATTTGGAAAGATCCCATTCAGCAAAGGTTCATTTTCTTTTGACAGCCTTTGCTGGTTCTCTGCTTAATTGGTTAGTCCTTGCTCACTCCACAATGACTTCAGAATTTCTGAACTGATCCTTGCCATTCAGTTCTTGTTGGGGGTGGCGCTTTAAGAATTGTTTTTCTCCTTTTCCATAATGGCTAATCTTTTTCTTTTTCTTTTTCACTATTGCCATGTCGTAATTGTACAACCACGACCGTAATAAAGAAAAGAAACCACTTTTCCTGCAAAGAGAACTCTCAAAAATCCTTTGCCAATCCAATTGGCAAACTGGATAGGCTGGGTGTACAATTATACTTTACATTTATTCTTCGTGTTGTTACTGTATTTATATCCTGCTTTCCCCCCTGACTTGGGATGGCTTTTTGCATCATTCCCTACTCCTCCATTTAATCCTCACAACAGCCACCTTGTGAGGGTAGGTTAAATTGAGAGAGTGCGATGGGCCCAAAGTCACCTGACAGGCTTCCACAGTTGAGAGAGGGATCCAAATCCATTCATCCTAGGTCCTAATCCAGTGCTTTAACCACTACACCACACCAGCCCTTAAAAGAGAACCACCACACATCAGGTGTGGAAACATAGGGGAGGACAACAAGGAAAACACTGGACTGCAGTGGGCTGGCAATGGTATCTTCTGCGTTTTAAAAGTGAATGAAGCAATTATGTCAATTCCAGGCTAAATAGTTACTTTGGAAGCAACACAAGAGGCTGGTGAAGTAAGAAATCAAGCTGTATTTAAGCTGGTTGATTTTTGCAGCACATGAGTACTCTTTGGCTTTGTAACCATCCAAGTGAAAACATCGGCTTCTGACAAGTTCAAATGGCAAGGACGTGCTGTGAACAAGACAAGGGGAATGGAGCCTGTTTTTTTCCCCCCTTTTAGTTGCCACTGGCGAAACAAAGCTCCTTCTATTACTTTTGCCAGGTTTTTAAAGCTATTGCTGGTAGAGAGAACTCCCTGCTTTTGGCTACCTGGAGGGCCTTGCCAATGAATCAGTGCTTCTCGAACGTTTGATACCTGGTTGATGGAGTTTTCCATGATTAAAACAGGAAGCACAACCAGGGCTTTTTTTGTAGAAAAGCCCAGCAGGAACTCATTAGCATAATAGGCCACACCCAACAGCAGAAACTCATTAACATGTTAGGCCGCACCCCTGACAGCGCAGCTCCCTCCCAGGATTGGCTTCCCCAGGTGCCCCGCGGCTTGCGAGGCGCCTGGGGAATCTGAAGAGGGGGAGGCAGTTTAAACTGCCTTCCCTCCCTGGATCAGCTTGGCTTCCCCAAGGGCCCAGCAGTTTACCAGGCACCTGGGGAACCTGGGAGGGGGAGGCTGTAGGCGTGGCCAACTCGGAAGCCAGCCGGAACTCCGTTCCTGTGCGTTCCTGCCCCAAAATAGCCCTGAGCACAACTAAATTCTGCATGATTTCTCTATTGTGTCCCAGGACAGTGGGCAATTGTTCTGTTTGAAATTTGAAATTGCATCAGATAATCTTAGTGCAGCCTTACATCCTCCCGTTGGCTGATATCATTGCCTTTACATTAGCAGGGGAAAGGGTGATCAGTGATGCATGGAGTTCTTATAAACTATCAGGCCGCCGATGGTCTTCAAAAGTTCAGGAAGTGGCCAGGCCGAGGAGTGTGTAACAACTCACCAGCCAAATCAACTAGCCCTGGAAATGGATGGCGCTGGAGTCGCCGGTGATGCGGGCCGTGGGGGCTAAGCCGCGATGAGTAGGGGGGGCCGCCATGGTGGGCCTTGAAGCCTAGGGCCCGGGTAGATCTTGGTGGTAGTAGCAAATATTCAGACGAGAGCTTTGAGAGCCAAAGTAGAGAAGGGTTCCATGTGAAACAGCAGTTGAACAAGAGTCAGTCGGTCCTGAGAGATAGGCAAGCGCCATTACGAAGAGATGGGCGATGGCCTCCATTGCCTTTGGCCGATTGAAAGGGAGTCGGGTTCAGATCCCCGAATCTGGAGAGGCAGAGATGGGCACCAGTGCGGTGATGCAAATGATCCTGGAGGACTTGGCAGGAGCCCAAGGGGAGA
The DNA here is from genome assembly GCA_029233225.1 of Lepidodactylus listeri. Lineage (NCBI taxonomy): Eukaryota > Metazoa > Chordata > Lepidosauria > Squamata > Gekkonidae > Lepidodactylus > Lepidodactylus listeri. Next base: position 16,661,954 of record JARCFY010000021.1, read on the forward strand.
GTTCATACCACCGCGCCAGTTCTGCTTATCAAAAGCCAGTTTGGTGTAGTGGTTAAGTGCGCGGACTCTAATCTGGGAGAACCGGGTTTGATTCCCCACTCCTCCACTTGCACCTGGCTGGATGACCTTGGGCAAGCCATAGCTCTGTACCAGCTGTTCTCTCAAGGACAGTTGTCTCAGAGCTCTCTCATCCCCATCTACCTCACAGGGTGTCTGTTGTGGGGAGGGGAAGGGAAAGGAATTTGTAAGCCGCTCTGAGAATCCAAGTGACGGGTGGGGTATAAATCCCATCTCTTCTTCTTCTTCTTTTCTTCTTCTCAAAAGTAGCCCACTAGGCAGCTCACATTCCACACTCGGCCCCATGCCAGCGGGTCGGGCTTCTTACCCATTTAAAGTTTGAGAATACGTTGAGATCGTTTCAGCCCAAGAGCTCCAATCATTCACTGTACCAGATAAAACTGCAGAGGGGTCAGGGTTTTCACACAGCCATGAGCGCCAGCTATCCTGTGGGAAACTTCAAAGGCAACCAGTCAGGGAGATCCAAAGAGCGGGTACTTCAACAGAGGAGAATTGAGATTAACAGCTGTATAGGAGTCCTGCCTAAAAAATAGTTGGCAGTGCTACCCTCCCTGACGGGTCTCATTTCTGGGAAAGTTCTGTTTCTAGGATGTCATCCCCTGAAGATTCACTAACAATCCTGTGTCTTTGTGTGTCATTACAGGTAAACTATGACCACTTTGCTACTAGTATTTGTGAGTTTGCGAGTCATCATTGCAGCCACCTCTGTGGAAGTTTTAGGTATGTAATTAGGTATGTAAATGTAAAGCAATAGGGAAAAACAAGCGACCAAAATGACAGTGCGGAAGTGGCGATAATCAGCTGACCTGGAACCCAGTTAGCTACAGTAGCCTTATTGCCCTATCCACTGAAGTGGTGGTACTGAAGTACAACAGGGAATATGCCAACGAGTCTTTATCCAGTAAGTTACCCCAGTGGCATATCCTGGCATCTTGTCGTATTTCTCATGCATACAGAGTGCTGGGTTTTGTATAGCTATCCGGAGGATGTTTTCACAAGTGATATTTAGAACAGCATTTTGGTCTCCATTTGGGTGTAGTGGGGAAGTGCGCGGACTCTAATCTGGGAGAACCGGGTTTGATTCCCCACTCCTCCACTTGCACCTGCTGGATGACCTTGGGCAAGCCATAGTTCTGGCACAGCTGTCCTTGAAAAAGAGCAGTTTCTGTCAGAGCTCTCTCAGCCCCACCTGCCTCACAGGGTGTCTGTTGTGGGGAGGGGAAGGGAAAGGAGTTTGTAAGCCGCTCTGAGACTCCCTTGGGTAGTGAAAGGCAGGGTATAAATCCAATCTTGTCTCTTCGTCTTCTTCCATTTCCGAATGTTGTTAACGCAATAAGAGAATGCAGAAAACAGCCACTTGTTTAAAAAGCATGTTTAGACTAATGAATCCCAGAAGAATAGCATGTCGGTGCACAATGATTCAACAGCTGGCAGTCCATTTGATATTGGCTGATTAAACTCATAAGGATATCAGTCAGCAGGGATAGGGCCTTCTTGGTGGCGGCACCTGGGCTATAGAATAGCCCCCGAAGAGGCATACACTTGACACTCTCTAAAACAACTTGGTGCTAACTGGAAAGAAGCAAGGCCAAAGTAACTGATCATACAAAAACATGATATAGAGAGTGACTCATTCTGTTTTGTCTCTGTGTCGGGTGTGATAGATTTTTTTTTTAATCACGTCAAATGCAATGCCACAGCAGAAATGACGAACCCTCTGTAAGGCTGATCGGAAGGAGGAAGAACCATGAATCGCACAGAGATGCAGCAGGCAGCCTCCTCTGTGGGTGGATACTCTTGGGCTTGTGGAAGCTTTAAAACGTTTTATTAATTTGTTTATCATGGCACATTCTCTCACGTCCCCCTAGTATACCTTAGCACATCATCTGGGATTGTGACGCTTTGCAAACAGTAACTAACCGATGGTTCTGAATTCTGTTTCTCTCCTTGTCATCACTTTGTGACCTGCAGATCATGGGGCCACCACACTGAGTGTGAGCATACCTTTACATTCCCCTTTGCGTGTCCCCCTGGGGCACACCCTGACCATCCCCTGTTACTATATTGACACACTGGAGCATGTTACCACATCACCTTTTACTGCCCCCCTGTCCCCAAGAATCAAATGGAGCAGGCTCTCAGAAGGACGAGAAGTTGTCTTGTTAGTGGCCATAGACAGGCACGTGAGAATCAACACTGCATACCAGGAGGTGGTGTCTCTGCCCAACTACCCTGCCATACCTACTGATGCCACCCTGGAAATCAAGACTCTCCGATCCAATGATAGCGGGACCTATCGGTGTGAGGTGATTCATGGCATTGAGGACAGCCAAGATACAGTAGAGGTGAAGGTGAAAGGTAAGGCTCTGTTTCCCTCCTCTGGTAGAGCTGACCAGGGCTATTTTTAGGCAGGAACGCAAAGGAACGGAGTTCCGGCTGGCTCCTGAGTTGGACACACCCAGCAGGAACTCATTAGCATAATAGGCCACACCCAACAGCAGGGACTCATTAGGACTGGCTACATTAGGGGTACGTGGCCTAACATGCAAATTAATTCCTGCTGCAAAAAAAGCCGTGGGTTTTGACAACAAACAAAGTAAACAGAATAAGAAGCAAAAGGTGGGTGTGGCTGGATGACCACTCTTCTGGTAACATGGGGGTGTGGCCTAATATGCTAATAAACTGTGCTGTCAGGGGTGTGGCCTAATATGCTAATGAGTTTCTGCTGTTGGGTGTGGCCTGTAATGCTAACGAGTCCCTGCTGGGCTTTTTCTACCAAAAAACGCCCTGATTTGAACTGAGTTCTGGTGACCATATACTTTAGAGCTGGCCCGCAGTGGAACTGGCTGTCTTCTGCTGCTGCTTCTAGTTCTGCTGCTGCTGCGTCATCGTAGGTTTGCAGCTTACAGATACATACCTGAACAGCATACTCAAGGTTGCAACAACACAGACATTTTGATGCAATAAATTATCAGTTATCAGAGACTGTTAAATAAACAAAATATTGCAAGAGTGCTAATGTTTTAAGCATGTTTTTATTTTAAGTTTTTTTTAAAAAAAAACCCTATGTGTTTGTATCCTTTGTAAAGTTTATATCTCTGCTACCTGGCATTACATTTTATGACACACGTGGCCCGGCCTGACAAAGTCCAATTTATGTCAGATCCGGCCCTCATAACAAATGAGTTCGACACCCCTGATGTAGGGCAATGTTATGTTGCCCTCTTCTTGTCCTAAGCAGTGGGAGGCTCCAGTCACTAGAAAAGAATTGCTCTGGTGGTTTCTTGTTAGACTGCAATATCGTGGGTATACAGAAGCAAGCAGACAAGTAGTACCAGATCCTCAGCAGCACCAGCAACCGAGATCCCCCCAAAAATCCAAAATGAGGATAAGAGAAATGTAGCACAAATTCTGTTGCTTCCCCCCCCCCCCATAAGCTAATACGTTTGATCTCTGTGGTATGGGAGAATTCAAGAAAATGATTTCAAAAGCACAGCTCTCAGTGATACATTGATCCTCCTTTGTAATCCTGGAGAAGCGATAACTTGATTCCAGAGAAGGGCCCAGTGTACTCCAGCTTGCTTTCATTCACAACGGCCACTGACAGATGTGTATGTTGGTGGGTGTGTCTTCCAGGCATCGTGTTCCATTACAGAGCCATCTCTACCCGATACACTTTGGACTTTGAGAAGGCCAAACAGGCGTGCATCCAGAACAGTGCTGTCATTGCAACCCCCGAGCAGTTGCAGGCGGCCTACGAGGATGGCTTTGACCAGTGTGACGCTGGCTGGTTGGCAGATCAGACTGTCAGGTAAGCAGTTGGAAGATGGCGATGTGTAAGAACTACAGGGTGAAAGTCAACTTGTACAATAAACAAAGAACTAGGGGAAAAAATCAGAGGCCCAAAACTTGGAACGTATTAAAACCTGCGGCATTTATTAACAGGGATGTTTTGTGTGCAACAGGGCTGCCAAGTCCCCCTGGGGCGGGGATTCCCCCGCTAAACAGGTCCCCAATCTGCCGGTCCTGATTCGGCTGGTGGGGGGAACCCCTCCCCCGAAATGGCCACATCAGGCCAACGTGCCCCGCGCGATGACATTGCCCGGAAGTGACATCATCACGCCGAGCAGGTCACAGGGCGACGCTCTAGTAATCGCCCTGAAAACTGTATGGTACCATAGAATTTTTAGGGTGATTACCAGAGCGTCGCCCCGTGATGTGCCCGGCGTGATGATGTCACTTCCGGGCAACGTCATCGCACCGCACGTGTGCAAGGGTCCTGGACCAGGAGCGGGACTTCCCCGCTCGAACTTGTAAGTAACTTGGCAACCCTAGTGTGCAAGCAGAGCCTATTCAAGACAATTATTCTGCACGTGTGATATGCAAAGGGCATGTTAATTATTTTTGTAGCTGTCTTAAATCCACACCAGATAACCAGTCTCTGAGCAGGTGGCTTAATGCTACATTGTGCTCCCCATTCAAAACTATCGATCTTTATACGCAGTGTGATTATTTGTTCATTATTATTAGTCATTGGCTTAATTGCACACCAGCTCATGCGTCCAGCTGTCTCACGGGGAGTTTTCAAGTGGATCCAGCACCGGTATTGCCAACCCTGATGCCTGTTTGGGAAATTTAGGGGCCTTAATCAGAGTTCTCGAGCACTTTTTTTCTAAATTCCAGATTTGCAGGCCCCTGAGGTGGATCAGGACTCTGGCATGGGTGAAGGAAGTTTCCCTGTGCCGTTTTCTGAACACAGAAAGGCCCGGAAGAGCTGCTATTTGTCCTGTAGGATTGCCAAGCCACACCACTGGAGTCTCATAGGACATCATCAGGGGTCATTTCGTAGAAAAAGAGGTGCAGCAGCTCATTAGCATAATTCATTAGCATATCTTATTTGCATATGCTACACCAGCTGACATCACTGGAAGTATGTCAGAAGGCAAGAAAGAAGAGAGAGAGAGAGAAGGGAGGGGAGGGAGGGAGAGAAAAAGGAAGGAAGGAAGGAGGGAGGGAAGGAAGGAGAGAGAGAGAGAGAAAGGAAGGAAGGAAGGAGGGAGGGAGGGAGGGAGGGAGGGAGGGAGAAAGAAAGAAAGAAAGAAAGAAAGAAAGAAAGAAAGAAAGAAAGAAAGAAAGAAAGAAAGAAAGAAAGAAAGAAAGAAAGAAAGAAAGAAAGAAAGAGAGGGGACAGCTATTGATCCAAGCCTCAGAAATACCACTATTCTGGGAGGACAGCTTCAGTGGTGGCTGAAGCCTTCAGAAGGCTGGTCGGAGGAACAAGGACCTTTCCAGGGAACGGGGTCATTTTGCTGCAGCCATGACACAAGCAGGTATTCCCCCATGGGGGGGGGGGGGCTGGCACCAACTCCCGGAGCTGAGCTCCCCCGAGCTCCTGCTTGAAATGACCCCTGGACATCATCATGCCAGCAACTTTTGGGCAACGCTCTGGTGTTTGGGCAAAAACTCTGTGGTAGAAGCCAGAAGCTTCTACCATAGAGTTTTTGCCAAAATACCAGAGCATCACCCAGAAGTTGATGGCATGATGATGTCACTTCCTGTGAGATGCCAGCAACATGGTCTAGGCTTTCTACTGGTGAGTCCCCCATGCCAGGAAACGGATTGGTGGCTGTTGGGGGGGGGGGAGGACCTGGGGGGGGGTCTGGCAACACTAGGCAAAAGAGTGCCTGTATGCTTGGCGTATTCCAAATTCCATTACATATTCAGATCTGTCAGTCCAAGTTCTTTATAGGTCCACATGTTTTGCCTTGTTCTGATGCTGCCTGCGCCATAGAATCATACAGGAAGAATACTTGCTTCCAGGTAAAATATTCGTTCCTCGCTGAACCTTTGTACTCTCAGGTATCCAATGCACCATCCCCGAGAGGGCTGTTATGGAGACAAGGATGAATTTCCTGGTGTGAGAACATATGGCATCCGTGAAACAGACGAGACGTATGACGTGTACTGTTACGCAGAGGAAATGGAAGGTAACGGTGTCCCTCGAACTCCACATTTTAAAGAAGGCAAAGTCACAATCCAAAGGATCCCACGGAGAGCTTGGGCATAGGAGTGGGCGCTTGTTCTCCCTTTTAAAAGGAGTTTCCCCCTCGCCTCAGAGTTTTCCTGCAAGAGCTGACGTCCGGCTTCTTAGCGTATCAATCTTGAGGCAGCTTCCAACCATTTTTAAAATGGGCGGGACTTCACATGATACAGGAGTTTTGTGACTGGGAAACCAGATATGCAATTTGGCCTTCAAACGCCACCATTTTGAGGGAGATCTGGATGAGGTCTCTCAGTCTGGAAGTTAACGCCCTGACCAGGGCTCTTCCCGACCTGAAGTTTACACTGGGAGTGCCAGTTATAGAATCCCAGTTTCACTTTAACCTGGCCCCAAAAAAGGGATTGGAAGGGAAAAGCCGATAAAGAAGCGAGAAAGGCGACCTTACATCTAACCCTCGGCATCACTGTTGTGTGACTGCAGGTAAAGTCTTCTATGCCACCTCCCCGGAGAAGTTCAGCTTCCCAGAAGCGGCCGAGAAATGTCACAGTCTTGGTGCCCGTTTGGCAACTACAGGAGAACTGTACCTGGCCTGGAAAGACGGCATGGATGTTTGCAGCGCTGGCTGGCTGGCAGACCGCAGCGTTCGGTACCCCATCTCCAAGGCACGTCCCAACTGTGGAGGCAACCTGGTGGGAGTACGAACTGTGTACCTCTACGATAACCAAACAGGATATCCTCACCCCCACTCACGCTACGATGCCATCTGCTACACCGGTGAGTTCACTGAAAGGCGCATGAGGTCGCCATCACTGCAGCGTATTTTGGCAGCTGCAATATCAGAAAACTCACTTTTCCTGGGCCAGTTCCAGTTGATTTCAATAGAGCCACTAAAGAGATAGGGAGGGAAGGCCTGATATTGTCAGATCTTAGAAGCTAAGCAGGGTTGGTACTTGGAAGGGAGACCACTAAGGAGGGCTCTGCAGAGGAAGGCAATAGCAAAACCACCTTTGCTTCTCACTTGCCTTGAAAGCCCCTTGCTGGGGTCGACATAAATTGGGAGCAATTTAACAGCACTTTACACAAACACACACACACACACACTAAAGAGACTGGAGGTTACAAGTGAAGCTATCTTAAACTCTACTGTGTATATTCCCACACTGAACTCCCAAAAGCACAACTCAGGCTGAAGACAGACTGCCAGTCTGCTGCGCCTCCGTGGCGCGGCAGACTGGGGTAGGGGGAATTTCCCCCGCGGTGCGGCGTTCGCACGCCGCCGGAAGGAAGCCGCCCGCAGCGTTCAGACTGCAGGCGGCTTCCTGCAGCGGCGGGCGGATGGCGCGCGGCTGCCCCTGCCCACGCGCTTTCACACCCGTTCTGGCGGGTGGAACGCGCGCGCGCGGCACACCGCAGCAGCCGAGCACCACTTTGAAGTGGTTTTCGGCTGGTGCGGGAGGAGCGTGGCGCCGGATGCAATGCATCCGGGCCGCCTCCTGGGGGCAGATGCGGCCATCTGAACGGCTGCTCTGCCTCCACTTCTGAAGCAGAGGCAGAGCAGCCGAGACTGCCAATCTGTCCTCGGCCTCAGTGGTTCTGATCCAAAAGGGTGGATGGCTAATACATGGAACTTTTTTAAATGGCTAAAATCCTGCTGCTCACCTGCTTGGCAGGGCTGGAGAAGATGGGAGTGGGAAAACTAAAGAGCTGCTTGTTAGAATTCTTGCGAAACAAAAAGGTGCCCATGAGTGCAACCCTACATGTTATAGTGGAATGAAATGCACGCACAAGGCCCGTTCACACAAGCAGTTTCCCATTCAGTCAGGGATAGGTATGTGGAAGCCAGAATACATGCACCTAATCCCCACATTTGGATTGAATCAAATGTAAATATTGCTGAATTTTGTGCCTTACAATTTTAATTTACTTTGAGCACTCTGAAGTGCAATATAAAATGTTGTTACTTTTATTGTTGTTGCTGCTGCTGTTGTTTTGTTGCTATGGCTGTTGTTATTGCAGAAAAAATGGTGGTTATTATATCTCAGGGGTCATTTCGTAGAAAAAGAGTGCAGAAGCTCGTTAGCATAACTCATTAGCATAACTCCTTTGCATATGCCACACCCCCTGACATCACCAGAAGTGTGTCAGAAGGCAACACCCACCGCTCAGGCTCCGCCCCCAAAATTTCCAGGTCTTTTCCAATTCAGAGCTGGTGAGCCAGCTTTACGCTTTGACTAAAGACACTTTAGGTTTCCTTTGCTCTTGCAGGGAAGCTACCCTACAACAAGCATGAAAATACAGATCAGGCTAGTGTGCTTTTGCTTTTTTCCTCAGCGCATCACCATATGTGCCCGCTCATGGGCTTGTTACTCCCAGAACGGCGTTCCTGCGCATTCCGGCTCAAAATGACCCCTGTTATTATTGCAGAAAAATATCTAGGTCTGTGATCCAATACACAAGTCAGTAATGTTAAACAATTTGCCATGAAATCTGCTGAGTGACCTTGGGTCAATCATTCTCTCAGACTGATCTACTTCACAGGGTTGTTGTGAGGGCAAAATTAGGGAAGGAAGAACAACACATGATACCCTGAGCTCCTTGGTGGAAAGACAGGATTAAAATGCACTTGGTGGTTCATTTGCCAAGTTCAATCTGCCTTCTAAAACACATTAAACATAGCAGTGACTCTAACGTGATGTATTGAAGCCCTTGCGAGTGGAATTAAATGATGAAAACGTGCAGGGAAGTATTTTCCTTCCACATAAAGAAATGTCACTTGTTAGGACAAGGTGATTTCCCCATCTGTGCTGGTCTTGCCTGTCCTAAATTCAGAAGTCAAGGGCTGAAAGAAAGCATTCTGGTCAGGGCCTGGCTGGGACCCCAAACTATCATAATGCTATAGCAATCATTCACAGGTGGATTTTCCTGTTTGCGAATAACTGCTATAGCACAATCACTGCCTGATGTCCAGTGATGCAGGGAGGATGCGACTGAGGTACATGGCAGGAAAGAGGCAGGGTAGGCATGTAATCCTTGCTCCCATTTGCATCCTTCGGTGTCTGCAGCAGAGGCGGTCCTTGGCTGCTTGGCACTTCCTTGGGAGCTTTTGGGATCATTGAAAGATGCCAGATTTGCATGAACCAAAGCTCATAGCACCAGTGTGCTCTGCAGCCGAGGGGACTCTCCACCAAGCTTTGCTCCTGGAATTACGGAAGGATGCCTGGCTGGTGCTGCTTTTCCCCTCTGGACTCATTTGTGGCAGACTCTGGACTCACTGATGGTAGCAAGAAGGAGGAAGGTCCCTCTGCTGGAGCTCAGCCAAGACGTGATGGAGAAGCACCTGGCTGTTGTCTCTTCTCCTTCTGGCTTCTCTGTGGTCCCTTTCATAACATTTCCTCCTTCTCCCAGGCGATGACTTCGACACCCTCATCCATGAGAACCTCACTGATGAGAGAATTGGTGACCTGGGCAGCGGTTTCACCATCCAGACAGTCACCCAGACCGACGTGGAGCTGTACTTCCCACGCAACGTCACCGAGGAGGAAGCCCGGGGCAGCATCGCAACGCTGGAACCCCTCGACTTTACAGCCACGGCCTCGGAGCCTGACGAAGGCTTCACGGCGACTCCAGATCTCTTTGCCACTGACTTCGTCGATGAGGCAGAGAACAGGACTGAGGTGGGAATTTGGGAGAGTCTAGAAAATGCCACCATCTCAATGCCGGACACTCTTTTCACCACTGATACTCCAGAGGTGAGCTCGGTGGAAGAGACCTCGTGGGCTACTGCAACACCCGCACTGGAGTCCGCTTCTCCGTTTACAGTAGAGGATCAGATTGCTCCAGGGACAGCCGCTCCTGACATTGGACACATCCCCAGGCAGCCCGTGTCGTCCACAGGTAACTGGCCAAGCTTCAGTACATGTCCCCAATTATAACACTCAATTGTTACAGCAACCCAGTGATGTTTACAACTGTGTTAAATGGAGCATGGAAACTAGGATGAAGCCAAAACAGTGTACTTTGTTTCGTGTTTGTTTCACTGAGAATCCCACTCCCTCTTCTTGGTGCTTGTTGTGAATATATTCATGTTATTTCAGCGGCATTCTTCTCAGCACCGTTTCCGTTCTCCTTGTTTGTTGTCACAACCCTCTGCTTCCTTTACTCACACAGCCCCTCGATCCTTTTTTGCTGGGGTGGGCGCAGGGTGTCATTTTGTTGACAGTGTCATGATGCCAGAATCGCAGAGGCTGCTGCAGCCAACTGGATCGAGGGGCAGCGTAGGCAATGCCAACGAGGGGGGCTATGTGAATGGCGGGTGCGATAAGCAGTTTGGGGCGTGGTTTGCTTGGCAGTGTCAGAAACACTTGAAACGAGAGCATATTCAGCACAGGGCTCGTGAAGACTCACTCCCAAGTATGGGTGGATTCATGCTCAAACGCTCTCTCAATTTCTTCATTTGACAGGTACTGTCTTTCATTACCGGCCATCCACTGACAGATATTCCCTAACCTTTGTCAAAGCCCAACAAGCTTGCCTGGATAATAACGCTGTTATTGCCACTCCCGATCAACTGCAGGCTGCCTATGAGGATGGTTATGACCAGTGTGATGCTGGCTGGCTGAGGGACCAGACGGTCAGGTACAGTGACACAGTGACTCAGCTAGGGTAGGGGAGGCATTTCAGCAACCTCAGTCAGGCTGTATCTGACATTGTAAGCATGTTGTGGTTGTATCTGTAAGAAGAATAGGATGACAGGAACACCCCATACCTATGAATGTTCTGCACAGAATTTATGTACGTAACAAGCGTACACGTGTTGGACTCTCTTTATGTGAAAAGGAACTCTTATGTTTTCAAGGTTCCCAGCCACAAAGAGAGAGCCCTCCAGGTGAAGGATATCTCAGGCAGAAGATGTAGAAAAGGTCTTTCTCTACCGGAAACCATGGAGAGCAACTGATAGTCAAAATATGGAGCTAGATGATTTGGCAGAGGGAAGCTTTACATGCATTTATTCATTTGTTGCATTTATAGTTCATTGTTCTTTCATCACGGAACTCCAGATAGCTGCCAAGGAGTTCCAAGGAGGTCCCCTATCTTATTCAGGGGTCCTTCCGTAGAAAAAGAGGTGCGGGAGCTCATTAGCATAACTCATTAGCATAACTCATTAGCATATGCCACGCCCCCTGACATCACCGGAAGTGTGTCAGAAAGGGAATGTCAGTTTCAGCCCCATTATATCCTATGGACCATTGAAATCAACGGCAAAAACTCATAGGGTATATGAGGGGCTGGAGGAAAGGGGGTTTGAGGGAGAGGCTCCAAACTTGCAGGGTAGCTGCTGGGGCCTCTCCTCGAAATATCCACTAAGTTTCAAGAAGATTGGACCAGGGGGTCCAATTCTATGGGCCCCCAAACAGATTGTCCCATCCCCTCCATTGTTCTCTATGGAGGGGGAAAATGTTGGAGCCTCTCCCTCAAACCCCCTCCCCTCCAGTTGCTTTTAAAGTTGCCGCCGAATTTCGGCGACAATTCAGTGGCGAGCTGAATCAGATTAGAGAATCTGATTCAGCCCGTGGCTGCCCTACTGGCCAGTCCTGAGCTGGCGGAGCTTCGCTCCGTTTCGCTCCGGCCCCAATGGACCCCTGATCTTATTTATTTATTACTTCTTGCTGTTTTTGCAACCAGAGTCATAAACATCAAACCCTCCTCCCACCATAAACCTTGTCCCATAGGACACTGTAGAAGAACTTAAAAGGTTGCAACTACAAGAGTTGTTGTGTGGTTTGACAACAGCTGCTAGAAATTTTGCCACACACAGGGTAGTTTGTCTTCGTCTCTAAGCAGCCTGGATGATTTTGCTTCTGGAGAGAGGAAGTCCTGATTCAATAAAGGGGAGATCGTTTCATCTCTTGGAGCTGAAAATCTGGGGCAATCAAGCAGAATACGATCCACAGAGTCAATTTTATTGCTGCCACAATGACAGAGTCTATCTGGGTGTGAAGTCCCATCAGATCTTCCTGACATCACAGCTGGAGGTAGGGCATTCGGAGGAGGTCTCCTGTCCAAGCACTGGGTTCGACGCATGGAGAACCTGGACAACAGTGTGATGATCAGCTCATAGTTTATTGGTACACAACAACACAACCCTACCGGCTGAGGTGGCCAACTATATACACCCACCTAAAACACACCCACAGTCCCATTGGAGGGTTTGAATCTCCCGCCAGAGTCCCTATTGGTGAACTCTAGGTGGTTCAGGATCCTTGGCCCCTATTGTTTCCAGGAGCCAAGCTCGAACTGCATGTCGCTGGCGCCTGGTGATGGTCAGCGGACATAACACCAGGGGTCCTTTGGGGCCGGAGCAAGTCGGAGCAAAGCTCCGCCAGCTCAGGACTGGCCAGTAGGGCAGCCACAGGCCGAATCAGATTCTCTGATCTGATTCAGCCCGCTGCCGAATTGCTGCCGAAATTTGGCGGCAACTTTAAAAGCGACTGGAGGGGAGGGGGTTTGAGGGAGAGGCTCCAAACTTGCAGGGTAGCTGCTGGGGCTTCTCCTTGAAATGCCCACCAAGTTTCAAGTTTGGGGGCCCATAGAATTGGACCCTGTGGTCCAATCTTCTTGAAACATGGTGGGTATTTGGGGGAGAGGCCCCAGCAGCTACCCTGCAAGTTTGGAGCCTCTCCCTCAAACCCCCTTTCCTCCAGCCCCTCATATACCCTATGAGTTTTTGCCATTGATTTCAATGGCCCATAGGGTATAATGGGGCTGAAACTGACATTCCCTTTCTGACACACTTCTGGTGATGTCAGGGGACATGGCATATGCTAATGAGTTATGCTAATGAGCTATGCTAATGAGCTCCTGCACCTCTTTTTCTACGAAAGGACCCCTGCATAACACTAAATAATTTACTTTCAATCCACTTTCAGTGCATTTTCCAACTGGATTTTGCCAATTCACACAGTAAAATACAGTTGGAAAGTGGACTGAAAGTGGACAGAAAGTGGATTATTTAGTGTGTGACCATTTGATCAGCTGCCTTCAGCCTACAGGCCACAGTTTCTTGGAACTCAGGACACAATTATGGGAATCTTTTTCCGATCAAGAGTACAGGATTTGATGGTCAGAATTGAGATTGGAATTGACACCTGTTTTTGCATATAGATGGCGTACAATTGGCACATAAATGGAGAAATTAGCAAAGGAAACAGGGGGAACAAAATGTTCACAGCAGATATGTATAAAAAAAATCAAAAGTGGAATATTTGCACATCCCCGTTTATTTATTTATTATTTACTTTGTTTATTCCCTGCCTTTCTGCTCAATGGGGCCCCGGAGTGGCTTACATTGTTCTCCTGTCCTCCATTTTATTTTCACAACAACCCCATGAGGTAGGTTAAGCTGTGTGACTGGCCTCAGGTCACCCAGCAAGCTTCCATGTCATGGCTGGGATTCAAATATGGATCTAACCACTGCACCACACTACGCATTCCCTAGTTAAATCAAAGGCTTTGAGGGAAAAGAGGCTGCATTCCTGAAATGCTGGGGGAAGGTTTTTAAAGAGGGGTCTGAAGAAAGCATGAGATCGCTTCTGAAGGTGTCCTGGGAAGGAGTTCTAACAAAAGTCATCTACCCTACTGGCCTTCAACCCTAATCTGGATAGCCCACGTTAGCTGGATCTCGTCAGCTCTCAGAAGCTAAGCAGGGTCAACCCTGGTCACTGTTTTGATGGGAGACCACCGAGGAATTCCAAGGCTACGACAAAGAGGGAGAAAGTGGCAAACCACCTCTGAACAACTCTTCCAATGGAAACTCTACAGGGTCTCCATAAGTCAACTGTAATTTGACAGCACATTTCACCACTGCCACTGGTCTTTGGTTGGTAGAAGGGGATCCACAAGTGAGCTGCATCTTCATGGCCTAAGGTAGATTGCACCAGTGGACTCACCGCCATTGACTTGATGCTGTTTAGAGTCCCTTTTTCTTTATGAGGGGGGAAAAAAGGACATAGACCGGGTGCAAAGTAGACCGGGTGCAAAGTAGACCGGGTGCAAAGTAGGGCGCAGCTGCTTTGCTTTTAATAGTTATGCAGAATAGGAAATCGTAGCTGCTGCAGCTTATTGCACTGGAATGTGAAGGGTGACCCTGATTGTCCTTCTTGCCAGATACCCCATTGTCTTTCCACGGAGCAAATGTGAAGGAGACAAGGACAATATCCCAGGGGTGCGGACATACGGTATGCGCCCAGCATCAGAGATGTATGACGTGTACTGCTATGTCGACAGACTAAACGGTAAGTTTTTCTATGGCCCCTGTGAGAAACTCTTGACATTACTGCTTACGTGTGAGATCTGTCCCTGACAAATGAGCAGCGTCCGAGCTGAGAACTCAGTCTTCGTTTCTTTTATCTTCAGGGGAGGTCTTTTTTGCAACCCAACCAGAAGAATTCACCTTCCTGGAAGCGCAAGAACACTGCGAGAGCCAGAACGCTACCCTGGCTTCCACTGGACAACTCTACGCTGCCTGGAAACTGGGTCTGGACAACTGCCGGGCTGGCTGGCTGGCTGACGGCAGCCTCCGCTATCCTATCCTACAGCCCCGTCCTGCTTGTGGGGGGGACAAACCCGGTGTGAGAACCACTTATTTGTACCCCAATCAGACAGGATTCCCAGACCCACAATCACGGCACCACGCCTTTTGCTTCAGAGGTAATACCCTATTCCTCATTCGAATTTTGACACACGACAGGGCCAAAATAATTGCAGAAGTTACAACAGAGGAATAGAAATGGGAAGAGGAATAGAACTCTCATCCCCTCTCCGCCCTGTAGGTTTCTGAGTGGTTCTTGTTCCATTCATTCTATTTCAGCCTCATCTACCTCACAGGAGTCAGGGTCTTTCTGGGGACCGCCAGCAGGGAGGAATGTCGGACAAATCAGTGTTCCATTGGTTCTTGGTAGAATGCAGGCCAGGGGTGAAATCAACCGTTGTGCCTTCCCACTTTCCCTTCCTATTATGTGAAGACAAAGTTGCGTGAAATGGAGCTAGCTCAGCATTTCATTCTTATCTGACAGTTTTATAGGCCTTAATCTTTGTACAACTTTACTTCCTGTTCCCAGTTTGATCGTCACATTAATATTTTATCTACATTGTTTAGAGTCCGCATTTCTCACTGAGATAATCAGTGTAGTCAATAAAGTAAGACATCTGATAAGCAAATAGAACTAAGGTGGCAGAAATCAGTCAGCTGTGACTCACGAAAGCTCATATAGAAATAAACAAGAAACGGGACCCGCGATACTCGCGGGGGGGGAGTATTCCCGACAGCTCGGGGCCTGCTGAAGTTGGAGGAGCTCTGGAGAAGGAGAAAGCGGCAGCAGGTGAGCCCTTATCCCTCCCCCCCCAGTGGCGGTGGCGAGGCTGGCCCGCCAAGCCTTCTTCCCCTCCCACAAGCGGCAGCAGTATCCCCCAAATAATTTTTTTAACTTTTCCGATTTTTCTGCACACCTGGGGAGTCCCCCAAGTGTATAGGAAAATCTCTTTGCCCCCTAGGTGCCCCTGATGTGTGGCTTTAGATATCCGCATGCAGGGGGCGCCTTCGCTATTAGATATATACAGGGGTCCTTTCATAAAAAAAGAGGTGCAGGAGCTCATTAGCATAACTTATTTGCATATGCCACACCCCCTGATGTCAACGGAAGTGTCAGAAGACCACACACCCCTGACATCACTGGAAGTGTGTTAGAAGGGAGGGAGGAAGGAAGAAAGGGAGGGAGGGAGGGGGGAAGGAACGAAAGGAAGGAAGGTAGGTAGGTGGGGGAGAGAGAGAAGGAAGGAAGGAAGGAAGGAAGGAACAGGAAGGTAGGTAGGTAGGTGGGGGAGAGAGAGAGAAGAAAAGGAAGGAAGGAAGGAACAGGTAGGTAGGTAGGTGGGGGGAGAAAGAAAGAAAGATAGATAGATAGAAAGGGAGGGAGGGAGGAAAGGAACAGGAAGGTAGGTAGGTGGGGGGGAGAGAGAAGAAAGAAAGAAGGAAAGAAAGAAAGAAAGAGAGACAAACAGACAAGGCGCTTCTCTCCCCCCCCTTTTGCTTAGGCACTGGGGCCCAGCTTTTCTCTCCCTCCCTCCCTCACCCCCCCCAGGAATGGTGAGGGGGATGGGGGCTCCTTCCTGGGGACATTGAGCAGGAATGGGTGGGTGGGAGGGGGTTTCTTTGCGCGGGGGAGGTGGGAAGGTTTTTTTTTACATTGCACAGGGAGGGAGGGAGGGAGGGATGGGTGGGTGGATGGGTGGATGGGAGGGAGGGAGTTTCTTTGCGCGGGGTGGGTGGGAGAGGAGTTTCCCCCCTCCCGGGAGTCTCGACGGGGGGAGAGGAGGAAAGGGCCTTCCTGAGGCCGGCAGAGCGCCGCCGGCCCGGGAGTCTCGACGGGGGGGGAGAGAAGGGACGGGCCTTCCCGGAGGGGAGCGGGGCTTTGACGGGGGGAGGCCGGGGTGGCGGGGCTTTAAGTGCCCGCCCCCCCGCGTCCTCTCTCCCGGAGCGGCGCTCTGGCGCGCCCCAGCCCCAACGGAGCCCTGGATATATAGATGTTAGTCTTTTAGGTGCCACTAGACATTTGTTTCATTTGCTACAATAGACAACCATGGTTCCCCTTTGCAATCATTCCTCCTAAGGACTTGGCTCATTTCATTTTTATCAAATAATAAGTTGTGACCAAAATAAAAACTCCCCACTTTTCCTTCTTTAGATGCTGGGGGCAATCAGTGGTAGTGCCTCTACAGAAGGTCTCAGGTTCAATTCCCGGCATATCCGGCAGGCCGTAGGTGATGTGAAAGACCTGAACCTGAGACCCTGGAGAGGCACTGCTAGTCAGAATAGACAATACTGGTATTAATAACCAATGGCCTGATTCCGTGTAAGGCAGCTTCATCTGTTCAAACTGTACTGGGCTGAGCAGGTTCACATGCGCCCATTTATCACTGACAATAACATCGTGAGATTTGCATGGGTAAATGAGCAATAACTCATTCGTCACGACAGAGAAAACATTCCTCTCTTCAGAAGTCCGCCCCAAAGACAATAGCTGAGGAAGTTCACTTATTCAGCTGAGAGTAAACAGGGGATGGGAAAGCACATGAAGATCCTTGCACTGTTTTTCTAAAAAAAAAAAAAAAGGAAACTTTCTACGGGAAGACGATCAGGCTTGGAGGTGGAAAGGGACATTCACAGCAACAAACTGTCTTTCAGCTCCACCATCTCCGTATGAGGACTTCGAGGAGGATCTAATTGCAACCCAAGTGGTCCCTGGGGTTGAGGAGGTCCCTTCTGGAGAAGGGAGGACTGTGGAAATGGAGTTTGCCACTGATTCTGAAAACCAGACTGAGTGGGGAACAGAGGTATTTCCAACAAACATCTCACTGATATATGGTGAGTTGGATTTTTTAATTCCATAGTCCCTCTGTCTGGCTCCGTTGGTTCACAAACCATGTATGGCTGATATCCAATGAAACAGGGGCACAAGGAGGCATTGAATCCAGCCTGCATAGGCCATATGCCACAAGAGTTACCCCAGTTTTTGATAGAACTCACACTAGACCCATTCCAGTGTGGCGTCTGATTTACACATGTCAAGAGGAACATCAAATCATGTAGTGTTTTAATCCCACACATACATACACACACACATGGGTTCAGATTGTTACTGAAACAGACATAGCACTTGACTTTTAAGGCCCAAACAGACTTTAAAAAAAAAAGAAAAGCTCACTGCTTTGAAAATCATTGAATTTTTTTAAAATCATGGAAGAGGTCCTGAAGAGCTACTGCCAGTCAAGAGCAGATGATACTGAACTAGGTGGACTAATAATTTAATCAGGGGTCCGTTGGAGCGGAAGCGCACAGGAGCGCCGCTCCGGGAGTGAGGAGCCCAGGGGGCGGGCACATGACCAAGCCCCGCCCCCTCCTCGCCGTCCCCGAGCAGTGCAGAGGCGCAGTGCCCTGGGGAAAGCCCTGCTAGGGTCTTTATTGTTTTTAATGTTTTGTTTTAATATTGATAATGTTATCATTGTTCCTTTTATGACTGTGTGCTGCTTTTCCAGAGACTTGCTCAAGGTGGCATATACATTTTCTAAGTATACCATGTTTTATCTGGGCACATGGCACATAAGTACTGGAGAAATTTCCCCAACCCTTCAGCAGCTTTCACCCCATCAGTTTGGTGTAGTGGTCAGGAGTTGGACTCTAATCTGGAAGAACCGGGTTTGATTCCCCACTCCTCCACATGCAGCTGCTGGTGTGACCTTGGGCCAGTCACAAGTTCTCTCAGAGCTGTTCTCTCATGAGCAGTTCTCCAAAGACCTCTCTCAGCCCCACCTACCTCACAGGGTGTCTTGTTGTGGGGAGGGGAAGGGGAAGGGATGGGTGGTGCACATGTCCTGGGTATCTCAAGTCTACTTGAAACCTGGTGGTTTCAAGGGAGCAGGAAGAGAATGAGGGTGTGTTCTTGACGCTTATTTTTATTGCACCAAGTATTGGATGGGGAAGGGAATGGAGGAAGAGCAGGTCAGTTTCACTCACCTGTGGAGTGGAGCCTGAGGGGTGGGTGTTGCCTTCTGACACACTTCCGGTATGTTAGGGGATGTGGCATATGCAAATGAGTTAGGTTAATGAGTTATGCTAATGAGCTCCTGCACCTCTTTTTCTACGAAATGACCCCTGGATTTAATGATATCTGTTTCTCCATATATTACACTGGAAATTGTCACATAATGCTGTTGACCAGGATCTTTTTTTAATCTCTCTCTCTCTCTCTCTCTTCTATGCTTTTTTTTCTTTAGTGAGTCCATCAGCTGTTTCTCCGGTTGACATCGATGAAACAAGTGCAGAAGTTCCCATCACGGAGACATCTGCTGGGTGGACATCAGGAGCTCCAGATATCAGTGGGATGTTTGAACCTAGTGGGGAACTCCCTAGGTTTACAGAAAGTGGACTTCCCTCTGGAACCCTAGATTTCAGTGGGCTCCCTTCTGGAGAAAGCGGGCTACCATCAGGAGACACAAGTGGCCTGCCTTCTGGCATCATTGAAGTCGGCATCTTACCTTCTGGAGATCAAGAATTATCAGGGATTGGTTCTGGAATCCTAGACCATAGGGAAATAATCCCTGGACTTCAAGAAGGCAAAGGGATTCCAGAAATTAGTGGGCTGCCTTCTGGATTTAGTGGAGAGGGTTCCGGTGTGGACGTTTCCAGAGGCTTACCATCTGGAGAGTTTGATTACAGTGGTCTTACATCTGGATTTCCAACTGTGTCTCTTGTGAATGCCACACTGGTGGAAGTTGTAACCACAGAGACAGTAAAGGAAATGGAAGGGAAAGGAACAATTGTGCTCAGCAGAGATGGAGACTCATCAGGCTCGACTGAGTGGGATATTAGTGGGATAACCAGTGGGTTACCCTCCGGATATGACATCAGTGGAATATTTGATATCAGCGGGTTTTCATCAGGACTTGATATCAGTGGAGAACTGTCTGGGATACTTGATATAAGTGGATTACCATCGGGACTTGATGCTGATGGACAACCGTCTGGTGTACCAGATATCAGTGGGCTATCCTCAGGAACTGACCTCAGTGGAATCCCATTTGGGATACCTGATATAAGTGGCTTTGTGGACTTAAGCGGTCAAGGTTCCGGTGCTGATGGAAGTGGTGAACCTTCTGGGGTTACCTTCATTGGTGCCGATTTGTTTGAAGTTACAACCCCTTCTACTAGAGAAGAAGAAGGGAAAGGGTTTGTGGAAATAAGTGGCTTGCCTTCAGGAGATGAGGATATATCTGGTACACCGTCTGGAATTTTGGACACAAGTGGTCAGACTTCTGGCCAAATCGACTTCAGTGGATGGACTTTAGGTACTCATGAAGTCAGTGGACATTCAAGTGGACTAACAGACATTAGCGGAGACAGTTCTGGTGCTGGTCTGACCAGTGGCCTGCCGTCTGGAATTTATGATTATAGTGGGCTGCCATCTGGGTTTCCTACCATCTCTCTTGTGGATACAACTTTGGTGGAAGTCGCAACACACCCATCCGTTGCACAGGAAGCTGGAGAAGGAACATCTGGAATATTAGAATTTAGTGGGTTTCCTTCTGGGGAAATTTCAGTTGAACCGTATGATGGGACAACTGTTAGCGGACTGCCATCGGGGGCAGCTGACATCAGTGAGGCATCATCAGGAATTCCATATTTTAGTGGAGAAATTGCTGGTGTCACTGACCTAAGTGGAGAGCCCTCAGCTACAGCTGGGACTAGTGGTGAAACCTCTGGAATTCCAGAGGTCACTTTAGTAACTTCTGATTTAGTGGAGGCTGTGACAGAGCCGACCGTTTCACAGGAACTGGCTGGTGGGAGAGAAGCAATGCATCCGCATTTTCCTGAGTCAAGTGGGGATGCCTTCACATCTGGCAGAGAGGCTTCTGCCTATCCTGAAAGTACCATTAAAACCCCTGAATATCATGATATGGTTGGCGAAACATCTACATTTCATGAAGATAATGTAGAAACATCTACTATTCATGAAATTAGTGGAGAAGCATCAGTGTTGCCTGAACACCTCCCAGAAACATCGACTTTTTTCGAAACAGGTAGTGAAACATCTGCATTACCCCCAAGCCACCCAGAAACATCCGGGGTGCCTTCTATCAGTGGCTTGCCCTCTGGACAATATGAAGAAAAAAGTCAGATTCATGGGGATAGTTCAGGGCCACCCCCTCATCCTGCCTCAGATGGTCCAGAGGAAACCTTTTCACCAGACGCTCTGCTCAGCACTAGTGATCCAGAATCGGAATCAACTGAACATGCCAAGAGTCCAGAAGAGCCCCAAGCTGAAACAGAGGTTTTTACACATATACTATCTGAAACAGAAGAAACTGCTGCTCCAGAGGTTCCCCTTACTCCTCCCACTGCTACAGATGTCCTGCCTGAAGCATCACCAGAGGTGATCGGGCCTACAACAGAAGGTACAGTTTAAAAAATAGAATAGAGAAACCTGTGATAGCTTTAGATGAAACTCCCGACCACAGTCATAGAGTCTCTGCCCTTTCCTCGCCTCTGGAATCCTGCTCTCTTAAGTAGCGCAACAGGTAACATCTTTGTTCACCTAAATGACTGATAAAGAATTTGGGATGAACATTTGAGGCCAAAGCAGGATCACTACATTAAATGTGTAACTGCCGCCAAAAATGGCAGGCGTGGGTTTAGCTTCCACTCTTGTAGGACTGGCCTGTCACAATGTCTGACTTTTCCTTGACTGTGTGCCATGTCATATTCTGCCATTTGTTGGAAACAGCAAAACACAGTATACTGTTGTGATGTCAGGACGCAGATACGTTCTGCTACTTATGGAGGGGGAGAGGAGAATTAAGCACACCACACAGCTTGTGTTTCAGTGGAAGACATGCAGTGACATATGGCTTGGCTTCTGCTTGCACTAATGAGTACAAAGCCCGATTCTCCCAAGTCTGTCCTTGCTAAAGGAGCACTCTTTTGCAGAAAGTACCTCTACATTCATCCAGAAACATTCAGTTTGCATTTATGCTTCCACTTGCATATTAGTATTACTGCATGTCATACAGCTAATCTGTATTCAGCCATGAGTTAAGTTTTCTCATTCATTAATTGTTAGACTTTAATGCCACCCCTCCTCTGACAATCTGAGGATGGCATAATGCACTCACAATAACCCTGTGAGGTAGATTAAGCTGAAAAACAATGTCGGCCCCAAGGCACCCAATGAACGTCCATAACAGAGTGGGGATTCAAACCTGGGTCTCTCAGATCCTAGTCCAACTTTCTAACTACAAAAAGACTAGAGCCGATTTCCCAAGAGGCGCTGCTCCACCGTCACTCTTCTCTTTCCCCCGATTGCGTGCGTCAATTTCCCACTATTTGCCCCATGCCGCATTTTGACCTGCAGCTTCGCCTGATTTTCCCCACGGCTTCGCGATCCTGTTATTTGAGGATTGTGAAGCCGCGGGGGAAATCGGGCAAAGCCACGGGTCAAAATGCGGCATGGGGCAAATAGTGGGAAATTGACGCACACAAATCAGGGGAAAGGGAAGAGCGACAGCGGAGCAGTGCCTTGTGGGAAATCAGTCTAGCTGTTTTTTTCTAACCAGTCTTGAGACATATAAAGACATATAAAGTAAAAAAACAATGCACTGATTTTGATAAAGAAAAATGTGTCCAGTTCATGCTTTTCAGCCATTGCAATTCACAAAGAAAATGGGATGAGTTGTCCAGGTTATCTGGAACCAGAAAACAGGCAGTAAGAAAATGTATGTTAGGCACATTTACATACAATAATGTGTGTTTTCGGCATGTTTTCGGTCATGGAATATCCCTTAGGCTGTACTAAGGAAGTGGTCACACAAGCAGTTTGCCGCAGCAGTATATCGGCTCTAAATAAGCCACTTGCGTTTGGGATGCTTTGTGTTGAACACACAGCGCCCCCTAAGCCAGTATCATAGTGCTATGGGTTCGTGGTTGGTCGTTCACTTTGCTAATGTGTCGCAACCACAGACGCGTGGCTGGGTTGGTTTTTTTCCCTACCTGCTGTGCGCACGCAGAAGCAGACAAGTACGCACATGCCTCTGGCCGCATTCAGTGGGGGTGCTGAAGCGCATGTCAGAGTGGGGTTGCGGAGAGGGGGAGGACGCATCAGAAATGGAGCGGAATGATCAGATGCCCGGTGATCAGATGCTCGGAAACCCGCCATGGAAGCACCTTGCTGAGGTAGCCATTGGAATTTGCTGGTGACTATTTAATCCGTGTGGGAGTCATTTTAGCGCAAGGTAGGGATGAATGGGGCACAGGAGCCAGATGTGTGCATTTGATTGCGCCCATTTGATTAGGAGGGGAAGCGTGGCTGTGTCGGGCCAAACTGCTCGTGTGATCACACCCTTAAGTGTCTCTCTCTCTCTCTGCTCCAAGGCATCAAGCATTTTGACAAAGGGAGGCCCCGCGACTGATCCAGGGCAGATCTTCAGTCTGTCCTCAGCCAGTGAATTATAGACAAACTGGAAACTCTATGAGAGAGTTGCTGGCAGCACGAGAAGTAGATGATAATGACTGCAATATAACAGTAGAAAGGGAGGGTCAGTTCCTCTGGAGATGGTTCAGACACATGCTAGTGTGCTTTCCCCAGACACCTGCACTTTTGATTTCTGCAACCCTGACCACAAATCCCCTTCTTCATTATAGGGAGCAAGATTAAGATATTTAGAAATGTTAATGGGAGAAAAATGACGATGGGCTGTATTTATGCCCCAAATATAATGCAACCTGTCTTTTACAGAACCTTGAACAAGAAGCTCATAGATTTTGCGAATGGAGATTTGATATGAGGGGGTGATTTCAATGCTGTATATAGTATCAAGGATGATGTGTCTGGTAAAAGTAAATGTTGAAGAGTACATTATTCTCTGAAGAGCAGGGCTCTTTTTGTAGAAAAAGCCCAGCAGGAACTCATTAGCATAATAGACCACACCCAACATCAGAAGCTCATTAGCGTATTAGACCCCACCCACGACAGCACGGCTCATTAGCATAGTAGGCGGCGGGCTGGGAAAGCACAGGGTAGGCATAGAAGCTTGCCTCTTCCTCCCGCCCCGAGCTTTTCTGCCCAACTTCAACATTGCCTTTCTAGTCTATCCCCCCCCCGCCCCTCGAACCAGACGACCAGGGAAAGGCACTGCTGAAGTGCCTGGGATCTGAAAGTGCCTGCGATCTAATGCAGAGAGACTCAGGGAAGTGGGGGTGGGGGGCATGGTTAAATGCCTTTCTCTAGTCCCTCCCCCAGATTGCAGAGGGAAAGAAAGGCATTTTCAACCTGCCTGGGTTCCCTGCCTGCCCTTTTCCAGCTGGGTCATGTCAGCTAGAGAAGGGAAGGCAGAGAGAGGCTTTTTCTTGTCAATTTCACTCTCAGCTCACTGGTGGGGAGTGAAATTGACAAGGAAATCCCCAGGGGCTCCCCAGAGGGAAAGAGGGCATTTTAACATGCGGCCTTTCCCTCTTGTGTGTAACGTGGGGAGGGCAGCCTGCTCTGTAGCCACGCATGCCAGAGGTTTTGGTTGTAGGTGTGGCCAACTCAGGAGCCAGCCGGAACTCCGTTCCTGTGCGTTCCTGCCCCAAAACAGCCCTGCTTAAAAGTATGATGGGAAAATCCACAAACTATTTCAAACCATCTTGAGATTTCAGCACCCTACAGTGAAAGACTATACTTATTTTGCCA
Source organism: Lepidodactylus listeri (assembly GCA_029233225.1). NCBI lineage: Eukaryota > Metazoa > Chordata > Lepidosauria > Squamata > Gekkonidae > Lepidodactylus > Lepidodactylus listeri. The sequence goes on from JARCFY010000021.1 coordinate 16,686,311, forward strand.
CAATATTTTAAAGCTACTCTAGAATAGGTCTTTTTTAACAGCAAGACAAATAGGAAAATTCATTATGTCTACTAGTGCAGAACCTAGTATTTATTCAGACCATGCCATGATTTCATTAATATTAAATTTTAGAGATAAGGCATCAAATATTTGGAGATTAAATAATAAAATATTGTTGGATAAAGAGATGGTGATAAAATTGCAAGAACTAAAAATGTTCTATGAAATTAATGCTAACACTTTCATTCTCCCCCTCCCACAGCGGCGGCCACGGTGAGGCCTGAGCAGCTCACAGCCGTCAGCCTGCCAAGTGGCGACGCAGTGGCGGCGGCAACAAACATGCGCAGGGAACGCTCTTTTAATGTTGGGGGCAGTGTTCCCTCTAAGCTGAGTTAGTGTGAGCTAGCTCACAGTTTTTTAGCCTCCAGCTCACACATTTTTGTCTTAGCTCAGGAAGGAGGGCTCCAGGGCAAGCTAATTTATGCAGTAGCAAAATCACTCACTCACATCTTTAATGCCAGTAGCTCACAAAGCAGAATTTTTGCTCAGAAGACTCCACAGCTTAGAGGGAGCATTGGTTGGGGGGATTTAAGTATCCCCCGAATAATTTTTTTAAACTTTTTGGATTTTTCTGCGCACCTGGGGGGTCCCTTTTTTGCCCCCTAAGTGCCCCCAATGTGCGGATTTAGATATCCACATGCAGGGGGCGCCTTGGCTATTAGATATATAGAGTTGTTCCCTTAAATTATTTTTCATTTCATTTAGAGCAAGTTTGTTCTGTTATTCAAGTCTTACTAAATCCATTTTAAATCAGTCCCTACATCCAGTACTCATTTACATTAGCTGCCACCAGGGCTTTTTTGGTATGTGTGGCATTCACCAATTCTGAGTATACGCACCTTTGGGGGAGCTCTCCTGAGTCCTGAGGGGGAGCTGGTAGAAATCGGGGCGACTTTATTTATGCGTACCAGCACGTCTTTTGTTTCTTTTCCAAAAACAGGGGTTGACGCACTATGTTTTGCATCTCCTCAGGTATACTATAATGATGGGTCTCTCAAGGTGGGACCAGATCCGGCCTGTGCTAGCGGCGCTGCACTGGCTGCCTATAGCACACCGAGTTCGCTTCAAGGTGCTGGTTCTTACCTTTAAAGCCCTATATGGCCAGGGTCCAAAATACCTGAGGGACCGCCTCTCCCCGCATATACCCCAGCGAGCACTTCGGTCGGGGTCACGTCATCGACTCCGTGTCCCAGGCCTCAGGGAGGCCAAGCTTACTGGGACTAGGGCCAGGGCCTTTTCGGTGGCGGCTCCAACCTGGTGGAATGAGCTCCCGGAGGAGATCAGGGCCCTGCAGGACTTGATGCAGTTCCGCAGGGCCTGCAAGACGGAGCTCTTCCGCCAGGCTTTTAACTAGGAGCCGCCACCAATAACAACACCAGTAATATCTGCTGTAGTAACATCTATAGAGTGAGCTGGCCCTGAACGCAGTCCGGACCTGAGGGGCATGGTTGGTAGGTCCCTAACCTGATAGGACGCCATCGGATCAGTAAGATTGGAAGCACCTTATTGGAAATTGATATGCACTTTATTCGAAATTCACTGTAATTGTATTGTAACCTTGGAATTTTTATTGTTAATTATTGTTATTGTTGATTTTAAATCTGTCTATGATGTTTTAACTGGCATTGTGCCCGTGTAAGCCGCCCTGAGCCCGCTTGCGGGGAGGGCGGGGTATAAAAACAAAGATAAATAAATAAATAAATAAAATACTTAAAGGGAAAGAAATATCATGTGGTGACAGCCCTTTGAATAGATCATCACAAAAACCCAAAGCAAGTCCTGGTTTAGGGCGGCAGAACTACAGGAAAAAAGTATTCAAGTACTATTAAGTGTTGGTGGTTTGATAAGCTATGCAATTGTCAGACTAATTAAATTTCTATCTGCCTTCCTTTCATGGCTGCAGGCGGACCCAAGACATGTGAAGAAAAGCCGTGTGGGGTTGGTACCTGCCAGGAACGAGATGGGCACATCACTTGCTTATGCCCACTTGGGTATATGGGTGATCACTGTGATATAGGTAAGTCCGAACTCTATTTATTTATTTATAATCTCAGAGCCCGAAGGGACCACTAGGGTCATCTAGTCCAACCCCCTGCCCACGCAGCAACTAGGAGGTACCTGATCAATACTTAAAAACCTCCAGCTACAGTTAATCAGTCACCTCACAAATGAGACTGTTCCAGCATTGAACACACTTCCCCATTAGGAAATTCTTCCTCAGATTTACAGTTAATCAGTCACCTCACAATGTTCCAGCATTGAACACACTTCCCCATTAGGAAATTCTTCCTCAGACTGAGACAAAACCTCCTTTGCTGTAGATAATATCCATTAGTCTAGGCCTGTCATCCAACAGTACTGAAAAATATATCCACTTTATCCTCCATATGGCTTCCCTTTAGGTTTCGGAAGGTGGTGATCATATTACCTCACAAATGTCTCTTCTCCAGTGTAGAGATTCCCAGCTGTTTCAGCTTCTCCTCGTAGGACATGGTCGCCAAACCCCTCAACTTCTTCGTTGCCCTGTGCTGGGCTCCTTCCAGCTCACTGACATCTTTCCTAAACTGTGGTGCATAAAACTGAGCTCTGTGCTTCAGGTGAGGTCTAACCAAAGCAGTGTACAGCTGCATCAGTACCTCTTGTGACCTCGACAATATACTTCTTCTAATGCAGCCTAAAATTTCATTGGCTTTTTTTACCGTTGCATCACACTGCTGGGTCATATTAAGCTTTTGGTCCACTAGAATAGACGATCTCTGGAGGCATCTGATTCGGGGCAGTTCAGCAGTGCTGTTGCTGTTGGATCTGTCAGCTGCATTCGACATGGTTGACCATCAGTTACTGATCCACCGCCTCACCAACATAGGAGTTCAGGGGCTTGCCTTGCAATGGCTTGCCTCCTTCCTCCAAACAAAGGGTGGCATTAGGGGAACAGCTCTCCCAGAGGTACCCACTAGAGTGTGGAGTGCCTCAAGGGGCAGTGCTGTCCCCGATGTTATTCAACGTCTACATGCACCCCCTTGTCCAGATTGCCTGGAGTTAGGGACTGGGCTGTCACCAGTATGCAGCAGACACCCAACTCTATCTGATGTTGGGTGGTCAGTCTGGCTCCAGACCAGAAGATCCGGACTGGGCATTACAAGCCATGGCTGGTCGGCTTAGACTGAGCCGACTGAAATTGAATCTGATGAAGATGGAGGTCCTGTGCTTGAGTTGGGGCGGTCCGGGGGTAGGGATCCCACTCCCAACCTTTGATGGGGCACTGTTGGTGCCAGCGCCAGAGGTTAGGAGCTTGGGGGTGCTCCTGGATGCTTCCTTAACAATGGAGGCCCAGGTAGCAGCCACTGCCAAGTCGGCCTTTTACCAACTTCGGCTGATCAGGCAGCTGGTTCCCTTCCTCAAACACAGCGACTTAGCAACAGTGATCCACACAATGGTCACCTCGCGATTAGACTACTGTAACACTCTCTACATGGGGCTGCCCTTGTCACAGATCTGAAAGCTGCAGCTAGTGCAAAACGCTGCAGCAAGGCTTCTGATGGGTTTCCTGGTTGCCGATAGCATACCAGATTCACTTCAAGGTGCTGGTTCTTACCTTTAAAGCCCTCTATGGCCAGGTTCCAACTTACCTGAGGGACCGCCTTTCCCCATATATACCCCAGAGAGCGCTACAGTCAGGGTCACAAACCCAATTGGCCCTCCCAGGCCTCAAGGACACCAGGCTGGCTGCAACAAGGGCCAGGGCTTTCTCGGTGGTGGCTCCATACTGGTGGAATGTGCTCCTGGAAGAGATCAGGGCCCTGTGGGACTTTTTTACAGTTCCACAGGGCCTGCAAGATGGCGCTCTTCCACCAGGCTTTCGACTAGGAGCCGCCACCACTTCCAACATCATTTTCAACATTAATTGAAAGCTGTAGGGCCTGGTCCCTGGTCGGCGGCTGACAGCCTGTGTGTGCCAATTCTATCTGAGGAAGATTAGTGAGCTGCTCACTTAGACACCATATCGAATGTACTCATGCCATGATTCCATTGCTTTGACACCAAAACAACTTAGCTAGCACCAGGGGTCCGTTGGAGCCGGAGCGCACAGGAGCGCAGCTCCGGGAGTGAGGAGCTGCACTGTGTGCTGCTTTTCCAGAGACTTGCTCAAGGTGGCATATACATTTTCTAAGTATACCATTTTTTATCTGGGCACAGGCACATAAGTACTGGAGACATTTCACCAACCCTTCAGCAGCTTCCACCCCATCAGTTTGGTGTAGCGGTCAGGAGTTGGACTCTAATCTGGGAGAACCGGGTTTGATTCCCCACTCCTCCACATGCAGCTGCTGGTGTGACCTTGGGCCAGTCACAAGTTCTCTCAGAGCTGTTCCCTCATGAGCAGTTCTCAAAAGACCTCTCTCAGCCCCTCAGCTACCTCACAGGGTGTCTTGTTGTGGGGAGGGGAAGGGAAAGGGATGGGTGGTGCACGTGTCCTGGGTATCTCAAGTCTACTTGAAACCTGGTGGTTTCAAGGGAGCAGGAAGAGAATGAGGGTGTGTTCTTTACGCTTATTTTTATTGCACAAAGTATTGGATGGGGAAGGGAACAGAGGAAGAGCAGGTCAGTTTCACCCACCTGTGGAGTGGATCCTGAGGGGTGGGTGTTGCCTTCTGACACACTTCCGGCATGTTAGGGGGTGTGGCATATGCAAATGAGTTATGCAAATGAGTTATGCAAGTGAGTTATGCTAGTGAGCTCCTGCACCTCTTTTTCTACGAAATGACTCCTGTCTAATGTACTCATGCTATGATTCCATTGCTATGACCCCAAAACAACTTAGCTAGCACTTTAATACCATATTGTTTTAATGAATTGTTTTAAATGTTTTACGATAATTTTGATTGTTATTATGCATTTTATCTTGTGTAAGCCACTCTGAGCCTGCTCCGGCGGGGGGGGGGGGGGATATAAATCTGATATCCTCAAGGGATCCAAAACTTTTTCCTTTATTCATTAAATTATTGATTCGTATTGGGGAGAGAAGACATGGAGAGAAGGTCAATGACTTCCTTAGTATTGGTTTGTGTTCATGGAGAAACTAAGGAGGATGCTTCAGATGATACTTCAGAGAGCCACTTTGGTGTAGTGGTTAAGTGCACAGACTCTAATCTGGGAGAACCAGGTTTGATTCCCCACTCTTCCACTTGCACCTGGCTGGATGACCTTGGGCAAGCCATAGCTCTGGACCAGCTGTTCCCTCAAGGACAGCTTTTGAAAGAGTTCTCTCAGCCCCACCTACCTCACAGGGTGCCTGTTGTGGGGAGGGGAAGGGGAAAGGAGTTTGTAAGCCGCTCTGAGACTCTTAATTGAGTGAAGGGCGGGATATAAATCCAATCTCTTCTTCTTCTTCTTGATATATCAGCCTTACACAAGGCGGGAAGGCAAAGAGAGGTGTGTGCTTCTTACCTTTAGGGACGTTACTGAAATTCGCAAGGCAGAAGTCTGATTCAAAAGCTGTTCTTTTAGTTTCTTGGTTCTTTGGGACAAAATTACAGTCTCCATGTTCTCGAAACAAAATAATGAGAATCAGTCGAACAAGCCGATGTTCTAACCGACACCTGGCTTAGACACCCTTTTCTGAGGGCCGACTGACCACCAGATGCATGATTTTGGAGGCACAGCTGGCCACAGTAGGGGAAGGGGGTCATCCAAAGGTTTGCTGCCACAAGCAAGTTCAACTTGCATTAGATATAGAGCAACTTGGACCCTCTGTCTGAGAGCCTGCAGATCCGCTGCTGCTCAGAGCTGACAATACTGACCTTATTAGACCATGATCAAATATAACGCAGCTTTATGTGTTTGCTTATGATGCCTGGGATAGGGAGAAGTCATTCCAACTAGAAGGAATTTTCTCCCCCTGTGACAGCATTTCGATCCTATTTGGGCTTGCCTTTATTTTTTAAAAGACATTTTACTTTCTGGGGATGGAACAGGGGTCACTGGGGGTGGGGTGGGGGAGTTTTTTGTGAATTTCCTGCTTTGTTAAGGGGGTTGGACTAGATGACCCTGGAGGTCCCTTCCAACTCTATGATTCTGTGCTTCTATTCTCTGTAACTGCAGCAGAGCTGCAGGGACCCAAGCTGGATTTGGGGAACCTGGATCCAACTCATTAAAAACTGACTGTGTGGGTTGGTCCTTAAAGGCATTTCTTTATTCAGGGTTTTTTTTTTTCTCTAGGAGACATTTGATAACATGTCACTAATTTATGAATGGACTTGGATCTTTAAGGATACAATTTCATTCCCCGGTCCACTCTATGAAGCATTTATATTTTCTATCAAAAACAGCCTTTAGGGGATTACAAGAAAGGGGGACCCGCGATACTCACGGGGGGGAGCTCCACACAGCGGAGGCAAGGCATCATTCTGTGTTCCCTGCGCATGCACAGGGGATGCTCTTTTAGTTTTGGGGGGATTTAAATATCCCCCGAATAATTATTTTAGGATTTTTCTGCACACCTGGGGATTGCCCCAAGTGTGCAGGAAAATCTCTCTGCCCCCCAAGTGCCCCCAGTGTGCAGATTTAGATATCTGCACACATGGGGGGCCTTGGCTATTAGATATATAGATATCTTTTTAGCAATGGAAATGTCTTGAGATCATCTCTTGGTAAGTTCAAAACAAATCTATGTAAGAAAGTCCTTTAAAAATCATACAGCTGGTTCATAAGAACAGATGTAATGTTATGCAGGGGAAGAACGGTTGTAAGGTGGTCTACTGCAGTTAAACCTTTCCAACAGAGATGTAAGTGCAGTTCTTAAAAGAGCAGTCAAACTATTTGCCATTCTCCTAGAGATTTTCAGGAAAGAAGTCTGAAACTCACTTGCTTTAATGGAACATTACCCTGTGGTTACATGACCCAGATTCTTGGAACGACATTTCACAGACAACCTTAGGACCAAACGACACGACACCAACTTCCATGAATGGAACTCCAGATGTGTAATTTCGCCCTAAAAAGTAGCTGTTGGGCTGGAGAGGAATCTAGATAGAGGGTCCCAGCACTGACTCTTCATCCTCATCAGAAATGGCCCTCTGTGTGAAGCAGGGGTCCGTTGGAGCGGGAGCGCACAGGAGCGCAGCTCCGGGAGTGAGAAGCCCAGGGGGCGGGCACATGACCAAGCCCCGCCCCCTCCTCGGCTTCCCCGAGCAGTGCAGAGGCGCAGCGCCCCGGGGAAAGCCCTGCTAGGGTCTTTATTGTTTTTAATGTTTTGCTTTAATAGTAATAATTTTATCATTGTTCCTTTTATGACTGTGTGCTGCTTTTCCAGAGACTTGCTCAAGGTGGCATATAAACTTTCTAAGTATACCATTTTTTATCTGGGCACAGGCACATAAGTACTGGAGGAATTTCACCAACCCTTCAGCAGCTTCCACCCCATCAGTTTGGTGTAGTGGTCAGGAGTTGGACTCTAACCTGGGAGAACCGGGTTTGATTCCCCACTCCTCCACATGCAGCTGCTGGTGTGGCCTTGGGCCAGTCACAAGTTCTCTCAGAGCTGTTCTCTCATGAGCAGTTCTCAAAAGACCTCTCTCAGCCCCACCTACCTCACAGGGTGTCTTGTTGTGGGGAGGGGAAGGGAAAGGGATGGGTGGTGCACATGTCCTGGGTATCTCAAGTCTACTTGTAACCTGGTGGTTTCAAGGGAGCAGGAAGAGAATGAGGGTGTGTTCTTTACGCTTATTTTTATTGCACCAAGTATTGGATGGGGAAGGGAATGGAGGAAGAGCAGGTCAGTTTCACTCACCTGTGGAGTGGAGCCTGAGGGGTGGGTGTTGCCTTCTGACACACTTCCAGTATGTTAGGGGGTGTGGCATATGCAAATGAGTTATGCAAATGAGTTATGCTAATGCGCTCCTGCACCTCTTTTTCTACGAAATGACCCCTGGTGGGAAGTAGCCCAAGAGAGGGGGGGCAACGCAAGCACAAGATGACATCAGGGCATTAGAGAAAGAGCATTAATGTCCGCCACCACCGCCATTTCCCCAACTGAAAATGGTGACTACTCCAGCTGCTTTAAACCTTCATAGGGAAAAAAGACCAGTGTGATATGGATACCTGTCTTTTTCCTAATCCAAGCTTGGGAGGGGGCGTTTCTAATGGCAGAAAAGGCATAGAACTTCTGTGGACAATCCTGCTTTAGCACCTGCTCCTGGTTTTAATGGCATATACTACACTGAATAGAAGCTTAGTTTATAGGCATGAAAAATACCTCCTTCCTTGTTCATATGGTTATCTGCTGCTGGGAATCTGCTTAGATACTCTGATTTTTAATCATCCCCAGCTCCCTGTTCCAGTATACTAGGATTATTATTATTATTATTATTATTATTATTATTATTATTATTATTATCAGCAGCAGCAGCAGCAGCGGCATTGTCGTTGTTGTCCTATCCCAGCTTACACTGAGCTCTGGGTGATGTACATAAGGGCAAAATGCCATAAAACATTAAAAATTCTACAAGACAGTTTTAAAAACTAAAGACCCAAATAAGTCCATAACTATGGTGTCCTGGTAATTTTTACCCCAGCTCTGGCCTACCAGGCCAGTTTCTGGGCTGGGGGAGAGGAAACTCATAACAGCAGTTCAGAAGGGGGGAAGGAAAGGGAAAGGAGGGTTGACAGCCAAGGAAAAACCATTGCTGCCCTCAACCAAAAGCCTGGCAGAACATCTCTGCCTTTCAGGCCCTGCGGAAAGCTCTCTTGACAAAACCCTCTCTTGTGTAACCATCTTGGATTCCAGTTATCTCACTAGAAGCCTGGTCAGCATCAAACAAGCTGGTGTGGTGTAGTGGTTAGAACAGAAACTGGGAGAATGGTTTCGAATCTTCAGTCTGCCATGGAAGTTTGCTGGCTTCATCTTGACTGACACGCTTGAGTCTGAGTTGTAATGTAGACAGCAGGGATCAGGAAGGACTTCCACAAACGTGAAAGAAATATAATAGGAAGGTCAAACAACTGTAAAACAAGCAGATCTGTTGCCAGTGATATGTGGAATTCAGACTGAAAAACGAATGCTTCCATAAGATCCGAGCACAAACATTTCCCTCTCATCCAGTGCTTCATGAGCAAGTCAAACTGGGTTAACTACGGACAAGGCCAGGTTTTCTGCATGGAGGGGGGAGGCAATGGGCACAAAAATCTGACTTTGTACTTTAAAAAAATGAAAAGGAAACCATGCTTTAGGAAGGATGGAATGCTACATGCAGTTCACAAACTGGGGAAATGTATTGGAGAATGAATGCGAGGGAGATGGGGCAAATGGGCTTCCTTAAACCCAAAGGAGTTTATAACAGAGGATATTTGAATCAGGAGGAAATGTCCCAGTGATTTATTCCTCCACGAGTCTACGCAGAATTTAGTGAAATTAATTTCAACCATGAAAAAGAAATGTCTCTATAAAAAAAGCTGTTGAAACCATGAGAGAAACTTTCCCCATTCTCTGTCCCAAACCAAGAAGTCTATTGAATGTGAACAGTACAAAAATATCCCAAAAGGAAGTGCCATGATCATTACGAAAAAGCCACAAAAGGATTTTTTTCTGCAGCCAGTCTGAGAGGAAAAGTCCCAAATCGGCAAATATAAAAACCATGTCTTTTGTCTTCAATTTTAAAAATAGCTTCTGCTTATTTATTTAGAACCCCAGAGCACAAAAGCTCTCAAATGCCGAAATGCTTGTTGACTAACACTGATTACTAACACAGAGCCAGTTTGGTGTGGCGGTTTAGTGTGCGGACTCTAATCTGGAAGAACCGGGTTTGATTCCCCACTCCTCCACTTGCACCTGGCTGGATGACCTTGGGTCAGCCATAGCTCTTTACCAGCTGTTCTTGAAAAAGAGCAGTTTCAGTCAGAGCTCTCTCAGCCCCACCTACCTCACAGGGTGTCTGTTGTGGGGAGAGGAAGGGAAAGGAGTTTGTGAGCCACTCTGAGACTCCCTTGGGTAGTGAAGGGCAGGGTATAAATCTAATCTCTTCTTCTTCTTCTTCTTCTTATTATTATTATTATTATCCCACTCTTTCTGGAAAAAACTCTGAACTGTGTACACCACACAGCCCCACTCCCCATTTTATCCTCACAACAATCCTGTGAGGGAGAAAAGGCTCGGCCTCTCCAAGCTCCTCAGGGAAAGGGTGGTGCTTAAAAATACCCAGCCCTGAGTCTGTTTAGTTTTATTTATGGCCAAAGCCAGCAACTGACGTTTAAGACACAGCAAAATTGATAGTTAAAACCCCTGGGAATAAACGTAAAAGAAGCTTGAAACAGCAATAAGAGAGAAACAGTTAACAGTAAGATGATAAACATTTAACTTACTGCATTATTATAGATTTCCTAATTCTTAAAGCACTCCATTAGGGTTGCCAAGTGTATCAAACTTACCGGCGGGGGGGGGGGAAGCTCCGCTGGCCGGGAGCTTCCCCGGCGTGCGCACGAAGCGCGCGCGCCGGGCGGCATCACCGGAAGCGACATCAGCACGTTGGGGGCGTTGCCAGGGCGACGCTCTGGTAATCGCCCCAAAATTGCCCTGGCAACGCCCCCAACGTGATGGTGTCACTTCCGGGTGATGTCATTACATGAGGGAGGTTGTCCAGGCTGGATGACCTTGGGGGCGGGGTTTCCCCCGCCGGTCGAATGCTGGCCGGCGGATTGGGAACCCTGTAGTGGGGGATCCCCCGCCCCCCGGGCTGACTTGGCAGCCCTACACTCCATCCATAACTAGCCACTTGGTGTGTGTTACCTCTGGGTGCCTACCTGCAAGGAAATTTTTCATAATACAAACTCTTTGCCTGCTAGTGAGAGATAAGTTCTTGGGGAGCGGAGGGGATTTACAGAGATTATTATAGGCCTTACAGTCAAACATAACATGTTCTAAATTTTTAATGCCTTCGTTACAACAGGGGCATATGCGTTCCTCCAGTGGAGTTTTCTTGTACTTGGGACTTGATGGCTCTTTGCCACCATAACAATTTAGGGAAAGTGAAATGCAATCGACAAGTCAAGCGAGATGTTAACTATCCAGCCTTTAATTATCAATAAATCAATAATGGAGTCAAGATTACATTATGCAACAGCCCCACCAATTTCCCCAAAGAGCCCACCTTTTGCTCCCTCAGAGAAGTTTTGGAAAACCTCCCCTCGTATCTCATTGCCTCTGAGTATCATCGTACTAACCCAGTTCAAGGATCAAGAATGGACCAGGATGCTATTGTCTCTTTTTCATGTTTAATATCTGTCACTTTCTCATTTCTTTGTCTTTATCACTGACTTTGTGGGCTTCCTCCCCCAAGATGCAGGGAGTGACACTCCCTCTCTTTGCAAGACGCTTGCGCAGTTCAGGCATGTCTGCCCCCTGGCATTTTGGCACCCAGGTAGTCGCTTGTCGGCCTGTCTGCAGGTCGATTTCGTCCCACTCTCCATTCCTACTTTTCTTCAGCAGTAGAAGCAGCAGTTCTAAAATGAAAATTGGCATCCCTTTCCAAGTCGCCCCCGCCGCATCCTTAAACCACTGACATTCACCCCACCCCCACAGCCAAGCAAGGAAACCAGTTCTCCGGCTGATGGAGCTACTGCCCACCCTAATGGCGGCCCTTGATTTCTTGCAGACATTGATGAGTGCCACTCCAGCCCTTGTCTGAATGGAGCTACCTGCGTCGATGGCATCCACACTTTCAAATGCTTATGCCTTCCCAGCTACGGAGGGGACCTCTGTGACATCGGTACGGCCCACCAACCGGGCTTCAGCTAATTTTACTAACCGCTGCTCTACTTATCCCTAACTGCCCCAAATGCTCCCGTCTAGCCCAGCCTCTTGGTAAAATATGTTGTGCCAGAGAAAATGCTGGTCCCTCTGATTACTAACCTGCATTTATCTTTATACGGCAACCAACTAATTTATCTTGGCACATTTTTGTTTTCAGTGCATCTTTGCGATTTAAAAGCAGCTCCCAAAAATAATGAGGAAAAAAGTATATTGATGGCACTGGTGGGGGTACCAACATATTAGCTGAAGGCCAGTGTATCTAAGCTTAGTTGTGGTATCGCCTACCAAAGTACGACTGCTTTTTAGAATAAGCTCAAGAAACGTCAACTGAAAATGTATCTTGAAACCAGTGTTCCCTCTAAGCTGAGTTAGTGTGAGCTCGCTCACAGTTTTTTAGCCTCCGGCTCACACGTTTTTGCCTTTGCTCAGGAAGGATGGGCTCCAGAGCAAACTAATTTATGCAGCAGCCAAATCGCTCGCTCACCACTTTAACGCCAGTAGCTCACAAAGCAGGATTTTTGCTCACAAGGCTCCACAGCTTAGAGGGAGCACTGCTTGAAACAAATGTCAAAAGAGCCCTGTACCTAAGATCCATCTAGTCTACCTTTCTGTTTCCAGCACCAGCCTACCACCTGCCTTTGGGAACCATTCAAGCAGGCCATGAAAGCTACATCTCTCCACCACACGCACGCACGCACACACACACACACACACACTGCCATGCCTCCCTCGCCAAAAACTGGTATTAAGAGAAAATTGCCTCTGAACATGAGGTTCCATGTCACTATCATAGCTAACAGTTGTTGCTAGACCCTTTCCCTCCAGGCAGTTTTCTAATCTTCTTTGAAAGGCATCTAAACTAGGGGCGGACCAGGGGTCGACCATCATCAACTTGCATTTTAGCTGTGAATTCCAATAGCGCACTGTACGAAGGTGTGCTTTCTTCTGTTCATCTTTGATCTACAACCAGTCCATTTCACTGAGTGACTCTGAAGCTATAGCACTAAGAGGAAAAAAACCATTCTCTCCATCCAGTTTTGACACATCAGCCATAATTTTATAAGCCTTTTTCTGTTCTTTCTTGGGTTTTGTAAGTCTCCTGTGGTCACGTATTCATGTTTAGTTGTTTTTTTTCTCCTAACAAGTAAGCCCCAAATGTCCCAGACTTTTCCCTTGATCACTGAGGTTCTCCAATACGTAATAAAAAATATCTTTAAGCTTCCTGCAAAGCGAGAGACTATTCATTGACAAACATTAAAAATATAGTAGATGCAAAACAGTAAAATATTAATAGAAATTAAATATAAACAACCTCTCTCTCTCTCTGTCTTTTTGTGTCTATTTGTATCTTTACCAGAACCTGAAAAGGTTAGTCAAGCAGAATAGAGGGCCAACAATAAAAGCTTAATATATAGTGTATAAAAAGATACATGTATTTATTAACAAAGAATAATATATTTTTAAATTCTTTGTTAATAAATACATGTATCTAACAGGTCCTCATATCTCAACAACATACTTTTTTGTAATAGATTAGGATTTGTAAAAGCGTCCAGTGGTAAAACCCATTTGGGTGTCTTAGTATAAAATAATATTTTAATAGTTTTCCATACCACCAGTAAGGATTTCCTAATCAGATGTTGTTTAAAATAGCTGTGTATATTTGATTTTACATATCACATAAATGCATGCCAATCCAATAACAGATCATGTCCTTTCAAGGTAGTATTCTAGTGTTTTCTAATGTAATCCATTCTTTTAACCACCTCAATGCTGCTGCTGTATAATATAGAAGCCAATCTGATAATGCAAATCCAGCTCTTTGGCATCTTGTAAGCCTTTCATTTTTATTCTTGGTTTTTTGTTTTGCCATATAAATTGCCATATACATGACTTTATCAAGTTCTTTAAAGTATTGTTGGTTTTGAAGAACTGATATTGTTTGGAATAAGAAGACCAGTCTTGGAAGGATAGTCATCTTTATTGTAGCTATTCTACCCATCAAGGATAGTTGTAGTTTTTTCAATTTTTCCAAATCTTTTTTGATTTCTATCATAAGTTCCATATAATTATCTTTCAACAAAGAACGACATTTGTTTGTTATGTTTACTCCCAAGTATTTCACTTTCTTTAATGATTCAAAGCCAGATTTTTCTAGTAATTGTTGCACTTGATCTTTGGTCATGTTTTTAGTTAACATTTTTGTCTTGGTCAAATTAAGCTCAGGGTGGTATACATGGATGAGGTGAGCACATTATTTTCTTCACAACAGTCCTGTGAGGTAGGTTATACTGAGAAAAAAAAAGAAAGACTAGCCCTAGGTCATCCACTCAGCATTGTAGCTTGTAATGGGATATGACCCCAGGTCTTGACAGCCTAAGTTTAAAGTAATAAAAATATTGCCTGTAAGCCCCATTCTCTCCATCATTACACAATACTGATCTTAGCCTGCTCTATGATTTCTTTATTACCCTGCATCTATTCTGTATTGAGCTTCCGCTGTTCTGCATAAGCTGTTCTTCCCACCCCATCCCCCAAATGCAAACAAACACATTGGAGGTTTTTCCAACCAAAGAAACAAAGGGAAGATGAGAGAAATGAACAATGACAGAGAACACAAAGGAGGGGAAAGTAACAGAACAGGAAGGAAGGGAATGGAGGCTATATTACCGGGGGGGCAGGAGAGAAAAGCTAGATTGCAAAGGAAGGAAGGGATGAAGGAAAATGTTAAAGAGCAGGAATGAGAAGGGAAGCTAAACTGCAACGGAATGAAGGAAAATGAAGTGACAGAGAAAGAGGGACACTATTTGTCTAGGGTTTCTATTTTTAATGGGGGGGGTTTCTTCCCAGCCTACTTACATTCAAATAACCTTGCACCTTATTAAATCCCACTTCCCAGCTATGAAAGAATTCATCTCCTTAGCGGACAAACTAAGTCCAGCTGCCCATTACCCTAAACTGTTCTGTGTAAGATGACCATCGCAGTGTCTTTGGGGGAAAGTATGACGTGTTTAATGCGGTGGTTCACCTCCACCTCGCTAAATGATAAAGTGCCAGGTCACAGATGCTCCAGCTGCTGTTTTCTGCATATCAGATATCTGTTAAACACCAAAAAGAAGGCCAGGCCAAATGGCACCCCTGTTTTGTACCCTGCTCTTTGCTTCTGTGTTTGTACACGCTCTTTTTTTTAATATTTTCAGATCTGGCAGAATGTGAAGTGGGCTGGACCAAATTCCAAGGCAACTGCTACAAATATTTTGAAGAGAGACACACTTGGGTGGATGCTGAAAACCTGTGCCGTGAACACCAGTCCCATCTGAGTAGCATCATTACTCCAGAGGAACAGGAGTTTGTGAACAGTAAGTGCGATGGCTAGACTTGGTATTGCACTTGGAGTGCGATCACACGCACAATTCTCCCCAACATAGGCACGGATGCCGGGTGGACTAAAGGAGTGCAATCAGACGGCAACATCTGGGAGGCATCCCGCAGCCGTCGGCAACCCGTTTTGCTTCGCCACACACACGGAGTAAAAAAAACACCTCAGAAAATCCAGCAGCAAATGGGTTGCTATGGGCTACAGACAAGGTTTCTTGCATCTGATCGTGCCAGCACACTCCCATGGCACCGGGATAGTCTGATCGGGCTAGGCCAACTCCGTGCTGTTTTTTTTTTCCCTGTCTCAATGTGCGCATCAGCGCACCCACCACACACACATTCCATAGGGAGAGGTGCAAATCATCGATCCCTCGTGTAAGCACATTGGGAACAAATGGTTTAAACAAAAGACCCCGACTCACTGGTGGTTGCATCTGTTCATACAGTGGTGGGCTGCGCCCACATCTACAAAAACCCACGTGATCGCACAATGGCAGGTCAACATCCACCAGAGAAAATAGCCTCACCTCCCCCCCCACACCGCTTTATCTCATGTGTGTGACCACAAACTTGGATCCTCAAACCAATATACTCAAGTTCACCTCAGATTTTTTTTTGGGGGGGGGCATTCACTAGCAATCTACTACCAGTTGAAAGAGTTTAAGCCCAGGTCCTTTGCAGTGAGAGAAAAAAAAGCTTAGAATGCTGCAAATGTGAGTGGAGGCCCCGCAGGTCAGTGAGGAAGCATCTGATCTGCACACAGAAGGTCACGGATTCCATTTGTCACATGTCCATTTACAGAATCTCACAAGCCAGGTCTTTGGAAAGACCCCTCTCTGCCTGCAAAGTTTCAGCCAATCAGAGTAGGCAATAGAGAGCTGGGTGGACCAATGGTCCTATTCAGCATACAGCTGTTGCTTACAAATTCATGGAGGATAGGACCATCAGTGGACATTAGCCAGGATGCCTAAATTGAACCTTCATGTTGAGAGGCAGTGCTGGAAACTAGCAACAGTGGGAAGCTTTGGCTTCTTATATCTTGCGTGCAATGGCACCCCTGGTTTGTGCCCTGCTCTTTGCTCCTGTGTTTGTGCATTCTCTTTTTTAATATATTCAGACCTGGCAGAATGTGCTTGCAAGACATAAGACAAGGGGCTGTTTTTTCTTCCCAGCAGGGCTAAAAGCAGTTTTGGGGAAGGGCAGGAAGTGAGGAAAGAGCTGCCCTCTTCCCCCATTTAAATTGCAGACCTAGTAGTTGTGTTGGTAGCATGTGAGGGGATTTTGAGTGGGCAACATCTGAGAAGGAAAAACATTAAAATGTATTTGCCCTTTAAACCTCCCCTCCTCCCATCCTTCAAGGAATCTGAAGCCCTTGACGAGGACTTTACATGTTAAACAGCAGCCCATGGGGGAGAAAAAACAGTTGCAGGACTACACATAATATGTGGTTCTGGTTTTAAATTGTTGTGTCTTGCGCCTCGTGCTTGAAAATGTCCTTAGTCTCTCTAATTTCTGAAGAGAGCATCTGGGTTTGAATAATTTGGGGGGGGGGGCAGAATAGATCTTATTAAAATAACCTTAGAGGGGAGAAACCACTTCTCACAAAGAAAACATTTCCTCTGGCAAAACAGAATGCCTTTAAGTTTTTTCACTCTCTTCTCTCTTTGTTTTCCAGACAATGCCCAGGACTACCAATGGATTGGCCTCAGTGATAGGGCCGTCGAACATGACTTCCGGTGGTCTGATGGACACTCCCTGGTAAGTTATCAGAGAAAGTGGACCAATTTGACACAAGTGTTAAAATCTAACAGTAATAAAACCTATTGGCAGGTGATGTCAGCTCATATGAATAACAAACTGGACCATTTCAGTCCAAAAATCCACCCTCAAATCTGGACTGACTATTATAAAGTGATCTTTAATACTATGGATACCCCGTCAACCAATATCAATAATACAATCTCAGATGATATTCCTAATTGGCCCCCTGTAAATCCAGACAAAATAGGTGAACTGATTTCAGAATTAAAATCTAGTAAATCCCCCGGTCCAGGTGGAATTCCTGCAGACATTTTAATTAAAAACCCACAGTGGTGGGCTGCTCTGTTAGCCAATCTATTTACTCTTATTAACCAGTCCAGGTCAATGCCACAATCTTGGCTAAATTCTATTATTATTCCCATCTTCAAAAAAGGCAGTCCTAACAGCCCAGAAAATTTCAGACCAATCAGTCTCTTTTCTATTATCGGCAAACTATATGCAAAATTTTTAGAAAGACGTCTAAAAGACTGGATGCAGTCCCATCAGATTATCCAGCCTGAACAAACTGGGTTTTCTAAAGACAATTCTGCAGCAAACCATTGTTTTCTTTTATCCTTTTTGGCCAGTAAACGTATAAACTCTGGCACCTAAAAACTGTATGCAGCCTTCAATGATTTGAAAGGTGCATTCGATTTGATTCCCAGGCAATTACCTTTTGCCGAGTCAAATATTCAGAATTCAGGAATTTAACCTTCAAAATACCAAAGTGTGAAACAAGGTTATGTTTTAGCTTTTCACCTTTTTAATTTATTCTTAAATGACTTAGCTTTATCATTAGGGCCTATCAATTGTCACCCCCCTAAACTAGAGTCTTATGCGGTTCCCCTCTTACTTTATGCTGATGACACCACAATTCTTTCTTGTTCTAGAGTTGGTCTTTTAAGATACTTACAAGCTTTTCATAAATACTTTCAAGACCATTCTTTAGTCAATAACTATTCAAAATCCAAAGAACTAGTTTTCTCTAAATGCTGGAACCCCCCAAAAATTGATTATAGGTAACACAGAAATTGCCCAAGTAAAGAACTTAAAATAGCTAGGCATTACCTTTCAGTATAATTTAAACTGGGCAACTCATAGATCCCGAGTCACTGCTGCAGCTAAGTGGGCTAGTATCCAGCTCAAACAATTCTTTTTCACTAATGGAAATCAATATGTTCCTGCTGCAATCAAGATTTTTGAAACCAAAGTTTTATCTCAGATGCTTTAGGGCATCCCAGTCTGGATAAAGGCATTCAATAACAACTTAGAGGAAATTCAGGCAAGATATTTCCAACAAATTTTAAGAGTCTCTACTTGCACACCGTGTTCAGCACTTTGTATAGAATTAGGCCAGCATTTTATTGAAACAAGAACATGGCTTTAAATATTGGCTCAGGTTACATTTTAGAATCTCTTCAAACTCTACTTTCAAGGTTAAAAAGTGATTCATATAGCATTACCTGGCTCTCAACTATTGAAAATAAAATCCAACAACTGGGCTTTTCAATTGATTTTTTGTTCCTCCCCTTTAATGAATCTGTCATCTTTAGAACCATTAAACAAAGGCTTCTGGACCTAGAATTTCATAAATTAAATCCTTTGCAGCTTTATTTTTCTTCTCAGGCCAAACTAAACCTTTCTATTCAGCAAAGAAAAATTGCCAGTTAACCTCTACAACCAAGATCAGCCTTCTCGTTGTAGAGTTTTTCATTAGCACGACTAAATATTTGTCTTTCAAAAATATTAACTGGTCGGAATAACAAAGTCCCTTTCTATGAAAGGAAATGTGTCTGTCCTTTAAAATCAATAGATTCAACCCATCACATCAGCTTGGACTGCCAATTGCACACAAGTCCATTTAAGAAACTTCTTTCTTCTCCACTGTACCCCACACATTGTATTAACAATGACAGAATAAGACAACATTTATTAAAAGACACAAACCTGGACATCAGAGCTCTGATTGCTAAATTCTTGGCTGAAGCAGTCAAAGACAGACACAAGCTCTCTGTATGATTAGTCTTATTTTGTTGTCTCTGTATACCCTCTTGTTCATATTTTATCACAGTATGTATGTTATTATGCCATTAAAGATATTTTGATTGATTGATTGATTGATTGATGTTCTGTGATGTCAGGCTACCACCAAGAAGACAATGCTAAGAGTGATAGCCAAACCACACAATGAACAGAATCACACAATGATCCCCTTCTCATATTGTACCACTTTAGTGCTAAAGTACACAGGATGCGGGAGATCAATGATCAGAATTTCCCATTTTTGGGGGGTGGGGAGAAAGGGTAATGTCAATCACATGGGGGCTCAGATCAGATCAAGCTGTGGCATGGGGTGGATGGGGGCTCTTAATATTATCCCGTCACAATTTAAGCCACCCTTTTCCTTACAGAGGTGTTCTTTGCTCCATGGGACGAAATGTGCAGGTACCATTTGTGTATCTGTATGTTTTTCCCTGAAGGGCAAACACAGCTTGTGAGGGTGTGATTCGCATCAGGAAAATGGAAGAAAGCCCAGATTTGCCCCCCCCCCCCCAATGGTTATTAGCTTTTTTAAAAGAAGGGAGAGCTCCTGATTATACACCTACCACATCACGTCTAGTTTGGTTTTGTGGTAGAAGTGGTCTAGCCTAGTTTTCTCCATGCATTCTGAAATCTCCCTCTCCCCTTGATTTTAAGGAGAAAATAGGGATGTATGTTAAAGCACTGTAAGAGTTTATGGGCAAGCATATCTCTCTCTCCCTCTTAACATAGTTTTCATTTTCTGCTCTCCCCACACCAGCAATACGAGAACTGGCGACCCAACCAGCCCGATAATTTCTTTGCCACAGGAGAAGATTGCGTGGTAATGATCTGGCATGAGAAAGGCGAGTGGAATGATGTTCCCTGCAACTATCACCTCCCATTCACCTGTAAGAAAGGAACAGGTGAGAGTTGAGTCCATTTTACTTGTAGGGATCTTGGTTTAATTCGATTTCTTCTATGTTTATTCTACTTTTCAGCCAAAATTTTCTCCTAAAGGGAGCCAAAAGTTGCTCCCTTGTGTAGAAAACCAATGCAAATGACATTCAAATGAAATGCAAATGTTCTTTGGGGAAGGGATCCTCAGTTGGAGCTGGATCACAGCAGGATGGGGAAGTGCCTGGCTACTTCTGTTGATGGCAGTGTGGGGTTATAAGTATTTGCAGCAGTGCTTTTGTAACTATGTATGGAGCACCCAAGAGTGACTTTAGAAATATATTAATGTGCCATAGGAAGGAAAGAAAATGTCATAATTAAAGGCTCCAGTGAGAGTTTGACGGTTGGTTAGCAGTGATTCAGTGAACCATTCACACCTCATGTAGAAAGATACATTAAAATTGCCTGCCCTCAGAAGAGATCATCTACTGAGGCCCATTATGCATGGTGTTTTCCCTTGCTTTCACCATACAGGACTGTCAGGTTTCCTTTGTTGTTCTGAATTGACTTTCCTCCCTTCAGCGCTCAGTTTGCTTTCTGATTGCTGTTTCCCCGGGTTTTCTGAGAGTGGTTTTGTGCTGATTTTTCCCTTGTTTCACTTCCAAGCTGAAGGTAATTCGAAAGCGTCCAGATTCCCTCAGATTTCCCCCTGCCCTTTTGCCACCCCTCAAAGGTCACTCCCCTGACCACATCAAGGTGATTCCACCAACTCTGCACCTTTCACCATCCTCCCCCCTTCATTGGTGTACAAGTTCCATTTTCCCCTTGTTCTAAAATTGGGGGGGTTGCAAGCAGCATGAGTCTAGCGATGTGCGACTATCACTAGTCTCAGATTGCTGAATTAAAAAATTAAAATGACGGGAAAGTTTAAAAGGAGCTGCATGAGATTTAGTTCTCTGCTGGTATTGACTTGAAAGGGGGATTGGAGAGGAGGCAAACGGCAGCATGCCCAGTCAAAAAAAAGATTTCCAGTACCGCATGCAAACATGTCAGTGCGGAATGAAATTGACATGAGATGTAAAGAGAGAGACACTCTGGAATGGGAAGCTTTGAAAATATTTTTCCCTTTAGTGCTTCAGTAAACAAAGTTTGGGAGGGGAAGCATTTTGGCAATCTCCAGAAGCCCACCATTAAAATGGTGGCTGAGCCACATGGACCTTCTGCAAACTACCAAGTTTAAGAATCGCTTGGGACTGATCCATTTGGAGGACAAAGTGCAATCCACACAAGACAGGCTCTTAAAAAACGGCCAAGATCACAACCAGTGTGTGTGATCAAATTAGAGACTCACGAAGGAAAGCCATGCAAATATGCAAGGAAGAGCAGGAAATTAGTGTTACTATGCAGCTGTGCATCGGCAAAAATACCACCACCACCCCCAATTTTTTTCAATTTAGTGGCACAAGACTTAAAAAGCTCTCCAGAGCTTCTGCCAGAAGACTCCTCCCCCCTACAAATTGCAGCCCTGTGCAAAGCATGGAGAGTTGCAGCTGACTTTGCGGAGGCATGCTCACACGCGCACACGCAGTTGCCAACGATCACAGCTTGCAATGCCAGTGGGTTCTACCATGCTTTCTGTACACTCAACAAGTTCCCCCATACTATGAGATCATGTGACTCTTTCCCAATTTTCACAGTGGCCGATAACACAGCAGAGAATCCCCTAGTGCTCAGCAATATGGAAAACAGGGATTCCCAGCTGCTTGCCAATTTCAGAAAAAGTCTGGTCAGTTTCAACATTGCCTGTGTTCCTTTCCCGTTCCCTTTCAAGCAAGGAACTAACACTAAAATGCATAACACAATACCTGAACCATGAGGATTTAAATGGAAGGCACTTGCTGGACGCTACTGGCAGCTGCGATAGGGCAATTGTGTAAATTTTTTACAAAACTTCAGACGCCACCCCCCCACACACACACACGTATCACAAGTGACATTTCACCCCAATTTAGAAAAGTGTGGAGGGAGCTTTATTGTAGCTGAAGAATAAATGCACCAGAAGGGAAAGAATGGTGCGTAAAGCAGGCACAGAATCTGAAGTCAAGATTAAAGGCTTACTGCTCTGAAAATCTGCAGTAAGATGTGTGTGCGTAATGGGCCTGAGTCTCTGTGGGAGTCACAGTTCTGTGTTTGGGGTGGGCCTCGGGGTGGAGAATTAAATCAGGGCTGCAGCACTGTAGGATGTCTAATTCACTACACACACACAAACACACTGTTTTCTTGATCTAAATGGTCCTCTCCCCCTGTCCCGCTACAAACATGAGTATGATATATTGGTTCCTCTACAGAGTGAACAGATTCCCAGGGTGGGGGGAGTACTGAAATAGGAGAAACAGGCCGAGAGAATTTAACACCCCACGCCAGGTCCTCAGTCTGAGCCTCCCTCCTTCGCTGCCTGCTTTTAACTTGAAAAAGTGGGGGGAGGGACGTACCCATCACAGTCCTCCCACCATTTCCTCAAGGTTTTGGCCTAAATATCCTGGCTTGCCCTCCAATTCCAGCATCACCATGGCTAAGTTTCAAGGACAACACTGTCTGCAGTTGAATCTCGAAACGGGGGCAGAAGAAGAAGACTGGTTTATACTTAATTATTTATAGCTCCCATCCTGGCTCCCACACTTGACAAAGGAAATGAGTTCCACCATTTCGACAGCCACTGAGCCTGGCTGATGGACTAGGCGACAGGAGGCTCTTAGCAACACTGGCATCAGCAGAACTGATGGAGAGCACACCAGACAAAAGCTGTAGTATGGAATCCCCCACCTTGTGTGACACCAAGAAGAAAGGCGAGGATGACTTTGCAAAGGGCTTGCTCCCTGTTCCATTAACTGACAAGTTCGGAGACCAGCTTTCAAACCGGAGATTTGCGTCTCCCAAGGATATCCTCAAGAGCCTCCATCTCTAATGGTATTGTTCCCAAACTGCTGAAACCTGAAGCACTCTTTTTCACTCAGTTCGTATTGGAGACATACACTTCACTACTACATCCAGAAAGTTCTCTTTTAGCAGGGGTCCGTTAGAGCGGGAGCGCACAGGAGCACAGCTCCGGGAGTGAGGAGCCCAGGGGGCGGGCACATGACCAAGCCCCGCCCCCTCCTCGGCTTCCCCGAGCAGTGCAGAGGCGCAGCGCCCCGGGGAAAGCCCTGCTAGGGTCTTTATTGTTTTTAATGTTTTGTTTTAATATTGATTAATTTTATCATTGTTCCTTTTATGACTGTGTGCTGCTTTTCCAGAGACTTGCTCAAGGTGGCATATAAATTTTCTAAGTATACCATTTTTTATCTGGGCCCATGGCACATAAGTACTGGAGAAATTTCCCCAACCCTTCAGCAGCTTCCACCCCATCAGTTTGGTGTAGTGGTCAGGAGTTGGACTCTAATCTGGGAGAACCGGGTTTGATTCCCCACTCCTTCACATGCAGCTGCTGGTGTGACCTTGGGCCAGTCACAAGTTCTCTTAGAGCTGTTCTCTCACGAGCAGTTCTCAAAAGACCTCTCTCAGCCCCACCTACCTCACAGGATGTCTTGTTGTGGGGAGGGGGAGGGGAAGGGATGGGTGGTGCACATGTCCTGGGTATCTCAAGTCTACTGGAAACCTGGTGGTTTCAAGGGAGCAGGAAGAGAATGAGGGTGTGTTCTTTACGCTTATTTTTATTGCACAAAGTATTGGATGGGGAAGGGAATGGAGGAAGAGCAGGTCAGTTTCACTCACCTGTGGAGTGGAGCCTGAGGGGTGGGTGTTGCCTTCTGATACCCTTCCAGTATGTCAGGGTGTGTGGCATATGCAAATGAGTTATGCTAATGAGCTCCTGCACCTCTTGTTCTACGAAATGACCCCTGTCTTTTAGTATATACGGAAGTAAGAATTGCCTTCTGCCCACAGTGAAGAACTACCTCTTCTGTTTCTGTGTGAGTAACTGTTTGGACTATGCCTCCTGACTGGAAGGAGGCCAGTCCAGAACAGAAACTCAACAGGCAGCCTCCTCGGAGGGCAAATATTTCTGTATTATAGTGACTGGTATTGGTCCTAAGCAAAGTTGCACCCTTCTTAGTCTATTAGTGTGCCCATTTCATCTAATACAAAGAATTACTCTCTTCCAAATGAATTTTGAGTATGCAAAGCAGTGGTTCATGCAGAGATACAACAGGCATCTCTTCCTTTGTAGGTGCAATCTGCCAACCAGTTACAGATCTACTTAACGGTACTTGGATCCAAACCACATTCCACCAACTTGTCAACAAGAATATTAGAAACATAGACTCATAGAGTCGGAAGGGACTTCCAGGGTCATCTAGTCCAGCCCCCTGCACAATACACAAAATTCACAAATACCTCCCCCAACACCCGCAGTGACCCCTGTTCCATGCCCAGAAGATGACCAAAAAAACCCCTCCAGGATCCCCGGCCAAACTGGCCTGCAGAAAAAATGCTTCCTGACCCCAAAGTGGCGATCAATATTTCCCTGGGTGTGTAAGAAAGGGCCATGAGAACTAATCACTAATGCAACCCTTCCTGCCCTCCCTCTCATGATCTGCCTAAGTTCACACAATCTGGACAATGCGGAACAACAACTATAAATCTAAACAAATCAAGAAACAATATAGCTGTGTGAGCGCTAACATGGATTAGATCTGATCAAGACTGATATAATAAAGATTTTAATACAAAATGTTTGCCTAATATCTATCTAACAATAAAGGTCCAAATAAATAACAACGAAGTGTCCGGTAGTCATTTTCGTTTCTGGAAGTCTTCGTCAGGTTGGGACCATCATACAAACTGCATAATATTCAACGGTAAATGTACATTCCCAAAGATCAAGTTAGTCCTAGTAGCAAAATTTTCACAGGAATATTCCTAGTATCATTCTAAAGAACTCTCAAGGAGAGCCGCATACGGTACAATATCCAATATCCATTTACTGTTGAATATTATGCAGTTTGTATGATGGTCACAACCTGACGAAGACTTCCAGAAACGAAAATGACTACTGGACACTTAGTTGTTACTAAGTTCACACAATCAGCATTGCTGACAGATGGCCATCTAGCCTCTGTTTGAAAAACCCCAAAGAAGGAGAAACCACCACCTCCCGAGGAAGCCTGTTCCACTGAGGAATTGCTCTAACTGTCAGGAAGTTCTTTCTAATGTTTAGCTGAAAACTCTTCTGATTTAATTTCAACCCGTTGGTTCTGGTCCGATCTTCTGGGGCAACAGAAAACAACTCCATACCATCCTCTATATGACAGCCTTTCAAGTACTTGAAGATAATGATCATATCACCTCTCAGTCGTCTCCTCTCCAGACTAGACATACCCAGCTCCTTCAACCTTTCCTCATAGGACTTGGTCTACAGACCTCTCACCATCTTTGTTGCCATCTTCTGGACTCGTTCCAGCTTGTCTATTTCTTTCTTAAATTGTGGTGTCCAAAACTGAACACAATACACTAAGGTGAGGTCTAACCAGAGCAGAGTAAAGCGATACCATCACTTCATGTGATCTAGACACTATACTTCTGTTGATACAGCCCAAAATCACATTTGCTTTTTTAGCTACCGCATCACACTGCTGACTTATGTTCAGACCCCTAGATCATTTTTGCACATATTATGTGGAACCTTATCAAAAGCCTCATTGAAATCAAGATAAACTATGTCTACAGCATTGCCCTGATCCAGCAAGGTAGTAACTTTCTTGAAAAAAGAGATAAGGTTAGTCTGACATAACTTGTTCTTGAGAAACCCACATTGGCTCTTAGTAATCACAGCCATCCTTTCTAAATGCTCAAGGACTGACTGTTTAGTGATTTGTTCGAAAACTTTTCCAGGTATCAAGCTGACGGGTTGGTATTTATCCGAATACTCCTTTTTCCCCTTCTTGTCCTGCATCATTAGCCACTTACAACTCTTAAGGCAGCTTTACATCAAAGCAAGATTAGGTAAAGGTAAAGGTTTCCCTTGCTCAAAAGCCAGTCAAATACAACTCTAGAGATGCAGTGCTCATCTCCATTTCCAAGCCGAAGAGCCAGCGCTGTCCAAAGACATTTCCATGGTCATGTGGCCAGCATGACTAGACACCGAGGCACATGGAATGCTGTTACCTTCCCACCAAAGTGGTACCTATCTATCTACCTGCAATTTCTTGCTTTTGAACTGCTAGGTTGGCAGGAGCTGGAGCCAGAGATGGGAGCTCACTCCATCGTGCAGCGCTTGGGTCTCGAACTGCTGAACAACCGACCTTCCGGTCTGTAGTCCAGCATCTTAACCACTTAAGCCACTGCAGCCCCCTAAAATTACAAAGAATTAATAAACACATCTAGAACAAACATAAGAAGAAGAAGAAAAGAAGAGACTGGATTTATACCCCATCCTTAACTCAGAGTCTCAGAGCGTACCCTGCTGGATCAAGCCAAAGCCTGATTTAGTCCAGCATCCTGTTTCACACTGTGGCCCACCAAATGCTCGTAGATAGCTTACAAGCAGGACAAAGGGACCAAAGCTTCCTCCACTGTCGCCCCCCCCCCCCCCAGCACGGGAGATATACTGCTTTTGAGCATTTCATCATCAAGGCTAAAAGCCATTGATGGGCCCATCCTCCATATAAGAGTTATGGCCATCAACCTGGCTTCTCTCACACATATCTCCAGTAACGACTAGTAGAAGAAACTTATGACCTGATGTCATTCCATTTAGCATTTCTCTTGCTCTACTCCAGCGAATTAGCTGCTGCTTGCAGGGAATGGGCAAGAGAGAGATCGCATCACATACTTCCTTTTCAAGGCATCCACCAAGAAAACACATAGGATGGATACAGATCAGTAGCATTCCTGCATCCCAGTGTTGCCTAGATAGGCCTTGAATTTCTTCTCCAGAGGGGACACAGAGTCTACATAGATGACCAAAGGGTTAGCAGTCTCATCCCAAGCTGGCCTGGTTGTTTGTCTCATTCTGCCAAGTGGTAAAGAAGATTTTGCCACGAGTTAGCAAAAAGAACCTTAAGATCATAACTGATGAAGATCCCGAGAACACATTCCCATTGATGTGACTAATTTCTCCAGATCTGTTCGGTTAGAAGCATCGTCACTAATGCGCTGCTTTGAGTGAACAGTAGCTTTGACTTGAAGGATTTTTCTTTCTCTGCTAGTTGCCTGCAGTAATCCACCTGTAGTAGAGAATGCTAGACATTTTGGCAAGAAGAAGGACCGCTATGAGATCAACGCCATGGTGAGGTACCAGTGCAACCAGGGCTACCTACAGCGCCATGTGCCTACAATTCGGTGTCAGCCTAATGGACAGTGGGAAGAGCCACGGATAGCCTGTATAGATCGTACGTATTGGTCTGTTATGTCTACTTTTAGTACTCTGGCCCCTCAAGATCTGCTGGATTTAGGTAGCATAGGGTCAGCTAGGGCTCCTGAATGGTAGATGTTACAGGGCTCAAGGCAGAGGACTGCTCGGGCATAAGTAATTGTACTCCACTGAGTCAAATGCAGTTCACCAGTCACATGTGGCAGTCCACCAAGGTTTCCATAACCTTCCTTGATTTACTGCTGGAATGAAATTGCAAAAAGGGATGGGTGGGTTATTGAGCAGGAAAAGATCTGTAAAGCAAGTTTGCTTCAGTCTTGGAGAAAGGGGAGTCTAGTGGATACTAGAGTGTCTTTTACTGTGCTCAGACATTCTCTGCGCCCCCTAGTGGCTGCAGCCAGAACTGCATTAAAATAGATAGTGACCCTGGAGTCACTACCTACATATCTGTTAGTCGTTTGTACTTCAACAAAATAAACTGGGCTGTAAGAAATTCTTAGTGTCCCTAAGCAACCAGAGAAGTTCTTATTTGCAGCCTGCATCACAGTGATATAAGCACTGGGAGGCAGGAGGGAGGCAAGGCAAGGCGAATAAACATCTATCACATTTCCGAAAGATCTGTTGCCGCTCCAGCTATTAGAGGAAGAGAAGTCCCCCATCTAGGGACTTCACTGATGAGGCTCTAAGAAATCCCTGCCTTAATCAGTGTGTAAAAGAAATGTAATTCTTGGAGTAGACTGAACATCCATTTGCATTCCAAATACCTTTCCTCTGGGTTTCTTCTCCGATTCAAAAAAGATCAGACATCACAGAAACAGCAGAAGAGAGGCTGAAAGGTGATTTACGCCTGGGATACCGAAAGGGCTGTTAGTTTGAAGCCTTGCTATTACAAGAATTGTTGGGTTTGAATCTCTCCCAGATGAGCCTGGACTGCAGGGTCCAGCTGGCAAGGAAGGCAGAACCATCCCGACATGAACAGCGCAATCATAAACAGGTTTACACCGTTCTCAGCCCATCGCAGAAAATGAGCTTAGAAGTCTGATTTGGATTGTGCTGTGTATCACGGCTGGCTCAAGAGTTTATGCTGACCTCAGTTGCTCAGTTGGGGCCTTATCTGGGTATGGGGATGCCAGCATACAGGTGGGAACTGGGGATCCCCTGGAATTTCAGCTCATCTCAAGTACAGAGAGAAGTTTCCCCAGAGAAAACGGAAGCTCTGGGAGGGTGGGCTCTCTGGCATTGTACCCCACAGAGGTCCTTGTCCTTCCCAGGATTCATCCACAAATTCCCAGGAGCTTGCCAACCTGCATCTGGCAACCATCTTCCCCCCTCCTGCCGGTGGCTAAGGAGGACCTGGCAACCCTTCAAGAGTCAATGGATCACCTCCAAGTGTTCTGAGACCTGACCGCGGCGCTTCTAGTGTGGCAAGGGCCCCTTGAAATGCGCTGCCCTAGACGGCTGCCTAGACATCCTCCTGCCTCACTGCATGAATGTCCTCGTGTCTCTGGTCCATAATTTGGGCCTGTCCTGCGTTAAGCACAGCAAAGTGACCTGCAGCTTTTGGGGGGGGCGGGACTGTTCAAGGACAGCCATCTGTCCTTCATTCTATTGCGATATTTTCATCACCGTGTCACACGTGCCTCTTGAATTGTCTGTCAGGTACCACAAACCCCTGGGGCAGGTTGCACCTGGGTTTATTTATTGTCTGCAAAGAGAAAGGGTTCTTACCTAAAAAAACGATTCTACCGTTAGGAATATCCTTCTTCTTGGAGTGGTGAGAAGTTCAAGGGCTTGCATTTATCTGGGCTGGTTCCCTTGGAAGGAAAAACAACTAGAGCCTTGCAGCGCCTCTGTAGCATTTTGTTTGGTTTGCAAAGACAGGTAGAGGCAAATCTGGGGGAACAGATATGAGGGAGGGAGGGAGTTCCTGAACTCCCCAGGTGCTTGTTCCACTGCCCCCAACAGTGGCTGTCTCATTTCTCTGCCAGGTTTCAAACCTAACACAAAGCCTGTCACTTCCTCTGCTTTCTCTTTAGCCTGCCAGTGGGCTTCCTGCCAGATTTGGGATCTGAACCCCTGGTCTCCCAGCTGCTAGGCTAATGCTCTAACCACTGTGCCACATGGACTCTTGGTTCAGTGCTCTCCCACTCATGGCCCAAGATGGCCGGCAAAGATGCCATCTTTGGCTGAAAGGGCCATCATTCTTGGCTTATCCGCAGTCCTGAGTACCCACTGTACAGCGGGGGGATGGTCTCAGTGCAGGATCCCCCTCAGTGCAGGCTCCGCAGTTCAGCGCCTGTTGAAAGGGGCGGGTGGGAGGAAAGGCAGGGGAGGAGTTGCTGCAAAATGGACTGAGAAGGACCGCCAGGCTGACTCATTGGGTCCCAGAGCTCCAGAGGCGAGAGAAGGCCTGATTGTGCAGTGGCAAGCCGGCTGGCGCCGTGGCACATTCGGCATGGGCAGCCAGAGGAATCACTACAGCCTCCGCAGTGTTTTTCCAGGGAGGGGAGAGAGAGAGAGAGGAGCTTGGTCAAGCTAGCTCTGGACAAGCAGGGTCTCTGTAACCTTCATCCACGGCTAACAAGATGCCTTTTCTTCCCTCTCCCCTCCTCCAGCCTCCACCTACAAACGCAGACTACACAAGAGAAGCCCGCGGTCTCGGTCAAGGACCAATCGAGGAATGGCACACAGAGCCGCCCATTAAAGAAGGGAGAGCAAGAGATAAGAGAGATTTTATGGAACAGTTATATTAACAGAGCCAGTTTCTTCTCACTGCTTTTGTTGTTGTTGTTATATAAGGAGAAATTATATTAAAGAAAAAAAAATCCACCTTGTGTATATGTAAAAAAAAAAGAGAGAGAGAAAAAAAGAAACCTTTTCAAAGCAGCCAAGCAAAAGTGATTATGATTCCAGCATTTTTATTATTATTTTTAGCTAACCACCTGGATCTTCGTGCCTTTGGGGCGGGAAGGGGGGGGGGACACAAGAGGGTAAGTTAAATAATAAAGATTATTAGGGGCGTTAAGGGTCCTGATGTTAGCCACAGGCAATGTGATTATTTAATCTGCAGGGTGGACAAGACTTAGTTATTTTTGTAAGCAATTTTGGTTCCTTCTTTCCAGCACAGAATAGATCTTGGGGTTCAGGGTCGATCCTGCGGTTCAGAGGGGCGGCTGCCAGATGTTGCAGAACCAGAGATAAATCAAGGGGGGGGAGGGAGAATTCATACCTCTTCAAGAGGTGTGTGGGGGGGACAGCCGTTGCTCATTTGGATAAATTAATTCCTTTAAATAAATGCAAATGTAAAACAGTGCGTGGAGGCTGACATTAACAAGAACACCAGACCAGGTGGGGAAAAAATAGCAAGGGGGGGCAATCAGATGAGGATAGGAGTGGGCAGGGCTCATTTCATAGCAGGAGCTCCTTTGCATATTAGGCCACACACCCTTAATGTAGCCAATCCTCCACGAGCTTACAGAGCTCTTCTTACAGGGGCTACTGTAAACTCCTGGAGGATTGGCTACATCAGGGGGTGTGTGGCCTAATATGCAAAGGAGCTCCTGCTACGGAATGAGCCCTGGAAGTGGAGCTAAAGGCTGGGGGACTCAGAGTCTCTTGCTTTTAACTCTTCCCCTTTCCTTGGCAATTTCCAGCTACTCAGGGCTGGTTCTGGCATCACTCCCCACTCCCCCCCCCCCCGGTTTATTTCTGTCTTTACGTTGCATGAAGGAAATGGGAGGAAAAATGGCTGGAGGCAGAAGGCAGGAGAGCAAGATTCAGGTCTGACACAGGCCTCGGAAATGTTCTTAAGAATGACCCCCATGGGACCAGGCCCTCAAAAATACAAACCTTTTTACCAAGGGGCCACATGGCCATCAAGCAGATGTAGTCGTCCTGTGATGTGTCTGTCTGTAAAGTCCTGCCAAGTGGCAAGGAGAGGTTCCCTGTTCCCATGGGCCCGTTGGGGCCGGAGCGAGGCGGAGCAAAGCTCCGCCAGCTCAGGACTAGTCAGTAGGGCAGCCACGGGCTGAATCAGATTCTCTAATCTGATTCAGCTCGCCGCCGAATTGCTGCCGAAATTCGGCGGCAACTTTAAAAGCCACTGGAGGGGAGGGGGTTTGAGGGAGAGGCTCCACACTTGCAGGGTAGCTGCTGGGGCCTCTCCCCGAAATGCCCACCAAGTTTCAAGAAGATTGGACCAGGGGGTCCAATTCTACGGGACCCCAAACAGGTTGCCCCCATTCCCTCCATTGTTCTCTATGGTAGGAAAAAAGTTAACATTTTTCCCCTCCATAGAGAACAATGGAGGGGATGGGACAATCTGTTTGGGGGCACACAGAATTGGACCCCATGGTCCAATCTTTTTGAAACTTGGTGGGTATTTTGAGGAGAGGCCCTAGCAGCTACCCTGCAAGTTTGGAGCCTCTCCCTCAAACCCCCTTTCCTCCAGCCCCTCATATACCCTATGAGTTTTTGCCATTGATTTCAATGGCCCATAGGATATAATGGGGCTGAAACTGACATTCCCTTTCTGACACACTTCTGGTGATGTCAGGGGACGTGGCATATGCTAATGAGGTATGCTAATGAGTTATGCTAATGAGCTCCTGCACCTCTTTTTCTACAAAAGGACCCCTGCCTGTTCCCATGAACAGACATGTACTTTATGCTAAATTACCAACACTTCAGTCCTAAGCAGAGTTATATCCTTCGAAGTCCACTGGAATCAATGGGCTTAGACCAGGACAACTGTGCTTAGGATTGCACTGTAAGTCACTTGCTGCCTCCAAACCATGGCGAGCCAGTTGCCCTGGATCACAAGCAGGACACAGCAGATGAGTTAAGAACATAAGAACATAAGAGAAGCCAATGTTGGATCAGGCCAATGGCCCATCCAGTCCAACACTCTGTCACACAGTAGCCAAAAACACCAGGTGCCCTCAGGAGGTCCACCAGTGGGGCCAGGACCCTGTTTGTTCTGTTTGTTTCTTGCACACAGCAGATACAGGTATGTTGCTTTCTAGCATGGAGGGTTCGTTAAAGTCCTTGTGGCTAGTAGCCATTGATAGCCACAAATATGGCTGCGATCATATGCACAATTAGCCCCAACACAGGCGCGAATGCCGGTGGATTTAAAGTGCGCAATCAGACACGAACATCTGGGAAGCATCCCACAGCTGGCAGCAACCCGTGTTGCTCCGCCGCAGAAGCGGAATAAACAGGCACCGGGGAAAATCTGGTAGTAAACGAATTGCTACGGGCCACGGACAGACTTTTCCCCACCTGATCTCTCCAGCACGCTCTCATGGCATCAGGATAGTCTGATCAAGCCATCCTGATTCTGTGCCATTCTTTTCCCCCCTTTGCAGAATGCGCATCATCGCATACTCCATAGGGAGCCCTCAGTGCCGAGGTGCGAATCATCAATCCCTTGTTTAAGCACATCAGGAACAAACGGCCAAAAAAAACCCGACTCACCCGCGGTTGCGTGTGATCACACAGTGGCGGGCTGCACCCGCAGCTTCAAAAGACTGTGTGATCGTGCAACTGAGGGGTCAAATTCCGTCGGAGGAAATAGCCTCTCTCCCCCCCCCCTTATCTCGTGCATGTGACCGCAACCATATGTCTAATCCTTTTTTAAAAACCACCTAACTTTGTGGCTAAACTCAATTCCGTAAGTTATTTGCTTATTGCAAAAAAAAGCCAGGGCTATTCTTGGGCAGGAATGCACAGGAACGGAGTTCCGGCTGGCTTCTGAGTTGGCCACGCCTACAGCCTCCCCCCCCCCGGGTTCCCCAGGCTCCTCACAAGCCGTAGGGTGCCTGGAGAAGCCAAGCTGATCCGGGGGGGAAGGCAGTTTAAACCTCACAGCTGCAGGGCGCCTGTGGAAGCCAATCCAGAAACTGCCTTCCTTCCCTCAGGTTCCCCATGTGCCCTGCAAGCCGTGGGGCTCCTGGGGAAGCCGATCCTGGGAGGGAGCTGCGCTGTCAGGGGTGTGACCTGATATGCTAATGAGTTCCTCCTGTTGGGTGTGGCCTGTTACGCTAATGAGTTCCTGCTGGGCTTTTTCCTGAAAAAAAAAGCCCTGAAAAAAGCTATGTCATCCTCTGCATCATACCCTACCTCCCAAGAGCATAGGGTTGCATACATGATGTTATTCCTTATTATCCACCTCACAACCCTGTGGGATAGGCCAGGCTTTCTTCTGAGCCTTTCAGTGAGAAATTCAAGGAGTTTTACTCTTGGTCCATTGGGCTCATTTCACTTGTGAGACTTGCCTCTTCAGCCATTTTCTCCCCACTTCCCTGCAAAATGTGTGTCTGCGGGGGGGTTTAAACCTGCCTTTCCCTTCTCCATGGTCATTTCTTATCCCCGCACACGTGGCGAAGCAGCTCCCATCCTGAGACGGTGCTCGCTCTCAAAGGGAACCCCGTGCAGAGCACCCTGCGTTCCCTGCATCTATTTATATATATATTTTTGAAACATAA
Organism: Lepidodactylus listeri; assembly: GCA_029233225.1. Lineage (NCBI taxonomy): Eukaryota > Metazoa > Chordata > Lepidosauria > Squamata > Gekkonidae > Lepidodactylus > Lepidodactylus listeri. The sequence continues at coordinate 16,720,125 of JARCFY010000021.1, forward strand.
TAATTATAACAAAAAAAGAGGGGGGGGGAATAGTCATTTAAAATAATTTAAACAGACTTGCCAACGTCTCCGGGATGCTGGTAGGAGTCCGGCTTTTTGCACGTGTTCTGTTCCGAGCGGGACAAGGGAAACTGTCAAGAGGGCGGGAGGCAGAAGGAAGCCGGGAAGCGCTTCTCTGATTTCTCTGTTAAAAGCAAAAAAACAGAGAGAAACCTTCTTCTTTCCTGCCTTTTTTTTTTGTAACTCTTGTGCATTAAATGCAAGACTGAAAACAAGAACAGCCATGTCTGCTGCTGTTGTGAACCCTGTCGAATAAAACATTGTATTTTATCCATGCCGGGGGTACTGGTTGCACACTGTGTGTGAAAGAGGAAGTGTGTGAGTTCGCGCGCGTGATGAATATCACCGTTAAGTGTGCATACCTGTGGGTCTGAGGGTAGGCTTGGTGCTCCGTAATGGAAGAATGACCTACATCCACCCTGATGCTCAGGGATACAAAGGATGTTGTTGGGGGGGGGGTGTCACAGAAGGAGACAAGGAAAAGAGGACACTGCGTAAAGAGGGCATGGAGAAGATCCCTCTCCCTGGCCATGTACAGAAGGGGCTTGCCTGTCCAACTTACTGATAACGACTACCGTATTTTTCGCTCCATCAGACGCACCTGATCATAAGGCGCACCTTGTTTTTAGAGGAGGAAAAGAGGAAAAAATGAAACAGAAAGAAAGAAAGAGAGAGAGAGAGAGAGATAAAGGAAGGAAGGAAGGAGGAGAGAGAGAGAGAAAGAGAAAGGAAGAAAGAAAGGTGGGGACAGAGAGAGAGACAGAAAGACAGACAGACAGACAGACAGGAAAAAGGAAAGGAAGGAAGGAAGGAAGATAGAGAAAGGAAAGAAGAGAGACGTCGGCATGCCATGCAAAGCCAGGCCTTTCTGTGCAAAGCAGCCACGGAGCTTAATCTGTGGGCGGGGCTTTCTGCTGCTGGCTGTCTTAAAGGGGAAAAGCACTTAAAGGGAAAGAGTACTTAGCCTGGTGGGGTTTTTCCTGCCGTTTCCCTTTTAAGTCTTAACAGCTCAGGCCCAGCAGGGAGGGGCGGGGAAGGCTGGGATGCCAGCCTGAATGGCGTTCCCCTGCGTTCCTGCTGAAGAAAGAGCCCTGTTACAGGTAAGAAAAGCTCCATATTCGCTCCATAAGATGCACACACTTCCCCCCCACTTTTTTGGGGAGGAAAAGTGCATCTTATGGAGCGAAAGATACGGTAATTGAATTACGTATTGAACTCAAACTTCTCTCACACGGCTTTGCTCCTTGTGAAGCAGCCTTGGTCCCTGGTCTATCTAGCTTAGCATCATCTGCTGTGACTGACTGGAGGCCGAGAAGCATCTTTCCCACCACCAGAGATTTTTAATGAAAAGATGCCAAGGACTAGGGTTGCCAAGTCTCTCAAGCTTACCAGCGGGGGGGGAGTCCTCTGCCACCTGGGAGCTTCATTGGTGCGCGCGCAAAGCGCACGCACCGGCTGACGTCACCAGAAGTGACGTCAGCATATTGGGGGCGTTGCCAGGGCAACGCTCTGGCAATCGCCCCAAAACTCTATGGTATCATAGAGTTTTGGGGCGATTGCCAGAACGTCGCCCTGGCAACGCCCCCAACATGCTGACGTCACTTCCGGGTGACATCATTACGTGAGGGAGTCGTCCAGGCTGGACGACTTCGGGGGCGGGGTTTCCCCTGCCGGCCGAATGCTGGCCGGTGGATCGGGAACCCCTGTAGCGGGGGATCCCCTGCCCCCTGGGCTGACTTGGCAGCCCTACCAAGGACTGAACCTGGGACCTTCTGCATGTCAAGCAGGAGCTCTGTCCCTGAGCCACGGCCCCTTTTCGAGTTGTTAGATGCAGCCCCATCTTGACACCATTCCTGCTAACAGTAGCAAAGTACTAACATCTTAAATTAGTGATCCCCTAAGGGTGCCATGGTGCCTACCCGTGCCTTTCTCAGAGGAGAACCAGTCCTGGCTTTCCACCGCCTCACTGGAGCAGGAGGTGCTTCAGAACACACCCCAGGAGACACCACCTTTGGGTTTGCAGGCCGCACCAGTTTGGAAATACTACCCCCCACCCCCAAGAAGGAATTTGGTCCACTTGTTCCCTGGCAGGAGAACTGCTTGGAAATCCTGCTTCAAGTTTCCACCAGCCCAGAACCATCTGCAGTCCCTGCATTTCCCCCATTAGCAAGCAACCTCTGCAGACTTTCATTTCAATGCATCAAGGACAAGCATTTAATTTAGTACTGAAGTTCTTTTTATGTTATGCGGAGGTAAGCATAACCCACAGGTTGCTCTTTGGCACCCCAGTGAATGCAGCTCATCCAAGGCGTCTCTCTCTCTCTCTCTCTCTCTCTCAGCCCTGTCAATCTCTGCCCTTTCCTCCTGTTACCTCCTTGATACATCTTGCGTTTCAGCACTTCTTCCCCTTCTGCTTCTAGCAGTTCAGAGCGAACCTCAGGACTATTTCCATTCCTAAAGCTTCCCGGGGAAAAAGAACTCCCAACTCCAATAGCTTCCGAACGCCGTTAAGAAATGTGAAGAAGAAGAAGAAGAAGAAGAAGAAGAAGAGATTGGATTTATACCCCACCCTCCACTCCCCAAGGGAGTCTCAGAGCGCCTTACAAACTCCTTTTCCCTTCCCCTCCCCACAACAGACACCCTGGGAGATAGGTGGGGCTGAGAGAGCTCTGAGACAACTGTCCTTGAGGGAACAGCTGGTACAGAGCTATGGCTTGCCCAAGGTCATCCAGCCAGGTGCAAGTGGAGGAGTGGGGAATCAAACCCGGTTCTCCCAGATTAGAGTCCGCGCACTGAACCACTACACCAAACTGGCTCTCTACACCAAACTGGCTCTCTGAAGGATTGGTTGTAACAGATCCTTCAGTTGAGAGGAGAGGAACAGATTAAAATGAGAGGATAATCAAATAGGATTTGGAAGTTTTATTTTGACGACATCTAAGGAGACTCACACCCATTGACGGCAAAACCAAGATCCAGACGTCAAAGTCCACAAGGGAGCCCACGAACATACAAGTATGAAAACTGAAGAGTAGAATAGCAGTTTACAAAGCTGCCTCCAAAAAGGCATACGTTAATTCTGCGTACAATGAAGACAGCGTGCGCAGAACACAGTACTGTGCACATATCTGAGAATCTTGACTTGCGTTTCTTAAAAGAGGAGGGAAGCGCATTTCTTCTTAATGCTGGGAACATTCAAACAGGCAGTCCCTGACCGGCCGTCTGAAGTGGCACAGTAGAGCAAGAACCTGCTCATGAGATCCCCTAACAGATTCAGCAAAGCAATCTGGCAGGATGCTGGAATTTCGTTCCACACTGTGAAAGGAAAGAGCACCGTAGAACAGAAGACTCGAACTCAAGGCCCAAGCCCATTGCCACTGATCGTGAGTTTCCAGTTCTCAGATGAAAAATCCTACTGATATCGTAATTTACCCACAGATGTGGCAAATCCTAAATTATCCAACAGGGAGTGTAGACAAGGCATACTATTGTGTTAGTAGTCACAATGGGTTTTCCACCAAATGGTACAGACCTTCCAAGCAGCACACTGAATGCCAAATCGGTGAAGGAACCACTCCCTTAAATCTTCCCATTGGGCTGGATGTCTGAACTGCTTAGCCAAACAGAATAGGCATGTTTAGAGTGAGGTATAGATGCATTCATCCTTTGCTTTACTCATAGACAAAAAGGAAACAACTTTCAAACTTCTCTAGGGATCAGGAGAAGAGGGGAGTTGGTGACGTTACAAGCGCTAGCCCACAGGCATGCAGATTTCATGCAACCAGGAGAATCAGCTTTTCCACAGTTCATGTCGAAAACTGGCAGGAACAGTTGTGTCAGAGGACTGGAACCATGGGTTTTGTGGGCAGCAGCACTGTGAACCCACAGCCTCCACCGGCCTTCAGATGTTACATCTGTCTTCACCCCTGAGGTTCTCAAGAAACAGCCAGGGGGCAAGTAACGCTTATTCCTGATTATTTAAAATCAGCTGCGACTGCAAATCACTCGCTGCTGCAGCGCATCCTGTCCCTTCAAGGTGCCCGACCCATTTCTACAGCCATAAAGTTGGATCTGATAGGATCAAGAGCTCATGGGTTGAGAGGACCCGAAGGGGAAATCTGGAAGTGAAACCAAGAATCTTCTGCCAAGGCCCATCCGTTACAAGTGACCTGAATATCCAGCTTAGCCTTGGCTTGTGAGAGCTTGGAAGTTAAGCAGGGTTGGCCATGGTTAGTTCTTGGATGGGAGACCACCAAGGAAGGCAAGGGTTGCTACATGGAGGAAGGCAAAGACAAACCACCTCAGCTTGTCTCCTGCCCAGAATTCCCAGCAGAGTCAGCTATGAGTGGATGATGGCATGTCCTTCTTGTTCACCTACAACAGGCTCTATCTAGCCATACCTACATTTCCTTTTTGAAAAAGAAAACAAAGCAGCTTGATCCTTCGGGAAGCGGACCAAAAACTTTACCTCAGGTTCCTCCCCTACCACAGAATCCCATGATCAACAGAGCTGGATCAGCTCCAAGACAGCCACAATGCCCTTTCATTACAAAAATGCAAAACAAACAAAGGAAAAAAGGGGAAAAAAGACACCATTTTTTTAAAAAACAAAACAAAACACAATCTTAAAATGCCCCTCCCCCCCGAGACTGGCCCTTTAAATAAGTAATTCTAGAAGGCACCAGAAGGCCCAAGTCCACTCTCTGAAGAAGCTCGTCTCCCCCATTCTGCTCTTCCTTTAGTTCATCTTGTAACAGTAGGCCCCAAATTTCCCATGTTTTGGAAAGCCAAAGCTTCTGATTCCTGGTTCCGGCGGACCGCACTTGGGGCGGGGAGAGACGATGGGGTACCGCACACTTCCGTCAGCCAGCCAGCCAGCGTCGCAACGGTCCAGCTTGTGGAACTGCCAGGCCGAATAGAGATGGCCCACCTTCGCTATCTCAGCCTTGTCATCCTGGCAGGCTTGCTTGGCCTCTTCCAGGGTGAACTTCTGGGCCCGAGGCAGGTAGTAAACTTCCCCTGTTGGGGGAAGGAGAGAACATATTATAGCTAATAGAACTTGCTCCCCTCTGAATTTTGAGATTCCCCTTCCAATAGGGCTGATAGCTTCATATCTAACATCTCTGCAGGTACCCCAGCAACGCAGAGCGTTTACCCTGGCCAGATGCAATGCTATGCCATCAGCCATCTTATATGGCAGATTCAACAAGGTCTCGCATTTGGCCAGTTATTGCCCATGCAGAAAGAGCTGTGTGGAATCAATTACTCATGTTCTCTTGCACTGTAACCTGTATGCAGATCTAAGGAGCACACATTTACATTCTCTGTTAACTAGTATGGGTGCTTGTTCTGATGCACTCAAGGTGCATAGACTTCTAAGAGATTCCAGTCCGGACACCACGGAGAAGGTGGCCAAGTTTCTTTGTCTGGTCTTAAAGTTGCGCCAAAGGTTCTTTTAGAATTTTTATATATGAGTTTATAACGGGTTTTAACGTGCAGAAATTGTTTTTCTAATTTATGCCAATAAAGGCTGATTTGACTTGACTTGAGAGAACATATTACTGGAAAGCAAAGGACATGTCCCGTCAGTCACAAACACAGGGAAGTGGCAAATCAAGTGTGGTGTAGTCGTTAAGAGTGCTGGACTAGAGATCTAGAGGACTGAAGGTGTGAATCCCCGCTCTGCCCTGGAAGTTCACCAGGGGCCTGTGAGCCGGTCCCATGATCTCAGCTTAACCTATCTCATATAGTTGTGAAGATCTAATGGAGGAGAGGAGGATGGATGGAAGCTGATTTGGGTCCCAGCTAGGGAGGAACACACATGCTTAAGTGCCATCGAGTCGCAGCTGAATTAGGTGACCCCAGCAAGGGGCTCTCAAGGGAAGTGAGAAGCTGAGGTGGTCGGCCACGGCCTTCCTATGCAGAGTCTTCCTTGGGGGTCTCCTGTCCACGTACTGACCCTGGGCAGCTTCCGAGATCTGACGAGATAAGAATATGCTATGCCACCTTCCTTCCCACTGGGGAGAAAGGCATGATGAAATAAGTGACATAAATAAATCAGGGCCGTAGCAAAGCTTCCTAGCTCCATGGCACCGCCATAATCTCAAGTGGGCTTCAAAGAAACCAGCAGTTTAATAGGAGTAGGTATCTATATCTCAGTTGCCAAGCCCACGTTTCTCTGTCTCTCTTTTAATATAGCCATTTAAAGAGGCAGACATCTGAACATGCGAAGCTTCCTCACAGTTAGAGCAGTTCCTCAGTGGAACAGGCTTCCTCGGGAGGTGGTGGGCTCTCCTCCTTTGGAGGTTTTCAAACTTAGGCTAGATGGCCATCTGACAGCAATGCGGATTCTGTGAACTTGAGCAGGTCATGAGAGGGAGGGCAGGAAGGGCTGCCTCAGTGCTTAGGAAAGAGCACCATAGAACGGAAGACTCGAACTCAAGGCCCAAGCCCTTCGTGGCCCTTTCTTACATGCCCAGGGAAATGCTGATCGCCACTTTGGGGTCAGGAAGCCATTCTTCTCCAAACCAGTATGGCCAGAGAGATCCTGGAGTTTTTTTTTTTTTTATCATCTTCTGGGCGGGGAACAGGGGTCACTGCGGGTGTGGAGGGGGAGGTATTTGTGAATTCCCTGCATTGAGCAGGGGGTTGGACTAGACGACCCTGGAGGTCCCTTCCAACTCTATGATTCTATAATCCATCTAGCTCAGTTTTGTTGACTCTGACCAGCAGCCTCTATCTAGAGTCTCAGGAGCCAACCCAGCTCTTCTACCTGGAAGTCTGTTAGCTAGAGATGCCAGGGAGTGTACCTGGGACCTCCTGTGGGCAAAGCAGGTGCTCTGCTACTGAGGCACAACCCTTTGGGGAAAGACCATGCTCACTGGGGAACACAGAATGCCTGTACAGAGCAGCAGCCAAAGGCCACCTTCCTCTCATCTGAATGTCTCTGTCAAAGTTTGTTGCTAATCAGGGCACTGAGACTCACCTTTCAGATAAGAGGAGAAACAGAAAACGTCAAAACGATGCAAGTTCTTGTGGCGCTCTCCGTAGCTCCGGATCCCAGGGGCCATAGCCCTTCCACCACAGGGCGCCCGGGACACAGTGATGGGGTACTGGACCGTGCCATCCGCCAGCCACCCCGCGTTACACCAGTCCAGGCCCTCCTCCCACGACTTGAAGAGCTGTTCAAAGGATGCGATCACGGCATCCTGCTCTTCACAGGTCTTCTCGGCCTCATGGAAATTGAGCATGTAGCGGCCATGGTGAGGCTGGTAAGGGAAAACAACCCCTGCAGGATGGAAAGGGGGTAATCGGTCACAGCAAGGCAGGGCCCGGAAGGTGCATGGTTTGCTTTGCAGAGGGCATGCATCCTCTCTCACTCAAATGATCGATAAGGCTCAAGGGCAGCAGTTTGTTGGTGTGGCTACTCTTGGGCGAGAAATTATTTAATCAACTTAATTTATTTTGTCCACCCCCTTTCTCCCCAACGTGGACCGATGCAGCTTACATAATTCTCCCACTTTATCCTCTCAACCCCCCTGTGAGGTGGGCTAGACGGAGACTGATCTCCCACAAGCAGCTGTGCCGCGGTCGCTCCTCCATTTGCCCCGGTTGCATTGGTCAATTTCACACTATCCGCCGTGCGACCACATTTTGACCCGCAGCTCCCCCTGATTTCCCTCACGTCTTCTCAATCTCAAAAACACAAGGATCGAGAAGACGCGGGGGAAATCGGGGAAGATGCAGGTCAAAATGCAGCCACGGGGCGAGTAGTATGAAACGGACCAATGCAACCGGAGCAAATGGAAGAGCGACGGCGGCACAGCTGCTTGTGGGAAATCAGTCTGAGAGCATGCGACCGGCCCAAGGTCACCCAGTAAGCTTTCGTGGGAGAGTAGGGATTCAAACCCGGGTCTCCCAGATCCCAACCCAACAATCTAGTCCAACACCACACCACCCTGGCTCTCACCAGGCTCAGCAGCCTCCCCAAAGACCGGAGGGCAACATGAGTTGACCTGATTTTATCCTTAGAATGATCCTGTGAGGCAGGTTAAGCCGACAGCGAATCGACACGTAAAGTCCCACCACGGGATCTCCAGACACATTGTGTGGGTCTAAAAAGCAGCCAACATGGATCGGGCCCATGCCACTGGGAGGGGGGATTAAATCTACACCACCAACACACACACACACACACACACACAAACATCATTTCCTTCACTGAAATGGCTCACCTTAACTTCTTTGTGTGCCTGTCTTTCTTTCCTACTAGAAGGTGGATTATTTCTTGGGGGAATACAAAGCAAAAAGGGAAAGATTTATTCTTCCTTCTCCACATGAGGAAGATGGTGGTGGTATGGTTGCTCTTTAGGACCAAACTACACAGGGGGAGAACCAATCACGAAATTGTAAAACAGTATGCGTTTTGGCCCTGAGTGATTGGCCCACAGGCGCTGAGCAAGGATTTGAATCCAGGTCTCCCAGTCCTAGCCTGACTCTCTCCACCACCTCATGCAGGAATCACTGAGGAATCTGGAATCCAAACTGCCGAGTCTCTTATTTCTCTCCGTGTTTCTCTCTATACACTTCAGCAGGGGTCATTTCGTAGAAAAAGAGGTGCAGGAGCTCATTACCATAACTCATTTGCATAACTCACTTGCATATGCCACACCCCCTAACATACCGGAAGTGTGTCAGAAGGCAACACCCACCCCTCAGGCTCCACTCCACAGGTGAGTGAGACTGACCTGCTCTTCCTCCATTCCCTTCCCCATCCAATACTTTGTGCAATAAAAAGAAGCGTCAAGAACACACCCTCATTCTCTTCCTGCTCCCTTGAAACCACCAGGTTTCAGGTAGACTTGAGATACCCAGGACATGTGCACCACCCATCCCTTGCCCTTCCCCTCCTCACAACAAGACACCCTGTGAGGTAGGTGGGGCTGAGAGAGGTCTTTTGAGAACTGCTCATGAGAGAACAGCTCTGAGAAAAATTGTGACTGACCCAAGGTCACACCAGCAGCTGCATGTGGAGGAGTGGGGAATCAAACCCGGTTCTCCCAGATTAGAGTCCAACTCCTGACCACTACACCAAACTGATAAGGTGGAAGCTGCTGAAGGGTTGGTGAAATTTCTCCAGTACTTATGTGCCATGTGCCCAGATAAAAAACAGTATACTTAGAAAATTTATATGCCACCTTGAGCAAGTCTCTGGAAAAGCAGCACACAGTAATAAAAAGAACAATGGTAAAATTATCAATATTAAAACAAAACATTAAAAACAATAAAGACCCTAGCAGGGCTTTCCCTGGGGCGCTGGGCCTCTGCACTGTTCGGGGAAGCTGAGGAGGGGGTGGGGCTTGGTCATGTGCCCGCCCCCTGGGCTCCTCACTCCCGGAGCTGCGCTCCTGTGCGCTCCCACTCCAACGGACCCCTGCACTTCAGAGAAACACATGCAGCCACTTCACACATGACGATGTGCGGAAGTTACAGACTCGTTCAACCACGGCAAACCTCAGGATCAAGAAAAACCACCACCAGCCATTTAGGCGCTTAGGAGCCTTTGACAGGCAGTTAAATCCAGAAACCTCCATATCCTTCCCTGCTCAGTACTGTCTATTCCTACTTGTCCAAGGCAGAGAAAAGTCCTGATACCAAAGGTCCTTTCACTGGCGCTGCCAGGGAGTGAGCCTCGAAGGAAAAGATTTGCCGCTGCACAATCTGGAGCCATTCAGAACAATCACATGCCAGATTCTCCATACCAGACATATACAGAATGTGGCTTAGTCGTCTGTTTCAGACAGAAGGAATGGCTGCGAACAGAAATAATGGTGTAGGTTGGTGGTGACACCTGCCGGCCAGAAAGAAGAAGAGTCTTGGTTCAGACATAAAATGAAACTGTGGCTTAAACACTGCTATTTTTAAAAACAAGGACCAAGCTTGCAGATGATCACTCAAACCCTGGTTTGGGTCAACAGATGCCACTTTCAGTGCCTCCGCTTGTAGCTGGAGACGGAGAGCGTGGTGCTAAGGAGCAAGCCAGGATGTATGCATTCACACATGCCCATAGTTAAGACGAAGCAGTTAAACCATGGTTCAAGATCTTTATTTGATGATCAGGGGCTGCCGTGGCTCAAGTGGCTAAGACGTTGAACTGCAAACCAGACGTTCGGTGGTTCGAGACCCGAGTGCTGCATGACGGACTGAGCTCCCGTCTCTGGGCCCAGCTCCTGCCAACCTAGCAGTTCGAAAGCAAGAAATTGCAAGTAGATAAATAGGTACCCCTTCGGTGGGAAGGTAACAGCGTTCTGTGCGCCTCCGCGTCTAGTCATGCCGGCCGCATGACCACGGAGAAGTCTTCGGACAGCGCTGGCTCTTCAGCTTGGAAACGGAGATGAGCACCGCATCCCTAGAGTCGTATTCGACTGGCTTTCGAGCGAGGGAAACCTTTACCTTTACATTTACCTTAACTAATCTCTAGTTTGATTAAACCACAGCTTCAGGAGATGTCTGAGCACACTAAACTTGTGTGAATGCGTGAAACCACTTTATATTGAGTCAAAGCACTGGTTTCTCAGGGTCAGTCCTGTCTACTCTGACCAGCAGGGTATCTCCAGAGTCTCTTTGCTCTTCCCTTTCCCCCACAAGAAAACGCAAGACAGACTAGGAGTATGAGAGAAGGTGGCATTTCCTCATATGGCTCCCCTTCTTGCTGGCATCGGAGAAGGGGTTATAATGATAGTCAGAAATCACTGGCACCACTCAGTCTACTAGAATGGAAAGCGCTGTCTGCGTTTCACACCAGAAACAATCAGAGGCCTCTCGGCCATGAACAGTAGCAAAATTACAAAATGGTGGGGAGCAAAGACGCTTATAAACTACTTCTGTATTACCATACAATATAATACGCAGGACAAAATTTCGCTTGCAACTTGAAATCACCAAGTAAATGCCAACTAACAATTTGTAACTAACTGTTTATTTTCTCATAGGTTCTGAGAGCAAAAAGCTTCACCATCAAGGAAGGGAACTTCAGTATAAACAAGTAAATACTAACTAAACAATTTATGTCTAACTATCAATTATGTCCAGGGGTCATTTGGGGCCGGAGCGAGGCGGAGCACTGCTCCACCAGCTCAGGAGTGGGCACTAGGGCAGCCACAGGCCGAATCAGATTCTCTGATCTGATTCGGCCTGCCGCCGAATTGCCGCCGAAATTCGGCAGCGGCTTTAAAAGCTGCTGGAAGGGAGGGAGTTTGAGAGAGAGGCTCCAAAATTGCAGGCTCCAAAATTGTAGCTTCTGGGGCCTCTCCCTGAAATACCCACCAAGTTTCAAGAAGATTGGACCAGGGGGTCCAATTCTACGGACCTCCAAACAGGTTGCCCCCATTCCCTCCATTGTTCTCTATGGTGGGGGAAAAGTGACTTTTTCCCCCCACCACAGAGAACGAGGGAGGGGATGGGGCAACCTGTTTGGGGGCCCATAGAATTGGACCCCGTGGTCCAATCTTCTTGAAACTTGGTGGGTATTTCAGGGAGAGGCCCCAGCAGCTACCCTGCAAGACTGGAGCCTCTCCCTCAAACCCCCTCTCCTCCAGCCCCTCATATACCTTATGAGTTTTTGCCATTGACTTCAATGGCCCATAGGGTATAATAGGGCTGAAACTGACATTGGCCGGTCATGCTAATGAGTTATGCTAATAGGTATGCTAATGAGCTCCTGCACCTCTTTTTCTTTGAAATGCCCCCTGATTATGTCTAACTATCAAACTTATGTCCAACTGCTCCTGGAATTAATTAGAATTGATAGTTAGACATAAGTTGTTTAGTTAGTATTTACTTGTTTGTACGAAGTTCCCTTTCTTGATGGTGAAGCTTTTTGCTCCCAGAACCTATGAGAAAATAAATAGTTAGTTACAAATTGTTAGTTAGCATTTACTTGGTGATTTCAACTTGTAAGTGAAATTTTATTCTATGTACCATATTGTATGGCAATACAGAAATAGTTTATAAGCGTTTTGCTCTCAGCCATTTTGTAATTTTGCTACTGCATTTCACACCATTCACAGGGTGCGATCGTACGCACCCATTTGCCACGGAAGAGGGACGATTCACCACTGGATCAAAGCGGCATGATCACACCAGCACATCTGGGAAGTGTCACACAACCGTCGTCAAACCATTGCAAACCATTTTGATCCAGTGGGGAAGCGTGGTAAAAAGCTACTAGTGAAACTCCAGTATCAAACGGTTTGCTGTGGTTCACAGCCGGAGTTTCCCCATGTGATCACTCCAGCGCTGAAGTGTGGTATTGCGGATAGCGGGATCACACGCTATCCCGATGCCACACTGTTGGTTTTTTCCCCCCTTCTCCGTGTGCGCATCATCGAAAGCCCTTAGGGTGGGGAGGCGATTCAGCAATCCCCCGTTTAAGCGCCTCGGAAACCAACCACACACAAAAAAAAAAACTCGCCCGCGGTTGCGTCTGATCACGCAGCGGCAAGTTGCCCCAGCAGGTCCACAGACCTGTGTGATCACGCAACTGCAGGGCAAATTGCTCCAGAACAAAAAAGCCTCGATTCCCCTCCAGATTATTTCGCTCGTGTGGCCGCGACCATACTGTCGCATTGTAGAATTTGGCCAGTGGGTATAAAATCCCTGAGAATTTCAGCTTGCATTTTAAAAAGAGGAGGTAAGAGGATGCGTTACCAGTCCTGAAGGATGCAAGGACATATGTTGGATCCAGCTGAACTGGTAGAGCCCTGTGTTGGTACAGCAGACTGTGCCACTTCAAATGCAGGGTAGGAATGCAATTGCTGAAATCACATTTTAAAAAACCCTTGCCAGTTAAAAAAGCAACTAGAAACTCAGAAAAAGGACATCTGTCCAGTCTGCTCCTGGATGTGCTCCCTTTCTACTTGCGGGGTGTCTATGTTTTATGGAAAGCAATGTGACACAGTTCATTCTGCCACATGTACAGAACTAGCTCTACTTGAACATGAAGAATATGAGCCATGTTTAGCATTTATCTCAGACGCCAGAGATGGGGCTGAATAGATTCTCCAGCTGTTAAGGGGTGGGCTGTCTGGGTTATCTTTGGCCCTCCCCCCACCATGGATTTAACGGACTGATAGGCAGGGCTGATTTCTAAAGCCTGCACACGGAGCAGAAGAGCCCAGCTTTTCTCAGTGCAGAACCACGCAAGCCTCGGGCTCCGCTTACATCGCTTCCCCGCCCCCCGCCCCTCACCTCGCAGCTCGAGATCCACAATCCCACTCTCGTCTTCCAGCCCATCGATGACCTCGCAGCGGTACTTGCCGCCATCGTGCAAGCGCAGGTCGCGGATCACCAGGGACGCATCGCCGGGGCTGTCCCGCTGCAGGTGCGTGCGTCCACTGAAGTCGCCAAAGCTGCGGTGCTTCAGGCCAGCGGCCACCAGCACATCCCGGTCTTTGGTGCTGTCTTCCCGCAGTTTGGACCACTTGATGCGGATCTTACGGGGCTTGTCCAGTGGCGGGTCATAGTGGTACTGGCAGGAGAGCGTGACATTGGCGCCGCGGTGGGTGAAGACGGGGTCACCTGGAGTTTCTACCACCAGCTTTATGCCATTGAAATGAACTGGCGCAGGGAGAGAAGGAAGGCATTAGCATCCCCACACATGAAGCCACCTTATGCGCTGAATCAGACCACCATGCCATGTAGGTCAGCATTAGTCTGTCAGGGAGCTGAGGGTTGAAGTTCACTGGGAGATGGTCAGAGTGCCACTGACAGAAGACTTGGAATTAATCAGACAAAGCATGTCGTAGAGCTCATCTGTAGGCCTATGGGGTGCTAATGATGGCAGTAAAGGTATTTTTTTCCCATCACCACAGCATCAGCTGAGTCTTGTCCAGTGTTCCCTCTAAGCTGAGTTAGTGTGAGCTAGCTCACAGTTTTCTAGCCTCCGGCTCGCACATTTTTGTCTCGGCTCAGGGAGGATGGCTCCAGAGCAAACTGATTTATGCAGTGGCCAAATTGCTTGCTCACAACTTTAATGCCAGTAGCTCACAAAGTAACATTTTTGCTCACAAGACTCCAGAGCTTAGAGGGAGCATTGCTCCAGCCCAATCCTTTACACTAGATTGTGACTTCACAACACCCCAGTCCAACTTTGTCAGTGATGCTAATCTGCCCCCAGCTGTGTTGTTTTTGATACTTCCTTTGCTGATAAAAATCTCTCTTCCATTCCAACTTGGAGGACAAGTTGAGAGTAGATCCATACCTGAGGTGTCAGAAACCCCTGAATGTCCTTTTGTTATGGACAGATTCAGATCAATCCTGCCAATGGATGCTGATAGGGTCCTGGGGGGGTGGGAGAGCCACCACATGCTCTTGATCCATACCTGTCCGGGCATTTAAAATCATTCTGGGAAAAGATACTGGAGCCATTGCTTACAGTTCTTAATGCCTCACTGACTGAGGTGGCTCTCCGTAGAAATTTTAAAGAAAGCAGCTGTTTGTCCTTTGCTTTAAAAACCTTTATTGGCTGAGGAGGCCAATTACAAACTGGTCACATTAGTCTTATCCAACACCTGCTGCCCAAGCTCCTTCAACGGGAGATGCCGGGGATCAGTCCTCAATTATTTTAACCCTTTTCACTTAGCCCGTTTTGATAGAAGTTTCAATAAACTTAGATATAGATGTATTTTAAAAGTGCCACTTAAACTCTGCTAAACTTGCCTGTTTATTCCCCTGTTCCAGATACTTTGTTACTGGAGCAGGGCTTGCTACCTTGCAGAGGAGATACCCTTAACGTTCAGCCACAGCGGCTCCCATTCCACTTGTGCACCTAGCTCGGTCTTGTCTAATCTCTGACTGGCAGCAGTTACCAGGGCAGGCACAGGTCATTCCAACATCTACTACTCAAACCCTGTTTGCAGTTCACCAGGATGCACCCATTTCCCCAAGGAGGCAAACTGTAGCTCCCTGGGAACACGGGGGCGGGGGTGGTGGGTGAACATGCATGAACACACATGAAGCTCCCTTCAGGTTACTGGTCCATCAAAGTCTGCATTGTCTACCTAGACTGGCAGCAGCATTCCACGGTCTCCAGTAGAGGTCTTTCACATCACCCACTGTGTGTGTTTAAAGTGCTGTCAAGTTAGCATCGTGTTACGGTGACCCCAGAGGGTTTTAAAGAAACTGATTGAGCACAGACATTACTGACTACCAGTGTTCCCTCTTAAGCTGAGTTAGTGTGAGCTAGCTCACAATTTTTTAGCCTCTGGCTCACAAATTTTTGTCTTGGCTCAGGAAGGATGGCTCCAGAGCAAACTAATGTATGCAGCAGCCAAATTGCTCACTCACAACTTTAATGCCAGGAGCTCACAAAGGAGAACTTTTGCTCACAAGACTCCACAGCTTAGAGGCGGCATGGCTGACTACCTGGCCCTTTTTAACTGGAGATGCTGCGGATTGCACCTTGGACCTTCTGCATGCCAAGCAGATGCTCTGCCACGGCCCCTCCCTAACAGGTTTAGCTGTCTCCCCCCACGTACCACAACCCCAATCCTAATCGGGCCCCGATATGCCTGAGAATTAAATTTCAATTGGGAGCACATCTGGGCCAGCAGGAGCAGGGGAAGAGACGTAAACAATGTAATGTGCACTGAGGTACACTGAGGATAGCTGTACACATGTAGTACCTGTAGCACATAACTCTGTAGTACCTAACTATCACCTATAGATGGCGAGATAGCACTACTAAGTGACTGGGAAGGAAAACTTGTGCAGTGGACACTAACTGTAAATTTGGGTTTTCTTGGAAAATTTGGAAGATATGGGGAGATCGCCATAATTCTTGATAGTGGCTATCAAAAATTATGGTAAACTCCCCTTAATTTCCCAAATTTTGCAGCAAAACCCACCAAATTTTGCAGTTAGTATCCACTGCACAAGCTGTTCCACAACGGCTCCCATTTGTATGATGAACGCCCAAAACAAAGAACAATGGCAAAAGCCATACGTATCAGCCGACATTACTGCATTTAAATTTATCAACAATGTTTTCCCAACTTCTGCAGGCCAATCGCAACTCCCAAATTGCTCTGCAATGCTCATACCCATGGCCAGTGTTCCCTCTAAGCTGAGTTAGTGTGAGCTAGCTCAGTTTTTTAGCCTCCGGCTCACACATCGTTGTCTTGGCCCAGGAAGGATGGCTCCAGAGCAAGCTGATTTGTGCAGCAGCCAAACTGCTTGCTCACAACTTTAATGCCCGTCGCTCACAAAGCAGAATTTTTGCTCACGAGACTCCACAGCTTGGAGGGAACCTTGCCCATGGCACAATTCCTTGTCAAGGCTATACAGCCCCTAAATCTGGAGGTTCCACTTCAACAGACAAAACAGAATGCCAGACACGCAGCTTTAACCAAAAACTCCCTCAGCTCAGAAAACACCAGAAAGACCCTTGCAGAGACATAGAACATCTCCAGTTCTTCAGCGACATAACCATCTCAGCCCGGCACACCATCTCCTTCCCTGAATCTGGGTAGCTTTTTTTTTTTTGCTGGCCCACACTTACTTTCCCCATCTCCGTCTCCTCTGTCATTCATGACATGATTGTAGTAAAAGCCATTGTAGAAAGGCAGGCCACCAAGGCTGCCGTCCGTCTGCAGCAGGATCCCAGCCACCAAGAAAAGGAGCATCACTTGTGGGCGACTCTGCAAAGAGGAACCACGGAACAGCTGTCAGCCAAAGAGAAGGGAACAAGGTCAGACTGGTTAGTATGCAAGCCTTTGACCTTTCTAGGCCCAGGACTTGTTTTCAACCCCAGGCAGCAAGAGGGTACCCACCTGCAAGCGTGAGGCGGGAAGATGAGTGACATCTCACTCATATGACAGGAAGGGACGGAGACAGTGTCCACACAACTGCCTGCAGTAAAAAAAGGAACCGTTTCCCATTGCTCAGTGGCCTCTTCGCTGTCCCGCCCCTTTGGAGGAGGGGCTGTGGCTCAGGGGAAGAGCCTCTGCTTTGCACGCAGAAGGTTCCCAGGTTCAATCCCCGGCATCGCCAGTTAAAAAGGACCACATAGTAGGTGTTGTGAAAGACCTCTGCCTGAGACCCTGGAGAGCCACTGCCAGTCTGAGTAGACAATCATGAGTACGATGGACCACTGGTCTGATTCAGTAAAAGGCACCTTCATTCGTTGCTAGGGTTGCAAAGTAGGGTCTACTTACCAGCGGAGGGGAGTTGTTCTCCCCCCGGGAGCTCTTCTGGTGCGTGCGCTTTGTGCACGCGCCACGGCGACGTGATGACATCACCCGGAGGTGACGTCATCACGTTGGGGGCGTTGCCAAGGCGACGCTCTGGCAATCGCCCCAAAACCATAGAGTTTTGGGGCGATTGCCAGAGCATCGCCATGGCAACGCCCCCAGCGTAATGACGTCACCTCCGGGTGACGTCATTATACGGGGGAAGTCGTCCTCACTGGACGACTTCTGGGGCAGGGCTCCCTTCGGCCGGCGGATCGGGAACCCCTATAGCGGGGGATCCACCACCCCCCGGGCTGACTTGGCAGCCCTATGCGTTGCTATCAGCGCACATGCAAAAAAGAAGCAAGGGTCTGGCTCCACGGGTCAGTGCACATGACTGGTGTCCAAAAAGAGCCCCCAAAATGGCAGCTCTAGAAGGGCCCACAATCCAACATGGAGCCTACCTGACAATCTCACCCCATGAAGACTACGGGGTAAGCACCAGGAGTCATTTTGAGCAGGAGCTCAGGGGAGCGCAGCTCCGGGAGTTGGTGCCAGCCCCCCCCCCCCCGCAGGGGAATGCCTGCTTGTGTCATGGCTGCAGCAAAATGACCCCGTCCCCTGGAAAGGTCCTTGTTCCTCTGATTGTATTCTGAAGGCTTCAGCCTTCCCTTGTTTCCCCGATTGTATTCTGAAGGCCTCAGCCACCACTGAAGCTATCCTCCCAGAATAGTGGTATTTCTGAGGCTTGGATTAGTAGCGGTCCCCTCTCTGCCAGCTTCTTTCTTTCTTTCTTTTTTTCTTTCGTTCTTTCTTTCTCTCTCTCTCCCCTCTTTTTTTCTTGCCTTCTGACATACTTCTGGTGATGTCAGGTGGTGCAGCATATACAAATAAGTTATGCTAATGAGTTATGCTAATGAGCTCCTGCACCTCTTTTTCTACAAAATGACCCCTGGTAAGCACCAATGCTCCCTCTACGCCGCGGAGTCTTGTGAGCAAAAATTCCACTTGTGAGCTACTGGCGTGAAAGCGGTGAGCCAGCGATTTGGCCGCTGCAGAAATCAGGTTTGCTCGGGAGCCATCCTTCCTGAGCGGAGACAGACATGCACGAGCCGGAGGCTAAAAAACTGTGAGCTGGCTCACACTAACTCAGCTTGGAGGGAACACTGGTAAGCACCCAGGGGCTGAACAGCATACCCTCTGTGACAGGAGATCTCTCCCGCCCCCATAAGAGTTGCCGGTTTATTAAGATGTCCTGACAGGACTCTGGTTCAGGCTCAGAACAGGGCCTTAAGAACATCAGAAGAGCCCTGTTTAATCAGATCAGAGGTCCACCTAGTCCAGCATCCTGTCCCATACAGCAGCTAACCATGTCATCTGGAGGTCCAAACAGCAGACCCCAAACCCCCCACCCCCAATGCCACCTCCTGGAACTGGCACTCAGAGGTTCACTGCCTCTGAATGTGGAGGTTCCCTTTAGTCACCATGGCTGGTAGCCAATGACAGACCTATCCCCCATGAACCTGTCTAATCCCCTTTTAAAGCTGTCTATGCCGCCAACTACATCCTCCGGCCGCAAATTCCACATTTTAATCTTAGTGGGAAGAAGAGTTTCCTTTTGTCCGTCCTAAATCTACTGCCCATCAGCTTCACAGGATGCCCTCAGCTTCAAATATTTTGGGAGAGGGAGAAATAGTTCTCTTCGTCAACTCTCTCCACGCCATGCATCTATATATTTAATAGCCAAGGCACCCCCTGCGTGCGGATATCTAAATCCACACATCGGGGGCACGTAGGAGATTTTCCTGCACACTTCGGGGACTCCCCAGGTGAGCAGAAAAATCCAAAGAGTTAAAAAAATTTATTCCGGGGGTACTTAAATCCCCCCAAAAGTAAAAGAGTGTTCCCTGTGCATGCACAGAATTTAGGGGGGGGTTTGTTCCAGTGTGCATCACCTTACACTTACCAACAGTGAACTTCACATTGTCACCCACTCCCCCAATTTGTGAAGATCCTCCTGGAGCTCTTCACAGTCATCCTTGGTTTTCAGCATTGTCTGCACACTTTGCCACTACTCTAATCCCTAGTTCCGGAACATTCATGAATAAATTAAATAGTACCGGCCCCAATACCAGTCCTTGTGGGACCCCCCTGCTGACTTCCCTCCATTGTGAGGACTGTCCATTGATTCCTACTCTTTGCATCCTGCCATTTAACCAGTTTTTAATCCGTAAGAGAACGTGTCCTCTTATCCCACGACTGCTAAGTTTACTCAGGAGTCTTTGGTGCGGTACCATGTCAAAAAGGTCAAGTATATAATGTCTACTGCCGCCCTGAGCCTGCATTGCGGGGAGGACGGGGTATAAATGTGATTAATAAATAAATATAAAATATACTGGGTCACTGTTGTCAACATGTTCATTCACTTTCTCAAGGAACGCCAAAAGGTTGGTGAGGCAGGACTTCCCTTTGCAGAAGCCATGCTGATTTTCCCTCAGCAGGCTTTGTCCCTCTATGTGCCTAATAATGCTATCTTTGGTTACAGTTTCTACTGATTTGCCTGGGACAGACATTAGGCTAAGCAGCCTGTAACTTCCTGGTTCCCTTTGGCTGCCTTTTAAAGACTGGTGAAACTCTTGCTACTCTCCAGTCATCTGGTATAGTGGCTGAATGTAGTGATGTACAGCTTAGTACATCAACAATCTCACATTCAAGTTCCCTGAGAACTCTTGGGTAAATGCCATCAGGACCCGGAGACTTGCTGGTTTTTTAATTTCCGCAATAAGTCTAGAACTTCATCTCTTGTCACCTTAATTTGACTCACTTCTTCAGACTTCCTTCCTAAAACTAGTCGCTGTGGCATGGGTCTATGCCTCACTCTTCCCACAATGAGCCCAGAAGCAAAAAAATCCGAGATTCTCTTCCATCTCTCCACCTTCCTTTAGCAATCCCTTTATTCCTTGGTCATGCAAAGGCCCAGCTGCTTCTCTGGCTGGTTTCCTGCTCCTTCTATACCATAGTCCCTAAAGAGTGGGAAGCGAGGCTCCAATGCAACTGCAGAAGCAGCAACTCAGCTCACAAATAAAGTCCAGATATTCATGAGCTATGAATTCCATAAAGCAGTGGCAAAACTAAACTGGGGGAAGGCAGTACAGTACGGTCGACCTGTGGGACATTCTGAGGTGCCACAGGATAGCTACCATAATGCTGCAAGTCTGAAAAGTTCCAAATAAATTGCCCTTTTCTTTGCAGCAATCTTCTGACCCCTACCTCACAGGGCTGCAGGGTGGCTAAAACCAGTGACGGCCCCAGGTTTTTCCACCCACTAGGCGAGGATGCATTCCGGCACCCCACCCCCCGTGTGGGGCAGGATGGGATGGGGGGTGGGCGCCGGGAATGGGCAGCCAGAATGGCGCCCTCGTCAAGCCATCATCCTAGGCCAGGGGTGGGCAATTGTTTTGGCTCGGGGGCCACTTTGTGGGAGTGGAGGTTAGCGGAGGGCCGCACCTTTTTAAATGATTGCATTCATTAGTTAACTTTGCATTTCAGAAAAGGTATAAATTGTATCATAAAAATCAATAAATATAAATTAAATAACATAGTGGTAGTTTTATTCAATTTATTTATTGTGCTGATTTCATATCATCTATAGCTGCAAGTACATTTACTTTTAGAATCCGTTTAATGAGACAAATGTACCCTATCACACTTTTCTACAATTTTTTTGAAATCGGGAGTGAGATTGCTTGTTGAGATTCTCATCACAGCCTGCAAGTTAATGTCTGTCAAAGAGCATCTATATTTACTCTTGTTGATCTTAATGCAAGAAAAATTTTGCTCACAAATATATATAGACCCAAATATAGAGAACATTTTCCCGTGGCCGACTGTCTTGGCGGGCCGCAAAAAAACTCTGTGGCGGGCTGCATGTGGGCCCCGGGCCGCAATTTGCCTACCCCTGTCCTAGCAATGGTCTAAAATTTAACAATAACAGGCCGGCCCTGGCTAAAACGAGGGAAAGCCAGATATGCCTTCTTGAGCTCACTGGAGGATGGGAAGGGATTTTTTTAAGTTTGGTGTAGTGGTTAAGTGCGCAGACTCTAATCTGGGAGAACTGGGTTTGATTCCCCACTCCTCCACTTGCACCTGGCTGGATGACCTTGGGCAAGCCATAGCTCTGTACCAGCTGTTCTCTCAAGGACAGTTGTCTCAGAGCTCTCTCAGCCCCACCTACCTCACAGGGTGTCTGTTGTGGGGAGGGGAAGGGAAAGGAGTTTGTAAGCCACTCTGAGACTCCAAGTGAGTGAAGGGCGGGATATAAATCCAATCTCTTCTTCTTCTTAAAAAAAACATGCTAGAAAAATAAGAGATGTAAGTAACTGGATTGTGGCGCTTAGCAATCACACAATTAACTGGATCCAGTTTCAAGCTGCACATTTGCTTCCTCTTCTAATGCAGGGGTCGAGCTCATTAAAATAACAAAGGCAATGGCCAAAAATCGAATGAAATCGCCAAAGGGCCTGCAAACTCCCCTCTAGCCAACAGAGGGAGCGTAGTGTCCACAGAGTTCTGCTGATTAGCTGAGGAATTTGACTTTTTGGCCTTCTGGTTAGACAAAGTTTACAACCCCCTCTGGTTACTGTCACTGCCCAGGGTGGGTATGTGTGTGAAAGGAGGGAGGGCACGCGGAGACCAACGGACTTCTTTTCACTTCTTCCAAAAGGCATCCGGTCCTTGCTTTGCCCACTGCATTCCAGGAACTCACAAGCTCTGCTTCCCGCTACGACATCTACCTCCAATACAAAAGTGAGGACTGCAAATATGTGGGGGGGGGGGGCAGAAACAGCCCTCCGTTAACTACCGAGTCAGAGAAATTCCAGGACGCAACAAGCTGTCTCCCAAACACCCAAGAGCAGAGGCACCAGTGTTCTCTCTAAGCTGAGTTAGTGTGAGCTAGCTCACAGTTTTTTGGCCTCCAACTCACCCATTCTTGCCTTAGCTCAGGAAGGATGGCTCCAGAGCAAACTAATTTATACAGTAGCCAAATCACTTGCTCACAATTTTAATGCCAGTAGCTTACAAAGTAGAATTTTTGCTCACAGGACTCCACAGTTTAGAGGAAGCATTGAGAGGCACACTCATTTTTTAAAATTAAAACTGAATACACCCTTACAACTGAAAATATTTTATTTCAAAGAAGGAAACAATTGTTGACCCCCGGAAGAGCTGAATGAAGTTTGAGTCCAGCGGCACCTTTAAGACCAACAAAGTTTTATTCGGAGTGTAAGCTTTTGTGTGCAAAGCTCATACCTTGAATAAAACTTTGTCGGTCTTAAGGTGACACTGGACTCAAACTTTCTTCTGCTGCTACAGACCAACACGGCTACCTACTTGAATTTCCCCCCAGAAGAGCTAACAATGCCTCAATCAGTGCTCTGGATAGGCCTCCGAATCTCAGTGCAGAAACTCATATAGGAACACAACAGGCAGCCTCGGGGGTGGGGGAGACGTCCTTTGCTCCATCCACATAGGAAGTGAAGGAATGTGTCATCCATGCCCAAGCTAGAAAGAAGGGCAGAGTGATTCGCTTCTGGGGAAGAGGCAAAGGCAGCACAGGGATGCAGCAAGCCGTCTCCCTGTGGTACGGTTGCCATCCTCCAGGTGGAGCCTGGGGATCTCCCGCTTTTACAACTGATCTCCAGCTGCCAGAGATCAGCTCCCCTGGAGAAAATGGCTGCTTTGAAGGGTGGATTCTATGGCATTGTACCATGCTGAGGCCCCTCCCCTCCCCAAACCCCACCTTCTCCTGGCTCCACCCCCAAAGTCCCCAGGTATTTTCCAACCTGGACTTGGCAACCCTACCCTGTGGGTATTCTGGTGACCTGGGAGCTTTTATTTAGTTCTCGCTGCACACTGCTGCCTTTCTCATGGCATATGAGAATGCCCCAGGACACAGTGTACAAATTACTAGCACAACATGGACACTGTTTTAATAC
This sequence comes from Lepidodactylus listeri, assembly GCA_029233225.1. Lineage (NCBI taxonomy): Eukaryota > Metazoa > Chordata > Lepidosauria > Squamata > Gekkonidae > Lepidodactylus > Lepidodactylus listeri. Next base: position 16,743,409 of record JARCFY010000021.1, read on the forward strand.
CCAAACACGCACAAATACAGAACGGAACAAACCTTGCCTCTCATGAGCTTCAGAGCAACTGTGACGCCGCATGGCAACTGAAGGTAACAAGCCCGTGATTTCTTAACCAACCCAATAAAGCGTCTATTAATTCTGTGAATAAATGTGATCGTTCTAGAGATACGCTTTACCCTCCCAATAAAACTGAGCCTGTTTGGTGTAGTGGTTAAGTGCGCGGACTCTAATCTGCAAGGACCGGGTTTGATTCCCCACTCCTCCACTTGCACCTGCTGGATGACCTTGGGCAAGGCATAGTCCTGGCACAGCTGTCCTTGAAAAAGAGCAGTTTCTGTCAGAGCTCTCTCAGCCTCACCTACCTCCCAGGGTGTCTGTTGTGGGGAGGGGAAGGGAAAGGAGTTTGTAAGCTGCTCTGAGACTCCCTTGGGTAGTGAAGGGCGGGGTATAAATCCAATCCCTTCTTCTTCTTCTTCTTCTTATACAACGACCCTGCGGAGTGTTACACAGTGACTAAGAGAATGAGCTATGATTCCAGAGGCTCCCAATTCTAGTCTTGCCTCTCCCACAAACCCATTCAGTGGCCTTAGGGCAAGCGACACCCTCCCTCTCCAAGCTACGCTATTGAGATGGTAATACTATTGGCCTACCTCACAAGCTGTTATTTCAGCCAGAACCCAGAAATTACTACAGAAGGCTGCTCAGTAGTACTGTTATTAAGCAGGCTGAAACACCCAACCGGACTGACCAACAAGCTTTATACCGGAGGAAGAGTTTGAACAAAGGTTTCCCTGACCAAAATTCAACACACTCAGTCCACTCAGTTTAAGGTTGGCAAACAATTGGATAAAATCAGAGCACACAGGTTTCTAACTTTCCTTCCATTAACAGATCACCTGCTTGCTCAGACTTCCTTATCCTCTCAGGTTCTGGAAGAACCCAAAAAGCCTTCGCCCAAAACTAGGGATCCAGAAATTATCCACTTCCCAATCTCTTTGGCAGGATCCAGCCAAAAAGTTCTTGGGCGCAATACTGGGCCCCGCTTAAATGAACTGATGCCATTCCAAAGCTCTTGTGCCCCTCCCCTTCCTTTCCATGGGGTCTGTGCACAAAAACTTCCCAGTGCATTCTGCGCTTCATTTGGGAGCATTTAGACTTTACTCCCCTCACCCTGCCCCAAATTTTCTTTGCATTTCTGAAGCACCAGGAGATATGCTGGGGATACGAATGAGTAAGCCTACAGAAATGAGAAGCCAGACCCTGCACAGGAACCTCCATTGATATAGGCCAGCTAGTGGAAACACCATGTTCAGTGCGGTGTTCCCTCTAAGCTGAGTTAGTGTGAGCGAGCTCACAGCTTTTTAGCCTCCGGCTCACACATTTTTGTCTTAGCGCAGGAAGGATGGCTCCGGAGCAGACTTAACGTACGCAGCAGCCAAATGGCTCGCTCACAACTTTAATGCCAGTAGCTCACAAAGTAGAATTTTTTGCTCACAAGACTCCACAGCTTAGAAGCAGTATACTACAGCTGCTGGGGATAAGCCCAGTGAGGTGGCCAACACTGCCGTGCTGTCCTTGTGAGTTTCTGGAGGCACTTAGTCAGAGGTTAATCAAATGCTGGATAAGACAGATTCCCTTCCCCGGCATGGGAATGCACATGCCATCAGTTGAGTCACTTCTGACTCTTAACCAGAGCTGCCCACAGAGGGGGACTAAGGTAAAGGTAAAGGTTTCCCTTGCTCGAAAGCCAGTCAAATATGACTCTAGGGATGTGGTGCTCATCTCCGTTTCCAAGCCGAAGAGCCAGTGCTGTCCAAAGATGTTTCCGTAGTCATGTGGCCAGCATGACTAGACACCGAGGCACACGAAACACTGTTACCTTCCCACCGAAGCGGTACCTGTTTATCTACTTGCAATTTCTTGCTTTCAAACTGCTAGGTTGGCAGGAGCTGGGGCCAGAGAGGGGAGCTCACTCCATCACACGGCACTCGGGTCTCGAACTGCCGAACTACCGGCCTTCCGGTCTGCAGCTCAGCGTCTTAACCTCTGAGCCACTGGGGACTTAGGGGACAAAATTCAGGGGGGCCCAAGCTGGAGGGCCCTTGAAGCCAGCCTCGTGCTGCATCCACCCAAACATCTTTCCATTTATTTTAATGCAGTTCTGGCTGCAGCCACTAGGGCATAGGGAAGGTCTGAGCACTGTAGAAGGCACTCTAGTTTCGGCTGGACTTCCCTTTCTCCACGACTGAAGCAAACTTGCCTTACAGATCATGCTAAGCACATCAACTAATTCAGCAATGGGGCAAGATAAGGAACCCTGGCTGATGGCTGCTACACTGTCAGCCTACAGCCTGCTAACCAAGGTCCTTTTCTACAATAGCCTAACCTTTCTCTCTTCCTTTCATTGCATTCTGCTCAGTCAGATCTCGCAAAGTGGTAGTTAGGGTGTTGCAGCAAGATAAAACAATCTTTCCCTCTTTTTCCCCTTAATTTCTTTCCCTCTTTTCCACACTTCCCTCATTTATTTCTATCTCCCTCCACCTAATTTTTTCTGACCCCCACCTTGATTTTCACTTCTTGGTCTCAAAATCTTTTCATCCCTATCCTGCTTGGTGACAGAATGCACTTAAGAATAGTATAGCGGCAAACCTTTGTTAATGTTACAAACAGAAGGGTGGGGGAAGAGTTAATATTTCCCCATGATCTAAAAAAGTAGTAAAAGAATCCTTCCTCCCTCCTCCACCCTTTACATGCATGGTAATGGAACACTGATCTATCTCAGTGGTTATACGTGTAGAACAGAAGTTACAATTCCCAGTTCAGACACTGGGTTGTTAATCATTATTGTACGGGTGGAAGATCTAATAGCCCTCTGGAAAAGCTACTTTGCGGTTTGACAAATGATGTCATCTTTTATATATCATTAAAATTAAATTTGTAACAAATACCATACCCAATCTTTCTCCCCAGTGGGGAGCCAAAGCTCCTGTCCTCCCATTTATCCTCACAACAGCCTTGTGAGGTAGGACTGGCTCAGAGTGTATCATCCAGCAACCTTCCCTGGTGGGTTGGGGAATATGAGTTTTAGAGACACATGACAGGTTGCTCAAAAGCTCTCTTATTACATGTCATCTGTCCTGAAGATAACCTGGTTCAAGGTGTTCTGTTCCCTTCAATTTTGGCACTGTAACTTCCATCATCGTTCTGGAGTTAGTGGCCAGGGTATCAAACATGTGGCATTATTTTCTGCGTTATGCCTGCCACAGAGACCCTTACCTTCAGTTGCAAATAGCACAAGTGTGGTGGTGGTTTGTCTCACCTGGGCCAAGATTTTCCCATGCCTTTCCATTTTGGCCAAGGAACTCCCACAATCATCTTGAAGCTGGCAGCCAATGTTGCGTCTCCTAGGCTTATCCTCTGATGAGTTACCCCTGCCAGTGTGGTGTGGTTGTTAAAGTGTTCAAATCCCCACTCTGCCATGGAAGCTGGCTGGGTGACCTTGGGCCAGTCACATGCTCTCAGATTGTTTTTAAAAGGAAATACAGACTCGCGGGTCTTGATAGCAGCAACGGTATGGGCAGGGGGCTTTTCTCAAGGGCTCATTTCTGCAATCAAAGTCCTCCCCACCCCAGACTGCTTTCCCACCACATTTTGAGACCATCATCAGGGTTTCCATATATAATATACTGTTATAGGGAGGTTAATGTACTTAGAGTCTGATGTGTTTTAGAAAAGGTAACATATAGTCAGGGGTCCTTTCGAGCAGGAGCTCGGGGGAGCTCAGCCCTGGGAGTTGGTGCCAGCCCCCCCCCCCCAGGGGAATGCCTGCTTGTGTCATGGCTGCAGCAAAATGACCCTGTCCCCCGGAAAGGTCCTTGTTCCTCCAACCAGCCTTCTGAAGGCTTCAGCCACCACTGAAGCTACCCTCCCAGAATAGTGGTATTTCTGAGGCTTGGATTAGTAGCTGTCCCCTCTCTGCCAGCTCTTTCTTTCTTTCTTTCTTTCTTTCTTTCTTTCTTTCTTTCTTTCTTTCTTTCTTTTTCTTCCTTTCTTTCTTCCTTTCTCTCTCTCTCTCCTTTCTTTCTTGCCTTCTGACATACTTCTGGTGATGTCAGGTGGTGTAGCATATGCAAATAAGTAATGCTAATGAGTTATGCTAATGAGCTCCTGCACCTCTTTTTCTACGAAAGGACCCCTGCATATAGTACTCATACTGAATTTATTGGGATGAAGACTGAAAGGAGAAAAGTGATCTTACCAAAGCCATTCTGTCTTTGATGACTAGAGGGACAGGGTTATATGATACAAAAAAACCAGGAAGCATAAAATTCTCATGCAACTGAAGACCTAGAAGTGGAAAGCTAGCAAAGCTAAAAAAAAACCCCAAAGGTTTCCATGTCAATTTTATCCATACCAGGAGAAGCTTTGGAAGAGACGCAAGAAATTATTTAAAACCTCCAACGTGAACCGGGGAGAAAAAGATTCTCCAATATTCATGGGAAAGCTCTATGTAAAGACACCCCCCCCCCAAAAAAAATTATGGGACCACTTGAAACAATCAATGATTGCTAGAAGCCGTTTTAAGATTAGGCTAAAATTTCAGGCTACAGACCCTGGAACTCATCTGCTAAGAACAAGAACTTCAGCAGCGGAACAAAGTTTGAATTCGGTGGCACCGTTAAGACCAACAACATTTTATTCAAGGTATGATTCAAAGTTTGATTCAAGGCGTTTGTGAGCATGTACACTTCTGAGGAAGTGTGTACACACACAGGAAGGCTCATACCTTGAATAAAACGTTGTCGGTCTCAAAGGTGCCAGTGGACTCAAAACTTTGCTCTGCTGCTTCAGACCAACACAGCCGCCCCCCTGGATCTAAGAACCGCAGCAGTAATTCTGTGGACATTTATTTAAGAATGTCCCATGAAGTGCTGTGGGGCTAATGGTACCAACTTATGCAAAGTTACTGCCTGCCTACGCCCATTGACTTAAAATGGCTTGGGCTACAGTCGAACCCTGGGTTTAGGCTGCTTTTGCCCCTTTCCAGCCCTGGGATGTTAGTTTCGAGTCTTCGGTGTAAGCTGGGGCACTGGCACATGTAGAAGTTCAACTGGATGTGGCTCAACCTCTCCCCCATCACCAGTGGAAAGCTGGGTGGGAACCTACACGAAATTTCTCCGGCCCACACTAGCCTGCGCTAACAACACTCGACATCCCACTCAGAAGCTTAACACTGTTCTGGGCACAAGATCATTTATGACCGATCTTCTTGCGCTTGTCCCCACGACAATTCATGCCAGTTGTCCAGGCGGGAAAAATCCCACATGCTAGTTTTAAAAACGAGGACACCCTCGCATTGCCCAGACTGCGCATTCAAGTCTACTTGCACACATGATGCAGCACTCACCCCGTGGTGTGCATAACTGGGGCCGAGTTCCTCAGGCGTGCTTTTTTCTAACACGGTGTGAGAACTGCCTTGCGAGCAGTGTTCCCTCTAAGCTGAGTCAGTGTGAGCTGGCTCACAGTTTCTTAGCCTCCGGCTCACACATTTCTGGCTCCGCTCAGGAAGGAGGGCTCCAGAGCAAACTAATGTAGGCAGCAGCCAAATCGCTGGCTCGCGGCTTGAATGCCGGGAGCTCCCCAAGTAGAATTTTTGCTCAGGAGACTCCACAACTTAGAAGGAGCATTGCTTGCTAGCCCTAGGAAAGGGGTGGCAATCCACCACCACCCCGCCCTCTTTTTGCAGGTCTCATGACGGCAGCTCTGTTCGCCCTTGTGCAAGGGCTCTGCTGCGCGCCCCGGAGTGGAAAGCAATCCCGTGGCTGTCCCTGCCTCCGCAATTCCCCCTTCGTCTCTCAAAAGCCACCTCCGGGACACGTTTGCAGCAGAGGCTGAATTCCCTGCACCTGTGGCTGAAAAGTTTCTGCCTGCTCCCTGAGTCCTAAGCCCGGCCTCTTCCAAGCTGCCCCTCTCAGGGCAGGGGATGCAAACTAGGTGCCAGCAAGGACTTTCCCCTCCTCTTCCCAGCCCTCGCCCGGGCATCCCTGCTTCCAGGAAGCCTCTACTTACAAGTAGATCCTCTGGATCGAATAGCCGGGAGCACCCGCCCGTGGAGCCCTCGCGCCAGAGCGAGTTGGTGAGGCAGGGCAGAGAGCCGAGCAGTGGAATGAAAGGAAACAGCCGCGGGACGAGCCTCTCTCAGGCGAAGGCCAGCCCCTTAAAGGAGCACGCACCCCGCTTCCCAAGGCGCCGGCAGGCAGAGCGGGGGAGGCTTCGCTTCTCTTGCAGCTGGGCCGCGCTGTTGTAGCGCTATTGCGCTACAGCAGGGGTGGCCAACCTGTGGCTCGGGAGCCACATGCGGCTCTTTCACACATATTTTGCGGCTCCTGGCAGGGCGGCTGGGGAAGCAAAGGGGAGGCATGCTTTTTCTCTCTTCCTCCCTCCCTCCCTCCCTTCCTTCCTTCTCTCCTCCCTCCCATCTATTTGCTTTCCTAGTTTCTCTCTCTCTCTTTCTTATAACTGGTTTTCCTCATTTGTTTTTATTTTTGGCAGTCCCATTTAACGTTAATAAAAAGCAAATTTGCATATTTTTAAAAATAAAAACGTGTGTGTGATATTTGTTCCTGTCTTGCGGCTCTCAGACATCTCTATGTGGCTCTTACGTTTATTCTATGTGGCTCTTACGTTAAGCAAGGTTGGCCACCCCTGGGCTACAGCCTTGGGGGAAATGGTCCTGCATCGCCATGGCCGCCCATCGTTTTGGAGACTTTGGAATGAATTCGTACCATACAGGCACCTTTTCCCAAGTCCCCCAGGCTCACAAGGCATGGGGGGGGGGGAGATGTACTCGAATGCAATGCTCCCTCTAAGCCGTGGAGTCTTGTGAGCAAAAATTCCACTTTGGGAGCCACTAGCCTTGAAGTCCTGAGCGAGCGATTTGGCTGCTGCATCCGTTAGTTTGCTGTGGAACCATCCTTCTGGAGCCAGGACAAAAATGTGGGGGCCAGGGGCTAAGGAACTGTGGGCTAGCTCACACTCACTCAGCTTAGAGTAGGGCTGCCAGCCTCCAGGTGGGGCCTGGGGATCCCCTGCTTTTACAACTGGTCTCCAGCTGACAGAGATCAGCTCCCCTGGAGAAAAGGGCTGCTTGGAAGGGTGGGCTCTATGGCACTGTACCATGCTGAGGCCCCTCCCCTCCCCAAACCCCGCCCTCTCCTGGCTCCACCCACAAAGTCTCCAGGTATTTCCCAACCCAGACTTGGCAACCCTAGCTTAGAGGGAACACTGCTTGAATGTCATGAATAGACAGAGGGGCGGGGGCGGGACTGGAGCTCCAGGTTGAGGCGGAAACCCCGGTGGTGATGTGACCCGTGTTCCCTCTGAGCTGAGTTCGTGTGAGCTAGCTCACCGTTTTTTAGCCTCTGGCTCTCGCATTTTTGTCTTGGCTCAGGAAGGAGGGCTCCAGAGCGAACTGATTTGCGCAGTAGCCAAACCGCTCGTTCACAACTTGAATGACAGCAGCTCGCAAAGTGGGATTCTTGCTCCCAAGACTCCGCAGCTTCGAGGGGGCGTTGGATGGGGCTGTTGCCAGGGTCTCGGTTTCAAATCCTCATTCAGCCAAGAAGCTCCACTGGGTGAGTTTAGGGCCCCGTCGTCTTTTCTCTGCCAAAGCTACCTCACAGGGTTGTAGTGAGGATGCAAGCGGGAAGGCAGATGGTAGAAAGGAGGCTGATAGTGAAAGGGAGTCCGTTGGAGCAAATGGGGCGGCAGCACCCCACCGACTCAGGCTCTCTGCCCCCCCCGCCCCCCCCGGTCTGCCCTGCCTCCTTAGCAGGTAGACCTGGAGGTGGCAGCCTATCCGCTGAGCCCTGAAATCTCCCCACAAGAGGCCCTGTAAGCAGGGGTCATTTCGCAGAAAAAGAGGTGCAGGAGCTCATTTGCATAACTCATTTGCATAACTCATTTGCATATGCCACACACCCCTAACATACCGGAAGTGTGTCAGAAGGCAACACCCACCCCTCAGGCTCCACTCCACAGGTGAGTGAAACTGACCTGCTCTTCCTCCATTCTCTTCCCCATCCAATACTTTGTGCAATAAAAATAAGCATAAAGAACACACCCTCATTCTCTTCCTGCTCCCTTGAAACCACAGGTTTCAAGTAGACTTGAGATACCCAGGACATGTGCATCACCCATCCCTTTCCCTTCCCCTCCCCACAACAAGACACCCTGTGAGGTAGGTGGGGCTGAGAGAGGTCTTTGGAGAACTGCTCATGAGAGAACAGCTCTGAGAGAACTTGTGACTGGCCCAAGGTCACACCAGCAGCTGCACGTGGAGGAGTGGGGAATCAAACTCGGTTCTCCCAGATTAGAGTCCAACTCCTGACCACTACACCAAACTGATGGGGCGGAAGCTGCTGAAGGGTTGGTGAAATTTCTCCAGTACTTATGTGCCATGTGCCCAGATAAAAAATGGTATACTTAGAAAATTTATATGCCCCCTTGAGCAAGTCTCTGGAAAAGCAGGACACAGTCATAAAAGGAACAATGATAAAATTATCAATATTAAAACAGAACATTAAAAACAATAAAGACCCTAGCAGGGCTTTCCCCGGGGCGCTGCACCTCTGCACTGCTCGGGGAAGCCGAGGAGGGGGCGGGGCTTGGTCATGTGCCCGCCCCCTGGGCTCCTCACTCCCGGAGCTGCGCTCCTGTGCGCTCCCGCTCCAACGGACCCCTGGTAGTGGTTAAGTGCGCGGACTCTGATCTGGGAGAACCGGGTTTGATTCCCCACTCCTCCACTTGCACCTGGCTGGATGACCTTGGGCAAGCCATAGCTCTGGACCAGCTGTTCCCTCAAGGACAGTTGCCTCAGAGCTCTCTCAGCCCCACCTACCTCACAGGGTGTCTGCTGTGGGGAGGGGAAGGGAAAGGAGTTTGTAAGCCGCTCTGAGACTCCCTTGGGGAGTGGAGGGCGGGGTATAAATCCAATCTCCTCCTCCTCTTCTTCTTAATTAGCTGCAGCCCCCCCAAAGGCCCCCTCCCCCCAAAATCCCAAGCTACGGGGCTACAAGTGCATCATTGTTCCTTCTTGTAATACATTAATAAGTTACTTTCATGGCCCCCATTTAGGGTAGCCATTCTAACAGTGCAATCCTCAACAGAGTCACACACTCCTAAAGCCGTTGAAGTCAATGGGTTTAGGAGAGTGTCATTCTATTCAGCACTGCGCTGTAATTGGCCTGCCGTGTTCATTGTCCGTCACTTCCTTGCAATTGTTAGTTTAGGAGTCATGCTAAGTATAGACATCTCTGTTTACATAATCTTTTAATAGCCCTGAGATAATTACTTCCAGCGGCAACAAGGGAGTCTATAGCCAATAATCAGGCACAAGCTGTTTACACCATCTCTCCAAACAGAGCAAATTTTTTTGTATATTGTTAATTAGAACTATAGCGTATGTTGTATTGTCATGAGTCACTGACTTGGAGATGCCTACTGGTTGGGAAAGGGAAGATTGAGATGAATGACTTGGGCAGAGCTTCAGTGGACCTCCTCAAAGGGGAGGTAATTCTGTTGTACAGCAGATCTTACCAGGCTCAGTAGAGGCTAATTAAAAAGGAGGCGAAGCCAGAGCAGTATGTCATGCAGAGATGCAACAGGCAGCTTCCATTGTAGATGAATAGCTGAGGTTTAGCAGAGGCTTTCGTTACTGAATTCTGGCTCATTGGTAATTACTTGTACCTGGCCTCCCCGCAAACCACGGCTCAGGGCAGCTCACGTTCATTAAAACATATTCCATAATACATCAGTGCCAGTTAAAATCCAGTAAAATCATCCTAAAACAATCCAGTTACCATACTCATACTAATAAAGTGCTGTCAGTGTTTCTCTAAATTACAAAGATGGCGTACTTTCTTTATAGGTTTTCTCAGTTTCTCAGAGTTTACACTCGAGCCAACTATCAGGGCCGAGGGTTCGTTGGGGATGATAGTGGGGGCGGCTTGTGCTTCATTTGGTCTTGGGTCCCTCCCCTCCCAAACCCCGCCCTCATCCGGCTCCACCCCCAAAATCTCCAGGTATTTCCCAACCCAGAGCTTGGCAACCCTAGGCAAGGATATGTGGGGCCATCGGCAACAGCACGATGTCGCTTCCAGGAAAACCCAGGACTGATGTTGTGACTCTCCAGGAAATGCCAGAAACTCCATGGTTTTACCATAGAGTTTCTGGCAATTCCTAGAAAGGTATGACATTAGCCACTGAGGTGTTGCCAGGCGAGGCTGACTGGGGTCAGGACTTTTCTTGCCCCCAGCGTGCATATGGCAACCCTAGAAAGGACAAATGCTCCTTTCTACATTTAAAAAATAATTAATTAACAGTGCAACCAAAATGAGTAGTTGAGGGCTTGAAAGGACAGGGGCTGATAAATTTGAAAGCGTGCCTGGTCTAGAATAGGCAACGCCAACCAGCTAGCTGCCTTCAGCCCCCACCCATTCGCTCGCATTCAGCACTCTCCCTTTGATCTCAGTAGCACCAGCATCTCCGATAAGCATGGGACAGGACCCAGGTGGTACTGTCTTTCTCATATCGCCACGTGGCTTTATCTGCCAACCAGTCTGTCTCCCAGTAAAGAACAAGGAAACGTTGTCTAGAAAGGACACACACACACACATATAACCTTGCTTTGCATGCACGGGAAAGGCCTTCCAAACTGTGGCTAAGCCTGCCATCTGGCCTCTGGCTTTTGTCTTTTTGTTTCCCTATCTGGATGCTTCCTTGAGGACGTTCTAGCTGCCGGAGTATCCATTACCTTGCAGGGATGGCACGGGCGTGATATTTATTTACAAAGGCTATAAATTAAGCATCAGGGAGGTGGTAAGCTTCCAAACAAGCGGTGGGTTTTAACAGCCTCGCTTCTCAAAGGCGGCTTCTTCCAGGAAGGTGCGAACCTCTTCGGCTGGATTCGTTTGCTGGCTACGTCGCGTGATGGGAATAGAAACGCCGTCAAGTTAGAACTGACTTATGGTGACCCAGTAAGGGATCCTCAAGGCAAGTGAGAAGAAGCAGAGGTGGTTTGCCACTGTCTATTCTGCAGAGTCTTTCTTGGTGGTCTCCCATCCAAGTACCGGCCCTGCTTAGCTTCCAAGGTCAGGTGAGATCGGGCCAAAGTATGCCACCTTCCCTCCCTGGGAAGAGCAGATGCAACATTAGAAACCTCTGCACTTGTCATTATGGCTGTGGTTACACGGGCCCCTTTAAATCCGGGAGCCCTCCGGGAGCCCTCCCAGATTAAAGGGGCCACATTTTTCTAGCTCGGGTTGGGAAACTTGGTGGGTATTTCGAGAAGAGGCCCCAGCAGCTACCCTGCAAGTTTGGAGCCTCTCCCTCAAACCCCCTTTTAGTTTGACTTCAGCAGTCATAGAACGGGAGGGTGGGCGCCAACTGGCGCTCCAAACAGAAATGCTATTCAGACGTTTCAGAAGCTTAAGATTTATGCATTTCAGCCCCGGGGATAAGCTTTCTGGGTGCATGAAATACATCACACATACAAGATAATTTCTTGATCCCACGTGGCTTAGTAAAAACGGTTTGGCAGGATATGGGTACAATAGATGCGAAAGCATTTGTAGACACGAACATTTGATCGGAGCGGGAAAGGGAAGCTGGGTTCCAGAACATAAAAGGAGGCTGGAGAATTTTCATCTCTGCCACCGCTCTGTTGGTTTTGGATTAAGGAGCTTTCTAAGGAGGCACCAGAAAGGAGGGGTTACGAGGTTGGAGGAAGGACAGCAATTCAACCATAACCCTAAGGCAGTGCGCAGGCTACATTTTCTGCCATCTCTTGGCTGCTGATACAGCAACTGTCGCTTCTACAGCTTCTAAGGGCAGCTTTCTGGTGCCACCACTACAAGCCACCCTGGCAAAAACCCACGGGGATGGGGTGTGTGCTTGTACGCAGAGGTGTAGCTCAGCCCCTCCAGTTTTAGGGGCGCCAACCAGACTGGAAAATGCCTGGAGATTTGGGGGTAGGGCCTATTGGAGGCAAGGCTTGGGGATGAAAGGGAGCTCAGCAGGGGGGTGATGCCATAGACTCTGCCCTCCAAACCAGCCATTTTCTCCAGGGGGGACCTCTGGGCACCACCTGGAGGCTGGCAACCCTCATGTCTGTAAAGAAAATGACGGTATGAACAGTCATGCACTCCTGGCAAATCCACTGACAATTCTTTCCCCTGCAAAGGGCAGAAAGGACTGTCAGCTTCTCAGCTCCTCTGCGGTCATTCATAGAGTTTATCCCGTCTTCACTCTGCGATCCGCACAGATGAACAGCGTCACAGAATCAGAGTTGGAAGGGCCTATGCAGGCCACCTGGTTCTACCCCCTGCTCAATGCAGGATCGGCCTGAAACATCCCTGGCAAGTGTTCGTCCAACTGCTGCCTGAAGACTGACACGGAGGGGGAGCCCACCTCCCTAGGCATCCAGTTCCACTGCTGAACAATTCATACTGTAAAAAAAAAAATCCTCATTTCAAGCTTCTGCCCATGATTGTGAGTCCTATCCTCCGCTGCCAACAGGAAAAGCTCCCTACCCTCCTCTAAGTGACAGTCTGCCAAATACTTTTAAAGAGAGCAATCATGTCCCCCCCACCCCCGCTCAACCTCCTCTGCTCCAGATTAAACATTCCCAAGTCCCTCAGCCTTTCCTCAGAGGGCTTCTTGGTCTCCAGGCGCCCCCGATCATCCTCCTCACTCTCCCCCGCACCCGCTCTATTCTGTCTACATCCTTTTTGAAGTGAGACCTGTGGAACGGCACGCAATTCTCCGGGTGTGGCCTGGCCAACGCAGTGTACAATGGGACCGATTTCACACAAGCTGCTGCTCCGCCCCCTCTCTTCCCTTTCCCCCGAATGCACGCGTCAATTTCCCACTATGTGCCGGGTGGCCACGTTTTGACCCGCAGCTTCGCCCGATTTCCCCCGCATCTTTGCGATCTTGTTTTTTGAGGATCTAGATTGAGACATCTTACAGTTTGGATGTTATGCCTCTGTTGAGAGCCAGTTTGGTGTAGCGGTTAAGTGCGCGGACTCTAATCTGGGAGAACCGGGTTTGATTCCCCACTCCTCCACTTGCATCTGGCTGGATGACCTTGGGCAAGCCATAGCTCTGTACCAGCTGTTCCCTCAAGGACAGCTTGGGAAAGAGCTCTCTCAGCCCCACCTACCTCACAGGGTGTCTGTTGTGGGAAGGGAAAGGAGTTTGTAAGCCGCTCTGAGACTCCCTTGGGGAGTGGAGGGCGGGGTATAAATCCAATCTCTTCTTCTTCTTCTTCTTGATACTCCCCAAGCTGCAAGATGGCCATTTTTGCCTAACTAACCTTTAGCTTGTTCACAAAGTTTATTTATCTACCACCTTTCAACTAAAAGATAGCTCGCAACACGGTACAAGACAATAACATCAACAAAAAGCCATTGAAATACAACAAAAATGCAGTTCTATTTTAAAATCATTCAAATAGAAGGAAAATTAATAGAACACCATAAAAGCAATAAAATATCATAGTACCATTCCCCGGCCATCCGGTTGTCATAGATCTAACTCCAAGGCTGGTTGGAAAAGGTAAGTCTTCCACCTATATGGAAGGCCTGTAGGGAAACAAGACCTTTTGGGGGGGAAGGAGTTCCAAGCTGCGGGGCAACAATAGTTAGTAATGCAACGCATTACAGAGCAAAGTTGTGCCAAAGTGTGTTTCTTGGTGGTTTACTGTGACATGTCCCACTTTAGTTGCTGAAGCACACTATTTTTCTGCATGTAAAAAACCCTGGAGGCATATATTTCAAACAGAGCAGATGCTGTTATCTCAGTGGCTTCTCCATTCTCCGGTTTCCCATTCCTACCCCCCCCCCCCCTCCAAAAGCGCATGTTGTGTTCTGGTTGCATCCCTTTTTTGCTGAGTGGTCAATTTCCCTTCCAGGCTCTGTCAGGCTTCCAGGAAGCTGTGTCCCTCGCAGCTTTGCCATGATGAGTACGAGATGTCCACAACCAGGCGCTGAGTCACCTGCTCCATTGTTTCAAGGCAAAGGGAAAAAAGCTGCTTGCTGCTATGCGTGTGGCGGTGGGGTCGGAAGGGCTCCTGGGATGCCTCGGGAATGTGCTGAGGTACACACAACATTTTCAGCTTTCCTAGAAAAACATGGCTGGTAGAGGATGCATACGCTCAGGGCCACAAATGTCTCTGGCACTGATTGGATGAACTGGCCCCGTGTCACAGAGACTTGGAGTAGGCAGTGGCTGCCATTGGCTGAGATGCTGTGATATCAGGGAGGGACAGGAAGGCAGAAGGGATGAAGGCAGGAGAGGGGATCCCTGTCGCTCACGCTGAACAGTTGTATGCCAAACCACTTTGTTCAGCACCCAGGGCTGGTCCTCCATACGAACCACCCAGGTGAGGTCCTGGCATATCATCACTGGGGAAGGGGGAGTGGTGTGGGAGAAGGTGATGGACCACAGCCGCTGTCCCTCATTGCCTCCTGGAGCCCCACAGCCAACAACTCGGCTTGCTTGCAGCATGTTCGGCCACGTACAGCCCTCATCTCTTCCCCCTCTCACGTGTTGTGTGTCGGTGTACCCGCCCCTTCACAGGGAAGCGTTCCATTCTTCCCAGTACTCAGACCACAAAGATGGCCAGGCTCTGTGCTCAGGAAATAGGGGTAGAAATGCCTCAGGCAGGCCTTCAGAGGCAGCATCTCAAGTAAATAAATAAATATGAACCCAGCAAGGAGGAAATACAAGCCTGAGAAGACATCTTGCCGCTCCAGCCATGTCCCGGCTTAAACACTTGCAACGCGTGTCTTCTTCAGTGCTCGTCACAATAGGAACCATGAAACAAAGACGCTAAAAAAATCTCAAAAAGGCTGTATTCTATTACAGATTCTTATCCAAGCCTGTTATCATAAAGACTCGCCTGCACAGATCTGAATATATAATAATTTCCTAAACCAGGTTTTCAAATAATGTACAATGTGCACAATATTATTTTCAAATAATGTACAATATACCCAATATGATATTAGGAATATTCCGGATAAAAACTTGGTTTCAGATGTCTTCTTCAGAATCGGATAGAATTCATTTTATAAACTAATATAATGAGAAAAACACATTAGATGAAATTTTAAAAATAATACTTAAAACACAATATAAATGTCCGTAAAGACAGAAGTGTCAACCTGCCTTGTAGTTATTCATTTGTACCATCAGAATCAGTTTTATATCATCACGGTTCTGTTAAAGAGGAGAAGAAATGAGGTACCTTCAAAGGACGAAATTATAAATGAACTATTTAAAACTGCAGAGATGGACAAACTAACTTTAATTTTGAGAGGTCAAAAATGAGGAAAGTTCTGAGAATTCATGGTCGAGACTTTATAAATGGCTGGAAGGCTATAACAAATAAACCCGACGGACATACAGCCGAAACAGAAGAAAACACGAACTAGATTTTTAACTATAACCAGAAGATTTACATAAAAACACATGGCGGGAAAAATGTGAAACACAATTAGACAGTGTATGAGGTAATGATGTAAATGACAATCCCGGAAATTTTGTATGCCTGTTTGTTCGTTTTTCGTTTGTCTTTTATAAAATTAAAAACGGTGTGTGTGGTTTAGAAGAAAGAATAATCATACTAGTTACCAAAGAGAAAAGACTGAATCTATAGCTTACCAGGCAGACGAGCGCTCGTTCTTGCAGCCGCCCAGCCCCCTGGCTGCTCCCGTGCACCAGAGGGGAGAGGTTTCTAGATTAGAGGCTGATGGCATTTCCAGGCCCGTTTGAATCCTGACTGCTTTTTCAGTAGAAGTGAAACACTGGTTTTAAATATGACATGAACAAAAGGTCAGAGTGACCTACTTGGCAACCCGACACAGGTATTGATTGTCTCCTGACCGCAAGCCTAGGAACTTAGCAATTAGGGGAGGGGAAACCCTAGTGCCAGGGAAGGCCTTGGCTCCTGTTTGCCATTGTTTACAGGACTCTCAATCATCTACAGGCATCCTGGACAGCTTCGCATCGCTGTTCTGGGGTTAGGTTCTCAACCAAGTGAGGCAAAAATTGTTCTGTTTACAGAAATGCCTCACTCGTTGCGTCTGTTCTGCTTTTTAATGCATGCCGCAATTCACTGAAGTTTGCAACAGCACCAGCAAACCTGGCAAAAAAGGGATGGCTATTTCAAGGATTGGGGGGGAGGGCAGTAATTGTATGTTATGTGTCATTCTCTGACGATTTTAAAGGACTTCCCTCTAGGGCTGCCAAGTCCCCCGGTAGGGCGGGGGAAACACCGGTTTTTACTACTTACCCCCGATTTTTCAAAGTTGGCCCCCGGGGGACAAAATGGCTGCCTGCAGGAACCCAGGGGAACATCGGAGCCTGCCCTGCTCTGCCTTAAAAGGGAAATGTCTGCAGAGAGCCTGCCCTGCAGTAAAAAGCCTCACCAGACATTTCCCCTTTAAGAAATCAGCAAGAGAGCTTCCACAGCAAGAGAGGTCCGCCCAGAGATTAAGGAGGGACTGAAGGGGCTACTTTTGCATGTGGCTTGCAACGTGGTAAGTTTCTCTTCCAGTTCTTTTCCTTCTCTCTCTCTCTCCCTCTTTCTTTCTTTTTTCTGTCTGTCTGTCTGTCTGTCTCTCTCTCTCTGTCCCCATCCAGCAGAGGTCTATCAGTGGCTATTATTAGCCACAAGGTCTAAATTGAAGTAAGTGCCTCTGCCAGTTTTTTTCCTTCTCTCTCTCTCCCCCTCCCCCTTTCTTTCTTTTTTCTGTCTGTCTGTCTGTCTGTCTGTCTCTCTCTCTCTCTCTGTCTCCATCCAGCAGAGGTCTATTAGTGGCTATTATTAGCCACAAGGTCTAAATGGAACACTTTGTCTGGGGCAGTGATGCTCTGCATTCTTGGTGCTTGGGGGGCAACAGTGGGAGGGCTTCTGGAGTTCTGGCCCCGCTGCTGGACCTCCTGAGGGCACCTGGTATTTTTGGCCACTGTTGTGACACAGAGTGTTGTACTGGATGGGCTGTACTGGATGGGCCGATCCACTGTGGCTTCTCTCCTGTTCTTATGACATGAAAATCATATTTAGCACTTGTGTAGCACTTAGTGCTTCATATTCTGCCGAGATGAGGAAGGATTCAGTAGGGCCGTTGCTCAGTGATAGAGCATCTGCTTGACATGCAGGACGTATCAACTTCTTCAGCTAAAAAAGGATCAGGTAATAGGTGACATTAAAGCTCTCAGCCTGAGACCCTGGAGAGCCACTACCAGTCTGAGTAGTCAATACTGACCTTGATGGACCAATGGCCTGATTCAGTATTAGGAAACTTCATGAGTTCATGTGTCAGCATGTGGAAGCAACATCACAGGATGTGACATCACAAAATGATGTCACTTCCTTTCTCCTGGCTCCACCCCCAAAGTCTCCTGGCTCCACCCCCAAAGTCCCCAGATATTTCCCAAGTTGGACTTGGCAGCCCTACTTCCCTCCCCCAGATGACACATATGATTTTCAGGAGGAGACTGGTAGAAGCAAAGGGGAGCGGCTATATGGCTGCTGACATCATTCTCCTCTCCCCCTTTTGACTTGCGTAACAACCCTGTGAGGCAGGTAGGGCTTGAAGTCTGTGACTGGCCCAAAATCACCCACTCAGCAAGAACCTGGGGCTAGCAGATCCTGCTCTGAAGCGCTGACGGCTATGCCTAGGGTACCCAACCTCCAGGTGGAGCCTGAAGATCGCCAGGTATTACAATTGAACTCCAGACAATAGATCTGCTTTGGAGGGTGGCCTCTATGGTATTCTGTTCAGCTGGCCCCAATGAGTTTTCTCCCAGAGACCAACATAGGTGTGGAAAGGGGCTTTCAGAGAAGCAAGCTTGGTTGCCTAGCAACAGGCACTGAGGAGAAAGTTGCAATTCTGTTACCTGGAGATTTCAGGGGGTGGATCCTGTGGAGGGCAGCATTTGGGGGGGGGGGGGAGGGACAGAAGAACTCAGCAGGGTATAATGCCATAGTGTCTACCCTCCAAAGCAGCCATTTTCTCCAGGGGAACTGATCTCTGTCATCTGGAGATCAATTGTAACAGCGGGAGATTTCCAGGTCCCACCTAGAGACTAGCAACCCTAGGGGGAAAGTCAGTCACACAGCAGGAGGTTGAAGAGAATGGTTTGATGGTCGCTGGCCCATCTCATTAGCCAGCCAGCCACAGTGGAGCTAAGCAGGTGAGAAAGCCGTTTTTACTTTATTCTGACAGGAAAGTGGGCAAGCTGGCAGTGGGCGGGGGAAGGGTTATGCAGAAAGTCCATTGTCTTTTTACTGACAGAAGCAGGCCACTGAGGGGAAAGTTAGACCCACCTGGCAGTGGACGGAGAAGAGTGGACCCAGCACCCAGTCCGTCCCCTTCACCAGCTCCCTCCAGACTGAGGCCAAGATGCTGGCCGGTGGCTCTGTGGGTGGGGCTGAGGCAAAGCAGGGAGAGAATGCAGCCAGTGGCCAGGGAACCCTTTTGAGTGGCAGTCCTTCCAGCCAACTGATTTTGATGCCCCATGGAATCTTGCCACACATGTCCGCCCACTGAAGAAGATCAAAAAGAAGATTCACAGTTCAAAAACAATACTAATCACAATGGGAACCGTGAAAGAAATACACTAAGAAATCTCAAAATGCTGTATTCTATGACAAATTCTTATCCAAGCCTATTATAATAAAGAATCTCATTCACAGATTTGAATATGCAATAAAGAATTTCATAAACAAAGTTCTCAAATAATGTACAATGGGCACAGTATTATTTTCAAATAATGTACAATCTACACAATATGATATTACGAATATTCCAAATAAAAACTTTGTTTCGGATATTTTCTTCAGAAGTGGATAGAATTCATTTTATAAACTAATAATAATGAGAAAAATGCATTAGATAAAATCTTTAAAGTAATATTTATATTGTGATTTATGTCCATAAAGACAGAAGTACCGCCTGCTTTGCATTTGTTCGTTTATACCATCAGTGTCAGTTTTATATCATCAAGATTCTATTAAAGAAAAAACATTTTATGAAATTTTATATAATTTTATAATAATCATATTAGTTACCAAAGACAAAAGACCGAACGTATAGCTTACCAACCATGTTGAATACAGGTGGGAAAGGGCCGTGGCTCAGTGGCAGAGCATCTGTTCGGCATGCAGAAGGTCCCAGGTGCAGTCTCCAGCATCTCCAGGTAAAAAGCGATCAGATAGGAGGTGATGTGAAAGACCTCCACCCCTTCCTCACCCTGCCTCGATTGATTCAGCTCCCCCCTTTTTTCTGCCTCCTCATTGTAACTCACGTCACCTGGAGGCGGGAGCAGCCTTGGCACCAGGAGGCTCAGTCAGGAAAACTGGGGCAGGGCAGCAGGACAACACCCACGTGGTGGATGCAGGGCTGCTGGACGCTGGCTGAGTGGGAGAGTGGGGCCACCCTTGGAGAAAAGAAGAAGAAGAAGAAGAGATTAGATTTATACCCCGCCCTTCACTCACTTGGAGTCTCAGAGCGGCTTACAAACTCCTTTCCCCTCCCCTCCCCGCAACAGACACCCTGTGAGGTAGGTGGGGCTGAGAGAGCTCTGAGACAGCTGTCCTTGAGAGAACAGTTGGTACAGAGCTATGGCTTGCCCAAGGTCATCCAGCCAAGTGCAAGTGGAGGAGTGGGGAATCAAACCCGGCTCTCCCAGATTAGAGTCCACGCCCTTAACCACGACACCAAACTGGCTCCCCATGTGCTGAGAAAGGGAGCCCATGTGCTGAGAAAAAAAATCTCTGCGCAGCAGGGTAAGAACCAGTGCGCAAATTAACAAACACGCACATTACAGAGAACTCTGCCCAGCAGCAACCACTAGGCAACTTGCGACCATGCAATGTGCACAACTCGCTCTGGTTGTGGAAGTGGCTACTGAACAGCTTGATGCCTGGGTCCAGGCCTGCACACAACTTGGCAGGAGGAAATGCTGAGAATGAGTATGGTGCAGTGGTTGTCCTGGAGAAAATTGCGGCTTTGGGCAATGGACTCTATGGAATTATACCCTGCTGAGGTCCCTCCCCATTCCTTCCCTCCCCAGGCTCTACCCCTCAAATCTACAGGTATTTCCCAAGCCAGAGTTGGCAACCCTGGAACGGTGGCTATGGAACTGCTTTCCAAACCCTTGGAACCCCAAAGACATCGCATAGGAGGAGGTGGTTTTCTGCCTTAGCTGCCACTGCATAACCGCAAATCAACATGAGTCAGGGGTGGAGGGAACCATACCTGTTGGCTGTCCTCCCATACTACCCACTTGGGGCAGCAAAAGGACTTGAGACAGCCCCGCCTTATAGCTAAGCAGAAGGAAATAAACATGGCTTGCCTCCCTCTGTTTACCCCTTCCCTCTGCTGCCCCCCCCCCCAGCCACATCCGGGACACTCACCTGGAGCTTCCTTCTAGAGCCCGTTGTATTTCTTCCCACAAGGTGCCTTACTCCTAGTCTGACATAATTGTCATTTTGTCTGGTCGGGCCCTGTGTGCCATAAAATGTAACACAAGGTATGTGTGCCATAAAATGCAACACAAGGTACCAGAGAGATATCTATAAACATGATTTCAGATGCCGAATGGCAATAGCAGACGTGATTGAATTAGGAGTGATGTGCAGGCGGATGGAGATATCAGCATTGATATACAGAGGCGTGGAGATATCAGCATTGGTAATGAGACAGGAAACCTAGGTCTCAATTTGGTACAGGAGGATTCAAAGAATAAATGGAAATAAGTCTGAAGAAGTGAGCACTGACTCACGAAAGCACATACCCTACAACCATTTTGTTAGTCTTTAAAGGTGCTACTGGATTCTTTCTACTACCATTGGAAACCACAATGTTCAAAAACCAGTGGGGGAACATTTTACCTTACAGGGCATTCATTTGCTGACCTAACAGTAGCAGTTCTCATTCAAAGGAATTTCAAAGGGAGATTAGAAAGAGAGACTTCTAAATTGCAACTGATAATGAAGCTCAAGACAATGGAAACTCCTAGACTGAACTGAGACCTAGGTTTCTTCTCTAATTACCAATGCCTGCTATTTTCACATTGGTGTCTGAAATCACTTCACTCTCCAAGATATAAGGACAGATGGACTCACATTCCAGCTGTATCTGAAAAAGTGAGCAGTGACCCATGAAAGCTCACACCCTGCCACAAATTTTATTGGTCACTGAGCTGCTGCTGTATGCTTGCTCCCTTTCGCTAGCAAGGAATGCAAGCTGTGCTGTTAGGTTTCTCCCTGCCCCAATCTGTTAGAAAGGGAAAGGGGGATCTCTCCAAGTGCCATGGGACTCCCTCCCCCCTTATCTCTCTGGCGTGCTCTCTCAGTGCTTCTCTTCTCCGTCTCCCTGCTAGCAGCCTGCAGGGTCTACTAAGAATCTGCAGAACCAGGGCAGGACAACCATGACCTAAGAGCGCTAGAACAGCTTAGCTGAGTATTGTTATTGCTTATTCCAATAGCCAAGTTACCTCCCTACAGTTACTGTTCATAAGGAGGCCTTCAGCCAAACGGAACTGGGTGTTTGTTGCTTGCTGCACTACACAAAATCCTTTATGTCTCAAAAGTGGTTGTGTAGGGCCCCAGATTTGATAAGCGCAGACCTCTTTCCTACAGGGTGGGGGAACAGGGCTGATTGTCCCGGGCTTCACTCATAAAGGGGGGTGGGGTGTGACATTTGACAAGCAGCGTTTTGTTCCAGTGTCCGAAATGATCAGATCTTTCCAAGGTGGGAACGCCCATCAGTGACCACATCAGCCCTGCTTTGGGATTGTCCCGCACTCTGTTTACGAGGCTGTTGACTTCACCGGAGGATTCTGCCCTTCCCTTTAGCCTCCGGCTTCAATGAATGCGCAGCCCATTAACTGCTTTCCCCCTCTTTCCTTCACACCCTCAGGCAACCAGTGGCTTGGTTGATAGCTCAGCTGGAGGGTGGGGGTGATAAGGTCATCACCGCAACTCCTAGCAACAAGTTCCCGATCGGCACTACGTACTGACTGCTTTAATCCCGGAAACCTCAGGCCCAAAACACAATAGAAATTCTGTATTTTTTGTATGGCTTTCATTTTTCAAGATGGGAAACCTCTTACATCAGTGGTTCTCAACCTTTCTAATGCCGCAACCCTTTAATACAGTTCCTCATGTTGTGTGTGTTGGCAGAATTTTATGGCTGGGGGGTCACCACAACAATGAAGCCACCTTTTCAGATGTTTT
The DNA here is from genome assembly GCA_029233225.1 of Lepidodactylus listeri. Classification (NCBI taxonomy): domain Eukaryota; kingdom Metazoa; phylum Chordata; class Lepidosauria; order Squamata; family Gekkonidae; genus Lepidodactylus; species Lepidodactylus listeri. The sequence goes on from JARCFY010000021.1 coordinate 16,765,715, forward strand.
CTCTTGCATGGCAGCTAGCACCAAACAACTTTAATACAGACTTTAGTCACACACATATTTGCAAGCTATTCCCAACAAGACCCAACAAACACTCAGGCTTCAGACTTACTTTTCTTCAACAGAAGATGCCATGAGAAAACGAAAGTAGGTGGGCGGGAGAGGCTGTTGCAGGTAGGGGAGAGAGAGAGAGAGAGAGAGAGAAAGGTAGGGGGAGAGAGAAAGGGGGAAGAGAGAGAGAAAGGGGGAAGAGAGAGAGGGGGAGAAGAGAGAGAGAAAGGGGAGGAGGGGGGAAGGAAGGTAGGTGGGGGGGTGGCTTTTGCTGCTTTTCCTGGACTCTGCCTCGGCGCGGAGCCTCAGGAAGGCGGCGGGGGGGGGGTGGGCTCTACGCTTTGGCATGGAGCCCAGGGAAGGCGATGGCGGAGCAACCTAAAAGTGGCGGCAGGGAGGGGGAAGCGGCCATTGACTTACCTGCTGGCTTCTTTCTCCTTGTGGCCCCTGCTGGAAGGGCTGCTGGAAGCAGGTGGCGGGGCTCCGGCCCCAACCAACCCCTGCTCTTTGCCCATAAAGGGAAAGCTCCCTTTGAGGGCAAAGAGCCGGGAGGCCAGACCTCGCACTCGATCGAGCTTGGGGGCCTTTCCTGCCGGTGGGGAGGGGTGGGGAGGGCTCGGACGCCAGCCAGCGACCCCTGTGAAATGGTCATTCGACCCCAAAAGGGGTCACAACCCACAGGTTGAGAACCGCTGTCTTACATGCTCATGAAGCTGTGTCAGTCCCTTGGTCTATCAAGGTCCGCACTGTCTACTTTGAGTAGCAGTAGCTCTTCAGGGTCTTCGGCCTGCCTACGTGATATGTTTCTCCCCAAGTACATCCCTAAGTCAGGTTGTCGGTGGTTGGGTTGGTGAATTTAGTTATGCTTCAAACAATTTTGAGAAATAGCCTGTTCAAAGACCCCCGGTTAATATAAGAGAAACAATTGCAGGGGTGGTTGCGATTGTTATACAGAATTAAAACATGGGAAGGGAAAACACAAAAAGGGAAATATGGGGGGAAAGGTGGCGGTGGTTTGAAGAAGTTAATCCTCCAATCCCATAGATCATCTTTCCTTACATTCCTTTCTTTCTTTCCTTGTAGGAAAGGGTAGGTTAGATTAGGGTATGAATGCTGCTAACTATCTTAATGTTACCAGTTTTATTAAAGCCATTAATGGTGTTGATGTAATTAATGTTACCAATATTATCATTAATGCTAATGATGTTATTAGTATAATTAATGTTGTTAAACTGGTTAATCTTGAATTATGGAATTATTTTGTTTATTTATTTTTTATTTATTTTCGCATTTCTATCCCGCCTTTCCAGCGAACTGGCTCAAGGCGGCTCACAACATAACATGCCACCCTTTTTCACGTTTAAAAGGGAAAGACATATTTTGTTCCCTCTTCCAGAGCCAGTTTGGTGTATTGGTTAGGAGCGCGGACTCTAATCTGGGAGAACCGGGTTTGATTCCCACTCCTCCACATGCAGCTGCTGGTGTGACCTTGGGTCAGTCACAAGTTCTCTCAAAGCTGTTCTCTCAAGCGCAGTTCTTGAGAGAGAGCTCTCTCAGCCCCACCTACCTCACAGGGTGTCTGTTGTGGAGCGGGGAAGGGAAAGGAGATTGTAAGCCGCTCTGAGACTCCTTCGGGTAGTTAAGGGCGGGGTAGAAATCCAATCTCTTCTCTTCTTCTTCCAGGTTTTTGGTTTAGTACTGAACTCAGATTGCTGCAGCAGATGTGGTTCTTGTCAGTTGTTCTTAGGTGCTTTTAACCCATTTCCCACACCCAGTTGTTGGTCAGGTGTCTTTTAAGTTGTTTATTGCAATATGTATTTTAAGTAAGAGTTTGTTATTGTTATCTGATCTTAAAGTCCCAAGCTTTGGGTCTGATACCTAACTGTAGGATAAAAAGTTTTATATACAGGCCACATTCACACATGACATTTTTGTAGGCATACACCTAAGGCTGTTTTTAAAAGGGTGTAGGTCTTCGTGCATTCACATGTTTATGGTATTTGCAAATGCAAGTATCAAGAAGCAGGTCCCTTTGCAAACATATTCTTCACTGAACTGGCTGCTACTACTTTTGAGCGTATGCTCAGTGGAAAACTGAGTTTAGCTGCCCTGTAACGGGCAAACTAGCCCTAACTAGCCCAATCTCATCAGAGCTTGGAAACTAAGCAGGGTTGGCTGTGGTTAGTACTTAGATGAGAGACCACCAAGGAGGCCTAGGGTCACAACATGGAGGAAGTCAATGGCAAACCAGAGCAGCAGACTCTAATCTGGAGGACTGGTTTTGATTCCTCACTCCTTCGCATGAAGCCTGCTGGGTGACCTTGGGCCAGTCACAGTTCTCTCAGCCCCACCTACCTCACCGGGTGCCTGTTCTGGGGAGGAGGAAGGGACTGAGATTGTAAGCGGCTTTGAGACTCCTTCAGGAAGACCAAAGCGGGGTATAATCATCTTCTCTTGCTCATATCTTGCCCTGAAAGCTCCATGGTCCTGGGGTCACTGTGAGTCAGTTGCAACCAGTGTTCCCTCTAAGCTGAGTTAGTGTGAGCTAGCTCACAGTTTTTTAGCCTCCGGCTCACACCTTTTTGTCTTAGCTTAGAAAGGATGGCTCCAGAGCAAACTTGATTTATGCAGCAGCCAAATCGATCGCTCCCAACTTTAATGCCAGCAGCTCACAAAGTAGAATTTTTGCTCACAAGACTCCACAGCTTAGAAGGAACATTGGACTTCACTGTTCATTATTAGTATTATTTGTATGAGTGGGAAACTGGTATTTTAAAGCTCCGGAGTAGCTTTCCGTGGAAAATCTTCATTGCATTTGAAAAGTAGCTTTCAACAGCGGTCCACTGGCAGAGGGGTCTTGCGATGATGTTCGGGGGGGGGGGGGATGGGGAAGCAGTATTTTTCCAGCTATCCTTTCCCCCACCCCTCTTTTGGACTGTGTATCTAGCCAGGAATTTCCTGGTTGTGAGAGAGGAGGATGCCCAGCTCACAACATTTCCTGCACAGCTGTCTTCCAGGCACCGGGCAGTCTGATATGATAGAACTAAAGACAAGGTTGGTATCTGCATCGTGACCTGCCACCCGAGGAGGCTTCAATCAATTTCCTGTCTGTGCATCCTGAAAACTTCATCTGTTTCTGCTCCCCAGAACACATTTCAGAAGGATACTTGGTAGTGCAAGGCAGCCACGCCAGAAAAAAGCTTGCTTATTGTCCCCTTTCCCTGCAGCCTTCACGGCCCCGGAGTACATCAAAGTCTCCACACACCAATGGACTCTTTTGATATTAACAAGCCAATAGGTTTAAAATCAGGCCTGAAGGGGGTAGGCGGGGAATCACAGCCCTGTACACTGCTGCTGCTGCTTTATCTACCTCCATAACGTTCCATAATGCCCCTGTATAAATCGACAGAGCGACTGCATTTGGAATACTGTGTACAGTTCTGGTCGCCACACCTCAAAAAAGATATTGTAACATTGGGAAAAGTGCAGAAAAGGGCAACTCGAATGATAAAAGTGTTGGAACACTTTCCCTGTGAAGAAAGGTTGAAGCGCTTGGGGCTCTTTAGCTTGGAGAAACGACAACTGAGGGGCGACATGATCGAGGTTTATAAGATTATGCATGGGACAGAGCAGGTAGAGAAGGAGGTACTTTTCTCCCTCTCTCACAATACAAGAACTCGTCAGGTTAGAACAGATAAAAGGAAGTGCTTCTTCACCCAAAGAGTGATGAACACGTGGAATTCACTGCCACAGGAGGTGGTGGCGGCTACAAGCATGGACGGCTTCAAGAGGGAATTAGATAAACATATGGAGCAGAGGTCCATCAGTGGCTATGAGCCACAAGGTATAGATAGGAACTCTCAGTCTGGAGCAAGTGATGCTCTATATTCTTGGTGCTTGGAGGGGGCAACAGTGGGAGGGCTTCTAGTGTCCTGGCCCCACTGCTGGACCTCCTGAGGGCACCTGGTATTTTTGGCCACTGTGTGACAGAGTGTTGGACTGGATGGGCCACTGGCCTGATCCAACACTGGTTTCTCTTGTGTTCTTATGTTCAGAGAAAAGCACCAACTCAAGAGTGTCAGCATTTTTTTGTTACTCATTTTACCGACTTAGATCCTATCCGGTCAGTCAGTTTTGACCCCTGAAGCAGTGTGGTGTAGTGGTTATAAAGTGCTGGACTAGGATCCTGGAGACTCGGGTTCAAATCCCGACTCTGCCGTGGGCGACCTTGGGCCAGTCACACGCTCGCAGCGTAACCTACCTTACAGGCTTGTTGCGGAGGAGAAGAGAACAGTGCAGGGCTCTTGGGGTCCCATTTTGGAGAGAAAGACAGGTGGAATAAATAAAATAAAGCGGGTCACCAAAGAAGTTGTAGAAAGAAGAAAAACCTTTTATGTAAAAATGTCAAGGTCCGTTCCAAAAAAGCTAACGTTATTCACAGGTTCTTTCATCAAATTGAAAATATCGAAACTGTGCCTATAAATCCACCAGCGTTGGTTATTTATAGGTACTCTCCTCAGTGAGGGGCTGCAGTGGCTCAAGCGGTTAAGACGCTGAACTGCAGACCGGAAGGTCGATAGGTCGGCAGTTCGAGACCCGAGTGCCGCGTGACGGAGTGAGCTCCCGTCTCTGGCCCCAGCTCCTGCCAACCTAGCAGTTCGAAAGCAAGAAATTGCAAGTAGATAAATAGGGACCACTTCGGTGGGAAGGTAAGAGTGTTCTGTGCGCCTCGGCGTCTAGTCATGCCGGCCGCATGACCACGGAAACGTCTTTGGACAGCGTTGGCTCTTCGGCTTGGAAACGGAGATGAGTACCGCATCCCTAGAGTCGGATTCAACTGGCTTTCGAGCAAGAAAAACCTCTTCCGCATAAAAAATATATATTTTTAGTAAAATTATACAAATGGGGGTGCCGTACACTTACCAGCATCTTTCCTATGACCAGGTACAGTTAATAACAACATCAGATACATGTACACCAAATGTATGTCGGGCGTGAGGCCTCACTCCATGGTGTAAATTTGTACAATACATCCCATACAATGTACTTGTTTAAATTACGACACGCTTGACCAAGGCACCGAACATCCAGATGCAAAAGCTTTTACCTGGAATGGGGTTGTTATAATTAGGACCACTGGAGATAATTTCCAGATGGTAGTTAGCAGTGGTCCAAATTTCTAGAATATCTAGAGAAAAATACTCTGTAAGCCAGGCCAGGATAAAGCATTGGTGTGTAAAGCCACATATCGGAAACCAAATGCGTTAACAGAAACACCAGCAGAAAATCCTCAGATTTAAACCAGCCAGATGTTTCTCATATCCGATTAAATAAGTTTTGAGGTTTTAAAAATTCATAGTTAAGCTCCAACTCCAGTGAATCCCCGGCGTTTGAGATCCTAGAGACTGGGAGAATAATGAACATGAATATTACATAAACGCATGAAACTTTCAAGGTGCTTTCAAGTGGTCGACTGAAACCCAGTGAGTTAATTGGGTATTTTTAAAGAAATCTTTAATTGGTTGACAGTCTTGCTTATAATGGGGAAAGGATTAGCTCCTGTGATCCTTCACAGGGTGGGGCTTTGCCAACTGGCAGGGCTGTACCACCTCCCCCTTGGCAGAGGTTTTTATTATACCCATGCCTGTCTCAGACAGCCCCAGGGCTCTCGGATTTACAAGAAGCTACAGGGCAATTAGGAGTTGATCCATCCTCCCGCTGGGGCTGGCACCTCAAACCTTTGATTGTTAAACAGCTGCAGTTGAGCTTGGTGGGGGAAGTCTGGTATAATATTTTCCCATACAAAAGGGAAGAGAATCTGGTCACTACCAGAAGACCCCCTGAACTGGAGCCAAATGAAAGCAACTGGAAGGGCATGGCTGAACTACAAACCATACAGGCCGTCTGATTACCCAAATGAAGTGAAAACACACCCCAAACTCCCATTTTCTTAAAACAATCTCTCCTGAAATGGCTCTCCATTCCTGAGAACAGGCAGTGCTTGTTCAACCAGCCCCGAAATCCACTTTGATTCTCCTGGCCCACGACACAATCCGTCTGTGAGGCCATCAGCCAGCTTTATTTAGAAACGGTGAAGAATTTAAACAGACATTCAGAAAGAGTCAAGGGGTTTCCTTCTTCAAAAGAATTCAAGCTAGCCTTCCTGGGTGGATTGGAGCCATTGGAGCGGAAAGCCAGATTCAACCCGCATTGCGTGGCTAACAGCCAAAGGACACCTGGTGCTGGGGAATCTGGGACTGGAACCCAATGTGGAATTGAACGGCAAAAGGCAGGGGAGGGTACAGTTGGGGACTGCGGCACCAGAGGAAGTGTTTAACTCTTTCCTTGTCTGGAATTGTCATCCTCGAGACAGAAAAAGACAGACACTTGTACCATGCCTGTCTTTTTTTCCCTCCTGGAAAACAGTTAGGGGAAGCACCTCCAACTAGGAGAGGCAGTTTGTAAGGCAGGTGGAGGGGTTAAACCGGTGGAAACTGTCATTAAGGAAAGAATTAGTAGGCACATTGATGAACAAAATCTATTGAGGAAGACTCAGCATGGGTTCTGTAAGGGAAGGTCTTGTCTCACGAACCTGTTAGTGTTCTTTGAGGGAGTAAACAAACATGTGGACAAGGGGGACCCAATAGATGTTGTTTACCTTGACTTCTAGAAAGCTTTTGATAAAGTTCCTCATCAAAGGCTCCTAAGCAAGCTCAATAGTCACGGGATAAAAGGACCTTTTGTGGATCAAAAACTGGCTAATTAAAAGGAAACAGAGTGAGTATAAATGGGCAATTGTCTCAGTGGAGGGAGGTAAGCAGTGAGGTACCACAGGGATCAGTACTCAGTCCAATGCTTTTTAACTTGTTTATTAATGATTTGGAGTTGGGAGTAAGCAGTGAAGTGGCTAAATTTGCAGATGACACGCAGTTGTTCAGGGTGGTGAGAACCAGGGAGGGTTGTGAGGCACTCCAAAGGGATCTGTCAAGGATGGGAGAGTGGGCATCAATGTGGCAAATGGGGTTCAATGTGGCCAAGTGCAAAGTGATGCACACTGGAGCCAAAAATCCTAACTATAAATACACATTCATGGGGTCCGAACTGGCAGAGACTGACCAAGAGAGATATCTTGGAGTCGCAGTGGATAGCTCAATGAAAATGTCGAGATAGTGTGCGACTGCAATGAAAAAGGCCAACGCTATGCTGGGGGTTATTAGGAAGGGAACTGAAAACAAATCAGCCAGTATCATAATGCCCCTGTATAAATCAGTGGTGCGCCTCATTTGGAGTTCTGTGTACAGTTCTGGTCGCCACACCTCAAAAAAGATATTATAGTGTTGGAAAAAGTGCAGAAAAGGGCGACTAGAATTATAAAAGGGTTGGAACACTTTCTCTATGAAGAAAGGTTGAAGCGCTTGGGGCTCTTTAGCTTGGAGAAATGACGGCTGAGGGGTGACATGACTGAGGTTTACAAGATTATGCATGGGATAGAGCAGGTAGAGAAGGAGGTACTTTTCTCCCTTTCTCACAACACAAGAACTCGTGGGCACTCCATGAAATTGCTGAGCAGTCGGGTTAGAACAGATAAGAGGAGGTACCTCTTCACCCAAAGAGTGATTAACACATGGATTTAATTCAGAGATTCTGTTTAACAAGATACCTTTGGAATATTCTGCCTGTCTTCTCTTATAAGCTTCCCACCATTCCTGATAATGTGGAATCGAGGTAGTGATCCCCCACCCCACCCCCCAAATCACTAGACTTCCCTGCCAGGAAAAACAGCTCAATGGAAAAAATTAAAAGCTGGCCATTTTAATCCAATCAGAGTCATGGCGGAGAGGGCTTGCAATTTGTCTTCATCCATGTCACACATTTCCCAGCCATACACTCAACAATGCCATTCAGTTGCCAGAACAGAACTGTACGTTACATGGAATTCCAAGATCCTTTTAACTTTTACTTCAGTTGATACAATACAGCTGCCAGATTCCCATTTTACATGGAAGGCCATGATGGGAAGAGATCGTCCGTCGACCCTTCCTGTTGCCCTGTTTTTCTAATGGAAATCACCATCCCAAGCTGCTTTTGGCCTCATCATGGAAACCTTACAGTAGACAAACAGCACCGGTTGCTTCCTTATAAAAATATTGGGATGTTGTAAATATTATGAACACGTACCAATCAGAATTTCATACATAAATCTCTTATTTATACAAAAGAATTAAAAAATCATTTAAAAAATCTTGTATATATTTGTATGAAATTCTAATTGGTACGTGTTCACAATATTTACAAAATTACAATATTTTTATAAGGAAGTAACCGGTCCTTGTTCAGAAGAAGTTTCCTCGAAACGGAGAACCTTTCTTTCGTTAACCACATCTTTGTTGGATCACATTTCGTGTATTTTTGTATATTAGTTATGCCCTTTATCAATATTTGTAATCAGAGGTCCGTTGGATCGGGAGCGCACAGGAGCGCAGCTCCGGGAGTGAGGAGCCCAGGGGGCGGGCACATGACCAAGCCCCACCTCCTCCTCGGCTTCCCCGAGCAGTGCAGAGGCGCAGCACCCCGGGGAAAGCCCTGCTAGGGTCTTTATTGTTTCTAATGTTTTGTTTTAATATTGATAATTTTATCATTGTTCCTTTTATGACTGTGCGCTGCTTTTCCAGAGACTTGCTCAAGGTGGCATATAAATTTTCTACCATTTTTTATCTGGGCACATGGCACATAAGTACTGGAGAAATTTCACCAACCCTTCAGCAGCTTCCACCCCATCAGTTTGGTGTTGTGGTCAGGAGTTGGACTCTAATCTGGGAGAACCGGGTTTGATTCCCCACTCCTCCACATGCAGCTGCTGGTGTGACCTTGGGCCAGTCACAAGTTCTCTCATGAGCAGTTCTCAAAAGACCTCTCTCAGCCCCATCTACCTCACAGGGTGTCTTGTTGTACGGAGGGGAAGGGGAAGGAGAAGGGATGGGTGGTGCACATGTCCTTGGTATCTCAAGTCTACTTGAAACCTGGTGGTTTCAAGGGAGCAGGAAGAGAATGCGGGTGTGTTCTTTATGCTTATTTTTATTGCACAAAAGTATTGGATGGGGAAGGGAATGGAGGAAGAGCAGGTCAGTTTCACTCACCTGTGGAGTGGAGCCTGAGGGGTGGGTGTGGCATATGCAAATGAGTTATGCAAATGAGTTATGCTAATGAGCTCCTGCGCCTCTTTTTCTACGAAATGACCCCTGTTTGTAATACACTTTACATTTTGTTGATTAGTGCCTTTGTGCAGTTTTCTTCAGTCTTCTTTTTCCATGTTCTTCGAACTGTGACTTTCGTTTCGCTCTCTTGGGACCATACAGCATGGAAAGAACCCACGCTGTCCTGACCAAACTGCTCTACCATTCAGTGGCTGGAGTGAGAGATCAGAAAGACAGAGCCCATGAGGCATTTCTAATACCACAGAGGTTTACTCACAGTGCTCCCTGCTGGGAAATCATGATCACCACAGTCTCCGGCTTTTCCTAGGACTTTTATTACTGTCGTTGTTCAAGGTAATCGCTTCCAGAGCTCAGACAGTGCTCCCTCCCCATTGCGCTGAAGTCCCTTCAGTTAGGGTTGTCTGACTCCAAGACGAGCCGTATACCCACCCCTGCGCACACCCCCACCCTGCCGAAGGGACATTTTGTATTGTTCTTTTCCAAACCGGTCCTTTCTTCCCAGTTTTGGCGTCGCAAAGCCCTGATTCGTTAGCATGCTCTACTGTGTGCAGGCGTACCTGGCCGAGAGGCCCTGTTGTAGGATGCTGTGGCAGGAAACAAAGCACTGTGGGGAGAAGTGGGTAGATGTGCAGTCATTTTTTCTGACTGCAGGTGGGCTGGGGTCATTCCAAAGTGAACCAAATCAGGCACAACCCTGTCCTGAGGAATCTTAGCCAAGAGAAAGGGGGCAGTGAGTGGGACAATGTGGGTCCTATCAAACACAAAGGTGAAGAATACAGTCTTCACTGTCAAAAAGCAAGTTTCTGGGAAACTTAAGGAAGCCAAAACAAGTTTGAAAGTGGGCATGCAACAGCTGGTGAAGTCTCATGAGGGGAAAGAAGGGAGGGGTATTTAGGTGTCCTTCCGGCTCCTCCCTCTGATAACAGAATAAATTATGTAAAACTATGCAAATCTGCTTCAATGGCAAAAAGGTAATGATGACAGAATTCAGCTTAAAGTACAGTGTGTGCACTGAGCCATCTGCATCCTAGGCTGCTTCTAGACTACAAACGTGTGTTAATTTTAAACCAGCTTAAGCAACATGGCTTTCTCCATTTCCCGGGAGCAGTGGTTTTATGAGGGTGCCGAGACCTCTCTGCTCGAGAAGCCCCAGCTTCCAGCTCCCAGAACTACAGTTCCCAAAGTTCCTCAGGATGAAGGAATGACAATTGCACAGAGATCTTAAAGTGCATTGCTGGAGAGCCTTGGGACGTGAGGGGATCATGGTGTGGCAGTGTAAAGAGGGCAGCCCTCCACTACTGCATCTGTGTCGTCACGTGGGGTTTGCAGACAGATGCGAAACCAGGAAGGCAGGGACGGAATGGAAAGGGGAAGCAGGAGGACCCTTGGTTTCTGATCCCAGCCAGACAGCGCTCCCAGTGCCCTGGCCCCACGTGGCACAGAAGTCGTGCCAACGCCTCCCTGGCGCACAACATGGCAGAAAAGGTGCCGCAACAGCAAGCATGCAGATCCAGGGAAAGGACAAAAAAAAATGTCAGTCTGGCTCTCCACGCCACAGTTCCAGGCCAAGAGAAGGCCTACTCGTCACAGCCCAGTAGCTCTACACGCAACGTGATGCGGTTGTGCCAAGATTCAGGGAGGATGCGCACAAAGCGGGCATAGAAGGGCGGGTCAAACACATTCTTCTTATGCGAGTAGTTGTCGGAGTTGCCTTCAAATATCTGGAGGGGGAAGAAAACAAGGCGGCACTGTTAGAAGAGACAAGAGGGCGGAACCCTATACAGCGTGGCAAGGAAGTGGATTGGCCTACTTTACAGGGCTGTGATAAGTTTTCATTTTTTAAAAGGTAATACGATGCAGTGGTGATAGACCTTGGCTATCGGCCCAGAGCACTTTCAACAGACTTCTTATCCAAGGAGCAGCGTACATCGTTCTCCCCATTTTAGCACCGCGGTCAGGGTCTCAGAACAGACGGACCCCCCTGGGCCCCAAAGAGGTCAGGCTCGCCACTACCAGGGCCAGAGCATTCTCAGTGGCGGCTCCATACCGGTGGAATGAGCTCCTGGAAGAGATCAGGGCTCTGTGGGACCTCTTGCAGTTCCGCAGGGCCTGCAAGACGGAGCTCTTCCGCCAGGCTTTCAACTAGCAGCCGCCCGACTATTATCATCAACAAGCCCTGGCCCTTAACCTCGACAGTGGCTTTATCCTATTAGGACTCGGGAAGGCCACTGAGCTGGGAACTTCTTGTCCGCCATGGTTACAGAATACTGTCTTAAGTAACCTAACTCCATCTCAAGGGAAATCAACAGCATTAGCACCTTATGATTTTATAACTGTTATGATTTTAACGTACTGAGTTCTATTAATTTATGTATTTTAATGGTATTTATACCAATTATGTAAGCCACCCTGAGCCTGTTCATGGGGAGGGTGGGGTATAATAATAATAGTAATAATAATAATAGTAGTAGTAATAGTAATAATAATAATATTTTATTATTGTTATTATTGCTATTTTTATTGTTATTATTGCTATTTTTATTGTTATTATTATTGTTGTTATTGTTATTGTTATTATTATTATTAGCCCCATAACCACCCTATGAGGGAGATCTGGCCAAAAGGACATGACTGGCCCAAAGTCACCCAGAGAATTTAGTCCAGCTCAGCAGGGATTTGAACCCAGACCTCACAATTCCTGGCCCAGTATTCTGACTTAAGGCACTCCCTCGCACCCCCAACCCTGGCACCTCTGCTTCAGAAGGGTCCAGGTAGAAAATGTTTGGAATGAGGCACCAGCGAGAGCCAATGCAGATGGACCAATCAGCTGGCTCTGGAGGCGGCTTCTTCCTACGTACCTGCGTGCCATTCGTTCCGCTGTTCCTGTAAAGAGTCCAGGACTTGCCATCACTGCTGTAGGCCACCTTGAAGGCAGCCACGTACTGGATGTGCCCGAAGTCGCGAGCCCCTTGTGTGATGACCCCGGTCACCTGTTTCTCTTTCTTCAGGTCGATCTGCAGGAGCCAAGAAAAGGGGCTGAACTGTTATGAGGAGGACATGCTGGAGCCCCCAGTACGAATGCTACCATCTGTTATCCTAAAATGCTACACGTGCCTGGCCTCCCAGTGAGATGTAGTTGGAGGAAAGGTCCAGCGTTTTTAGGATTTGACTGGCATTCTTCATGGGATGGCAATCTATATTTTTGGTGTCAACCCTTCTGAAGGCATACTTCAAACTGGGAGGGGGGGTAATGTGTTGGTTTAAACCAAGGGGAAGGTCATTAGAGAGCAAGAAGCAGGTAGGCACCACTTCACGTGCTTGGATCCGTCCACAACTAAAAGAATCTTGGGACCTCGATTTCCAACAGACACTGATGGGTCAGAGGAAGGAAAAGATCCAGCCAATAAGAGTTCTTTTGGCCAAGAATTTTTTGTTTGTTTTGTACTTAAAACTGCACTGCCGTGCATGGCCCAGGCTAGCCCAATCTTCTCAGTTCTCAGGAGCTAAGCAGGGCTGGCCCCAGTCCGTATTTGATGGGGGGCCACCAAGAAGACCAGGTTTGCTACACAAAGGCAGGCCACCTCTGAATGCCTCTTGCCCTGAAAACCCTACAAAGTTGCCATAAGTTGGCTGCGACTTCACCGCAAACCCCCCCCCACACACACCTTAAAAACCACTGAGAACCAGTGTGTGTTTAAAAAGCACATGTTCATTTACACCAGGGCTCATTTCGTAGCAGGAGCTGCTCTGCATATTAGGCCACACACCCCTGATGCAGCCAATCCTCCAAGAGCTTACAGTAGCCCCTGTAAGAAGAGCTCTGTAAGCTCTCGGAGGATTGGCTACATTAGGGAGTTGGGGCCCAATATGCAAAGGAGCTCCTGCTACGAAATGAGCCCTGATTTGCAACCACATTCCAGCTATCTATATATCTCTTCCTTAACTCTGAGAGTTCTCCTTAAATCTCAAAGTCAAACACAGAGTTTTAGCTTGGCAAAGGGGGGTACAGCGATCAAATCTAAGCAAGGTTCTATACGGTTAGTTTGTCAAATTTATTGAGAAGTTCCCTTACTTGAGAAATTGGACATTTCAAATATATATATATATCTTGGGCTAATTTTTTTTTTAAAAAAATTCATGTGCTGTGTATTTCAGGATGTTTTAACACAACCACATTGCTAGGAGCAGACAAACAATCTGCAACTAGTCAGTTCATCCTACTGAGTCCCAGAAACTGTCAATCTTCCCCCACCCACAAAACAAACAATCATTTCCCAGACTGAGAGAAGCTACTTTTTCGAGGCAAACTACTCTTCTTCCAGCTGAGACATCCTGGCTTAAAGTTCCTTTTTTAACTACTCAGGGCTCATTGCGTAGCAGGAGCTCCTTTGCATATTAGGCCACACCCTCCTAATGGAGCCAATCCTCCAAGATCTTACAGAGCTCTTCTTACAGTGGCTACTGTAAGCCCTTGGAGGATTGGCTACATCAGGGAGGTGTGGCCTAATATGCAGAGGAGCTCCTGCTACGAAATGAGCCCTGCGTTCTATGAATTTGAACAGACCGACCCATAAGTAGCTATGCAGAGCCGCTGGGATGACTAAGGTCAAGGGTTTGGGTTTCACAGATCCTGTCCTTGCACCTTCCTTTAACCCCTCCTCTTTCTGCCTAGCAACAGCAAGGACGTACCTGAAGCCACTCTCCCGGCCCATTGGTAAGGGCCGACCAGGCGTTCGTCTTGCCCGTCTTGTCAAGGCGGGCGTAGTGCGGGTGCCAAGTAAAAGCATCGATGCCCCAAGTCCTGTAAACGCTGGAGGCTGTGATCTGTTCGTCAGAGATGAGGCGAGATTTCATGCCCAGGGGCTCCGAGCAACCTGCCGTGTTGAAATACACTGTAACACAACGGTTTACAGACACAAGTGAAAGAGAGATGTCCACGTGCAGCAGACCCTCCAGATAAACCCCTCGTCAAGCAAACGGACACACCCAAAGCTCCTTTAGATCAGTGGCTTTCAACCTTCCAGAGAATCCCTTTTCCACGTTCACCTGTGTGACTCCCTCCAGCCCTGCTACACAGCCCCAGGTATCCTGCAGAGAATTCTGAGGTGCTGTCCCTGGCACATTCAAGCAGGTTTCTAAGTGCTCGTGCCCTGCCAGAGTGGAAAGCCACCTTTGTGCCCTGCCAGTGGGATTCCTGGCTGGCTACTCTTGGAAACAGGATGACAGGACAGATGACCCCACTGGCCTCTCCCAATGTTCTCCCTTGCCTTGAAAACGGTTCCACAGTGTACAGAGGCACTGTGCCTCTGAGCGCCAGAGGGTGAAAGGCCAACAGTGAGAGAAGGCGAAGGCCTTCCTGAAACAGGACTCCGGTGGCACCTTCAAGACTACATTTATTTCAATATGAGCTTTCGTGAGCCAGGGTTCACTTCTTCAGGTAGACAGCCTTCCGTTTGAGGTTCTCAGAAGCACCTGGTCGCCACTGAGGGGAAACAGGATGCTGAATTCTATGAGCCCTTCGCCCGAGGAAGCAGGTCTTGGTATGTTAGGTTCATTGAACACACACACACACACAGCCCTCTACAGACACACTTCCCCTACAGGTGAGGACTGGAAGCAATGTGAAAGGTTCCAAGAAACATTTTCACTATTACTGACCTCAAATTCCTGATGCAGTTTCAAAAGACACCAGGGTTTCTCATAGGTCAGTTTGAAAGCCACTGTTTCAGACAACAGTACACGGAAGACCAGTCCCACAACCAGTGTTCCCTCTAAGCTGAGTTAGTGTGAGCTAGCTCAGTTTTTTAGCCCCTGGCCTCACATTTTCGTCCTGGCTCAGGAAGGATGGCTCCAGAGCAAACTAATTTACGCAGTAACCAAATGGCTCGCTCACAATTTGAATGACAGTAGCTCAGAAAGTAGAATTTTTGCTCACAAGACTCCTCAGCTTAGAGGGAGCATTGCCCACAACCCCAAAAAGAGAATCCCAACAAATGCCTGCAACCAGTGTTCCCTCTTAGCTGAGTTAGTGTGAGTTAGCTCACAATTTTTTAGCCTCCAGTTCACACATTTTTGCCTTAGCTCAGGGAGGATGGCTCTAGAGCAGGGGTGGGCAAATTGCGGCCCGTGGGCCACATGCGGCCCGCCACAGAGTTTTTTGCAGCCCGCCAAGACAGTCAGCCACATAGTTTCAGTCAGGCCTCCACTGGGCCCAGAACACAGAGAAGCAGCGCTCTGGGAGTGAAGTGTCCAGGGGGCGGGCACATTACCAAGCCCCACCCCCTGCTCCCAGCAGCCCTGTTGGGTAATGAGGAGGCAGAAGAAGGAAAGTAAGTTACCTTCCCTCCCCCATCCTCCTCTTCCCGGGACCACAGTGCTCCGGGGAAGCCCTGCCCGCCTCCACCCTCACCTTTCCCGGGCCGCTAACGTCTGCACCCACAAAGTGGGCCCCGAGCCAAAAGGTGTGGCCCTCCGCTAACCTCCGCTCCCACAAAGTGGCCCCCGAGCCAAAACAATTGCCCACCCCTGCTCTAGAGCAAACTAATTTCTGCAGTAGCCAAACCGCTCGCTCACAACTTTTAATGCCAGTAGCTCACAAAGTAGAATTTTTGCTCACAAGACCCCACAACTTAGAGGGAACATTGCCTGCCACACATTCACATGCCACTTTTCGGTTCAGGCGAGTTTTCAAATCCATCTTGTAATTTCAATTTGTGCCAGCTCAAAATCCCCAAGACTGCAAAGTCCTGGATGCATTTCCAGCCAATGTCATGGCTGGAGATGAGTGGTGTTACCTCTGGGGAATTAGACGTGTGGGAGAATTGAGGCCACTGAGAAATCAGTGAAATTAAATGGCTTATGAATCCACTGAAGCCCAGATTGTCAAAGCAAATAATTCAGACCTTCCTCAGACCAAGCACTGGACATGGAAATACAAGCACTATACTTATTGGACATCCAGTGAACACCGATGTGGTGAGACAGCCAATACTGAATGGTGATTAGAGCATCAGACTAGGATCTGAGAGACCCAAGTTCGAATGCCCACTCTGCCATGGAAACTTGCTGGGTGACCTTGGGCCGGTCACATACTCGAAGCCTAAGCTACCTCGCAGGGCTGCTATATTATATTATACTTTATTGTCATTGTACATAGTACATAGTACATAGTACAATGACATATTGTCATTGTACATAGTACAATGAAATTAAAAAGTGCCATCATTCAGTGACTCACAACATATAATCATGCGCACTCACACAGACATTCACGACTGCTTCTCCCTTGTGATTTACATAGCAACCCAACCACTGTTTCCCCCAGATTTCGGTCTCATGCAGCATTCAGGGCAATAATAGCTCTCGAGTAAAAACTGTTTTTTAGTCTATTTGTCCTTGTTTTGATTGTCCTATATCTTCTGCCCGAAGGCAGCAGTTCAAACAAGGAATATGCCGGATGTGACAAATCCTGTAGGATGTTCTTCACTTTTTTCAGACATCGAGAACTGTACAGTTCCTCCAGAAGTGGGAGAGGACAGCCAATTATCTTCTGGGCTGTGGTGATGACTCTCTGGAGTGCTTTCCTATCTGCAACCGTACAACTAGCAAACCAGGCACAGATACAGTATATTAAAATGCTCTCTACTGAGCAACGATAGAAAGACATCGATATTTTCTCATTCAAATTATTTTTCTTTAAAAGTCTGAGAAAATAAAGCCTCTGCTGGGCCTCTGCTGTGAGGATAAAACGGAGGAGGGGAGAATGATGCACCCCACTTTGGGTCCCCACTAGGGAGAAAGTTGGGGCATAAATGGAGTGAATAAATAAACATCCATCCTTCATTCAGTACATCTCTCACTTTCCTCTTTTCCTTTTCCATCACCCATCCAGACTAGTATTAGGCCTGGTTTACATGACACTGGTGAAGAGAAAGCCCTTCCATATAGGATTTAATGCTCGTGTAGTGTCACACTTGATCTGGTCCCACCGATGAGTGCTACTGCCTTGCTAGGGTAGGGTGGCCCAGCTCCAAGTGGGGCCTGAAGGCCTCCCAGAATTATGACGATTGATCCCCGGGCAACAGAGATTGGTTCCCCTGGAGGAAATGGCTGAGGTCCCTCCCCTCCACAACCCCCTCCCTTCCCAGGCCCCACCCCCAAATCTCCAGGAATTTCCCAACCTGAAGTTGGCAACCCTGTATGAATTATTAAACCCATGTTTAAATTAAGTACTTCTGATTGGTTACAGCCCTGAAGCCTGAGATAGGTTTTCCCTGCCCTTTTAACAGAGATGTTTTTTGATGGTGATGCTTCGGATTGAATCCAGGGCCCTGTGCAAAAGGCCTTTTCCTAAAGCGTACACAGAGCAATCTGCTAGTGTTAACTTCGTACTTATAAGGAATTAGAGGTGCTCCATGGAAGCAGGTCTCATTCCGTAGCAGGAGCTGCTCTGCATATTAGGCCACACACCCCTGATGTAGCCAATCCTCCAAGAGTTTACAGTAGCCCCTGTAAGAAGAGCCCTGTAAGCTCTTGGAGGATTGGCTACATCAGGGGTGTGTGGCCTAATATGCAAAGTAGCTCCTGCTACGAAATGAGCCCTGCGTGGAAGTATCAGGGGTCTTATCCCCCTCCAAATCTCATCCACGATTATGCATCAGTAACATTAGGGTTGCCAGCCTCCAGGTGGGGCCTGGGGATCCCCCGCTGTTACAACTGATCTCCAGCTGACAGACAGCAGCTCCCCTGGAGAAAATGGCTGCTCTCAAGGGTGAACTCTATAGCATTGTATCATGCTGAGGCCCCTCGCCTCCTCAAACCCCACCTTCTCCTGGCTCCATCCCCAAAGTCCCCAGGTATTTTCCAACCTGTACTTGGCAACCCTAAGTAACATTCTCTAAGGCACTAGTTTAGGAACAAAACAGGCCCTAGAGAACCCAGAAAGTACTTTGCGTGAGGGGCCACAAACTACGGGGGCCCGCTTGGTCAATTCTGGTTGAATTTCAGACTGTAGGCTCCCTGGGGCTGATTTTCTTGAACACTGTGAAGTGCCGTATGCATTGACAGCACTCTATGTAAACAGCCAACAACAACATCCGTATCAGAAGCCATAAATAACCCTGGAGTTCCTAGCACCACCAGTGGGTGTCACTGTGGTCACTGAAGCGGACAGAGAGGAACAGCTGAGAGCACAGAGCCAAGATCTCCAGGACATGAAGGCCAGCTCCTGGCCGGCGAGTCGGCTTCCATGAGGGAAGCTACTGGAGGCCCCGTGCAATCTGACTGGCATCTATAGATTTTATGTGGAGATAACCACTGGCAGGCCTTGTGTCACAGAGAAGTGGAAGTAGAGTGACTCTGCTATGGTTATCATTGCCCCGTCACTCAAATATAACTTTTCAGTTGGTACTACAAGTGTCATTCTAGCCCCTCTTAACCTCCTAGTGGTTTGGGGGTAGGCCTTATTGCACATTAGGGCTGCCAAGTCCCTCTGGGGGGTGGGGATTCTCCCGCTAAATAGGTCCCCAATCCGCCGGTCGGGATCTGGCCAGCGGGGGGACCCCCACCCCCGAAGTGGCCCAATCAGGCCGACGTGCCTGGCATGACGACGTCACCCGGAAGTGACATCACGCTGGGCACGTTGCCGGGGCAACGTTCTAGCAATCACCCTGAAAACTCTATAGTACCATAGAGTTTTAGGGCGATTACCGGAGCGTTGCCCCGGCAATGTGCCCAGCGTGATGACGTCACTTCCGGGTGACGTCATCATGGCGTGCGGGGGACTCCCGGAGAGGGACCGGGACTCCCCCGCTGTTATGAAGGTAAGACTTGGCAACCCTATTGCACATCTCAATGGACTTCTCCACAGGGTTGCCAGGCCCAGGCCAACAACCAGGAAGGGACTAGGGCAAGGGAGCAGTGACATGGGGCGGCAGCCATCAGTGACAGCATGACATCACTTCCAGGAAAAAAACCAAAAACTAACATCACACCTCTTTAGGAATCACCAAAAACTCTACGGTAAAACTACAGAGTTTCTGGAAGTTCCTAGAGAGGACTAGCATCTGACAGGTTCCCCCAGAAGCAATATCATGCCATACATCTGATGGCCTTTTCTAATGTTATTTTTCTCTGGCCACTGCTCAGAATGGAAGCAGGTTGCATCTACTGCTCCATGATAAGTATACTCGATTAAGTTGTTACAAAAGAGTGACAATTTCAGAGGCATGACACTTTTGTTCCAAATTACACTGACCTTCAGATTGCCAGGGTGTAGCATTTTAATTGTTCCCCCCTCCCCCCAAAATGCAAAAGTACACACAAGAAAGTCAGTTACCCACCACTGGAATTTAGCCAAGGTGTTAAGATCAAAGCCTCACTTCCCAAGGTAAGCGCTAACAGAATTTCGAAAATTTTAGAGCTCAGCAAGAGGCAATTATTTTAGACACACAGGTATACGGGGTGCAGCATTTTGGTCTCGATGCAGCATTCTGATGCTTCCTTTTTTCCTCTGTCCAAACGCCCAACCACCCTGAGTTCCAAAATGGAAACGAACGGAAGCAAAGAGCCAGAATGCTGCCCTCTGGTTAGTCACCCCACAAAGAAAGGGCACGGCCACCCAGCACGGCGAAGCCAATGGGAAGCATTTACCATTCATTTCGCAGCCAATCAGCTCAAAGCGCAATGTGCAAGCCCTACGGCAGACCACAGGATAGACGCGGATGTATTGCGCTGTGATTGGTGGATTAAACAGATTGGTCACCGTGACATCATTGTTTGCGTTGCCTTCAAAAACCTGCAAAGGGAAATTAAGAGGAGGAAAATGTCCTGGATCAGGGCAGTTATTTGACTAACACCCCCCCACACCCTTTTTGTGAAGGAAATTTTGGTTAGGGCAACTACATCTCAAGGCAGAACAGCAGAAAAATCTGTAGCTGATCTATATATACGGCATGAGATATATATAACAATCAGCTCTAAATTATATTAACTAATACATTCTATAAAATCAGTGAGAGCAGGGGTCCTTTTGTAAAAAAAGAGGTGCAGGAGCTCATTAGCATAACACATTAGCATAACTCATTAGCATATGTCACGTCCCCTGACATCACAAGACGTGTGTCAGAAAGGGAATGTCAGTTTCAGCCCCATTATACCCTATGGGCCATTCAAATCAATGGCAAAAACTCATAGGGTATATGAGGGGCTGGAGGAAAGGAGGTTTGAGGGAGAGGCTCCAAACTTGCAGGGTAGCTGCTGGGGCCTCTCCTCCAAATACCCACCAAGTTTCAAGAAGATTGGACCAGGGGGTCCAATTCTATGGGCCCCCAAACAGGTTGTCCCATCCCCTCCATTGTTCTCTATGGTGGGAAAAAATGTAGAACTGGACCCCCTGGTCCAATCTTCTTGAAACTTGGAGGGTATTTGGGGGAGAGGTCCCAGCAGCTACCCGGCAAGTTTGGAGCCTCTCCCTCAAACCCCCTCCCCTCCAGTTGCTTTTAAAGTTGCCACCGGATTTCGGCAGCAATTCAGCGGCGGGCTGAATCAGATCAGAGAATCTGATTCGGCCCGTGGCTGCCCTAAAGGCCACTCCTGAGCTGGTGGAGCTTCGCTCCGCCTCGCTCCGGCCCCAGCGGACCCCTGAGTGAGAGCCAATACTTTTTTTTTAAACATATTTTATTAATTTAACAAAACACATATAAATACAAACAATAATACAGCACTTACATACATAAAAAGCAAATGTTGGTACAATTTACAATGTTCCCACAGGGTAACACTAACAACTTATATCAACCAACTGGTTTTCAAAAAAACGTGAAATCTATAGTCTTGGATTTTCTTACGCGACTCCAATATTTTATCTAAATTTTCTAGTATCGGCCACCATCCTGCAATATACTGCGATGTATCTGAATTAGTCTCACAGCTAGTAAGAGAATCAGAAATTTTATCTATCAATAAATGGTCCCAGATTTTAAAACACCACTTTTTAATTGAAGGGGCTTCCAACGACTTCCAAACATGAGGCTATTATGGTTTTAGCTGCTGACAAAAGTACCATGATTAGTTCTTTCCTTATCTGAGGGATTGTAACATCCTGCCAATAGTTTAACAATATTACCTCTGGTTTGAAAGGAATATCATATCCTACCCATTGTTCTATGTACCCCAAAACACTTAGCCAAAAATTTTTAATTACCTCACATTCCCACCAACAGTGTAAAAATGTACCCGTAGCGCCACATTTCTTCCAACACTGTGGTAAGAGCCAATACTAAATGGCTAGGATCTCAATTAAACACACACTTGATTTTTTTTAAAAACTACTTTGGTGCTGGCATGTTACTGGAATGATTCTTTCTAAAGTATCTATGCCCTGCTTCTTAGATGACCACTCTCAAGGGAGCGTCTAAGAATGAGTAGAGTGGCACTGCTGATGAGAAACAGCAATTAATTCGAACCCACAATAAAAATCAAAAAGACTGCAACGAAATCAATACGACAGCCGTTACTTTTTTAGAAAAAGGGGAAAGAAGACAAAAGTAAAATCCTGCCTAACAACAAGCAGTAGCTTTTGCATTAAGAGGTCATCTCTCCTTCTTTCGAAAAACGGACTTCTGCTGGGGCTCAGGGAATATTCAGATGCATTTGAAATTTAATCCAGCAAATAAGCATTAACTAGTTACAAGGCAGATGATTAACCAAGGCTGCGGTCACACACACTAAATAATCCACTTTCAGTCCACTTTCCAACTGGATTTTGCCAGCTCACACACTAAAAATCCAGTTGGAAAGGGCACTGAAAGTGGATTGAAAGCGAATTATTTAGCGCGTGTGACTGCAGCCCAAGTAATGTTCTTGAATGGACTGCCAGGCCTGACAAAAACGCTTGACCTTGATAATGGAGATGCTGCCTTTTAGGCTAAGAAGCCAACACAGCTAATCTTGTGCTTCTGTGTTATTAGGAAGAATACTTCAGCACAGATACTGCACAGCTTCACAATCACATGACAGAAAAGGAAACAGAGTTATGACAGCACATTGAGGGGGGAGGGCTCTGTACTGCAAGGAAGAAGAAGGAAGAAGGAAGAAAGGAGGAAGAAAGGAGGAAGAAAGGAGGAAGAAAGGAGGAAGAAAGGAGGAGGAAGAAAGAAGAAGAAAGAAGAAGAAAGAAGAAGAAGAAGAGGAGAAGAGGAGAAGAGGAGGAGAGATTGGATTTATACCCCGCCCTTCACTTGGGAGTCTCAGAGCGGCTTACAAACTCCTTCCCTTCCCCTCCCCACAACAGACACCCTGTGAGGTAGGTGGGGCTGAGAGAGCTCTGAGACAACTGTCCTTGAGAGAACAGCTGATGCAGAGCTATGGCTTGCCCAAGGTCATCCAGCCAGGTGCAAGTGGAGGAGTGGGGAATCAAACCCGGTTCTCCCAGATTAGAGTCCACACACTTAACCATGACACCAAACTGGCTCTCACACAAGAGGAGCAGGGGTGGACAAGACAGGACAGGACAGGACAGACACCCTTAAGGTGCCGGGGCTAAAAAGAAGTCCTCTTCACCCCCTAGTGGCATCTTCTCACCATCCTGGTGCTTGTCTTGGCATGCAGGCAGAGATGCAATGGGCACGGTGCCCCTTCTTTCAACACACACGTTCCAGCAGCAGGTCCTTCCAAAGGGGGGGGGGGGAAGGGTGACAGCTGCATAGGGGACTGAACAGAGAGCTTCCCATACATTCTCTCTGTAACCTGTGCACAGATATCGGCGTTTTCATCCCCAGACTGCAGGTGGGAGAATGATGCTAGGACAGAGTGGCTTGCCAAGGGCTGGCAAATAAGCTCACGGTAGAAGCAAAGAGGAATTCGAACCAGGGACCTGAGTTTCTTGGCTCCTCCCTGTACACAGAAACTACTAGTGCCAAGAAATGAGAATTCATAAGTAAGAAATGTGAAGTTCAGTCCCCAAACAACTGGCAGTCCAAAGAGAACCGGCTAAATCAAGAAGAGAGAGGAGGGGGAAATCGTTCTTCTTTGTTGTTTTAAGGTAAAAGTTTTAGATATATACACACCACTGGCTTGAATTTACAAGAGCTTAGCCAACATCGCTTTAAACTCATTATCACGTTTCTGTTTAACTAGATTTAAGGGGAATCTCATTTATATATGTGTTTGAAAAGCGATTTTATATTCTTTGCTTTGAGTAGGGATCGCTTTGTAGTTTCAGGGATAGTTTTTTATAGTTGTAGAAAAGGAAAGGAAAAGGAAAAAGGAAGTGTGAAGCTCAGACCCTGGGATTTCAAATATAAAATGGAAACTGCTTTCAGTTACAAGAAAGACCTACACCCAAAGAGATGCAAGTGGTCAAAAGAGAGGGCATCTGGTGGATTTATCTCCTAATAATCTCAACTTTCACTTTTCCCCTCTGCAAAAACAATCCAAAAAAAAATCCAGCTCACAGAACCAAAATAAAAGCATGCAGTACTAACGTAAGCAGATTTTAAGAGTCTCAGTTTATTCCAGTTGCATGTTTCGCATTTTCAGGAGGTCTGAAGTTTTGTGCATATGTGTTTTCATGCAGAACGCACACACACCCTGTTTATAATATAAATTTCAGGGCTAGCCAGCTGCGCTTCAAAAGTCTCCTCATTGTGAAGGAATGGCTGTGATTAACTGCTTCCGATCAGCCACAAGCACATTTGCTAGAACAATCACCCAAATTGCTTTTGAACCAGCTATTTTTGGGTGCGCCTACATTTCGGCTGTGTGCGTGCAAGTGCTTGATGCCTTGACATGGGACACCTCTCGCGCAGAAGAAACCCCCAGTCACATGTGTTTTGTGTTGTCCTTCCAACAGGACGAGGAAAAAAAAACATTTTAAGCCAAGGGGAAAGGAATGGCAACTATGCCGTGTGGAGCCATGTGCTTCTGATTATTCGGCTACTCAAAGCTTGCAGAAGGAAAAAAAACCAAAGAATTTCTGGGCTCAGAAGGATTCAATAGCCTCCCGTTAGGGAACAGGCAACAGCTCAGTAGCAGAGCATCTGCTTGGCAAACAGACGGTCCCAAGTTCAGTCCCCGGCGTCTCCAAGTTACAAAAGTTTCATGCGTGCAGTAGGTGATGTGAAAGATCTCTGCCTAAGACCGTGGACAGCCACTGCCAGAACAAAGTGAACTGAACATTCTTAGTATTCATGACTGAGCAAACTTTGATCACTCCTTCTGACAGTGAGGGGGTGGAAGAAGTGACGAAACACCCGCAGGAGACCGAGGAGGCACCAACTGGCACTTTCAAGGATACTCCAGACTAGGGATGAGCACAAACCGAATTACGAACCAAAATCCACGATGAACTGGCCCAGTTCGTGTGTTTGCGAACTGTGATTCGTGTAATCGTGCTGTTCGCAAACCACCCTCGAACTGTCGCGGCTCTTGCGGCAGGTTCATTCGGTTTGTAAGAGGGTTCATGGGCTAGACATGCTGGCGTCCAAGGCAACGGTCAGGAACCCTTAAAGTGGTTTTTATCCCCAGACTGCAGGTGGGAGGGAGGTCAGAAGGCATTCCTTCTAAGTTCACTGGCGAGTCATGCCACCACGCACCGCGAGTGAGCTCAGAAGGCACCTAAATGCCTTCTGACAACTCACTCGTGCTGTGCTGCAGCAGCTGAACAACCCACGCAAGTCAACTCATCCTGACCTACTTGAGGATAAAAATTGGAGAACCGCAGGAGGGTGAAAGGAAGGGAGGAATTCAAATATGATTAGACAGTACAAGCCGCTCACAGATATGAAGCCCTCTGAACGCTTGGAAGTGCTAAACAAATGCTGAGCGTTATCAGGAAGTACAGAATGTAGAGGTCATTCCACCCTTCATATCCTTCCCTCGGACACAGCCTTCCCCATCCCCTCCATTAGCTTACCTTATCGTTATCTTGTTTCTCAGCCTTGAAGGACACAAACTCACGTCCGTCCAGGCTGTAGGCCACTTTGTAGGCTCGCACGTATTCTGGCCGGCCTACGCGACGCGCCCCTTGCGTGGTAATCCCGGAAAGCTTCATCTTCCTCAGCAGGTTTGCCTGGTGTGGGGAAAAGTTCCACATTACCCAGACTGGCTGGCTGGCTGGGTAACACTGAAGCCAGGAGCAAATTGGGAGGTGAAAACGGCCTTGGAGCAAGTCAAGCTGAGCAGCCCCTCCCCCCCCCCCCCGGTGCTATAAGCCAGCACTGCAGGGCCAATCGGCTCAGTGGGGCTGACACTGGGCAGTAGCATCATTCCACAAACTGGAAGCAGTGCAGGAGGAGACAGCGGGTGAGCTGACACCAACTGCCATGGCTGACTGCCAACTGCCAAGCAAACCCCCGAGGCTTCGGCAGAGCTCCTGATGTTTGGGTCCGCTTGCTCCAGGCTCCCAGTGGCCCACCAGGAAATTTCCTGGAATCTGAATGGCCAATCCACCCCTGACTGAAGCCCATTTACCACATCACCTGTACATGGCGTGAAGCAGCAAAACAGACCAGAGAAGCTGTTCTCCCACCAGCTTTTCTTCCAAGCCCACTCCGCTTGTATCCCCCCTTTCTGGCTCCACGTTTTACTGCTGCCCCCCAGTTAATTGACATTTTGACATATGTTACCACACCCTCCCTGGCAACTCCCTATATATTACAACAGCACATTTCCTAAGTGGAGTTGCCCCTTTTAAGTCCGCTGATGTCTTTAGCTCTGCTTAGGATGCACTGTACATGATAAAGACTCATGGCTGCCTATTCCTCGCATAAGAGAAAATTCGAGAATCACAGACCAAAAGAACTGGGAATTTAAGATGTTAACAAAGGACCGTGTCGAAGGCACTAAAGTTTACTTCCATATACTGCACTGTGTGAGTCAAAACATTACAATGCAAAAAAGCAACAGTCCACATAAATAGATGCTGACGGAGTTTTCGGAATATGCTCCTGTTTCGACAATGCTTCTTCCGAATCTGGACCAATCAGAAGTGTAGCTCCCAGTAGCTACTAAGAATACTCTTATCAAGGTTTCAGCCTTCAGTGAAGATGTTTTCAGTCTTACTGATTGTCAATAGGAGAACTTTGTGTACTTAAGAAGCAGCGACAGGTTCACTTCTATGTATTAGCACGGGGAGCTACGCTTCTGATTGGTCCAGATTCGGAAGAAGCGTTGTCGAAACGGGAGCATATTCCGAAAACTCTGTCAACATCTACTTATGTGGACCATCACTTTTTTGCATTGTAATGTTTTGACTACCGCAATGTATTTGTAATATATGGAAGTAAAATTTAGTGCGTTCGACACAGTCCTTTGTTAACATCTGAAATACCCCTGCCTATTCCACACATACCTGAATCCAGGGGCTCCTATCGTAATTGCTCGAGGTCCAGGCGTTCACAATCCCTTTGTTGTTCAGGCGAGCCAGCTCAGGTCCCCAACGCTGCAGGCCAAGGAACCCATAATGCACAGACGAAGCCGAGAGCTGGGTATTTGCAATGGCACCTGTCTCCATGCCCAGTGCACTGGCACAGCCTGAAGTGCAGAAGTGGTAGGTGCGGAAGAGGAACAAAGTGGAGGAAACATTGTGCATAAGGAGAAAGACAAACAGGCAGAACAAAAGAGTCAAAAACAAATAAAATAAGAATAAGAACATCCTACAAAACCACATGGAGGTCAGCCTCCACCCGACAACTCATATTCCACCCATTGTATCCCCTAAATTGTTAATTAAGCCCTTCTCAAAGATCGAGATCTTGTAGTGGATAGAGCACCGGATAAGGATCTGGGAGACCCAGGTTCAAATCCTGACTTTTCCAAGGAAGCTTGCTGGGTGACCTTGAGCCAACCCCATTCTCTCAGCCAAACCTACCTCACAGGGTTGTTGTGAGGATAAAATGGAAGGAGAGGCGATGCAAGCTGCTTTGGGTCCTCATTGAAAAGAAAGGCAGGGTATAAATGAAACCCAATGGTGGTGGAGGGGAAACAATTTTTCTTTGCTGTTGCACTTTCTTCCCAACAGCCAGGCTTTTTCTAGGTCCTCTGGCCTCCATCTTTATGTAGCCACAACGTCCACAGTTGGTATCACCCACAAATCTTCAGCAGGCTTGTAGTGCCACAGGCAGGTCAGGCAGGTGAAAGACAAGTCTCCTCCCAGATTCACCTGCCTAACAATTAAGACTGACATGGATGCCCTGAAATGTGGTCTCTACTAGTTTAAATCCAGTGGGAAATACACCAGAGACAGGGTCTTGTCTGAGGTGGCACCAGGGCTGTAAGACACCCTCCCCACGGATGGTTTTTTAAGCACTAGATGAAAATTGGGGGGCTTTTACCTGTCTTTTAACCAGGACTTCTGTCACAGAGACTTTAACTGTGCCTTTTATAATGGCCTGTTGAAACATCATACTGAGTTATAACCAGTGTTCCCTCTAAGCTGAGTTAGTGTGAGCTAACTCACAGTTTCTTAGCCTCCAGCGCGCACATTTTTGTCTTCGCTCAGGAAGGACGGCTCCAGAACAAACTAATTCAGGCAGCAGCCAAATTGCTCGCTCACGATTTTAACGCCAGGAGCTCACAAAGCAGAATTTTTGCTCACAAGACTCCACAGGCTTAGAGGGAGCATTGGTTCTAACTGACCACTCTGCCCAGCCTCTCTCAGCACAAGGAGGCTCTTCCGCTGGTCCCTTAGCCCCAAATTTACATTGACTGTCGTTGGTTATTTAGAGTCTCAGGAAAGCAAGTCCCCATCCGCTTCCACTTGAGATCCTTCAGGAGACAAGGACTTTCACAACCTCGACAAAAGGCCTTCTCCATCTGCAATGCATCTGCTGCGTCACCTTTGGTGCTTGGCTGAGAGTAGTTTAAGAGCATTACTGGCGGGCTTGTTCTTCAACTCTGACCTTAAATTCCGCCCTACAGCACATCTTCATTCTGTCTGCAATCGTTTCAGATGAGGAGTCACAAGCGCCTTTGTGTATTTAAGCTGCACCAGCTGCTTTTCAACACCCTCAAAGGATTAGGCAACAGAGCAAACACTCCCAACCAATGCTTCCCGCTCTGCATTTCTATCACGGAGCGTTGTCAAATCAAGTCATCAGTGTCTCGGGGGGGGGGAAAGAACCCTTTTTAGGGGAGTTCCGCTGACCGGCGTAGCCCCCTTATCTTTCTTCCGGTCTCTTTCATCTACGCAATCAAAGCCAGCGCAAAGATGAAAAGGAGCTGCGCTTCATCTTGAGATAAATGAGCCAAGTCAACACGGACATGGCAATTACCTCAAGCATGCGAATGCGGGTGGATTTCACCCCTGCGCTGGCAAGCACACCCTGACCTAAAGGTGACCCACGAGCAAGGAACTGCACCGGGAGGATTTCTTGCCAATCTGACACGGTAGCTTGCGAAGCACCGTTCGAAAACAAGCCGGCCTGCTGCAAACAGAGTTGTTGGGAGAGTGCTTCGGCAAGGAGGCGCAGGACTCTGGGTGGGATGGACTGACAAAATCAGCCATGGGAAAGCAGGGCTGGAATCCCTGCCCGTTTATAATGCCTCCTGGGTGGCCATAGCCAAACCACTGTCACTCAGTCGAGACAACTGGGTTCTTGCTTGGATAACTGAACTGAATAGCCAGGGCACAGCATTTTACCTTTCCGTTTGTGTGGAGTACATGCCAACCTTGAGCATACCAGAGGCTAGGGACAGGGGAAAGTTACCTCCTTAATGCTTGCTAGCAGGGGCATAGAGTTTTGGAAATTCCGGGGAGGGGGCTCTTTAGCACGCGCGCTTGCTGGGGAGATGTTTCCGCCCCCCCCCAAGGAAACCGCCGCGCCTCCCAGGGCCCTTCCGAGGCCCACCAGGAGCTGCTGGTGGTGCCTCTCTCCCCCCACCACCTAGCCACTCCTCCCTCCTTCCCTCTCCCTCCCTCTTTACTGGGAGAAAGGCCCAGGTGGGGGGGGGAGGCACCAGTAGCAGCGGCTGGCGGGCCTCGGAAGGGCCCGGGGAGGCACGGCAGCAGGCGCTATGTTTTCCTGGGGGGGCTCAGTCCCCCCTGGGAAATTTCGGGGGTGGCTCGAGCCCCCCTGTAGTCTACGCCTCTGCTTGCTAGGGGGTATGCCTGGAGCATCACGTTCGCCACTGCTCAAAACAGGAGAGTGGACTTCGGTGGACCTCAGACAGATCCAGCAAGGCCGTGCCTAGGATCCTTTCTAGGTAAAGGTAAAGGTTTCCCTTGCTCGAAAGCCAGTCGGATAAGACTCTAGGGATGCGGTGCTCATCTCCGTTTCCAAGCCGAAGAGCCAGCGCTGTCTGTAGACTTCTCCGTGTGGCCATGTGTCATGTGGCCGGCATGACTAGACGCCGAGGTGCACGGAACGCGGTTACCTTCCCACCGAAGTGGGGCCTATTTATCTGCTTGCAATTTCTTGCTTTCAAACTGCTAGGTTGGCAGGAGCTGGGCCCAGAGACGGGAGCTCACTCCGCCACGCAGCACTCGGGTCTTGAACTGCCGAACTACCGGCCTGCAGTTCAGCTTCTTAACCACTTGAGCCACCGCAGCCCCAGGATCCTTTCTACACTCCCCTTTACCCGCACCTTCACGCTCAGGAACTTACGGATATTACAGGTCTTCCCGAAGTAGGGTGAAGTACATTTGCAGGCATAGTTTCCTTCCAAATCCAAGCAGATTCCTCCATTCTGACACGGCTGTGAAAGGCATTCATTCGCGTCTAAGGTCGAAAAGGAGGAAGACTCTGAGGAAGGAAAAACAAAATCACTAAACTCCAGAAACCTTAGTCAGTTCATCAGATTAGTCATAAAACTGGTTAACTAGATCTGCATAAGAGCCTACTGCGGTCTAAGTTCCTCCCTATGGAATGGAATATGGATTGTACGCCAGCCACACCTGTGGGACAAATGTATGTTGCCATCCAACAGTAGTTTAAATTGCTGAACACTATCGAAGGATGTTATTAATTTCATTGCAGGTATTTTATTATGCACTGGGGTATATTACCTGTTGTACACCACCCTGAGTCCTGCTTGTGGGAAACGGAGTAGGGCAGAAATTAAATAAACGAAACTGACAAAGTTCGCATGCCAACAAAACCACTCAAAAGAAAGACGTTCTTCGGTCACGTTCATTATTTCCATACTAAAGCACTGCCAGTACTTCTGCAAATTTCCTCTCCCAATACTGAATAAATAATATCCACTACTGATTTAGAAGTCTTTAGATATTTGTTTTGTTAAAGTATTTTTTTTCCTTCTTGTCCATCAACATGGCATGCCTGTATCTGGCACCTGCGCCCGGGGGACCCCACCTGTTGCCACCGCAACATCGGCGTCTTGGGGGCCCTTCTGCTCCTTTCGTCGGGCTGGGCCCCATCTTCCCGCCCGTTGTCAAGCTCCCAGCCAGGAAATGGAAGGGTGGGGGGTTAATTAAGAAAGGGAAGGAAAAAGCCTCATATATGGGGGATCATCGAGGGGGTTAGCATCACCCGTTCCTCTCACCCCGTGGGTCCTTCGGGCCTCAGCTCTCTTTCTGTGTGCCTACTCTGGCCTCGGACCTCACTCGCAGCCTCCTCATTGGCTGCCTCCACCTTCCTTTTAATCCCTTCCCCTTCCCAGCACCGCCCCTTGCCTTGGCCCCGCCCCCTTCGAGAATGCAGATGCTAAGTCAGCTGCAGCTGGGCCTGTCCCTCCCTTGCGGCCTCCACCTGGTCCCTGCTCCACTGCCGAAGCAGCTGCTGAGGCGCTCAGGCTGCGGGAGGGCCCAGACTCTCACTGCAGTTGCCCCTATCCTGCCTTCTTCTCCTTCCCCTAGGGGCTGTCGGGCCTGGCGTGGCCGCACCCTGGCACACCATCATTGCGTCGGGGGCCTCTCTGCTCCTGTGGGCCGCGTCCGCCGGTTTCTTCATTGGCCCAACTGCGACCATTGGTAAATTATGTTATTTATTGGTACTGTTTTTAGGTGATTTTAACTGTTTAAATGTACTGAATTGGCCTTGTGCTTGTGTAAGCCACCCTAAGTCTGTTCGCGGGGAGGGCGGGATATAAATTTGAAAAATAAATTTAAAAAAAATAAAATAATAGCAGGGCACACACACAGGTCACACTCATAACACCTAACCACTACATCTATCCCCTCCCATGGGAACCCAGTATCCCACTATCTATAAAGTAATCAGGCTTCAAAAAGTTTCCAGGCATCCCCCCCCCCTCCGTGGGACGGGGGAGGTATGCTGCTAAGAGCAAAGAGTTCACACATTCATCTACCACTCCCATCCCTGTAGGAATTTCCCTTCCCCCTTTTGTTATGGCAGACAGAGTGGGTGTGAGGTTTGACACCAGCTCCTTCAACCTTTCCTCATAGGACTTGGTCTCCAGACCCCTCGCCATCTTTGTTGCCCTCCTCTGGACACGTTCCAGCTTGTCTATATCCTTCTTAAATTATGGTGCCCAAAACTGAAGACAATACTCTAGGCGAGGTCTAACCAGAGCAGAGTAAAGAGATACCATCGCTTCGCATGATCTGGACACTATACTTCTGTTGATACAGCCCAAAATTGCAATTGCCCTTTTAGCTACCACGTCCCACCTCTGACTCATGTTCAATGTATGGTCTACTAAGACCCCTAGATCCTTTTCGCACATACTACTGCTAAGACAAGTCTCCTCCATCCTATAATTATGCATTTGATTTTTCCTACCTAAATGCAGAACTTTACATTGATCCCCTTTGAAATTCATTCTGAAATACTTTTGCCCAGTTTTCCAGCCTGTCAAGATCATCCTATATCCTGACTCTGCCTTCTACCAGATTTGCTACCCCTCCCAATTTAGTGTCATCTGCAAATTTAATAAACATTTCCCTCTATTTCTTCATCCAAATCATTTATAAAGATATTCTTCAGTTTGTGAACATTGCTTTGCGAACCATGAACTGCCCCAAATTTGTGGCGAACTTTAGTTCGTCATCCGGTTCATGCCCATCCCTAGTTTGTGAACATTGCTTTGCAAACCATGAACTGCCCAAAATTCGTGGTGAACTTTAGTTCGTCGTCTGGTTTGTGCCCATCCCTAGTTCAGTGTCTTGTTTCTCCCCCCCCCCAATAAAAAGCAGCTTAGGAAAGCTTCAGATGGGAACAGAAGAGCAAGAAGAGGAAGAATTTTTCTCTTTTTGCCATTCCCCCCTCCTGCTTTTCATCTTTGTGCAGTATCTTTTTTTTTTTATATACTGGCAGGAAAGCACATTAGAGGGGCGTTTTGTCCACTGAGAAACAAAGGGTTAAGCAACCCAACTCAACCCTGTCCTTCCGTATCTACCTTTTTTAAACAGAATCAGGAAAGGGACAAACACTGTGCTGTATCCTGACCAAGTAGGGCTGTCCTTGCATCCATACTGCCTTCCTTCCCAATCACATCCCATACTCACTGTTCTGGCAGTGTTTGCCTTCATACCCCAAAGGGCACTCGCAGACATATTTGGTGAAGACATCTCCCCGACTGGGGACAAGCTGGCACACACCATTGTTCTCACAGGGATTTGGGGTGCAGGGGCCTGAAGAAGAGAGAGATGGAAGAGGTAATCAGAGGTGAAGTGGGGAGGGGGAGCGTGTAACCCTCCGATATATAGTTAGAGCCAACCTGGACAGGATGCAGCAAAACAATGTGCAATTGTCCATAAGTGTCTGTCTTTGGGGTCTGTCATGATCTGTGCCGGACTCAGGGTTCTCAAGTCCCCCTGGGAAGCGGAGAAACTCCCGCTCCAGAGGCCCACTTCCCGCCAGCCCGGATTGAGCCGCCGGGGGAACCCCACCCCCAAATTGCCAGGCTGCATAGACGTCACCCGGAGGTGACATCATCGCATCGGGCACGTTTCGGGGGGACGCTCTACGATTCGAGGGAAAACTCTATGGCTTCCCCTCAAATCTGAGTGGTCCCGCCCACAACGTTCCCGACGTGATGACGTCACTTCCGGGTGACATCACTGCAGTATATGTGCTTCGCGCGCACGCCAGGGAACTCCCAGGAGCGAGAGGATTCCCCCTGCCACTATCCCATAAGTACTTGGCAACCCTAGCCAGACTGGGAGATGGGCCTAGTGCGGTCTAGGCACAAGAGGGACCTGTGTGGGAGTAGAAAGCTGACAGCCTAGAACCCGCAAAATGTTTAGTAACGGTGGCAACCAATGGGAGTTCGGGGGTTGTGCAAGGAGACAGAATTTAAGCTTTTGTGAACTGTAAAACGGCATTCTTTTCTCTTCTGCGGCCTTTCCTCAGAAGCTGAGGGGACTGTCCGGGCTGGGAGAAAGTTCCCTCACTTGGGGCTGACTGAAGTACAGGCAGGAGGCCTGGTATAAGGACAGGGGGCCTTGAAGTAGTAAACAGTGAAGGAAAAACAGTCGCGTTAGATTCGCTTATTTTGCCTTCAAACACTGTTATTGATTTTAATGCACCTTGTCTGGTCTTCCCTGCCCCAGCATTGTATTAATAATCCCTTTTGTTTAATTGTTCTCTGCCTGGTCATCACGCCTTTGTTTTCTCGGTTTGAAAGGGGCCTTTGGTTGGGCTTGGGAGGGTACCCTGGGCCTTCTCAAGAGATCTTAAGCCCAGGGTGGTGGCAGCCGAATGTGGCAACCCGCAGGGGTCATGACAGAGTCTGTATCAGATCATTGCTGCGGCACTGGAGAAGGCGCTTTTAAAAAATGTGAATCTCCCCCACCCCCAATCTGCTATTTGCTGCAGAATGAAAAACCAGCAGATACCCAGCAAGTCAAAAGCTGCTCTGGAGGTGAGATTTGCGCCAGGAACATGACACCGGAGGTGGGAAGGTTAAAAATCCAGCTCACAAGCTGTGGCACTTGTACAATTCAGGCCATCTCTTGTCTGCAGACTGATTTGTACTTTTTTTACTTTTAGTCTTTTTTAAAAAAAGGAGTTCCACTTAGGGATCTCGGCTTCTTATCTGACCTGATCTTCAGACTGTCGTTCAAGTTCACGTAAAAGTTCACCGAGCACCCCTGCGCAGAACAAATCCCGTGCAAAGAAATACTGCCCTCAATCAGAGGCTGATCTGCGCATTAACAGGCACGATTTGAGTATCATTTACAAAAAAATAAATAAATTATACGATTGGAATATTCATTAAGATCAACCGAAAAACCAGCTGGACTCAGCCAGTGTTGTGTTAGTGTCCAAACAATACTGTGTGTTTATATAGTGCTTTAGAGAAGCTCTTTAGTCCAAAGAACTTTGTGTGCTGGAATAAACGTTGTTAGTCTTTACGGTAATTCCACAAGAGTTAGTCTGTTGTAGCAAAATAAAACAAGTCCAGTGCCACCTTAAAGACTAACAGCATTCATTCCAGGATGAACTTCTGCAAGTCAGGGGTTACTTAAGGTGCCTCTAGTCTCCTGATATGTTATTTCAATCCTTACGACAATCCTGTTAGGTTGGCCAATCTTGTCGCCTCCCCCTACTGCAGGAGATGGAGTTCAGAAATAATGAAGTCAACTAGCAAGCTTGTGTCAGAGGCTGGGACAGTCCCTTAACAGCACAATCTTATGCATGCTCAATTAGCAAGTAAGGGGATTTATTCCCAGGTAAATGGGTTTAGGACTGCAGGCTAACAGAGCAATCCTAAACACAGTCACACGCTTTTAAGCCCATTGACATCACTAGATTTAGAAGGGTGTAAAGCCGTTTAGGACGGCCCTGTTCGTCATGTACGTACTCTTCTTGTGTACGATTACAGCACGTGCCGTGGACCCCCATTTCTACCTGTCTCGGTTTCATTGCAAACAATCCCAGTGAAGCCGTCAGCACAGATACAGAAGAAAGGAGATTCGCTGACACCAGTAAGGCAGGTCCCTCCGTTCTGACATTGGTTCACTGCGCAGAGCTCACCTGAAAGAAACAAGGGCCCGTCAGCGCACAGAGAGAAGGAAGCAGCCCTGAACGGACAGCATTTTATTATCTTTGGTAAGCAGCCTAGATGGATTTTTCTGGGACCAAACGAACACAACACATTTATGCAACGTTTTTGACTTCAGGTGTCAGACTCCTGAATAACGTAAACCACTTTCTTCATACAGTTTAAACAGTAAGCAAAAGTCAAACCGTAAACGGAACAGTCATTCCGAATTTACATTCCATTGTATTCAAGCCAGCTATTGAGATTAGTTCCAACATTAGTGACCGGTTGCCCCTCAGAGTGGGATTTCAGACTTTCTATGAATTGTACTTACAAGGAAACGCCCCAGACATTGGGGAGAATTGTAAACCGAAGCTTCATTTTTCACATCAGAAACCTTCCAGTATTAGTCATTGTCTGAAGAAGGGTACGAAATGAAGGGTGGAATCTAGAGCCTTCGTTAGGGCTGCCAAGTCAGCCCGGGGGGCGGGGAATCCCCCGCTATAGGGGTTCCTGATCCGCCGGCCGGCATTCAGCCGGCAGGGGGAACCCTGCCCCAGAAGTCGTCCGGTGAGGACAACTTCCCCCGTATAATGACGTCACCCGGAGGTGACGTCATTATACGGGGGAAGTAGACCCTACTTGGCAACCCTAGCCTTCGTCCATCATCTGAATATTTAAAGACACACTATCTGAATGTAACAAGGATTTACGTATACATGCTTAAAGGCACACTGTTTGAATACAATGGAATGTAAATTCTGAATGACTGTTCTGCTTATGGTTTGACTTTTGCTTACGGTTTAAACTGTTTAAAGGAAGTGGTTTACGTTGTAGAAAGACAGCTGGTTTTCTGTGTCAGCTTCAGAGCTTGATGTCATTTATCACTTTACTGAGTTTAATCGCTTTTGTTCTGAGGCCCCTGGATAAATCGGTTCCCAACAACATTCACTCTGGAGACTGGTAAGTTTACCGAGATATAGGATTGCCAGCCTCCAGGTGGGGCCTGGGGATCTCCCGCTTTTACAACTGATCCCCAGCTGACAGAGATCAGCTCCCCTGGAGAAAATGGCTGCTTTGGAGGGCGGACTCTATGGCATTGTACCATGCTGAGGCCCCTCCCCTCCCCAAACCCCGCCCTCTCCTGGCTCCACCCCCAAAGTCCCCAGGTATTTTCCAACCCAGACTTGGCAACCCTACAGAGATACGATCCGGACTGGACACAGTCTGTGTTAGAACTGAGGTTAAAGGCGCAAAAGCAATAGCTATACAGGGTTCCAGCAAGGGCCCTAAAGGTTTGGAACCAATCACCCCCTGGCATTTCCACCTGCCAAAAGAAACGGCTACGTATTCCCACCTTGGTGGCATCCCCCCAACAGGTAAGACAAACGTCAGGCAGTGCAAGATGAGATCCAAGGACACAAAGGCCTGCAGGCCAAATCAGCAACATTCTGCTTTAAAGCGTCGAAAGCGAAAGTACGTGGGTTTCACAGTCTCCAACCCCTTCTTCCCGGTTCCCATGGCAAGCCAGCAGTAAAATGCAAAGCGGGTTTGACATCAGACCACTTTTGCATTTGTTCTGACAACGAACCATCTAGGATGTCACTTGGAGGAGTTCAAAGACATGTGAAATACTCCTGCCCTTCTGTCAGTCTTTGCAGACGGACGATAACCTCCTTTTGATAGCTCTGCCGAAGATTGTCTCTTTGAGTGTGGCTTAGCCTTCCCCCTCTCTGGCTCACTCCCTGAGCCAGCTGATGAGGCCGCAAAGCCACATGCGTGTCTGAACCAGCAGGAAAAAGTCTGCTGTCTCATTAGACGCTCACTGGGCTTCAGGCTGTGGGTGTTATAAGCGGCAGCAGCAACAGAAAAACCCTGCTTGCTGTAGAGCGGGCCAAAGCAAAGAGTCCAAAAATAACCCCCGATTCCTTCATGATCCGGAGGCAGGGATTAACACGGGGGGTTGAGGCACAGCTTGCTTAAGCCGCTACTCCTCAGAGCATCATTACACTGCAAGGCTTTTTATAGAAGAAACCCTTGGAGCTAATCTCACTTCCTGCCATTCCAAGGCAGAGAGGGCAAGCGCAAGCCAGAGAGAGCTCAGAAGCACTGCAGAAAAACAACAGAGCCCGGGCACCGGATCAAGTCACAGACTGTTCCACAGCGGCCCTGGCTGGCTCCTGATGACTTCACCCTCTATCAAGGCGCTGCCACGAGCCACAGGCAGGGAGGAGGGGATGCCCATAGGAACTGGAGATGTCTCTTCCCGGCCACCACTGAGCTACCCAGGTCAGCCTCTCTGCCGGTTTCTCCAGCACTCAGCGGCAGGCGGCTCTGGACCGGAGAGCCGCAAAAGCCACAACCAAGCCTCCCAGGTTCAAGAAAAGGAAACAGCTGACTGGAGATGCCAGTGGGGAACTGATGAGGAAGCCCCCAATGTATAGCATGCAGTCTCAACCACAGGAGTTGCCCTTTTGTGGATTTCCACTTCCGTGTGGGGAAAAAAAGTTCAGAGTCTTTAGGGATGTGAAAATACGGCCTGAAGTTGTACGGGCGTGTTCACGGAAGTCAGAGGTGCAGCTCGTTTTTCCAGCGCTCGCCCGACTAGTCAATTAGAGGAAGAGATGCAAAACAGAAGAGCCAGGAGCATCGAAGTGGGGGAAGGCTGAGATTTCCGTCGTCTGAGGCGGAAATCTCCTGCAAGTGCAGCCAAAAGGCCCGTTTCTAGGCAACATTTTTCATGTTACAGACGCCTGGGTTTTGCTGCCTTCTCAACCGTTTACATTTATTTTTCATTAGTCCCAGGAGTAAAGTACAAGGCCTGGCAGGAAGACCTGGGTTCAAGTTCCCACTCAGCATGAAGCTTAGCAGTTGGCTTTGGGTCAATCACTCTCTCTCAGCTTAACCTACCTCTGAAGACAGAACAGAGTAGAGGACATCCATCCGTCCATCCAAAGCTTCTTGGATGAAGGGCTGGATTTATCAAATTCAGTGTGCCAACCAAGGAAACCCTTCATGCATCCAATAACGGGGTCTCCATTCCACAAGTTCTGGCCCCACTGGTGGACCTCCTGAGGGCACCTGGTGTTTTTGGCCACTGTGTGACTGAGTGTTGGACTGGATGGGCCATTGGCCTGACCCAACATTGGCTTCTTTTATGTTCTTATATCACAAAAACAAAGCATCCTAAGCAGAGTCACACCTTTCTAAGTCCACTGAGGTCAACAAACTTAAAAGCGTGCAAGTTCTGCTTAGGACTGCACTGAGACAACCTGTTTGTTGTTAAAGTGTCCCAAGACCTTGAAGAGAAAAAGAAGAGATTGGATTTATATCCCGCCCTTCACTCACTTATATCCCGCCCTTCACTCAGAGCAGCTTACAAACTCCTTTCCCTTCCCCTCCCCACAACAGACACCCTGTGAGGTAGGTGGGGCTGAGAGAGCTTTTTTCCAAGCTGTCCTTGAGAGAACAGCTGGTACAGAGCTATGGCTTGCCCAAGGTCATCCAGCCAGGTGCACGTGGAGGAGTGGGGAATCAAACCCGGTTCTCCCAGATTAGAGTCCGCGCACTTAACCACTACACCAAACTGGCTCTCTATCACTTTTGCTTACAGCAAACTAACTACCATGCTAGCATTTCAATACCCAAAGCTTAAAATTTCTCTCTTATGCACTTACATAACATGTAATTGGTATTACTGTGGAAGAGGACAGTGGTTTGCCACCTATTTCATGGACAATCTGCAAGCCAGGGATAGCTGAGATCAGGTGAAATTTCCCTCTTCGATCGTGTGCACGTGCATGCAACACACCCATGCTGGAAAGGGCCTCACCAAGTCCTAATTGTAACCCTGGTTCATTCATGGGTTTCTTTATGGTCCTTTATCCTTCCTGACTCATCAGGGCCAAGAACGAATGCATCCTACAGCATTCACAGGGCAAACACAAGCACATTCCATTTGGCTCAGATAAAGGCTTTGCAGCAACAGACAAAAATTATATCTAGTGAAAGAGATTAGACACCATTGTCTGTCCTCGGGGGCAAGGGTTGCCGAATGATTAAAACCCAGAGCCGGGTTTTAGTCGAGACCCCTGAAGTCAAAACTCGGTCACACTTAGTCACCATCACAGGAGCAAGGAAACTGGACTAAGCCACAGGGATCCCAACCAAAGATCGATCCCTTTCCTTTGCAGAACCCGGAAGCAATCTTCAAATCCCAGAAGTTCGCGTAAGGGAGAACGGCAAACCTGCAGTCTTCAGGAGTCTAACCGAACACTGTGAAAGCACGCTGGCAGTTTCTGCTAGAAAACAGCCGGGGCTTTGGGCAGCGCGCTCAGAGTCATCCTCCACTGCTGGTGGTGGTTTTTTTTTCCGGATTGGGTTCCTCGACCTAGATGCTGTCTCCTCTCCCTCCCCGTGGGCCTCATAATATCCCCACATTCCCACAGTCTCCAAGAAAAAAAAGCTCAAACTCTTTCCAGTCATGAGCTCTGATTCACTGTATTAGCATCCCCACACACATGGGAAAAGATCCTGGAACCACGGTGAGCCGTTACGTTGCTCGGGGGGGGGGGGGGGGGGACCGCTAACAGGAACAGAGTGCGGGGAAAGGCCAAGCCAGTGACCTGCTGCCAAATGCCAGGACTCAGCAGCTGCTCATCCACACCCATATTCTGCCACTGAGACTGGCAACCAGAGAGGGCAGCTGGCACGAAGGGGGGGGGGGGGGGAGATCTGGCCCAAAGCCTACCAGCTGCTGACCAAAGTCTAGGAACAAACAAGAACCTTTTGCAGTCCAAGAGCCCTCTGTACCCACAGCTGGATTGGCTGGCCCTTTCATTCCTGCAGAACTCAAGAGTCTACTCCGAAGCCTGTCCTGCTGCATTCAGTTGGGGCCGACTCTCGAGAAAGTGTTCTTCGGGTTTGTAGCCTCAGTCTCCAAATCAGGAGCCCCCGACCTTTGTTTATTCACAGTTTAAAACCCATAAAATCTAAAGTGCAAGACATGTATTATTTCCTGTGCGACGGCAGTCATAATCCCGTATTTCTGTAATAGGAGTCAGTTAGTACAGGCTGCAGCGATACAAACAATCCTAGGGAGGCTCCAAATTATCCAGATGTTAAGTGTGGTCAAATGCCTGGCAGAACCTGAGGGCACCTTTGGTATTTTGAAAGACAGTGCTCGGCACAATCGCACAATGGCTGTTGCAGAAGGCAGGCACATATGCACACTGGTGGAGGAAGAGGAGGAGGAGGAGGAGGAGGAATTGGATTTATACTCTGCCCTTCACTCGGAGTCTCAGCCTTCCCTTCCTCTCCCCAAAACAGACTCCCTGTGAGGCTGGGACTGGGACTGGTCCAAGGT
Source organism: Lepidodactylus listeri (assembly GCA_029233225.1). Classification (NCBI taxonomy): domain Eukaryota; kingdom Metazoa; phylum Chordata; class Lepidosauria; order Squamata; family Gekkonidae; genus Lepidodactylus; species Lepidodactylus listeri. The sequence continues at coordinate 16,806,248 of JARCFY010000021.1, forward strand.
CACCCAACTGGCTGCATGCGGAGGAGTGGGGAATCAAACCCGGTTCTCCAGATTAGAGTCTGACGCTCTTAACCACTACACCAAACTGGCTCAAGGGGATGGAGCGTAACACAGATGCAAAGAAGAACACACACATAGAAGCCCACTAAGGGAGGGGGTGTGTGGACGCCTTTCCTTGTATAAAGGCAGCCAACCGCTGGTCCTGCATTCACACTGGCCCCGCCTACCTCTCTGAAACAGATGGAGGGAACCACCGGGGAATAGGCCCCACTGGCAGCAGGTTGGGGATTACTGCTGCAAATCCTTCTGACTGCCTCACCTCTTGTTCCTTCTCATACCCAGTTTCTCTTTGCCTCACTAGAGCTGACTCTGCCAAGGTGGGTCAAGAGAACTCAGGCAGACCGGCTTCGTCTGCCTGGCCTGGGGCTTTTAAACAGCTGCCAGGGGAGTCGAAGCCAGTTCCTTCTCCTGTCACCCTCCATCAGAAAGGGGGAAAAAAACGCTTGGCTGGACACCCGTTCTTGTACGCACCACCTTACTTTGACTGCACTTCCCCTATCTTTGCAATTCCCTTTCTGTATAATAGTATGGCATGCCTTAGACCAGGGGTGTCAATCAAACATGCAACCTGGGGGCCGAATCAGGCCCCCGGAGGGCTCCTATCAGGCCCGCCCTGGAACTGGCCACCTCCTGCTTCCAGTTCTGTTGCTGCTGCTGCTGCTGCATCATGGCTTGCTTCGCCAGACGCTCTCAATCGCTCAGCCATTTCATGTTTTCCCCTGGGTCCTAGACTCAAAACTCTGAGCAGGAGATTTCTGTGGTGAATGTCCATGAATCCAAAGTAGGTTTGCAGCTTACAGATACACACGCTGTACAGCATCCTCAAGATTGCAACGGCGCAGACATTTCGATGCAGTAATTCAGAGCAAAAGGTGTCAGTTAGACACTGTCAAAGAAACAAAATATTGCAAGCGTTCTAATGTTTTAAGCATATTTTTATTTTAAGTTAAAAAAAAATGTGTTTGTGTCCTTTATAAAGTTTATATCTCCGCTACCTGGCATTACATTTTATGACACATGGCCCGGCCCAACAAGGTCTCATTTATGTCAGATCCGGCCCTCATCACAAATGAGTTTGACACTCCTGCCTTAGATAGCCACACACACACACACGAACAAAAACGCTGTATCCCTAGTCCTACTGCAATGTTTACTGGGCATCATATGCTGTCTGCTTAATTTTTTTTTTTTGGTGTTTTGTAATCCACCTTGAGTCTCAGAGAGAAAGGTGGGCTTATCAGTGAAGCAAACAAATAAATATGAATACATGGAGCTGCCTTACACTATGTGAGACCACTGATCTCTCCAAGGTCTTGGGTGGAGATCTTTCCCATCACCTACTACTCCACTGAGCTGAGATGCTAGGGATTGAACCTGGGACCTCTGGCATGCAAAGCAGGCGCTCCAATTCCAAACTATTGCCCCTGAGCGAAGCCTCCATCTTTCAGAGCAGCAGAAACACCAGCATTAATGTGGGTTTGAAAGGTGCATACATACCTCCATGTCCTCACTTGTCCTTCTATGGGTAACGTAAAGAAAGAAGTTCCTTTCTTCCCAATTATCACTGCAGTTACTTGGAAATTCCCCATTTGGTTTCCAAGAAGCTTCGCTTCTACCACATTTTGAAGAAGAGACTGGATTTATACTTCACGTTCAGTACCCAAAGGAAATTCCCCATTCGGTTTCCAAGACGCTTCGCTTCTACCACATTCTGAAGAAGAGACTGCATTTATACCCTGCCCTTCACTACCCAAAGGAGTCTCAGAGCCGCTTACAGTCTCCTTCCCCTTCCCGCAACAGACACCCTGGGAGGCAGGTAAGGCTAAGAGAGTTCAGAGAGAACTGTTTTTGAGAGCGGCTCTGAGAGAACTGTGACTAGCCCAGGGTCACCCAGCAGCTGCATGTGGAGGAGTGGGGAATCAAACCCGGTCCTCCCAGGTTAGTGTCCACGCTCCTAACCACTACGCCAAATTGGCTCTCTTTGAGCCCGGCTTGGCATTCATTTGTCTAGTCACCTAGGCTGAGTAGAAAGCACCTCCAGGCGACTAGACAGAGGTGCTTCTTAAAAAATTAATACTCACTGCATCTCATCACTGTGCAAGAAATTACAAACAAGGGCAGATGGAGATGGGGAAACCAGGCAGCATAAGTTCACATTGGCTAGCAACCCCTGTGAGTTTATTTGTAAGGTTATTCTTTGAGACTGTAAACAAAAACAATCGCATTTTCTTGGGAGGAAAATGCACCTGCTTCTTTCCTGTCCGTGCCAAATCTGGATGGCCTTTCATGTTTCAGAAACCTTTACCGCCACAGTCAAAAATCCCAGGTAAACAGAAAGGACATCCAGATTGAGAATAATTTAAGACTTTTATGCAATTTGTGTGTGGGCCTGAAAACCTCCTCTGTAGGAAAGAGCTCAACCCTAAACATGTAAACAACCCTAAACAGGATTTCATCTGAACATGCGCAGAGTATCCTCCCTCATGTAGAGCACATTTGGGAAGAGCTCCTAAGCGGCCGAACATGCGCATCTGGTCTCTTTGAAATTAACCATTGTATTAATTCTACCCCTAACACCTCCAGCATTCCAACAGCGCAGAACCCCTAAAATCAAACACATGGGCCTGAAATCTGAGCCCGAGACTTATGAAGTCAGATGTTTTAAAAATATCTATTGCATTTCTTCCACCGTATCCTTCAAAAGAAGTATACGCCTTTTCAGGGTTATCTTCACAGCAACCCTGTGAAGTAGGCAAGGCTGGAAAACAGTGTTTGGCACGGGTCGCCCCCAGCTAACCTCAAAGCTGAGTGGGGAGCGGACCTGCAGTGTCTCCCCCCCCCGCCATCCCGAGCTCAACAGGCGAACCACTACACCACGCCGCCACTCCCGCAGAGCCACGGTTTCCATAACACCAAACAGCTCCTATCACTTCAGTTACACCCCCCCCCCAACCAACGCTCCCTCTAAGCCGTGGAGTCTGGTGAGCAAAAACCCTGTTTTGCGAGCGCCTGGCCTTCAAAGCTGCGAGCGCGCAACCTGGCCGCTGCATCCATCCGTTTGCTCTGGAGCCCTCCTTCCCGAGCGGAGCCCAGGATCTGGGAGCTGGAGGCTCAAAAAACTGTGAGCTGGCGCGCACGAACTCCGCTTGGAGGGAACACGGCCCCCCACCCCTTTGCAGCAGGGACCCCTCTGGCTTTCCTCCCCGGGAGACAGCGGAGAAGGCGCCGCCCCGCCGCGGCCCTGATCCCACCCGGAGGGCAAGGGGCAGCTTGAGTGGCCCTTCTTGGGGGGCTCCCTTGGGCGAGTCTCCAGCCTCCACCGGTCCAGCGACGCTGCGCAGCTGCTGGGACCCCGCGTCGAGCAGCGCAGCGCAGCCCCCTCTAGCCCACTGACCTCTCGCCGCCGCCAGGAGAAAGAGGGCGAGGAGGAAGGAGCCCCGCCGGAGCAGCCAGGCGCCGGAGTCCTTCATGCCCGCCCCGTCCCGCTCCGCCTGCTCTACCCAGCCGGCTGGCGTCCTGCTCCCGCCGACGGCTGGCGAGAGTCCGCGAATGACTCAGATCAGCCCAAGGCAGCCTCGCCCTCTCCGCCCCCTCTCCGGCTTGCAAACTCCCCGGCCCACGTGCTCCAGCCGTCCGGCCAATGGCGAGCAGCCGTCGACGCCCGGGGATCGCCCGCGCGGGGCTGGGCAGCTTTTGCGCGCGGGGCTCGCCTCGAGGGCAGCCCCGCGGCCTGGCGCCTGCAGGGAAAATCGGGCCGCTTCGGACGGAAACCGCTGCAGGATTCCGGGTCTGAAGGCCAGAGTTCCCTCTAAGCGGAGTCAGTGTGAGCCAGCGCACCGTTTTTTAGCCTCTGGCTCGCGCGTTTTTGGCTCGGCCCGGGAAGGAGGGCTTCCAGAGCAAACGGAGCTATGCAACAGCGCACGGTCACAGCTTGCATGCCGGCAGCTCGCCAAGTCGCATTTTTTGCTCACGAGACTCCTCAGCTTAGAGGGAGCATTCCTGGAGACGCCGCTCGCGTTTTAGTTTTTCAATCCGTGCCAGGTGGAAACCCAGGCCAGGGAAATGACGTGTTTTCTTAGGAGATTTCAAAATAAGGGGTGCCGATTAGACCGCCAGACCGATCGGGAAATGGTTCGGGCAGTTTGGGGATGGCGATTGATAGTGTGCTGGGTGTAAGTTCCCTTTGTTGTCGAGCATTTGTCAGAATGGATTTCTTGAGACGCTCCCCCCCCCCCGAAAAAAAACCCTCATCAAGAAGTTTGACGTCATAGTTCAAGGTTTGGGGATTCCCCCGGCGTCAATTAGATGCGCAAAACAGGAGGAATTGTTCCCTGCTGCACCAAAAACAGGAAAAAACACCTTAAAAGACTGTATTATCACCAATGCTCCCTCTAAGCTGGGGAGTCTGGTGAGCAAAAGTTCTGCTTTGTGAGCTGCTGGCGTTAAAGTGGTGACCGAGCGACTTGGCTGCTGCCTTCCTGAGCTAACATGAAAATGTGTGAGCTAGAGGCTAAAGAACTGTGAGCTCGCTCACACTAACTCGGCTTAGAGGGAACACCGATTATCATCACTCGCTGCTGTTGTGAATGGGTTCTGTATTTCCATTGCGCTGGGAGTTACAAAATTATATTACTCTGTGCGTGACCCTGCTTTTTGTTTCGGTCTCAATAGCCTAATCTATAAACATCTGCCTAGTGTGCATGAAACACTATGTGCATCTCATGAAGCAGGCTCCGCTGATGGTAGCATACAAGCGTCCGAGCTGCCTCCTGACTCTTCTTTATTTTTGCTGTGACTTGGCTGGAACCAGGGGTCTGTTGGAGCGGGAGCGCACAGGAGCACAGCTCCGGGAGTGAGGAGCCCAGGGGGCAGGCACATGACCAAGCCCCACCCCCTCCTCAGCTTCCCCCAGCAGTGCAGAGGCGCAGCGCCCCGGGGAAAGCCCTGCTAGGGTCTTTATTGATTTTAATGTTTTGTTTTAATATTGATAATTTTATCATTGTTCCTTTTATGACTGTGTGCTGCTTTTCCAGAGGCTTGCTCAAGGTGGCATATAAATTTTCTAAGTATGCCATTTTTTATCTGGGCACATGGCACATAAGTACTGGAGAAATTTCACCAGCCCTTCAGCAGCTTCCACCTTATCAGTTTGGTGTAGTGGTCAGCAGTTGGTCTCTAATCTGGGAGAACCGGGTTTGATTTCCCACTCCTCCACATGCAGTTGCTGCTGCTGCCTTCTGACACACTTCCAGTATGTTAGGGGATGTGGCATATGCAAATGAGTTATGCGAATGAGTTATGCTAATGAGGTCCTGCACCTCTTTTTTTACTAAATGACCCCTGGCTGGAACTATATTCATACAAATAGGAAGCCAGCACTGCAGGAGAATGGCCGTACGTGCTCTCTCTTAGTTTGCTGGGCTGCCAGTTATATTTCTGGGGAGTCCCACGGCACACAGTCCTTTCCTAAAGTGTTTTGGTCTGCCTTCTCCTGCATCCTTTCTCCAGGACTTACTTTCCTGTAACCAACGAGGTGTAGGATAGGCTGGCGTGACCACTGCTTGCAAAGTGCTCACTGCAGTGCCCTGAGAAAACGGAGCACTGAGAAATCAACTTAAAACACTCCAGTATTCGGATGATCCCAGGGTACCCAACCCCTCATCAGACACTGCTGCGTCTCTGCATGAATGGTTGCTCTGAATTTTCCTCCTTTCAGACGGCCGGAGTCCAGTAATTTTGCCCATATCTCTCTCCATTAGTTTTGCACAGGAACGGAGTTCCGGCTGGCTCCTGAGTTGGCCACGCCTACAACCAAAACTGCTGGCATGCGTGGCTACGGAGCACAGTGCCCTCCCCACAGAAAGGCGGCATGTTAAAATGCCCTCTTTCCCTCTGGGGAGCCCCTCCAGGTTTCCTTGTCAATTTCACCCCTGGCCAGTCAGCTGAGAGTGAAATTGACAAGGAAAAACCTCTAGAGACATGTGGTAGCTGGAAAGGGGCTGGCAGGGAACCCAGGCATTCAACCATCTGGGGGAGGCAGAGAAAGCCATTTAACCATGCCCCCCACCCTGCACTTCCCGGAGTCTCTCCGCAAAAGGGGGTAGACTAGAAAGACAATGCTGAAGTGGGACAGAAAAGCTGGGGGGGGGAGGCAAGCTTCCATGCCTGCCCTGTGCTTCCCCAGCCCCCAGCCCAATATGCTAATGAGCTGCACGGTCAGGGCTGCGGCCTAACATGCTAATGAGTTTTACTGTTGGGTGTGGCCTATTATGCTAATGAGTTCCTGCTGGGCTTTCTCTACAAAAAAGCCCTGAGCTGAAATATACCCTCCTGCCCCCCCCTCCCGGGAGGGGTTTCTCTGTATTGCATCTCGCCATAAGTTATCGCCCTGGTCATAATTCCAGAGGAGTAGGAGAATCAAACAATCCTGGGGCACATTAAAGAATAACGCAACTTCATCGTTCTTGGCGTGCCTCTTTCCGAGTGGGAAGCATGCCCAGACCAGCAACCGATGCAGAAATTTAAAAAATGGACTTCTTGGAGGGCAGAATTTTTCCCCCATGCCTTGACAGCAGACCTTCTGGGGAGTAAAAATGAAGTGTGCATCCAAATTAGATTTTTTTTGAAAAAAAAGTAGCAGCAAACTTGCACATTAGCTATGAGAAGCACCACTTTGAGAGAAGTGGGTCACAGGTGTGGAAATTCCCTTGAGAGGGAAAGTAGAAAGAAAGTCACAGAGTCATATAGGAGCAAAGGGCAAAGAAAGTTGTGTGTAAACAACCAGCCGCTGGCGACGGCTACAGGTGTTGGCAGGCTCTTCGAACGTTTATTCTGAAAAGAATGGTTTGAGAGACATCCCATCTATAATTGTTATGGGCCTTCTGAGTCAGCGTTCCCTCTAAGCTGAGTTAGTGTGAGCTAGCTCACAGATTTTCAGCCTCTGGCTCACAGATTTTCGCCTTAGCTCAGGAAGGAAGGCTCCAGAGCAAACTAACGTATGCAGCAGCCAAACCACTCGCTCACAACTTTAATGCCAGCAGCTCACAAAGTAGAATTTTTGCTCACGAGACTCCACAGCTTAGAGGGAGCTTTGCTTCCGATCAAAGTGGTCCCCCCCCCCACGGGCTGAACCCCTCCCCCCCAGGTTTCTCCTCACTGCAAGTGCCAACGACGGCTATAGGGTTGGTCCCTCCTAACAGTTTTTGAAGCAAGAAACCAAATGAAGAGGCTCATCTCTCTCTTCATGTAATAACAGTGCCGGAAGTCACTTTAAGGTAATTTGTTTTTCTTATGATAGATCATCTACCATAACAAGGCTGTGCTTGGAATTTTTTTTTTTAAACACACAAGCTCTATTATCAGGTGTACAGCTTAAAGTCCGTCTGATGCTACAACCGGATTCTTTGTAGCACTGATTGAGGCCATGGTGTGGTGGACAGGAAAGTTCACTCTTTGCCTTTTCCCCAATGGAAAATCCCCTCCACACACACAAACACACACACACCAGCTGCTTTGGGCCCTCGGGTAGGGAGGGAGAGACACCGACCAGGTATTCACAGGGTGTCTGTTGTGGGGAGGGGAAGGGAAAGGAGTTTGTAAGCCGCTCTGAGACTCCCTTGGGGAGTGGAGGGTGGGGTATAAATCCAATTTCCTCTTCTTCTATTCTCTCATTCTGCTTAAGAACATAAGAGAACTGACAAGTATTGGAGTCGGGAGTCCATGGAACAGTGAAACAGCTAGATCTTTATTGCTGGTCCAGATGAAGCATGCAACCCAGGGCTCGAAGCCCTCCTTTTATGCTGGTCAGGGACAATCCCCTGACCTCACCCAACTGGCCTGATAGGCTCTTATCAGTCTATTTACATTTCATAGGTTCCCTGGGAGAAACCTAGGTACAGGATTGGTGGCCGGTTCGAATCCACCTGGCCTTTGTTCTACCTGGCTGAAGCTCAGGTAGTTTCTTGGCCATGTGCTCTGGCCACATGGCGGTCGCCATTACTGGAGCACATGGCGACTGCATGGTCAATACATAACAAGAACATAAGAGAAGCCAATGCTGGATCAAGCCAATGGCCCCTCCAGTCCAACACTCTGTGTCACACAGTGGCCAAAAACACCAGGTACCATCAGGAGGTCCACCGGTGGGGCCAGGAAAACTAGAAGCTCTCCCACTGTCCCCCCCCCCCCCCCCCGGTCAAGCACCAATGCTTGAATTTGTTCCCTGGTGCTGCCTCCCAATCTGGATTCCCCTTCTCCTGAGTACTTCTTAGAGCCGACTGTGTAGCAGCATGAATAACACAGACTGGCTTGAGCTCCTCAGATCTTGGGAGCTCCCCTGGGTCAGCCCTGGTTGGGACTTGGATGGGAGACCATCAAGGAAGGCCAAGGTTGCTACAGAGGCGGGCAAGGACAAACCACCTCTGAGCATCTGGCCTTAAAAACCCTATGGCAGGGGTGTCAGGCATAAGGCCCGGGGGCCGGAACTGGCCCATTCAGGGCTCTTATCTGGCCCACGAGCGACTGGTGCAAGGGAGGGGACCGGAGGCTGCTGGGGGGAGTGGGCGGAGCCAGTCACCTGCAATCAAGCGTTCTTCAGCAGTTTCTTCCACACATTGGGGGCCTAGTCCTGCCACTAGACATGAGACTTGGTGGCTGGGCCTCGCTCCCCTACGGGTCACCCGGGGGCCTTCAGCCATAGGCAGCTGCTGCCTTGTGTGTGTGTGTGGGGGGGTGCCGGTGAACTCTAGTTATACTGGTTGCTGAGTGGCCTTGGGCCTCTGCCACACACACGGCTTTGTGCTCATGGTGCCCACTCCCCTACCAGATGATCCGGCAGCCTTTGGCCTGGGGTGGCTGTTGCATGGGGATGCCATGGCTTGTCAAGTCCCCCCGGGGGGGCGGGGATCCCCATGCTCAAAGGGCCCCCAATTCCGTGGTCCAGAGCAATGCTCCCTCTAAGCTGTGGAGTCTTGTGAGCAAAAATTCTACTTGGTGAGCTGCTGGCATTAAAGCTGTGAGCCAGCGATTTGGCTACTGCAAAGATTAGTTTGCTCTGGAGCCATTCTTCCGGAGCTAAGACAAAAATGTGTGAGCTGGAGGCTAAAAGACCGTGAGCTAGCTCACATTAACTCAGCTTAGAGGGAACACTGGCCCAGAGCCAGCCGGCGGGGGGAACCCCACCCCTGAAGTGGCCAGATGGGGCCAACGTGCCCGGCATGATGACGTCACCCGGAAGTGACATCATCACGCCGAGCACATCACCGGGTGACGCTCTAGCAACCAGCCTGAAAACTCTATGGTACCATAGAGTTTTTCAGGCCGGTTGCTAGAGCGTTGCCTAGCGTGATGACGTCACTTCCGGGCGATGTCACTGGCGCGAATGTCCCGGGACAGGACCAACTCTCCCTCATTGATTTCAGTGAGTCACTGCTGGTGACACCTACGGGTGTCTCCGGCTTATTGCATTTTACTTGGCTTGGGTCCCCCCACTTCTGCAGGCAGGGAGGTCAGTTCAGCTTGTCTTCCTGGTCTCCTTCCATGGTGGTTCGGGGGCAGGGGGGAGTGCGCAGCACTCAGAAACTCCGTGTTTTTCTCCTTGGGCCTGGGCTCACAGCATTTGCTGGGGGAGTGGGCTGGGGAAGGGGGTTTCCCCTCCTCCAGGCAGCATGGGAGCATCTGCCCAGCGCTGCACCACTGGCTCTCCAGTCCGCCCATGCTGGTTGACCTCTGCACACACACACACACACACACCCAGCCCATGGGGCCTTGCAGTGAGGACACACCAACTCAGAGTTTACCAGCTGCAGTCCTTTAAAAAGTTTATCTCTCCGCTACCTGGCATTATGTTTTATGGTACATCTGGCCCGGCCCAACAAAGTCACATTTATGTCAGATCCGGCCCTCGTAACAAATGGGTTCGATAACTCTGCCCTGTGGGGTCACTATAAGTTGGCTGCAACTTGACCCTTAATGATAATTATGTTCTTTGGCCCTTAGTCATAGTGAATGTTCTTAAAACCAATATAACAACTTAAAATTGCTATTCATGTTAAGCAGGGGGTCATTTTGAGCCGGAACGCACAGGAACGCCGTTCCAGGAGTAACAAATCCCAGTGCGAGCACCACTGCTCCCTCTAAGCTGAGTTAGTGTGAGCCAGCTCACAGTTTTTAGCCTACAGCTCACACATTTTTGTCATAGCTCAGGAAGGATGTGGCTCCAGAGCAAACTAATTTATGCAGTAGCCAGATCACTTGCTTACAGCTTTAATGCCAGTAGCTCACAAAGTAGAATTTTTGCTCACAAGACTCCACAGCTTAAGAGGGAGCATTGTCGAGCACATATGGTGATGCGCTGTGGGGAAAAGCAAAAGCAGACCAACTTGATCTGTATCTTCATGTTTCTTGTAGGGTAGCTTCCCTGCAAGAGTAAAGGAAACCTGAAGTGTCTTTAGTCAAAGTGTCAAGCTGGCTCACCAGCTCTGAGTTGGGAAATACCTGGAGATTTTGGGGGTGGAGCCTGAGTGGTGGGTGTGGCCTTCTGACACACTTCCGGTGATGTCAGGGTGTGTGGCATATGCAAATGAGTTGTGCTAATGTGTCTACGAAATGATCCCTGACGTTAAGACTCATTGCATTCAATAGGCCAACCAACCCCTCTTCCATTACAAACACTGTGAAGAAAAAGCAGGCAAGTTTTCCTTGCTTTTAGTGGGACTCAGCCACAACTAATGGAAATTGGATCAGAGTCTGAAAAATGAAGAAAGGGATGGAGGAGGAGGAAGTCTGGATCAGGACACAGCACCACGGAACAAAGGGCTTCCGTACACCATTTTCCAAACTGAAAATGGCCCTTCTGGGCAGCTTCAAATTCAAGCAGTGAGAGAAGACCTGATCTGTGTCTCCCCCTTCCCTATCCCACGGCTTGAAGCAGAGATCCATTGGACCGCATCAAGGTGCATACACACCCCCACATTCACCTCCAGTTGGGAACAGGCTGATCTGGCGCAGCATCCTGGGTGCCCTCAACCCCCTGGCCAGGAACAGGGGTCACATTGTCCTCCGCCAGGCAACTGACTGTTCCTGCAGAGCTCGTACGAAGGTGATAAGTTTGTTTAAATGCAGTCCCTGCCAGCTGTTAGCAGAAGTAAACTGGGCCCTTCCGAGGAGGTGAATAAATCCCGATCTGAAATATTCTGAAGACAAGAGGCTGTATTTGGGGCCAGTTGTATTCCCCCAAAAGGTTAATTTGCTGTTTTGTATTTAACGAAGACTATCCTGGATGCACTGTTGTTACATTCCAGGCCTGGAATGCTGCTGTTGAGACAAGCCTCCTTGTTCTGCCTTGTGAACACAGGCTAAAGCAGTACCTTTCACAGAGAATGTTATCTTTCATTCGACTGCCAAACTGAGTTTGATCGAAGCTCGTGTTGTACTTAACCGTCAATTGGACGCCTCTCCAAACACATCATAGTTCCTCATGACCGGCTGACCCACCCATCTGCAATTAAACCTGCCCTTTACATTTTGCTAGCATTATCATTAGATGAGCCGAGTTGCCTGTAAAAGTTGGTCCATTGTTGCTAGAAATCAAGCTGGGGGATTTCTGCCATTTCTCATCGTGGAGGTCGACTGGATCCTTCTCCTGCAGATCATAACAAAGGCTGCATTTCATCAAGCTCAGAACAGAAATATAAGGGGCTTCCATGCATCCGTGTACAAAGGACTTGTAAGGTTCAGGGCTCCTACTCCCCGGTTCCTTTGAAATGCCATGTTCCTAGAACAGGGGGCCACGACACCCACTGACACCTTTCCCGACCCCCGCAGCGTGGGGCCAGGTAGAGCTTTTAGCTAGCAAGGTTTCTGGTTGGCTATTGGAGGTCTGTGGAGATTTTCTAGAAGTTGCTTTTGGCAGCGGCTTCTCCCATATCAGAACTATCTTCACTGTGTGACAAAATGCAAGAAAAAAAACCTTTGAACGATATATTCGTTTTGAAAGGCATCTTGTTAAACAGAATTTCTGAATGAAATGTTGAAGAGTTACTGTTAGAGTTACAAAAGGTATTAAGCCACAAGGTATAGATAGGAACTCTCGGCCTGGGGCAAGTATTCCTGGTCCTTGGGGGGGAGGGCTTCTAGTGTCCTGGCCCCACCGGTGGACCTCCTGAGGGCACCTGGTGTTTTTGGCCACTGTGTGACAGCGTGTTGGACTGGATGAGCCACTGGCCTGATCCAACATTGGCTTCTCTTACGTTCTTATTAGTTATACAAGATCTTACTCCCTGATATTTTGTTGTCGGATCCGCCTCCTGTGGCAGTCATTTTGTAGTTGTGCCCACCACCCTATGTCAGAATTACAAAGGTGACAGTAGGCTCCAAAAGGTTGGGAACCCCTGCCCTAGAACAACATGAGATGGCTGCTACTTTAGATGGCTTCAGAATAGGATTGGACTGTACCCAAAGGGCGTGATAACTAATGGAGCCTCCAAATGGAGAGTGAGGATGAAGAGAAGGGGAAGACCTCTGTCTTTTTGGCCTTCCCATAAACTTCCTGTAGATTTCAGACTAACTGTTGTTCAGCAATCGGTCCTTTTGGTTTGACACCACAAGAAGTTCTAGGGAGCTAGAATAATGAACTCTTCCAAATTACTATTTTTACTTCTTCGAACGAGATGATGGCACCTCATCATCCCTGTTGTCTAGATTAACTCCACCCAGAAATCCAAATTTCCAGCCGTTGCAGGAATAGAGGACTTACAAATTCATCCTTTTCTTGATGTCTTTGCCCCATCCCACATTACCCTTGAGATGCGTGTGTTTTATACATTACTGGCATATCAGCCAGTTTGCAAACTCACCCTTCTAAAACTGATCCCCAAGGAACGGGTTTGTGTTTGTCATGATAGGCCAGAAAAAAAGATCAAAGGAAGAGGATTAGATCTCCCAATAGCCTTTCCGGCCTTCTGACATCAGCTACCAAGTTAATCCCTCCTTGCGACACCTATTGTAGAAAACCAGAGTGTGAAGACCTCCACCCCCAGCTCAGTAGTCAAGGATGAAAAACTGCAAGGACCAGTTACATCACACATTGTCACTTCAGTGTTAGCTTTTCACTTATTCAAGCAACCACAAGGACAGCCTAAAATAAGAAGAGGAGGAGGAGGAGGAGAAGAGGTTGGACTTATACCTCGCCCTTCAGTAGAAGAAGAAGAAGAGAAGAGAAGAAGAAGAGATTGGATTTATATTCCGCCCTTCACTCACTTAAGAGTCTCAGAGCGGCTTACAAACTCCTTTCCCTTCCCCTCCCCACAACAGACCCTGTGAGGTACCTGGGGCTGAGAGAGCTCTGAGACAACTGTCCTTGAGGGAACAGCTGGTACAGAGCTATGGCTTGCCCAAGGTCATCCAGCCAGGTGCAAGTGGAGGAGTGGGGAATCAAACCCGGTTCTCCCAGATTAGAGTCCGCGCACTTAACCACTACACCAAACTGGCTCTCAAAGGAGGCTAGAAGATCTGGTGTTGAAAGCTGTGGCTGGTTGGCTTAGACTGAGTCGACTGAAATTGAATCCTACGAAGACGGAGGTCCTGTGCCTGAGTCAGAACAGGCCAAGGTTAGGGATCCCTCTCCCGACCTTCGATGGGGCCATAGGCGTCAACTACGGGGGGGGGGGCTTGAGGGCTCGAGCCACCCCCGAAATTTCCCGGGGGGGACTGAGCCCCCCCCAGGAAAACGGAGCGCCTTCTGCCGCACCTCCCCGGGCCCTACCTAAGGCCGCCACCGCCGTCTCTCTCTCCCCCCCTCTTCCCCCCCCCCCCACCTGGCCACTCTGTCCTCCCTCCGTCCAGGGGCCACCCTGGCGGACGGAGGGAGGGACGGAAGCAGGAGTGGGGGGGGGGAGGCGGTGGCGGCGGGGACATGGTCCGGAAGAGCCCCCGCCCCCCCTGGGATTTTCCAAACTCAACGCCCCTGGATGGGGCGCCGTTGGTGCCAGCACTGGAGGTTAGGCGTTTGGGAGTGCTCCTGGATACCTCATTAACAATGGAGGCCCAGGTAGCAGCCACTGCGAAGTCTGCCTTCTACCACCTACGGCTGATTAGACAGTCGGTTCCCTTCCTTGAACGCAACGACCTGGCAACAGTGATCCACGCAATGGTCACCTCAAGATTGGATTACTGCAATGCTCTCTACATGGGGCTGCCCTTGTCCCAGATCCGGAAGCTGCAGCTGGTGCAGAACTCAGCAGCGAGGCTATTGTTGTGTCTTCCTGTGCGGGAACACATCCAGCCCGCCCTAAAAGCACACTGCACTGGTTGCCTATAGCATACCGGTTCAAGGTGCTGGTTCTTACCTTTAAAGCCCTATATGGTCGGGGACCTGCTTGCCTAAGGGACCGCCTTTCTCCTTGTGTTCCCCAGAGAGCACTAAGATTGGGATCCCAAAATCGCCTAGTTCTTCCAGGCCGTAAAGAAGCCAGGCTGGCTGCAACGTGGGCCAGGGCCTTTTCGGTGGTGGCCCCTTACTGGTGGAATGAACTCCCAGATGACATCAGGGCCCTGCGGGACCTTTCACCATTCCGCAGGGCCTGTAAAACGGAACTCTTCCACCAGGCTTTCAAGTAGGGTGCCGCCTTTAATATCATGGCCCTGGCCCAAATATCAACACTGCCACCAGCCTGAGGATCAACACCCTGGCAGGAGCCTGGATCAGGGGGTAGGTGACCATTCAAATGCTGAGAGAATGTCACCATCTTTTATTATATGTATGTTCCGAGTAGTCACGGTTTTTATACAGTGATTAGCATTTTGGACTTCTAATGTGTACACCTATATGTATGTTGTAAGCCGCCCTGAGCTCGCTATGGCGGGGAGGGCGAGATAACACATTTAATTAATTAATTAATTAAGAAGAAGAAGAAGAAATGGGACAAGATGGTGACCTGAGGCTTTAGAAAGCTGTTGTCGGTCAGGATGAGAAGGCTATTAAAATTACTTTATGCTGAGTGTCAGAGCTGGGACCCACCATTGACCCACCCACCCCTACGGAGTTACAAGCACATGACAGGAAGAGGGGGAGCCACAGTCATATGACCTCACAGCTGTCCAGGCCAGAACCATGAACAGCAGACCTAGGGCCAGGGTCAGAAAAAGCATGCGAGGCATCAGGAGACGAACCACAGCCAAGGACCAGAGCTATTAGAAGAAATGAGGTGGCTCCATGGTAGAGCATCTGCTTCATATTCAGAGAGTCCTAGGTTCAATCCCCAGTAAAGGTAAAGGTTTCCCTTGCTTGGAAGCCAGTCGAATCCGGCTCTAGGGATGCGGTGCTCATCTCCGTTTCCAAGCCGAAGAGCCAGCGCTTCTCCATGGCCATGCGGCCGTCACAACTAGACGCCGAGGCGCACGGAACGCTGTTACCTTCCCACTGAAGCGGTACCTATTTATCTACTTGCAATTTCTTGCTTTCGGACTGCTAGGTTGGCAGGAGCTGGGGCCGGAGACGGGAGCTCACTCCGTCATGCGGCACTCGGCTCTCGAACTGCCGAACTAGCGACCTTCCGGTGATGTGAAAGACCCTGGAGAGCCGCTGCCAATCTGAATAGACAATATTGACTTCGATGGACCAAGGTTCTGATTCGGTATGAGGCAGCTTCGTGTGTCCACGTGTGTCTTGCTTGCTCCTCTCAGCGCACATTGACAAGAGAGGAAGTAGGCCCAGGGCCCTAGCTCTCTACACCTGCTCATTACCAGTATATCCAAAAAGCAGGCTCACAACCCTGTGGAGGATGCTGTGTGTAAGACCACTGGGCTTAAGAGCTCGATATAATGTGACTTCATATGTCCACAGGCAAACCTAGAAGGCCAGCACCAGATTGGGACATTGAAGGCCAAAGTTCTGCAGTGTGGCTGGGTGCTAAGGAAACCAGACACAGCTGCCTTGGATCTAGCAGGCGTGAGCCACTGAACCCCCCCCCCCCCACCACCACATACACACACACTCATACATCTCCAGCAGAGCTATTAGTAAAGAAAGAAGGCCGCAGCTCAGAGCCTGGCTTAACGGACAGAAAGCTGGTTAATCAGCAGCCCGGAGGAATGAACTCTGACTGCACACGAAAGAGATCATACTGATCGTGTTTGCCCCCCTGCATAGCCATCGACCAGCATTGTGCTATGTTCTGTTTGGTCTGGTAGTGCTGCTGGACAGGTTACAGCAAGGAATCGGGTCTTCCCGTCCTTAGCAATGCCGCGCAGTAGACCAAATACGCAAGGTACCAAGCGTGCAGTACCAGACAGATGGGTTGCAGCAGGCTGCTGAAGCCAGAATCAACAGATGTATGGGGGTGGAGAACTTTGAGCGGTGCAAAGTCCCTGCTCCTGGGAAGCAGAGAAAAATGAGATTATTATGGCTTGCACAATGGGATCCTTCCCAAATCAGCCAGTTGCTGGCTATGCATGAAGCTGCCTTCTGCTGGGTTAGACAAGGTCAGGATTGAGCTAAGGCTCTCCAGGGTTTCGGGTAGAGGTCTTTTGCATCACCTGTTCCCTTTAAATGGCGATGGCAGGGATTGGACCTGGGGCTGTCGGCATGCAAAACTGATGTTCTACCACTGAGCCACAGACCATCCCTAAGCAACTAGTGGCTATTGGGTTAGGAGGAAGCGCCCGTTCTTAGGGGCCTGGAAAGCATGGAGGAAGCTGAGGCCCAGATTGGTCCCCAGACTTTGGGGGAGGGGGGTGGAGTTGTGAGTGGGAAGGCAATTCTGGCCTCAGACATTATTGTGTACCGGGTTTGATGCATGGAAAGCCGGACTATGACGTAGCGATCAGCATAGGTTTATTGAGTACACAACAAGCATGCAAGACTGGCCGAGATGGCCAACTCTATACAGCTCCTGAGACACACCCACAAGTCCTATTGGCGGGTTTGAATTTCCCGCCAGAGTTCTGATTGGAGGGCTAGTGGTGGTCTAGGATCCTAGACCCCTATTGTCTCTCGGAGTCAAGCTCTGGCTGTATGCCGCCGGTGCCCGGTGGTGGTCAGCGGACATAACAGACTCTAAGGCTGTTCTGGAGCTGCTTGTGGGCAAGAGCGCCTGCAGGCTACCCAAGCAAACTCGGAAGATGCAGAGTTCTTCCTGTTGGCCTGGGGAGGGGACGGGAGAGCTGTTGAGAGTGCAGCATCTCTGCCAGGAGAAAAGAAAAACGCATTGCGACAACCCCAAGCTGGGGAGAGAGCCCATTTATGAGGCAGCTAGCATACAAGCCCCGCCAGGCTCCCCCCCCCTCAGCAAAATATGTACGATAAAACACCTTCATGGATATCAGCAACCCGAAAAAACAAAAGGATTCCCTCCACCCCAATCCATCTCATAGGGGATGTAGTGTGATAGGCCAGTTCCTTGCCACAGCTGAGTACAGTGGATAGTGTCTTATCCACCTCACTGGCCTTGGACCTATCACTAGGAAGAAATGGAGAAAAGGAGAATGATGTCGGGAGCTCTTTGAGGGAGAAATGCAGGGTGTGTGTGTGTGTGTGTGTGTGTGTGTTTAAATAAACAAAATCCCTGCTCACCTGCAAAATGGACTGCTGGCCCTTCGAGTCCTGTTGCCTGTCAAACCCGCTTTACATTTTATTGCTCGATTGCCATAGAATCCGGGAGGAAGAGCGGGAGAGTGTGGAGGCCACATACTTTCATTTTTAGATGCTTTGTAGTAGAATGTCCCTTATCGCTCCTGAGAACCTCGACTGGCCTTGGGTCTCATACATACATACATACATATACCTTTATTGGCACAAAACAGGTTACAGAAAGAGACATAATCGGAAAGAAAGGTAACAAGGAAAAATAAATTAATCATATATAGCTAGGCGTTGTGCAAACGATCCTTAATTACCAAACTTCGAGATAGAGCAACCTTTTCAGTTAGTTCGGGTGACGGGTCGTTCAGGAGACAGCGCACCTTCAAAACATCTGGGCAACCTATCATGTTAGATAGAATTGGGTCTAAAAGAGTAAGACGTATCTCGTCATACCAGGGACAGTATAGGAGAATATGGAGAACTGAATCGACCTGATTTAGACTACGCGCACAGAGTCTTGCTGAGTATGGAACCCCTTTATATCTACCATGAGTGACAGCCGATGGAATGGCGTTACATCTAGCAAGTGCAAATGCTCGGCGCAGGTGAGGGGCAGTTGGGTCTCATCTTACACTGGCTTTTGTCTTGGGGGGATGTCACCAAGGTGGGAATACGTAGCCGTTGGTTTTGGCGGGTGGAATACCTAGGGGTGATTGGTTCCAAAACCTTCAGGGCCCTTGCTTCAACCCTGTATATCAACTGCTTTTGCGCCTTCATCTTCAGTTCTAACACAGACTGTGTCCAGTCTGGATTCTATCACTGTCTCAATAAACTTATCATTCTCCAGAGTGAATGTCGTTGGGAACTGATTTATTGTGAGACTTCTGTACTAACAGCAATAGATCAGACCTTTGGGTTAAAGCAAAGCTCTTTATTTCTAATACTGGAATAGGTACTCGATGTTTGTTAGAGATACAGGGAAAGAAATAACATGGGTTAATATACCTTCAGGCAAAGGTACTTGAACATAACTGACCAATCAGAATAAACACAAATGAGCAGGAAAAAATGGCAACCGTTGTTTCTCAACAAAGGTGGGAAAGTTATAAAAATTCCCTTCTTGGCCTGGGTGCCCCAGATGTGTGAACTCTAGGCTAAACATTTGGCCAGCAACAATTAAACAGTCCCCAAGGTTGAAACAACTTTGATAAAATACTCCAAGCCTGAAGGGGGAGGGAGAGTAGACAGGATGAGATAGCTTCGGTTGTTTATGTGACGACCAAGAATGTGGCAGGCCATCCTCCCGGGAAAAAAGTAACACTAAGCAGGGCAGCTATTTCTACATCAAGGCAAGCAATAAAACATTTGGTGACAGGGTGGCACAAAGAAACAGAAAGTAACATCAGAATAACCATAGAACGACCAGACCATTGTCAGATTCTGACATCTATCCAGGAGCCTGACATTGCCACAGCTATGGATTCCTGCTGCCAAACGAAGGCACAGACTCCGTAGGGGTTAGAGCACTAGCCTCTGGAGGACCTGGGGTCAAACCCTCAACCTCCTATGAAGGCCACTGAGTGGTTGGGCCAGTCACAGTCTTGGCCTAACGTCAGGTCCTGTGAGGATGAAATGAGGAAAGGGAAACTATGCATGTTCTACTGAACTCCTTCGTGGAAGGAAAAGGGCAAGATAAAAATGTACCAAACAGGCCATTCTTCCAGGTGCTGGATCAGGTCCTGTGACCTCCAGTTACTGATCTTTAGTATAAAGAACATGATAAAGTAGAGATTGCGCAGAAAGAGAAGCCAGCAAAGACCACGAGGAACATCCGGTGTTTGTCAAACCCCCTGCTGAGTGGTGTTTACACTCCGACAGTATCACAGGGTGAGCCCTAATAAAACAGACCATCTATTATTGGGAAAGAAAGCGCCTTTTTTCTTCTCGCTGTAGGAGCGTGGATGGCAAAATCTAAAAAACAAGGCACTTGAAAATACAGAGGAAATTAAAAAAAACCAAAAAAACAAAGACAGATGCCAATTAAGGACATTGTTCAGTATTTCCCAGAAAACCAGGGAGGGGGGGAGGGGGGAATCACAGCCAAAATAAAGGAGGGATCCAACTAGGAGGAGGAAGGAAAAGATCTACCTGTGCTAGGAGGTGAACTGGGAAAGAAAGTGGCTTGTTGGTGAGTATAGATCCCAAAGCAGTGGAAAATTCTGCTTCCACAGTATCTTCAAGGCACGTTTCCCCTGGCCAGCCAAGCCTTCAGTAGGGGAGGAAGCTAATTGTGTCCTGGTAGAGCAGGCTGTGCTCAAAATAAGTCAGTCGCCCTTGAGAAATATTTGCCAAGAAGTTTAACCTTGGGATGCTGTGGAGCTAGACCAGGGGTGGCCAACCTTGCTTAACGTAAGAGCCACATACAATAAACGTAAGAGCCACATAGAGATGCCTGAGAGCCGCAAGACAGGAACAAATATCACACACACGTTTTTATTTTTAAAAATATGCAAATTTGCTTTTTATTAACGTTAAATGGGACTGCCAAAAATAAAAACAAATGAGGAAAACCAGTTATAAGAAAGAGAGAGAGAGAAACTAGGAAAGCAAATAGATGGGAGGGAGGGAGGAGGGAAGGAAGGAAGGAAGGGAGAAAGAGAGAAAAAGCATGCCTCCCCTTTGCTTCCCCAGCCGCCCTGCCAGGAGCCGCACAATATGTGTGAAAGAGCCGCATGTGGCTCCCGAGCCACAGGTTGGCCACCCCTGAGCTAGACTTTGGGTCTCTATGAAGTATTCATAGGTGGGACTTCACCCACACTGGAACTGAGTATCAGTAGAAGGTGCCCCGGAGGACCTCACCAAGCAGAGGAAGAGAATGTGCTTTTCCTGGGCACGCCTTGCTTAGGATGTCTGGAACCAAATCAAGGTCTTCCTTCTTTTCCTGCCTTTCACCCACCTCTCAAAAAGTGTTTGGGAGGCGGCAGCTGCCTCCCGAGATGCCGTTCTATCTTTCTAGAGGCGTGGTTTTCAAATCCGACACTTTAAAAAAACAAAAAAACAATCAGCTTTATTGAGAATAGGAGTTAACAGAGTTAAAGGAGATAGAGTATGATAGAAGGGAGGTTATTTCAATCAGGTGTACAGTGTAAGTAGAGCCTTGTTTTAATACAGTCACAGGAGGTCAAGACGCACACACTTTAACCATATGGACACAGTTTAAATTTACAGAAAGAGGTTACTTCGCCTCCAAATCGATCGATGTCTGTTTTTTCGATAAAAGGGCACCATTTCTCTAAAGGGTTAAGTATCTCGGTCTCGATTAGTGACCTTTCAAAGCAAGCCGTGCATTTTTCTTCTAGAAAATAATCCCAGACCTTGGTCTTCCAGTGGTGGACGGTGGGAGGCTTGTCATTCTTCCACATTCTAGCAATGACTGCCTTAGCGGCTGCGATCAATACTATTATCAGCTCTCGTGTGCGGGGTGGAGGTCTTTCCTCTGGCCAGAGGTTTAAAAGAACGATATGTGGGTCAAAAGGGACGTGATAGCTGGTGATATGTGGGTCAGAAGGGACGTGATAGCTGGTGATGGTCTCAATTTGGGCCAGCACTGCCTTCCAAAACAGGGATATGAACTTACAGGACCGCCAAGTATGGATGAAGTTGGTGATGTGGCCACAGCCTTTCCAGCATGTTGGGGGGGTATCCGTGGGGATATGTGAGACAGGGTCAAGGGCGCCGTGTACCATCTCAACATATACTTTGAGCTGTATCTCCTGAATAGACAAGGGTTTTGTTGATTTTGGAAGCGTCGTCCACAGGTTTTTCCATTGTGCTTCTGAAGAAAAAGTTCAACACCTCCTTACCTTCGTTCGAGTATTGGCAGATTCTTCATCTGTTAGATGTACCTGAAATAAAACAAAATGTTAAAACTCTACTTAAGCCCTTTGAACAGTTCTTACTTCACTCAAAAGAGAGAGCCAGTTTGGTGTACTCCACTTAAGCCCTTTGAACAGTTCTTACTTCACCCAAAAGAGAGAGCCAGTCTGGTGTAGTGGTTAAGTGCGTGGACTCTAATCTGGGAGAACCGGGTTTGATTCCCCACTCCTCCACTTGCACCTGGCTGGATGACCTTGGGCAAGCCATAGCTCTGTACCAGCTGTTCTCTCAAGGACAGCTTGGGAAAGAGCTCTCTCAGCCCCACCTACCTCCCAGGGTGTCTGTGGTGGGGAGGGGAAGGGGAAGGAGTTTGTAAGCCGCTCTGAGACTCCCTTGGGGAGTGGAGGACGGGGTATAAATCCAATCTCTTCTTCTTCTTCTTCCAAAAAAGGCCTCATTGCCCATACTTACCGTATTCTGCTGGACCCGCCTCCCGGCTCACTAATGCGTTACCAAGCAGCTTGGCAAGCTGATCTGCACCTCCAAATCACAGAAATCCGACACTTTTCGTGTGCTTGATGTTTTTATGACGTGATGTTTTATTTTAATGCCAGCTCCTGTGTGTATCCCTGTGCAGAGCAACCGGCTGGGCAGAGTCTCGAAACTGCTGTTTGAAAGGAACAAATGTCTTTATTTTGATTCAGCTTTCCAGCCCGAAATCTGATTCTAAGAATTAAAACGAATAAATTAAAACGCAGCAGGATGAACCAATGTAACTTGCGTCCAATGCTCCCTCTAAGCTGTGGAGTCTTGTGAGCAAAAATTCTACTTTCCGAGCTACTGGCGTTAAAGCTGTGAGTGAGCGATTCGGCTGCTGCATAAATTAGTTTGCTCTGGCGCCCTCCTTCTTGAGCTGAGACAAAAATGTGTGAGCTGGAGGCTAAAAAACTGAGCTAGCTCGCACTAACTCAGCTTAGAGGGAACACTGTGTCACGAGCTGGATGCCAATAGGACAGGAGTCAAGCAGAAGTCCGGGACAGTCCGAGGTTAAGCCGAATCGGGAACGGGTCGCCAAGTCCACAACACTAAGCCAATAGCAGAGTCAGTCCAAACCAGGGTCAAAGAGGGAAACTCACGAGTAGACCAGTCCAGGGAGTCAACAGAGCCGGAGTCAACAAAGCCGGAATCACAAGCCAGAGGGTCCAGAATCAAGTTAGCTATCACAAGCCGAACGGGTGCAGAGCTTAGCCAAGAAGACTTGTTGCTAGCACAAGTTGGTGGTCTCTAAATACCCAGCCACTTCCTGTGCTTGTTACCAGCTGGCAGAGAGGTCCCGGCTCCTCCTAGAACTCAGGACTTAGTGATCTGCAACCATGCAGGGGTGCCGCTTTCCTTCTTGCAGCTAAGTCTTGCCTGCATCGGGACCTTAGACGTTCCACCGGAGGAGGTGAATTAGGTGGGCTTGAGCTTAGCTGTGGCTCAGCTGCTGCTGCTGCTGGGAGGAAACCCTGGGAGGTGCTTGCTTGAGCCTCATCTGGCTCAGGTGGAGGCTCCTCTGGAGCTGGGAGCTGATCCTCCACCTCACTTAGGTCCGCAGGAGGCAGATCCTCAGAGGTACTCACAACACACTGCTTGCGTCTTGTTCACATATAACAGCAGCCCCGAACAAGCCCGTTCCTGGGAACACAGAGAATAAAGCCGCCGTATACAGAATCAAACAATTGGCCTATCGAGCTCAGCACTTTCTGTTCTGGCTGGTAATGGTTCTTAAGTAGAAGTCACGTCACCTGCAACCTGGCCT
Organism: Lepidodactylus listeri; assembly: GCA_029233225.1. Lineage (NCBI taxonomy): Eukaryota > Metazoa > Chordata > Lepidosauria > Squamata > Gekkonidae > Lepidodactylus > Lepidodactylus listeri. Next base: position 16,829,563 of record JARCFY010000021.1, read on the forward strand.
TTTTTGACAAGGGATTCAACCCAGGACTTTCTGCACGCAGAGCAGATTCTCCCCCACTGAGCAGCTCCCTTGTATACGCCCTCTCCTCACCGACAGAAGATAATTAGATTTTCCAATTCCATATCAAACCATCGTTCGCCATCATGCCCATCCTGGGGAAAAGATGATTTTTACCTTTTCCTGCAAATCAAGGATCCAAGCCAGAGTGTTCAGGGAAAGCACACACCATAATTGGCTGCTCCTGGCGTAGCGATTTGGCACAGAAATATCTGGCGGACATCCCATTTATTTTGGCGAAGGACTTGAAAGCCAGCCGCAGCCACTACCCCGATGGCTACGGTCATTCAGTTCCACATACCACTCATCACAGGGTCTGTCAAGAGATCACAGCATAGCACGGACAAGCATGCCTCTAAGTACAGGACCTTTAAGGAGGCATCCCTTATCCTGTGAAGGTAAAGCCCAGGCGGGCCTTCAGAGCCCCCATGGATGCATAAAAGCTTGGTCTAGCTTGGACCACTGCTAGTGCAAACTCTTAGCCTGGGTTGGGGTCCTACAGCTCAGATTTAAACATCTCCGCGCCAAAGAATGCTATCACTCTTTTCATTCCCCCATGGCTAGGTCTTTCCTTCACCTCCTCCTAGGCCCCTGCATGTGGTTTGGATTGGACATAACAGTGCTTGCCCAGTAGAGGTGCATGGATAGGACAGGCCTGTCATCTAGAAAAAGAGGTGCAGGAGCTCATTAGCATAATTCATTTGCATAGCTCATTTGCATATGCCACACCCCCTAACATACCGGAAGTGTGTCAGAAGGCAACACCCACCCCTCAGGCTCCACTCCACAGGGGAGTGAAACTGACCTGCTCTTCCTCCCTTCCCTTCCCCATCCAATACTTTGTGCAATAAAAAGAAGCGTCAAGAACACACCCTTCATTCTCCTCCTGCTCCCTTGAAACCATCAGGTTTCAAGTAGACTTGAGATACCCAGGACATGTGCACCGCCCATCCCTTCCCCTCCCCACAACAAGACACCCTGTGAGGTAGGTGGGGCTGAGAGAGGTCTTTTGAGAACTGCTCATGAGAGAACAGCTCTGAGAGAACTTGTGACTGGCCCAAGGTCACACCAGCAGCTGCATGTGGAGGAGTGGGGAATCAAACCCGGTTCTCCCAGGTTAGAGTCCAACTCCCGACCACTACACCAAACTGATGGGGTGGAAGCTGCTGAAGGGTTGGTGAAATTTCTCCAGTACTTATGTGCCATGTGCCCAGATAAAAAATGGTATACTTAGAAAATGTATATGCCACCTTGAGCAAGTCTCTGGAAAAGCCACGCACAGTCATAAAAGGTACAATGATAAAATTATCAATATTAAAACAAAGTATTAAAAACAATAAAGACCCTAGCAGGGAAACCCTAGCGCGGACTCTAATCTGAGAGAACTGGGTTTGATTCGCCACTCCTCCACTTGCACCTTGGGCAAGCCGTAGTTCTGGCACAGCTGTTCTCGAAAAAGAGCAGTTTCTGTCAGAGCTCTCTCAGCCCCACCTACCTGAGAAGGTGTCTGTTGTGGGGAAGGGGCGGGGGGGGAAGGAGATTGTAAGCTGCTCTGAGACTCCCTTAGGTAGTGAAGGGCTGGGTATAAATCCAATCTCCTCTTCTTCTTCTTCTAAAAGAACCCAAAGTGGGCCACTCACAGCCAAGGCAGAGTTCTTGGGACCCTCCTCCTGGTAGGCAGAAACAATACAACTTTGTTAACTGACCACACACACACACACACACAAATGCCTGATGAGGACTGAATATGCTCTATGAATATGGAATGTTGAGGGCAGCTGAGATTCAGAAGAATGAGATTGGATTTATATCCTGCCCTTTACTTGGAGTCTCAGAGCGGTTTACAATCTCCTTTCCCTTCCCCTCCCCACAACATTCACCCTGGGAGGTAGGCGGGGCTGAGAGAGCTCTTTGAGAGAACTGCCCTTGAGAGAAGTGTAGCTTGCCCAAGGTCACCCAGCAGCTGCATGTAGAGGAGCGGGGAATCAAACCCGGTTCTCTGAGTTTACAGTCTGCGCTCCTAACCCCCACACCAAACTGGCTCTCAGGCAAAATGTGGGGAGAGGAAATGAGGCTGCTTAGAGAACCCTGGAGGGGGCTATTTTGAAGGGGAGATATTTTCAAATTGTTTATTCCCCTAATTGCATCATGCTCTACGGCAGCTTTCCAAATGGGTTGTGTCTTAAATGACCCATACTCAAGTTTTAAAAACTTCTGGACAGCATCTCTTTCATTCCCTCGGATACCAGTTAAATCTGATTGCCAGTTAAACTCTCGCCCAGGCAAGGCCTCCGTTGTTTCGTTATCTGTCTCCGCAGATGGACTTTGTTGCATCCAATTTAACCAACAGCGCTAAGCAGACTGAAGTCTCAAGCGCACAATGCAGGCTGCATTTTTTTATCATCCGTTATCTGCCCCCCCCCCCCGGAGATTTGCCAGAGGGGTTCCGATTAAGCCTCCTGCCAGGAGGTGGGGGGGAGGGACCTGCAGTCCCCCAAAGGATTAAAATCCTGTGCCTGTTCTTAATCCTTCCGTCAGGACAATCAGCGCCTCGCTTCTGCCTCTCGGCTGTTGCATCTTAACCCGTAGTGAAAATGTAGCTGGTAGGCTCAGGGAAGGAGTTTTGGCAGTGGAGGAGAAGTCTGGGTACTCTCTACATCTGTAACGTTTGCAGAAACGTGAAAGACCACCGCCTGAGGCTCCGGAGGGCCATTGCCAGCCTGAGTACAGAATCCTAACCTTGATGAACCAGGGGTCCAATTCAGTATAAGCAGGGGTCATTTCGTAGAAAAAGAGGTGCAGGAGCTCATTAGCATAACTCATTTGCATAACTCACTTGCATATGCCACACCCCCTAACATACCGAAGTTGTGTCAGAAGGCAACACCCACCCCTCAGGCTCCACTCCACAGGTGAGTGAACCTGACCTGCTCTTCCTCCATTCCCTTCCCCATCCAATACTTTGTGCAATAAAAATAAGCATCAAGAACACACCCTCATTCTCTTCCTGCTCCCTGGAAACCACCAGGTTTCAAGTAGACTTGAGATACCCAGGACATGTGCACCACCCATCCCTTCCCCTTCCCCTCCCCACCACAAGACACCCTGTGAGGTAGGTGGGGCTGAGAGAGGTCTTTTGAGAACTGCTCTTGAGAGAACGGCTCTGAGAGAACTTGTGACTGGCCCAAGGTCACACCAGCAGCTGCATGTGGAGGAGTGGGGAATCAGACCCGGTTCTCCCAGATTAGAGTCCAACTCCTGACCACTACACCAAACTGATGGGGTGGAAGCTGCTGAAGGGTTGGTGAAATTTCTCCAGTACTTATGTGCCATGTGCCCAGATAAAAAATGATATACTTAGAAAATGTATATGCCACCTTGAGCAAGTCTCTGGAAAAGCAGCAAACAGTCCTAAAAGGAACAATGATAAAATTATCAATATTAAAACAAAACATTAAAAACCATAAAGACCCTAGCAGGGCTTTCCCCGGGGCGCTGCGCCTCTGCACTGCTCGGGGAAGCCAAGGAGGGGGCGGGGCTTGGTCATGTGCCCGCCCCCGGGCTCCTCACTTCCGGAACTGCGCTCCTGTGCGCTCCCGCTCCAATGGACCCCTGAGTATAAGGCAGCTTCACATATTCAAGCTTTGGCCATTTTAAAACCAGAAAACCAACACAACATCATTCTTTTAAAAAACGTCACTTAGGCACTCCCCACTACAAAATGTACTCGGCATACTGGTAAATGCAGCTTATCCTCCGCCCCGTCCGCCTGCGATGGTCAGAGAGTTAATTGACGTCCTGTTAGTAGCTGCCAAAGTTGTTATAGCCCAAAAATGGAGAGGCATTCTCCCCACCACCACTGGTCCATGGGTCAATAAAATCTGGGATTTCTTTCTACTCGAAAAATGCCTTCTATATTACAACACCGGTCGCAAAGAAAGGGAGATCTTCAGTCCTCTGGAAAAATGGTATCCCTTCTTGCAAAAACTGGACATAGATAAAAGCAAAGACAAAATTATCACCATAAGTTCCTTAAATTTTTTTTGGCACAGTAGACCCAATACATTTTGCGAGGTCCATAAAACAGGCATGACTTCCAGGGGTCATTTCGAGCAGGAGCTCGGGGGAGCTCAGCTCCGGGAGTTCGTGCCAGCCCCCCCCCCCCCCCGGTGGGAGAATGCCTGCTTGTGTCACGGCTGCAGCAAAATAACCCCGTCCCCTGGAAAGGTCCTTGTTCCTCCGACCAGCCTTCTGAAGGCTTCAGCCACCACTGAAGCTATCCTCCCAGAATAGTGGTATTTCTGAGGCTTGGATTAGTAGCAGTCCCCTCTCTGCCAGCTAGTTAGCTAGCTAGCTTTCTTTCTTTCTTTCTTCCTTCCTTCCTTCCTTCCTTCCTTCCTTCCTTCCTTCCTTCCTTCCTTCCTTCCTTCTTTCCTTCTCTCTCTCTCTTTTCTCTCTCTCTTTCTCTCTCTCTTCTTTCTTTCTTGCCTTCTGACATACTTTGGGTGATGTCAGGGGGTGTGGCATATGCAAATAAGGTATGCTAATGAATTATGCTAATAAGTTATGCTAATGAGCTCCTGCTAATGAGCACCCTGACGACTTCCTTAGCATCTGTTTACCCAGCCCTCACCTCTAGCCCTAATAATTTTTTTTAAAAAAAAGTAAATGCAATTTATAGCACACTCAGTTGATTTTTTTTTTCCATCAAGGCAATTGAAAGGAGGATTATGGCACGTGGTATGTGTTTTTGCCCCAGTTTGCCTCTGATTATCAGGTGCTGCCGGATTTCTAAAACCTATCAAACCTGTTTGGGTGGAAGCTGCAATGGACAAAAGAAGGGCATGCACACCACCACAGGAAATATGGCTTTATTCAGACCTCCAAGTGCTCTGAATAAAGCCATATTTCCTGTGGTGGTGTGCATGCCCTCCTTTTGTCCACTGTGGAACTGAACTGGTTAAAGCCCACTCCAGAAGGCAAAGGGAAACCAGCAGAAATGGAAATGCTCATTCTCCCTTTGGGCTGAAGGTTCTGTGTCGTTTCCTGCCTTCACATATTTTGCAGGGCACCAAAGCTACAAGGAGAGCCTAAATATGGCATAAAAGAATCCCATATTTGGAAAAGATTCCTCGCTGGCTGGCTCTCCTGCCCTCTTGATGACGACTCCTTTCCCTAAGGAGGGGGGAACCGAGCCCCAAAACAAACATCCCTTGAATCAGCCACATGTTCCAAATGAGTTCCATGTGCTGAGTGTCACCGGCAGACATCGGTGGGATTTTGCTCCCCGCCAACCTGCTGCTTGTCAGAGTCCAAGCCCAAGGCACAGTCCAGAAGACGGAAGGAGGGAAAGGAAGTGTATGGAGGGGGGATCCATAGCTTTGTAAACCGTAATGTGCCATGTAAGCAATTTGCAGAAATCCCCCTTTTTCCTGCACAGCTAGAACGAGGGCATGTGAGTCAATAATTATTTTTAAATTAGAATATTTTTCAAATAATAATATTTTTAAAAGCCAGAATGCAATGGAGGGAGATTAAGGTGGGGGTGGGGGGTGGGGAGAGACTGGGAATTTATTTTCCTTGACACCATTTTCTCACCAAAAGGCCACCATGCCCTTGGTGATCTTTCCCCCCCAGCAGGGGTCCACCAGGCAGCATGGGGAAGTATTAGGGTTGCCAGCCTCCAGGTGGGGCCTGGGGATCTCCCGCTTTTACAACTGATCTCCAGCCGACAGAGATCAGCTCCCCTGGAGAAAATGGCTGCTTTGAAGGGTGGACTCTATGGCATTGCCCCATGCTGAGGCCCCTCCCCTCCCCAAACCCCGCCCTCTCCTGGCTCCACTCCCAAAGTCCCCAGGTATTTTCCAAGCAAGACCTGGCAACCCTAGGAAGTGTGATGATCTGGGGTGTGAAAAAAGCAGGAGGAAAAGGAGCTAAACAGCCCCCTCCCAGAAATACATATAATACAGTTCTCTCTCTCTCATCCCTTGTCCAGTTGAATTCTGCTAACAGCCAAACAAAACCCAAAAAAACAGTGGGCACATTTTTTGTATGGTGCCTAATTAACCATGTTATAATGATCATTAAGGTCCTACCCTGATTACTAGTGGGTTTCTAGGTGCAGTTCAGAGTATTGTTTTTGACCTTAAAAGCCCTTCATTTCAAGAGCTGTGGCAGGGCCTAACTATACACTGAACTGGATCCCAACTAGATTTTTCAAAGGCAAAAATGAAACTTTCCCATTGCAGCATACTGATCGCCAGGGGTCTGTTGGGGTCGGAGCAGCTCAGGACTGGCCAGTAGTGCAGCCACGGGCTGAATCAGATTCTCTAATCTGATTCAGATCGCCACCGATTTGCCGCTGAAATTCGGCGGCAATTTTAAAAGCCACTGGAGGGGAGGGGGTTTGAGGGAGAAGCTCCAAACTTGCAGGGTAGCTGCTGGAGGCTCTCCTCGAAATGCCCACCAAGTTTCAAGAAGATTGGACCAGGGGGTCCAATTCTACAGGCCCCCAAACAGGTTGCCCCCATTCCCTCCATTGCTCTCTATGGTAGGAAAAAAGTTAACATTTTTTCCCTCCATAAAGAACAATGGAGGGGATGGGACAATCTGTTTGGGGGCCCATAGAATTGGACCCCGTGGTCCAATCTTCTTGAAACTTAGTGGGTATTTCGAGGAGAGGCCCCAGCAGCTACCCTGCAAGTTTGGAGCCTCTCCCTCAAACCCCCTTTCCTCCAGCCCCTCATATACCCTATGAGTTTTTGCCATTGATTTCAATGGCCCATAGGGTATAATGGGGCTGAAACTGACATTCCCTTTCTGACACACTTCCGGTGATGTCAGGGGACGTGGCATATGCTAATGATTTATGCTAATGAGTTGTGCTAATGAGCTCCTGCACCTCTTTTTCTACGAAAGGACCCCTGCTGATCACCATTAAAGGCTGCTCCCAGGGCCCTCTGAGGAATGCCATGAAGGGGATATGAAGCCCAAATGCAGTCCCCATCCACCTCGTCTGGCATCTTACCGGTGAAAGCAAAGATCTGCTTTCCTTCTCACACCCAGAACTGCTTCCCCAAAACACCTTCCTGTTGCTGAAGACTCTTCCCCATCTCTGTGTACCCTCTGTTGATCTCTTCTGCAATTTTGCCCATCCTCCACCAGTTTTACAAGTCAAGAGCAATGTTCCCTATAAGCCGTGGAGTCTTGTGAGCAAAAATTCTACTTGGTGAGCTGCTGGCATTAAAGCTGTGAGCGAGTGATTTGGCTGCTGCATAAATTAGCTTGTTCTGGAGCCATCCTTCCTAAGCTAAGACAAAAATGTGTGAGCCGGAGGCTAAAAAACTGGGAGCTAGCTCACACTCACTCAGCTTAGAGGAAACACTGGTTGTGAGCTGATCTGCCTAAATTGGTTTGCTCCGGAGCCACCCTTCCTGAGCTAAGACAAAAATGTGTGAGCTGGAGGCTAAAAAACTGTGAGCTAGCTCACACTAATTCAGCTTAGAGGGAACATTGGTCAAAGGTATGCTGGACCATCCCCAGCTGCGGCGGCCAGTTCAATAGGAGCTCTTGCAGCTTCACTATACAGCAGGCAAAACTGAGCAAGCAGCACTTAATCATGGGTGACACTGGTGTGTAAAAGGGGTGTTCCGTGGGTACAACCGCATCCCAGGTTTTCTCCACAAAATGGCGGCCGTTATGGACATGTTCTTCATGCACAAGCATATTATGTTTCCCCCCCCAATAAATGGTGGCAGTTATGGGCTACGTCGAAACACCGAAACTGACTCAGAAACGCAACTTTCTTTGTACGACTTAAACCCTCTCTTTATACAGTTTAAATAATAAATGAAAATCAAACCATAAGCAGTACAACTTGTAACTAATTGCTTTACTGAGTTTTTCGCCTTTGTTCTTGGCAATTATGGGCTGACATTCCCACTGTAATGAATCTTGATGATCCAGATTCATCCCAGTCCATCCCAGTGGATTTCATGCTACTGCAGGTGAGATTACTCTGTGGCATTATACCCAGTTGAAGTTTTCAGGGTGTAGCGTATTTCAAACACAGGCAAAATCTGTTGACCAAATGCAACAAAAATTGAAATAGGATTTTGATTTCTTACTTGCTGAAAAGTACTGGCAATGGAGGGAAAAGGAAACCATCGCTTGCATTCCCTGTAACACAGCGCCCCCTAGCATCGTCATATGGGATTTTTATATTATTGTCTGGAATGGGTTTCCCGTTCAATTCAAGGGTAGGTTGTAGCCAATGCTCCCTCTAAGCCTTGGAGCCTTGTGAGCAAAAATTCTACTTTGTGAGCTACTGGCATTAAAGTTGTGAGCAAGCAATCTGGCTATGGCATAAACCAGTTTGCTCTGGAGCCATCTTTCCTGAGCTAAGACAACAATGTGTGAGCCGGAGGCTAAAAACTGTGAGCTGGCTCACACTAACTCGGCTTAGAGGGAACACTTTGATTTCTGGGTTTTTTTTGTGCAGGCATTTTTTGGACCTCAGACACCAGGGAACTTTATAATAGGGTGTACTAGGTTAGCTTCGTTTGGATTTCTGGGTGGCGGTTTTTCCCTTTCCAGTTCATCATTTTCACTCAGATTTGAAATACAGAAAGCTGTTGGCAGATTAAACAAGGACTCTTGAGTACGGACCAAGGCTAAAATGACTGTCAAAATAAGTCACTACCTTTGAAGTTCTCTAATTGAATTTATTTACTTCATTTGTACTGCATTTTCCTCCCCCATGAGGGCCCAAAGTGACTTGTGGCAATTTCTCCTCACAACAACCCAGAGAGGTGTCTTAGGCTGAGAGTGTGTGACTGTCCTAAGGTTACCCAGCAAGTTTCTATGGCAGAGGGGGGGTTAGAGCTTGGGCTTCCCCAATCATAGTCCAACATTCTAGCCAGTACACCACACTGGTCCACTAAGAAGTAGATCCAGAAGCCACAAGATGAAGAAGAAGAAGAAGAGATTAGATTTATACCCCGCCCTTCACTCACTTGGAGTCTCAGAGCGGCTTACAAACTCCTTTCCCTTCCCCTCCTCACAACAGACACCCTGTGAGGTGGGTGGGGCTGAGAGAACTCTTTCCCAAGCTGTCCTTGAGAGAACAGCTGGTACAGAGCTATGGCTTGCCCAAGGTCATCCAGCCAGGTGCAAGTGGAGGAGTGAGGAATCAAACCCAGTTCTCCCAGATTAGAGTCCGCGCACTTAACCACTACACCAAACTGGCTCTCAGAAGCGAAAGTCACTATGAAGTAGCAGTTAAGAGTTCAAATTTGTGCTCAGCAGTAAAGCTTGCTGGGTGATCTCAGCCCAACTGCTCTGTCAGCATAACTGACCATATAGGGTTGCTGTAAAAGATAAAATCGGGGAGGTGCCTGAGCTTCTAGGAGGGGTAAGATCAAAATGAGATAAGAGATATACTAAAGCAGAAAACTGATGATTCAGTTGCTACTAGTTTATGTTTCTTATCTTTCAGGCTGGCCAACTAGATAGGACTTGAACCTGCATTCATCTTGAAATGGACCTACATTTCTACACCACCATCACCTGTCTGCCCTCCCCCCCCCCCAAAAAAAAAACTTCAGAGGAATTGGCCAAGAAAGCCTCCTTGTATCCAGTAGGCCAAGTCAGGCGATAAGAACGTAAGGAGAGCCCTGCTGGATCAGAAAACTTACTCTACCACAGGGGTGGGCAAACTGTGGCTCGGGAGCCGCATGCGGCTCTTTCACATATATTATGTGGCTCCCAACAGGGCGGCTGGGGAAGCTAAATGTCATTAGCAAACAAATATCACTGGACAAATTAATATCATTATCAATATCTGCTTTTACCCCTTTTGTTATTATTTTTGGCAGTCTTATTTAATGTTAATAAAAAGCAAATTTGCTTATTTCCCAATAAAAGCAGGTAATATTTGTTCATGTCTTGTGGCTCTCAAGGATCTGATGTTTATTCTATGCGGCTCTTACGTTAAGCAAGTTTGCCCACCCCTGCTCTACCATAAGCCAAACATGAGTCAGAACCAGAGGTCATTTAGTAGAAAAGGAGGTGCAGGAGCTCATTAGCATAACTCATTAGCTTAATTTATTTGCGTATGCTACACCACCTGACGTCACCGGAAGTATGTCAGAAGGAGAGAGAGAGAGAGAGAGAGAGAGAGAGAGAGAGAGAAAGAAAGAAAGAAAGAAAGAGCTGGCAGAGAGGGGACAACTACTAATCCAAGCCTATTCTGGGAGGGTAGCTTCAGTGGTGGCTGAAGCCTTCAGAAGGCTGGTTGGAGGAACAAGGACCTTTCCAGGGGATGGGGTCATTTTGCTGCAGCCGTGACACAAGCAGTCATTCCCCCACGAGGGGGGGGGGGGAGCTGGCACCAACTCCCAGAGCTGAGCTCCCCCGAGCTCCTGCTCGAAATGACCTCTGGTCAGAACTCACTTAGGATGCATGAAGTATCAATGATCAGAACTCACTTAGGATGCATAAAGTATCATGAATAAACCTTTGTTGGTCTTAAAGGTGCCACTGGACTCTAAATTCTTCCCCCTTTTCCCCTGGGAACTGTAAACCAGTATTTTAAGTGCCTTTTCTCTGACATGGTGATTGGTTGCAATGCATTACCAGACCCTTTTTTGAATTCTGTATAATTATCCTGTTTGGGGCTGTGTCAGCCATTACTAACACAAGAAGTGCAGATGACCATAGCAGACCTTTCTCAATAAAGCATTCCTGTTTAAGGACACTTGTGGGTGACTGACTCTGTAGGACTCTCACACCTAGTCTGACACTAACAACTACACCACACTGTCTCTTAATATAACCTATTTATTGCCTGTTATTGCCTTTCTCTGCCTTTATGTGACATCTTTTAACAGAAGACGCCTGCAATCGAACTCAAGACCTTCCGCATTCTGTGCCATCGGAATGCAGGCCCTCCCGCTCAGTCCTTCATTTTGCAACCAAAGCCGAACCCAAACAATGCAATTGATTCGCAATCAGGCACCTTGTCAATGAAGCACCCAATCGCTTTTTCAAAAAAGAAAGAAAGAAAAAAGCTGAGCCCGTGAACAGAAGCTGAACCAATTGTGCCTCGCAAGGAGCTTTCTGGGAAGTGTACTTCCACATGGTAAATGGTAAATGAATAATGCTTCTGGAGTTTTAGCTTAGGGCAGGGCTGTGGGCAAACAATGCTTTTCCACAGTACCCAGCAAATAAAGGAGGCTCCTGCAAACAGACCGTTGTCACCAGAGGAGTAAAGGGGAAGAATCGGGTGTAAATGAAGCTTTTGCCATTTGAAAGAGAAGGCAATGCAATGAAGGTGAAGTCTGCCATCCTGCTAGCGTTGCCAATAGGTTGCAAAATTCCCGGATATTTGCAGGTGGAGCCTGATGAGGGCGGCGTTTGGGGAGGGGAAAGACCTCCAGCGGGGTATAATTCCATAGAGCCCAAAGCCACCATTTCCTGCAGAGGAACTGATCTTTGTTGTCTGAAGATCACTTGAAATTCTTAGATATCTCTGAACCCCAACTGGAGGCTGGCAACCCTAAAAGGATCCTTGCCCCCCATCCCCCTGACAGCTCAAGCGTGAGCATGTTCTAGCCCAGGGGTGGGCAATCGTTTTGGCTCGGGGGCCGCTTTGTGGGAGCGGAGGTTAGCGGAGGGCCGCACCTTTTAACATGATTGCATCCATTCGTTAACTTTGCATTTCAGAAAAGGTATAAATCGTATCATAAAAATCAATAAATATAAATTAAATAAAATAGTGGTAGTTTTATTCAATTTATTTATTGTGCTCCTTTCATATCATCTACAGCTGCAAGCACGTTTAATTTTAGAATCAGTTTAATGAGAGAAATGTACCCTATCACACTTTTCTACAATTTTCTTGAAATCAGGAGATTGCTTGTTGAGAAACCATGTGGCCGACTGTCTTGGCGGGCCGCAAAAAACTCTGTGGTGGGCCGCATGTGGCCCCCGGGCCGCAATTTGCCCACCCCTGTTCTAGCCCAGTGTCATCCTGACTGACCTTCTGGTGGGACACAGCTCAGGATCTAAGACACTGAAAGATCCATGATGGGGTCTTTCCAGGATTTTTTAAAAAAAGAAATTGCTGAGTAGACACAGGGCTGTTGGGATCAGGACTTCAGCGCAGGGAGAAGGGATAGGGAATTAAACTTCCTTCGTCCACCTGTTGAAACCAACACCCTTGGGCTGTTTTTAGCCCTTGGAAAGAAAAAGGAAGGCAGCAAGGGGGTGCTGTACCCACCCCTCCCTTTCCAGTGCTAACAGCATAGGGAAATCACATTCTATCAGTTAAGCTGTACAGGGAGATAAGAGTTAAACTCCCTCTTTCCTTGTGTTGTAGCCCTGATCTAAATCTAAAGAGATGCTGGCTGGAAGGGTGATTCTTATATATTACCAGAAAAGCCTTCTCAAAGCCAGTGATGACTGACTGAAACACTGTGGAAACAAAAACCCACAAGGAAATAGCTGCTCTGTGGCAAGATTCTAGCTCCCTTTAATTGCTTCCCATCTCCCCTCTCCTTTTTATGAGCTTAAAGGTCACTTTAACTCTCTAAACCAGACAGCCAGGCACCAGGATAACAAGTATGAAATAACGCCGTCGCATTTCCTGTTTGCTTTCATTATTGTAAAAGCAACGAATAGTTGTTTCTTGTTTGTTAGTTAATAAATGAATTCACTTCCCTACTTTGTGGGAAACACTGAATACACACTTGAGGTTGAAAATTGTTGTGCAGATGTATTACTAAGACGGGCAGGATAAGGCCCTTGGCAAGGAATCCAGTCCAGCAAGAAAACTTTATAGTTCTAATGACTAATGCAATTAAACCTGTAAATCATCTGCAGAATTACACATTCTAACAAACTTAGCTTTGCCTAATTCAACATAGAACTGGGCTGAACACTTTCCATTTAGCAATTTTGTTTCATCTTAAAGCATCTTTCCCCTGCCTTCATAGTGACTCAGAATCCTTGGGACTTTAGTCACCTTCACAAACATACTACTCCTCTTTGGGAAATTTAACCATATCCTTGCAAACATGTTTCATTTAGGTCATTTCAACACAAGCAGGGGGGGAAACACACAAGAGGATATTTTTATACACTGATGTAAAGCAGCCCAGGACATGCTTCCAGAAGACTCAAAGTGGTAAAGGAGCATTGAGGAATCTATATACTAATAGCCAAGTGTCCCCTGTGCATGCGGATATCTAACCCACCAGGACATTCAATGGATGACCTCGAAGTAGCTGTTTTATTACAAAGGAACTTCAGGAACAGAATGGAAGGGGAAACTGCTGAATTACAAGTTATTACACCACTTGGAACAAAAACCTCCCCAAGACTCAACAGGGATATTGGGTTTTTATCCCATTACATATGCTAACTCATATGTATGCTAACTCATATGTCTTCTCTGTATTTTAGTGTATTTCTTTTTCAAAACAGTATATTAGAATACACTGAATGTAATGCAAGGAATATTGGGATGTCTGCTGATAACATTACATCCAGCTCAAAATATGCTGTTAAGTGCCCTCCATGCCTCAAATTAAGATTTTGTTACTTTCCACAATTAGAAATAACACCTTTAGACATTTATTTGCTGTTCTGACATATTTATTGCTTTACAACTGTTGACCTCATAACCTTAACTTGTTATTTAGTTTCTCACTTTGCATAACTTAAACATCGTAGATCCAGATGGTCAGCCGTGTTGGTCTGAAGCCGTAGAACAAATTTCGAGTCCAGTGGCACCTTTAAAACCGGCAAAGGTTTATTCAAGGTGTGAACTTGCACTCAAAAGCTCATACCTTGAATAAACCTTTGTTGGTCTTAAAGGTGCCACTGGACTCGAAATTGTTCTTAAGAAACATTATGTGACATGTTAATTTGCTGTGTCTATAAGTTAGAACCTCATCTATCATTCCAGTGCATTTGAAGAAGTGTGCCTTGCACATGAAAGCTCATACCTTGAATAAACCTTTGTCGGTCTTAAAGGTGCCGCAGAACTCTAAATTGGACTTCCTTACTGAGTCTTTTACATGAAGTACAAGGGTCTGCTAGATTTGCCAGTTGGAGTAATGGAAGGGGCTGTCATTCATGCTGCTAGGGGCCACCCCTCTGCCCAGCCTACTAGCTGGCTTTGCACTGAACAGAGGCGGAGATAAGAGCCTAAACACATGAGCCACTGCGTGCAAGGGCTGAGCAGATGCACTTGGAGACCCAAAGGATGACTCATCGAGCATCACAAATGGAGATGAATTCAGTCCTCTCTCCAGATGCTGCAAGCAGCCAATTCTCGCCTGTTAAATTCAGCGGAGGAGAATTCAAGGTCAACTCATTGCATAGGACTTGTTCAGGCTTCAGATCATGCTGTCCCCAGACCTCATAGCTGCATGGCGACAAACTGTGGTGGCTGGAGCTATTTATTTATTTCTTACTTACATTTCTACCCCGCCTTGCCGGACAAGCTGGCTCAAGACAGCTTCCGACAGCTAAAATACTATGAAACAATAGTTTATAAACTTAAAACACAACATAATTTACAAATAGAACAGATAAAAATGGCAGCAATCAGAGACACAACGATGAAAGGGGCAGCATCCGTGCCTCCCCGGGCCCTTCCAAGGGCTGCCACCGTCTCTCCCCCCCCCCCCCCCCGCCTGGCCACTCCGTCCCTCCCTTCATCCGTCCAGGGGCCAGCTAAGCAAATGCCCAGCTGGCCCCTGGACGGAGGAAGGGAGGGACGAAAGCAGGAGTGGTAAGGTGGGGGTGGGGGGGAGGCAGCAGCAGGGGGCGGGGGGGCCGCACGCACACAAGAGTCCCCCCCCCCGGAATTTAAAAACTTGACGCCCCTGCTCCGGGAGCTCATTCCACCAATATGGGGCCGCCACCGAGAAAGCCCTGGTTCTAGTGCTGGCCAGCCGCGCTTCCTTCAGACCAGGGAGAGTCAAGCGATGTTGTGAGCTTGACCTCAGTGCTCTCTGGGGCACATATGGGGAAAGGCGGTCCCTCAAGCAGGCAGGCTAAAACATCAGAGTGAATTAGACCCTCAGGCTGGTGGCCAATACATAACTTAACGGCCCATCGTTCACTGGCATCCTTTGCAAATAACTGGAGTATGTCCCAGTAGCATGCCGGAAACAATCAAAGCATCCCAGCCTGGGTGCGGACATTCTTTTTGTGTGGAGCACGCAAAAAGGTCAAGAGGCATGAGAAAGGGCCGGCCCTGCCCTTTCCAGGTCAAGAGGTCCCGCTGAAGATGTCCTGCCATTATAAGGTTGCCAACCTCCAGGCAAGGCCTGGAGATTTCCTGGAGTTACAACGTCTCCAAACGACAGGGATCAGTTTGCCTGGGAAGTGACCTCCATGGCACTGCAGAGTGACTTTCATGGCATCACATCTCTGCTCGGCTCCCTCCCTTCCCCAAACTCTGCCTTTGGCCCTTCGCCTGGCTCTGCCCTCAAGCCTCCAGGAATTTCCCAAACTGGAGTTGGCATCCCTGCGCTAAAATCCAGCAGCTGGCACTGAGATGCAATTCAATAACAGGCCAGTTCTATCTAATTTATATCCTGTCTGTGGTCCAGTGAGTTTAGGCTGCAAATAATAGTTTTCCCTACCTCTGTTTTATCCTTACATCAAGGCAGACTCAGTTAGCCAACTGGGTAGCTAGGGGCTAAATTTATATGGCTATATTAAATTTCAGTCACAGTATAGTAAACACATTTCCCATAGATTAACTGTGAGGAAAAGATAATCTTCTTCTGGCCACATAATCATCTTGGCCAAACTATATGATACATGGAAATCTAGGACCAGATCTTGTTTGTTTGTTTTTAATAGAATTTTATTAACTTTTCCAAAATATAAAACAAATTCCTTATAAAGATCTATTAATGTTACAGCCTTCTGAACAAATACAACATAGCAAAACTATATCAAAACAAAATAACAACCAAAACAATCATATAACTGTATGTATGGTACTTTCAAACATTACAAAAAGTAAATTACAACTTTTGGCAAGTCTGTAGCACCTTGGAGTAGTTTTGTGTATTATATAAGCCAACTAGTTTTTAAAAAATTACTAAACCGATAGTCTTGAATATTATTCTGAAGCTCCATAATTTCCTTTAGTTTTTCCAAGATTGGCCACCATCTAGCAATATATTTAGACGAATCTGAGTTTGATTGATAACAAGAGATTGAGTCTGAGATTTTGTCCATCAACAGATGGTCCCATATCTTGTTTTTTTTTATCCTAAAAATTGCCTCACGGGACACAATTTAAACTGGGGAAGTCTCCGCCCACGATGCTCCTTTTTTCTGGACTGAAACCAGGTTGGCCTGTTAGGGACATCTTTGGCCTAGGATTAATTTCTTTACTTCATTTATACCACACCTTACGCTCCAACAGGGACCCAAAGCAGCATACAGCATTTTCCTATCCTCCATTTTATCCTGACAACAACCCTGTGCGGTAGATTAGTTTGGGAGTATATGCATTATGTCCTGGCCATTAAACCGCACACACGGTCGACGACGTACGTGGCCAGGAGAAGCCGTTGAGCTTCACTCCCAGGAAAATAGACCCAGAGAATCCTAGTTAGGGACCAATGGGGAAGCCGAAAATCCGTAGAGACCTATAGATGGCAGGGTGTGGTCATGAAGGGGAATATAACCAATGGGTGTGTGCATAGGTGTGGTCATGAAGGGGAATATAAGCAGACCTGCGAGTCCAGTTTGCTATCCTTATCTTGACCTCTCAATAAACTATGAGCTTTAATCACTCAACATGTCTTAGAACCCAGTACTTTACAATACGATTGGCCCAAGATCACCTAACAAGTTTCCATGGCAGAGTGGGAAAGTGTGATGATAGCCAAAGGAGTTCAACTGTAGAGAATACTGGTTTTGGGGGAAAGGGTGAACTGACTTCCCTTACAAACTGCAGCAGCCCCAACCCCATTTTAGTCCTACTGCATTGTTTATCGGTGGTCTTTCGTGTCTAATCTAATTATTTTTCATATTTTTTAGTCTGCATTGAGTCTCAGTGAGAAAGGCAGGCTATACATTAATAATGATGATAATAATTATTTCCTACTTTCAGGATAAACATATTATCCCGGTCAGGGGTCCATTGGAGCAGGAGCACACAGGAGTGCAGCTCCGGGAGTGAGGAGCCCAGGGGGCGGGCACATGATCAAGCCCCACCCCCTCCTCGGCTTCCCCGAGCAGTGCAGAGGCGCAGCACCCCGGGGAAAGCCCTGCTAGGGTCTTTATTGTTTTTAATGTTTTGTTTTAATATTGATAATTTTATCATTGTTCCTTTTATGACTGTGTGCTGCTTTTCCAGAGACTTGCTCTAGGTGGCATATAAATTTTCTAAGTATACCCTTTTTTATCTGGGCACATGGTACATAAGTACTGGAGAAATTTCACCAACCCTTCAGCAGCTTCCACCCCATCAGTTTGGTGTAGTGGTCAGGAGTTGGACTCTAATCTGGGAGAACCGGGTTTGATTCCCCACTCCTCCACATACAGCTGCTGGTGTGACCTTGGGCCAGTCACAAGTTCTCTCAGAGCTGTTTTCTC
Source organism: Lepidodactylus listeri (assembly GCA_029233225.1). Taxonomy (NCBI): domain Eukaryota; kingdom Metazoa; phylum Chordata; class Lepidosauria; order Squamata; family Gekkonidae; genus Lepidodactylus; species Lepidodactylus listeri. The sequence continues at coordinate 16,847,254 of JARCFY010000021.1, forward strand.
ATGAACAGTTCTCAAAAGACCTCTCTCAGCCCCACCTACCTCACAGGGTGTCTTGTTGCGGGGAGGGGAAGGGATGGGTGGTGCACATGTTGTGGTGGTTTCAAGGGAGCAGGAAGAGAATGAGGGTGTGTTCTTTATGCTTCTTTTTATTGCACAAAGTATTGGATGGGGAAGGGAATGGAGGAAGAGCAGGTCAGTTTCACTCACTTGTGGAGTGAAGCCTGAAGGGTGGGTGTTGCCTTCTGACACACTTTTGGTATGTTAGGGGTGTGGCATATGCAAACGAGTTATGCAAATGAGTTATGCTAATGAGCTCCTGCACCTCTTTTTCTACTAAATGACCCCTGATCCCGGTTATAGTGCTGCCAACTCCAGACTGAGAAAATATTGGATATTTGGGGGGGGGGGACAGACCCTTGGGGGGCAGGGTTTGGGGAGTGGAGGGTAGCCACCTCAGTGAGGTATAATGCCATAGAGTCCACTCTCCAAAGCTGCCATTTTCTCTAGGGGAATTGATCTCTGGGTCCAGAATGTTCTGAGTTTTATACAAGTGCAATATTTTAAGTACTGGGTTGAAACATGCTATGTTGAATATTGAAATGTTACATACTGAAATGCAATGATGTGTTTTCTGTCTTTCTGCACTTATCCACAAGGAGTGGTGCAGTCCAGGTTTTTCAATAAGACGATTTTTGCAGCTGGAGAGAGAAAGAAATTCTTGGTCTTGAATTCTGGTAAAGCCTTGTTAACTTATCAGCTTAAGTGGAATTCCCTATTTCCTCGAGTTCTTAAAGAGGCAGAATGGAAACGGATATGGGCTTCGCTGGTGAATACCTTTACCAAAAAAGCCCAGCAGGAACTCATTAGCATAATAGGCGACACCCCTTATAGCACATCTTATTAGCATATTAGGCGGGGGGGGGGGGACTGGAAAGCACAGGGCAGGCATGGGGAGGGAGAGAAAGGCATTTTCAAGGTGCCTGGGTTCCCTGCCTGCCCTTTTCCAGCTAGAGAAGGGAAGGCAGAAAGAGGCTTTTCCTTGTCAATTTCACTCTCAGCTGACTGGCAGGGAGTGAAATTGACAAGGAAATCCCCACAGGCTCCCCAGGGGGAAAGAGGGAATTTTAACATGCGGCCTTTCCCTCTTGTGTGTAACATGGGGAGGGCAGCATGCTGTGTAGCCACGCATGCCAGAGGTTTTGGTTGTAGGCGTGGCCAACTCAGGAGCCTGCCGGAACTCCATTGCTGTGCATTCCTGCCCCAAAATAGCCCTGAATTAGGCTAATTGAGACTGAAACAAAAAGCAGGGTCATGCAAAGAGTAATATAATCGTCCAATGGTCATGCAAAGAGTAATATAATTTTGTTGTCCAGTTTTGTTTTGTTTTTAAAGCTGGGTTACTGAATTTATATTAAAAAAAATCAGTTCACTCTTTTTTTCCTATTTATTATTGCAAATGCTGCCTCTGTTTTTCATTCCAGACTGTTCCTTTAAAAACAAACAACAACAAAAGCGGCCTTACTGATCCCTGTAGTAAAAAAAAATAAAATCCCAGAATAAAAACAGCCAGTAAATTCCGAATGTGATGATGCAGTAACGTCTGAACTCCTGGCTTCGTTTTCCTAAACCTGGTACACGTCCATCCTGGGGAGGAGACAGTAATTTGCAAAACCCTTCCTGCTGTATCCTGAAGTGGAAAAGATGGCAGCTCAATACAGAGAAAAGCAGAGGGAGGGCGCAATTGTCGCCTCCAGAGAGCAGCGACCCCCCCCCTCCTCCTCCTCCTCCTCCTCTAACAGCCCCCCCCTCCCCCCCTCCCCTCCCTCCCTCCCTCCCCCCCCTTCCAGTCAAGCTCCCCCCCAACAACCCTTCCTGACAGACACCCCACCCCAGCCAATGTCCTCCTGAAGCCCCGCCCAACTGCGTCATAAGGAGCCAATCGAAGCCCGCCCGCTTCTCCTCCTCGTCCGGCGTCCGCGAGACGGGCGGCGCCGCCACCGCCCTTGACAACCTTGACGCCTCCTTTCCCCCCCCTCCTGACCCTCCACCAATAGCGTGCGACCGGGGCCCCGAGTGGCGTGCGAGCGAGCCAATGGGCAAGACCGGGGCGGGCTGGCGACCGCGGAGGAGGCGGGGGCCGCGGGAGCCGGCTTGGGTTGGGGCGTGGGCTCGTCTGGGATGTGGCCGTGAGGGGGGGAAGGAAGGGAGGGGAAGGAAGGGAGACGCATCCCGATGGGAGTAGCTGGCGGAGCGGGAGCTGGCGGCGCTGCCCGGGCTGGGCCTCCACAGGTGAGGCGGCCGTCGAGGGGGGGAAGGGGGGGGGGCGGTCGCCTCGAGACCCCTCCCAACATCCGGGTGCCTCCTGGGGCTGAGGAGAAGGGGGGGGGGTCGAGTCACCTGCTGGTGTGGGGGGGGGAGCAGAGGGCGCAGTGGGCGCGCTCCAATGGCCGCCAGTGGGCGCCCCCCCCCAACCCGCGCGTCCTGAGCACAGCGTCAGAAGCAGGGTCCCCCCCCCCCCCTCCCCAAGATCACCCTTGCCCCACCCGGGACCGACGTCATGAGCACCAGTCACCTGAATGACCGCTCCCTCCCCCCCGGCCCTGGAATAGATAGCCCGAGGCAGTGTTCCCTCTAAGCTGAGTTCGTGTGACCCTGGCTCTCCGTTTTTTAGCCTCCGGCTCATATATTTTTGTCTTAGCTCACAACCAGGGTTCCCTCTAAGGTGAGTTCGTGTGAGCCTAGCTCACCGTTTTTTAGGCTCCAGCTCATATGTTTTTGTCTTAGCTCAGGAAGGAGGGCTCCAGAGCGGGCTAGTTCATGCAATAGGCAACTTGCTGGCTCACAACCAGGGTTCCCTCTAAGGTGAGTTCGTGTGAGCCTAGCTCACCGTTTTTTAGCCTCCGGCTCATATGTTTTTGTCTTAGCTCAGGAAGGAGGGCTCCAGAGCGGGCTAGTTCATGCAATAGGCAACTTGCTGGCTAACAACCAGGGTTCCCTCTAAGGTGAGTTCGTGTGAGCCTAGTTCACTGTTTTTTAGCCTCCGGCTCACACATTTTTTGTCTTGGCTCACAACCAGTGCTCTCTCTAAGGTGAGTTAGTGTGAGCCTAGTTCTCCGTTGTTTAGCCTCTGGCTCACATTTTTTGTCTTAGCTCACAACCAGTGTTCCTTCTAAGCTGAGTTCGTGTGAGCCTAGCTCACGGTTTTTTAGGCTCCAGCTCATATGTTTTTGTCTTAGCTCAGGAAGGAGGGCTCCAGAGCGGGCTAGTTCATGCAGTAGGCAACTTGCTGGCTAACAACCAGTGTTCCCTCTTAAGGTGAGTTCGTGTGAGCCTAGCTCACGGTTTTTTAGGCTCCAGCTCATATGTTTTTGTCTTAGCTCAGGAAGGAGGGCTCCAGAGCGGGCTAGTTCATGCAATAGGCAACTTGCTGGCTCACAACCAGGGTTCCCTCTAAGGTGAGTTCGTGTGAGCCTAGCTCACCGTTTTTTAGCCTCCGGCTCATATGTTTTTGTCTTAGCTCAGGAAGGAGGGCTCCAGAGCGGGCTAGTTCATGCAATAGGCAACTTGCTGGCTAACAACCAGGGTTCCCTCTAAGGTGAGTTCGTGTGAGCCTAGTTCACTGTTTTTTAGCCTCCGGCTCACACATTTTTTGTCTTGGCTCACAACCAGTGCTCTCTCTAAGGTGAGTTAGTGTGAGCCTAGTTCTCCGTTGTTTAGCCTCTGGCTCACATTTTTTGTCTTAGCTCACAACCAGTGTTCCTTCTAAGCTGAGTTCGTGTGAGCCTAGCTCACGGTTTTTTAGGCTCCAGCTCATATGTTTTTGTCTTAGCTCAGGAAGGAGGGCTCCAGAGCGGGCTAGTTCATGCAGTAGGCAACTTGCTGGCTAACAACCAGTGTTCCCTCTTAAGGTGAGTTCGTGTGAGCCTAGCTCACCGTTTTTTAGCCTCCGGCTCATATATTTTTGTCTTAGCTCACAACCAGGGTTCCCTCTAAGCTGAGTTCGTGTGAGCCTAGCTCACCGTTTTTTAGGCTCCAGCTCATATGTTTTTGTCTTAGCTCAGGAAGGAGGGCTCCAGAGCAGGCTAGTTCATGCAATAGGCAACTTGCTGGCTAACAACCAGGGTTCCCTCTAAGGTGAGTTCGTGTGACCCTGGCTCTCCGTTTTTTAGCCTCCGGCTCACACATTTTTTGTCTTAGCTCACAACCAGGGTTCCCTCTAAGCTGAGTTTGTGTGAGCCTAGCTCACAGGTTTTTAGCCTCCAGCTCATATATTTTTGTCTTAGCTCAGGAAGGAGGGCTCCAGAGCGGACTAGTTCATGCAATAGCCAACTTGCTGGCTCACAACCAGGGTTCCCTCTAAGGTGAGTTCGTGTGACCCTGGCTCACGGTTTTTTAGCCCCCAGCTCATATATTTTTGCCTTAGCTCAGGAAGGAGGGCTCCAGAGCGGATTAATTGATGCAGTAGCCAAACTGCTGGCGCACAACCAGTGTTCCCTCTAAGCTGAGTTCGTGTGAGCTAGCTCACCGTTTTTGAGCCTCCGGCTCCCACATTTTTGTCTTAGCTCAGGAAGGAGGGCTCCAGAGCAAACTAATTGATGCAGCGGCCAACTTGCTGGCTCACAACCAGTGCTCCCTCTAAGCTAAGTTAGTGTGAGCTAGGTCACCGTTTTTTAGCCTCCAGCTCACATGTTTTTGTCTTCGCTCAGGAAAGTACGGCTCCAGAGCAAACTCATTGGTGCAGTAGCCAAATTGCCGGCTTGCAACCTTAATGCCAGCAGCTCACAAAGTAGAAATTTTGTTCACAAGACTCCACAGCTTAGAGGGAGCATGGGCCCAGGGTGTCAAACTCATTTGTTACGAGGGCCGGACCTAACAGAAATGTCTCTTTGTCAGGCCGGACCATGTGTGCTATAGAACATAATGCCAGCTGCCGGAGATAGAAACTGTATAAAGGGCAGCAGCTACCAAGCTCCGAGTTGGTGTGTCCTCACTGCAAGGCTCCTGGGGGTGGGGGGTGGGGGTGCAGAGGGAAACCTACAGAGGTGCAACGGAGAGGCAGCAGTGCAGTGCTGGGCAGATGTTCCCACGGTGCTGGACTGCTGCAGGCGAGGTGGTTCTGCTGTGCTGAAGCCATATTGGAGTGGCTCTGCCCACTCCCTCCCCCCATTACGTCCTCCCTTGCATCAGTTGCTCCTGGGCCTGATCCGCCTCCCGGGCCTTATGTTTGACCCCCCTGATCAATGCACCCTCTAAGCTGTGGAGTCTTGTGAGCAAAGATTCTGTTTTGTGAGCTACTGGCATTCAAGCTGTGAGCGATTTGCGTAAATCAGTTTGCTCTGGAGCCATCCTTCCTGAGCTGAGACAAAAAATGTGGGAGCCGGAGGCTGAAAAACTGTGAGCTAGCTCGCACCAACTCATCTTAGAGGGAACACTGATTGCAAGCTGTATTGACCAGTCTATATACCCTGATAACGCCCCTTTCTTTCCACAACCTTCGTGGTTCGCCTCCTAACTTCTCTCAGGGCTTTTCAGGCTTGGCTCCCTGTCTGTCTTTCGCCTTCTGTGGAAAAGAAAAAAAGGAGGGGGGGTTTCCCCTGGTTTTTATTTCAATCTTCTCTTTTCGATGCATCTCCCCCCCCCCCCCACCCCTTACTAAAGGTTAAGTACGAAATGAGGATGCGATATAAGAGCAGCTCTTGCTGAATCAGACCAGTGGTCCATCATCCTGTTTCACATCGTGGCCCTGGAGGGCCAGCAACGAAAGCACTGTCTGATCCAGCAGTGGACTGCTTGGAAGTTTTTCTTAACTGCCTCTTTACCATCTCGTTTCACTCTCCACACACGCGGAATCAGAAAGTGGAGTCACCCTGCCTGATCCGAAGGGGGGAAAAAATCCTTCCTCGCACTTAGTCATTTGAAAGGCAACTAAGATTAATTAGCATAGAGCAAGGATACTGATTCAGGTTGGGAAGGAAGCGTGGAATAAATCTAAGTGTGTGTGTCTGATATGAGGGAAGCTGTACTGCCGCCTGTTGTGTAAAAGGTCTAGCATCCCGGTTCCAGTAGTAACTATTTCTTGGTGCTTCTGGGAAGCTCACGGGGAGGGCAGAAAGAAAGGGGTGGCATTTGCCTCCCTTCCAATTTAACAAGATTACAAAGAACAGAGCAAGTTTTGCAGCCAGGTCTGAAAGCCCTTCGTTGAACGTCATCTACGTTCAGTTCCCCCTGGCATTTTAAGAGCATTTTATCGGTTACTTTTTGTGACAGCCTTAAAAATGTCCAGCACGGTCTGCAATAGAAGGGGTTTCTTCTATTGGCCGGTCTTGTGAAGTTTCAGGGTTTATCGCTTAAGATCTCCACTGCCTTGTTTCCCTTTTTTCTGGTTTGGGTTTTAGGGGTATCTCTCCCCCTAGCTTCTGTTTCTCTTTACGACATGGGTTGTGGAGTTTAGCCGGCTTCAGATTGTCCGCAAATCTTTATGAGCTGGGGATCCCGCCTCTTAAGATGTGTGGTAGGATTTTTCTTCTTTCTCCCCCCCCCCCCCCCCCCCGCTGCCGCCGCCCAATTTCTTTTCTACAGGGTAGTGAAATTCCTTCTGGTTTGAGCAGTCTCTTATCAATGGGTAAAAATGTTTTTCCTATTTGATCCCCCCCCCCCCCCCAGCATTTTGTGATCTTACTGTCATTCTCCTTTGGAAGCTGTGTGCTCACTCTGCCCTTAAGGGATCGGTTGAGCTGGATCCCTTTTGTATTGTGGTGGCATTCCCCCCCCCCCCCCCCCCAGTCATGTTATCTTTTCACCTCCTATCTGGTGCATACCTTTTCTCACCTGCTTGGTTTAGTAGCATTCACACTTTCCTATTGCTTCGTCTAACCAGTGGCGCGCATTCTCTCTTATAACTCACAGCTCCCGGCTTCCGAGAGAAGTGATATCCAAACTGCAAGATGGCTTCCCTCCAGGCCTCATCAGAAACCCTTTGAAATTTGTTGTTATCTGTCCCCCCCCCCCGCCCCCATACTCGTTGTTCTTGTATTTCAATCACTTCCTTCCCACTGTAGTAATTGAAATACAAGGGACTGTATGGGTCTGTTACTTATAACAGCCAGACTGTATGGGTCTGTTACTTAGAATTGATCAGTCTATTCTTCCGGTTCGCTGTCATTTTATGTCAGCTGCGGTTATGCTGGTAGCCTCTTTTACTCCAGATGATGCACAAAAGCCCCAAACTTGGTATTTCCCCCCTTAGAATCACGGAAGGGACCTCTAGGCTCATCAAGGGACCTCTAGGCTTACATGCCCTGGGCATGTAAGAAAGGGCCACAAGAGCTAACACAGAGGCAGCCCTTCCTGCCCTCCCTCTCATGAGCTGCTTAAGTTCACACAGTCAACCTTGCTGTCAGATGGCCATCTAGCCTCTGTTTAAAAACTTCCAAAGAAGGAGAGCCCACCACCTACCGGGGAAGCCTGTTCCACTTAGGAACCACTTTAACAGTTAAGAAGTTCTTCCTAATGTTTAGCCAAAAAATCTTTTGATTTAATTTCAATCCGTTGCTTCTGGTCTGACCTTCCGGGGCAACAGAAAGCAACGCTGCACCGAACAACAGAAAACAACTCTCTCTATATGCCAGCCCTTCAAGTACTCGAAGATGGTCCTCATATCACCTCTCAGTTGTCTCCTCCCCAGGCTAAACATACCCACCAGCTCTTTCAACCTTTCCTCATAGGACTTGGTCTCCAGACCCCTCAACCTCTTTGTTGCCCGCCTCTGGACACATTCCACCTTGTCTATAGCGTTCTTAAATTGTGGTGACCAAAACTGAACTCGGTACTTTAGGTCAGGTCTAACCAGAGCAGAGTAAAGCGATACCATCCTTTCATGTGATCTGGACCCTATACTTCGGTTGGTACAGCCCAAAATCGCATTTGCCTTTTTAGCTGCTGCATCACGCTGCTGACTCGTATTCAGTGTACGGTCTGCTTAAGACCCCTCGATCCTTTTGCACATACTTTTGCCAAGACAAGTCTCCCTCGTCCTCTAATTATGCGTTTGATTTTTCCTGCCTCAATGCAGATGTTTAAATTCAGCCCCATTGAAATTCATTTTATTTGTTTTGGCCCAGTTTTCCAGGCTGTCTAGATCGTCCTGTATCCTGGCTGCCTCCCCACTGTTAAAAAATTCTGTTCCTAACTATTTGCCATTCAGCAATTGATCGTGTTCTTTTTTTTTTTTTTTTAAACAAATTTTTATTATTTTTTCCAGTTACAAAACTTTACGTAGTTACTTTTGAAATATTATCATCACTATCCGTTTTTCTATATAGCTATGTATTCCGCTTATAATTCAAAAACTTTGGGACTTCCCGCCTCACCTATACCATTACATATATAATAGCAATTATAAGAATTTAAAATTATTAGCTCTTACAGGTAACAAATTTGGTTACAACAATAAAAAAAAGAAAGGTAATTTTTAAACATTTAAACGTAATATCTAGATATCTGTAGTATGTACTCTAGTTTCTATTTTTGTCATTTCAATCGTTCAATATATTTCTCTTAAAAATAACTGTTTCTTCTTTTAAACATCAAAGATCAATAATTAGATAATGTAAAAATATTATTTTTCATATCCCAATGTTGTTCTAGATATTCTTTCAGGTCTTTCCATTCTTCTAGAAATCTCTCTGAGTCTTGATTATTCAGTTTTCTTGTCCATTTGTCCATTTCTGCCATAAATAGCAGTTTTCTCAACCATTCCCATATGTCTGGGTTTTTTTCACATTTCCAGTTCTGAGCATAGACCATTCCCGCTGTAGTCACCATATACCATATTAATGTCCTTTTAGTTACATTAACTTCCTCTAGCTTAAGTCCAAGCAATAACATGTCAGGCAAGCAATTAATCATGTTCTTAATGCATTGTTTCTGTTAGAGAGAGGAAATGGAGTGGTGACTATCCTTTAGTGATAGCTTTTGCAGGCTATTTCTGTGCCTTGCTTTAATCTTTCCATTTCATTCCTGGTTGTTCTTGTTTGTGAGTCTTGCGCTGAGAAATGAAAATTTCTGTTTTATGTCTCTTTGTAAGGATCCTGAGTAGAACTGTACATACTGTACTTTCTAGCTGCAGCTAAAAAATTTTTTGGCAGCGCTTCAGCACTCCCCATCTTGTGATATTCAGATGCTCTGCATAGGTGATCTATTGGTTATTCCCAAGTGGAAAAGCAAGGTACAGAAGTGCCGTCACGAGAAGTCACAAGCTACTGGCACAACTGTGATTGTCAACGGTATATCTTTGATCCCCGTGACTCATGTTTGACCCACAGGATTACAGTGCCTCCTGATAGGGTTCTCAAAGCATTTGTCATATTTAAAATTCACTGTGGGTATTGTCCTCTGATTATTTGCTTGCAGGCTTCTTTTGGAATCAGTCTAAACGTTGAGGTAAGATCTTTTCTTTCATTAGCAGCACTGACAGTTTGGAAATCTGCGTAGTGTAGCTGTGGTGTGCCTTTGTTAAATTGTTTGAACCTAGCTTGAATCTTCCTTTGAAACGTTTGTTAAAGGGTTGTTCTCCCTAAATGTGCATTTTGTGTTTTGACTCTTCTGGTTACTAACAGGAACACAATCAAATCTACTTTGGTGTAGTGGTTTGGTGTAGTGGTTAAGTGCGCGGACTCTAATCTGGGAGAACTGGGTTTGATTCCCCACTCCTCCACCTGCACCTGGCTGGATGACCTTGGGCAAGCCATGGCTCTGTACCAGCTGTTCCCTCAAGGACAGCTTGGGAAAGAGTTCTCTCAGCCCCACCTACCTCACAGGGTGTCTGTTGTGGGGAGGGGAAGGGAAAATGAGTTTGTAAGCCACTCTGAGACTCCCTTGGGGAGTGGAGGGCGGGGTATAAATCCAATCTCTTCTTCTTCTTCTTCTTGATCCTTTTTTTCCTTGATCTTTTTTCCTTCTGATCTTCTCTTGCACAGAGCCCATTAGTAATACTTCATTTTACTTAATGGCCGTACGTCTCTTATATTTAGTCTGTTTAACACGATTGAGTCATAATTGCTTATATAAAGTCATTGAAAATGAGGATGGCCATTTTTGACATTTTACCGAACGCTTTTTTCTAGATTTCAGTTTGACCGTTCTCTTTTTTTGTAAAAGCATGGCTTCAACCCCCCCACCCCGCCTCTGACTTTATTTATGGTATACCATTGTGACATTGTTTCTTCTAAAACAAACATCTTTGGACAAAGCATGCCTTAAGGTTAAATGCTTTTTACTCTTCATTGCCCTTGATGGGAGACGATACAGGGTTTTATGTCTTATGGAGCTGGCGATGACCATACAAATGATCATCTAATCATATCAACAGCTTTGCATGAAGCTTTAATCTGTTTGGGAAGATGCCATTTGGTCCTGAAGTAGGGGTGAAGCAAGACTTGGGGAAGGAAGAATGACACCGGAACACTGAGCAAGTCCACAACTTTGTAACAGGTGCTTGAGATTTTGAACTTACACAGGAAGGGAATTGTGATGTAGCTGACCAACTGACTGCTGACAGCAGGCAGAACCCCAGGTAGCTTGCTGAGGAATGAGTAGGGAAGGAATAACAAGATTAGGTTAGAAGTAGTAGGAGCTACTATCTTGGTGTGGCTGGTCTGTGAGCTTGCATATCCTGGGCCTCTTAAAGGGACATTTGGGTCACCCACTTCTGCTTACCTTTGGACTACAAACCGTGCCTCCTCCATGGCAAGCTGTGTCAGTACATAATAATTATACATGAATTCAAGGCATAGAATGCTGCTTCACCTTGGAGTTCCTTTTATCCTCCTGGGACAAACGAGGGAAAAGGCTCAACTTTGGTCTGCCATGGCTGGCCGTGTCCTGCCAAAGTTGCACTGATTGGCCAGTGAGTGTATAGCAGTTGCGTGCTAGAAAGCTAAATGGCTAGGAGTGACAGTGGAGTCCTAAGCGGAGATATATTCTAAATCCATTGAAGTCAGTTGACATAGAAGGATGAAACTCAGTTTAGGCGTGTATTGTATATTAATACTTGGCTGCAAAGGGTTCCAATTTCTGGGGGTCCCCAATTTTTTTGGGGGAGGGGAGCCTTTTTGCTTATTAGTTCACTACTGAAGAGTATGATTTGTATTTCCCAGTTTTGGACATGATGGTTAAAAAGAGAGAGAGAGAGGACATCCATTCCTCTTGGGTAGAGTCTCTTCCTCCAGACATGAGGAAAAATTATTATCCAGTGAAGATATTGGCACTGGGTAAATTGCAGGCTCTGTTTCCTAACTGAAGTTTGTCTTAATTCTGCCAAGTTAAGATAGGTGTCCCAGAGTTTAAGTCAGGGGTGGCCAAACTTGCTTAACGTAATAGTCACTCAGAATAAACGTCAGATGTTTGAGAGCCACAAGACATGAACAAATATTACGCTCGCACTTTTATTGGAAAATCTGCAAATTTGCTTTTTATTAACATTAAATTAGACTGTGTGAAAGAGCCCCTGGTTTAGTTTCTTCTTGTCTTGTGGAAGTTGTAACTTGAAATTAGTATTGCCCTTTGCTAAAGAAGTAGCTTAAGATAATGGTGTGGAAATAATGATGTGAAGTAACAAATGCAAGTTAGATCTTAATTTGGGTTGTAATGAGAGAGAGGGCAAACTCTGTGTTGACTCCGTAGGGAAAAGTAGGTGTTGTTTTCTAGTGTGAAAAGTTGTATTGCAGGAAAATAGCTGGGAATAAACCAGTGTTATGAATCAACAAGTATAAAATAAATGAGAGCTTCGGTTGGCAGCACTACCTGTCGTTCTGCCTTAAAATGTCCAGTTTCAGCATTTAATTGGACAGTGATACATTTTGGGCTTGCTGTCCCTGTAAGCACAAATGAAATGCAGATTGCATGTCAGAATTATAAAATCATGCTGGATCAGAGCAGCGGTCCATCTTGTCTAGCTTCCTGTCTCACGGCACCTAACCGGTTGCCCTTGAGGGCCAACAAACAGGGTAAAGTCTGTTGGTATAGTCTGTTGTATAGTCTGTTGTTGCCTCCCAGCATTGGTATTCACAGGGGTTACTGTTCTGGGATGTGTAGGTTCTCTATAGTCATTAGGGACAGAAATCTTTGATGGACCTTCACCCTATGAATTTTGTCTAATCCCCTTTGAAAGCCATCTATTATAGCGATCATCAGCACATCCACTGGTATTAAATTCCACAATTTAATCGCTTGTTGAGTGAAGAAGCCTTGACCTGGATAACCCAAGGTAGCTCAGTCTTATCAGATCTCAGAAGCTCAGCAGGAACATCCTGATGATTATTCAGATGGGAGACCACCAAGGAAGGCTAGACTTGCTACGTTGAGGCAAGCAATGGCAAACCACTTCTGTACATCTCTTGCCTTGGGAACCCTATGGGGCTTGTTGTAAGTTGGCTGTGACTTGTTGGCATGCAGAACACTTATAGTATTGTGGGAGGAGAGAAAGGATATGGAGTAGCTTAAAAGCCAGTGGTTGTATAGCAGAGTTCATTGCCTCGCTTCTTATATTAGGATGTTCTGTAGGCCTGGAAAGAATGCTGTGTAGTATGGAGTGGGGCATATCATCAGCCCAGCACGTGGGACTTTGGTGTGCCAAACAAACTGCAGGTATGGCAGTCTGTGGTCCTTGGCAAACACTTCTAAAATGGCATTTGAGAGCCTAGTAGAGTGGGATGGTTTCAGTGAAACACGTCTGTTGGCAGTAGAAAGCTGCAGAATTCTTTCATACAGAACTGCTTGTGTTGTGACAAGACCATTTCGAAAGCAGTTTTTGAGGTCTGCGTTTAAGGTGTGGGGGGGGGGGGGGGGAGAAAAGAAAAAAGCTCACGGGGCATGAGTCAAACCAGTACAGAATGCTTAAATCAGCGCCAAGTTCCCATTACTACTCGGGTGTGACCAGGATTCAGCGTGCCTGTAAGTTTTTAAGCGGGGGTGTCTGTGGACTGGGAGATGTAAAATGATAACGGAAATATAAATTATTGTAAACTAAGCACCACACTAACACTACTGAAGCCACTTTGGGGGATAAATACAAGCGCCCTGGTAGGAGAGCCCTTGGTTTACTGAAAAGACCTTGGTAGGTGATATAGTATTAACTCTGACATTTCCCCCTGTCCCCCCCCCCCCCCTCAATGTACCATTCTTCCATCTGCCCCTTGTGCTAATCGTATGATGTGGGGGGGGAGGTTATTGAGGCATAAAGATATAAGGCTTATTGTCAGTTGTTATGGAGCCAGGTGTGTTATTTATTTATTTATTTATTTATCGGACTTACAGGCCGCTCTCCCCCGCACGCAGGCTTAGAGCGGCTTACGTAGCTTGGCTAGATGCGCTAAGATACAGAGAAATATTAAAATCAGTTAAAACACAATTAAAACAGAACAGTCAATAACAATAAAGGGCTCAGTGATGTAACCGTATCAGGTGGCGTAATGTATATACCCAGCCTTCTCCAGCTCCAGGCTCGGTGATAACCGCGGCCATTCACAGCCCACAATATAGGTTGCGGCCGTTGATGGTAATGGGGATTGGGGGAGGGGGTCCCGGCTCCTAATTGTAAGCCTGGCGGAAGAGCTCCGTCTTGCAGGCCCTGCAGAACTGCATAAGGTCCCACAAGCCCTGATCTCCTTCGGGAGCTCGTTCCACCAGTAGGAGCTGCCACCCGGGAAAAGCCCTCGCCCTGGTAGCAGCGAGCCTGGCTTCTCCGGGGCCTTGGATAACCAGACAGTGTTGTGCCCCAGACCGTAGTGCCCTCTGGGGAAAGCAGTCCCTCATGTATGTCAGACCCTGGCCATTTAGGGCTTTAAAGGCAAGCACCAGGTGACTAATGTTACCTGTTGTGCCAGATATGGAGCCCGGTGACTAACGTTACCTGTTGTGCTTGCTCATGTCATAGGATAGGATAAAAAACTGGAAGATTTTGTAGTGATGTCAGTTGACCCGTGATGAGCATGGAATTTTTCAGCCGCTTGGTGTCACCTGCAAGCTCATCTAACACCTTGTCTAAGTAAAACTGAAATTTGAATCGTGGTATTTCCTATCTGGTTGCAGACTGGTAGCTGCCATTACCTTGAAACTAGGCGCCTGCTATACTTTTCCTAAACAGGCAATAGGGTTAACATAGTACAGTGACAAAATAATACAGGGATTTAAAGATTTTATTAGGCTGTATCGACTTGGGTTTTTTTGCATCATGATAATGAGAGCGCTAGCTACTTAACTGATGTGTATGGCCACAATAACTTGACAGTTAAAATCATTTATTATATCCAACGTATGCAAAGCAGGAGGTGTGGTTATACTATTAAGGACCGACATGGTTTTTTTAGCCAGCCTGTTGGTGTTGGTCTATTCGTTCATTAGAAATACTCTGTCGTGATTTGTTCATTAGAAATACTCTGTGGTGATTTTATTTCGCTAAAGTCTTGTTAGAGATCCAGGTAGCATAAACTCTTGTTTGAATCAGAATATAAATGTCTGGCAGGTCTTCCGTATTCCCAGTGATTTTCAAACAGAAATATGTAATTTTGAAACGGATTTTCATGCTGTGAGATTACCGTAGGGTTTTCGGGGTGTGTGTGTGATTGAACGCATTCTCAGATTAATAGCAGAAGTACTGTAATATTTTTATATTTCAGTATACATTAAATATTAAGGGTTTTGTTTCATATAACTGGCACAAGACAATTACTTTTAGTGTACTTTTGCTGTTGTATGTACATGATGTTTTACATTGGCAAGAAGTTCAGCTTTACCTTCCGCTGTTTTGGAAGGAAGGTTTAAATCAGTTCCCTATATGCATAGGTTCTGTTCTTGCTCTCTAAAGGAAATTGATTCAATGGAACATATATTCTTTAATTGCCCTAGGCATAAAGAAATTCGGTCAAAATACATTGAGCCGCTGATCAGAAACTTCCCTGGCAGATTATATAAAACTAAACTTGACTATCTTTTGTCTGATATAAACCATGAAACAACCCGAACAGTTGCTAAATTTTGTGCACAGGTGTACAAAGATCGGAAAAGGCATACAGTAGCTTGTGTGTGACTTTTAAAAGATGTGAAATATAATGGTTCGACTTCATGTAAACCTTGCGTATTCAGGTTGCTGACTGTAATTGTGGTTGGGGCAAAATTAAAAGCTGACTAGGGTGGCTGTCAAACTTGCATAATGAACTAGGAAAGGAAAATACAGACAGATGTATCTCTATCTATTGACTGTTACGAGCATTTTTACCTTTTACAATTCAAACCTCCGACATTTTAAATCTTTAGAACCCTTTTTATAATCTTAGATGCTATTATGCTTTATAATTTTAATTGCTCTTTTACCTGTTACTTACTTGTTTTTATTGTGCCACTTGCTGGTCTAGGACCGTAATAAATAGATTGATTGATTGATTGATTGATTGTACATGATGCTAAAGCATTTTGTGGTTGCTTCATCTACTCACCACGCCTGAGACTATGCTTGTTGCTATTTTATGGGAGGCTGGGACAGTGACATATGTGTCCCTAATTTTTTTACAAAAGAAAAGAATGTTCCTCTGGATCATAATGGCAGGCAGTGGCAAACCACCTCTAAATGTCTTGTGCCTTGAAAACCATGTGGCAGGGGTGTCGAACATAAGGCTAGGGGGCTCGTCCGGGGCTCTTATCCAGCCCGCGAGCAACTGGTGTGACGGAGGAACAGGAGGCTACTTGGGGGGGAGTGGGGGCAGCCACTCCAATTGTGGCTTCAGCCCAGTGGAATGGCCTCGTTTGCAGTAGTCAAGCAGAACCCCTTTGCTTCAGTGGCAGCCTCACCGGTAAGTTGGGAGCTGCTACAGACAGTTGCATTTGCGCTGACTCAGGGCTCCAAGGTGAGGTTGCACGTTTCTCCACTCAGCCTGTTGCTACGGGAATCGGTGTTTGCATGTGGAGGGTTCAGAGGATTCTCTGCTGGGACCTGCTGGTGGCCAGTGCCGCCACCATATTCACGTCCCCCTCATGCAGCATCATGCAGCATGCGCCGGGGGGGGGGGGCGTTCTTCAGCAGTTTCTTCCACACATCAGGGGCCTAATCCTGCTACCAAACATGCAACTTGACGGCCGGGCTTCCCTCCCCCATAGAACACTCCGCGGCCTTCAGCCATAGGTGGCTACCTCCTTTTGAGCGGAAGGTGTTGGAGATCTCCAGCTATACTGGTCCCTAGATGGCCTGGGGCCTCTGCCACATGCGCAGCCTTGCGCGCGCAGTGCTCGTTCCCACATCAGATGATCCAGCAGCCTTCAGCCTGGGTGGCTGCTCCTGCATGAGGGTGGCATGGCTTGCTGGTGATTTCTGGCTTGAACCCCTAGCATCACCTCACCATGGATCACCTGGTAGTCTTGGCTGGAAGCAGCTGCTGCCGCATGGGCGTCTCCAGCTTATTGAGCTTGGCTTGGGTCCCACTATGCATGTGGCCTGGGACCCTGCCCCCCTTGCTTTTGCAGGTGGGGTGTTCAGCTTGTCTTCCCAGTCCCCTTCCATGGTGGCTCGGGCAGGAGCTCACTCGCAACATCCAGCCTACTTTGTGTTTTGACCCTGGGGCCTGGGCTTCACAACACTGGTGCCGGGAGTGGGCTGGGGAAGGGGTTTGCCTGCCCTCCAGGAAGCGCGGGGGCATCTGCCCAGCACTGTGCTGCTGGGTCTCCAGTCCACCCATGCAGGTGTTCCTCTGCACACACACACCCTTCCCAGCCCATGGGGACTTGTATGGGGGTATACCAACTCAGAGTTTACCAGCTGCTGTCCTTTATAATGTTCGTATCTTACATTTTATGGCACACCGACCGAGCCCAACAAAGTGACGTTTATGTCAGATCTGTCGCTCGTGACAAATGAGTCCGACACCTCCGCCCTACGGGGTTGCCATAAGTCAGTCGCAAGTCGATGGCAAAAAAAAAAGTCTTTAATAATGACTCTATTGTATTGGCGTATGAAAATTTTTGATAAGCTAGTCTGGTATCTGGTAACGTGCAAATACACTATGCAGATTGATTTCCGAAGTCTTGTTCTCTTGGCAAAAAAGCAGGGATTATTTCTGAGTAAATAATTCAACCTGGGCTGGTTTGTTTATTAAAACATCTGTATCCCGCCTTTCCTCTTCTTTCAAGGTGGTTTACAACAATAATAACATCCCCAACTAAAACAAAGATAAAATAATAAGCCCCAGATCTCCCCCCCCCCCCCATGTAGGAAGTGTGATGTGCTCTTCTAGATGTCCATAGAAAATCTGGAGGTTTAAATTCAATTTTTTTGAGCAAGACTCCCCCCCCCCCCAAAGGCATGTGATAATGGATAGGAAGAGAATGTAAGCATTTTCCCAGTGCATTGGCAGACTAATTTAGTAGATTTTTATATCCTTTTAAAATCTGTTACGAGGCGATGTGGTTTTGTCCCTTCTGTTCTGCCTCCAGCTTCCCCAGATGAGCACAGTTGTGATTTGGTTGATACTACAGATTGGCTCTGTGGTTTTCCTTTCTGAGATTGCTTCGTTAAGGTGCATGCTTCCATTCTGGTCTGATCGAGGTCAATGGGCAGAGACCCTGGGGGGCAGTATTGCCTGGTTGAGGATTTGGTGCTAAAGAGGGCACTCAGGTATTTCAAAAGGGAATCTCCCAGGAAGACTTTGGGGGCATTGTGTACCCAAACTAGTTTTATGGTGAGGTCCAGCTATTCAAGCTCATTACAATCATACGTCACTGACAGATTTTGGCCTCTCCCTGTGCAGTTCTCCACCCAATTTCTATCTGGCAGTTAGGTAGGGAAGTACAGCGCTTGAGTTCTTGCCCTTTAGCCATCCAGATGTGTTGACTTAAAAGCTGTGTCCTGTTTTCGCTCTCCTCTGGCATCTTGGCAGTCCATCCTTCGCGCTCCTAGAACAATACTAAACATGCACCTAGGTGCAAATTAGCAAAGGTAAAATTAATCTACTTTCTCTGGGAGAGACAACACCCAGTTTGTATGCTGTGTCCCTATTTGCACCGGCTGCGCTGCCAGATTTTATGTTTGGGCAGCAAACATGGAGAATGCCCGGCATGCACTTGATACCTGTGGACTTCTTTGCTTTGCCGGTTAAGTTGGATCCTGTTTATTTTTAGTGCTGCATCAATGCCTGTTGAAAGCATTCTGTCAGATGTACTAATGCTGCACTATTTGTGCCTGTGATGGAGATGAGATGTCTCCCAGTTAGCTGTGTCTGGACATGAAGCATACTGGCTGTGCTCTGTTTACACAGGAAATGAAAGAGGACAGGGAAAGGTGAGGCTATGCCAGTGGTGGCAAACCTATGGCACGCGTGCCAGAGGCGGCACTCAGAGCCCTCTCTGTGGGCACGCACGCAGTTTGGGCACTCAGTCTCTAAAAGGAAAAAGACGACACAGACTCGGAGGCTGGGCTGCTCTCAGACTTACAAAGTATGAGCCAAGGTTAGACAAATTATCAGCATGCATACAACAGCAAAAATCACATTAATTGTTCAAAAGCGTGCCAAATGCAAACTTTTACCTTTCAAAAAAAAGTTGTTTGTATAATTGAAAGCTCTGTTATTGTGTTTTTCTTTTAAGGCAAAAGATGTTAATGTATGAGTTCTTTTTTCTAAACTAAAACCTCAGTATTCAGGTTAAATTGTCGTGCTGGCACTTTGCGATAAATAAGTGGGTTTTGGGTTGCAGTTTGGGCACTCGGTCTCTAAAAGGTTTGCCATCACTGGGCTATACTACCTTCAGGTCCCTAAGTGAGTTACAGATCTTGGTTCCGTTTTCTGTTTTTATTCTAGACAAACACTCCTAGATGTTCTGCAAATGCCATGGTCATGGCTAGGCCAAGGTCATCCTAGTCTAGGCTTTCCTCTGGTTCATATTTTTTGCCACAGTGTCCATCTTAGTCCCAGGACAGGTAATTGCTGTAACTTGTATGTCTGTTGAACAGTGCTAGGTGGTCTAGGAACCTCCTGCCTTGGTAGTTGACATTACACACTTAACACTCAACAAAACTGTTGTCCTCTTTCCCTGCTTTCGTGTACTCTGCAAAGTCCTTTGGAGAGCCAGTTTGGTGTCGTGGTTAAGTGCGCGGACTCTAATCTGGGAGAACCGGGTTTGATTCCCCACTCCTCCACTTGCACCTGGCTGGATGACCTTGGGCAAGCCATAGCTCTGGACCAGCTGTTCTCTCAAGGACAGCTGTCTCAGAGCTCTCTCAGCCCCACCTACTTCCCAGGGTGTCTGTTGTGGGGAGGGGAAGGGAAAGGAGTTTGTAAGCCGCTCTGAGACTCCCTTGGGTAGTGAAGGGCGGGGTATAAATCCAATCACTTCTTCTTTTTTCTTACTGCTTGACCCTCCCTTCTGCAGCGATGCACAGCCGTGGCTTGTAGAGGCTTCCACTTCAAGCAGATATTTTGTATGACATGGAGCACAGTTGTGCGTCAGCCGTGGTTGTATTCCATGTGGCCCTTGACTTTGACCAGTTGATTGATGTCAGGACCACTATTACTGAATTGTGCAAGTATTTCTGTTTAAAGAAGGATTCATTTGGTACCTGTGATCTGTCGGAGTTGTAATAAGAATGCTATAAAATTATGAGTTTGCTTTTGGCAGTGACAGACTAAGAGAGCAATCCTGTTTAGGGCTTACTCCTAGGAAAATGTTCCTAGGAGCGCCTGGTCAACTGTGTTGTCCAATAATATCACTGGACTACTCGTGGTGGAGCAATATTGCTGATTATGTCAGCTCTTAGTGGATTGGGGGACATAAACTCTGGAAATTGCCGTTATGCAGGTGATTTACTGCAGTGTGCATTTTTTTACACTGCTTTGAAAATTCCCAACAAGAATGTTTTGGAGTGGTGTACGCGCATGCAACAGAAGTATAGGAAATGCAGTATTTTAAAGTAGCGACTACAGGCAAATGGCTCTCCCCCAGGAACAGCCATTTCCAAAAGCTTGTAGGTGTTTATACAAAGC
Organism: Lepidodactylus listeri; assembly: GCA_029233225.1. Classification (NCBI taxonomy): domain Eukaryota; kingdom Metazoa; phylum Chordata; class Lepidosauria; order Squamata; family Gekkonidae; genus Lepidodactylus; species Lepidodactylus listeri. The sequence continues at coordinate 16,867,275 of JARCFY010000021.1, forward strand.
AGGCCTAGCTAGATTTCTGGAAATTTTGGAGGGGGAAGGTGAGGGAAAAAAAACTTTTGGAAGAAAATAAACTATATCCAATAATTTTATCAAAACGATACCACTTTAACATAAAATGCAGCATTTATCACTTAGAATTTTAAAAGGTACCGTTCGTCATGAATGCCTTAGATTATATAGAAGTGAAATGATTGATATACCGAATTATAGAAAGAAGTAAAGATGGCTTTAACCCTGTATCCTGCATTTACCTTGTATGCTGTGTTAACTCCAGTTTGTACTTTGTTAGATCATGCTGTTGCAAGTAAAGTGATATTTGTTTTTTTGGTTTTTTTACTAGATTAATTTTGACTTGGATAGCAGTACTTGCTTCGTGGATTCCTGAAATTCCTGTATTTAAGAATAAATAGTGCAGGTGAGTTTTATGTTCTTGAATACACCGCTTGGGTAATGTTGAGAGCTGCCTTGGCTATCGTATATCTTGCCACCAAGTCCTTCGAGTAGAAGAGTAGTTTTTATATAGGAATGCATCTCCCTCTGATGCAGAGACCAAAATGGAGTTGAAAACTATGAAATGGAAGTCTCCATTACTGCTTTCTATCACTTCCTTGTCCATAAAATTGCAACAGAGCAGAACGTACGAAGCAGCATTTATTTGTTTGTTTATTGCTTATATTTCTTCCCCGCCTACCCGGACAAGCTGACTTTATATATCCTATTGTGTGTTTTGCAGGTTGATCTGAAACTTTGGTGAGGCAAATTTACTCCCAATATTTCTTCTCTGGGTTATTTATATTCATGTCACTTGTATATCAACTGATACATGAATTGCAATTTATAAATTTTGTGGCAGTTCAAAGGTTTAAAAATGAGAGAAACTGCAGTAACAAATTCATCTAAATGAATTAATCACTTCTCTGCTTTTTGGCTAAAATCAAGTGTGTAGTTACTGGTCACAATTTCATTTACTTCCTGTAGTGTTTATGCAAAACACTCTTCTTTCACATCACTGTCTGTCCCTTGGCTAACACTACTCCATATAGCAGGGGTGTCGAACTCATTTGTTATGAGGGCCGGAACTGACTTAAAATGAGACCTTGTTGGGCTGGGCCATGTGTGTCATAAAATGTAATGCCGGGTAGTGGAGATATAAAATATTAATTTTTTAAAAAACTTTAAATAAAACATGCTTAAAACACTAGCACTTTTGCAATATTTTGTCTATTTAACAGTCTCTGATAACTTGCACCTCTTGCTCTGAATTATTGCATCAAAATGTCTGTGCTGTTGCAATCTTGAGTATGCTGTTCAGGTGTGTATCTGTAAGGTGCAAACCTACTTTTGATTTATTGACATTCATTACAGAAATCTGCTCAGTGTTCTGAGCCTAGGACCCAGGGGAAAATATGAAATGGCTGGGCATTGCGAGCTTTTATACATAAGTTGCTTCATGTGCTGGTCAAGAACATGAGAAGGCATCCTGACACAGACTGAGGGCCATGTGTTTGTCTACAAAACTATAGTCTTCCCCAGAGAAATAACTACAACTTCCTACAAAGGAAATATGCTGGGTGAACTTGGTCTGGACACACAATCTCAACCTAATCCACCTCACTGGCTTGTTATTCCTCCTCTAAAATAGTTCACATTGCTTTCTTACTGAGAAAGATGGGATCATGAGGGCATGAATACAGTGAAAAGAGGGAGGGAATCCAGTTGCACCCAGGAGAGCCCTATTATAATGAGCCCAACAAAACACACACTCATTGTAGCAAGGCACACAAATGCCCATACCTTGAACAAAACTTTGTTGGTCTTAAAGGTGCTTGGTATTTCTCCCGTGCGATTGAGCCAGCCAAGCAAAGCAAGCTCTCCTTCGTTCCCTCCCTCCCTCCCTTCAGGGAGGAGCCTTAGCCAGTGGAAGGAAAGAGAGGCTTCCCTTTGTCTCCTGTGTGCGATTGAGGCAGCCTCACCAGGGAGCAAGCTCTGGCTTGTTCCCTCCCTCCCCCTGGGATGGGGAGGCGCCTCAGCCAGTGCTTTACCAGACTCTCTCAATTGCACAGGGAGAGGCTTGCTGTGCAATTGAGAGAGTCTGGTAAAGCAAGCTGCGATGTGGCAGCAGCCAAAGAATTGGAGGAGGAAGCTGAAAACAGCCAGGTTTTTGCGGACCGGATTAGAGCCCTTGGGCCGCATGTAGAGAGTTGTTGAATACAGAGCTTTCCTGAGTCTTCCAGTGATGCTCTTGCTTTTGTGTGTTTTATGGAGAAATATATCTGTAAACTATGCTTCATTCTTCCATGGTCAGTAACACGTCTTTACAAATTTTGCGTTTAAGCAATCCCTGTAAAATGGTCACAATAATTGTTCCTCTTTCACTCAGGTACATTGCTTCATACAACACCATTACAACTGTAAAGCAACATTTGGCCCATTAAATAAAATTTGTTGCTCTTTTTAGTGCTGCATGAGATGCAGAGAAGATTGGGGGGGGGGGGGGGCGGCAAAAAAAAAATATCAGCAGGCCCTTCCATGTTAGTACAGGCGCTCAGCACATGACCACCGTTAACTCACATTTCTGATGGAATCCGATCTGGAACTGGTACAGATCACTTGTCAGCAGCTTCTAAAGAGAAGAGAGATGGGTCTTGTCTCTCACCAGCATTTTTCGAACACCCCTAGAGAGATACGGTCTCGGAGCCTGATAAAAAGGCTTGTTAGTGGGTGGCCATCTTGCCAGCTTCCATGCAGCGTGAGATGCAGAATATCTCTGCCCTTCAGTTGCTCTGTGGAATCTCTCTCTTCTTTGCTTGGTCTTCGGTGTGTTATCCAAAGAATTCTTGGGTATGTAGATGGTAGATCCCTGGTTTTGACTGAGTAATCCATTCTATACGAGCCAAGCCTGAGCTTGTCATTTTGCAAATGGTGTTTGTACGTGAAATCATTCCCACCAGCTGTGCAGTTAACAAAAAGGCCAGTGAACTCCATTGCAAGGATGCAGGGAAGTCTGAGCTCTGTTTTTCTCTCTCAGATTTCTAGATGAACGCCATAATGGAAACCCCTGAGCTGCCCGCGGTATTTGACGGGGTGAAGTTGGCCGCTGTAGCTGCTGTCCTCTACATCATTGTCCGCTGCCTCAACCTGAAGAGCCCAACCGCCCCTCCAGATCTTCTTTACCAAGACACACCTTTGTCTCGCTTCCTCCTCAAGTCCTGTCCTCTTCTGACCAAAGAGTGAGTTGTGGACTTTAGCTAAGAAGCTGTTTTCATATGTAAGACGAGATGCTGCCTTGAGAAATCAAAGTGTGGGAGGTGAAGAGATCTTTTTTTGGAATGGAATGAAAAAGCAACCAAGGCCCCGTCCACACGAGTGAGATAAGCCGGACGGGAAGTGACACAAATTTGTGCCGGCGCAATTTGCGCCGCTTTTGCGGGATCACACAGGTCCATGGACCTGTGAAGGCAAACCGCCGCTGTGTGATCACACGCAGCCGTGGGCGAGTTGGGGTTTTTTTTCCCCCGGCCGTTTTCAGTGCGCTTATCTGCTTCTACAAGGGATCGACGACTTGCCTCTCCACCCTCGGGGTCATCCGATGATGCGCATACCGGGATGGGAGGGGGAAAAAAACCCAAAAAGCCCGCTCCCCAACGCCACTTGTTTGCGCTGGCGCGATCACACCAGGAAAGGTCAGTTCCGGGCCGTCGCAAACCATTTGAGACTGCCTTTTCACTGGTAGCAAAATAAGTCGATTCCCCACCAGCTCAAAGTGGTTTGCGACACTTTGACACCAGCTGCAGGACGCTTCCCAGATGTGCTTGTGTGATCACGCCACTTTGAGCCGGCGGAGAATCATCCTTCTTGTGTCGCAAATGGGTGCGTATGATCGCGCCCCTAGTTTCCTTGTTGGAAGCCAAGAATGAAAGGGCCTCCTCATACATTACTTTTTGATCTGCATAAACCCACTTGGAAGCAGGTATATAAAAACAGTTATGTCTGTTAGAGAGCCAGGCTTGACTGCATCTTCCTGTTTCATATAGTAGGAAGCTTGGGCTTCCTGTCACTTTCTTTTGTGGATAGACCCCAATGGCTACCTCGCATAATCAGTCCAAGAGCCACCTAGTCCAGTATACTGTTCTAGTGGGAGTCAGCAAGATGTTTTCAGTTATTCCCAACCTGAGTATGAAAGTGATTGCCTTTCCTCATGTTTTTGTCCCCAGTACGGTGTTCTCAACATCTAGGAGGAACAGCCTAGAATCAAAGGGATTTTTAAAAATACTTTTTTATTGAAATTTTAATTTAATTTTACAAAGCAACCATTTGAACTATCAAGATTTGTTTAAATTACGTCAGTATTTTAACGTTTAACAATGTTTAAACATTAACATTCACAATTTATCCAGCCCACATACATACTGTTAGATATTATTAGCTCTGCTATTGATTTTTATTAAGAAAAAATAACTTAATAACATGCCTCCGGTGTCAGACTTGTGTACAGCCAAGAACAAAAGCAATATACTCCATAAAACAATGGGTTACATCCAAAACACTGAAATAGACACAGAAAAACAACTGTCTTTGTACAACTTTTAACACTTTCTTTATACAATTTAAATAATAAACAAAAATCCAACCGTAAGCGGAACAATCATTCAGAATTTACGATCCATCGTATTTAAACACATATCTTTAAGCATGTGTACATGAAAACTTATCGCACTCAGAAATCCTTGTTATATTCAGGACGAAGGCTCTAATAGACGCGCCAGCTATTGAGATTAGTTCTAGATATTAGTGACCGATTGCCCGTCAGGTTGGGATTTAAGACCCTCTATGAATTGTATTTACAAGGGAACACCCCAGACATCGCTAACTGAGGCTTCATTGCTCATATGAGGAATCTTTCAGTACTAGTTGTTGTCCGAAGAAGGACACGAAACGAAGAGCGGAATCTAGAGCCTTCGTCCTGAATATGACAAGAATTTCTGAGTGCGATAAGTTTTCATGTACACATGCTTAAAGATACGTGTTTAAATACGATGGATCGTAAATTCTGAATGATTCTTCCGCTTACGGTTGGATCTTTGTTTATTGTTTAAATTGTATAAAGAAAGTGTTAAAAGTTGTACAAAGACGCTTGTTTTCCTGTGTCTATTTCAACATTTTGGATGTAAGACTTGCGTACAGACAGTTATCAGTAAGGCCCAGTATTAGAAACAGACAAGCCTAGAATGTGCAGGCGACTCTTTGCCAGTTTTCCAAGAAGAAGAAGAAGAGGAGTTGGTTTTTAGACCCCGCTTCTCACTACCCGAAGGCGTCTCGGTTTCTCAGAGTGGCTTACAATCACCTTCCCTTCCTCTCCCTTTATGGAAAGCCAAATGCTTTATACAAATAAATATTTATATAAGCAGTAAAAGTCAGATCCACAAGCAGCCTCTACAGTCTGCTTCTACGGAACTGCTTTAATTTTATTTGATTTTTCAGTATTTGCAGGAGCAGTATTAATTTGCAGTACGGTATTTGGCTTGGGCCCTGACCTGGACACCCCAGGCTAGCCCAATCTCGTCAGGTCTCAGGACCTAAGCAGGGTCAGTCCTGGCTAGGATTTGGATGGGATGCCTCCAGGGAATACCGGCGTCACGACGGGGAGGCTGGCAATGGCAAACCGCCCCTGAACATCTCTTGCCTCGGAATCCCTACAGTGTTGACATAAGTCAGCTGTTACTTTGAGGCAAATTGGCTTCAGGAAATCTGATCAAATCTTTTTATTTTGTGTGTCCGAACATAAGAGAAGCCAATGTTGGATCAGGCCAGTGGCCCACCCAGTCCAATACTCTGCGTCACACAGTGGCCAAAAGCACCAGGTGCCCTCAGGAGGTCCAGCAGTGGGGGCAGGAAGTCCTCCCACTGTTGCCCCCCCCCACACCAAATATTACATTTGATGTGTAACATCGAATACCAAATGGTGTTAAATGTCTTAGCATTGTTTTATCAAACAGGTATTACAGTAGGAAGAGAGTGCCTGAAATGCGAGGTCTACAAGAGTTACAAAGTTCGACGTGTCTCGGAGCCTGAGGCTATTTGACACTAGGTCTCAGGGTACGGATCGTACTGCCATCTTGCTGAAACTAAGCAGGTGTCCTGTCTGGTCAGTGTTTTTGTAGAAGTAGTCATAAGCATAGGCTCTTCCAAGGCATAATTTCTTAGTTTAGGGAACGGGTGATGAAAGGCACCAGAGATGTTCTTTCTCGGTCTTCTTCGTAGATGCCGGAATTTCAGCAAACACAGCTTTTTGTGATGTAGCGCTGTAGAAGTGAAAGAAGTTGCACATGCGTCAGTTCTTTCTTCTGCGCAGTTACTAAAGTTACAGGAAGCTTGCTCTCTCTGTTAGATTTGCTTGCCCTACTTGAAGCACTTGGTGTTCATCCGTATTTGTAGGTAGCTTTTAAACCCCTGCTGCACTGAAGCCTAGATTTTTAAAAAATATAGTTACGTCCAGAATACAAACTTGCATTTCCTGACATGGAAAGAAGACAGCTGCCATGCCGTTGAGGAAGGTTCAGTGCTTCCTAATGACATTTTCTTGAATTGACCAGTCGGCACTTGGCTTCTCAGATGACTTCCAGTGAGTCTCTGTGAGTGAATGTGCTCCTTGTTCAAGCAATTTCCGTTTGCATAGGAATGAAGCAAAAGGCGTATTAAAAACGTCTCTTGCCTGGGGAACACTAAACAGGTTTAATGTTTAGTTATGCTGACTATTGCAAGTATAAGAGCTGTTGATTAGTATTTTGTTTAAACATGAGTGTAAAATCACTGCGACTGCTGGCTTCTGTACCAAAATCACTTATATAAGTGATGCTGTTATTTCGCGTTGGTAATGGGCGGTTGTTGTTTTTTCCTAGTTTCATGTTGGGGTGCTTAACAGTAGATTTTTGGCACCACTTAAGTTACGGTGGGTTATATTCTACTGTCTTCCCAGTAGTGGAACCAGTTCTTGCCCTGCCTTTCCTGCACCAACTTCCTATGATCTCCAAAAAAGGTGTTTGGGGGGGAAGGAGGACCTTTACAGACAAAAGCCCACGCAGGTCAGGGGATTGCAGCCTACCATCTAGAAGTGTTTTGCTAAATATTTTTTTCATTAAAATCTCCAGGGCCCTTAGACTGAACTGCTGTAAAAACATTCTAACAGTTATTCAATCATAAAAACCTACATGCTTCATAGTTACCCAGAGTCTTTGCCTCCTGGAATATTTCCTCTAGTGTTTTCCTGAACATTTCCTCCTGTTCTGTTTTCAGTGTCTGGTCATTAGGTGCTGATTTGTTTTAACAGAAATAAGTTGCTAGATAATAATTGGGCCATCTGAAGTTTCAGCAGTGTCTGGAGGGTTTTTGTTTCTGCTGCATGTCGTCTCTCCCACTTCTCCCACCTCGGAACCTGTGGGCTGGAATACAATCTGAGGGCAGATGCAAAAAGGCAGTAATCTGAGAGGGTTGCTGAATGAAGGCTGCTTGTACAGCAAAATACTTGTCACGCTTTTGTATAGAAAAAGCAGTTTTCCTCCTGCGAAATGGAAGAATAGGTCAATCTTGAGGCAGCTCCTTTTGACTTAATTTACACAGTTTGTGTGATATGTGTGGTATTTTTCTCCCTCCTTTCCCCCCCTCCAAAAATACATGTCCCTTGAGTTTCAATCCTGGAGGGATTTTCAATTTACAGAGTTGCTTGCTATTTTTGCTACGAGCTTCTGTACTTCTTTGTTCCTTCCTTGTATAAACTGGTGACTTAATTACTCATCTGCGTAGTAGCTCAGGTTGTCTGAGTACAAAGAGTTAATGTGCTAGGTCCTTTTCATGCTTTGAACTGAACAAATGGCAATTATACCACTGCATTTTCTACTTTATCCTAGGCCAAAGTGGATGTAACAAGGAGGTTCCATATATATGTCTCCAACTTTTGCAGGAAAAGCAGGGATAATGGGAAGTCTTATTTTTTTTTAAAGAACACATGACCCCCTCACTTGGCAGTGCTCTATTCCTTGAAGCATTCTTTCTTAACCCTGATTTAGTACTGGAAGTAAGCCAGTCTGAAAGAAAAATCTTAAAGCAAGGAAGTGCCACAAAGGGGGGGGGGGGGAGCATTTATCCCCTCATAACTTGTGCGTTCTGTTTTCTGTAAGTAAATTTGGCCCAGACTTTCTGATGCTAGTAGAATATGCAGTTTGCAAATGTTGTGCTCTGTACTGATAAAAGCAGAACTCTTTTGTCTAGGGGAGTTCATAGCATATTCTTCTCAATGCAGAAGACACATCTACTGGAATGATTGTATTGTTCCCCTTCCATTATAACTTTGGAAACTTTGTAACCCCTTCTGCTTTATAGAGAAGTCCTCTATAAAATACTCATTGCCATGTTAAACAGTACCAGTTAAATAGTAGAAACTGAAATTATTTTAGTATCTTTCAACAGATGTTGCACAAAAACTAAAAAAAGGCTATGTATAACTAAGCTGCAAGGATAGAGTCATTTTACCGCTAGCAGTTGCTAGCTCCACTTCAGCATCAATATTTAAAATGTATTAGCTGTTTAGTCAGTTGAAACGTGTGTTCCTTGGTCATAAGAGCATCTAAACCAGATTTAAGTTTCCAAGGCGGCAATCTTGCACTTTCTTGGAAGAACACAGTAAGTCTTCCTTCTGAGCAAATATGCGTGAGATGGAGCTGAAAAGAATTATGTGAAAGTCTTGTTCACTGTTAATCTAAGTGCATGGAATTTTAATTGCTGTACTGTTTGCGGAATTTCAAGAACCTTGTTAGGGCTTAAGGGATTTCCCCCTTAATATAGTATGAATAGCACACACTATATTTCCTCTTCTAGTAAAGCTGGCTTTTGTAGCAATTTGGTCCCTGAAAGGGAGCATGCAGTAGTAGCACAAGTAGAATGTCATTGGCAAAATTTGATTTCACTTCAAGTTTCCCTTGACCGTTACTTGCATTTAATGTGTTTATTCTGCTTGCCGCCAAATTATTTTGGAGTCGTAAACCCTTGTCATGATGCTGATGATATTGTCGTGGTTTGCTTTTGTCATGGAACTGCAGACAGCACATGAGAGAAATTCTAATGCTCTTGCCATAGCCACAACATCACTGTTGTGTTCAGCACCAAAAAACTAATGGATATTCTGCTGAGCTGAGCACTGTACCTCTACATTAAGTGATATGTCTAAGGTGTTTTTTAACTTGCTCACTTTTGATCAAGTTTTCAGGGTGATGTGAACATGGGTGTAGATGACTTGTTTCCTGTGCTTAGATGACTTGCTGCTGGATTCTGTGAAACTTCTCTGTAATTCTCTTCTCTCCCCACCTACCCTAGAGTAGGATGAAAACATATGAGAAAGCCCTCCAAAGACGACTAGGGAAAATCTTTAAAATCCTAGGCTTTGATTCTTGCAATAGAATCCTCAGGCCAATAGAATTCTCAGGTAGTCCTTTGTGTACGGTCTTGAGAGTTGGCCACCAAGAGAATGAATCTGGGCAAAACATGGTGCTGTATTCCATAGAGGTGTATACGAGTGCCGCACTTTTATTTATGGAGGTCTACAATCAGATGAGAAAGTTATCCTCCCCCTACCTTGTGGCAAGAGGTCATGATGGCTTTACATTCCCCACAGTCGAAGTGTTGAACAAATATTCGCTTAAAATGCCGGGGTCATCTACTGAGCATGGCCATTTCTTTTGAGATTTTTTTTCCTAATTGGGCCTGGATTTATGAGGAATGGAGAATTTCTGTATATTCGGCCTGCTCGGGGTGCCTGCAGAAGTAGATGGCAGGAGAATCTTCTTAACAGCTGTTGAAAGGCTCTTGGATGTGAAGATTATGGAACAGAGGTAGAAATGGCCCCTGATCTGGCGTCTGGACAAGCGTTATCACTTTTCTGACTAAGCTTGAAAACAGTCTTGAGAAACCTTATTGGTTCCTCTTTCTATGTATAGCAGAAGAATTTTACCAATAAGAAGCCAGCCCTTGGCGACCATCATGTGAATAAAAATATTGTCCGTTGTCTGTGACCGATATTCCTGCATGCATCTTTCAGTACCGCTTTACACTGCTTCTATGTATCTTGCCAGCACGGTGCATTTTTGAAAAGAGGCAAGCTTCAGTGTAAACATCACCTTAGTGTGAGGAAAGGGATGAGGCAGGAGGTTGCTGCAAGGTGTTTTCCTGCTATGGTGCAAAATGCTTTGCTTCATAAGGGAAGTGTAGAGGGTGATGCAACTCTTGTGAGAAGAACAGGAAAAAGGGGGTTCCTACATTCAAGTTGTGCAAGGCTTCAAACTTCCTTCTGGCAGTAAACAGTGGGCTGAATCACTCCTGTATGTTTTTGAGTTAAAATATTTGGCTTCTCTTCCTGAGAATAGTAGGTATATACACTCGGCAGTATCCTACCACTCTGTTCAACCATGTTCAGAAGACTTCCTCTGATGGAGAAGAGCAAAGCTGTAGTAGACAACCCAGAAAATTTTCCTTATTTAACTGCAGTCCGTGGGTTTGTGCTGAGTCTAGCCTTTTGCTTCTGTAAATGCAAGCAAGTACATAATGGACCTTTGGAAAGGAGGACATTTTGACCGGGTGATTCCAACCAACCGCTTAACCTCAGGGCTTATCGTGAAGTCCAGTCCCTCTAGTCAAGGAGGAAAAAACATCAGGGAAAAACATAACCAACAAAGCAAAAAGAAGCAAAAGAGAGAGGCTGAGGCAACAAGGGGATCCTGCGTGATGTCTTCCTAACAAGGACTACAGGAGGGGCAAGATGTCCTCCTTTCCTCAGAGAAGGACCTTTCGTACTGAGTATCCAATTATCCATTCTCCCTCTGAGGCAGAGGACATCTTGATGGGGACCTCCCACAGCAGTACCCTCAGTTATTGAGTGGGTTGGAGTCATCATCATTCAAGAAGAAGAAGAAGAAGAGATTGGATTTATACCCCGCCCTCCACTCCCCAAGGGAGTCTCAGAGCGGCTTACAAACTCCTTCCCTTCCCCTCCCCACAACAGACACCCTGTGAGGTAGGTGGGGCTGAGAGAGCTCTTTCCCAAGCTGTCCGTGAGGGAACAGCTGGTACAGAGCTATGGCTTGCCCAAGGTCATCCAGCCAGGTGCAAGTGGAGGAGTGGGGAATCAAACCCGGTTCTCCCAGATTAGAGTCCGCGCACTTAACCACGACACCAAACTGGCTCTCAAGGTCTTCTGCAGCACTCTTCTACCAAAGGCAGCATCTGCTGGGCTGTGAGAACTGATCTTGTAATGTTTGACAAAGATAGTTAGATAGGACCAGGTCGCTGCTTTACTGATCTCTTCTACAGATGCATGTCTGATGAGGGCTACATTGGTGGCAGCACTCCCGATGGAGTCGGGCCCGATGGAACAGGGATTTTAAGTGCTTTGTAGGCCTCACTATTCAAGCTCTAATGGTACTGCTTACAGCTGATCTGGACCTTCTTTGTCCCTTGTTTGGAGGGGATATGGCAATAAAGGGTCAGTGCTTCCAAAGGCGATGGCTTTTTTTCTTGTCTCCGCTAGGATTTTGTCTAGGCTGTCACCGAAGTCTGTCTCCCTGGATGGGACAGGCGATGACTATGGCCTTAGAGTGAAGATTGGGTAGCAGTGCTCGAAGTCAAAGGGTTTGTCTTGCTGTGGCTGCTGACGATATCGCTCTAGAAGTAAATGTGAGGGAATCCAGAGTAGTGTCTGCTGGAAAAGACTGCCTTAAGAACCCTAGATGACCCTTCCTCCAGGTGCTTATAGGACTCTATTACTAACTGTAACATCTTCCTGGTCCAGACGATGGCAGCTCTGGAAATAATGGATGGCCACTGTGGAGGCCTTGATCGCCACTGCCATGGCTATTTGAGGTTTTCTCAGTACGAAATTCGCCTTCTTGTCCAAAGGACCCTGGATGTTACCTTGTCTGTCTTCTGTTAAAAGGCCTGAGGATTGAAGTGTAGCAACAAGGGCATCTACCAACGGTACCTGCAAAAACTCATTGGTAAATGAAGGAATGGCATTTCAGTTTCTTAAGAAGGTTTGGACATAGTTTGTTTTCCAGGGGGTTGGCCCATTTCAATTTCAGCCGTCTCCCTTGGAAGTACTCATGGAAGGAGACTATTTCTGTGGGATCTGACTCCCTGTTCCCTTTGGGCCTAGGTTTCTATTTTGCATCAGGGGGACTGGTCATCGTCTCCTCCTCTGCAGGTTCCTGTAGATCTAGGACAATCAGAGCCTTGAAGAGTAAATACTGTAATCCTCGGCCTGGAAAAAAAAACAATTAAATTGCTCCGGGATCTTCATAATCTCCTCATCTTGCTCATCAGATAGGAACTCCCCTTCTTCTCTTTCCACCGACTCTGGGTCACGAGTAGAATCTGAGCCCCTATCAATGGCCACATACTGCCATTTCTTTTGGGCAGTAAGAGACTCTTTTTGGGCCACCTTAGTTGGCTGAGCCTGTGCCGTGGGAAGAGGAAGAAGAGGGAGAGCTAGAGGAGGATGAGCCTATGTTGTCAGCTGGGAGATCTAGATCTTCTTCAACCCCTTGGGGAGCTGGGGCAAAGGCTACGCTGAGATCCCTACATTCCTCCCTCATCACTTGCTTGAGAAAATCCAACAAATCGGGAGGGCATTGAACTGAGGCCAAGGGCCTTACATTACCAGGGCTGGTATCTCTACCATGAAAGGAGCTACAGCCTTCTCCGTATGAGGAGCCTTCTCACCTTCTAAATGAAGTTGGGTAGCCTGGATCTGAGAAGACCAGCTGAGGCACTTCCACAGGCTGAGAGTCAACGAAGGCACTCCCTGTTGCCTTCTCGGTTCAACCCCTGCCCCCCAAATTGGGTGCCTTGCCTGAGGAGAGGGCCCCATCGAACAAGGACATCCAGAATGGTCACCATCATAAGCCTCCTGGCTCAAACCAGCTACTGGCCTTGGCACACCTGGTGAGCAGTGTTCCCTCTAAGCTGAGTTAGTGTGAGCTAGCTCACAGTTTTTAGCCTCCGGCTCACACATTTTCGTCTTCAAACCAGCTACTGGCCTTGGCACACCTGGTGAGCAGTGTTCCCTCTAAGCTGAGTTAGTGTGAGCTAGCTCACAGTTTTTAGCCTCCAGCTCACACATTTTCATCTTCAAACCAGCTACTGGCCTTGGCACACCTGGTGAGCAGTGTTCCCTCTAAGCTGAGTTAGAGCTAGCTCACAGTTTTTAGCCTCCAGCTTACACATTTTCGTCTTCAAACCAGCTGCTGGCCTTGGCACACCTGGTGAGCAGTGTTCCCTCTAAGCTGAGTTAGTGTGAGCTAGCTCACAGTCTTTAGCCTCCAGCTCACACATTTTCATCTCGGCTCAGGAAGGATGGCTCCAGAGCAGACTATTTATGCAGCAGCTAAATGACCTGCTCACAGTTTTTATGCCAGTAGCTCACAAAGTAGAATTTTTTGCTCACAAGACTCCACAGCTTAGAGGGAACATGGCTGGTGAGGGCTTCTTTTTTTGTGTGTGCACACTTTTTCTTCAGTGCCAAGGGGCCAGCCACAGCTGTGAAGGCGGACCGCAGTTCCCCTTGCACTCTCTATTAGTGAGAGATCAGCCATTCCTGGCTGAAAGGAAACCATCTTTGTCACTCCTTCATGCCATTTTAAAAAGCAGCTGCTGCGACTGGTCTCTCTTATGCACTTGCCACTTGCAGTGTTTTTTCTGTGAGGATGGGCAGCTTCTGTCAGCTAGGCTGTCATAAATAAAAGGTGGGGGTAAAGAGAGTGGCTGCTATGAAGAAAAGGGGGGGGGATTGTTGACCCTGGAATGTTACTTTCGATTCTCCTCTGGCATTTGTCTCTGTTTAGATTCTCCTCTAGCATTTGTCTCTGTTAACATAAGATCTCAGGTTTCTCTTGTGAGTTTCCCACTTGGCAGTAAAGCCGTGATTTTGTGGCATTCATCGGCTTGTAGCCATCTGACACCCCAGTTTGGACCCCGTATAAAATCCCTTTCCCTCTTTCCCTCTTTAGTCTTAACGCAGGAAGTGTTTAGAGAATGTATAGTAAACCGACTACAATAAACTGAGCCTGCTTTAAATGGCGGAAGGGGGGAGAAGGGGAACAAGCTAGTGGGTTTTGAGTAAGAGAAAGGTAAAATAAAGAGGAAATAGGAAATAGGGGAGCTAGGAGCCTGTCTCCAATGCTGCCCTCCCTTCTGAGGTGGGAAACAACCTGGAGAGGGTGACCGCTACAAGGCTAGCGACAGGAAGAGGGAGAATTAATTCCTGCCTTCGTTTATCGAATGGTGGGAATCGCCCATTCAAGCTCTCCACCTCCTCCTCAGAGGGAGAAGCGTTGTTTCTCTCCTTTTAAAAAAAGAATGAAAATCTGATTTGATTTCATATTCCGCAGAGCTTTTTAACTTTTATTGATAGGCAGCACAGTATCCTACCAGAAATACAGTAACTGTTAGCAGTAACCTGGACTTACCGTAGGTCACTATTTGGCTACCAGTTAAGACCTCTACATTTTTGCAAAAATTCTGAAACTTGTTCTCAAACTGCATCTTCACAAACTTCTAGGTGACACGTTGCAAAACTTCAAACCTTCGTGAGGCAGTTCTGATGTTTAGGTACCTGAAATCAAGCTAAATGCCAACGTGTGGAAACCAGGAGGTCTTTCCTTACAGTTACCCTAAAGGAGGCCTACCTAGCCTCCTTTAGAGAAACATTAGTGCAGGTGGCACAATTGGATTAATACAACACCCTTGCCAGTCTTATTTAGAAATGAAAACCAGAGGACTGTCTGATTTGTATGTTTCGCTTTAAATGTAATCAACATGCCTTCCATATCTTTGGCACTGGTTTTATAAATGCCGCTAAACTACTGTTGGACGTATCGTGGACCTGTAAATAAAAACACCGATCATGAATGTCTTCCGAACGCTGGTCTAATATACTTAACTTCTGAAAGCGTATTCTGGAAATTAAAAGAATACAGCTGAGCTGTTTACGAAACCGATCTGTCTAATTAGATTGTGCTGATAGCATGCTATGAATAATTCTGCTGGGAACACTAAATGCTGCACAGGTTTCTGAAGACAAGAGCTGGGTAGAATTGCATAGCTGGTCAGTTGCTTGCTTATTGTTTGACCACACTTGCATGGTCACAGTCTCGCTGATGGTCACAGTCTCGCTGAGAAAACAGTATTTTATCTTTTTATTGCTTTATGGAGTCAATACTAGCGGAGTGGGGGGCCTCTTATTCTCGAAGCTTCCAGGAGTTGAGTCCTTTATATACACAGGAGCGCCTCAGTCTCATCTAGGTGCTGGTTCTCCGGCCTTGCCATACATTGTACGGTGGTTCCGTCCTTTAATTATTTGAGGAGGAAGCATCGTAGACAGACACACCCATGCCCGCCTGTTTCTTGGTCATCAGGTCAGACATGCATTACACCTGCTGTGTAGACGAAGGGCCTTCATCTAATGATGGATAGGCTGGATTTGAGAGCACTCTGGAAGACTCTTTCCCCGGTGTAGCGTGTAATTAGCATAATTCCCCGTAACCGGTTGAATAATGTCGTCGTTGGCCAAATGCCAAATCCAGAACCGGTGAGGAAGAGCGACTTAAAACGGTCCAGGCGAACAGCGTTTATATCATGTGTTCTTTTCAAAATGTGTCCTCGTATCTGTGATATAGTCCGAACACTGCACTTATTTATTTATTTATTTATTTTGATTTCTTGACCGGCCTTCCCCGTTGTATTTAGGTTTCTGTGAGTCCCCCAGTGTCACAGTCTCTCTCTTTCTGTGTGCAACAAGTAATATGCATTACAACAGGGGGGCATTGCCAAGCTGTGTCTCTGGGACCGTTTCCCTTCTTAAGATGATTCTGATGGCTTCTGTATTGATAATAAGGGTTGGTATGTTGCATTGAATCCCACACTGGGCTTCTTGATTCGCCTGAAGGAGGCTCATCCCGTCCGTCAAGGTGGTGCATTCATTTGGCCAGCCGATTCCTGCCAGCTGTTCTGGGGTTACTTAAATAACACTATCCACTTTTCCCCCTCGCTTCTCCCCTCCTCACCCACTTTCCTTTTCTGTTCACTAGGAACTGTTAACTCAGAGACAAAAGGCCGTTTTCTTTCGCATGGTGCCTTACAACTTTCCTGATAGCCATGATACAAATTGTTCTTTTCCTCCCTCGAAAAGAAATGCTTTTCCGAACGCTCTGAGCGGTAGAAGAGTGCTTTCAAAGGTCACTCCATCATACCTGATATCAGATCCAGTTTATCTGATGCTGGATACGGCCAAATGTCTTTGAAAGGGTGCGACTCCAGGCCCATTTATAGCTGCCATATAAAGCATCATCTGCCGCGCAGATTGTTCAGTGTGGCTGCTTCTTTATCAGTCGAATAGGTTGGGCAAGCTGGCCAATGAACAATCCCCTCCCTGGGTGAGGTTTCTTGTGGACTTGTTTCAAATATATGCTGATGCATATCTCATGTTTTTTCCCCCCTACAAATGGATTTGTTTTCCTTTTAGGTACATTCCACCTCTCATCTGGGGGAAAAGCGGGCACATCCAAACTGCCCTTTATGGGAAGATGGGGAGAGTCAGCTCGCCGCATCCGTATGGGCTTCGCAAGTACCTCACGATGTCAGATGGAGCAACAGCTACTTTTGACCTCTTCGAACCTCTGGCTGAGCACTGCACTGGAGGTTAGACGAACAGCTGCATCAGTCTATAGCTTTGCCAGCCGGGGACTTAAAATGCTTGGGAGGCAGTGATGCTTGGGAGGCAGTTTGGGGTACCACAGGCAGGGCCAGTGGGCAGCGTTTCAGAATTCTGGGCTAAATATTGGCTGAGGACAGACTGGCAATCTGGAGCGAGATGAATGCGGAGGAAACGGCTGCGGGGGGAAAACTCCCCGGGGCTGGCCATTCACACCGGCCGGTGTATTGCACAACGGTGCCGATACGGAGCGTTCAGACTGCTGCGGAGTGGCCCCACGTGGGCCGGCCTCCGCAGCTCGTGATAGGGCTGTTTCGGCAATTTGCGCATGTGCGCAAACTGGCAAAACGCCGCGTTCACACTGCCGCCTCCGCTTGCCTCCCGCCTTCTTCCGGTTCACACTGCCTGGAAGCGGGAGGCAAGCGCAAGACAGCCCCTGGACACCGGTTTCTCCCAGTGTCCTGTTAAAGCGGATGGAAAGCGAGTGGGAGACAGGTAAGTGCGAAACGGAGCCGACAGACAGATGCGCATGTCTGAACACACTCCCTTCTTCCACTTCCAACGCGGGGCTGTCCCGCTTTACATTGCCAGTCTGTCCTCAGCCATTGTGTGTTCCACTTTCTCTGTCAGTGTTTCATGCTGATGCTGTTCATGAACTCGGGACCTTATGGTTATGGTTAACCCTATAGATTCAGGTGCTAAGTTATCTCACTTTTTGGACAAGTGAATGCCTTTTATTTCTTATTTGGAGGTCATGAAATGTCATAAAGGTGGGGAATTCCCCTCCAAATATAGGTCCCTTTTTTCATGATGGTTCAGTCTGTATTTCCTGAAACAGTGTATTTTATTTGCTTGTTTTAATGAGCGTAGGACAATATCATGTCCACAGTTTTCACTCCCATTCTATTCGTTGTGTTCTATTTGATTTTGTCTGCGCTGGAATCCGTTTTGTTGTTAAGATGTTCGAAAGATGAAAAAAAAATCGCTAGCTGGTAAAAATGGACCTTGATTTGTAGTTAGGGAGTGGGCACAGAAGTTCCGTTCCTGTGACCTATAAAGAACATAATGCTGGGGATTAAAGCCTCCAAACAGGATGTTTTGCCTGTAGGATTTTTCCTTTTAATTAAATGTGGAGCCTTCATTTCTAAAAGAGGGCTAATATCAGACTTGAGAGACAAGGTCAGGGAAATTGTGTGCCGTGGAAGCCGCCTGAACTAAGACTCAAACCCTGCTGTTCTGTGGAAACGAGCGGCCGCGGGAATTTGCTGCAGCTGTCTGGCTGTGAGTCTCCATGGCAGCCATGCGTCCAACATAATGTGTAGTTTGGCTGTGAGGGTACAGGAAGTAGGAAGCTGCTGGTACATACTTGGGACATATTCCATCCTCACACTGAACCATTTTCCAGAACAGGAGGGTTGATTCCAGCTTGCTGGCTGTCTTCTCCCACAATGCAGGCGACAGATTGATGAACTACGGAACATTAAGACATGTTTCAGATTTCTTTAAAATACATCTGACGCTGCATCTGTTCTCAGGAGCTGCTTTCTGGCTCCTTGGTAACTCTGATTTGAACTTCAGGAAACTGAAGTTGAGCACTTCAGAGTGTCATTTTGCAGACGGATGTGTTAATCTTGGGTCCCTTGCTTTGTTGTCTGACAATCCAGAATGAAACCCTTTATCTTTCTGCTGTTATTCTTTCTAGTCCTCCTCAGAGGCCAATTGGTACTGCATCTATCAGTGAAACTGCCTTTAACTCAAACTTTTTATTATGAAGTTTCACAAGAAATGCCTCTTTTCTTTTCTTTTTTGCATCACGGCATTATTTATCGACAGTAATTTTCAATATTTTCTAAGCATTTTAATCAGTCCTGTTAATTTTTGACAGAAACAGAAGGGAAGGGAGCCAGTTGGAATGCAGTTTCCTTGTTAATGAGTACCAAGTGGAAAAAATAGATACTTCTAGGATGATAGCGTTGCAAGGGAAAGTTGGCTTTGTTAATGATCAGATTACCAGAGAAAAGGCCTTGGATAATGTCACAATTAGGGATGGGCACTAACTGAATTATGAGCCTAAATTTGTCACAAACCGGACCTAGTTCATGGTTTGAGAGCTTCAGTTCATGCCCATTCTTATACGAACCTCCCAGGACTGTCCATGTGGTTTCGTGGGGTTTGTGGTTCATGGTGAGAAGCGGGGGGTGGGGGTGGAATGAGAGGGATTGCTAAAATGGCTTGCATCTACTTCAGTGATCCCTCTCACTCCCCCTCTCTGCTCCCAAGCATTCCCTCCCAAGCGGTGCCTGACTCAAAACCTTCTTAAAGGGAAAGTTCCTTTAAATGGGTTTTGGAAGATCTCCCCCCCATTCTACTGGCCTCAGGGAACCACCGCTGGCAGAAAGGAGGAAGGAAAGATCCACGAACCCGAACTGTTTCGCAAAGCGGGGGAGGTTTGCCTCGGTTCTTGGTTCATGGAACCACACAAACCGGGCCAAACCTCCATTTTCCCGGTTTGTGCCCATCCCTAGTCGCAATGACTTGTCAAACTAAACTCCTCTCTTAACTTGGTTATCTCAGTTCCTTCAAACATGCTGTGTGAAATTCCTTAGGGTATATAATACCTTTCCTTCGATGATATCAACTTGACATCATTTGCTTTCTGTACGCTGGACAGGCCAACTGACTGTGTACCTTGCACGAAGATGGTTTGGTTCTGAGACGTGTTTGCTGCCTGTAGCCCACAAAGTTTCTCAGGTTGTTTTGCTAGAGTGGAGCCATGCGATACTTATCTAATTCCTTTAATATGCTGCTACACAACCATATTTTTATGAGGCTTGGGGCATGGCGTATGCTTCCTAGTACACTCATCTCGCCTCACCTTGATTTTTATAGAAGACATCACGATGGTAATCTGCCCTGGAATAGCCAATCACAGTGAGAAGCAGTACATCCGAACCTTTGTCGACTACGCCCAGAAGAATGGCTATCGATGCGCGGTGCTAAACCACCTCGGGGCCCTGCCAAACATTGAGCTGACTTCCCCACGTATGTTCACTTACGGTAAGAATGCCTGGCTTTCCAGTTTGCTTCTTCTGTGTTAGTTTATTCAGCGCAGCGGGGCAAAGTCCTCCAGCATCAGATTTGCACAAGGACCAGTCAAAATCCTCTGAAGCTTCATTGTTCATTGTGGTGGAAATTAGTCCTCTTAGTCACCAGGTAAGTGATTTGGAAGGGGGGGAAAATCTTTCAGCTATAGAGGAAGTTCCTCTTTTTTTTTAAAAAAAGTGAAAAATACGGGAAGCGTTGCTGTTCTGTGAAAAGCAGGGCTGTTTTGGGGCGGGAACGCACAGGAACGGAGTTCCGGCTGGCTTCTGAGTTGGCCACGCCTACAGCCCCCCCCCCCGGGTTCCCCAGGCGTCTCACAAGCCGCGCGGTGCCCGGGGAAGCCAAGCCGATCCAGGGAGGGAAGGCAGTTTAAACTGCCTCCCTCCTCTGGTTCCCCAGGCGCCCTGCCTGGGGAAGCCGACCCAGAAACTGCCTTCCTTCCCTCGGGATCCCCGCAAGCCATGGGGCATCTGGGGAACCTGATCTTGGGAGGGAGCTGTGCTGTCAGGGGTGTGGCCTAATATGCTACTGCGTTTCTGCTGTTGGGTGTGGCCTATTATGCTAATGAGTTCCTGCTGGGCTTTTTCTACAAAAAAAGCCCTGGTGGAAAGCAAAAGACGCCGCGGCCTTCGCCATCTCTGTGCTGTGCACAGTATAAAGCTGTTGTGTCCCAATGTTCTGATATGCATGAGGGCAAGAGGCAGGCTGCAAAGAAGCAGAGGGGTGCATGAGAGAGCCTTTTAAGATCGTAGCCGAGCAGGGGGGTGCAGAAAAAGGGGTTAGCTAGCACAGTGCCGCCAGGGCTGTAGCATTTGACTTTTTTAGCCTGCTGTCTTATTACTGGGATTATTTTGCTCGAACGGTGAGTCACACATAGTTTATCAGGATGGCCAGGGCCCTTTTGGAGAGCCGGTGAGCTAAAAGCAGAGAGATCTCTTTTTAAAAAAAACATTTTAACTGGTGCCCGTTGACTCTTGCTACTTCACGTCCTTTGCTGGCGTCAGCTAATGCTGCCATCCCCCGGGCGGGAGGTGGTCTCACCAGGGCCAGGACGTCAGTTTAGTGGAATGTCTTGTTCATTGTTCTCTTCGCATGCTCCTCCGACCTTGAGGAGCCTACTGTGCCAGCTGTGGTATCTTTAGCAGACTGTCTGGCTCTATACCTTCCCACCTATACTCTGGGTACCGAAAGCCAGTATTTTAAGCGCCTTTTGTATCCCCCCCGATTGATTCTGTGGTAGTACTAGACCCTTTTTTAATTCTGTATAACTGTCCTGGACATCCAGGTGATACCCATTACTGACACAAGAAGTGCAGATGACCATCACAGACCTCTCTTAATAAAGCTTTCCTGATCAAGGACATTTGTTGTTGACTGACCCTGTGGACTCTCACAGCTGGTTGTTGTGATTATCTCTCAGATTCCTGGGCAGGACCTTCTGCATAGCTGCTCCTTAACAACCGCAGTCCTTTTGCAGCCCTTGGGTGATAATTCTAGAGTGGTGTTGAGCAACCCGGAATGTTAACTGTTCCACTCTGCACTGCCCCCTCCTTCCTGTGGGAGTTGCTTTCTTTGCGGCTCGTCCGTGTTCATAAACAAGGCTTGAAAAACATTCTCTGCCTGTATGCCAGGACATAACTATGCAGCTGCTCTCCTCCTGAAGCGCTGGACTCCTGACACTTGAGTCACGAGATGCGTCGCCTTATGGAAACATGGGCTTCTTCTAGGGGAGGCTGAGGCCTCTGCACCATCCTTGCTAAGGAGCATATTGTACGGAGAGTTGCTCCCCTTCCAGGGATCCTGCCTAGGCACCTGACCCTACCAGAGCTAGCTTGTCCATTTTGTCACAGGGGAGGGACCATCTTAATGAGGAAATGACTACAATCATTGCCCTAAGTCTTGATGCAGAGTGGAAAAGGCAGTTGGGGGGGGGAAGCAGATGACAACTGGTAGCATGGTTTCCTGTTGCTCCATTTCATGTGGACAGGAAGGAGAACAGAGGTGAAAAGGGAAGATGCAGCTTGGAGATGCAGCCCCAAATAGATAGAGCCAGGGCTCATTTCGTAGCAGGAGCCCCTTTGCATATTAGGCCACACACCCCTGATGTAGCCAATCCTCCAAGAGCTTACAGAGCTCTTCTTTCAGGGGCTACCGTAAGCTCTTGGAGGATTGGCTATATCGGGGTGTGTGGCCTAATATGCAGAGGAGCTCCTGCTACGAAATGAGCCCTGGACAGAGCCCCAGTGTGCAACCTGCCAGAAGCTCATTTATTTGTTCTATTTACTGTATTTTTAGTCCTCCTATCTGTCCGAGACTCAAGGTGGATTACAGGATATAAACAGCGCAGTCAGACTGTATAAAACAACCAGTGAGCAATGCAATTGAACTAGGATTACAGAATTAGAGAACAGTGCAAATAACAAACTTTATAAGGTGGGTACACTACTGCAGGGGCTCAAGTGGTTAAGACACTGAACTGCAGACCAGTAGTTCAGCAGTTCGAGACCCGAGTGCTGCATGACGGAGTGAGCTCCTATCTCTGGGCCCAGTTCCTGCCAACCTAGCAGTTTGAAAGTGAGAAAGTGCAAGTAGATAAGCAGGTACCGTTTTGGTGGGAAGGTAACAGCGTTCCATGCGCCTCGGCGTCTAGTCATGCCAGCCACATGACCACGGAAACGTCTTTGGACAGTGCTGGCTCTTCGGCTTGGAAATGGAGATGAGCACTGCATCCCTAGAGTCGTATTTGACTGGCTTCCAAGCAAGGGAAACCTTTACCTTGACCTTTACCATTATACTATAAACACAGGAAGTGGGTTACACGTTAAAGACAATGTAAAAGCAGGTGATACCTACAGCGATCATTGCCGTGGACTGCAATCATGTTCCATTTTAAAGGTACATTCCTGGGCTGCTTGATTTCTGTACAATTCTAGACTCTCTAAAAAGGCCCTCTTGAACATTATGGTTTTGCGCACGCTGCAGAATGATAGACGGGTGTGAGCCTCCTTGACCTCCTCAGTTAGGATATTCTGGAAGTGGGAGCTGCAACAGATAATGCCCGGGTGTAGGCAGCTGCTGATCTTGCCCATTTGGAGGGTGGCACCTTCCGAAGGCTTTGCTCCGATGAGCGTAGCTGTTGCAGCGGAACATAGTGGGAGCGATGGTCATGCAGGTCCGTTCAAGGCTTGGCAGTTGAAGTTCAGAGCCACAGTGTGCGAGCCTGCAGCCCGCTCATTGTGCCGGAAAGGCGTTCCCCAACATTCTCCTCCTCCTCCTCCTCTAATGCGTGATGGATTCTGTGATCCCCCGTGAGCTGCCAAGGTACCGTATTTTTCGCTCCATAAGATGCACCTGACCATAAGACGCACCGAGCTCTGCTCGGTGCCGTGGCTCGGGAAAGGTGAGGGGGGTTTAAGACGCACACACTCCCCCCCCCCCCCCCACTTTTTTTGGGAGAAAAAGTGAGTCTTATGGAGCAAAAAATACAGTAATTCTGAAGCTCATGTTGAAAACTCAGCTAAGCCATTGTCTAGGGCAGGGGTGGGCAATTGTTTTGACTCGGGGGGCCGCTTTGTGGGAGCGGGGGTGAGCGGAGGGCCGCACCTTTTAAAATGATTGCATTCATTAGTTAACTCTGCATTTCAGAAAAGGTATAAATTGCATCATAAAAATCAATAAATATAAATTAAATAAAATAGTGGTAGTTTTATTCAATTTATTTGTTGTGCTGATTTGATATCATCTATAGCTGCAAGCACATTTCATTTTAGAATCAGTTTAATGAGACAAATGTGCCCTATCACACTTTTCTACAATTTTTTTGAAATCAGATTGCTTGTTGAGATTCTCATCACAGCCTGCAAGTTAATGTCTGTCAAAGAGCATCTATATTTACTCTTGTTGATCTTCGTGCAAGAAAAACTTTGCTCACAAATATATGTAGACCCAAATATAGAGAACATTTTCCCAGTAAATGCCTTCATCGATGGGAATTGTTTCAGCAGACAAAGATTTGTAAAAGTCAACTAATGTCACAGCATTAAACATTTCTTTCACAGTGTGATTTGACTGCATGTCAGTAAGTTCAAGCTGCAGCTCCTCAGGTGCTGACAGTGGCCAACTGTCTTGGCAGGCCGCAAAAAACTCTGTGGCGGGCCGCATGTGGCCCCCGGGCCGCAATTTGCCCACCCCTGGTCTAGGGTTACTTTATGGCATGTATGGCAGAGCTATATAGTTCTTTCTTGGGGACCAGGTATGGTGTGTTGCTTAACAGTAGCAGCATAAAGTTCTTGACCCAACCACAGTGGACCCCTTTCGTCAGATAGTTGCCTGTGTGTACATACAGTAGAATCATCAGACCACAGTTGCAAAGCAGTTTCCCTGGGGTGCGGTTAGCGCGAGTATCAGTCTTCAATCTAGTTCTCGGTTATCTTTACAAATATTTCGCTGGAGTTTCCGTTCATACGGAAGAGTTTCCGTTCATACGTCTGGCACTTCTTTGGAACAAAGTTCGGGTCCGGTGGCACTCTTAAGACCAACAAAGTTCTATCCAAGGTATGAGCTTTTGTGTGCATGCACACTTCCTCAGGTATAGTTCTTCGGGTTTTTGAAATCTGGGATTCACAGAGGGGACCTTGAGTTTTGCACGGCATGGAGAAATGCATCTTTTCCCCTGGAGGTTTGAACCGACAAAACCTTCACCTTGAATTTTAAAAGTTTTTCTCTCTCTTGGCAGAGAGCAGGCAGGAGTGATGGCAGCCAGTTGTTCACCAGTCTCACTCGCCAAGCCTTTTGGAATGCAAATGGTAGGCCTGGCAATGAGATGGTCGAATCCCTCACACACCCCTCCAGCTAGGCAGGTGACATCTAGCAGGGAACAGAGTTTTGGAGGACGAAAACCTTAGAGAAGACTTCAGGGAAAGCTTCTTCGACCCGGCCTGACCTAGCCAGTGGGAGGAGAAAGATGATAAAACTCCTGGGCACAAGGAAGAGGGTCTCTTCTGGGCTGACTCCATTGAAACGGGGGTCATGGGCTGGACTGTCGGACTGAGCAGAGGCAGCAGGGTAATGGAAACAAGTTTAACCTTTTAGCTAAAGAGCCTGCCTTAGGCTGACATCTGACAGATCATGTACAGAGAGGGATAGACGAATTGGATTTTACACTTTTCTTTTGGATCCTTGCTTAGTCTGTTGCTGTGCTCCGAGTATGTGTGTTGACAGTTTCTTTTTAATCAGTGCTCTGTAACTTTTAATGCTGGTAGCAGTTCTCTGTACTACTGTAGACATTCATCATTCTGGCCATGCTATTTTAAAAGGAGGACCAGGAAGAAGAGGAGGGGCAGTCAGCTGGCAAGTGGCTACTCCTCCAGTGGTATGCAAGGCAGTAAGCTGTCCTCATGGTAATCAGACACTGGGTTTAGAGCAGCATTGCAGGGAAGGGAGACTGGGAGTCCTGGTCCTCTTCGTGGGCAATTCCTACAAAGCAGTGGTTGAACCAAGAGAGGGAGTAAAAAGCCCCTCTGGGTGTTGGGAAAGCCAGGTGGGTGGCATGTGTTAGGTGGAAACCTTAGATGGCTGCTGGTGCCCAGACACCTTGGAGGGCAAGGTGGAATAGGGCCTGCAGGTCAGAGCAGAGCTGTTTTTACCACACACTGTATAGTGTTTGTGTGTTTGGGTGGGGGGGGTAGATTTTATTAATAAAATGGACTCCCATTCCGGAGTTGGAAGCAATATACGGACTATCTTTATCTCTAGTTTTTTTGGCTGTGGCCAGATGGCCGGCAATCAGAAGGTGGTATTTAAGAGGCGTTGATCCAGTGTGAAAGCCGAGGCCGTGCAGCAGGCAGCCGGACCGCGCGTTCACGTGGCAGTAAAAATTATTTTTCCGATGAGCATCTACGGCTGCTGCAGCTAATACCATCTGCTGGACATGGCGGATGTGTTTACGCCCTTTTGGAATCTCACCGAAGCTCTGCTTGAAAGACCCATCTTTCTCTGAACTGTAAAATTATCTTTTCAGCACTTCACAAATTCTCCCCCTCTCATATATATATATGTCTGTCTGTCTGTCTTTCTAAATGAGATACTTCAGGTGACTCATTAATCTAAAGGTTGCTTTGTCCTTTTCCTTGATCTATAGGTTGCACATGGGAATTCGGAGCCATGGTAAACTACATCAAGAAAACCTATCCCCAGACCCAGCTGGTTGTGGTGGGCTTCAGCCTGGGTGGGAATATAGTCTGCAAGTACCTAGGGGAGAACCAGGCGAACCAGGAGAGCGTGCTGTGCTGTGTCAGCGTGTGTCAAGGGTACAGTGCCCTGAGGTAAGCTGGCTTTCCAGATTCGGTGTCATGGTCTAGTGGCTGTACTTGAGGACAGCGGTTGCATTCTGTATCCACATACCTGCCATGGAACTGATCGATCTGTGCTTCTTTGCGATAGTTAAACTCAGGGCTCATTTCTTAGCAGGAGCTCCTTTGCATATTAGGCCACACCTCCCTAATGTAGCCAATCCTCCAAGAGCTTACAGAGCTCTTCTTACTGTAAGGTCTTGGCAGATTGTAAGGTCTTGGCGGATTGGCTCCATCAGGGGTGTGTGGCCTAATATGCAAAGGAGCTCCCACTACGGAATGAGCCCTGGAACTTCACTGTTAAAAACTTCACCGTTAAAAATAACAAGTACACGTGTTAAGTTTTGTGGCATCTAACCTGTGGCTCTTCTGCACCATGTGTTGTCAGTTAAAATGGAAGGTGAAAAGTACGTGTTATGTGCCAGTGAGTGTGACATCCACGGTATTTGGCAGGGGTCAAGTAATGAAAAACATTTTCTGGAAGTTGGGGTTTTGAGCAGAGGAGTGACAGGAGGGGAAAGGGTGGTGTTTGTTCCTTTCCCTCTGGTAGTTTCTGTGCCCCAAATCACCCCTTGAAGAATCTCAGGTGCATTTGAAGCAAGTGTACATCTGGAATGCTGCAGGGGGGAGCAGCTGGAAGGGGAGGTTTTAGACCAGAAAAACACCACTGGGAAAATACTCACTTCCTTCTGCCGCTCCTCTGTACACAGCTGCAGCCACCTGAGGCCATTTCCCCTTCCGCCGAAAAAATTGCAGAGCTTTGTTGCAAGTAAATGCATGGCACGGTATTACAAACTCTGTTTCTACCATAATATGGGTAGTGGCTGGAAGCATTGGTTTCTGCTGTAGGGAACGTGGATAAATACTTCCTAGTCTTCAAGTTATGGAATGTGATTGGGGGGGGGACACACCGATCTTTCTATATGCTCACTTAAATAATTGTCTCAGAGTAATCTTAATAATGAGCCTTAAGACTTCAAGCCCTAAATACTTAATGACTTTGTAGAGCAAGTTGTTATGCCATAGTCGAGAACTCATTTAGATTGGCTTGAAGTTAAAATCCGAGGGGGATATTTCTCTCTAATAAGACTGAGGCTGTGATCGGAAGCAAACTCCTTTAGAAATGCCATTGAAATTAGTTGCTTTGCTTTAAGTGAAATATATCAGATGCTAGTCAAAATTAAGGGGTTTTGAATCTGAATGTAAGTACTGGTTAGTAAGTGTTAAGGCGTCATGCTAAGGAAATGACAACCTCCGTATTAACAGAACACATCTTGATTCAGTTCTGTTCTTGGACTAGGCAACAAAGGCTGTTTTTGTGGTTACTTTGCAGCTGCAGGAGCCTTGTGGCAGGATTAAATAATTACCGAAAGCGAGAAGATTAGAGAATGGGATAAGACGCATTTAACATACCTTGTCTTTCTTTCCCCCGATTTAAAAGCATTCGTGTTAAATTTTGTTCAGACTTGAGGAGGAAGGGATGTCGTATATTTGTATTTCTTGTATAAAACCAGTGAAGATCATACTAGATAAATACTATACCAGAGAGAGAGAACAGCCATACACACAAAAAGGGACGTTCATTTTCCGCAAATGCTAAGTGTGCAGCAGTATTATAAATACATGTCTAATTAGGGGTGTGCAGGGGGGGGGGGGAATCAGGTTTTTTCGGATTCGGGTATAATGAAGCCGAATTATTTCCGCCGAATCCTGGAAAAACCTGAATACCAGTATTGCAGGGGTGGGCAATTGTTTTGGATCGGGGGCCACTTTGTGGGAGCGGAGGTTAGCTGAGGGCCGCACCTTTTAAAATGATTGCATTCATTACTTAACTTTGCATTTCAGAAAAGGTATAAATTGTATCATAAAAATCCATAAATGTAAATTAAATAAAATAGTGGTAGTTTTATTCCATTTATTTATTGTGCTAATTTCGTATCATCTATAGCTGCAAGCACATTTCATTTTAGAATCAGTTTAATGAGACAAATGTACCCTATCACACTTTTCTACAATTTTTTTGAAATCAAGAGTGAGATTGCTTGTTGAGATTCTCATCACAGCCTGCAAGTTAATGTCTGTCAAAGAGCATCTATATTTACTCTTGTTAATTTTCGTGTCTTGGCGGGCCGCAAAAAACTCTGTGGCGGGCCACATGTGGCCCGCGGGCTGCCATTTGCCCACCCCTGCAGTATTGTGTTGGTACCCAAAAAGTATGACTCCATTATATCCTATGGGGCCATTGCAGTCAATGGGGGGAGGGGGTTTGAGGTGGAGGCACCAAATTTTGGCTGGAGCCGCTGGCGCCTCTCCCCAAAAGACCCCC
Source organism: Lepidodactylus listeri (assembly GCA_029233225.1). NCBI lineage: Eukaryota > Metazoa > Chordata > Lepidosauria > Squamata > Gekkonidae > Lepidodactylus > Lepidodactylus listeri. The sequence goes on from JARCFY010000021.1 coordinate 16,895,803, forward strand.
AAAGTTTGGAAAAGATTGGACCAGGGAGTCCAATTCTAGGGGCATCCAAAGAGGGTGCCCCCAATTCTCCATTGTTTCCTACGGGGATGGGGAAAAGGCAGGCAGCAGCGTCTCCCCAAGAATCTCTCTGCAAGAAAGTGAGGTGTGGTGGTGTGAGGAGGCATGTTCGCCAGGCCAGCAGCAGAACCAGTGCAGTGTGCCCCCCCCAGAACCAGTGCCACTGTGGCAGTCAGTGCCCCCCGCAACACCACAGAGCTCAGGTCAAATTAGAGAATCTCTGCAGTCTAGACTGAGGGGGCACATTTGCCTTTGCCAGGCCAGCAGCAGAACCAGTGCAACGCAAATTAATCATCAAAACAATAAGCTCTGCCCACTAATGCCTCAGAAAGTGAGAGGGAGGGGGTAGTGTCTGTCCACTGAGCCTCCCCTCTCGGCAGCAGTACACCAGCCATCACTGCATGCCTTGGTGGAGGAGGCTTAGCCTAGGTGTGCTGCCCTTCATCACAGGCTATCCCTTTCCCTCCTCACCCCAGCAAAAGGAAATTACTTTTCAATTAACAACATTCATTTACATCCGTTACTATTTATGGGGATCCTGTGGGTCCTGCTGGTTTCTGTCTGGCTGCTTGGCATCTACCGTACTCTGTCTTGTTCAGATGGAGAACAATTTTTGTGCAGTTTTCAGCATGCAGTTTTCGTGTGGGGTGGCTGGCTGGCTGGTAGTGTAACTCAGGTGCATACAGGCACCCCCCTCTGCGTCTCCCTGCACTGCTCTCTCCTACTCCACCAAGCGTTGTAAGCATGGCACAGGTGGGAGTTCCAGCGAGCGGTGGCGTTGCCAAGCAGGCGGCGAACCGGCACACCTGTCAGCATCTGCTTCTCGCGCAACAGAAAGGTGTCCTTCGCACTGTGAGAGAAGTGACCCACGACGTACCGGCAAAAGGCATCCCATTAAGCAGAGCTTGTGCCTGAAACGTTGAAGAGTTACTATTAGGTTTATGCCCATCTGGGTCTATTAGTTTTATGCGTGACATCACTTCTTGATATTTTGTGGTTGGTTTTACCAGTTTGGAGAGCCAGTTTGGTGTAGTGGTTAAGTGAGGGGACTCTAATCTTGGAGAACCGGGTTTGATTCCCCACTCCTCCACTTGCACCTGGCTGGATGACCGTGGGCAAGCCATAGCTCTGTACCAGCTGTTCTCTCAAGGACAGCTTGGGAAAGAGCTCTCTCAGCCCCACCTACCTCACAGGGTGTCTGTTGTGGGGAGGGGAAGGGAAAGGAGTTTGTAAGCCGCTCTGAGACTCCAAGTGAGTGAAGGGCGGGATATAAATCCAATCTCCTCCTCCTCTTCAAGAGAGCCAGTCTGGTGTAGTGGTTAAGTGCGCGGACTCTAATCTGGGAGAACCGGGTTTGATTCCCCACTCCTCCACTTGCACCTGGCTGGATGACCTTGGGCAAGCCATAGTTCTGACACAAGGTGTCCTTGAAGGGGCAGTCCTTGAAAGAGCTCTCTCAGCCCCACCTACCTCCCAGGGTGTCTGTTGTGGGGAGGGGAAGGGGAAGGAGTTTGTAAGCCGCTCTGAGACTCCAAGTGAGTGAAGGGCGGGGTATAAATCCAATCTCCTCTTCTTCTTCTTCTTCTTCTACCTCCTACGGCAGCCGTTTTGTTGATAGATTTGCTTCCTGTGGCAGCCATATTGTGGCTGCGCCCACCACCCCATGTCAGAATTCCCAAGATGCCCAGGGGGACCCCTGCACTACACTATGCAGGCTCTATGGAGTGCTTTTGTTACTGGGAGGATAAAGTCTGCTTGAATAATGAAGTTGGGACATTTTGTTTCCCTGTAGGGCCCAAGACACCTTCATGCAATGGGATCAGTGTAGGAGGTTTTACAACTTCCTCATGGCAGACAACATGAAGAAAATCATCTTATCTCATAGGTATGAAAAAGTATGCCTTATGGTACTCTAAATGAGCTGCAGTGTTGGGTGTTCCCATCCTGTGTCTTATACTTAACCATTGGTATGTAGACTGGTCAATACAGCTTGCAATCCGTGTTCCCTCTAAGCTGAGTTAGTGTGAGCTAGCTCACCGTTTTTTAGCCTCCAGCTCACACGTTTTTGTCCCAGCTCAGGAAGGATACGGCTCCAGAGCAAACTAATCTATGCAGCCGCCAAATCGCTCGCTCACAAGACTCCGCAGCTTAGAGGGAGCATTGTTGCAATCTATTCATTATTCGGAACGAACCTTTTAAGAAGATTGCTGGTTTTTAGCAGGAGTTGGAAAACGGAGTGAAACTAAGTACTGGTTGTTCACACAATTCCGGATAAGCAGCTGTCTGGAAATCTGGTAACAGGAGCTGTTGTATGGCTTCCCGCCCGAGGCAGTCTGGGAAAAAAAATCACTGTGGCGCTAAGATAACTCTGCTTCTGTGCAGAACCTGTTTAATTCACCCTGGTTAACCAAATATTTTGACAAAATATTTTGAGGACCATAGTCTCTGCCTGTTTAAAAAGAGCTGTTGGTTGCAGGCGAAAACTGTCTTTTGCAGGTTAAAATTACTACTTGTTAATTGGCCAAAACATTTTGTTTCTGTAATAGATCTTTTGTATTGTAGGGCAGACACCCAGTCTTCTGCGCGTGCACCCATGCCTTCTCTCTCATTTTGTTCTCCAAATGCCTTATGGAGAGGGGGCTCGTGCATACGGTACCCTGCCACAGCTTTCTTAATTTTTATTCTGTGTTCCGTACCTCCTCTGCAGTCAAGGCTACGGCTCAGTTATGTAATCCTCTCTTGGGTTTAACCTGTTTTACTTCGTCCCCATTGAATACCATGGGACTGATACGACTGTTTCAGGTAATTTATCTGGGTGATCTGATGTTGCGATACCTCACTAATAGGTAAGCCAACCCGACTGAGAAGGAACAACTGTGCCATGATTTTTGGCATGAGTAGTAAACCTCCCATACTTGATATTTCAGACTGCAGAAAAGGTCCTTTGAGAAGGTAGTCTGAAATGTTTCCTCGCCGTATCTGGCCACCATATCTGTGATTCTATGAACTATTCCAGCTACGTGGACTGATATACCAACTTATATTATTGGATGGGGTGCTAGGCCCAATTATTTTCTTAATGGCCTTCCTGGTGCCACACACAGTTATACTGATATGGCCTGTATGTCACCCTCTTGATATCACGTAGTTTAAATCGGTTTTTGGATTTTTACTTGAACTGTATTCATTTTTTATACGTTTTATTGCTGTGTTGTACCCCGCCTCGAACCTGCTTGCGGGGGAGGGGAGGCGAAAAGTTGCCCAAAATGATAACTAAATAAATCTGGCTTCAGTTATAGTTCTGAGACACGGCAAAAAAAAAAAAAGCCCCTTTACAAAAAAAAATTTTTTAACTCCATTCTGGCAGTCCAAAACTTCTCAGACTTGGTCAGGTTGCCTCTGACAACTGCTTCAGATGTGATTTCAGCCGAAGTTAAGCACTGTTGAGTCCCAGCAATTTATTTCTTTATTTTACAGTCCACCTTTCTCATGGAGACTCAAGGCAGGCTACATGATCAATGCAATCAGTAGGGGAATACGTGTCATAAGCAATGTAACAGGGCTAGGAATTGCAGACGTTTGAAATGGAGCTATCGTGTGAACAAAGCATCATGTGTAGGACTTGTTTGTTCTATTCTGTCCTGCTTTCTTCCAAGGAACAACATGGTTTCCCCCCCTTTTCCCACTATATCCTTACACCAACCCTGTGAAGCTGTTAAACTGAGGGAGAATGGCAAAAGGTGTCCAGTGAACTTTTTGGATAATCAGGAATTTAGACCTGTGTCTCCCAGGTATATGTAACCGCACTAGCTCAAGCATTTTCGATGTTGTCTGGGCTTGCGCCCTTTTTCATTGCCACACATTTAAAAAGCCACGTCAGTAGCACATTTGCAAGATTAAATTTCTGCCTTTCGTGTTGGTTTCACTCAGGACAAGATCAGGTTCTCTAGTCTCTTAGAAGTGAAATTGCTGTGGAATTGACACCTTGAAACCAGTGTCCATATGACGCAACCTTTGGATCAGCACTGAACCTAGCAGCTGCTCTTTAATAGTTACCATATCAATGTGTATGTTACAGATGCAATTATTTCTGTGTATTTCAGACATTCCTTGTTCGCTGACAGCCCTAAGAGATCCCAAGCTTTAGTGGATACAGACCTGAACAGACTTCACACCGCAACATCCCTCATGCAGATAGATGACAATATCATGAGGTATAGCAGGAAACTCTTTTGCCGTAATTTGAGTCTGTAAATCTGTATATATGAAGGGAATCTGACACTTCAGTTCCTGCTAGACCAACCTCGTTTCCTTCTTTGATGGCGTGATGAGTTTATGGGATTGTGGGGGCGCCATCAACGTTGTTTACCAGGATTCCAGTAAAGCTTTTGACAGGGTTCCCCATGATCTGATGGGTGAACTGAAGGACTGTGGACTGGTATCTAGGATAGTTGGGTGGGTAGGGAACAGATTGGAGAAGGATGGCTGTGATTACTAAGAGCCAGCATGGGTTTCTCAAGAACAAGTCATGTCAGACTAACTGCTCTTTTTTTTTTTTTTTTTTTGAGAAAGTTACTACCTGACTGGATCAGGGGAATACTGTAGACACATTTCTAAGAGAACATACGAGAATCCAGTGTTGGATCAGGCCAGTGGCCCATCCAGTCCAAAGCTCTGTCACATAGTGGCCAAAAACACCAGGTGCCCTCAGGAGATCCGCCAGTGGGGCCAGGACACTAGAAGCCCTCCCACTGTTGCTCCCCCCGCAAGCACCACGAATACAGAGCATCACTTGCCCCAGACTGAGAGTTCCTATCTTTACCTTGTGGCTAATAGCCACTGATGGATCTCTGCTCCATATGTTTATCCAATTCCCTCTTGAAGCCGTCCATGCTTGTAGCCATCACCAGTGTTCCCTCTAAGCTGAGTTAGAGTGAGCTAGCTCACAGTTTTTTAGCCTCTGGCTCACACATTTTCGTCTTAGCTCAGGAAGGATGGCTCCAGAGCAAACTGATTTATGCAGTAGCCAAATCACTTGCTCACAACTTTCATGCCAGCAGCTCACAAAGTAGAATTTTTGCTCACAGGACTCCACAGCTTAGAGGGAGCATTGGCCACCACCACCTCCTGGGGCAGTGAATTCCACGTGTTAATCACTCTTTGGGTGAAGAAGTACTTCCTTTTATCTGTTCTAACCCGAATGCTCAGCAATTTCATGGAGTGCCCACGAGAACCAGTTTGGTGTAGTGGTTAAGTGCGCGGACTCTAATCTGGGAGAACCAGGTTTGATTCCCCGCTCCTCCACTTGCACCTGGCTGGATGACCTTGGGCAAGCCATAGCTCTGTACCAGCTGTTCCCTCTCTCAGCCCCACCTCCCTCACAGGGTGTCTGTTGTGGGGAGGGGAAGGGAAAGGAGTTTGTAAGCCGCTCCGAGACTCCCTTGGGGAGTGGAGGGCGGGGTATAAATCCAATCTCTTCTTCTTCTTCTTCTTGTATTGTGAGAAACAGAGGTGGGAACAGAGACCACAAATCTGTGTGTGTGAACAAGATCTTTGGGTACAGGTGGGACTGTAAATTAAATACGAGCAGTCAGTTTAATGCAGTGGCAGAAAAGGGTAATGCAGTCTTGGGGGTTTATCGACAGAGGCATAACATCCAAATCACAAGCACTTGTAGTCCTACACCAGGTTGGTCAGGTCACACCTGGAATACTGTGCAGTTCCAGAGGCCGGCCTCACTTCGAAAAAGAGTTGGTGCAGAGAAGGGCAACAAACCTGAGCAGGGCCTGGAGACCACGCCCTACAAGGAAAGGCTGAGGGGCTTGGAAACGTTCAGCCTGGAGAAGACGGAGGTGTGGGTGGGAGGGACACGATGGCTCTCTTGAAGTATTCGAAAGGCTGTCGCTTAAAGGAGGGTAGGGAGCTGTTCCTGTGGGCAGCAGAGGACGGGACTCAATCAGTGCTCCCTCCAAGCTGTGGAATCTTGCAAGCAAAAATTCTACTTTGTGAGCTACCGGCATTAAAGTTGCGAGCGAGCGATTTGGCCGCTGGGTAAATTAGTTCGCTCTGGAGCCCTCCTTCCTGAGCCAAGGCAAAAACGTGTGAGCTTGGAGGCCAAAAAATCTGCGGGCTAGCTCACACTGACTCAGCTTAGAGGGAGCACTGGTCACAATAATGGGTTTAAGTTATGGACGGAAAGGTACTGGCTGGGTATTAGGATTCCCCCCCACCCCCGCCCACCCGATTCTGGGAGTGGGAACAATTTATTTACTTCCTTAGATTTATATCCCGCCCTCCCCGCCAAATGGCAGGCTCAGGGCGGCAGTCTCAGGGCGGAACAAGAAGAAAGTGACATGTCGTCCCACTGCAAAACAACCTTTGCTGATCCTTAAGTTTGTTTGTTTTTTGCTTTTCTACGCTGTAGGAAATTCCATGGCTACCACTCCTTAAAGGAATATTACGAACAGGAGAGTTGCTTGCGTTTCTTGTATAGGGTGAGTGGCCGCAGTAAATATTGTTAAGATTCGCGATGTTGTTTGTTAAGATTTAGGTGGTTTGGTTTTCGTTGTTGTTGTTCTGCAGGTGGGATGTTTTGGGTAAAGATCTGCCCGAGGGAATTTGGTGCCCAGGGCACTTAAGAATAATCTCTGAAAAAGGGGCATCGGTTTGCAGCCAGCCTAGTTTACGCCACACATATTCAAATGATAATTCTAGCCTTATGTGGAGTCATCAGGAAACCAGCAAGAGATCCTTAAAAATGTACTGCTTCGTCCTTTAAGGCAGGGGTGTGTCAAATGATGGCCCACAGGCCGGAACCAGCCCATCCGGGGCTCTTATCTGGCCCATGAGCAACTGCCAGATGACAGGGGCTGTGCATTATGTCCCTGTGCTAATACCGAACGGGAGGTAGAAGTGGGAGGGTGGACGCCAGGGAGATCCTGTAAGGAAATCCTGAAAGAGTGTTAATGTTTTAAGCATGTTTGTATTTTGAGTAGAAAAAATAATATTGTTAATTGGGTTTGCCCGTGTCCTTAATAAAGTTTATATCTCTGGTACCTGGCGTTACTTTATGGAAACTGAAAAGTGGGGGACACAGGTATTAAACAAGAAAACCACACAGATTGCACCGTGACACAAATGACATTTGATAAAATTTACATTACTTATCCAAATAGCAATTTGTTCAACATACTTAACTTTACAATATTACAAAATTACAATATTACAATGAGCACCCGGTTTAAACTCATTTCCACAGTAGTCTTCCTCAGGAGTAATTCATTATTGTATTTTGTAAGGAGGTGTCAGCTTCTTGATCAGTTCAAAAATATATATAGGAGCAAACTTCTTCATTTCTTCAAAGTATCTTATGGTTCCTTTATAAGTGTTTATATGGGAGCAACCATACTTATAAAGTTAAGTATGTTGAACAAATTGTGTCACGGTGCAATCTGTGTGGTTACTTTATGGAACACATGGCCCGGCCCAACAAAGTGACATTTATGTCAGATCCAGCCTTAGTAACAGATGAGGTGCTTTAAGGTGTAGTCAGCAGGTGGAAGAACACAGTTCTGTGAGATTAAAGAACCTACTTTTTTATTCTTTGGGGCGAGGTCAATGTCTCTTACAGCGGGATAGCTCAGATTTAATTCCTGCGTCCTCCTTCCTTGCCTCCCCAGTTCAGTCAATTCAGTTTATCATACAGAGCAAGCATAAAACACTATACTTGGGACTCTTTGTCAGCAGAATATCTGTGAAACGTTTGTGGATAAGTACTGCTTTTGTGTTCCCCAGGTTCAGATTGTGATAGACTGCTCCCGCTGAAAAGTAGTCACTCTTCTAGCTCATTCTGCAAGAGTCACGTTCTTAAATTTGGTGCTGGCTGTAGGTGACGAACGAGCTTTTCAGAAAGACAATCACACGAAAGGATTGCTGCCACAAAACAGGGCTGTGCTGGAAGAGATGCTGGTTGCCAGTACGAGGGAAAGTAACGTTTTCTGTGAGCAGGTCACCTGGACTCTAGTCTGCTCTTGTCTTGGCAGGAATGCAATGGCAGTCTGTTGAATGGCCCTCCCCTGGCTGTTTTTTGGGAACACGATTCTCATTTCCAGCCCTAATGAACAGGAGATCTGAACCTCTGATTGTTCAAACTGTGCTCATCTTCTATTAATAAAGGTTGCCTTGGGCATTCAGAATGCCTGTCATTGTATATGAGATGACCCTGTGTCTAGCTACAGTGGCCTGAACGCTCTTCTAAAGCATCCTCTACAATGCGTGAGGAAGCGCACACGTCATCTCAGTGTTCCTGTGTGCCCCTGCTTAGGTATCCTCTGAATTTTGGGTTTCCTATAAAGTTTCAGTTCAGGACTGATGAGCTTTCTCCAATCAGTTTTAAATACGTGTTGTCAAATTTGTGTATTTATTTATTTAATTTGTCCCCCGCCTTCTCTCCCAATAGAGACCCAAGGCCTCTTAACAGTGCTCTCCTTTCCTTCACCTTACCCTCACAACAACTCTGAGAAGTAGGTTAGGGCAGGGGTGGGCAAACTTGCTCAGCGTTAAGAGCCACCTAGAACAGGGGTGGCCAAACTTGCTTAACGTAAGAGCCGCATAGAATAAATGTCAGATGTTTGAGAGCCACAAGACACGAACAAATATTACCTGCTTTTATTGGAAAATACGCAGATCTGCTTTTTATTAACATTAAATGAGACTGCCGAAAATAATAACAAAAGGGGTAAAAGCAGATATTGATAATGATATTAATTTGTCCAGTGATATCTGTTTGCTAATGATATTTAGCTTCCCCAGCCACCCTGCTGGGAGCCACATAATATATGTGAAAGAGCCGCATGCGGCTCCCGAGCCACAGTTTGCCCACCCCTGGGTTAGGCCAAGATACGATTGGCCCAAGGTTATCCGGTGAGTTTCTGTGGCAGTGGGCATTCAGACTTGGGTCTCCCAGACTGTGGACCAACACTTTTAACCTCTACACCGCATTAGCTGTCAAGACAGGAACACTCCTGCAGATTCAGAACAACTGTGGGATGTGACATTTGACCATTCCTTTGTAATGCCGCTCGAGAGTAGTTGCCTTTTTCCTGTTGATAGAGCCAAGCTCAGTGACAGACCTGTGCCTTACTACTCTTTTTCTGTTCTTTCTGTTGCAATGCAGATCTATGTTCCCCTCTTGCTGGTTAATGCTGCTGATGACCCTCTAGTGCATGATAGTCTGTTATCAATTCCAAGAACGCTTGCAGGTGAGTTGAAAACTTGGGTAAAACAAATCAGTTTTCTCTTGATTTTCGACCATCAGACACACATAACACTCTGTTACTCAAAGGGAATGAAGTGTGGTGTGGGTACTGGAACAGCTCAGGTTGCGCCTTTCCTCCCGGGCTTTAGTGAACAGTTGCTTTGGATTTTGAAGAATCCGCAAGGCCGTGATGCCCTGTGAAACGCAGGCAGCCTGAAGGCGGCCTTGAGATTTGCTTAGGGACAGCACGCAAGGTTGTCGTCCCTGCTAGCTGCCCATCGGCCTGACTTTTAGGAGAAGTAATGCAGAGTTGAATTCTCTTGGGTTGCAGCCTTCTTTTTTAACTAATGCACCCTACAGTCTGGGGCAAGGGTCCGTGAACTGCTCTCTAGAGTACTACCGACTCCCTGTGAAGTATAGATCCCACCCAAGGGAATGCACTTGAAACAAAGCTTTCTAATTCCTCAATCTGGCCTCCCAGTTTTAGCAGAATATGGAACTCTTCCACCCGGATTCTAAAAAGCAGGGGTCCGTTGGAGCAGGAGCGCACAGGAGCACAGCTCCGGGAGTGAGGAGCCCAGGGGGCAGGCACATGACCAAGCCCCGCCCCCTCCTCGGCTTCCCTGAGCAGTGCAGAGGCGCAGCGCCCCAGGGAAAGCCCTGCTAGGGTCTTTATTGTTTTTATTGTTTTGTTTTAATATTGATAATTTTATCATTGTTCCTTTTATGACTGTGTGCTGCTTTTCCAGAGACTTGCTCAAGGTGGCAGATAAATTTTCTAAGTATACCATTTTTTATCTGGGCACATGGCACATAAGTACTGGAGAAATTTCACCAGCCCTTCAGCAGCTTCCACCCCATCAGTTTGGTGTAGTGGTCAGGAGTTGGACTCTAATCTGGGAGAACCGGGTTTGATTCCCCACTCCTCCACATGCAGCTGCTGGTGTGACCTTGGGCCAGTCACAAGTTCTCTCAGAGCTGTTCTCTCATGAGCCGTTCTCAAAAGACCTCTCTCAGCCCCACCTACCTCACAGGGTGTCTTGTTGTGGGGAGGGGAAGGGAAGGGAAAGGGATGGGTGGTGCACATGTCCTGGGTATCTCAAGTCTACTTGAAACCTGATGGTTTCAAGGGAGCAGGAAGAGAATGAGGGTGTGTTCTTGACGCTTATTTTTATTGCACAAAGTATTGGATGGGGAAGGGAACGGAGGAAGAGCAGGTCAGTTTCACTCACCTGTGGAGGGGAGCCTGAGGGGTGGGTGTGGCCTTCTGACACACTTTCGGTGTGTTAGGGGGTGTGGCATATGCAAATGAGTTGTGCAAATGAGTTATGCTAATGAGATCCTGCACCTCTTTTTCTACGGAATGACCCCTGCTAAAAAGTATTGGTTTTTCACTCTTGCAGAGAAACGGGAAAATGTCATGTTTGTTCTGCCGCTACACGGAGGCCACCTGGGCTTCTTCGAAGGCGCAGTACTCTTTCCTGAGCCCCTCACGTGGATGGATAAGCTCGTGGTACAGTACGCCAGCGCCATATGCCAGTGGGAGCGGAATAAATCTCAATGTTCTGATACAGAACAGTCATCGTCTGGCCAAGAGTAAATGCTCCCAAAGACTTTCAGGTTGTTTCATCTTACCTCCCCCACCCCCATCTTCTGGGACTCTTTACTCCCCCCCCCCCCCTGCTTTTCCAGGCCTTCTTGACTTTTTGAAGTTGGATCTGTCCACAGTGCTCCATGCCAAAGCAGAGGTACAGCAGAGGGGGGGAAGTGTCTGGTTTTGGAGTATGTCTGAATGTTGCAGCCCTCCTTTCCGTGCATTTAAAGAACTGATCCACTGTTTCGATGAGCCGCTGTCTGTAACTTGCTTCGGAGGTTCAGCAACCCGTGTGACGGCCGTGAAACGTCTTCTAAAGCAGGATGGAGGTCCAACAGTCCCGACCGTCAGTTCTCACCTCCCACCAATCAAAAACTCTCTTCCGGATTTTTGCAGAATCACACCTAGCTGTTAGTGATGTGGATTTTAGGAGTCGACCTTTACTTTGTGTTTGCATTTTTCTCCCCCCCCCCTTCTGTTTCCTCCCCCCCCACACACACCAACATCTGTAAAAGAAACCAGCAGTTCCCTTTGCAGGTCATCAGTCCACAAAGCAAGGAGAAGATGCGGGGAGGGACGTTCCCAGAAATGAATCCTTTTCCATCCGTTTTGTTTGAAGCACTTCTGATGGCTTTTCACATGTTATCAGCACTTTCAGATGCTGCAGAATTCCGCAGGGAGAGCAGGGTGCTTTCAGTCACATGTCTGGGACTTCGCGGTCGATCGGTACAATGGATTCCCTGCTCGTTCAACACGTCTTGAGACTAAAATGGGAGCCTTGTGATACTTGCCTTTTCTAATGTGAGGACATTTATTTCACACAGGACTGTGTGCTCTTAACCAGGCCTTTTAATGCTGTCTTGAGTGGAAGCCAGTTACTGTCAGACTGTGGGTAATTCATTTCCCCCCCTTCAGAATACTTCATAGTGAATCAGTATACAACCTCTTAGGAACTTGGGGGTGAGGGGCGAGGTAGGGTATTATATCCATGTTCCCGTTTTGTGTTTGTTTCTTCCACCTCCCGTGTGTGTCAGAGCAGCAAATCAAAAGGAAAAAACACTCCCCCCAAGTTTTTAAAGCTTCGAATCTCTTGTTCTGACCACCATGACTTGCCTTAGAGAAGTTGACAGTAATCAAACCCCCCGAAACCGATAGCGTTTCTGTGTGGCCGAATGCTTCTGAAGTCACGGAGAACTTGTAGGACAGTTTTAAGAGTCTTCTGGAACGTCGGCATGCTTCTTGTCGCAAAGTTTTTGGGACCAAGACAACCATGGGGAATTGGCAAGGGTTGCCCGTGGGTGGCCCATAGTCTTTTTCTTCCAGTGGTGCAGTGGGCATAGACTTCTGAAGTGAGCCAGGCAGTTGCCACCATGGAGGAGAAATCTCACCGTTAGAATTTTTTTTTTTTTTTTTAAAGCAAAACCTGTCTAAAGTGATGGTGGAGCTTTATATCAAGCTGTGCTTCACTGTGACTTCCCACTAGTATTTTCAGTTCCCTCGCCTCTGCCGTTCTCTCACAGTGATGGTTAGCACTTTATGTCTCACTCTTGGTTTTGCTTTCCAGGCACTTTAACTGCAGCCTGTAGGAAAACTTTCTGAACTTCGGTACTGTGCTGTATGCTTCCAGGACCAGTCTCTGAAATTCAGAGAGGCATATATGGTTGGTGTCTTGGTGTGGTTTTTTTGTTTCGTTTTGTTTCGTTTTGATGGAGCAATAATCAACTATTGTAGCAAAGGTGCTCTTCTGTCATCGAGAATCAATTTCCTTCCGTTTGCCTTAGTCCAGCAATTTCCGGTCTGGACTTGCTTCCGTGTGAGAGAGACTGAGGACCTGTTGTTCCCTCGGACAGAAGGAGCAAATGGCCAAGCCAAAAAATGGCAAAGTTTGTGGAATTTCCCCACTGCGACACACACTTCTTTTTTTAAAAGAACAGGTTTTAAGGTACTCTTCATTTTCTTCACAGACCGTTCCCTGGAGATTCCCTATGCATTGATAATCAAAACGGGGCATAAAATTTTGTGCAACTAATGTAGTAATTCTGTAAGCAGGAATAGCAGTACCTAGAATCCGTTTCTCGCTCGACTAGAAGTGGATATAGGTGATAAAGGCAGTTTCAGTAGCTACGGTGTATAAAACGGGAGATAAAAGTGGCTTATTTCCCTTTCAACATATTTAAAATTTTTAAAAGGTAAGCTGTAGGGGAATCTGTTGTTTTTGCGTCAACCTCCAACATGTATCCTTGCGGCTGCCTCTTCAGTCTGCAACCATTTAACCAAAGCGACAGACAGAGGCAGTAATCCTAGCCCTTGTCTCTGAGATTCTTCTTTCCTTTTGGCTTTACTTTTTCAATGTTTTCAGTGCACAGGAAATTGCATTTATCCCCCCCCCCCTCCTTCCTCTCTCTGTGGAAAGTGAAGTTTGAGGACACAACTCGATCATGTTTCGAAGGGCCTTTTCGTTGGCAGATAAATCATGCGTGCGAGCAAGAAACGAAGCCAGTGCCTCTGTACTCCGATTAGGCATCCTGAACGCTTCTGTACTCAGGGATTACATTGCCATGGAACTGTATAGCCTTCCCCCAAGAAGCAACAATTTTCTGTTACTGAATTTGTTTTGAGCAGCGTTTGGGGGGGGCGGAGTGCACCATTCGATCGACACTCCCGCCACCCTTTAGAAATCATGTTGGCAGATCACTGCCTGCAATTCACAGAGCAGTCCGTCCGTCCCCCTTTCAGATGTGGAGAGCCCAAATCTTAATTTGACATGGCCAGTCAGGGACATCCGTGCTCACCGTGTTGTAGTTTCTGATTCCCACCTGTGCCGCCAGTGAGTCGCCAAACCAGGAGAATTCTGAACTGCTTGAGGTAGAGTCTCCTCCAGACCATAAAAACACAGGAGGAAGAAAGAGCCGACGGGAGCTTGACCAATGAAAAGCACTTGCAGAAATCCCAGTTAAAACTGGCTCCGGGCTTCTGTTAGTAGTTTCCCAGTGAAGTCAGGACGTAATGAACCATTCTAGAAAGGCAGCGGGATTTATTTGGAAGTGAAACCAGAAGGAAAGCTGGCCCAGAGTGTTAACAGTTGCTGTGTGGAAGCTCGCAATATTAATTGGACTTTTGGGAAGAAAACAAAACAGAACATGGTGGTGTGAATTGTTCTTTTTGACAGTTAGTGCACCGACCCATGCGCTGCAGCAGTCCCCTGGCTCATCATGCAGTAACAGCCACCATGCTGAGTGATTGAAAGCAGCCTTCGCCAGGTGCCGTAATGCGTAAGCTTGGCGGTTTGCTGATGCTCCCTGGAGCGCTTGGGATACAGTAGCTCCGCTGTCTGCAGTACGGCCGGCATCTTGACAACTTGTTGATGCCCGCCTTCAAGAAGCCTTGCCGCGTCCGAACCATCACATGCTTGAAGAAGTAGGGCTCGACACTCTAGGCCTGCCTTTGGAAGGCTCAAAGCAGTGAACGGCAGCTTCGTTTCCTGACTCTTTATTGGTTTAGTTTTTTAAAAAGGAAAAATCTCTGTTGCAGTGGGCCCAAATCCACTTGCATCTCCCACCTATCCATATAAACAATGAGGAAAGCAGTGTCCCTTTAATTTCAATGTTATAAGGTTACATACTCCATACATACTTCCTTTGGATTTGTTGCCAAAACAGAAAGTCCAAAGCAGTTGTTTTGGTATTTCATCATTGGAGACTAGGGGAAAGGGTCCACCTTTGCATCAGTGAATATTCATGACCGAAGTCCAAAGCAGTTGTTTTGGTATCTCATCACCGTAGACTAGAAAAAGGGGTCCACCTTTGCATCAGTGAATATTCATGACAGCTGTGATATCACCGCCTTACTGTGTAGGAAGGGTCCGCACTGTCCCCCCCTCCCATATTTCCGTTCCATCGGCATGTCTATTGCTTTGTGCCACGTGGTGACACAGCAGGTGAATGGACTGCAGGTGTTTGAAATGAGGGCGAAAGCTGACCTGCTCTTGGTGTGACGTTTCCATAAATGGCTATTTAGAAGTCCGGGCCATTTGCTTCCTTTAGAGCAAGGATCCCGTTCATATAGGAGTATCGTGCGGTGCTGCTGGAGTCAGTGGTTTTTGTTTTCTTTTGGCAAGGGTCCTGTTCGAGTGTCCACCCTTGTTCCCATCTAGGATTTTTTTTTTTTAAAAAAAGAGACTGCTTTAGCTTTCAGGCATGGTTGTGTGACAAAGCGAGATGAAACCATCTGAGATGGGTTGGGGGGAAAGCATTCGGAATCTACCAAGAACTGTACTGGATCTCATTTAAGCATTTGGCATCCTGTTCTTTTTGCTGGTTACGTTAAAGGGGCACAGCCGCGGAAGGGCAGCATTTACCAAGCTGGGATTCAGAACCGGCACCAGAGAAGCTCTACCCCTTGTCCTCTGAGCGGGGAACTTCATTTTAGCTTCTCGGTTCTCTCTCCCAGCAGGTTAGTTGGTTCCAGTCATATTGGAACAGTCGGTCATCCCAGTATTCCTGAGAATACGGCTCCGCAGCTATCTCTGCTTGTGCAGAAAAAAACGCAAACACCTTCTTTCAATCAGGGAGGCTAGATTTCATATCAGTGTGGCTACTAAGAGCATTGCCTGCCCAAGGGACCATTGCGCTTCTGGGAATACAAAGAGTTTAATCCGCCATCCTTGCGAATCCATTGTTTCCCGAGCTGATCTGGCTTCACTCTGTTTTAAAGTTATTTGTGAATCCCACTGATTCATTCGGGACCGTTTTATTTCTCCTGATTAAGTAGGAAAGCACAACTTTTTGACAGGCCACCCCCCCCCCCCTTTCTCCTGAACATACCCATGCAGAGTGATATCCCAACTCCTCAGGAAGCTTCGACCTGAACCTGTGCGCTCTTTGATTTTTGTCACTGCAGCTGCCTTATTGGAGCGAGTAGAATGTGGTGTGTTTTCTTATTTTAAAGGTTCTCTCTCGGACCTGAATTCTGCCGGCCGTTTTTGCTTCCAAATAGACATTTTGGAAACCATCACTCTCACATTCCTGATTCCTTTGGAAACAAAAATGCTGCCCTGAAAAGGTTTCACGTGTGTAAGCGACTCTTCTAGTTGCCGGTTCCTCTGTCAGACTCTCGGGGGCCGGTTGCCGATAGGATGAAGATTTGCAACTAGCAATGCAATTTTTTCTAAATCTGCTAATGTTTTAAGAACTTATACAAAGTGTGTCCTTGATTTTTTTTCTTCTTCTTTTTATGTTGTTCTTTGTGTGATAAACCGAGGTCGTTGCAAACAGAGTGATTTTGTTATCTTTGATTAAATGGGATTTCTTTGCTTAAAAAATAAAGAACTTTACGGAGTTCAAAATGATTTTGTGATGTGTTGTCGCCTATTTCTACAGGTTTATGTGCGCGATGAAAGTGGTGGCCCAAATGCAGCGCCGCAGTTCCATATATATTTGACCCTTCTGATTCCTTTAAATTCGATTAATCAAAGTTGGCAAGGCACTCTTCGGGGAGGGGCACGACCAATGAAAAGAGGCGAGCCGGGGCCGTGTCTGCCTTTCAGCTTTCTCCCAACTTTGGGATAGGATCGTATCAGTTTAACACGGGCAGGTTCAGCACAAAGCAATGGCAGAGATATGGCATCTGATCCCAGCAACGTTTCTGCTCCGCTGTTCCGCTCTGTCTGTTGGGGTGGGCTGAACGAGGCCTCCCCTCCTCCCACTGCCCCTTTCAGAAAAGCCCCATCCCCTCACCTTCACGACAGACATCCTGTTTGACTTGAGTCTGAGCCAGTGGTCCAATGAATGCACCTCTTGTAGCTCTCTTCAGGCTCTTTCCATTTCAGAGGGACCCCTGCTGGTTCTCAGGTCAAACAGGCCTCGTGTTTGGTTTGAGGAATAGGGATGGCCGTGAGGCAGAGACTTGTGTTGTGGATTCAGTTCCGTGGGGGGAAAGGAGGAAGGGGGGCAATGAAGAGAGAACCAACTTCTTCTCTTTGGCTTCTCTGCTTCCCGGTGTCTTAAATGCCGGGGGAATTACCCCACGTGTGGGTCATATGAACGAAGCAGTCAAGTTGACCGTATTAACTGTGCTAGTCACTCAAATTTCCCCGTTCAAAAAGTGTAGTAAGCTGCTGTGCAGTAAAAATTGAGGACTTGGCCGGGCTAGTTTGTTCCAGTGGCTAGACTGCTGGGCCAGGAGATCCGGGTTCAGTCCCCACTCTGCAGTGAATGTTGCTGGGGAGACTTTGGGCCAGCTGCGCACTTTTCAGCCTGGGCTGCCTCATGGGATGGTTGTGAGAAATACATGGAGGAGGGGAGAGCCATTGATCGAGCTCCTTGGGGAAAGGGCGGGATAAAAATGTTCCTGATCTGGCCCGGTGAAAGGTGCAAGATATTTGTGCTGCTCCGCATGGGAACTGCTGCTTGAGGCTCCTGGCTTCAAACGGCCCGTGCTGCACAATCCATAATCCACCTCCATAGTATACCCAGAACAACATAATGGAGAATACGCAAAGGTGCAGGAGTGAGTTGGTGGGGGTTCTCACCGGAGACCCGAAAGGTCTTCTGCCTGGGAGGGTGCCCTCTGGGTCTCTTCTCCAGAGCCCCCCCGAAAATGTGTAAACCCGCTCTCACAGTGAAGTCACCACGCAGCCACTTCTGTGAATCAGAAGGCATACGCCACGCTCACATCTTGATGGCTGTAATCTCTTTGCAAAACGACTACATGGAGCAACTGTGCAAAACCGGGGGGGGGGGGGGGGTCCTTCTATACAGGGAATGGCAGCTTCCCTTTTATAACTAGCTGTTATATAAGCCTATCACAAAAACTGCTTCCAGATCGTCTGAGGCATCTGTCTGGAATCCTGTCCCCTTCTCCCATTGGCTGCCTTTCTCCCCCACCCAAAAAATGATAAGGTTACAAGCACATAGAATCATAGGGTTGGAAGGGGCCATGCAGGTCATCTAGTCCAGGGGTGGGCAAACCGTGGCTCGGGAGCCGCATGCAGCTCTTTCACATATATTATGTGGCTCCCGGCAGGGCGGCTGGGGAAGCTAAATATCATTAGCAAACAAATATCATTGGACAAATTAAGATCATTATCAATATCTGCTTTTACCCCTTTTGTTTGGCAGTCTCATTTAATGGCATTTAATGGCAGTCTCATTTAATGTTAATAAAAAGCAAATCTGCTTATTTTCCAATAAAAGCAGGTAATATTTGTTCATGTCTTGTGGCTCTCAAACATCTGATGTTTATTCTGTGCGGCTCTTACGTTAAGCAAGTTTGCCCACTCCTGTTCTAGGTGGCTCTTACGCTGAGCAAGTTCCCCCCCCCGCCGATCTAGTCTAACCCCCTGCTCCGTACAGGACCACCCTAGAGCATCCCTGACAAGTCTTCGTCCAGCTGCTGCTTGAAGACTGACAGTAAGGGGGAGCTCACCATTTCCGTTGGCAGCTAATTTCACTGCTGCAGTACTCTTATTGTAAAAAAAAAATTTTTCCCCAATATCCAGCCACTACCTTCCGACCCTTAATTCGAACCCATGATTGCGAGTCCTCTCCTCTGCTGCCAACAGGAACAGCTCCCTGCCCTCCTCTAAGTGACAGCCCTTCAGATACTTCAAGAGAGCGATCATGTCCCCCCTCAACCTCCTCTTCTCCAGACAAAACATTCCCAAGTCCCTCAACCTTTCCTCATAAGGCTTGGTCTCCAGGCCCCTGATCGTCTTTGTTACTCTCTTGTGCACCCACTCCATTCTGTCCACGTCCTTTTTCAAGTGAGGCCTCCAGAAC
The DNA here is from genome assembly GCA_029233225.1 of Lepidodactylus listeri. Taxonomy (NCBI): domain Eukaryota; kingdom Metazoa; phylum Chordata; class Lepidosauria; order Squamata; family Gekkonidae; genus Lepidodactylus; species Lepidodactylus listeri. Next base: position 16,914,488 of record JARCFY010000021.1, read on the forward strand.
TCCAGGCGTAGCCTGACCAATGCGATGTACAGTGGAACTGTGACACCTTGTAATTTGGATGTTATGCCTCTGTTTGATATACCGCAAGATGGCATTAGCCTTTTTTGCTGCTGCATCACCCTGTCTGCTCACATCTAGTTTGCAGCCCAAGATCTTGTTCATACGCGCTGCTATCCCAGAAGTGCAACCCTCATCCAGTATGCATGCTTCTCATTTTTGTTACCCAGAAGCAGAACGCTGCCCTTATCCTTGTTGAACTGCATCTCGTTCACATCCGCCCACTTTCCCGGTGCGTTCAGATCTCACTGAATTGTATATCTTCCAGGTGCTTTGCTACTCCTCCCAGTTTGGCGTCACCTGCAAATTTAATTAATAGTCCTTCCACCCCCATCCTGGTCATTTCTAACAATACTGAAAAGTACTGAGCCCTGCGGCACCCCACTAGACACCTCCCGTCATTCAGATTAAATGCCGTTGACAACTACTCTTTGAGTGCAGCTCTCCAACCGATCCATTTAACTATCCTAGAGTCCTGTCTGCAGTCTTCCAGTTTACCCTCCAGAAGATCAGGAAGAACCCTGTCAAAAGCTTTACTGGAATCCAGGGAAACAATATCAACCCAGTCCCACAATCCAGTAAACCCATCACTCAATCAAAGAAGGGAAATAGGTTGGTCTGGGAGGGCCTGAGCGGCAGGGCCTCTGTCCATGTTAACTCTGGCCATGCCCTTTTGTCCGTAAGTGGTAAGCAGGGCAGTTTGTGCTCTGCGATTCTGCGAAAATGCAGGCAAGCGGCAGAATGCAATTTCCTAGGAAGTGATTTCCTTTTCAAAAGAAATTCCGGCTCTTATGGTTCTGAATACGTGCTTAATACTTCTGCAGTGCCTGATTTTATTGTTCCGCAATATTGACAGGGGCCAGCATAACTCTTCACCAGACACCAAGATCACCAACAATGCAATACATTATAGAAAACGGTAGAATAAATTGTCGAACGCAATTCCAGTGTGCTTCCTGGGCATAACGTCAACACAGAGCGGAAGGAATTCCACAACAGTTCGATTTGTTACCTTCCGCGTGGAGTCAACGGCGCTCCATTTACTGGTGCTTTCGTTTATAGCTCACAAAGGGAGCCCAAGTAGCTTTGTTGTTTGTCAGTGTTTATTTTTTAAAAACCTGAAAACAGGTCTTTGCATGACTCTCCGGCAGTGAACGAACCGTCCCTGCTGTTTACAGTACCACAAGGACACCGTTTGGTCTGTTTGGCCTAGTCCAGTGATGGCGAACCGTTTAGAGACCAAGTGCCCAAACTGCAACCCAAAACCCACTTATTTATCGCAAAGTGGCCAGCACGACAATTTAACCTGAATACTGAGTTTAGAAAAAAGAACTCATACATTAACATCTTTTGTCTTAAAAGAAAAACACAATAACAGAGCTTTCAATGATACAAACAACTTTTTATTGAAAGGTAAAAGTTTGCATTTGGCCTGCTTTTGAGCAATCAACGTGGTTTTTGCTGTTGCATGCATGCTGATCATTTGTCTAACCTTGGCTCGTACTTTGTAAGTTTGAGAGCAGCCCAGCCTCGAGTCTGTGTCGTCTTTTTCCTTTTAGAGACTGAGTGCCCAAACTGCGTGCGTGCCCACAGAGAGGGCTCTGAGTGCCGCCTCTGGCACGCATGCCACAGGTTTGCCACCACTGGTCTAGCCTCCCTCTCTCTCCCTTCCTTCGCCAATCCTTCCTGCACAACCAATACTGGGGCACTCCGACACAAAACTGTGGCACCTACCTTTCCGGCTCGTCCCTACAGTTTACTAGACAATCCATTAAACTGTAAGGGAAGAAGGCACTTCTCAGCTTCTGTACTACCCAGGCACTTGGATTCAAAGCTGACCAAGCCAGCAGCACCTGTGCCTCTTCTTTTTATCTTGGCCTTCCTGCCACATCCTTTGCCTTCCTCACCAGGGTAGAGGGCAGGTAAAGGGGGGGGGAGAAGGTTCTTCTGAAGTTCTAAACAGCAGAGCCTGCGGTGCTCCGGGGCAGTCCGGCGGCAGAAGGGCCAAGAAATGTGCGAGGAGATGAGCATCCTGGAGTTGTTAGCGTTGTGACAGATCTTTTCAACCAACACTACATTTAAAAGGGTGGCTGGGTTTGATGGCCACCCCAACCCTATTTTTTCTAGATTGGGATGCTGCTCCCCCCACCCCACCCCACCCCGATTTTCTCAGAGAGCCGTGTCTTCGCCATCCACCCGGGGCCCGAAAAGTTTCTCGGCCGTGTCTTTGCCGTCATATTTTGGCAGGTTACCCCCGAAATCTGCGGGCAGGATATCGGCATCGATCTCTTGGTAGAAAGACTCCAGTTCATCGCCGTGCACAAAGACCTGGATGTTTAAGAAGAAAGGGGAAAGAGGGTGAGCGAAAGGTGGTCTCGGAGGGCTGCTGGTTGCAAGGAACAAGCTGAGAGTTGCCTGCCGCTGCCTCCTGTCCTGCCACTGGCTGAGTCCAAGTCCAGAGCGGCCCCTCAGCTCAGACCCGGTCTGCAACAGTGGAGAAGGAGGTGACGGGGTGACCTCTCAGCTTGTTCCTTGGACTTTTAGTGTTCCAGTCTACCCCCGTAAGCTGTGTGCTGCACTGGAGTGTAACAGGAAAGACGAAAACGCTCAGGCTACTGCTTATGGTTGCCTTCGCTGATCTCCTCTGTGAAATCTAGCTCTGCTCTAAAACTGCCACGTCCTTTGCATCTGTTTTGACCAGGGGTCCGTTGGAGCGGGAGCACACAGGAGCGCAGCTCCGGGAGTGAGGAGCCCAGGGGGCAGGCACATGACCAAGCCCCACCCCCTCCTCGGCTTCCCCGAGCAGTGCAGAGGCGCAGCGCCCTGGGGAAAGCCCTGCTAGGGTCTTTATTGTTTTTAATGTTTTGTTTTAATATTGATAATTTTATCATTGTTCCTTTTATGACTGTGTGCTGCTTTTCCAGAGACTGGCTCAAGGTGGCATAAACATTTTCTAAGTATACCATTTTTTATCTGTTTTACATGGCACATAAGTACTGGAGACATTTCACCAACCCTTCAGCAGCTTTCACCCCACCAGTTTGGTGTAGTGGTCAGGAGTTGGACTCTAATCTGGGAGAACCGGGTTTGATTCCCCACTCCTCCACATGCAGCTGCTGGTGTGACCTTGGGCCAGTCACAAGTTCTCTCAGAGCTGTTCTCTCATGAGCAGTTCTCAAAAGACCTCTCTCAGCCCCACCTACCTCTCAGGGTATCTTGTTGTGGGAAGGGGAAGGGATGGGTGGTGCACATGTCCTGGGTATCTCAAGTGTACTTGAAACCTGGTGGTTTCAAGGGAGCAGGAAGAGAATGAGGGTGTGTTCTTGATGCTTATTTTTATTGCACCAAGTATTGGATGGGGAAGGGAATGGAGGAAGAGCAGGTCAGTTTCACTCACCTGTGGAGTGGAGCCTGAGGGGTGGGTGCTGCCTTCGGACACACTTCCGGTATGTTAGGGGTGTGTGGCATATGCAAATAAGTTATGCTAATGAGTTATGCTAATGAGCTCCTGCACCTCTTTTTCTATGAAATGACCCCTGGTTTTGACAAATTCTATTTCCGTAGTACATGTATACTCACCCTTTCCAGCAGTTTGTTCTTCAGGAAAGGTTTGACCACGTTGTAGGTTGTAGTGAAGTACCACGGCTGATGGATGAAGTGGACAGCCTTGAAACGGGCGGGGAAGGAATCCTAGGAATTCCAGAGCCACACAGGTTGGGAGAGCAGAAATCGAAAGGAGAGAATGGCCAGGAGAGGTTACTTCCGACATCCTGCAATTCTGTCCTCTTGACATCTAGAGCATTTGCCCGGCAGCCTGTACCCGCTGATGTGTGAACATGAAAGATATATCAACCACTTTGCTAGTACCCTAGGGACCCCTACCTTCTCTCAGATGCCAGAAGGGGCTACTTGCTTCCCCCTTCCTGAAAGGTTTCCCTGACCTGTTGAAGCTTCTGGATTTGATTGATTGGATGCATCCTGGCTATACATCTCCCTTTTCTGAACTTAAATCTGGAGTCAGTTCACGAATCACATATCTACGTTCATCGCTTGTGGAGCTGCACAGATGTGTGTGCTGCTGCTGTTCTCATACTCCAGTCACCTCCAAATTCCTGCTGTTATTCACAGCATGCTCACACAGTCCCTTGAGCACCTGCAAAGCGGATCCCATTACAGAGGAAAGCACTTTGGCGACTCCAGCAGTGGTCGAGAAGCAGGGGCGGCCCCAGGGTTTTTTTGCGCACTAGGCGGGACTACCTTGTGACGCCCCCCCAGGTGAGGCTGTCTTGTAGGGCCCCCACCACCACCACAGAGCTGCCCTCTCCACTGCCGGAGACCCGCCCGCAAGGGACACCCCTCCCGGCCCCAGTGCCCGCCCGCCCGCCTGCCCGGGCTCACAAGCTCTCCAGCCCCGCCGGCAACCACCTGCACCAGCTGGCTGCAGCGCCTATGTGTATCTGCATTGGCCCAAGGCTAAGTTTGGTTCTTAGCCTGAATGGAAAGCTACACTCAGACATAATGGTAAATCACAGTTTGCATAAAGCACACTATCTCCTGGTTTGAGTCTCTCTCAGTCTCTCCGCCGCCCTGTTTGCCAGCTGCGCCCCTAGGCGGCCGCCTAGTTGGCCTGGTGATAGAGCCGGCCCTGCCAAGAAGAAAGGCCATGTTTCAGTGTCGCCTCAGGAACACAGTACCGCTTTGCAGGGACCAGTAGAAGAGGATTAAGGAAGACTAGAAGAGACAGATACCCCACAAACAGCAGATTCGGGGCTTTTGCTTCTTCCGAGCTTTGAGGCTCCTTTCCTGCCTATGGCTGGTGCCTGTACCCATTGCTTTCTCGGGTTGCCAGGAGGTTGGTCGTCTCACCTGCAACATGTCCACCATTTTCTTCAGTTCAGATGGTTTAATGCCAGAAGCCTGCTGCACTGTGAAGCCCTTGAAGTTCTCAATGATGCAGAAGCCATTGATTTGGGTCTCCTCGTTCTCCAGCAGCCTCTCTAGGATCACACAATAGGCACGGAGAATCTAGACCGAGAGAGGGCAGAGATGCAAACTGAAGGGGTGGCCTAAACTTCTGGATCCAATTCTCCCCCCGCCGCCGCACTCCTGTTGTACCATGAAAAACGGCAACTGCAAAGACCCTCTTTGGTTGAGTGGCTCAGTTTGGTAGGACAAGAGCAGATACAGTTGTCTTGTGGTGTTTCACTTTCAGCTTCTGCCTCTTGGAGACAGGGGCATAGCTCAAGCGATACAGCACCTGCTATGCCTGCAGAAGGTCCTTGGTTCAATCCCTGGCGTCTCCATTTAGGATAATATCTTGCCCAGCTAGTCCCTACCACCACCTCCTTTTTCAGATCTTTGAGTAGACAGCGCCAGAGAATTTTCTTGGTATAAGGCACTTTTGGCTTTAGGAAGCATTGTAAAGGTCTCGAGTGGATTGTGCACAGTTGTACACGATCTGGGAGCTGTCCTCTTAATCCTCCTCTGCATCAGTGAAAGGGGTCCTGGGACCCATCTTTTTGATCTCTGCAGAGCAGCTGTTTGGGACAACAAAGCGTCTGGGGCCAAATCTCCTTCGGAGCTGGCACATCGGAAGAGAAGGGGGATTTGTGTCTACTAAAATCAGACTGTAATTTCAGATACGAACATTGGCCCATTCTGCATCTAGCACTCGCTCCGTTGTTTTACCAAACCCACACTGGGACAGAAGAAGATGCGGCTCAAAACCACATTCAGATCCCCCGGGGCCAACCCCGTACTGACTGCAGAGTCACCCCTGAACTGCCGTAAATCTATGCAGACGGCACCATAAAATTGAGGAAGTGAAACCGGCATGCAGTGTGGAGGCTACCATCAAATCCGACGATCAAGGAAAGTGAAAGCGGCATGCAATGTAGAGGGCAATTTATGTTCCAATGTGGGTCTGGTAAAACAGTGGAGCAAATGCTGGATGCAGACAAGCCCATAGCTACAGTGGGGGGGGGGGCGGCCCCCTGACTTCCTGCCAGGGTCCCACAAATTGCTATCTAGCCTGACTCTCTGGCCTATCCTGAAGACTCCCCACGCCACCACTGCTGCCCCTTCCTTTCCTGCCAGCAGCCCTGGCACTCGATCCTGGGCTGGAAGTTGGGGATAGGGGCCGGGGGTCCTGAGCTGGCAGTGGTGGCACGGGACTCCCAGGTGAGGAATCGGCATCAGGTGGGCGGGTGGGCCAGCAGGAACTTTTGGTAGAGCTCAGAGGCTGGTGGAGCTGAGCCGGGGCACCTCTTCTGCCTCCTCCTCCTGCGCCTGGGTGCTCAGCCAGAGTGTTGGCAGAGGCCAGCTCTGTGGTGCGGGGCTTCCAGGGCTCAGAAAAACACCCTTTTATTTTAATCTTGGTGCTCCCCGGATTATTAAAAGCCCCCCCCCCCCAATTTAAGAAATCCTGGCTACAGGCCTGGATGCAGAATGGGCCATTGTCTCCAGCTGGGCAGCGGCCTCCCAGACGGAGGGAAGTTTCCCCGATACCTCCTACCCGAGACCCTTTAAATGGAAACATTAGGGGCTGAACCTGTGTTCATGAGGAGACAAGACTCGCTGGAAAAGAAAAGCTGAAAGGCAGTAGGAAGACCCAACATGAGGTGGATTGACTCCACAGAAGAAGCCACAGCCTTCATTTACGAGACCCGAGCACAGCTGTCAGTGATAGGATGTTTTGGAGGTCTCAGGGCTCATTTTGTAGCAGGAGCTCCTTTGCATATTAGGCCACACACCCCCTGATGTAGCCAATCCTCCAAGAGCTTACAGTAGCCCCTGTAAGAAGAGCTCTGTAAGCTCTTGGAGGATTGGCTACATTAGGGGGGTGTGGCCTAATATGCAAAGGAGCTCCTGCTACGAAATGAGCCCGGGAGGTCATTAATTCACCGGGTTGCTGTAAGTGACTTGATGGTGTATAAAACGCACAGACCTGGGGCCCTCTGCACTCAAATCATATGCTGTCTCGAAGATCCCCATCCCTTTCCCAGATACATTTTTGTGTTTAAATTGTTGCCTTATCTCAACTCTTGGAACGGCTGGATCCATCCAGAAAACTGGACAATTGTTTCATGCAGTGCTATCAGAATAAATGACGCTTTAAGCGTTGAGGACAAGGGCCTTGCTTGTAATCTATATCTGGGCTTGGTTTTACACGCAGGCAGCAGGACGAGGCGAGAAAATACTAAGAAAATGGAAAAGATTGTGGTACTTCAGAGTGGGTGGAAGATCATATTTTCCCCCTGTGTAAGGGGGAAAAAAATTCCCTGCAAGAAGGAAAAAAAAAAGTGGTGTACAAGTTCTGCTCCCTTGCGGGCTAGTTTTCTACTTGGAGGGAGGTTTTTTTTTAAAGCATAACAATTATATTCTTTACACGTCTCAAGCACTACAGCCCATTCTAAAATCTCATTCAACCTAAGCTGCAACTAAGAAGATGGTAGGAAACGTAACGGGAGAAAGAGCTGACAGTACCCCCCCTATCCTGCCATACATTCTCCCACCCACCCCAAATTCCACCCATCATATTACTCCTTGTTTATAGTTCCAGTTCCTCGAAAACTAAGGTTTTGGAACCTCTGTTAAGCATGCACATTGGTCTGGTGGGTGGATGAACAACTTAATAATATGTTCATTAAAATCTTTGCGGCTAGATTTTAAATGATTTTAGCCTTTTCTTTTTCCTAGGGGGTGTGAGGCATTATAGTGGGTGTGTGTGTGTGGGGGGGGGTTTGAACAGAATGTTTAGCCCTTCAGAACTCTCAATTCCCAGAATCCCTTAAGGCAGGGGTGGCCAAACTTGCTTAACGTAAGAGCCACATAGAATAAACATCAGATGTTTGAGAGCCGCATGACATGAACAAACATTACATGTTTTTATTGGGAAATATGCAGATTTGCCTCTTATCAACATTAAATGTGACTGCCAAAAATAATAACAAAAGGGGTAAAAGCAGATATTGATAATGGTATTTATTTGTCCAATGATATTTGTTTGCTAATGATATTTAGCTTCCCCAGCTGCCCTGCCAGGAGCCACATAATATGTGTGAAAGAGCCGCATACGGCTCCCGAGCCACAGGTTGGCCACCCCTGCCTTAAGGGCTTCCCTAGTCCTTTGTTCTTCAAGTGGAACGAAACCGGTCCCGATCGGTATGCTGACCTCATCAAAGGTGATCTCTTCGTAGTCCCAGTTTTCGATATTGAACAGCAGCACCACCCGCCCGTACTTATCCCTGCTGGACAAAATGCCGGGGTAGCCAGCCTCGATGGTGCTACGCACGGCCTCCGGTGTCAGGTTCTCAAAAAGCTCCGGATACTGCTGGCGGAAGTTGACGTAGCCTGTGGTCAGGGAAAGAAGGAGTGCTGTGGCTGCGTCGAGTCAAGTCAGCCTTTATTGGCATAAATTAAGAAAACAATTTATACGTATTAAAACCCGTTAAGAACACATATGTAAAAAATTCTGAAAGACCCTTTGGCGCAACTGTAAGACCAAAGAAACTTGGCCACCTTCTCTGTGGTGACCGGACTGGAATCTCTTAAAAGTCTAGGCACCTTGAGTGCATCGGAACAAGCACCCATACTAGTTAACAAAGAATGTAAGTGTGTGCTCCTTAGATCTACATAAAAGTTACAGTGCAAGAGAACATGAGTAATTGATTCCACACAGCTCTTTCTGCAGGGGCAATAGCTGGCGAAATGCGAGACCTTGTTAAATCTGCCATATAAGATGGCTGATGGCACAGCATTGCATCTGGCCAGGGTAAACGCTCTGCGTTGCTGAGGTACCTGCAGAGATGTTAGGTATGAAGCTATCAGCCCTGTTGGAAGGGGTATCTCAAAATTCAGAGGGGAGCAAGTTCTATTAGCTATGCTGTATAAATGTTGTCGCTCCGAATCTAACAGCCTGGATTTAATCTGTTGAAATGCGGCAGCAAAAGGCATCACGGACAGGGATTCCAAGGAAAGACCCAGTTCGTTGATTTTCCCTTCAATGTACGCTGACCAGTTAGAAAGGTTAAGCTCGGGGAGCATATGGTGTATAAGGCTCCCCTGTTCAAAGTTATAATGAAGGTGGAGCCAATATTTGAATGTTAAAAGCCACGCCAAAGTCTCCATCAGGGATGAACCAGCTTCCAAATATATAACAGCGTTCGGTACACAATTTGGTAGAGCCATAATTTTCCGCAAAAATTTGGATTGAACACGTTCAGTGGCGAGGTCGAAGGCTCTAATCCAAATTGGGATACCATACAATAACTGAGAGCTAACCTTGGGCCTGAAGATTTCAATTGCGGCTGGCACAAATTGGTTGCCCCTGCAGGCTGTGGCTGAGGAGGTAGCCTGAATCCACCATTCTCACATAGCGGATTCTGGACAGATGACGGTTTGAAGCAGCCTTATACTGACTTAAACCACTTGTCCACCTAGCTCCACTCTCTCTGGTGGAGGCTCTCTAGAGCAGTGGCCTTCTTCAGCCGGAGGCCAGGACCCTCCGGTGGATTACAGAGCGCCTCACCTGTAATGAGCCCTGACCGAACCTCCATATGTATAGCTGCGGCAGACCACCTCTGCTGCCCACTTGCCTTGAAAACCCCTTGCTGGTGTTAAAATTCCACACAAATAATTTGATCGTATAGTCTCTTCTGAATACTACTCAGGTGGGGGAGACTGTTCTGAAGCTGGGGCGGGGGGGATGACAACGGGGGGGGGGGACCCCTAAGAAGGGATGACTGCTGTTCACACTTCGCATGTTATGAGATGGAGAGGAGAAGCAGTCGAATGAAAAGAGCAGGCCGCACAAAGTTTGCTCATGCTCGGGTCTCTGACGTTCTTGTGTCTCTAGCACCGTATCAAAAACCGGGTACTTCAGGAAACTGAGTATACTCACTTTGGGCCTTCAGGGGCCTAGCTTTTTTTAAAAAAAGGCCTCCTCCCTCAAGGGAAGGAATTTTGGTTTTCTGCCTATTGTTTCTCCACCTCTTTCCTTCTCACTGAAGCCACAGCCCTACTCATTAATAGCCACCAGGTGGAGAGGAAAAACTATCCGGGGGAAGTTCAAAACCAGGCAAAACTCCTAGGATCGTCTTGTGTGTCTCCTCTCAGCCAGTTCTTTTAATTGCTGGCTTGTTTACAGCCTGGATTTTAAACAAACAAGAATGGAGATTTCCTGGGCTCCTGGATAAATGGACAAGAAAATTAAGGATAAATGGACAAGAAAATTAAACAATCAAGACTCAGCGAAGTTCTTAGAAGATTGGAAAGATTTGAAGGAATATATGGAGCAGTATTGGGATATGAAAAATAATATTTTTACACTTTCTAACTATTGAAATGACGAAATATGTTTATAACGCCAAAAAATGAGTCCGTGGTTAACCACAAAATTTAACCGTCCCTAACTAATACTTTGATGATCAATTAAAATGTATAAAAGTTATAATAGTTCAAAATGTTACCTTAGGAGACAAATATTTTTATATATATGTTTATCAGTCGATATATATAAGGGTGCAGGTGGGGTGGGAAGTCATTTAATGATTATATCTTTTTAACTTAGTACGCAATTTTATAGAGAATGGAATATGTATAAAAGCTAATTGTGTTAAAAAAAATGGAAAAAAATAAAAGCTTTATTACAAAAAAAAGATTTCCTGGGCTCCCCATTCGGCCAGAGGAAATCCCATTTCTAGTGGTGGCCCTTGTGAGGGCAAAAGGGGTGGGATAGAAATCGTGTAAATAGGTAAATGTGGGTTCCTTCTTTGTACGATCAAAATGCCGTTTAACTGTAACCTTAGACTTGGTTCAATATAGGGTTGCCAAGTGTATCAAACTTACCGGCGGGGGGGGGGGAAGCTCTGATATCATAGAGTTTTGAGGCGATTGCCAGAGCGTCGCCCTGGCAACGCCCCCAATGTGATGGTGTCACTTCCGGGTGACGTCATGACGTGAGGGAGGGTCGTCCAGGCTGGACGACCTCGGGGGTGGGGTTTCCCCCACCAGCCGAATGCTGGCCAGCGGATCGGGAACCCCTGTAGCGGGGCATCCCCCGCCCCCCGGGCTGACTTGGTAGCCCTAGTTCAATATAGTTTCAGGTGGGAAGCCATGTTGGTCTGGTTGAGGACAAGATTCAGGTAAGGAGGACCTTAAAAACCAACAAGATTTCCAAGGTGTTTCCAGGCTCTTGAGAGTCAACTCTCCTGTTGTCAGATACCAGATGAAGGGGCCTAAGGAAGGGAGCTGTGACCCTCAAAAGCCTATACCCTGGAAACCTAGATGGTCTTTAAGGTGCGCTTGATTCAACACGTTTATTTATTTATTTATTATTTCACACTTTCACCCCGCCCTCCCCGCGAACGGGCTCAGGGCGGCTGACAATATGGCACACAGTGCCCAGTCGCGATAAAACAATTTAAAACGTTTTAAAATACAACAACAGTATAACCAATTTGCAAAAAAAAAGATATACTCGCTCTTTCCCAATTAGACATTTGTGACAGTAGCAGGTTCTTATGCTCAAATCCAGCTATCTCATATTAAGTTTGGTGTAGTGGTTAAGTGCGCGGACTCTAATCTGGGAGAACCAGGTTTGATTCCCCACTCCTCCACTTGCACCTGGCTGGATGACCTTGGGCAAGCCAGAGCTCTGGACCAGCTGTTCCCTCAAGGATAGCTTGGGAAAGCGCTCTCTCAGCCCCACCTACCTCACAGGGTGTCTGTTGTGGGGAGGGGAAGGGAAAGGAGTTTGTAAGCCGCTCTGAGACTCCAAGTGGGTGAAGGGCAGGATGTAAATCCAATCTCTTCTTCTTCTTCTATGTCAAGGTGTGGGGGGGGGGGTGATGGTAGAAAGTACCTAAGGACAAAGAGGTGCTACATGCTGTTGTAATTACTCCGCAAGTCCTTGTCGCTCATCAAATAGGGAAGATGTGGTGGGGGGACAGCAGGCACACACCTTTAAGCAGATCATAAGCCCTGTTGACATCAAATTTGCGGGCACGGATGAAGCGGAGGAAGAAGGCGCTGTCTTTCCCATTCACTCTCTCGGCGACTGCTTTGCAGATGTCTTCTCTTCCATCGGCTCTCTCCTTGACCAGGTCCTGCAGCTCTTTCACGGCTAATTCCTGCTTCTCTGGTGTCTCGTTCAGTTCATCTTTGGCCTGTGGGAACAAAGAGAGACTCTAGGCTGCTAATGTTACACAGGAGAGAAGGAAGTCGAAGGAATTTGGTTGCCTGCCTCTCCTTGGTACCCTGCTGAACTTCTGATCTCTGAGGAGACTGAGCTAGCCTGGGTCAGCCAAGTCAGGACGAGTCAGTCTATGGCTTTATAGCCCAATGACACCCCTCCCCAAACCCTACCCTCCTCAGACTCCGCCCCCAAACCTCCAGGTATTTCCCGAGCCAGAGCTGACAACCCTACGTTAAAACTCAGGCCTGGTATTTGCAAAGGTTAAAAACTGCATCAGATACCTTTTGTTTAATGCGCGGCCAAAAACAAACAAACAAAACCCCTTTCCTGTCTCTTTGTCAATGCAGCAGCTCCATTATAGAGCTTGATTTTGCCATGTTCGTTTAGCCAGTAATAACCCAGCTTCAAATAAATCCCACCAACTCTCCTTGCCTCTGCTTGAGTGCCTGGCGGCCTCTAGTGGTCAGTGATGGCTTGCTGTCGTGCACGCCCGCCAACATTTCTCAGGTGAAAATAGAGGCATCCTTGTAGCACACTCTGTTCATACCAAGCCCCTCCCCGCCGCACACCTTACACACACACACCTCCCAGCAAAATACGAATGGAAGCCGTTTCTGAGTGGACGGTACTTTACCAGATCAGCAAATTCCCAGTTCTGCCACCCTCGTGAGCTGCCCTCGATCCCCAGCAATTCTCTTAACCCATTCTCACCTTTTGTAAAGTGTGGTCCGGGATTTTCTCGCATTTCCCGAAGACTGGGCCGTGGTCCTTGGTGGTCAACCGCTCGAGTTTCAGACGCAAGGCCTGCTCCTCCTCGGAAACGATCCGGAATGTGCCAGGCTGGAGGGGTGGGGTGGGGTGGGGTGGGGCGAAACCACAAGAGGACCTGAGCTTCGGGGCTTATTGGAATGCCGATTTGAACTGCCAGGACATGACAGAGAATACGTTGAGGCAAGGATAAGGACACCGGTGGGCAATGAGATGTGGAAGAACTGTGGTCAAACCTCCCGGTCTATATAGTCACGGGCTCTCTGATTTGGATCAGAACCGTGGTGTCAGAGGACGAGAGCTTCAGCCCTTTCCTCCTGCACCGCTTTCCTCACGGCAACCTCTCCCCAGTCCTACGACGCCCAGTCTTTTCTGTCCGTTGGGGCAAATTAGAGACTCGGGGGGAGCTGGGATGTCTTCTGCCTGCTTTTCAGATCTTGCTGCAGCATCCCATATGAAGAGCTTAAATTCTCAAAGCCTCACCAAGCACTGCCTGGTGCCGCCTTTTCACTCTTCTTCAGTGGAACTGCTGAGATTTGGGTTGGCTGAGCCACCAAGAGAGGGGGTCGGGGGGACAAAATTCCCAGGAATCAAAGGGAGCTTGTGGCCCCTCGGACAAGTGACACAGTGCAGTGCAGCTTTCCTGGAATGCCGGGGGGGGGGGGGGAAGGGATGCTGCCTTGGGCTTGCCAACCTCCAGGTGGAGCCTGGAGTTCTGGAATTATTTACAGCCAGGGCTATTTTTGGGCAGGAACGCACAGGAACGGAGTTCCGGCTGGCTCCTGAGTTGGCCAGGCCTACAACCAAAACCTCTGGCATGTGTGGCTACAGAGCACGCTGCCCTCCCCATTTACACACGAGGAAAAGGCGGCGTGTTAAAATGCCCTCTTTCCCTCAGGGGAGCCTGTGGGGATTTCCTTGTCAATGTCACCCCCCTTCAAGTCAGCTGAGAGTGAAATTGACAAGGAAAAGCCTCTCTCTGCCTTCCCTTCTCTAGCTGACATGACCCAGCTGGAAAAGGGCAGGCAGGGAACCCAGGCAGGTTGAAAATGCCTTTCTTTCCCTCCCCATGCCTGCCCTGTTTTTTCCCAGCCCCCCTGCCTGATATGCTAATGAGCCGTGCTGTCAGGGGTGTGGCCTAATATGCTAATGACTTTCTGCTTTGGGTGTGGCCTATTATGCTAATGAGTCCCTGCTGGGCTTTTTCTCCAAAGAAAGCCCAGCGCGGCTTCATATTTTTGTCGTAAGATCTCTTTAACGTTTCTTACCTCATGAACATTCATTGTTCCGTTCATGGATGGTAACAGCAAGCCAATAACATTTTGGTTTGATCAGGGTGACGTGGGGGGAGGCCCAGATGGCGTCTTTGTTCTTGGGCCCATCATTGCTCTCAGCAGCCCCGTGGGTTGGGCCATGATGGGGAGGGGTGGCCACCCACCCCGTGCCACCTGTCTAACCCGGGTGCCCCAAAGCTGCTACAGGCACTGGTTATAGGGAGGCATGGCCACCAAAAAGATCTCCTGGCTTCATGGCTAGTTTGAAGCAGGACACCGCCCCTATCCTAGAGAAACGGAGAGCCTCAGTCTCTCCGGGAAGAGGTTCTGGCTAGCGCTTTATCCCTATGAGTATGACCAGGAAAAGTGGACAGACAGAACAAAAGCAGGGGTTGTTACTCACCACCGAAGTCATGCTGTTTCCTAAGCCACACACCTACAGAAAGATAGCACGGATGATTTTGGGTTAACTTCGCCTCCCAAGCCTTGTGTACCCAGAGTTTCTGAGCCTTCCGTAAAGCTTAGTTTTCCTGAGAGCCTCCACAGGCAAGATCTACTCTCAAAGGGATTCCTCCATCTTCATTCGGAGTGCCATTAATCCCACAATTCCATCCAGCCAAGGATTCCAGTGACCAACATGTGGAAAGACAGCCCCTACTTCTATAAAGTCCACCTGGCCAGCACCTAACTAGACAGGGGACTGCAGCTCTGTATGGGCTAGAGATGCCAGCCTCCAGGTGGGACCTGGGGACCCCCCCCCCTCCGGAATTACAGTTTATCTCCAGACTACAGTTCCCCTGGAGAAAATGGACTCTCTGGAGGGGGAAACTCTATGGCTGAGGTCCCTGTCCTCCCCACACTCCATTCCCAAGTCTCCAGGAATTTCCCTGGATCTGTTAACCCTAGCTTATGAGCCAAAGACTAGCGGGATGTAACAGTTAGCATGTCAGACTAGTGCCGGGGATCCCCATCCAGCCAAGAATTCACTGAGTGGTCTTTCTGCTCAGACAGACCCTTGGTCTATCAAGGTCAGCCTTATCTCCTCTGACCGGCAGCTGTCTCAGACAGAAGTCTTTTTTATCCCTTGCGACCTGATCCTTTTAACTGGACGTGCCAAGGATTGAAACTGGGAACCTTCTGCATGCACAGAAGATGCTCGGCCACTGAGACACAGCCCTCGCCCACACTCTGCCCAACCTATCACATATTGTATTGTTAACTGGATGTCCTATGCCAATGATGGCGAACCTTTTAGAGACCAAGTGCCCCAAACTGCAACCCAAAACCCACTTATTTTATCGCAAAGTGCCAGCACGACAATTTAACCTGAATACTGAGGTTTTAGTTTAGGAAAAAGAACTCATACATTAACATCTTTTGTCTTAAAAAGAAAAACACAATAACAGAGCTTTCAATGATACAAACGACTTTTTATTGAAAGGTAAAAGTCTGCATTTGGCATGCTTTTCAACAATTAATGTGATTTCTGCTGTTGTACGCATGCTGATAATTTGTCTAACCTTGGTTCATACTTTGTAAGTTTGAGAGCAGCCCAGCCTCGAGTCTGTGTCGTCTTTTTCCTTTTAGAGACTGAGTGCCCAAACTGCGTGCGTGCCCACAGAGAGGGCTCTGAGTGCCGCCTCTGGCACGCGTGCCATAAGTCTGCCACCACTGATTTAGACTTTTAAGAAGAGAGCAAAGAAACGAAGCCCCCTGACGCCTGTATTGGCTTCCAGTTCTGACAGCCACCACTGATGACTACAGATGAAGACAACCTTGAGGTCTTCATCTAGGCCCATTTTTCTGGCGAGCAGAGAATAACGAATGGCACCCTCACCATCCCATTTATTTGTTTATATGTTTATATCCTACTTTCTCTCCAATGTGCCTTATGCTTTTCCTCTCTCCTCCCTTTTATGCTCACAACCACCCTGCGAGGTAGGTTAGACTGAGAGCGAGAATGGCCCAAGGTCACTCAGCAAGCTACCACGGCCAGTTGTAGATCTGAACCTCAGTCTCCCAGATCCACAGGATGCAGAGCCGTATACACACACCCAGAGAAAACCCATGTGCAAGAAGAAGAGATTGGATTTATACACTGTCCTTTCCTCGGAGTCTCAGAGCAGCTTACAATCTCCTTTCCCTTCCCCTCCCCACAACAGACACCCTGTGAGGGAGGTGGGGCTGAGAGAGCTCTGAGACAACTGTCCTTGAGAGAACAGCTCTGAGAGAACTATAAATAAGAGAGAGCTATAAATAAGCTAAATAAACAGAATAGAGGAAAGAACCTTGTACACTGCCCTGACCTCTGAGGAGAAAGGGCAGGAGTTTAAAATGTGACCAGTTACACAAAGTGAAAGTGACTGGTGGTCCAAGAGCTTACGTTGAGCTGAATGGCTGAACAGTGATTCGGAGCAAAACTGTCATGAATGTTCGGTACCCTAACTATGTGACCCGTGCAAAGGAATCTTGTGGTAAAAAATGTTGCGTTTGACTCTTCTCTTTCCTCTTTCCAGGGGATTTAAATTATCATGGGATTTTTTTTAAAAAAAAAAAAGCAAACAGAAACTAAGAAACACAACAAGTTGCATAGGTTAACCCTATAATGACTGAAATCCCAGGTCTTGTCTTTCATACTCATTTCTCCAACATTTCGGTGGTCGGAACGCAGGGGAAAGGAGGCAGTCCTTGGAAAGGAGGCTTATGATGACTCGCTTTTTCACTACTGACTAGGCGTGAAGCAGTGCGATGGTGGGGCATTTCTAATTGTTATCTGGAAGCCCCTTGAGGGACAGAGAGGTCCGATGTCCGATCAATTAAGCTCGCTTGGAAGGAAGGAGGGAGAAAGAGGGGCCAGGACACCCTGTCAAGAACAATGCGGGTGACCCATCTTTGCCTCCTTCCAATCTTAGCCCTAGGAAACCTGGCTGGTTTATACATTTTGCACCCCCCAAAAAAGGCTTTGCATGCCTGAGTACGGCCCATGTTTACTGAGGCAAATTTAGAAAAATTTGCACAGCCCAGTCAAGGTCATGACAGCAATTATTACTAAGAAATGTTCCATTGGACTCTGCGGGGTTTACTTCTGAGTAAATACTTTATTTTGTTCATTTACTGCTTGGATTTTTATCCCAGCTTTCCCTGCACGCAGGGCTCAGGGCAGCTCACAACATATTAAAAATACAAATGAAACAATAAAAATATTCTGCAGTTCAGTAATTTAAGGATGTTAACGTACCATGATGGCTCAAAGGTCTATAAAATGCCCGACTTTGGAACGGGCTCTTAGTCCTGTTGTTTTATTTCGGGGAGAGATTACAAACGCTTAACTCTGTCTGGATTGTGCTCAGTAGGATGGAGAACAATATTAAACTGAATTGGTGCAGACTTATTATCCTCTAAGCTCTGGAAAAAGATGGTGCAAGAGGAACCTCCAAAACCCAATCCGAGTAAAAGACAAAACACTCACCGGGGAAGCCAGAAGAGTTCCTAAAAGGGCAGCGCACAACCCTGAAGATCACGTCTGCCGAGAGACTAAAAAGCTCAGCCAGCAGTGAACCAAATGGAGCCACAGTGGAGGGCAGCAGAAAGGAAATTTCAGGCAGAAAAGCTCTGAAGAGTCACCGGGTTGGGATTAGACCATCACAAGGCATTGCTTGAAACAGTGTGTCTTTTTTTTAAAAAAATTAGGTCAGCGCAGCCCAAATAAGGCACCCCCATTAAAAATTACAAAAGGCAGAAGTGCACGGCGGCGGTGGGGAGCCGTTGGGATTCTGGGACTGATTAAGCAAGTATAAAAGCTCCTTATTGTGTAACTGGGCCATGCTCATTAGAGTAATACTGGGTGGGAAGACGGAGGGCTTTGGGGGACTCTGAAGGGCTGTGAGCCTTCAGAGTAAAAATAATTGCTACATGATTTGGTTGTGGGGCTGACAGCAGCAGAAAGGAAGACATGGGAGAAAGGAGGGCAGATAGCATTGCGATTTGCCTACCTCACAGGTTTGCTGTGATGGTGATGAGGTGGGGTGGATCTACACAAGCAGAAGTGCGGTGGCAGAAACTGTAGCAAGTCAAACTACAGGTGTGTCGAGGGGTGGTGTATTACGCAGCTGACAGAAGCACTGGACCCTGTGTCTACCACCACCACCCCCGCTAGGGTTGCCAAGTCCGGGTTGGAAAATACCTGGGGACTTTGGGGGTGGAGCCAGGAGAAGGTGGGGTTTGGGGAGGGGAGGGGCCTCAGCATGGTCCAATGCCATAGAGCTTACCCTCCAAAGCAGCCATTTTCTCCAGGGGAGCTGATCTCTGTCAGCTGGGGACCAGTTGTAAAAGCGGGAGATCCCCAGGCCCCACCTGGAGGCTGGCAACCATAACACTGTGCTATTCCACCTCTGGCCTTTGTCACTCCTTTGGACAAGCCAAGAGAGGTCAGGCATCTAGAAGCAATCTGAGCTCTTTCTAGAATACTGTATAAGTACACAAGAATACTGTATAAGTACACAAGAAGCGCTCCATCATCAGTTCATTCCTGCATCTAAATCATCATTTAGATGAGTGCTGCTTAACCTTTAATCTAGTACCGCCCACCAATACACAGTATTATTAGCGGATGCCCCCTATTTGCCAAGTAAACAATTAGAAAATCAGAACAGCACCTTAGACAAGGTGACTTAATATATTTACAACAGATGCACATGGTAACACAGATCTCGGGGATGTATTCAGTGAGAGCGAGAATGGCCTATGCTCAGAACTGGAAATGCGAAAAAACTCCAGACATATGGGAATGGTTGAGAAAATTGCTATTTATGGCAGAAATGGACAAGAAAATTGAATAATCAAGACTCAGAAAGGTTTCTAGAAGAATGGAAAGACTTGAAAGAATATCTAGAACAACATTGGGATATGAAAAATAATATTTTTACATTGTCTAATTATTGATTTTAGATGTTTAAAAGAAGAAACAATTCTTTTTAAGAGAAATATACTAACTGTTTGAAATGACAAGAATGGAAACTAGAATACATATTACAGATATTTAGATAATACTTTTAAATGTTTAAAAATGTCTTTTCTTTTTATTGTTATAACTAAATATGATACCTGTAAGAGTTAATACTTCTAAATCTTTATAACTGCTATTATATATATAATGGTATAGGTGAGGTGGGAAGTCCTAAAGGTTTTGAATTGTAACTGGAATACATAGTTATATAGGAAATCGGAAAGTGATGATAATATTTAGTAACTGTGTAAAATTTTGAATAAGGAGAAAAATAATAAAATTTGTTAAAAAAAAAAAAAAAAGGAATGTATTTAGTGAGGATCTTGGGCTGAACGGCCCTCAACAAACTCCAAAACGCTAACTCCAAAATACCCCTCTTTCTCTTCCCAGTGCATAATCCCAGCCATTCTTATCCGCCGGAATGCACCCATTAACATCCTCTGGAACTTTTCACATAGAAAAGTGTCTCTGAACAGGTACAGAGTGAATCTCTCTCACCCACTGAATAACTGAAGCCCAGAGGTTTTAAGTTGCATGAGAAAAAAAGAACAAATGGTATTCATTGCAACATCTTTGTTGCATGCAAAAGTTTGTTCTCTACTGTTCCGAATGGATGAACCGGACAAATCTAGTTTAGGCACGCACACTAGCGATCCCCTCTGCTGGAGCATTTTAGCCTGCTGAGGGATTTCGAGGGGCTCTCCAGCAAAGTGGGCTGCGCAGAAATGAGGGGGCTTACACAAGGCATGTTTTGTAAGGGTGCTGAGATTTAAGGATTGGAATTCCACATCACTAGAACTGCAGGCGGAATGGCGTCCCTACTGGCAGAGCAAGAAACAAATGACCGAGTATGGAACTAGGGTTGCCAAGTCTGGGTTGGAAAATACCTGGGGACTTTGGGGGTGGAGCCAGGAGAAGGCGGGGTTTGGGGAGGGGAGGGGCCTCAGCATGGTGCAATGCCATAGAGTCCACCCTTCAAAGCAGCCATTTTCTCCAGGGGAGCTGATCTCTGTCAGCTGGGGATCAGTTGTAAAAGCAGGAGATCCCCAGGCCCCACCTGGAGGCTGGCAACCCTATATGGAACAGTGGGAGGAAGGCATGAACGGGGTTCAGCCAATAGTCAGGGTTTTTTCTTTATCTTTTCACTACTCCAGATTTGTAAACTTGGGACTCCAAAGTTCACGAATTACACTAGCAGATGGCCCTTACCATTGCAGCATCAGCTTTGTACCACCCCCCCCCCAAAGCCCCAATTTGAAAGTCTGATATAGGTTGCCTGGCACCTTTTTGGGCGGGGGTTAGGGCTGCCAGCCTCCAGGTGGGGCCTGGGGATCTCCTGCTTTTATAACTGATCCCCAGCTGACAGAGATCAGCTCCCCTGGAGAAAATGGCTGTTTTGAAGGGTGGACTCTATGGCACTGTACCATGCTGAGGCCCCTCCCCTCCCCAAACCCCACCTTCTCCTGGCTCCACCCCCAAAGTCCCCAGGTATTTTCCAACCCGGACTTGGCAACCCTAGCGGGGGTGGTGGTGGTAGACACAGGGTCCAGTGCTTCTATCAGCTGCGTAAGAGGAAGACACAGGGCTGCCAAGTCAGCCCGGGGGGCGGGGGATCCCCCGCTAAAGGGGTTCCCGATCCGCCGGCCAGCATTTGGCCGGCGGGGGGAACCCCACCCCTGACGTCGTCCAGCAAGGACGACGTAATGACGTCACAGGAAGTGACGCAGCACGTTGGGGGCGTTGCCAGGGCGACGCTCTGGCAATCGCCCCCAAACTCTATGAAACCATAGAGAAGAAATTCCTGGTGGCAGGAGGACCCCCCCCCCCCCCCCGCCGGTGAGTTTTCAATACTTGGCAGCCCTAGGAAGACATCAATTTAAAAAAAAAAAGAGAGAGTGATGTTATGTGATATATCCATTCAGCAAGTTTTCTGCTTCCTGGTATAAACCCAGTTTGATTTTTGAAAAGTTAGTGTACATTGCAAATGCAGAATCTGCCACTGGCCCAAACAAGGAATCCTGAAAGCTGCAATGCCATGAAGGAGCTGTGGCTTTCTAATGTAAGATGCTCGGTACCCATGCTCCCTCGAAGCTGTGGAGTCTTGTGAACGAAGATTCTACTTTGAGAGCTGCTGGCATTAAAGCTGTGAGCGAGCGAACTGGCTGCTGCATAAATTAGTTTGCTCTGGAGCCATCCTTCCTGAGCTGAGACAAAAATGTGTGCGCCAGAGGCTAAGAAACTGTGAGCTAGCTCACACCAGCTCAGCTTATAGGGAACGCTGCCGTCAGTACCCTTCCCAAGCTAATCCTGGGGAGGGTGGGGATGCCGATAGGGTTGCCAAGTCTGGACTGGAAAATACCTGGAGACTTTGGGGGTGGAGCCAGGAGAGGGCGGGGTTTGGGGAGGGGAGGGGCCACAGCATGGTACCATGCCATAGAGTCCACCCTTTAAAGCAGCCATTTTCTCCAGGGGAGCTGATCTCTGTCAGCTGGAGATCAGTTGTAAAAGCGGGAGATCCCCAGGCCCCACCTGGAGGCTGGCAACCCTAGATGTCGAGTCTATTAACCCAGTTTCAGACTGATTTCAGTTTGTAGTATCAAGGCTCTTGGTGTGGCTGGTCCTCATAATTATGGCTTGAAATATCATTTCTCGGCCTGAGTAAGCGTTATGTATTGACCACGCGGTCGCCATGTGCTCCAGTAATGGTGACCGCCATGTGGCCAGAGTACATGGCCAAGAAACGACCTGAGCTTCAGCCAGGTAGAACAAAGGCCAGGTGGATTCGAACCGGCCACCAATCACGTACCTAGGTTTCCCCCATGGAACCTATGAGTTGTAAATAGACTGATAACGGCCTATCAGGCCAGCTGGGCGAGGTCAGGGGATTATCCCTGACCAGCATAAAAGGAGGGCTCCGAGCCCTGGGTTGTATGCTTCATCCGGACCAGCAATAAAGATCTAGCTGTTTCACTGTTCCATGGACTTCCGACTCCAATACTTTTCAGTAAGCATAGGAACTACTAACAGCATCCAAGTTCTACATTCTGTGTGCTATGGCTGTCATTCGCTTGCCTCGAGACTGGCTCTTGTCCCTGAACAGCTTTGGTTTGTACGGAAAGCGCTTGGTGGGAGGGGGGAGCTGCGTTGAGCAACTGGCTACTTAGCTTAATCCAAGATTCCTAAACACAGGTTAAATCCCTTCCTAGAACAAAGGCTTCCCCTTGTTCCGGCAGTGTTTAAAGAATATGTACAAAATGATCCACGCTGGTTAGCACAACCTGCACGGGGGAGAGATGCATGTTTGGTTCCTGCTAGTTCTTGAATGGGCCTTTTGTTTGAGTTCATGGCAATGAAAGAAAAGCCGGCCAAGGAGTTCAGCCTGCATGAGACAAAAGCAATTAGAAAGAATGTTATAGAGATTGCATGCAGAATGATGGCAGTGTGATGCTGGAGGTTAGCTAAGGTCAAGGCATAAGAAGATCCCTGCTTGATCAGACCAGCGGCCCATCTAGTCCGTCATCCTGTTTGACATCAGTGGCCAACCAGCCCCCCCCCGGGGGGGGGGACCAACAGGGTACACAAGCATAGTGACCAGCATAGGTTTATTGGTACGCAACAAGCATGCAATACCAGCCGAGATGGCCAACGTTATACAGTCCCTAGGACACGTCCCAAAGTCCTATTGGCAGGGTTGAATTTCCCGCCAGAGTTCTTATTGGAGGGCTAGTGGTGGTCTAGGATCCTTGACTCCTCTTGTTTCCATGCCTGGAGGTGCCCTGTGGCAGTCAGCAGACATAACCCAAGCCAAAGCCCTTCCCTGATGTTTCCTCTTAGCACTGGGTTTCAGAGGTTTACTGCCTCTGAATATGGAGGTTCTCTTGCTGATGGGGTGGCTGATACAATTTGTATTCAAGATGCTGCCAGGTAGGGCCTTCTTGTCCTGCAGACTGGGAGATCAGCAGATGGGAAGCAAAGGCCTGGGGGAAAGCATTTAACCTTGAAATTTAGGACATTAAAATCAAACCCAGAATCAAGCCTCCTTGAACTGGTCAAGCAGGATCATCACAGAAGTGATGATTTATGCAGTTGGGTTAGAACAGATAAAAGGAAGCACTTCTTCACCCAAAGAGTGATTAACACATTGAATTCACTGCCACAGGAGGTGGCGGCAGCTACAAGCATGGACGGCTTCAAGAGGGAATTGGATAAATAAACATATGGAGCAGAGATCCATCAGTGGTTATTAGCCACAAAGTATAGATAGGAACTCTCAGTCTGGGGCAAGTGATGCTCTGTATTCTTGGTGCTTGAAGGAGGGGGCAACAGTGGGAGGGCTTCTAGTGTCTTGGCCCCACTGGTGGACCTCCTGAGGGCACCTGGTGTTTTTGGCCACTGTGTGACAGAGTGTTGGACTGGATGGGCCACTGGCCTGATCCAACATTGGCTTCTCTTATGTTCTTATGTGATTGGGACAGACTTCTGGATCACAAATGATCATGTCTGGGTATTATCCAGGATGTGACGGAAACAATGAGCAAACAGGAACTGATCCAGCTCAACAGAAGATGCCCGAGCGACTGTGACTATGGAGGTAGCGCCTGCAGAGTGTGCTCAGCTTTTTCAGTTGACATTCTTTCTTCCAACAAGAATTCCAAATTATCTGAGCTAATTATCCCAAAGTACAGAAGGGCTTTTATGCTTGTGCACTTAAATGCCCTACCCTCAGCCATGACACAAGGAAGATTCGGCGGAATCCCTTACTCAGATACTCTGCAACTGTGACAACAACAAACTTGATTCTGTAGACCACATCTTTCTTTCTTTTTTACTGTCCCATATGGTCAGAATTAAGAGCTGAACTGATCTCTCCATTATTTAATCAGAACTCTTCCTCTCCAGCCAGTTTGGTGTAGTGAGAGCCAGTTTGGTGTAGTGGTTAAGTGCACGGACTCTGGGAGAACTGGGTTTGATTCCCCACTCCTCCACTTGCACCTGGCTGGATGACCTTGGGCAAGCCATAGCTCTGTACCAGCTGTTCCCTCAAGGACAGCTTGGGAAAGAGCTCTCTCAGCCCCACCTACCTCACAGGGTGTCTGTTGTGGGGAGGGGAAGGGAAAGGAGTTTGTAAGCCGCTCTGAGACTCCAAGTGAGTGAAGGGCGGGATATAAATCCAATCTCTTCTCTTCTTCTTCTTCTCTCTCCCCAGAAGCAAAATCATCTTGGCTACTCAGAGACTACTCGGTAGAAAAGAGTCCCGTAGCACCTTAAAAGACTAATAAAATTTGTGGCAGCTTTCGTGAGTCACTGCTCACTTCTTCAGACACAACTACCCATCTTCATCCGACTACTCTGTGTGTGGCGAAATTCCTGGCACCTGTCATTCAGCTACATGCTAACTTGGGATCAGGGTCTCTGCTGTTTATGACCGTGGCAGTAAAAACAGTAAGAATTAAAGAGGGGGGGGGGAATCTTGCAGCACTTCCTTTTACCAAACAGCCCCCGAGTGGTAGATTCCAAAGGAGGTTAATGTCAGCCTTTTATTTTTATTTATTTATTTATTATTTGCATTGATATCCCGCCTTTCCAGACAAGCTGGCTCAAGGCAGCTTCCAACAATTAAAATACCATCGAACAGTGGCTTACAATTTTAAAACCTAACGAAGTTAGAGAGAAAACATAACGAAGTTGGAGATAAAACAACAAGTACTGGCGGCAAACAGAGTCGAAGCAGCGGCAGAGGTTCAGCTCGCAAGTTCCAGGGCGATGTTATCCTTAATCCCCCCCGGTGGCGGCTCCTAATCGAAAGCCTGGTGGAAGAGCTCTGTCTTGCAGGCCCTGCGGAACTGTAATAGGTTTTGAACAAAGTTACTCTCAGCAACGCTCACTGAAGGTGATTTGTTTATTAAAGGGTAAAGATGTTCCAGGTAAGAATGTCCTTGAGTCAGAACTGATATTCTGGCGCGAAAACTCTCCATTAGACCTGGTTCAAACATAGTCCCCTCCAATCACAATGACCATTCATTCCCACTGAGCTAGAGGTCGAGAGCCAGTCGAAACTGACTCTAGGGATGCGGTGCTCATCTCCGTTTCCAAGCCGAAAAGCCAGCGCTGTCCGAAGACGTTTCCGTGGTCAGCATGACTAGATGCCGAGGTGCACAGAACGCTGTAACATTCCCACCAAAGCGGTACCTATTTATCTACTTGCAATTTCTTGCTTGCTAGGTTGGCAGGAGCTGGGGCCAGAGACGGGAGCTCAGGTCTCAAACTGCCGAACTACAGACCTTCCAGTCTGCAGCTTAGCGTCTTAACCTCTGAGCCACCGCACCTCTAATCTCCCCCCCCCCCACCTGTAAATCATTGGTTTGTTTCTCAGCTAAGGCGGCAAACAGGGAGACAGACCCAGCCAACTGGCCAGCATCCCTGGGAAAGGAGGGTGTTGTCGGAGGAAATTACATGAGATGTATTGCCCTGCTACAATAAAGCCATTCTTACTCGCACACGTTCACACTGCCCCCTCCCCTGGAATTTCCCCCAATACATGGCAAGTGATGCACAAATCCGTGCCCTGTGTGACCCCTTGGCCGAACTGGAATCACACAGTCTGAGTCCAATGAGTTAGATGAATATCTGTTTAATGAATTCAGAACAGGGAATATAGGGCTGTATTCTGCCATAACCAGGAAGGGCAGAAGGTTTTATACCCCAAATGACATCACATAGGGTTTACACATTAAAGAGTCTCTGATTGGTACCAGGCGGTTAACATCACACAAGCATAATGTGACTCAGTGCATCTCTCAGTGGTGTCAGTAACTTCACGTTTATCTTGCCTTGAGGACACTGGGAACTTTAGAGAACACTGGGTGACTTCCTGGGCTTGCATGTGGAGAGCTAGCTGATAAGGATTGTGACTCACATTAAATTTCGCTCTTGGTGGCCGTGCAACTTCTAAATAGCATTCCTACTGCATCCTAATTCCTTCCTTTTCCTATACAAAAAGTGCAGTTATAAAATATAGATGTCCCGCTATAAGTTTCTCTAATCAGAAGCTTCTCGGTTACATACCAGGATTAAACTTTTGAAGCCACAGTGACAATTGTGAATATATATAGATCCCAAGGAGAAAGCATCAGAAATCACATTCAAAAATCACATTCTTTCCCCCTTGTCCTACACAAGCGAGTCAGCGAGGTTGACAGTTGAATGCATACACGTTCCCGGCAAAGACGCATTATCGGAAGTGGCAGTGTGCATCCAAGAACGAGCGGGCTGATCTGCATCGGAATGATCGCGACTGGATAGCTGCAACCAGTGTTCCCTCTAAGCTGAGTTAGTGCGAGCCAGCTCACAGTTTTTTAGCCTCCGGCTCACACATTTTAGTCTTGGCTCAGGAAGGATGGCTCCAGAGCAAACTAATTTATGCAGCAGCCGAATTGCTGGCTCAGAGTCCAGAGCAAACTAATTTATGCAGCAGCCAAATCACATTGCTTGCAACACTAAAGACAAGGCACGCCTGGGCTGCCTGAAATAATGATTAAAGTAGCCCATAGAGGTAGAGAGGGAGCACAGTCCCGAACAGACACTTCCGGCTTCACATCACACCCGCTTTCCACTCCGAGCGACGCCACATAGGGAACCGCAGGGCGTTGTTTTGGAACCCGAAGTCTGCGCCGCGCACCGCCGCCCGCCTTTCCCCCCCCTAAGGAGACAGTGACGTCCGCGCGACCGGAAGTTGTCCTGTGTCCCGGGGCAACGGTGACGCGAGTTCCTGGCGGGAAGGTTGGATCCCGCCGAGGCGACAGGGCAGGGGGAGGCGGAAGAGGGGAGAAAGGAAGGGGCTGAGAAGGACGGAAGCCGGCAGGGTCAGTAGCAGATTTCTCACTGTGTAGGGGAGATCTGTGTGATGCCCTCAAACTTCCAGTGTATCACCGCTGGTCGTTCAAAGTAGGGCAGATTAGGAGAGAAGATGTCCTATTTTGAAAGTGCTGGTTGTATGAACTGAAGTGTCACGGTGCAGATCTGCTCAGAAGCAAGCAAGTCCCGCTGTTTCCAGTGCAGTTTACACCTGAGATAAATTGTGCATAGGGTTGCACAGCGAGTCTTGTTTCTGTTCGGCCGCAATTGCAAGGAGGGTAAACGATCAATCTGTGGTTCTTGTCTTTATTTGTTGTTTGCATGGGTTTTTGGGTTTATTTTTAATGGCTTTCCCTTCATTTTTGCAGGTCACAGTCAGAATCAGTCCTTTTTGTTGTCCACTTGAGCCGTCATGGAGGGGAAAATCCTGGTTTTGGCAGCGAAAGAAACAACGGAGCCACTCCAGGCGTGCCTGCAGGACCTGAAGGAAGAAGAGGCAAGTTGTGTCAGTGGATCTCAAAGCGCTACACTAAGGGGGGTCTCCCAGTAATACCTTTGTCTGGGCCTTTGCCTTTAACAAGATACTGATCAGTCTTTTTATTTATTTATTGCATTTCATGATCGCTGGTTCTCACTAGTAGG
Source organism: Lepidodactylus listeri (assembly GCA_029233225.1). Lineage (NCBI taxonomy): Eukaryota > Metazoa > Chordata > Lepidosauria > Squamata > Gekkonidae > Lepidodactylus > Lepidodactylus listeri. The sequence continues at coordinate 16,942,284 of JARCFY010000021.1, forward strand.
AGCCTCATGGCCGAACTGCAAGGCTTCTGTGCGCCACCGGTGGGTTGCTAGTGTTGCAGTTGTGGGCCTCCAGCTATCTGAAGGAGCATATATTGGTTATGCAACATACAGTCCGCAAGCTTGAGGGTAGTGGGATTGCACCTGGCTATGGTTCATAACCCCTCCCCTGCCTTTGACATGTGCTTAGTATAGTGTTTGAATGTGTCTACGTACATAAAAAATATAGGTGCATAAGCTCGGTTTGCGTAATTAGAATCCCTGACTTTTCTGGGTCCCTGGCCATGAAGACAAAGTATAAGTGTAAGCTTCCTGTATGTGCATAGGTTGTTTCACACGTTAGACTGAGTGCGTGTAGAGAATTGGGAGGGTGCAGACGACCCCATCGCAATCACCTTCCGCTTGCGTTGCCTGTATACCTCGTGTGTACCCAGTTCTCGTGTCTCCAATTTTGGTTTTTCTTCTACAGGTTGATTGCAACAAGCCAACAGCTGCTGGAAATCTTGGGGGGGGGGGGGGGGGGAGGTGTTGTGTGTGTGTATGTGCTTGCATGCCTGGAAGTCCTGGTGACTTCTGGTGACCGCTAGTAGGGTTTGGACATTTCAGCGAGGTAGCTTGATTGCCTGCCTCTGTGTCCCAGCCCTGGTATTCCTCGGAGGTCTCCCTTCCAGTTACTTGCCAGGGTCAGCCTTGCTTAGCTTCCAAGATCCGATGAGATTGGGCTTGCCTGGGCTATCCAGGGCAGGGCAGCTGTTGTTGTCACTGCTTCTTTCTCGCAGGAGTTGTGTACCAAGGAGCCACTTGTTTTTGTGATCTGCACTGTACTACAAGTGGTACTAAACTGGAAGAATCTTTACAGCAGAATTTATACAACAATTCATGTAACCCTTCCCCGAGGCCAAATGTCTGCACTGATTCTACATCAGGGGTGGCCAACCTTGCTTAACGTAAGAGCCACATGGAATAAACGTAAGAGCCACATAGAGATGTCTGAGAGCCGCAAGACAGGAACAAATATCACACCCACACGTTTTTATTTTTAAAAATATGCAAATTTGCTTTTTATTAACGTTAAATGGGACTGCCAAAAATAAAAACAAACGAGGAAAACCGGTTATAAGAAAGAGAGAGAGAGAAACTAGGAAAGCAAATAGATGGGAGGGAGGAGGGAAGGAAGGAAGGGAGAAAGAGAGAAAAAGCATGCCTCCCCTTTGCTTCCCCAGCCGCCCTGCCAGGAGCCGCACAATATGTGTGAAAGAGCCGCATGTGGCTCCCGAGCCACAGGTTGGCCACCCCTGTTCTACATTCTTTGTAGTGCATTCACTATTCTCGTTCGCCGCTATGGATTTTAGCTTTGGTTTTAATTTTGAGCTTCACAACCGGTCCGACAAATTCATCCTTTTATTTTTATTCGGATTACATTTTTGGTGATTTTCTTTCCCCTCCTTCCCAATCAATAAAGCCTACCGGGTAAGTTTAAGATATTGGTATGGCAAATGAGTCTTGAAATTCTTTTTTCTTCTTCTTGCTGTAGTTGAGAGACCTGGTTACAAAGCAGGCCCTGAGAGGCAAAGAAATTGGTGCTCTTCTGAGAGGAATCTTCAAAGGTACCAGGCAAGATCTATGGTAGTCTTTTGGCCCACGGACATAAATAATTTGTTTACATACAAGACCTGGCGTCTTAACTAATACTAACAGTGCCACCCTGAGAGGAGTTTCTCCTTTCTAAGCTCATTGACTTCGTTGGACTCAGACTGGACTCAGAACTCTGCTTTGGATGGCACTATGAGTAATGCCTGAGTTTTGTCATCTGTATGTTGGGCATTCCTGCAGGAACGGCAGACAGCTGAGACTAGGTTTAGTAAAACCTGTGAGGGGGCTGCTGTCTGGCATCCCTAGGAGCTTCCAGGATGGGACAAGGGATGGAAACGTCTGTTGCCATGTGACGTCACAGCAATCTGAAATCCCTAATGTGACATCAGTGCGTCGGCTGACGCTATTCCAAAAACTCCACTGTACTTACCATGGCATTTTCAGGGTGGCCACAGCATCGCCCAGCGCGCTGACAACCCAGCCAGGATTTTGGGTGGGTGTGATGCCATACATTGCTGGATGTCATTCCTGGCCCTAGGTCTTTCTTCCGCTGCTCTGAGGAGCCAAGGGCGTGAGAGAGGCTTCCTGCTACCAGTGGGCACCGGTGTCCCTAGATTGGCGCCATCTTTACAGAAGTTCAGGACCAGACTGAGACTTCTTTTCTGAAAGGCCTTCAGATTGGATTGGTGCTGCTTGGCTGTAATGTTTGTTTCCAGCATATTATGGTGGTTTTATTTTAATCGTGGTATTTTTCAATTTACTTGTTAGCCCCCGTAAGGACCCAGGAGGTGAAAAGGCTGCATATAAACATTCTAAAATAAATAAGCATAGTCAGTTTCCAGACAGTATTGTCCTGCAGAAATACCTTGGGTAAAAATTAAAATAAATTCCACTGGCCGATATCTCAGTATCACTCAAATAGTAGACAGGTGATGCTTGTTGATATCAAAGACTGAGAGAGCAATCCTAATCAGGGCTACTAAGAAGTAAGTCTCGTTTTATTTTCAGTGGGGCTTACTCCCAGGAAAGTGTTCTAGAAACGCAGAATAAGCAAGATGGTAATTTCATTGGACCTGCCTCTGTGATGCAGGAGTGTCTGAACCTGTGTATTAAAGAAGATCTTCGACTGTTTAGATTGCGCAGAATACGGGGGCAGAAATACTGAGAAACCGATTCTTACACTGGGAAGTGGTCTATGATCTACGGCTCTGTTGCTTTTGAAAGATCCAAATTCCCGTGGTTTCCTCTTGACTATGAGTGGTATGAGAAGACAGCCCAGATCCATAAATTCATTTCTTTCTGTCTTCCACATTAGGTTCCCCTTGCTCTCAACAGAATTGTGTCGCCAGAAGAATCAGCATTTACAAACATGGCATCCAGCTGGTAGAATCCGGTGACCTGCACGTGGAAGTAGCATCTGAGATTATAGGACTGCTGATGCTAGAGGTAGTAACAGCTGTATTAGGATTGATTTCTTCTGGGCCAGCAAGGTCTGGTTAGGAGATTTATTGTGTATATACACTCCGTTTATACCTTACTTTCCCCCTGTGGGGACCCAAAGTGACTTAGAACATTCTCCCCTTCATTTTATCATCTCAACAAACCTGCGAGCTAGATTGGTGGTGATGGGAAGGGCTGTCAAATTGTCGCTAACTTCTGTTGACCCCACAGGGTTTTCAAGGCAAGAGATGAACAGGGGTGGTTTACCATCGCCTGCCTCTGTGTAGCAACCTTGGACTTCCTTAATGGTTTCACGTTCAAGTACTAACCGTGGCCAACCCTGCTTAGCTTCCAAGCTCTAGCAAGATTAGGCTAGCCTGGGTCATCAGGTCAGGATGTGAGCTAGGTTAGGCTGAGAGTATTTGACTATCCCAAGGTCACCCAGCAAGCTTCCATGGCAGGATGGGGCTTCAAGCCTTGGTCTCCCAGGCATAGTTCCCTATAAGCTGAGTTAGGCCACGCTGGTGCATAACATTGTAACAGGCAGTGTAGGGATTACTGCTTTCAGCCCGCAAGGCATTTCCCCCTCCACTGGAATCAATGGAAGATGGGAGTGCCTCCCATAGAATTGGGCCCCCTGGTCCATTCTTTTTTAAACTTGGGGGGGGGGGTTGAGGAGAGGCACCAGCAGGTATGCTGCAAATTTGGTGCCTCTATCTCAAAAAAACAGCCCCCCAACCCCCCCCAGATTGATTCTCCATTATAGCCTACGGGGCCCATTGACTATAATGATCCCCATAGGCTACAATGGAGCCAGGAAAAATTATTTTTGTTGTTGTTGCACACCCTTATTATACTTTTCAGTATGATTTATAAGCTGCCATGTGTCACAGGGAAAAGTGGGATATAAATATTTGAATAAATTAGTAGTATGGGCAGGTTGGTAACGTTTAAGCAACTTTCTGTTTGTTAGGTCAGGCAGGGTTCTGACAGTGATTGTTCCTCCTCTGTTATACTTGGCCTGAAATGCTGGGGGTTTTTTGCCTCCCATTTGTTAGGTCCACCAGCTGCCAGGACCCGCATTGGTTGACCTGGCCACTTTGTTTGTTGAAGCTGTCCGAGGAGGCAGCCTGCTAAGCGGCCGATCTTTAGAGTTGCTTCCGACAGTATTGACTGCACTGGCTTCGTCGAAAGAGAGCCTGATCTACGGCGAAGGTGAGCTCTTTGTTTTTTTCCCCCTCCTCCTCTCTTCCTATAACTAGTCACATCTTCTAAATGTTCCATTTCCCCCTCCTAACAGGTGAACTAAGTGGGGGAGAGCTTAAGAAACAGCTGATCAATACACTGTGCTCCAGTAGGTAGGTATGTCTGGTGTTTTCAGTTCCCTAGGTTCTCTGGGAGAATTGTTCAGAACTCACCTGTGAGCCTTTCTTCCATGCATGGTTTCGGAGTCAAATACTGTATACCTGTCTTTGAATGGAGATCAGTCTCTCTCTCTCTCTCTCTCTCTCTCTCTCTCTCTCTCTCTCTCTCTCTCTCTCTCTCTCTCTCTCACACACACACACACACACACACACACACACACACACACACACACGCACTTTATGAAGTGCCAACATCAGTGCTGTTCTAGGAACTGCTCATTGCTAATTTTTTCTTTTAAGCCCTTTGCTAAACAGTGTGCATCTCACTATCTCGTGCTTTTTTGCTTCATTTCAAGGCTTCTCTCACCCTCCCTCTGCTCTGCTTTCTTGAGGCTTCATTCCTCTGTACTGAGAGAACAGTGGTGCGATTGCTCCGAATTCTTCCGTCCTTGTCCCTGGCCAGGCGCTCACCGGTCCTTCCCTTTGTCAACAGATCTGTGAGCAGGCCACAAAGGTTACCAATGTCCTGGAATGGCTGGTAATTTCAGCCTGCATCGCTGCAGCACCGGGCTTTTGTTTCGTGTAGTCGAAGAATTATCTGGGGGCGAAAATGAGTTGAATCTGGATATGGTAGTATTTCCTGCTAGTAATCCCCCCCGTCCCTGTTCTCAGACTTATTAATTTTATCTGGGCAGGTGGAGCCATCAATACGTGATCCATCTCACCTCCATGTTCAGGTAATCCCCAGTCTCTATTGTTTCTGCTTTTTTTGGCAAGGTGTTTGTGACCTGGAGCATTAGGTTTTTTTTGGTGGTAAGGGAGTAGAGACCTCTGATCCGGAGGGCTCAGGCTAGCCTCAGGAGCTAAGCGGGCTCAGCCCTAGTTAGCAACTGGATGGGAGACAACCAAGGAAGTCCAGGGTTGCTACGCAGGGGGTAGGCAATGGCAGACCACCTTTGAACGTCTCTTGCCTTGAAAGCCCTTTAGGGTTGTGGCCTGTGAGTCAGCTGCAAGTGAACGGTACTTTACACACACGAGAAAGAGGAGAGGTGCTAAGTGCGAGAGCCCACAGAGTCAGTCAACAATAAATGTCCTTAATCAGGAAAGCTTTATTGAGAAGGTGCTGAGATGGTCATCTGCACTGCTTGTGTTAGTAATGGCAGGCATATGTGGATGCAGGAATATTATACGAAATTCAAAAGGGCCCCTCAGGGTAAAATAACCAATCATGGAAAGGAATAAAGGGCGCTTAAAATACTGGCTTTTTGTTCCCAGAGTATAGGCGGGAAGATATACAGCCAGACAGTGAAAGATACAGCAGCTGGCATCACAGACTCCCAAGGTCAGAGAAGCAGGCAGAGCGATAAGCGCGCCGTGAGAACAAAAGAGTAGCACATTCCACTTGAGTGAAGCACACCTGAACGGGGAACCACCTCCCGGGTGGGGGATGGCAGCATTAGCTGACACTAAGCTAATCACAGTCAGGGCTTGTTCTTTGAAGACGTTCCATTAGGCCCGACATTCTTTCCGTGAAGAAGAGTTTTTGGCTCCAAGGCTCTCTTTGGAATCATAGGACAAGGGGAAAAGAATGTGTGTCACACAGGTACAGATTTGTGTACCAAAAAGATCCCATGTGCCAGTGGTGGCCTTGAGCTATGCAGTCCTAACTGGAGTTACACCTTTTAAGTCCCCTTATTTCAACAGAAGGGTGTAACTCTGCTTCAGATTGCACTGTAGAATGATCTGCCTTGACTGGGTTAGCTAGTGATCACCAGGGCTCATTTCGTAGCAGGAGCTCCTCTGCATATTAGGCCACACACCCCTGATGTAGCCAATCCTCCAAGAGCTTACAGTAGCCCCTGTAAGAAGAGCTCTGTAAGCTCTTGGAGGATTGGCTACATTAGGGGTGTGTGGCCTAATATGCAAAGGAGCTTCTGCTACGAAATGAGCCCTGCAGTTGGATATTATCCAGAGGGAGAGGTTTGCAAAGCTACCGTGGTCCAGATTTTGTCCATCTTCCCAGAGTGATTTACATTTGATAGTAGAGCGGCTTAGACTATTAGTTGGCTTTCCTTATGTAGTCCCTGCACACCCAGGCAGTTCCCTACTGAAGCTTTGGGGAGCTTCCTTCAAAGAGCTGTTGGGATCTGCCCATAGTTCCAGAAACGTCTTTGTTTGATCCAAGCAGGGCTTTAGGTCCTTTGTGGCGGGATTCCTTTTGCTAGCTCTCGGTCTAAGCGTGCCGTAAGGTGCCAACGTGAATGGGGAAATGTTTGGGTTGTCTCCCCCCGCCTCCAAACTCTGCAGGGACATCCCATTGAGTGTGGAAGAGCTGCAGTTTGTGGTGGAAAAGGTACTGAGGATGTTCCCTAAGGTGGATCTCCAAGAAATCCCTCCTCTGGTCTACCAGCTGCTGCTGCTTTCTGCAAAGGTAACGTCTATGGGGAAGCTGACCACGCGGACCACACAACTTCTGAGGAAGGTGTGGACAAAAGTTCCAGTCACTCTTTATTATGTATTTATTTATTTATTTCATTTGTATCCCGCCTTGCCAGCGAACCGGCTCAAGGCGGCTAACATACACAATTTACCGTAAAGGTTTACAACATAAAACCATTAAAACATTAAAATACAATTACAATTTTACAAATTACGACAGATGGCGACTTCAGAGTTTCCCAGAAGACAAGGCTGCAGGGGAGCACCAACGGACCAGGGCAATGGTAAAAATCAGCTCTCCGTCCGATGGCGGCTCCTATTTAAAAGCCTGGCAGAAGCTCCGTCTTACAGGCCCTGCGGAACTGTAATAAGTCCCGCAGGGCCCTGATGTTATTCGGGAGCTCGTTCCACCAGTAAGGAGCCGCCACCGAGAAAGCCCTGGCCCTGGTACAAGTCAAACGGGCGTCTTTCGGACCGGGGAGAGTCAGGCGATTTTGAGTGCCTGACCTCAGTGACCTCTGGGGCTGATATGGGGAAGTCACTTTTAAACTGTCAGGTAGTCACTTTTAAACCGTCCAACCAGCTGCAAAGAAAACTGGACCCACCGGAAGCGCGCTCTTCCGCAAAATTTGCATCACCTCCCGCAGAAACTTGTTGGCGATGAGTGAGTAGCCGCTAATATCAGCGAACGGTTTTACATCAGAAGTGGAGCGTAACTCCAGCAAGCCCGTTTCTGTTTCTCTGGCATTCGTTATTTACCAGATAACGGTTGAATAGGTATGTCAGGCTTCCAAAGGAGGTTAGCCAGATTCATTTAGGACAGGTTATCGGTGTCTACTAGTGAGGGTAACTAAAGGGAACCCCCACATTCAGAGGCATGAAACCTCTGAATACCAGTGCCAGGAGGCAACACTGGGGGAAGGCCTGGGTCTCTTTGCCTCCACTGTTTGGCCTGGGTCTCTTTGCCTCCACTGTTTGGCCACCGTGTGAAACAGGCTGCTGGACTAGATGGGCCACTGTTCTGATCCAGTAGCGCTCTTCTTACGTTCTTAAAACAACATGTGTGTGTTTGGTTCGAGCAGCTTTTAGGAGCCGGGCTGTAGTCTTGGTATTGAAAGAGAAATGGACTTGGGGACCCAGAGTCTGGCTGTGAACTGCGAACCAGGAAGCCACTGGCCAAAAACTGTCTTCCGCCTTGAATTTGTAAGATGGCCTTAAACAAGTCAGGAGAAAAGAGTAAGAGTCCAGGAGGCTAAGTCTGTCTAAGTTAAGGTGCTACTGGACTCTTTTCTACTGCTACAGACAGAATAACACGGCTGCCCATCTTGACCGACCTCCATGGAAGGCTTAAACAAGCCACTCTGGCTGAGGACAGACTGGCAATCTGCCCCGGGATAGGTCCGCCTGGGAAGCAAGGGAAAGGAGCCTGTTCAGACATGCGCAGCTGTCCCTCGGCTCCCTTCCGCACTTACCCGCTTTGAAGCTGGTTCTCTTGCGCTTTAGAAGGACACCGGGAGAAACCGGTGTCCGGAGGCCGTCTTGCGCTTGCCTCCCGCTTCCAGGCAGTGTGAACCGGAAGAAGGCAGGAGGCAAGCGGAGGTGGCAGTGCGAACACAGCGTTTTGCCAGTTTGCGCGTGAGCGCACATGCGCAAATTGCCGAAACAGCCCTATCACGAGCTGCGGAGGCCGGCCCACCGGGGGCCACTCCGCAGCAGTCTGAACGCTCCGTAACGGCATCCTTGCGCAATACCCTGGCCAATGTGGACAGCCAGCCCCGGGGGATTTTCCCCCCGCAGCTTTTGCCTCCGGATTCATCCCACTCCAGATTGCCAGTCTGTCCTCAGCCTCTGTCTGTCTCGGTGCCCTTTTTGCAGCATGGGTGAACATTAATACTGGACTGACTTTTCAGCTTGTTCCAAAGATTGCTGAGAATCTATCTGTTTGTAAGGTGCACTGAGCACTAAGTGCCTTGCTGTTGATGCTACATTTTAATACTGTCGTGTAAAATGTCTTCCGTTACTTTATTCTGTTCTGACCTTTCAGGGTAGCAAGAAAAACATCTTGGAAGGATTGATCAGCTTTTTCAATCAGGTGGATCAAAAGCAGAAAGAAGAGCAAAGGGATTCGGAGTGAGTAATTTCTCGTACCTGGTATCTAGTAGGTTATTGTAAATGTAGGTGGTTGCATTGGTCCAGAACAAGACTCAAAATAAAAGTCCATATAGTACCTTTTTTTCCCAGACCAACCCAGATAATTCCACACAGCGTGCAAGCTTTTGAGTTTTTCGGCACTCTTCAGCTTTCAGGTGGGGTAGCTGTATAGCTGTACTCATGCATCTTGACTCTGATTCGCACTTCCCCCCATCGACCTATATGTAACGACTGAGGAAATCTGTTTCAGTGTATCTGAGGAAGTGTGCATCTACGCACGCTAAGGCTCTCAGTTCTTGCTCATACCCAGAATTGAACTTTGTTGGTATTGGAGGTGCCACTGGACTCAAGCTTAGAAGAAGAGATTGGATTTATACCCCGCCCTCCACTTGTAGTCTCAGAGTGGCTTACAAACTCCTTTCCCTTCCCCTCCCCACAACAGACACCCTGGGAGGTGGGTGAGGCTGAGAGAGCTCTGAGACAATTGTCCTTGAGAGAACAGCTGGTACAGAGCTACGGCTTGCCCAAGGTCATCCAGCCAGGTGCAAGTAGATGAGTGGGGAATCAAACCCGGTTCTCCCAGATTAGAGTCCGTGCACTTAACCACTGCACCAAACTGGCTTACTTCTCACATCTGTTTGTTAACTCTTGTATTCAGGGCTCATTTCGTAGCAGGAGCTCCTTTGCATATTAGGCCACACCCCCCCTAATGTAGCCAATCCTCCAAGAGCTTACAGAGCTCCTCTTACCGGTGCTACTGTAAGCTCTTAGAGGATTGGCCACATTAGGGGTGTGTCGCCTAATATGCAAAGAAGTGCCTGCTAGAAAAAGAGACCTGCTTGTATTTCTATGCTAATTTGCTGCCATTCACAGGTCTTATCAATGGCTTTCAGCGAATCTCAGTTATACTACCAGTTACGTATGCATCTTAACTCTAACCAGCCCTCCCTGGCAACTAACCCCCCTCTACTTATATGTAAGGCTTGAGGAAAACCGTCTCAGTGTATCTGAAGAAATGTGCGTGCACATGAAAGCTTATACCCTAAATCAGGGGTGGGCAATTGTTTTGGCTCGGGGGCCACTTTGTGGGAGCGGAGGTTAGCGGAGGGCCGCACCTTTTAAAATGATTGCATTCATTAATTAACTTTGCATTTCAGAAAAGGTATAAAGTGTATCATAAAAATCCATAAATATAACTTAAATAAAATAGTGGTAGTTTTATTCAATTTATTTATTGTGCTAATTTCATATCATCTCTAGCTGCAAGCACATTTAATTTTAGAACAGTTTAATGAGACAAATGTACCCTATCACACTTTTCTACAATTTTTTTGAAATCAGGAGTGAGATTGCTTGTTGAGATTCTCATCACAGCCTGCAAGTTAACGTCTGTCAAAGAGCATCTATATTTACTCTTGCTGATCTTCATGCAAGAAAAACTTTGCTCATAAATATATGTAGACCCAAATATAGAGAACATTTTCCCAGCAAATTTCTTTGTACATGGAAATTTTTTCAGCAGACAAAGATTTGTAAAAGTCAACTAATGTCACAGCATTAAGCATTTCTTTCCCGGTGTGATCTGACTGCATGTCAATAAGTTCAAGCTGCAGCTCCTCAGGGGCTGCATCAATATCAGCAGTGATGGGATAAGAGAGCAAACTGAATTTAGGCTCAATTTTCTTGAAGTCCTGAAATCTTCTTGGCGGGCCGCAAAAAACTCTGTTGGCGGGCCGCATGTGGCCCCCGGGCCGCCATTTGCCCACCCCTGCCCTAAATTAAACTTTTCTTGGTCTTAATGGTGCCACTGGACTCAAACTCCGTTCTTCAACTTCCAGTATGCTTTAAGGCCTCAGAACAATGGCCTGAAAGACCATTCCCACGCCCACTTTTCAACATTCATTCTGATGAAGAAAGCTCAAAAGCTTCCAAGCTGGATTGTGTTATTTGGATCGGTCTTAATGAACTGTATTGTGTGGCCTTTTGTTTTCTGATACCGCTGTAATATTTCTCTTTTCCCAGTCTGGTCACCTTCACAATGGCCTGCTTGAGACTCGGTTGCAAATGTGTCTGTTTGTGTCTTGATTACATCTCTGTCACAACCAGGATTGTTTTTCTGGCCAACGTATCTTTCAGGTCCATGGATCTTGAAGACGCTGCGGTGCCCTTAGATCAACTCCGCCACGTGGAAGGCACAGTCATTCTGCACGTTGTGCTGGCCATGAATCTGGACCGGGATTTGGGCAAGGAGCTGCTAAAATACTTAAAGGCAAGTCAAATGTAAGAATGAGCTGAGGTGGAGCTGATGGTCTAGAGCAGGGGTGTCAAACATGCGGCCCGGGGGTCGGATTGGGCCCCCGGAGGGCTTCTATCCGGCCTGCACTGGACCTGGCCGTCTCCTGCTTCCAGTTTTGTTGCTGCTGCTGCATCATAGCTTGCTTCGCTAGACTCTCTCAGTCGCTCAGCCATTTCATGTTTCCCCCTGGGTCCTAGACTCAGAACTTCTGAGCATGAGATTTCTGTGGTGAATGTCAATCAATCAAAAGTAGGTTTGTAGCTTACAGACACGCACCTGAACAGTGTACTCAAGATTGCAACGGCACAGACATTTGGATGCAGTAATTCAGAGCAAGTGGTGTCAGTTATCAGAGACTGTCAAATAAACAAAATATTGCAAGAGCGCTAATGTTTTAAGCATGGGGTTTTTTTTGAATAAAATGAAAACTTCGTGTTTGTGTCCTTTATAAAGTTTATATCCCCGCTACCTGGCATTACATTTTATGACACACATGGCCCAGCCCGACAAAGTCTCATTTATGTCAGATCCGGTCCTCATCACAAATGAGTTCGACACCCCTAGCCTAGATGCATGGGCAAAATCTGTACATCTCTAACTTCTAAGGAACTGGCCTGTTTCCTGCTACTCCGCTGAGCAAATCTAGGAGTCTTCCACCGGCCTGAGCAGTCTTCCTCCACCTTAAGTGCCTCTTACGTTGCATAAGGGATTGCGATGAAACGTGGCATCAGGGGTCTTGCCATGAAACGTTATTCTGCCCTAAGCTAAAAGGGACGACCACTTTTGCTGACTAATTCAACCACAGAATTCCCTGCTTTCTGGTAATTAAGCTTTTTCCTTTATGGCGAGAGTTAAACTGAATGAAGCAGCTGCTACCACCTTAATTCCGGGCACTTCTATGTATTTACTTCATTTATTTTATTTATGTATTTTCCCCAATGGGGATCCAAAGCAGCTTACACAATTCTCCCCTCCTCCACTTGCACCTGCTGGATTACTTTGGGCAAGCCATAGTTCTGACAAGAGCTGTCCTTGAAAGGGCAGGTCTGGAAAGAGCTCTCTCAGCCCCACCTACCTCACAGGGTGTCTGTTGTGGGGAGGGGAAGGGGAAGGAGTTTGTAAGCTGCTCTGAGACTCCTTTAGGTAGTGAAGGGTGGGGTATAATAATAATAATAATAATAAGAGATTGGATTTATATCCCGCCCTTCACTCCCCAAGGGAGTCTCAGAGCGGCTTACAAACTCCTTTCCCTTCCCCTCCCCACAACAGGCACCCTGTGAGGTAGGTGGGGCTGAGAGAGCTCTTTCCCAAGCTGCCCTTGAGGGAACAGCTGGGACAGAGCTATGGCTTGCCCAAGGTCATCCAGCCAGGTGCAAGTGGAGGAGTGCAGGAGTGGGGAATCAAACCCGGTTCTCCCAGGTTAGAGTCTGCGCACTTAACCACTACACCAAACTGGCTCTCCAATCCAATCTCTTTTTTTTTTCTTCTAAGATGCCTTTTTTAGAAGACGTGTGCTTAACGTCTTTTTTGTTCTTCATCGATGCGGCTGTTTTCAGCCATGGATAGGCTTGATTGACACGTCGCTTGTTTACATTTGGGATCTTCCTGCTTTTGGCTCGTGCCTAACTTAAAGATGTGTCCAAGGCAATGAATCAAATGCCGAAGCAAACCTGTGGCAGCTGAGCCTAGACGGAAGTTCAGTCCCGTGTTCTGAATTTGTATCCACGAAGCAGTTTGACGATGAAATGTGAAAATTTAATGTCATTTAAAATGCCACCTGTTTTAAAATCAGTATATTATTATTCTTATTCGGTATAAAAACTCCTTTTATACCTTTGAAACTCTGGTTGTGCTTGGTGTTTCCTAGTCTGAGCAGCACAAAGATCCTGGCAGTGCCCTCTGTCCCTTCAGTGTGACCCTTCTGCTGTCAATGGCCAGAGTACACCGATTTCAAGAGCAGGTATGTCTTGTTTCCTAGTAAGGGCAGGGCTCATTTCGTAGCAGGAGCTCCTTTGCATATTAGGCCACACACCCCTGATGTAGCCAATCTTCCAAGAGCTTACAGAGCTCTTCTTACAGGGGCTACTCTAAGCTCTTGGAGGATTGGCTACATCAGGGGTGTGTGGCCTAATATGCAAAGGAGCTCTCGCTACGAAATGAGCCCTGGAAAGGCAGCTGTGTGGACCAACAATATCCAAGTAATTTGCATTAAGGCTTGTCTACAGCAGTGTTTTTCAACCACTGTGCCACGGCACACTGGTGTGCCGCGAGATATTGTCAGGTGTGCCGCGGGATTTTTTCAATGAAAGAAATGTGCCTTCCGGGCTGACCTTCCGGGACGCGTTTGCGCATGCGAGAAAGAACAGTGGCGCGGTCTCGCTGATTCCGCTCGCACGCTCTGTGGCCGGCCTGAGGTAGGGTGATTTGCACCAAGACATTCCAGTAAACATGAATATGTTTGATGGTAACAGCTAGCTGTTTCTGTCAGGGTGGGGTTCAAATCAGTAACTGTCCCTCAGCGAAGAATGGGTGTACCGTGCTTCTCTTCAAATCACTTGTGGTCAGCGGAATGCCGTTCACATAAGAGTAAGAGTTTAAACTCTCTATTTGAAAAACTTTAGCAGAATCGCAGTATTAAAATACATCCACATTATATTTCTTCTGAAACTCAGGTCAATGTTATGGGAAGGAGCCATTACACTTTGGATCTGTAACTTACGATTTCAAGTTGAGTGGCTATTACGTGTATTTGTAATACTGTCATAGTTAATACTGGAGCTGAGGCAATTAATGACCCATTTATCTTGTATTTCAATGTTTTTCAACCACTGTGCCGTGAGATATTGTCAGGTGTGCCGCGGGATTTTTTCAATGAAAGAAATGTGCCTTAGCTCGAAAAAGGTTGAAAAACACTGGCCTAATATGCAAAGGAGCTCTCACTAGGAAATGAGCCCTGGAAAGGCAGCTGTGTGGACCAACAATATCCAAGTAATTTGCATTAAGGCTTGTCTACAGCATGCCTGTTCTTCCACCCTGGACTCTCAGCGGGGCAACCAAAAATTACTTCCTTCTGAGCTGCTGTTCTGTTTTTGCTGTAGGTCTTTGACTTCCTGAAAACATCCATCATGAAGTGCTTCAAGGACCTGCAATTCATTCAGGGCTCCAGGTTCTTGCAGGACTTGGCTCCTCTGCGCTGCAGCATATCAGCCACAGTTTTAGAAGTCGTGGCAAACAGGTGGGTTGTGGCAGCCTGCTAGCCCTCTGAGCCAGGGGTGTCAAACTCATTTATTAGGAGGGTCGGATCTGACATAAATGAGACCTAGTTGGGCCGGGCCGTGTGTGTCACAAAATGTAATCCCAGGTAGCGGAGATATAAACTTTATAAAGGACACAAACACAAAGATCTTTTTTAACTTATACTTAAAACATTAGCTCTCTTGCAATGTTTTGTTCATTTGACAGTCTCTGATAACTGAAAGCCGGAAACCTGCTTTTGATTTATTGACATTCACCACAGAAATCTCACACTCAGAGTCTAGGACCCAGGGGGAAACATGAAATGGCTGAGTGATTGAGAGAGTCGGGCAAAGCAAGCTATGATGCAGCTGCAGCGACAGAACTGGAAGCAGGAGATGGGCCTGATAGAAACCCTCTGGGGGCCTAATCCGCCCCCCGGGCCGCATGTTTGACACCCCTGCTCTAAGGTCTGTTCTGCACACGCAGCAGAATAGCTTCTTCCATTTCAGGCTCTGGGTGAGAAATCATACTTTTCAGATTCCCTTACGCTGATAATTTCCTTTAAGTGGAACCAGCAAAGCAGGCAAACGGCTAGCTGGAACCCTTCTCCCACATACACGTGCAGTCCAAATGAAACCTTTACAACTTTGAATCACAAATATTGAATGAGAACACACATAGTAATTGTCAGAATCTGACAATAGCTTGCTTGTTCTATGACTGCCTTAATGTTACTTTCGGTTTCTTTGTGCCTTGCCATCATCCAAATGTTTTATTGCTTGCACTGAAGTAGAGATTGCTGCCCTGCTTAGTGTTACTTTTCCCCGGGAGGATGGCCTCTCACATTCCTGTGCGTCACATAAACAACTGTGCCTGTCTTGTCCAGTCCCTTCCCCCTCTCCTTTGAGACTCTATGTGTGTTATCAGAGTGGGTAAAACCTTGGAAGTTATTTTATTGTCCCTGGCCAAATGTTATGCCTAGTGTTCGCACATCTGGGTCACTCGGGCCAAGAAGGGTCGCCATTTTCTTCCCGCTTTTTTGTATGTGTTCTGATTGGATGTTTATGCATAAGCACCTTTGCATGAAGGTATATTAACCCAGGTCATCTTTATTCTGTATCTCTAACAAACACTGAGTACCTGTTCCAGCATTAGAAATAAAGAACTCTGTTTGAATACCAAGGTCTGATCTTTTGCTGATAGTACAGAAGCCTCACAGTAATGACCAGAGCATATCCAAAACTTTTATTTTTACATACGGTTTTCCAAAAGCCACTTTGACATGAGCCCCACTTGCTGCCTGGGGGCTACCATCAATTCTTTCTCTGTCTCTATGCTTGCACCCGCTGTTGCCGCAGGATCAGTGAACTCCTGTTCTAGCGCTGTTCTAGTGCCGTTCCGTTACCAAGTCACCTGGAACGCTAAATTTTTTCCCCCCCCGTACTAAACTTCGAGTTGCTTTACTGCATTTTAACCTGCAGGGTGTTCTTCTGTGACGCTGTCAAGTCGCGGTTGACTTGTGGTGAACCCTCATGGGGTTTGCAAGGCAGGAGATTTCCCAGGTGGTTTCCCCGTGCCTACTTTTGCATAGCAACCCTGACCTTCCCTGGAGGTCTCCCATTCAAATGCTAACCGGGGCTGACCCTGTTTAGCTTCCGAGATCTGTTGAGATTGTCCAGCCAGGTCGGGGCGTTTTTCTGTAGGGTAGCATTAAAAATGTGACATCCCCCCCCCCCCCCCAAATAGTCTGAAGTGGTACACTTCATTCAGCCACCTCAGTGTGCTATATGTGTAGATCAGGCCTCCGACAGGTAATGTTAAGTGGACAGCTGTATCGCAGATTGTGTTCTTTGCAGGGCTCATTTTGTAGCAGGAGCTCCTTTGCATATTGGGCCACACACCCTTAACGTAGCCAATCCTCCAAGAGCTTACAGAGCTCTTCTTACAAGTGCTACTGTAAGCTGTTGGAGGATTGGCTACATCAGGGGTGCGTGGCCTAATATGCAAAGGAGCTCCTGCTACGGAATGAGCCCTGGTTCTTTGGTTGGGGGGCGGGCAACAGGAGAGGACGGTTGCCTTCTTGTGGGTTTCTCAGGTGGTGTCTGGAAGGTGATCTTGGGAAACAGGATACTGAATGAGAGGGAGCTACAGCCTGATCTAGCAGTTCTTACTGCCCTGTCCAAGGAGGGAAAAGGGCACAATGGTAAAACTGTTAACAAGCTCTTATCACATTGCTCTCTTCCTCGCCTTTCTTTTTTCGCCATCTCCCTCCAGTGTGTTTGGCTGGGATCATGTTACTCAAGGCCTGGTGAATTTTGGTTTCATCCTGTTGGACTCCTACGGGCCGAAGAAAATTTTAGGAAGCAAAGTTACGGAAACCGCTAACAGCCTTTCCAAGACTCCATCCCAGAAGGCATGCAACCTTGGAGCCAGTATCCTACTGGAGACCTTCAAGGTAAGGCAGAGACGGAGAAAATATTGTTACAGTCTCACGGTTTTTCGAACAATTTTTTTTTATTTTATTTCCTAAAAAGAACAATAACAAATAACTTATACTTCCAAAAGAAAGAATATTGAACCATAACAAATTCCGTAACAGCTACATAGTAACTTCAACATGAAATATCCACCCAGTTTCACAGCTTATCTTCATAAGTTTAAAAGGATAACCCCTTAAATACAACTTGTGTTATAATTACAAATCGAAACTAGCATACATCAGTAGAAAGCAAAGTCTAAATACTTATCTGGAATTTTATATAAAGCATTGGACTTCGAGGTAATGTAATCGAAATATGGAAACCGCCAATCTAGGAAATTATTCGCCTTATCTGGAATTTGTGAAACAGTTATTTGAGTAGCTAATTTATCAGCTACTGCTGTATCCCAACGCTTTGCAGTCCACTGACTCACGGTGGGTACTGTCGGTTGGTTCCACTTCGGGGCTGTTAAAGATTTAGCAATGATATTAATTCAGCACTCTGTTTAGCTCCATTTTTCTTGTCGATGAGCAGGGGTGCCCTGTTTCCTAACTGCTGATAGCCAGGGCACTTTTTAAATTTATTTCAGCTGGAGCCACCCTTCACCTACTTAGGGTGCATAAGGATGAGAGGTGCCCACCATTAGAAGTGTCTGCCTGAGTCCCTTGTTCTGGGCATGCTTCCTGATTAGGTTTGCCAGGTCTGGATTGGAAAATACCTGGAGACTTTGTGGGTGGAGCCAGGAGAGGGCGGGGTTTGGGGAGGAGAGGGGAGGGGCCTCAGAATGGTACAGTGCCATAGAGTCCACCCTTCAAAGCAGCCATTTTCTCCAGGGGAGCTGATCTCTGTCAGCTGGAAATCGGTTGTAAAAGCGGGAGATCTTCAGGCCCCACCTGGAGGCTGGCAACCCTATTCCTGATTAGAATAAGGCAACATGTGACATGCAGAGATGCATCAGACAGCCTCCTACGAGGGCTAAGAATTTTGCTTCTGTGTCTGGACTGGAAGCAGAAAGACAGAGCGACCCCTATCCAGGCGGGCTTATTAGGAGGGGGCAAGTCTAGAGCAGTAAATCGTACAGGAGGCCGCCTCTATATGGCTCTCAAGAGATTTGATCAGGGCTCATTTCGTAGCAGGAGCTCCTCTACATATTAGGCCACACACCCCTAATGTAGCCAATCCTCCAAGAGCTTACAGAGCTCTTCTTACAGGGGCTACTGCAAGCTCTTGGAGGACTGGCTACATCAGGGGGGGCGTGGCCTAATATGCAGAGGAGCTCCTGCTACGAAATGAGCCCTGGACTTGATTAACTTTTTTCATAGCACAAGTTTTGTTTCATTAGCATTTTGGTTCTCAAAATACTTTACAGGGTAGATTTAGCCTCTCAGTTGTCCTGTCTGTCTGTGGCATGGCCTTATTTTTTAAAAAAGAATGTGCATCAGTGGAAGAGGTCGTCTGTGAGCGGGTTGTCCCTTTTACTTCTCCAAGGACCAGACCAGAACGTTCCAGGACAGTGTCTTTGTTCTGGTAGGAATATCATTCTTCCACACCAAGGTTTGTGATAATGAAGAAGAAGAAGAGATTGGATTTATATCCCACCCTTCACTCACTTGGAGTCTCACAGCGGCTTACAAACTCCTTTCCCTTCCCTTCCCCACAACAGACACCCTGTGAGGTAGGTGGGGCTGAGAGAGCTCTTTCCCAAGCTGTCCTTGAGGGAACAGCTGGAACAGAGCTATGGCTTGCCCAAGGTCATCCAGCAGGTGCAAGTGGAGGAGTGGGGAATCAAACCCGGTTCTCCCAGATTAGAGTCCGCGCACTTAACCACTACACCAAACTGGCACTATCCCAAACTGAAACTTGAATGACCGAAAATAAAATCTTAAACTGGGAAAAATGCTTAGAGAATTTTCTAGTAGGTGAAAAAGCCAAGTAGAGAAAGAACAAAAAAGGACGGGAAGGAGGATCCTTCCCCAGGAACTGGTCTGCGCTTGTGAAATTCCTGGGAAACCAAGCAACCCGTCGCCCTCCACCACCCACAGGGGCCGTAGCTCGGTTCACACATTACAGTGAATGCGCATACATTCTGCATGCATATACATCCTGCACGTACATGTTAAGAAAAAGGCAATGGACATTCACTTTACAAATGAAGCTGGGGAGCAGCACCTAGATGAATGTGGGGTTTAAATCACATTCCTCTGTATGTGTGTGGAACATAACATGGAATCGCTCAGTGCACATAGAGAGAAACATCAAGAGTACACTATACATGGTGTGAAAAGCTCTGAAAGTGCAGTGAGTAGTACCTCAGAGGAGGATTCTGGATCTGAAAAAGGGGCGGCGGCCCCAAAGCACCTGTCAGTCAAATGGGACTTTGCTGAACCGCAACGTAGAAGAAAGAAAGGGAAATAACACTTTGTTTAGCTTGAGAGCTTAAGAAATTTAAACCGATACTTATTGGATTTAATCTATGCAAGACCAGTTTAAAAGACAAAACATAAAAATCATGCTCCATGATATTGACTTTAACTTTAAGGAGGCTTTGTTTAATCGAATCAGAAAAGCATTTTTATGATCCTTGTCTAGCTGTATTTTAGTTTTTAGAGTGGTAGTTTGTGTAGAAAAGCAATAAAAAAAAAATTCCAAAAAAAGAGAGTACACTATACATGGATTGTACATACGTTCACTGTAAATATGTAAGCAAGATTAGTGAAGCGACCCAAAGGGCCTGTGGTGGAGAAGGATGCCCTCGATTTCACTGTTGAGGAGAGGCTATTGTAAATAAATCGAATGACCGATGCTACTACTCCTGGAAAGGCTGGTCATCTGTGGGGAATTATTTTTAGTTGAAACTTTTTATGGGGATGTGAATGCTCTGCAAGTTTAGTAGAAACACTTGGGGAGGTATTGAGTTCCTGAAATTATGGACAAAACTGTTCTTGCTTGATTGTGTGTGCTTTCTCTCTCTCAGTTGTCCTGCCTCTTTCCAGGTCCACGAGCCAATCAGGAGGGAGATCCTGGAGCAGGTCCTCAGCAGAGTCATCATCAATGCCGGATCTCCCATCAGTCACTTCATAGGTAATGGTGAAATGATCCAGTGGGTAATCCATTATGTTTTCAAACTGCTTTTTATAGTTTTGTTTGCTTCTCTGCCTCAGAGGGATAACAGTTCCTCATTCCAAAACTCTCGCGGTTTGTCTTTGAGAAATAAGGGCCTCCTATAGCACTCGCATCCCAGTGTGTCAGGTATATTTTCTGGCCTGTACTCACTCTAGCTTCTGAATGCCACAACAGGAGACGTCTGTCCTCTTTTCTCTCTTCCCACCCCAGGCTCCTGCCACAGGAGGCTATAGCTCGGCTTGTTGTTTTCTTCTTTCAGATTTGCTGTCCAGCATCATCTCCTATGCTCCCCTCGTCCTTCAGAATTCTTCCTCCAAAATCTCAGAGGCCTTCGATCAGCTGTCTTTTCTCCCTCTTGCAACAGTGCAGGGCCTCCTGAAGGCTGTGCAGGTAAAGCATTGTGCTCCAGACCGGGTGAGGGGGGGTGAGAGCCACAGAGTCAGTCACAAGTGTCCTTAAACAGGAATGCTTTATTGAGAAAGGTCTGCTACGGTCATCTGCACTTCTTGTGTCAGTAATGGCGAGCATTGCCTTGGTTAGGATGATTATACAGAATTCAAAAAGGGGTCTGTTAATGCATGGCAACCAATCATCATGTCAGAGAAAAGGCGTCCAGAATACTGGTTTACGGTTCCCAGGGAAAAAGCGGGAAGAAGGAGAAGAGATACATGGGCTGGCACTGACAGTCTCTCAAGGTCGGAGTAGCTCAAAGGGCGATAAGCATGCCATGAGAAATATAACACTACATTCCACAGTATTGACGTCATGAGTTCACACATCCCGCCTCCCGGGCAGGAGATGGCAGCATTAGCTGACAGGCATGTGTGTCTAAGTCACACGAGGAGTTGCAGTGGGCAGCCTCCGCAGTGGGTGCATGTTCTGGGCTAACAAGACTTTTAGTATTTAGTTGAATGGTTTTCTGAGGATACAGCTAGCATTTAAGAACAGGAGACCGTAAGAGAAGCCAATGTTGGATCAGGCCAGTGGCCCATCCAGTCCAACACTCTGTGTTACACAGTGGCCAAAAACACCAGGTGCCATCAGGAGGTCCAGCAGTGGGGCCAGGACACTAGAAGCCCTCCCACTGTTGCCCCCCCCCCCAAGCACCAAGAATACAGAGCATCACTTGCCCCAGACTGAGAGTTCCTATCTATACCTTGTGGCTAATAGCCAATGGTGGACCTCTGCTCCATATGTTTATCTAATTCCTTCTTGAAGCTGTCCATGCTTGTAGCCGCCGCCACCTCCTGTGGCAGTGGATTCCACGTGTTAATCACTCTTTGGGTGAAGAATTTCTGCTCAGCAATTTCATGGAGTGCCCATGAGTTTCTTTCACAGCACACAGTTTGACAGTTACTGATCCAACCTTTGGTAATTCTGCAAAGATGACTTTCTCCTAACTTCTCTCTTTCTGGATTTCCTAGTATTTTCCCTCCTCCCTGTGTTCACCAAGTACACATTCTAGTCTATTCCATCCTTTTTTGTTCCAGCCGCTTCTCAAAATAAGCATGTCCATGAGGGACTCCTTGATCCTTGTTCTTCGCAAATCAATGTTTTCTGGGTAAGTTGCCTTAAAAAAATTATTTCCTTTAAAAACAGGAAAAAAGAACAAACAAGGGGGAAAACCCCTCAAAAGTCAACAACTACGGGGGGGGGGGGAGTATGTATAAAGTAGAAAGACAAATATAATGACAGTAGTGGCAGATCTACACACAAGTTTCTATGAAAGATTTCCAGATATCTAAAAATAAGTCCGTACGCAGTTGCCCTCGGTCCATTGATTTACAGGAAGCAGGCATTTCGGTCTTCAGTGTTGTAATGTGAGTCTTTTAGCTGTAGTAAGGGCATGGAGGGTCCATTTTTGTTGACCTTTTGTTAACCTCTTGGAGACAGTCATATGGTTTAAAAGTACATTAAAAATCGACAAATGTTCTAATACAAAATTGATACGAGTAATAATTTCCTCCCAGAAAAACTGAATGACCGGACGCACCCGAAGCACGTGTTTAAGGGACATTTCCTGTGAGTTACAATGCCATCAGGAAGACACTTTAATCAGTCCTTTAATAAAGAGTCGCGGTGGTGTCCAATATATCTTAAACATAATTTTTTGCTTGATAAGATCCATAGAGAGAGCCATATCCCACTGCTTTGGGAAAATGATGGTGATTCCATTAAATCCTGAGATCTGGATTGGCCACCGTCAATTTATTAATTGACAGCAGTTGTTTATAAACACATATTAGAGTCTCCAGGAGCAAAGGGGACTCTGAGACACTTAATGTCGCAGGGCCGTATTTAGACACTTACCGATGTTGCAACTGTAAATACATTGAACAGAAATTCACAAGTCATATCTGTGAGGCTTCTGTATAGACAGCAAGGAATCAGACCTTTGGTTGTTAAACTAAAGCTCTTTATTTTCAATACTGCAAACAGGTTCTCGAATGTTTGTTAGAGATGCCAGATAGAATACAGTCAGTGTTAATATACCCTCCCGTTCGTTTGAACCCCAACATTAAACCAATCAGAATTAAAATGCAAAACGCGGGAACATAAGAGCGGGCCGTTTGGGTTCCCACAGAGAGGTGAGAAAGTTGTAAAAATTCCCTTCTTGATCTGGATGACCCACATGTGTGAAGTTATACACAACAAAAGCTGCTTGGGTGACAACAACAGAGTTCCAAGGTTTCACAACAAGATAAGACATTCCCTAGCCTGGAAAGAGGGAGGAGGGATGCATGGGAGGGAAGGCCATTTGTTCTTGGTGACGTGCAGGAATGCAGGGTCGCCACTCTCCTGCCTAAAACCTGTGACATAGTCCAGATCTACTAACAGCAATATACTTCAAGGTGACTAGGGGAGGAGGAGGGGAGTCGACAGACAGGGATGCAAACAAGCAATTTACTTGATCAGGGAAAACGAAAGCAGACAGAGCAGATTACAATGAAACATTTGTCAGGGCACCTGACAATATCTAGGCCTCAGCTGAGAAAAATGACAAAAACCACCATAGGATTATCAAGTGGTCCAATGTAAAATCCCCCTATTGGCCCAAGCCTTCCATAAAAATGATTTATTCCCCTTTTTTAGATTAGGGTTGGCCCTTCAGGCACTCGATCTGTTCCAGTCTCACTTCAGGCCTGGTTTGGAACGGGGACAGCCATTGCAGTTCTTCTGGGCAACCTTCAGCTGCAGTTGGGTCAAGGCAGTTCAGCGCTCCTGGCCTTGGATTTTTCTGCAGCGCTTGGCTACTTGATCTTCGTCCACTGTTTGGCCTTCCTCGGGACTCATGGCACTGCCGTATCTTGGTTTGCCTCATTTCTCCAGGGATGCAGTCAGAGGGTGTTCTCCGGGGACAGGGGGTTTTCTGTGCAGCCCTTGGTCTGTGGGGTACCCCAGGGATCTGTCCAGTCCCCACTGTTGTTTAACGTCTATATGCGCCCCCTAGTGGAGCTCATCAGGAGGTGTAGGGTTGGTTGCCACCAGTCTGCTAATGGCGCCCAAGCTCTTTCTCCTGTTGGCTAAGCAACTAGAAGGGGCTCTCCCTTCTCTGACCCAGTGTCTGGATGCCATAATTGGATGGCTGAGATGGAGCCGGTGAATTGTTTGTTTGTTTTTCCAATACTTTTATTTTTATACTGTTTTAACTACATTTATTATGTCTGTTTTATACTTCATTCATCATGAAACGTATTTATTTATACCTTGCTTTTCTCCTTGTCGGGGATCCAAAGTTTTGTACATTGTTTTCATATCCTCCATTATAACTACACCACCTTGTGAGGTAAATTAGTCTGAGCGCATGCGACTGTCAGATCCTCTGCCATTCATTGTCTGTTGTCTGGGTCTCTATCAGTAATTTACTGCTAGCCTTGAGTTTGTTGCCTGTCATGTATAGTATGACTCTTTCTTTCCCTCCGGGAGGATGGCTTGTCCCGTACTCCCGCGTCACATAAACATTCTAGTTAATCTTCCCGGGCCGCCTCCCTTTGCCAGCCTGGCGTCTCGAACAGCTAATCTTTTGCTTTTGTAAACTTGACGGCTCTTGGACTGATTTAGGCCAGGTGCCTGGCCTGTGAATAGCAAGTAAAGTTCACTACGGGGCATGGGGGGGGGGGGCGTTTAGTGCTTTTGCGCCTTTTTGGTGGGAACATAACGGTTGGGGTTTTTCGCGCTTATTTTAGTTGGCTCTGATTGGCTCTTTACCTGTCTTCACCTTTTTGTATATGGTATATTAATCCCTGTTGCTTGTAACTGGTTATCACTGACAAACATCGTGTACCTGAAGGATCATTAAGAAATAAAAGGACTTTTGCTTTTATCAAAGGCCTGGCTTATTGGTTCCCATTCAGAAGCCTCACAGTGACTGGCCCATGGTCAGCCAGCAAGCTTTCACGGCCAAGTGGGGATTCAAATCTGGGTGGCCCAGATCCTAGTCTGGTCTTCTAGCCACCATTTCCCATTTCAAAATGTACCTGTTCCATGAATGTGCATGCATACCCATTGGCTGCTGTAACAAACCAAACTGGCTTCTAGTTCAGCCAAACCTTTATGTTACCTAAATGCATTCAATCCAAAAGCTTTGCAGTCCAGGTACCTTTTACACTACAGAATTATATTTGCTCCGAGGCAAGAGAAGCAGCTGTGAGCGTAATGGATTTCTGTCCAGCTGTTTTTGTGCCCGTTCAAGGATGCTAAACAAGGTCACTTCCTTGACGACGGCGTAACTAGAGTTTTGCAGAAACCAGGGCTAAGGTAGAATGCCATTTCTTCATGACCTAGAAAATGACACTGTTCAGCAGGTTGGACTGATCGTCGTAACTTATTTATAGACTGTCACAATGCATGAAATGGATGATGTTCTATTTTTAAAAAAATCTAATGGAATTTGAATGTTGAAATAAATATCAATGGGAAACATTATAATTTTTTGGTCAAAATCGCTTTTTATACATCCTGATCCTGCCCCCTTTTTTTTCTTGTTAGGGCTTCACTCCCAAATGTCACGGGCAACCTAAATTGGTATGGCTGTGTTCATTGTTGCCTTAGTAGACAGCAGAGTAGAAAATGTTCCAGCTTTCCCAGCAGGAATACTTTATCCCCCCTCTTCTTTCTCAATCACAGGCAGCTGGATGCTCGTAAGTCAGCAGTTACTGGGTTTTTGCTACTGTTGAAGAATTTCAAGATTCTGGGCAGCTTAACTTCCTCCTACTGCAGTCAGGCAATCGGTGCAAGTCAGGTAGGTACTATGCCTGCTCAATCCCGATTTCCCCATCAGTCCAAGGCACCCGTTTTACCCGCTGCACTAATGTATATACATGGGGGCATAAGAAATGAATGTAGCTTGTGGAACTCCCTACACAAGATGGGCTGAGGGAGATGTGCTATTTAAAAAGAGCAGGCAGATTCACGGAGGGTGCCAGGAGCTATATGAGTAATGGAACCTCCATGTATAGAGGCAACATCTATATATCTAATTCCCAAGTACCCTCCCCCATGCGGATACCTAAATTCGTGTGGGGGGGCACTTGGGGGGGTGGGGTTTCTACACAAGGGGGGCACTCCCCCCATGTGCAGAAAAATCCTAAATGTTTAAAAAACTTTTCCCCCGAAATCCCCCGAAAAGTTAAAGTGTTCTCCGCGCGTGTGCAGAGAACGCTGTGGCCGCTGTAGGGGAGGGGGTGGGAAGCGGCGTGACGAGGACTCACCACTGCCGTTTGCGGGGGGGGGGGAGGGAGGGAAGAGCCTTGGCGGGCGGCAGGTCTCTATGCCCCCGCTGCCATTTTGAAAGCAGGGAGGGAGGGGGGGAAGCCTCAGTAGACAGCGGGTGTCCCTGCTGCCGCCGCCGTTTTGAAGGCAGGGGGAAGCCTCGGCAGGCAGCGGTCTCCCTGCTGCCACCGCCTTACGGGGAGGAGCCTCGGCAGGCGGCTGTCTCCCTGCTGCCGCCGTCGTTTTGAAGGCGGGGGGGAAGCTGCCTGCAGGGGAGACGGGGTAGAGGCTCGGCACGCGGGGCCAGAGGAGGGGGAAGAGGCTCACCTACCCCCCCCCCCCGTGAATATCGCGCCCCCCCCCCCCCATATCTCCAAATGCTAGATGCTGGGGACAAAAAACAAGAGAAAGCCACCACCCCGGTGCTCTAGTGAGGGGTGCCAGCAAGTGCTTGGAGGAGCGGGGGAGACCCAGAGCTGCAAAAATGCGCTAGAGGGAATGGGGAAACAAAATGACAGTGCAAGTTCAAGATCTTTGTAACAAGATACGCTACAAATATAATCGTACAAGCAGGGAGCCTCAAGGAAAATTGGAGGAGCAACGATCCCATTCCCCCCACATTTGCTTCCTCTCCTTCCCCCCCCCCTTTCTCTCAGTCTCTATCCTGCTCCCTCCCCCTCCCCCTTTTCTTAATTTCTGTCACTGTCGCTCTCAATCCATGTCTATTGTCACTCCTTCTCTTCCTGTCTCCCTTATCCCATTGCTCTCTTTCTGGCCTCCTGTACTGTAAGCTTTAAGACTATTCAGTAGCTTCCTTTTTTCCTGCCAGCACCACCTGCAGCCTCCCCTCAGGTCCTTCGGTGTTATTTGCGGGAATAAACCATGAATTTGAGAGCGCTTCCGCAGTCACTTGCGTTCTCTGACCAGACTTGGCTTGTATTTGGTGGTCCGCTCTCTGTGGCCATTCTGATGGTCCAAAGGCTGGAGAGCTTTCAGGACTGGACGTGACGGGGCGCTGGCCCTCTTTAGGGCTCGCGGTTCCAGAAGGAGCAAGACTGGTAGGCCAGACTGCGGTGGGGTCCAGGCCAACTAAGAATCGCGAAGTCAGAATCAACAACCCGTCTTTTGTCTTCAGCGGCAGCAGCTCACCAGGGCCGGATGGCAGCCCTTCCCCTGCCCTTCTCGCCATCCACCTGGCCACTTCATTGCCCCAACAGTGCCAGCAGCTTCCCTGCCTATCCATGCGGCCTCTTTGCCATCTCAATTGCGGCGGTGGCGGCAGCTCCCTCACCTGCCCAGCCACCTCCCTTGCCACTTCACCACCTCGGCAGTGGCAGCTTGCTGGCCTCAGTGGCGGCAGCTCCCACCAAGAAGCATCCGTTAATGCACAGTTGACACTACTGTTTCGGGTAATTAATGCCCCCCCCCCCTCCATTTTTCTCAGGTTTAAAGATTTTTCTGCAAACCTGGGGGAAAATCTTCATTTTCCATGTGGTCCCAGTCTGCCATTAGAAGTGTCCACAGATGGGACTACACTTGTTAGATATATGACAAGCAGGGACCCATGAAAAACTCACAGGAAAATTCCCTGCTTTGTCCTCTGGCTTCTGACACACACACACACACACACGCACACCAGCCACCTTTCTCTACTGTTTCCTCGGCCATCACCACTTCCTCCCATTTTTCCCCATCCACACGATACTCCTCCCCTTACGCCCGGCACTGGTCCCTGCCTCCCCTTGCTCTCCCACTGTGCCTTTTCCCCTCGGTCTTATCTCTACCCACCCCCCTACCGCCATTCTGCCCACCCACCCCCTTCGCGTTGCTCTGCCCACACCCCTTCCTTTCTCCTCCATCCACTTCACTGCCTCAACAATGGGGGCAACTCCCCTTGAGCGCCTGCCGCTTCCCTGCCTCAACAATGCCAGGAGTGGCTCCACAAGCCCGCCCCCCCCCCTCGCTTGGCCGCCTCAACAGTGGCTGTGGCAGCTGTGACTCCCCCGCCTGGCTGTTTGCTTCAGCCCCAAGCGAACCAAAAACGAGAAGCCAAATAAAACCATGTACTATGCTAGTTCGAATAAAGTGCACACAATCGAAATACAATGTAATCATCACAATGTAATGAATTAACACGAAAAATCTGACGAGGTTCTCCGGAATGCTGTTCTCGTTTCATTGACAGATTTCATCTGAATAAAAACAGTCCCGTAGACGAAAGTTCGGACACCGAAGTGATACCAATTCAATGGCCTACAATTTCCCATCTGGTTACAATTTCCAGTTTTCAATAGCTAAAAAGTCATTCCTATAGAACGTTTAGAAAGGTGAAGGCCGACCATCTCATATATTCCTGGGTAGCTACATTGCATTACATTGTATTTTGATTGTACGCACTTTGTTAGAATTAGCATAGCACACCGTTTGGTTTGGCTTCTCATGTTTGGTTGGCTGTTCGCTTCACCACATCAAGGGCAGTAGATCCCATGCCTGGCCTAGTGAAACTCTTGTTTGGGGGGGGTGGATTTAATCTCCCCCCCCCATGTTAAAAAGTTTTTAGGTTCTTCTGCAAACCTGGGGGGGGGGGGTTCCCCCCAAATTTGTACAAAAATCTTCTGTGTAATATGTCAAACATTTGCTGGAAATGTGAGAAAAATACAGGAACATTCTTTCATATGTGGTGGAAATGCCCAAGAGTACAAGAGTACTGGAGGAAAACATCAAAAATGATTCAAGAAATCTTAGATATAGAATTACCATTGGTACCCGAAAGCTTCCTATTAAATATGTTCCCGGAAAATCTAGATAAAGCAGAAATTTTTTTTACAATTTACATTATAACAGCTGCTCGAATTATTTGGGCTAAAAGTTGGAAACTTAAAAACAGTCCCATAATAGAGGAAGTAATATTTAAACTTATGGACTTGGCTGAAGCGGAAAAGTTAAGCCAGCTATTGAAAATGAGAAAGATTAAGATATTGAAGGAAAAATGGTCAAAATTTTATGAGTGGTATAAAAATAAAATAATGACTCAAAAGAAAGATTTAAAAAGAAGATCTTAAAATATTAAAATATTATTTACATATAAACTTTAATTTTGAGATAAATAAAGATAGTGAAGGTATAATAAATAAATAATAGACAAAAATATACTAATAAATAACAAATAAACAGATAGTTGCGCATATTAAGGATATTCGAACATTGTTAGTATATTGGAGTGTTTATGTGTTGCTTCTTGTTTGTATAGGAAATATAAAACATATGTATAATGGTGAAGGATATGTTATATAAATATCTAAATCGATTGTTAACCTTCTGTAAAATGAATGGATTTATACTTTATACTGTATATGTAAAAAAAAAAACTGTTTATAAAAAAGAAAAAAGGCTCCCAATCTGCAGATTTAAGCATCTGCAGATTGTGGCGCTCTTGACTATTAGAATATAAGACAATCTATACAGCGGTGGGCTTGCACAGAAGTGAGTTTTGCTGTGTTCAGGTTAGTCTTGTTCCCAAGGCAGGCGTGTCTAATTCGGGTAAGCAAGCGCAGGTTTGCATGACTCTCTGGCGTTGCTCTCCAGGTCCAGGTGGATGTTCACTCCCAGTATAACTCGGTGGCCAATGAGGCCTTTTGCCTCGAGATCCTGGGCAGCCTGAGGCGATGCTTAAGTCAGCAGGCTGACGTCAGACTCATACTGTATGAGGTGAGGAGGATTCTTTCTCTCTTCTTTGATATGATTGCTGTTGGGTCTGTCTTTGCTGTGCTTCCTGGCGGTGCAGACCTCACGGTGGACTGACTACGGGTCGGTGGAGCGGGAAGGGGATTCTGAACTGGGCCACGATGCTGGGGGAGGTGGGGTTGAGCCTGAGGGAAGGGGGGCAGGGTTAGCCTTTTCCCCTGTGGTGTTTCTCAGATATAAATGCTCCCCTCCCCGAGGCTATTTCTCCATAGAGAAGGACATACTGGGGTCAAATGGTACATCTTTTCCCCGGTGGATGGAGTAGCTTGGGGAAGGAAGGGTAATTTAAGGTAGGTCCGACCTACCTGAGGCCTTTTCCCGTATATACTCCAGAGAGCCCTATGGTCTGGGGCCCAACATCGCCTGGTCATTCCTGGCCCGAGAGAAGCCAGGCTCACTGCTACCTGGGGGAGGGCTTTTTCGGTGGCGGCCCCTCGCTGGTGGAATGAGCTCCCAGAGGAGATCAGAGCCCTGCGGGACTTGATGCAGTTCCGCAGGGCTTGCAAAACGGAGCTCTTCCGCCAGGCCTTTGAATAGGGGCCGCCGCCTTTTTGTGTTACCCCTTTTACCCCCCCCTCCTTACAGGCAATTCACCAGCGATGAATCATCAGTTACCACCTGGTCGCTGGCGATACTGCATGTTTAACAACTGACTGAGACTCTACATACCATTGAATTGTATTGAGCACTTTATTAATTTGCATTGTAATGTTCTAGTGATGTAGTTTATAATGTTTTAATGTTTTAGTTATTTATGGATATAATGAATCTTGGTTCGCCAAGTCATGTTAGCCGCTCTGAGCCTACTGTGCGGGGAGAGCGGCCTAGGAATCGAATTAAATAAATAAGTAAGTAAGTAAGTAAATAAGTTGGTGCAGGGGAAAGTTAACTTGCATTGCCCTTCATTGTGGCCCTGACCAGCCTTTCCCCTGATCTCCCTCTTGCACACAAACACCGTGCTTTGATCCCGGTAGAAATGTGGGCGATCCTCTCCAAGACCCTTCCATATTCTCCTCAGATGCTTTTATCTTTGGGAATAAACCAAGCAAAAACTCTAGTCAAGCAGAGAATTGAGGATATAGAACGCCAAAATGATCTTTCCAGCATACAAAACATTATGATGAGGGCAACTATTAATAATACTGTGGGTCCAGCCAAGTATTTAACATCTCTTGAAGTAAAAGGGTTTAGAAGAGCCTTCACTTTGGCCAGGTGCTCTGTCCTCCCTTCTGCAGTACTTGAAGGAAAATACAAGGATATTCCCTTCACGGAAAGGCTTTGTACTTGTCCATTAAGGGAGGTTGAGACAACAGAGCACATGTTCTTTAGATGTCCGTATTATAAAGTAGCACGTAATAAAATCACTATGCTGACTGATCAATTGCTGGGCCTCTCTGAAAAAGACAGGCTCGAGAGTCTCCTATCTGATAGAAACTCTAAGATTACCTATCAAGTAGCTAGTTTCTGTATGGAGATAATGAGATCACGTAAACTCTATGGTGGTTAGTTTAGTAACAGTAGCTCGTTATTGGAATAAATTCTAATTTCTCTTTAATGCCTTACTGATATGTTTAAAGTTTGGAAATACTGTACGACTGTTCTAAGGTCTGGGTAAGCATTAGACGGAAGAGTAGGGTGAATTTTAACAATTTTAACCAGCATAATAGTTTATGTCTATAGTTATAATATGTATCTAATTTTAACATTTACTAGGGCTATGTTTTATTGGCCAAGTTCCATTTTATAAGTTCTTCGTATTGTGTAAACTATGGAATTGTTTTATGTATTTTCTGGTCAAATGATCGTAGCAATAAAGAATACAGACCCTTCCATATCACACGTCTAGTTTGCCTTTCATTGTAGGAAGGCTGCTGGCCCAGGAGAGTCGGCGCCAGTGTTCCCTCTAAGCTGAGTTAGTGTGAGCTAGCTCACAGTTTTTTAGCCTCTGGCTCACACAGTTTTGTCTTAGCTCAGGAAGGGATGGCTCCGGAGTGAACTAATTGAGGCAGTAGCCAAATCGCTCACTCATAGCCATAGCTCAGAAAGTAGGATTTTTGCTCACAGGACTCCACGGCTTAGAGGGAGCATTGTGACGCTTGACATCCACGGGCTCAATGCAGAAAGAAGAACTAATTACCTGGAGTGGTGGTTGGTTTTATAAATGCTGCCTTTTTCACGTCTCCGTTCTCAGGGTTTTTACGACGTCCTGCGTAGGAATTCCCAGCTGGGCAATTCTGTTCTGAAGACACTGCTATCACAGGTACGGGACACTGAAGTAAGCTCAAACCACAGAGTCCTGAAAGACTAATACCTACAGTATTGTATTAACTGTGCACTGTTATATATTTGCTGCTTTTAAAGATGCCACAGAATTCTTCATCTGTGGCGGAAAAATCAACAAACATGACTTCCCGTCTGGAAAAAAGTAAGATTTTTTTTTCCCAGGCCGGTGGTGAGAAAAAGACGTAGACTCTTGGCTTAGAATCTCAGCCCTCTCCTTGTACGTACTCCTGATGTCTCTCTGCTAGTTGCGTTTTAAACCAGTGTTAGAAAGTGTACTGTTTTTTGTCTGGCCTCTGCCTCAAAGCATTTGCAGTCTAAAATAGCTGTCAGCCTGTGAGAGGTGGAAGAAAAAGGAAAAAATGGAAGGGGGGGGGGTGACCATAGCCATGCCCAGTCATGCAGCCACCTAAAGAAGGGATGGTTCGTTCACCCTCAGTTCAAATTAGCTGCTCACCCTTTTCCCCATTCCACTTGCACCACCTGGAAGTAAGATGGGGCTAGTGATTTCTTGATATGAGACACTAACCTGCCCATTCTCTGTGGCAGATAAAACGGTATTACGAACCCGAACCGGACCTGTTGCCCCCATTAAAACTAGAGGGCTGCATCTTGGCTCAGCGAGATCAAATCTTTCTGCAAGAACCTTTGGTAAGAGATATGAATGAATAATAGCACTTAGCGGTTGTCTGCGGCACTTCAAAAGGAATTCGTTCACCTTAGTTTTAAAGATTATGAAAAAGGGCGAGTGTTATTCTTCCCATACCGCAGTGGCTACAAGAAGAGACTGTGCCAGTTCTTATAGATCGATCTTTCAAGTGTATTTTCCACTCTTTTGTCATCCGGGTTTATTTGGGAATTGAAAAGCACCCTTAGAGGCCGCCATCTTTTAAAAGGAGACCGCCAGAATGTTTTCAAGCAATTATAGATCCCTTTTTATCACATCCGTTCATTAAATTGTAATCTTAATTGGGGGGGACCCTCAGAAGAAGGGCAAGACACAGCCAGGTACCCCTGCCTCCCTTCAGGAAGAATGCTTTAATTGCTTTAAGCAGCAGTTACAGAAGAACCTTGAGTTTGGGTAGAAGCACTGAAACAATGTTTGCTCACCAGCATTTGTGCACAGTTATGCATCACTGCTTTGTAGTTTAATGGGTTTTATAACCTCTTGTAAAAGTAATGTATGGTAGAAAGGCTCCACTCACACTGTCGCATTCTGCACCTGATAGGAGATGCTGAACCAGCAAAGGATGAGAGGCTCAGCTGCAGGACTGTATAGGAAACTAGGAGCCCTGTCCTCTCATGTAGCCAAAATGACCAAGCATCAGGACTTAGGGGTGTGCAGGGAAAAAAATGTTTTTTTTCTGGATTCATATATACTGAACCAGAATTTTTTCGGGAAACCCGAAAAAACCCAAATACCAATACCGGTATTGTATAGATATCTGAAATTTTTCGGGATTCCTGAAATACTCGGGCCCATTATATCTTATGGGGCCATTGTAGTCAATGGCAAAAATCCCCCTAGATATCTGAAATTTTTCGGGATTCCTGAAATATTCGGGCCCATTATATCTTATGGGGCCATTGTAGTCAATGGCAAAAATCCCCTAAAATGTTTTAAGGGGGCTGGGGGGGGGGGGCGTTTGAGGCAGAGGCACCAAATTTGCACTGTAGCTGCTGGAGCCTCTCCCCAAAAGACCCCCCCCCCAAGTTTGGAAAAGATTGGACCACGGGGTCCAATTCCATGGGCATCCAAAGAGGGTGCCCCCAACTCTCCATTGTTTCCTACAGGAGTGGGAAAGAGGCAGGCAGCAGACAGTGTCTCCTCAAGAATCTCTCTGTAAGGAAGTAAGCGAGGTGTGGTGGTGGTGTGAGGCGGCATGTTTGCCAGGCCAGCAGCAGAACCTGTGCAGTGTGTCCCCCAGAACCAGTGCCACTGTGCCAGTCAGTGCCCGAACCCAACAGAACTCAGTTCAGATCAGAGAATCTGCAGCATAAACTGAGGGAGCGTGTTTGCCAAGCTAGCAGCAGCAGAACCAGTGCAACGTGGCCCCCAGAACCTGTGCCACTGTGTCAATCGGGGCCAAACCCAACAGAACTCAGGTTAAATAGGAGAATCTCCGCAGCATAACCTGAGGGGGTAGAACCTGCGCAAGTTAGTAATCAGTATCCCCACAACAAGAAGCCCTGCCCACGAATGCCTCAGAAAGTGAGAGGGAGGGGGGGGGGTAGTGTCTACCTGTTCACCGATCCTCCTCTCTCGCAGCAGTACACCAGCACCAGCCATCACTGCCTCTCTCAGTGGAGGAGGCTTAGCCTAAGTGCGGCAGCTGCCTTTCATCGTCACTCCCAAACCTCTGTCTCCAACTCTTTTATATAATTCCCTCCACACTCTTGACCTGGTCCGCCCAGGTCACAGGTGCACCCTGGGAGCCCTCCTGAAAGGCATTCTGGGAAATCTCCAGGAATCACCTGGAAGAGAAGAAGAAGAGAAGAGATTGGATTTATATCCCCCCCTTCACTCACTTAAGAGTCTCAGAGCGGCTTACAAACTCCTTTTCCCTTCCCCTCCCCACAACAGACACCTTGTGAGGTATGTGGGGCTGAGAGAGCTCTATTCCCAAACTGTCCTTGAGAGAACAGCTGGTACAGAGCCACGGCGTGCCCAAGGTCATCCAGCCAGGTGCAAGTGGAGGAGTGGGGAATCAAACCCGGTTCTCTCAGATTAGAGTCCGCGCACTTAACCACTACACCAAACTAGCTCTCATTTAACTTCCTGGCACCAAATTCCGTAGTTTCTCTATGAGGGCCATTAGCATATATTTAGATGTAATCTAGCTGGTGATTGACCTGGCTTCCTGTCACTTCTGGGGGGGGGGGATTTATCCACAAGAATTTCGGCTTGTGTGCCACAGAACCCCCGCATGCATCTGCCTGTCTTTGCAGAGGATTCTGAGGCATGTCCTAGGGTACAAATACATTAATTACATGCCAGAACCGGCCAAGCTTGGCCACTGAGAATGCGTGCCTTGGTATATAATCCAAGACTCCTGCAGTTCCTCCACATCTTAGTGGAAGATTGGATTTGAAGGGCAAGCTGTGTTTCAGGAAATCCCATCTGCCGTTTCTGATCTTCTCCTTCCCAGACCACAATATGACAACGGCTTCCTCCTTAAAGCCATGTAGAAACCAAAAGTCATTCCTCTTGTCTAATCTTTTCAAATGAGGATTTGGGGGGGGGCGCCTTTATCTGTATTCCTCATTGTGGAGTCACCGCTATCTTTAGCAGATTTCTAGGCAGAGACTGGATCACAGCTGAGCCTCTTGGTCCTTCACCTTCCGTCTGCAGTGTAAGGACAGAATCTGACATACTTCCCTGGGGATTAAGAAGAAGAGAAGAGATTGGATTTATACCCCGCCCTTCACTCCCCAAGGGAGTCTCAGAGCGGCTTACAAACTCCTTTCCCTTCCCCTCCCCACAACAGACACCCTGTGAAGTATGTATGGCTGAGAGAGCTCTGAGACAACTGTCCTTGAGAGAACAGCTGGTATGGAGCTATGGCTTGCCTAAGGTCATCCAGCCAGGTGCAAGTGCAGGAGTGGGGAATCAAACCCGGTTCTCCCAGATTAGAGTCCATGCACTTAACCACTACACCAAACTGGCTTAACAGGACATCTGAGCATTCCACATGTTGGCCATGTCTGTTAGGCTCACCTTCTCTGCTGCATCCTACACTGCCTGGCTTGGTATAAGAACACTTTAGCCCTGCGCCAAGAGACTGAAGATGAGGAGGAGGACAATGAAGAAGAGGCTGGCTTCCAGCAAGAGTTGGGCGAGATGTTGGTGTCCATCACACGGCGAATGATCAAGAGCGAACTGGAAGACTTCGAACTGGTAACGCGGGCACGAGGGAACAAGGAAAGAGACGGACCCGCCCTCTCGTGGGGCACTTGGGAAGGAAATCTTAATTTCTCTGTTTTTGTTGCTCAGGATAAATCAGCAGATTTTTCTCAGTCTACTGGAGTGGGCTTGAAGAACAATATCTATGCCATTTTGGTGATGGGGGTCTGCGAGGTCTTGATGGAGTACAGTTTTAGCACAGGGAACTTCAGGTAAGGAATGGAAGAGTTTGGAATACGTGCAGATTTAAGGGTGGGAAATTTGTATTTTTCCTTCTTTTGCGTTTGATTTTTAGAATGTATTTATTTAGGTGTTCTTTGCCTCTTCTCTCTGCCGGGCACTCAAATCTACTTTAAAAAATCCTGCTGAAAATTAATGATTTAGACCGAAAACTCTAATATTTTACAGTAGCAGAAGCCACCTGCAGGATTTGTGCTGCTAATTCTGCGCAAGAGAAAATTCTGGTTGTTTCTAGATGGTTGATGGTAGACAGGGCTCATTTCGTAGCAGGAGCTCCTTTGCATATTAGGCCACCTCCCCCCCAATGTAGC
Organism: Lepidodactylus listeri; assembly: GCA_029233225.1. Lineage (NCBI taxonomy): Eukaryota > Metazoa > Chordata > Lepidosauria > Squamata > Gekkonidae > Lepidodactylus > Lepidodactylus listeri. The sequence continues at coordinate 16,978,595 of JARCFY010000021.1, forward strand.
CAATCCTCCAAGAGCTTACAGAGCTCTTCTTACAGGGTCTACTGTAAACTCTTGGAGGATTGGCTACATCGGGGGTGTGTAGCCTAATATGCAGAGGTTAAGACCAGAGAATCATACAGCTCTAACAACACACTCTCCTATTAAGGCATATACATCAAAAATTTCCAAAAAACATACAAAAATTATTGCAAAATATAATTAATTTAATATAATAAGTGATGGGGGGCCCAAAGTCATCAACAACGAAACATCCGGAAGATACATTCGTTTCCAACAGTCTTCATCAGGTGTGGACCAACAATTAGAATATCTTCAAACGTAATAAAAGTACTTCTACTATATCTGGCTGATTCAACAATGGCAATTTTTCAACTCACAGCATATCTGGAATACTTCTAAGTTAATACATGTCACTCAAAGGCTTTACAGTGTAAAGTGTACAGATATAGTAGAAGTACTTTTATTACGTTTGAAGATATTCTAATTGTTGGTCCACACCTGATGAAGACTGTTGGAAACGAATGTATCTCCCGGATGTTTCGTTGTTGATGACTTTGGACCCCCCCATCACTTATTATTTTAAATTAATTATATTTTGCAATAATTTTTGTATGTTTTTTGGAAATTTTGGATGTATATGCCTCAATAGGAGAGTGTGTTGTTACAGCTGTATGATTCTCTGGTCTTAACTTATTCCATAGCTGTTGTTCTCATAGATATTGTACCTTGTCTAATACGCAGAGGAGCTCCTGCTACGAAATGAGCCCTGATGGTAAATAAAGGGTGACTCATTAGGGGCCTCAAGCTGGCAGTGGAGTGAAGAGAGCCTTGGCCCTATTGACTACACTTTTAAAAATCTAATACATTCTCATCCTGCCCTTCTCTGAAGGAGCTCAGGGCAGCGTGTGTTCTTCTCTCCTTCGCATTTTATCCTCACAACAGCCCTGTGAGGCAGGCTGGGCTGTGACTGGCTCAAGGTCGCCGAGGTAGCTGTATGGCGGAGGAGGGAATCTCAGATCTAGTCCTGTACTCCATGCTGGCTCTTTCGGATGCTCTGCTGGGCATTCCATTCCACCTCTAATAATCCTTAGGTGGAAAACCTGTGAAAAATGGTGGCATTTTGATCTCCCGTCTTGAGGGTTTTGAGTCTTCCTTTACCTTGGCAATTATGTCGCGGCAGCAAGAGCACATCTGAAGACGTTCTGGGCCTGTTCAAGTGCTACACCAGCCTCAGCGACATCCTGAAAGAGAAAGGCGGAAGGAGCAAGTCCTCACCGGCAAATAAAATGGCCCGAAGCTTCCTTTCGATGGGTTTCATCTCCACCTTGCTGACAAGTCTCTTCAGGTAAGGGTTTCTCCTTGGCTTGCTGCTTCTGGGGCGGCTTGCGTGACTGTTGTGGCCACCCGTTGGGGTGGCAGGTTCCAGTAACCTGAGGGTCTGACGGCAGGGGCTCTCAGGACACAGTCCAAAGTCTCAGTCCAGAGCAAGGCAACAAGAATAGATACGAAAGAGATCTGGTAACTGGTGAGATACTCAGCAAGGCTGCAGGAGAACCAGGGCCCAGATCCCGTGATGACTTATCAGTCTCTTCAGGGGTCAGCCCAGGAGCGGCCACTAGGGCAGCCATGGGCTGAATCAGATTCTCTGATCTATTTTGGTGGCAGCTTTAAAAGCGACTGGCGGGGAGGGGGTTTGAGGGAGAGGCTCCAAACTTGCAGGGTAGCTGCTGGGGCCTCTCCTCGAAACACCCACCAAGTTTCAAGAAGATTGGACCAGGGGTTCCAATTCTACAGGCCCCCAAACAGGTTGCCCCCATTCCTTCCTTTGTTCTCTATGGCAGGAAAAAAGTGACATTTTTTCCCACCATAGAGAACAATGGAGGGGATGGGACAACCTGTTTGGGGGCCCATATAATTGGAACCCCTGGTCCAATCTTCTTGAAACTTGGTGGGTATTTGGGGGAGAGGCCCCAGCAGCTACCCTGCAAGTTTGGAGCCTCTCCCTCAAACCCCCTTTCCTCCAGCCCCTCATATACCCTATGAGTTTTTGCCATTGATTCCAATGGCCCATAGGGTATAATGGGGCTGAAACTGACATTCCCTTTCTGACACACTTCCGGTGATGTCAGGGGACATGGCATATGCTAATGAGTTATTTTAATGAGCTCCTGCACCTTTTTTTCTACGAAAGGACCCCTGAGTCTCTTCCAGCACTTCCTTACTTGTCTATCTCAGCGGGTTCCATTTAAGATTGGCCATCTCCTTCTTCCCCTTTCCCCTCCTCTCCCCTCTTATCAGACAGTTCTACATTACTCTCCCCTGAGATTTTATGCCAATCTTTAACTATTGTTGGCAGGGCTCATTTCGTAGCAGGAGCTCCTCTGCATATTAGGCCACACCTCCCTGACGTAGCCAATCCTCCAAGAGCTGACAGTAGCCCCTGTAAGAAGAGCTCTGTAAGCTCTTGGAGGATTGGCTACATTAGGGGTGTGTGGCCTAATATGCAAAGGAGCTCCTGCTACGGAATGAGCCCTGATTGTTGGTGATATTTATTATGCGCTTAATTGTATTTATCGTAACTGTGTTATAGAACTATAATGTTTTGGATTGCTGAATGTTTTTAGCGCTGATGTCACCTGCTCTGAGTTTGGTTCTGGGGGGAGAGCGTGGGTTTGAAGTTTGCCATAAATAACCCTTCTTGCTGTCTTGCCCCTAGTCTCTTAATGTTTGCTAATTTTCATTTTAATTCTTGCTTTCTCACAAGGACAGAGGGCTTTGTATGTGGCGTGTCCCCTTCACCCAGCTGTATCCTCACAAAAAACCCTGTGAGGTTGTAAGCTGAGACAGATGGTTGGTCAGTCACACCATTTCCCTTTACTGACGTTTACTCAATTTCCTCACGTGTCCAGTTGCCTGCATGTGCAGTAGATGCCCTCCCGCTTCCCTCTAAGCTGAGTTAGTGTGAGCTAGCTCACAGTTTTTTAGCCTCCAGCTCACACATTTTTGTCTCAGCTCAGAAAGGATGGCTCGATGGCAAACTGATTGAGGCAGTAGCCAAATCACTTGCTCACAACTTTACTCACCAAGTAGCTCACGAAGGAGAATTTTTGCGCACAAGACTCCACAGCTTAGAGTGAGCATTGCCTACTACCCTTCTTTTTGACACTTTTGTTTATCTTCAGTGCACATGAAAGAGTCTAGAACCTCTGACCTGTGTCACTGACACAGAGAGCTATACCTGATTTATGATGTCAAGTTTCTCTTTGCTCAACACCCGCCTCTTCCCCCCTCCCCTTCTGTAATTTTCTGTTTGACAGTAAGGAAAACAATGAGGGTACCTGTTTTAACTGGTATCTTCTGCAGACTACAAGCCTTCATCTGGTACTGTGTGGAAATGTTTGTTTAGATACTGCAGGATCAGTACTGGCGAGACCCTTTCTGCATTCTGGGACTTTACTCTTTTCTGTTCAGTTACCTTCTACAGCGGATCTACTGCAATTGGCAAAATCTTGTGTGTGTATGACATGCCCGTCCATTTCCCTTCCTCAGAGGCAAGATTTTCCCTCCGTTTCTATTTTCCTTCACTGACTGGGCAGCCCTGGTAACGTGCTTATTCTTCCTTTGAAGAAACCTCGTCTGTCCCGCCCAGTTAGGAAGGTATATTTTTGCTCAACCCAGGAATTTGAGGGAAGGGGTAGGATTGCCCTATAAAACTTTGAAAATGGCACTTGAGACTCTTTTAAAGTTCAACAATAACAAAAGGTTTTAATTAACATCAAAGGGAAAGGTCAGGTGAAATCAGGGGTTGAAGTTACCGATGGTCTCAGTACACGTCTCTTCACAGTTAAGGCAGGATTCTGACTGACTTCTCTCAGCATCCAACTCTCAAAAGACCTTTTCTGCTCAGCCGATGCCAACCAATCAGATTGCCTGGAGCAGCCTGTCACTCAAAGCTCTCTGACTCTGTGAAGAATTAACCCTTCACAGTCCTTTGGTTGTTGGTACAGCGCTTTTAAGCCTCTTTAAAAGTGCAGTCTGTCACTGTGTGTGTGTGTGTGAGAGAGAGAGAAATCATTGTGAATTGTCATACCCCACACCCAGAAAGATCATCCATGTATTTTCTTGTGACTTTGTAGGGACTGTTCTCAGAACCATGAGGAGAGCTTGGCTGTCCTACGCGCCAGCAACGAGTTCCTGCACTATGCTGTCAGCGTGGCCCTGCAGAAGGTGCAGCATCTGGAGGAGACGGGGCAGACAGACGGGCCGGACGGGCAGAACCAAGAGAAGATGTTCCAGAACCTTTGCAAAATCACTCGGTGAGTTGCGCGGTGCAGTCTTGAGATTTGGCATGGGTAAAGCAGCGCTCTTCAATCTTTCTGGACCCTGGGCCCACCCTGAAACAATAGCATCAGACCCACTGAAGCATAAGAAGAGGAAGAGATTGGATTTATACCCCGCTCTTCACTCACTTGGAGTCTCAGAGCAGCTTACAAACTCCTTTCCCTTCCCCTCCCCACAACAGACACCCTGCGAGGTAGGTGGGGCTGAGAGAGCTCTGACAGAAACTGCCCTTTTTCAAGAACAGCTGTGCCAGAACTGTGGCTTGCCCAAGGTCATCCAGCAGCTGCAAGTGGAGGAGTGGGGAATCAAACCCGGTTCTCCCAGATTAGAGTCCGCGCACTTGACCACTACACCAAACTGGCTCCCCAGTTTGCACCTGACATTGCATCACATACTTCATGATCCACTAAGAGAAGGCTCAATATGCTTGCCAGACTTTGCTTGGTTGTGGGGTTGGTTATTTTGCTAAGCAGAGTGCTCAGCCATGTGTAGAATCTGATGTAACTCTGCTGCCCACATGAAGAGTGCAAACAGTAAGGTAAAGGTTCCTCTTGCTCGAAAGGCAGTTGAATCCGACTCTAGGGATGCGGTGTTCGTCTCCGTTTCCAAGCTGTAGAGCCGGCGCTGTCCGAAGCGCCATTTCCGTGGTCATGTGGCACGACGAGACGCCAAGGCGCACGGAACGCTGTTACCTCTCCACCGTAGTGGTCCCTATTTATCTACTTGCAATTTCTTGCTTTCAAACTGCTAGGTTGGCAGGAGCTGGGCCCAGAGACGGGAGCTCAGTCCGTCATGCAGCACTCGGGTCTCGAACCACTGAACGTCTGGTCTGCAGTTCAGCGTCTTAACCACTTGAGCCACTGCAGCCCCTGTGCAAACAGTGGGGGACTGCAAACCAGGGAGCTGTTCTTTCTCCCGGCTGGTCACAAGACAGGGAGCAAGAACAGTTTTGGCAAGGCCCCTAGTGAACGGCCACAGTCACAAGCTGTGCTCTGCTTGTGCCGGCCGAAATTGGGACATGTTGAGTGGAAGGAATGCATGTGCGCGAAGAGAGAAGAGGCATGTCTGGTTCATTAGTGCCGGGTGTATGGTTTGTTCAGAGGGCTCTGCTGGTGCCTAGGCTTCGTCCTGGGCCATCAAGTGTCCCGGAGCACCCAGGCCCCAGGGACTGTCTTCTCTTCCCCCACCGTATAGAGTCCTGCTCTGGAGGTATACCTCGATCCCGACTGCTGCTGAAGAATCGGGGAAGAAAGAGAAAAGCAAGAACATCTCGCTGCTGTGCTTGGAGGGCCTGCTGCGGATCTTTAACACAATGCAACTTCGCTACCAGCCGAAGCTCCCCCAGTTTCTACAGGCCTTGGGTAGGGATTTGCGCCGGCTTTGTCTGAATTATCTCTGCGGGTACTGGGAAGTTGGCCAGAGGCTTGCTCTGAGGACTAGGGATATATCCTACAGAATGGCTTTATTTGCCCTGGCTGCAAAGAAAATACGGGCCAACGCTGTTCTTAGGGGAACTAGTTAATTAGTGGGCATGCTGTGATTCAATTAACTGTTCATAACTTTGGTTTTATGGTTTTATAATATTTTAGACCAGGGTTCTATGGTTTATAATATTTAGACTATATTCTATTTTATACTATTTCTGTGTCCTTTTTTTGGGTTTGTAATGGCCTATGGCTAAATACAATAAAATCTGTCTGTCTGTCTGAAAAGGCCTGGTAGATGTAAAATGCAACATTCTTGTGCCAAATAACTAATCCAGATTTGATAGTTTTGAGAAATAAAGTTTTGTTCTCAGTCTTCTGGATTAGGAAGAATTAGCTAACCTTAGATATATGTAAACATATTGCAAATATAATATGCTATACTGCAAACAGTGATTCTGTATGAAGTGGACTAGGGATCTGCAGCGGCAGGGGTGCAAGGAGCGCAGTGGTGGAGGATTTGGCGGAGGTGACGGTGAGGGGGTACCACGCTGAGACCACTGGTGCCAATCCCCTGGAGTTCTAGTCACAGAAGGTTGTCATCTGGCCCAACCTCTCTTGTGTGGTGGCCATGAGCCCTGAGTCCACCCAAACCCCAGCAAGGGAGAGGAGTTCACAGGCAGGAGGGTATAAGACACAGGTCCTCAGCATGAGCAGAAAGGTAGGGCTGGCTCAGAGCCCTGAGTCCACCTAACACCCAGACCCCAGCAGGGAGAGACGTTCCCAATCGGGAAGGTCCTCCAAACATGGTCCTCAGCTGAGACACTCGGGCTGAGCCACAGAGGCAGGGTTGGCTCAGAGACATGGGCCTCACTCAGCCAGGGCACCCAGTAGCTAAGCACGCCTGCTTGGTGTGAGCAGAGAGACAGGGTGGCTCAGAGCCCTGAGACCACCTAACACCCAAACCCCAGCAGAATGGGAACTCGGTTATCAGCGGCCAGCAGTGCCTGTTCAACTTTGGAGAGCTCCTATCGGTGTTCCCAAGGCTCCGCCCCCCACCCCGATGCCTTGGAGTTTTGTAACCAGTTTAATTGAACAGAGACAGTCTGGAAATTTATCCGCTCACAAGCTGGTACAAGCAGCACCAGCGTTCATGGAGTGTTCATGCCGGGTGCCCTTCCATAAAGATCACTCCGCGAACCACAAACCGGCCAGAATTCGTGACGAACTTTATTTCGTGAGCCAGTTCGTGCCCATCCCTGCTTAGAACCCTGCGCGAGCAGAGGGTTGGCCTTAGATCGTTCACTGCTGACATCCGTTGGCCAGTCTAGACGGGCATTTCGTGACGTTGGAGATCCCTTTCTAGCAAGGGGGCAGGGAGGACCTGCGTAATGCGTGACAGTTGCTGGTCAGTGCTAAGAATAAGCAACTGCTGATCCAACCACCAGAGTCCGAACAGGGCCTGGCTTCTCCTTGTGAGAGCCAAGCAGGAAGGAGCCAGGTCTGTTTCCTGAGAGGAGAACCAGGGCTCGTTCCGTAGCAGGAGCTCCTTTGCATATTAGGCCACACCCCCCTAATGTAGCCAATCCTCCAAGAGCTTACAGAGCTCTTCTTACAGGGGCTACTGTAAGCTCTTGGAGGATTGGCTACATCAGAGGGGTATGGCCTAATATGCAGAGGAGCTCCGGCTACAAAATGAGCCCTGGGAGAATCTAGAACATTTACTCAGTGAAAGAGACAGATCGGTTGGGAATGGCTGTGGGGAGGGAAGGACTAGTCTGTGTGTTTGTGCGTGTCTGTGTTTTAAGCGGTATAAGACGCTATAGTGGAAAAGCAGGATGTAACAAAAAATATATCTGAGAGCCTTCTGTTGCAAAGCCAGCTCTACATGACTTCCCCAAAGCCTCAGCAGAGCCTAAAAGGTATCAATTGCTTTTCAAAATGTATTCAAGTATTTATATCCTGCCTTTCTTTATGGCGGGAGTGTAGTATGTACATGCCTTTTGGTCAGCTGTAATGACTCTTCCCTGCTGTCCTTTTAAACTTCCTGGCTGTCCTTTTGTTCTTCATGGCAGATCCTGCCAACGAAGACGGAGAAGAAGAGACAGCAGACATTAACGTCACCGCGAAGGCTGGATTCCTGATCCGACAGTTTCAGGTTAGCAGTGAGAAAGCTGCCTTGATGCTGAGTAGCTTGAAAGAATCCCCTCTTACCTAGGCCCTCTTTTCTCAATACTTACAAAGAAGAAGAAGAGATTGGATTTATACCCCGCCCTCCACTCCCCAAGGGAGTCTCAGAGCGGCTTACAAACTCCTTTTCCCTTCCCCTCCCCACAACAGACACCCTGTGAGATCTAAAGATGACGTACCACCAGGTCCCATGCTAGCATCCTTCTGCAGAATGTGCAAAACAAATTTTTCTGGAGAGCATTTTGAGGAAGGGGATATTTGTAAATGGTTTTTAGTATATTTAGGTACCTTGAATTTTGGAGGAGGAGATTGGATTTATACCCCACTCTTCACTACCCAAGGGAGTCTCAGAGCGTCTTACAAACTCCTTCCCCTTCCCCTCCCCACAACAGACACCCTGTGAGGTAGGTGGGGCTGAGAGAGCTCTTTCCCAAGCTGTCCTTGAGAGAACAGCTGGTCCAGAGCTATGGCTTGCCCAAGGTCATCCAGCAGGTGCAAGTGGAGGAGTGGGGAATCAAACCCAGTTCTCCCAGATTAGTCCACGCACTTAACCACTACACCAAACTGGCTCTCTCCTGAAGTGTCTGTGAGCAACATGGACCATAAACAAAGGAAGTAAATAAAGAAATAGGGCAAATGGAAGAAAATACTAGCTGACCTTTCCAGAGAGTCTCTTGCTCACTAGGGAAAGTGAGAAACAGTTAAAAGTCAAATTTAAAAAATGGGATTGTGGGACATCCGTGTTCTCAGCTCCTCCGCTTACGCGGGCCAAGAAATGTGTAGCTTGTTCTTCTCTGATCGTGTCTCCAGCAGGGGTGTTTCTGCTCACCGAGTCTGTCCTTCCCTTCTCTCCCTCTCAGAGGTCACTTGTGAATCAGCTCAGCCACTCTGAGGACGACTTCAATAGCAAGGAAGCCCTTTGGCTGATCTCCGTCCTTACGAACCTTTCCAAGCTGTTGGAGCCATCCTCCCAACAGGTACGGATGCAGCTGCTCAGGAGGGCAGGGGGAGGGTTTAGGCATTTTATAGGCTTGCCTTCTTAAAGTCAAGCAGGGTTCATTGCGTAGCAGGAGCTCCTTTGCATATTAGGCCACCCCCCCCCCCGATGTAGCCAATCTTCCAAGAGCTTACAGAGCTCTTTGTACAGGGGATACTGTAAGCTCTTGGAGGATTGGCTACATCAGGGGGTGGGGGGTGGCCTAATATGCAGAGGAGCTCCTGCTTCGAAATGAGCCCTGAAGTCAAGTATGCATGTGAACACAAAGAAATTAACTGTGTGTGGTGTCAATGCCAATTTAAAAAATCAATAAATAATAATAATAATTCTTTTATAGACTAATAGATAAACCATTTATACAGTCTCCAAATCCTAAGCAAAATTATTCATACAATACACAATTCATAATCAGGGCATAAATGATGTAATGTAAGTCCTGCAAATGGCTCACAAAGTCCAAAACACTCCAAAGTGCTCAGTCCCTCCTAATAAGCCGTATGATTCACAGTGTTAAGGGGGGAAAAGAGCGGTTTACCAAAAAAAATTTTTTTTAAAAAATGGCAACACAATCCAATGTCAGCAAACTGGACCCAAAGTAGAACTCTTGTTTTAAGACATCAAGCAAGCTGTGGGTTTGCCGTGAGATGGTATGGAAGTTTTGTGTGACAGATGAATGCCTTTAAAATGATCAGTTAAAAGTGGTTTCTGCGAGAACATATGAATATGAAAATGCTTTTTCTGAAAAGACCATCTGTACTGGTTCGATATCCTGGGTTGGATCTGGACTGTGGAAGTTTCCACCAATCTCCACTTCCTGCTGCAGAACCCTCCTCACATCATCCCTCCTCACATCATCCCTCACATCATCAGTCTGCTTCTTCTTTTGTTGTTCTTATCTGGAGCCTCCATCTGTAATTAACGGGTTGCCTTGAAGTCTCTGGTCTGTCTCGCTTAATGTATCTTTCTCTCACCGGGAGGGTGGCTTGCTGCATTCCATCGCGTCATAAACCAGCCCAGCTATCTAATATTGTCACCTCCCTTTTCCCTCTCCGGATGCTTGAGTGTTTTATCTGCTTTTGTAACCTTGGAGAACTGTGGATCTGTTGTTTTACCCAGGTGTCTGGTCTGCAATCTGTGCTTAGAGGTCATTGGGGAACATGGGGGGGAATTTTTAGTGCCTTTGCGCCCTTTTGGTGAGAACCAAACGGCTCTGCTAATTTCTCGCTTTTTTGTAACCATTTCTATTGGCCCTTTGCCTGATTGTACCTGAAGGTGGGGGGTATATTAATCCTTGCTGTATATAACCAAGCATCTCTAACAAACATGAAGTACCTGATCCATCATTAAGAATAAAGAACTTTGCTTTATCAAAGGTCTGGCTTATTGGTTAGATTCAGAAAGTCTCACATATTGACTTTAATATGTCTTTGAAAGCTTATCCTCAAGGCAGCTTACAATAGCATTTTTGTAAGTGATTACATCTCTCTCTCTCTCTCTCTCTTTTTTTTGGGGTGTGTGTGCAGTATGTGCAGTTGTTATCTTGGACAGTCAAGATCTGCAAGGAAACCAGCCTGGGTAAGATTTAGTCTTGGTTCACCTGCCTTGTACATTAAGAATCCTGAATTTAGGGGGACACCCAAAGAAATCTAGTCTCTGTGTGCAAAGGGAGGAGGAAGGTTGTTGAAATTCATGGCTGTTAGGGAGTGTGTGTGCAGGTGCGTTGAAATGCAGCGCTGTCCATCTCCTGAACGTCGATGGGCACTGCATTTGCATTTATTGATATCCTGCTCCTCCCTGCTATGGGAACTCAAAGCAGCTTAGGACATTGTTCTCCCCTCCTCTGTTCTTTCACAACAACCTTGCGAGGTGGGTGTCAGAGTCTCCTAAAGCCTCTGCCATTAATTGTGGGTATCTGGGGTCTCTATCTGTAATTTACGGTTTGTCTTGTGGTTTATTGCCTGTCCTGTTTAATGTGTCATCCTTTCCCCGGGAGGATGGCTTGCTGCATTCCATCGCGTCACATAAACAGCCAGGCTATCTTGTCTTGTCACCTCCCTTTTCTCTCTCCGGAAACTAGAATGTTTTATCTGCTTTTGTAACCTTGGAGAACTGTGGAACTGTTGTTCTAGCCAGGTGTCTGGTCTGTAAACTGCAACTAGAGGTCACTAAGGGGCATGGGGGGGGGGATTTTACTGCTTTTGCGCCTTTTCTGTGAGAACCAACGGCTTAGAGAATTTCGCCCTTTTTTTGTAATCATCCTGATTGGCCCTCTGCCTGCTATTACCTGAAGGTGGGGGGTTTATTAATCCTTGCTGTCTGTAACCAAGTATCTCTAACAAACATGAAGTACCTGAACCATCATTAAGAATAAAAGGACTCTTTGCTTTATCAAAGGTCTGGCTTATTGGTTAGATTCAGAAGTCTCACAATGGGTTAGGCTGAGAGAAGGTCATTGACTCAAGGTCGCCCTGTGGAGCTTCCGTGGCCGAGTGCCAAGTGGAGACTCAAACTTGGGTGTCCCAGATCTCAGCCCAACGCTCTATCCACTATGCCAGCTGGTGCTCAACGCCGGGTAAAAACTCCCTTTCTCTTTCAAAGCACAGCTGGTTAGCATCTCCCACCACATTTTGGCGATCCAGTGTCAAACTACAGCTTGGAAACGGTGGTTTGGGTTAGCTATCATTCTCAAAAACACTGGAACAGGCCTGTCCTTCGGCTAAAGAGAATTGGCTCTAACACTGGGAAAGAGGGGGGAGAGATTTGTATGAGAGGGCAGTGGGAACACACGAGCCTGCAGGCGACTTCCAGGAAGCTCGTCCTTGTTTGCCTCTGTCTTAGGCCCCCGAGAGGCTTGCCTGGCCGTTGGTTGGGCTCTGGAGAGCCGCCTTTAAGCCCCCCAAGTTTGCCAAATGCTTCCTCTCCCTACAGAAGACGCTCCTTGCTGCAGAGGGCTGCTCACCCTCCTCTTCAGTCTGCATGCTCTCATCAAGAGCCCCGTCAGCATACTGTGTGAGCTGGCCCAAGACGTCCATGCTCATCTCGGGGACATAGACCAGGTGAGAGGGGGGGAGCCGGTGCGTGACTGCTCAGACTCTGCCTCCGTCCTGTTGACAGTGCACGCCTCCGCTCTGCCCTCGGGGAATCCCTTCCTGCTCCCGAGTGACCGTCTGTCTCTCAATCCCCACAGGACCTCGAGGTGGAGCACCGCCCCCACTTCGCAGTTGTGAACACCAAGACAGCGGCTCCTACAGCTTGCGTGAGTTGGGAGCGCGCGCAAAGGTCGTCGCGGCGAGAGGACTCCTCGGAACGAGGTGTTCACGAAAGCATCCTCTGCCCTTCTTTTCCCTTAGTTGCTCATTCTGGGCCAAGCGGAGAAGGTCCTTGAAGAGGTGGACTGGTTGATCAATAAAATGAAGAGCCATCTGGGGTCGGAGGCAGCAGGTAAGACTGGGGGAAGAGGAGCAGCCGAACCATTAAGGGCGATGCCTGGTAGTCTGACCCTTCCGGCAATTGCCTTGTGTAGAGCACAGAGGTTAAAGGGAGTTAAAGGGAGGTTAAAGGGAATTTCTGCATCGGCAGGTTGCCTTTGATAAAGCCCTCTCTCCTTTGAGCTTCCCTGAGTGTAAAGGGCTCATTTCGTAGCAGGAGCTCCTTTGCATATCAGGCCACACACGCCTGATGTAGCCCCTGTAAGAAGAGCTCTGTAAGCTCTTGGAGGATTGGCTACATTAGGGGTGTGTGGCCTAATATGCAAAGAAGCTCCTGCTACGAAATGAGCCCTTCTCGTGATAGGGCTGCATAGGTCCTTCAGATCTGGGAATATAGGGAACTATTTTGTTGAGGCTTTTCCATGTTGTCTCAGCCCCTCCTTTTGTGTGTGTGTGTGTGTGTGTGTGTGTGTGTCAATTCCATGGGATGGACTGCTGGACTGTGCTTTTTGTCGTTGCAAAGAAGAGACTTCCCAAGCAGCCAGTGCAGCGCAGCTGCTGGAAAAGGCAATCATCCTTCAGCTGGGGACTCTATTGACTTCGTACCACGAGCTGGTACAAACAGCGTTGCCGTCCGGGAGCTGCGTGGACGCCTTGCTTAGGAGCGTCTGCAAGGTGTACACCATCCTCACCTCCCTCATCAAATACGTGAGTGCTCTTAGCTCGGTCAGGGGAGGGTGCAGGGCTGAGATCCAATCCTCTGCTTCCCCCTCGGCCGGCCCACAAACCGGTGCTGGGCGGCTCTTTGTTCCGGACTGCCAGCAAGGCTGCCAGTACTTATACCTGAACCATCAATGCTGTCATGTAGCGAACTAGGTTCTCAGAGAGGCTTACCAAGAAGTTAAGAGCCTCTTCCGACAACAACATAATCAGCAGGGGTCCGTTGGAGTGGGAGCGCACAGGAGCGCAGCTCCGGGAGTGAGGAGCCCAGGGGGCGGGCACATGACCAAGCCCCGCCCCCTCCTCGGCTTCCCCAAGCAGTGCAGAGGTGCAGCCTCCCGGGGAAAGCCCTGCTAGGGTCTTTATTGTTTTTAATGTTTTGTTTTAATATTGATAATTTTATCATTGTTCCTTTTATGACTCTGTGCTGCTTTTCCAGAGACTTGCTCAAGGTGGCATATACATTTTCTAAGTATACCATTTTTTATCTGGGCACCTGGCACATAAGTACTGGAGAAATTTCACCAACCCTTCAGCAGCTTCCACCCCATCAGTTTGGTGTAGTGGTCAGGAGTTGGACTCTAATCTGGGAGAACCAGGATTGATTCCCCACTCCTCCACATGCAGCTGCTGGTGTGACCTTGGGCCAGTCACAAGTTCCCTCAGAGCTGTTCTCATGAGCAGTTCTCAAAAGACCTCTCTCAGCCCCACCTGCCTCACAGGGTGTCTTGTTGTGGGGAGGGGAAGGGAAAGGGATGGGTGGTGCACATGTCCTGGGTATCTCAAGTCTACTTGAAACCTGGTGGTTTCAAGGGAGCAGGAAGAGAATGAGGGTGTGTTCTTGACGCTTCTTTTTATTGCACAAAGTATTGGATGGGGAAGGGAATGGAGGAAGAGCAGGTCAGTTTCACTCACCTGTGGAGGGGAGCCTGAGGGGTGGGTGTTGCCTTCTGACATACTTCCGGTATGTTAAGGGGTGTGGCATATGCAAATGAGTTATGCTACTGAGCTCCTGCACCTCTTTTTCTACGAAATGACCCCTGATAATCAGCACAGCCCAATAATCAGTCATGTTGGCAAACGCCCTGGATGCCCACCGACAGCAATACAGATTGAACCGCTGCTGCAGGATCCTTGCTTGAGATGGGCAGTCTTGCTTTGGGGGAGGGAACTGAGCCGTTTGTTTCGGATAGCTAGGGTTGACCTGGCCCAGGAAGCCTACCTGGGAGGGGGAATCCGGCGGGACGGCACGGGCTACCTGTGGCTCATGCACTGTCTCTCACCTTGCCATCCTAGTATCTCCAAGTCTGCCGCAGCACAAGTGGGGGGATTCCAGGGCGGCTGGAAAAGTTGGTGAGTGTTATCTGTCTTGTTCAGCACCTCATACCGATAGGGGCTTACGTCTTTCACGACGCGGGAAGGAAACTGTTGGCTTAACAGTGTTTCCCCCTCCCTCCCTCCCCCCAGGTCAGGCTCTCTGGTTCCCATTTAACTCCACAGTGTTACGCTTTCATCACCTACGTACAGGTAAGGCCAAGACTTGAATTTACCGTCAGGCCAAAAAATGGCCGTTGCTTTTGCTGTTGAACCTTCCTGGTAGATGACCAAGTGCTGCACTTAACTAAGCTTGGATCCGAAGTATAGAGCCGAGTTTTCTTCAGTCATCAAGCTTATTACAGTTAAGTAGGTCTGTACGTATGTAGTGAGTTAAGGAGGATGTAGACAAGCTGGAACGTGTCCAGAGGCGGGCAACGAAGATGGCGAGGGGTCTGGAGACCAAGTCCTAGGAGGGAAGGTTGAAGGAGCTGGGTACGTTTAGCCTGGAGAGGAGACGACTGAGAGGTGATAGGATCACCATCTTCAAGTACTTGAAAGGCTGTCATATAGAGGATGGGGCAGAGTTGTTTTCTGTTGTCCCAGAAGGTCAGACCAGAACCAACAGGTTGAGATTAAATCAGAAGAGTTTTCAGCTAAACATTAGGAAGAACTTCCTGACCATTAGAGCGGTTCCTCAGTGGGACAGGCTTCCTCGGGAGGTGGTGGGCTTTCCTTCTTTGGAGGGTTTCAAACAGAGGCTTGGAGGCCATCTGACAGCAATGCGGATTCTGTGAACTTACGCAGATCATGAGAGGGAGGGCAGGAAGGGTTGCCTCAGTGCTTAGTTCTCGTGACCCTTTCTTCCACGCCCAGGGAAATGCTGATCACCACTTTGGGGTCAGGAAGCCATTGTTCTGGAGGTTTTTTTATCATCTTCTGGGCATGGAACAGGGATCACTAGGGGTATTGGAGGGGGAGGTGTTTGTGAATTCCCTGCATTGTGCAGGGGGTTGGACTAGATGACCCTGGAGGTGGCTTCCAACCCTGTGATTCTGTGGAAGCTTTCTGAGTGCTGCTGGGCCGGTCACACCTACCTCATAGGGTTGTTGCGAGGATAAAACGGATGAAGGGAGATTGAGAAAAGCAGGGTACGAATATCTCAATAAAAATACCTCGTGACATCGAAGTACAAACTCCGCCCAGGCCTGCTTTCATGAACGGCTCACAGTTCACTGAACGCTTCACAACTCTGCTTTGGAATATACAACTCGTGTCTGTTTGTTTGTTTAGATGTTTATGCCCCAGTGGGGACCCAACACAACAGTCAACAGGAATTCTCCCCTCCTCAGTTTTACCTTCACAACGACGACTTATGAGACGGGGCCGGTCACTCAGTCTCTCTCTCTCTCTCTCTGCCTAACCTAAGGGCCCCGAGTGAGCTTCCGTGGCCGTGCAGGGATCCAAACCTGGGTCTCTCGGATCCTGTTCTGACCGCTGCATCAGACTGGCCTGATACCCCACCCCACTGCCCAAGTCCCCCTCCTTTCTCACCAGCAGACTGACCGTTTCTCTCCATTCTTGCTGTCCAGAGTGAAACCTCAGTTGTTGCAGAAGAAAAGAAAAAGAAAAAGGACAAGTTGACAGCAGAGGGGTCCACTGTCATGGTGAGTGCAATTGCCGTCTCCCTCTTTAGGAATATATTGGATGTAAGCAGGGATCCCTTGGCCCTCGCACTGAACTGGTATTCAACCCCTTCTAGGCCTGCTCGTCCAGAACCGCGCCTGGTGTCCCTCACACCTACTTCTCTGTGCACAACAAAGTCGGAGTCCAGTGGCGTCTTCAAGAGCCACAGAGTTTTATTCGAGGTATGAGCTCTTGTGCGCACGGCACGCTTCCTCAGATATAGTGGGATGGAAGCTAACAGTTCATACCTATACACCAAAGGCTGAACAGCAGATTAGCACGCAACGTGATGACGTTTTAACATATGCAAAGACCTTACAAGAATAACAAGCTAAGTTTATATGGTCAGCATTTGGCTGGATATATTTGCAAGGAGAATACATCAATATGTCTAAATAGGAGACTGATGTTGTAAACGTATCCTCCTTATTTGTGAAACGGCTGAATTACAAGTTATTACAACACTTGGAACAACAGTCCCTCCCGCAGGACTTGACAGGGATGTTGGTTTCTTGTCTCACTACATAAACTAAACTCATTCAGTCCTTACATATGTATTCTCACCAAGAAGGGCTATTCATCCTCTTTGTTTTAGTATATTTCTTATTTAGAATAGTACAAGATGCGGGGACCCCCAATACTTGGGGGGGGGGGGGGGAGAAAGAACTCCACGTCAAGGAAGAGCCTTCTCCTCTGCGCCCCCAGCACCGACAGCAAGGCCTGGGCCCGCCAATCCTTCTACCCTCCCACAGGCACTGGTGGCGAAGCCCGGGCCCATCAATCTCTCCCCTAGCACCAGCAGCAAGGCCTCAGCAGCTCCCAGCCTGCCACAGTTCACAGAGCATTCTCTGCATACGTGCAGGGAACACTTTTTTACTTTGGGGGGGGGATTTAAATATCCCCGTATAGTTTTTTTAAGTTTTCAGATTTTTCTGCACACCTGGGGATTGCCCCAAGTGTGCAGGAAAATCTCTCTGCTCCCCAAGTGCCCCCGATGTGTGGATTTAGATATCTGCACGCACAGGGGGACACTTGTCTATTGGTATATAGATATTGGAATAGTGGTTGTAATGTAATACAATGACCACTGGCATTCCACAATTAAGGAGGACATATTTACAACATCAGTCTCCTATTTAGAAATTTATGTGTTTTCCCCATAATGAAATCCAAACAAATGATGACCATGTCAACTCAGCTTGTTATTCTTGTTAGGTCTTTGCACCTGTTAAAACATCTTCATTATCTGGCATGCTAATTTGCTGTTCAACCTCTGTGTGTATGAACTGTTAACTTCCAGTACAATGTATCGGAGGAAGCGTGCATGCACTTGAAAGCTCACACCTTGAATAACACTTTGCTGGTCTTAAAAGCGGGGCTCATTTCGTAGCAGGAGCTCCTTTGCATATTAGGCCACACCTCCCTGATGTAGCCAATCCTCCAAGAGCTTACAGTAGCCCCTGTAAGAAGAGCTCTGCAAGCTCTTGGAGGATTGGCTACATCAGGGGTGTGTGGCCTAATATGCAAAGGCGCTCCCGCTACGAAACGAGCCCCGCTGAAAAGTACCACTGGACTCAAACTCTGTTCTGCCGCTTCAGACCGATATGGCTGGCCACGTGGACCTATTCTCTGTGTACAGTTCCTCTTAACCTGGTGAAAGGCTTATGTAGCCAGCCTTTATGACAGTTTAGTATCAATTCTGCCTTTGAGGTCTAAGCAAGAACAGAGCTTCTAAATTACCTCAGGATCTGATTGTTTAAAATGCCTTAAGGTCACCCATTGCTATGAATTGTGAGAGCTGAAGCACATATTTTATTATGTGAAGAGGTATATGTTAACTGACTCTCTTATGTGAGCACCAAGACTGACGTGGGTAACAGTTATCAGAGAGAACTCTGGTCTAGAACTACTTCCCCCCGCTGTGGCACTGAGAGAACATTTCCCGGGAAGAGCTGCTCCCTCATCTAATACGTTGAGGGTACCTCATAATTTATACCTGTACCGTACCGAAGAGCTGTTCTTAAGGTGAGTGTAGCTCCAAAGAGTTTCGCAGTTACAGAAAATGACATAACAGCCATCGATTCTGAGCTCTGAAACTTTTAGCTTCCATAGTCCCTTGAGGTTAGAAAGCTCAGGATTTAAACCCTCCCAAAGTGATGATGTACGCTTTGCTCGTTCAACGCTTCTATCCACCACAGGCCAAAGTGCTGCGGGAGACCAAGCCGATTCCAAACCTGGTTTTTGCCATAGAGCAATATGAGAATTTCCTGATCCATCTCTCCAAAAAGTCAAAGGTAACATAAATCGATGGCGTACGTGTGTGACTGTGTCTTTTTAGCACCCGTTACAAACCCTGACCACCATCTCTTTGGCTACTGCAGGTCAACCTGATGCAGTACATGAAACTGAGCACCTCCAGAGACTTTCGTATCAATGTGTCTGCCCTGGAAGAACAGGATGCTGAAAATGAGTCGGATGATGACCGGGTCTGTACCCATTTTTTTTTAAATGCATGCAATCTGTGCACACCTTCTGACCCTGACGGTGATTTCAACACCACAAGGTTCATTTCCATGCTAACTGGAATTAAGCACCAGCCAGGCTGCCGTTTTGGTTTGGGAATGTTTATTCAGTTTTTTTCCTCCAAAAGAAGAAAACAAAGACTTTAACACAATAACACCGCTCCGTGTAAACGAGTTATTGGAACACAGAGTTTTAATAACACAAGTGTTCCAACAGCTTTTCACAGGGCTCATTTCGTAGCAGGAGCTCCTTTGCATATTAGACCACACCTACCTAATGTAGCCAATCCTCCAAGAGCTTACAGAGCTCTTCTTACAGGGGCTACTGTAAGCTCTTGGAGGATTGGCTCCATCAGGGGTGTGTGGCCTAATATGCAAAGGAGCTCCTGCTACGAAATGAGCCCTGGCTTTTCATATATGAACAGCAGCCATTCAGGAGTGTGGTAGCGGTGGGGAGGGAACCATTCCTTCCCCTTCTGACTGCCGGGAGGGCTTGAATAAGAGCACATGGACATTCAAGCAAGGAACATGAGTGAACTCTCGCCCTCACACTGCTTAGTTCCCCCCTTTCTGGCTTAAGGTTTGAGAAACAACAGTACAGGAGGTGGGAGAGGTTTCCTCCTCACAGCAGGCAACAAAGGGTACTTGTTGGAAATCTTGGGGTGCAAATGGCAGCAAGCTGCAAAGTGCTCTAGGTTGCTCCTGAAAGGGTATGAATTGTGCCATTTAGGGGGAACAAAAGAACCTAGCAACCCATCCAGTGTTTTGTTGCTGCTCCCCCTTTGCCAGGCCTGAATTTCAGAGCGTCAGGATTTAAAGCGCTCCCTTGATCTCTCCAGCCTTCAGAAATACCAAGGTGGCTCTTGATGTCTGACGAAATTCAGCCCCAGGATGTTGGGTTGAGGAACAGAGGAGGGGCTCTACCCTCTAGCGAGAGTGGGCAGCTTCCCTTTGGGGTTGGATTTGAGAAATCTAAAGGTTCAAAGAGTGACCTTGCCCATTTCCACATCAGAAAAGCTGGTTCTTTACACTCAGAAACTCTGAAATTCAGCCGTATCAGGAAACTGTCACTAGGCAGTGAGTGGCAATCGCTGTCCGTGTCCCTGCCCCAATAAAATTGTCATTCAGTCCTGAAGGAGAAGGATGGAGTTGGAGCCAAGAATAACACTGGCTGCTCAGCAGTTCCTCTATACCGCTGAATTTCAAAATTGCCAAATTTAAATAGCGCCCCCCCCCCCCCAGGGGGGGGGATGCTGTACAATGGTAAGGTGGTTTTTTAAAGCCAGAAATTCTCAAATTCAGCCGTACAACTGGAAGGTATGAAAAGGGCTTGCTCTGTTTCCCAACTTCACGGGGCAGTTTCCTTTGAGGGCTGAATTTCCAAGCTTCTGGAAATTCCAAAGCACAGTCTTTGTCCCTTCTTCCAGAAGGAGCAACATGGATCAGCAAAACCTGAGACTCTGAAATTCAGCCCTCTAGAGAAACTGTCCTGCGGAACTGGGGGGCTGGAGGAGCAACCTCTGTTCACACCAGGACTTTACTATTTAGACCTTTCTTCCCATTTCTTTTAGAGCACTGCATCAGCCCAGCCCAGTGACAGCCAGGAGTCCAAAAGGAAGAGAAGACGAAAGAAGTAAGAGCTGGCCTATTTATGTCCAGCCGGGTTTCACGGACGAAGAATGCCTCTATTTAACGTGTGCTGTCCAGCCGCTGTCTTTTAGAAGGAACCTGCTCTTCACGCAATCCCCTGAATGCTGGTCTCACAGAAGCCTGCGGAAGAACTGCCTGCATGTATCCCTGTAGGGCATGGCGTCCAATACCTGCCCCTGGAGCCACAGCTTGCCAGCACCCGCGCACTCTTCTCATGATTTCTTCTCAGGGAAGTTAGTCGAGGCCAGGCTGCTCAAGAGGGGCCATTTCTCGAGAGACTGCTTCCAGCAAGCTCCCTGGATTGGAGGCCTTCACCGTTTCAAAACCTATTTTCCTTTCTCCAGCGAGCCTTTGGTTATTTTAAGCAGTTGGTATATATCCAGAGCCTCACCTGAAAGAAAGGGCAGAGTGTGTTAAATATGTCAGCTCCCCTTGCCACTCTCTCTCTGTGCCACACAACTGAGCTTTTAGTCAGGTAGAGGTTTTCTGTATGTACGCATGCTCTGTTCAGAGGCTCCTGATACAGTTCTTACGGGACCCACGGAAGGATGTTCCCAAAGCCTGGACCTATGGCTTGTCCTTTTTCAAAACTGCATTCTGCCTTAGTCTAAAAGGTCCGCGGGAGCTGAATTTAATAAAATACACAAACTGTTCCTATTACGGTTGTCTTCCCAAGCTGTCATAATTAGGACGCGCACACTGTTGCGTCTCAGCAAATAATTAACAAGCCTTAGCTGGAAGTTGTTTAAACACCCATTAATCCACATCAGTTCAAGAAGCAATTATGTCGAGTGCTGAGCATAATTGCTGCTCGTGTGACAAGATTTCATCCTGAAGAGTTTGCAGAGCTCTGGCAGTGACACGGAGCGGCAGTAGAGAATCGCCAGCAGTCGGGCGACAAGGACCGCCAGAGAGAGATGTGAAAGGCCGATGTTGCCAAGAGCGCTGTGTGAGCCCAGGGCAGGGAAAACGGTGACAACTCAGCAAGTGCAGCTAATCTTGATAACTCTTCTTTCTTAGGGTGGGGGGGAGACAGTCATTGGGTGGGCATAACTTACAAGCAGGCAGGGCTCGTTTCGTAGCAGGAGCTCCTTTGCATATTAGGCCGCACCCCCCCTAATGTAGCCAATCCTTCGAGAGCTTACAGAGCTCTTCTTACAGGGACTACTGTAAGCTCTTGGGGGATTGGCTACATCAGGGGTGTGTGGCCTAATATGCAGAGCAGCTCCTGCTACGAAATGAGCCCTGCAAGCAGGCCTTAAGTGGACAAGATAACTGTTAAGGCTTACAAATGTTCACTGTTAATTAAGCATGTCTTACTAAGAGCAGCTGGAATATTTGTGCTTTGTGTGTTTTCTCTCGCACACACACACGCATACAGAGATGGTAAAACAGAGATCCTGGACTAGTTGCATGGGGAAGATAGGAGCTAATTTATGAAGGGCAACAGAACAGCAGGTACTCACCTGGGGGAATGCCATACCGCCGTTCCATCCCAGTTGGGTTGGAGGGAGTGATGCAGTCCATGGTCGCCTCTTTCCTTAGGCACTGATCGATATCTACGGCACTGAAGAAGGCCACTGACTGAGGCAGATCTTGCAGACCCAACTTATAGGCAAACATGCACCTGAGAGCAAGCAAAATGAAACGTGCCTACTTGATCGCTTAGAGTTGTTCTTCCTCGGGGCCAGCGGCAGACTCCCATCCCTCAACCGCAGGCCAGCTTGGTGTTCTGACCAATGTCAGGGACTACGAACAGTTGGAAAAAATGTTACTTTTCCCCTACCACAGAGAACAATGGAGGGAATGGGGGCAACCTGTTTGGGGGCCCGTAGAATTGGACCCCCTGGTCCAATCCTCTTGAAACTTGGTGGGTATTTTGAGGAGAGGCCCCAGCAGCTACCCTGCAAGTTTGGAGCCTCTCCCTCAAACCCCCTCCCCCCCCAGCCGCTTTTAAAGCTGCCGCCAAATTTCGGCGGTGGGCCAAATCAGATCAGAGAATCTGATTCGGCCTGTAGCTGCCCTAGTAGCCACTCCTGGGCTGGCAGAGCACCGCTCCGCCTCGCTCCGGCCCCAAAGGACCCGACTCCACGTGTGGTCTGACCAGTGCAGTGTACAGTGGGACTATAACATCTTGTGATCTGGCTGTTATGCCTCTGTTGATACACCCCAAGATCACATTACCCGTTTTTGTCACTGCAAATTCTGCCCCAAAGGGAGGGAAGTGTGTGAGTTCATCATAGCAGGCAAGCCAACTCTTATTTGTTGCCCCACTGAAACGTTTCAACCCTTCCCCAAATTCCCGCCAAGCTCTTACCGTGTGAGGAGGTTAGTGATCTGCAGGGCGAGAGCTGCCCGATAGCGGTCCTCGCTCTGGACCAGGTAGCGCACTTCATCGTGAATGCTGATGCAGAAGCGGCCATGGATGCCAAACTCCTCACAGAGCCATTTCATGGCCACCAGCATCAGGTGCAGGTAATCCACAGCAGAGCTCTGGACCACCCAGTTCACTCTGCTGGTTACAAACTACAAGAAAGCAAAAGAAGAGTCAGAACTCCAAGGGAGACTCCCATTTGCAAAACATGATCAAGGGGATTCATGCTGGAAGAGATGACCGTCAGGGTTTCCTGGCTGGGCATCTAGATCAGCACTGTTAACAGACCTGGAGCATGAAATGAGAACTGGTATATAGGGAGTCTCTTTTTTTCTTCCTTTCTCAAAATAAAGCACATGAGAAGAGATGGGAAAGGAGGACACAAATTTGAAACAGAACAGGTTCCAGCAAAGACAACAGTTACCAAGCATCTATACTAGGGATGTCAAACATGCGGCCCGGGGGCCCAATCAGAGGGTTTCTATCAGGCCCGTGCTGGAACTGGCCATCTGCTGCTTCCAGTTCTGTTGCTGCTGCTGCATCGTAGCTTGCTTCGCCAGACTCTCTCAGTGGCTCAGCCATTTCACGTTTTTCCCCTGGGTCTGAGGGTGCGATCACACGGACGTTTATTGCGGGCCTCACGGCTGTTCCCCATCGCAATTAAAGGGGCTGACTAGACGGCCGCATCTGTCTCCCGTCTCGAAGCCGCCCCCCCCCCCCCCGCACTCGAGCCCGCTTTTCCAACCACCAGGAAAAACAAGTACCTTCCGTTTGAGCCATCGCGCTTGAAAGAGCAGCGCGGGAGAACCCGGGTTTAAATGCCCGTGTGATCGCACCCCAAGACTCAGAACTCTGAGTGTGAGATTTCTGTGGTGAATGTCAGTAAATCAAAAGCAGGTTTGCGTACTCAAGACTGCAACAGCACAGACATTTTAATGCAATAATTCAGAGCAAGAAGAGTCCGTTATCAAAATACTGCTAGAGTGCTAATGTTTTAAGCATGTTTTTATTTTGAGTAAAAAAAAAATCTTCGTGGCTACAACTGGCCACATGACACACAGCCACCTTGCAAAGCAAGACGCACAAGTGACTGGCTTGCGTCATTTTCACAAGCCTGATGCCCACATGCTCCCGCATCAGCCACTTGTTTCACAGATGAAGAATCACACAACTTTTGTATAGATTGTGCCACCTGATTCATTGTAGGCAATTTTGCCATACCACAGCCTTGTTGCAATGCCGCTCATATCCCCACAGATGACCCGGCTGCCAAACACCTCATACAAGGACAGCTGGTATGCTTTCCCCACAGTTACAGAACTGGGGTAGGGACTCCCCCACAACCGTAGGTCTTTTTCTCTCTGTCCCAAAAAGACTGAAGAGAGCACTGCAAAATGCTGAATTCAGGGTATCCGGGGACACAGTAAACAAATCGTGTCACCGTGCACTGTACAGAGAGAGACGCGCAACATACAAGAAGTGCTTGAAGCAGAGTGGCAACTTGAGCTGCTGCTTACGGGCAGCTGGGGAGAGGACCTGTGAACGATTCCAGCGGAGCACTTTGCTACAGGCTGCTGTCTTTTATCACTTCCAAATATTGCAGATAAAGGCAATCACAAAATAAGCGGGCAGCCACCACCATAACAAAAGGGGGGGAGGGGGTTGGGGTAAATCAACGACTGCAGCAAAGCCGGAATCCAGCACCCGAAAGGCTCTCACCTCACCCTTGACAGCGGCCGGCTCCAAGGCTCTGCTGATGTAGCAGCCCAGCACTGGGGTGCAAGGGGACGTCGAATTGGCAATGCTTTCCAGCTTGTTGAACATTTCCGACTCTGTCCCGCCGGCCCACACTCGCTGGCGAACCACATCCCACTTCTTCCTTCGAGACCTGCAACGTTCATTTATCTAAGGTACTTTTAACTCGCCTAAAGAGGTTAAGGCACATTCCAAAGATTCACTTCGCAACAAGGTTCAGCTCTAATTCCTAGAATGTGCCTGAATTATAAGCTCCGAGGGTGTATGCGGTTCAGAATGCAGCACCTTCTGACCCCCATGAAAGGCACTGTTGGAGGTCAGAGGACCCCATACACAAAAAAACCCTCCTACACTGAATATAAAGAACATGAATCAAACTGGGTGCTTGGCAACAGATCCAGTCTAGGAGCTGCTGCAAAGCCACAGGGCACAGTTGTGGCAGAGAAGGGCAGGCTGGAGAAAAGGCCCCTCTAATCCTTCACTTGCCCATCAGTCTTCTCTGCCTGTCCCCCAAGCCACGCTGGGCGGGAGAACCCTAGACCACCTGCCCCTTCTCCTGCTACAAATTGTACCTCTCCCCACTGCTTTTCTGATTATTTGTGGCAACCAAGACTTCTAGTGCAACAAATGTCTAATTTGGCCCACAAGATTCATTTATTTTCCTTGGGATGAAGACAGTGGAATAGGGTATCTGCCATTGCAATAGTCTGTTTTGAAACTATATACTAATTCCCAGAGGGGGGGGGGTTCTGTGTGGATACTTATATCTGCCATAAGAGAGCTCACTCTCCCCCAACTGCTTTTCCTACCTAGTCCAAATCTAAAAAGCAAGGCGGAAGGCCCATAGTCCAAGCTGTGTACATGCCACACCAGAGGAGGAAAAAGTACAGATGATGGCTTTCTGAGAAGTCTCTAGCCTTACTGACTCAAGCAATGCTTGGTAAAAGTGTCCGAAATCAAAGGTGACCAATTAAGATTTCCGGCAGTTGTGAAGGACAGAGCTGCCATTCCATGGAGCCCGCTGGCCCTTCCAATGATGAACAGAACTGAACTGTTCTGGCGACCTTGGTACAGGAATTAATTCTTATATCACTATGGTTTAAGCACGATCTGCCCCAATAAACTCTTTCCTCCCTCACCTTTTCCCTGCTTCTCTGTGTATCCGTCGCACATCTTGTAAGGACACCGAACCATCCGCTTTCCGTTCCACGGGGATACGCAGCTCCTTCACCAGCCACTCTCCTTCCTCAGACAGGATGCAGCTGGCGAGAAAAGGAGGAAAAGGCAGCTGTCAGAAGGCACGCAAAAAAGTGAAGCAAGCCCAGCGCCCGGCGGGGCCGTGAACAAAGCAGCTCCGGTGAAGTTCAGGCCGCAAGCAGGCTCCAATCCAAGGGCAACTGAACGCGGCTCAGAGAGGCACCCAGACAGAGCAATTCCAGGGTCCCCAAGCCTGTCTCCTCTGGGCAGCAGCTCCAATGCACGGCAGAGATAATTTAGCCCATCTTGTTATTGTACGGTAGCTACTCTGAAGCTTGAGAGGACTCCTGGAATTCTCCTCTGTCAGCAGAGAATGAGAACTTTGGCTGGTGTCACCAGGTGGGCCAGTCAGGATCTTGGGTCCCCCAGGGTTTTAAAAGACCTGTTCAGTGGCAAAGCAGCAAAGTCCAGACGGAGAACCTTCCAGGCTCACTATGGATCTTCCTTTCCCTGTCTAATGTGCCCGCTGTGGAACAAGAAGGGAACATTTGGGGTCCCCACTAAAGGTCTTTGGCCAGGAGCAGCTGGCCTTGCAGATTATGTTCCTAGTATGTTACAGCAGATGTGCTTTCTACTCAGGCGAAGTTTCAGTATGCAAAACAACAGATTCAATCTCTGCTTTCTCCAGTCGCGATTATTTCAGGCCTGAGATGGCTCCTGCCTCAACCCCCTAAGGAGCCGACGGCCAAGCAACACTGTCGGCCAGTCCTGGTCTGACTGGGGATAAGGCAGCCCTTATTACGGTCACTGCAACACAAAACATCGCCATGCGGCAGGGCACGTGCGATTTCCCCGGACTGCCTTCCTCACCGCCTGATCCCCTTTGTGCTGGCATACATCTGGCGCGCCTTCTCGCTGGCCTGCTGCGGCGTCAGGCGATGGTTGAACTGCATGAGGAGGCGCTCGGCAAAGGGCTGCCCCGCCCCATAAATGCGCCCGTAGTTGAAGACCTTGGCGTGCTCCCGACTGATGCCGACGATGGAGGCCGTCTTGCTGTGTAGGTCGGTGCTGCTGCTCTTCTTCCCCTGGAGGGTCATCCAGCCAAACGCGGTGCAGCCTGTGAGGGGAGGACGAAGGGGCTCGCTCAGTCCAGAGGCAAGTTTTACATGGGGACCTCAGAGCTGGTAATCAGCAATGCAGAAAATAAGAACTGCACCAAGACGCAATAACGAAGCTCTGCAGAACAAAACGATGACTATGCATTATTACAAATCTCCACAGGACAAAAAGGGTGAGGTATACCCATAACAACAACAACATGACATGAGAAACATTCATAACAACAGTTGCTAATATATACAATCAGTCGTCATCCATTTCTAATTATATAATCAGTAGTAATAAGGGGTCAAGAAGACAGTCCTCGTCAGTGATCAAGACGACAGGTCAAAACAGTGATGGTTAAATGGATGGAGGACTTTGGCCATAGTGTAGAGATAAATAGATGGTTAAAGATCTGGAAGTCAATTAAATTCTTAAAGACAGTAAGTTATAAAGAAAATATATATAAAATGTTTTATAGGTGGCATTGGTCACCAGACAAATTGAATAAATGTTTTGGAACAACGTCAAATATATGTTGGATTTGTGGGAAGGCCCGGGGGAACACTGTACCATATGTGGTGGGCATGTATAGAAATGAAGAAATTTTGGACTATGGTTAAAATGCTGATTTTTGAAATTGTGGGCATTGATATGGAGTTAGAGCCAGAATCATTTTTATTAAATATGTTGGTAGACAATTTGTCAATTGCAGATACGAAACTAATAACCTATATTCTTACGGCGGCACGTATAACACGGGCAAAAGTTTGGAAGTCATCTGTTCTACCGGGAAGAGAAGATATTGTCGACAAACTATTGGAATGGGCTGAACTAGATAGATTGAGTTACTTGTTAAACTCAGAATGTAATATAGACCCTACTTATATATGGTCCAAGTTTTTCAGTTGGTTGTATTAGAGCAAATACTATGATGGTTCATCTTATTTCAATATGAATATTGTTTTTGGCTGTTTAATTTTATTTATTGTTAAAAGCCTAATAAAAATTTGGGAAAAAAAAAAAAGACAACAGTCCAACGAAGGCTCCGGATTGCATACTCTTGTTTCGATTGGATCTTTATCAGAAGACTAATACACGATTCATAGACTAGCACACGTTCAAATTGACAGAATTCACTTAGGAGGTGATGACTTCATCTTCTATCAGGTTCACAGACTAGTACATGTTCCGTTCACAAAATTCACAAAGGGGAAACGACTTCATCCAAAAGAGGAAATTCCAAGATGGGCTGCCGATTCTACAGATGGAACTATTCTCAATTATTCTCAATAAAGATCCAATTGAAACGGAATATGCAATCCAGAGCCTTCGTTGGACTGTCATGTTGATCCCTTATTACTACTGATTATATAATTAGAAATGGATGACGACTGATTTTTATATATTAGCAACTGTTGTTATGAATGTTCCTCTGTTATGTTATTGTTGTTATGAGTATATTTCACCCTTATTGTACAGTGGAGATTTGTAATAACGTATAGTAATCATTTTGTTCTGCAGACCACAGAGCTGGACCTCAGGGAGTCCAGACAAAGGACAGCCCTGGAAGCTTTCTGGAAACCTCTGCTTCCCATATGGAAAAAAGGCAAAGAACTGCCTGCAAGTACGTGAGGACTATCCAGTTTCAATTGACGGGGGGATGCAGAGCAGGAACCCTGCTTAGCTCTCAGCCCCTCCCCATGGCTGGCTGGATGCTGAAAAAAACAGTTTCCGCAATTTATACAGAGATATGCTTCAGTTTATCCTCATGTAGAAGAAGAAGACGACGAAGAAGATGATGAGGAGGAAGAGGAAGAGATTGGATTTATATCCCACCCTTCACTCACTTGGAGTCTCAGAGCAGCTTACAAACTCCTTTCCCTTCCCCTCCCCCTCCCCACAACAGACACCCTGTGAAGTAAGTGGGGCTGAGAGAGCTCTGAGACAATTGTCCTTGAGAGAACAGCTGGTACAGAGCTATGGTTTGCCCAAGGTCATCCAGCCAGGTGCAAGTGGAGGAGTGGGGAATCAAACCCGGTCCTCCCAGATTAGAGTCTGCGCACTTAACTACTACACCAAACTGGCTAGAACTGGGGTCCCTTCATGCTGAATTATATTTTTGGACATGTGCAGCGTACACACAGCCCTGCCGTTGGGCTAAGGGTCGGACTCAGGCAGGAGAGTCCCAAGACACCTCCTCCTCCTCTCCCTCAGAGCCCACGCCAAACAGCTTCCAAGTCTAGTTATACTCTAGACTTTCCTGCTGCACGCGGGCGGAAGGTCCAGGAAAGACCCTTCCTGACACATGTCATGGAACTCACTGCCACCAGATGCAGGAAGGGCTGCCGACTTTCAAACAGAAGCAGGCAAATCTAGGGAGGACAGGGTCGACCAACAGCTATTAATTGTTACTGGGGAAGCAAGCAGATAAAACGGTAGGGAAATGCTCCCCTTGCCAGTCTTCTCCAGAACAAACTCTTCATAAACCGTTTTTTAAAATCTCTGCTTCTAGTAGTCAGGGGTCACTTCGAGCGGGAACGCGCAGGAGCGCCGTTCCGGGAGCAACAAGCCCAGGAGCGGGCACATATGGTGATGCGCTGTGGGGAAAAGCAAAAGCATACTAACTTGCTCTGTATTTTCATGCTTGTTGCAGGGTAGCTTCCCTGCAAGAGCAAAGGAAACCTGAAGTGTCTTCCGTCAAAGTGGAAAGCTGGCTCGCCAGCTCTGAGTTGGGAAAGACCTGGAGATTTTTGGGGGTGGAGCCTGAGCGGTGGGTGCGGCCTTCTGACACACTTCCGGTGATCTCAGGGGGTGTGGCATATGCAAATGAGTTGTGCTAATGAGCTCCTGCACCTCTTTTTCTACGAAAGGACCCCTGCCAGTAGTTGATACTGAACCACTCTCAATATTCCAAGTACCATTTTTTTCATCAGGGTACTCGGGGAGGCTGCCACCCCCTTCTTCAAAAAAAATTTACAGGTCAATTTTTGGTATGCCTACGGAGTCTCCAAAGTCTGCAGAGACCCTAATAAAAAGGGCTTCTTGAGAGCCGGAGTTTGGGTGGGATCCTGCCCACAGCTTTGTGATGTCAGGGGAGATGGACCCATACCCACATTAACTGCATTTTACCATTCTTCATAAGCCCACCTTGGGATCCTCTGGATCGAAAGCTGGGGAAGAAATCAAATAAGTTATCATCTCTATAGGTTTACAAAGTAATTGTCTTTTCTTTTGGCATACGTGGAACTTCCCAAGTACACAGAAATTCCTGCTTTGCCTGTGGGTGACCATTTTGCTTCCCCACTAACAGCACTTGACTATCAAGTCAAGTTTACCACTGGGAAGAGCCGCCGTAGAGCCGTCATGTGCTAAGACAGAGTCAGAGCTCCAAACACCGAAGACATGCAAACACTGAAGACGCAAACAACCACAAGCGAAGGCACTCACCGTGTATGCCGGCAAAATGAGCTTCTCCCAAGACAGCTGCTATCCAAAGCTCCTGGGAATCCACGTCCGCTCCGACCAGGTGGTAGCCAGGAGGGGCCTGGACCATGGCCTTCAACTCACTGCCCACCCGGTCTGCCTGCAAGGCAGGGATGAAGCCGCTTGTCACCGTGTCCCCACAGCTAAGCTTTTATGGAGACATCTCTCTGCCTCTTCCTTGCCAGACCATGGAGCTGTTCTGCAAACAGCTTATTGCGAGAACACACAAGTTTACCACAGACGCTGATATCTTAGCTAAGAAGGAAACAGCACCGCAGGAAGAGCAGGGGAAGCTCACGACTCCTACTCTCTCCCGTAGCATTGGCATTCTTTATGGAACCTGCTTGTGGGAGTATTAGGCCTGCCGCTCCACAGAACACAGTGACATTTGTCCACTCAGAAGGTGTGCAATTCGCACCACCCTGGTGAGGCGGGAAAGGGAGAGAGCACGCAGTTAGCAACTTACCTTAGCCACGTGCATCCGCTGTAGATCTACAGGGCATAAGTAACAAGTTTTGCACACGTCCCCCTGAAACAGGAATGTGTGAAACGCCCCCCTTCCTGCAGCCCCCATCTTGTAGGATCCCAGGCCACGGGCATCACAAGCCAGGGTCCAATTTGCCCTTGGTCTCAGACGGGGTGCATGTGTTATACACCAATCTATTCCACCGCCTCTCCTCTACCCCAGGGCTCATTCTGTAGCGGGAGCTCCTTTGCATATTAGGCCACACACCCCCTGATGTAGCCAATCCTCCGAGAGCTTACAGAGCTCTTCTTACAGGGGCTACGGTAAGCTCTTGGAGGATTGGGTACATCAGGGGGTGTGCGGCCTAATATGCAGAGGAGCCCCTGCTACGAAATGAGCCCTGCCTCTACCCCTATTCCCTCCTGAGCTGGGCGCCAGCATTAACTTCTGCCCTCACCACCCTCCTCCCTCAAGCCCTTTAAAGGATCTAGTCACGCCTGAGGCATCCCCAGTGGCCTCCCTCTGCCTAGAAGCCCTGTGAGGGACCAGGGCTGCCCTCTGAGCCATTTCTGCCTGTCCTGTGGGTGGAGCTTCCCAACACTTGGCAGTCAAAGGGCCATCCAGCAGTTCCTGCCTGACTCTTGAAGGGCCAGCTGCCACAGGTGTGAGGAACTTTACAAGGGGCATCGATGAGGTCACTGGACCTGGTGGATGCTGGGCTAGACTACGTAAGGGGCCGCGGCAGGGCGTGTGAGAGTCTCGTGTCTTCTCTGCCACTGTCTTGACACGTGGCCCCACATGTCTTCTCCGCGGTGTCTCAAAAAGCTTCGCGTCGCGGCTGTTCCCATTTTTTGACGTGGAGACGGACAGAGAGGCTCCATAACCCCTTCAAGATTTCAGCTCCGGCCTCCAAATTCCATCTCCCCCGCATACTACCGTACCCTCTTCCTTTCTCCCCATCTTGGGTCCTTGTCTCAGCCTATTGTGAAAGGAAAGCCCAACACTCCCTTGGACTGGGATACCAGCTCTCTTGAGGGTCATGTCCTGCCCAACCTTAGTATCTGGGACTTCCATTAACCTGAAATTTAAGGGAATCCTGCACTGTGGAGTCTCATCACCAGAGAACAGTAGCCCCAGACAAAGCTTTTGGCGAGGAAGAGATACCTACTCTGGCATTGCTGGCCGTCAACCAGGTGGGCTCCACGGCCCGGCGGGTTATGGTCCCAGCAGTCACCACCTGAGGCAGAATGGCCCCGTAGCCGCTCTCCTCATCATAGTCTGGATGCCTAAAAGAAGGGTGATGATGAGCCCCCTTTAAAGCACAAGAAGCAGCACAGAAGCGCGAGCAAAGCAACCAGCCACTTGATAGGGACAGCTGAGGTTGCGGCTAAATTGACCCGAATGGGAGGCCAGACTCTAAATGTGTTTTGCTGGAGCCGTGAGCATCTGCGCTTTAAAAATCAGCACCCAGCCCAGCTATCAGTCTTCTGTTAATCTGCCTCTACGAAATGTGCCTGGAATATAATAACCTGGTGGCAATCCCTGAGAAACAGCAATCTTTGGTTTAAAAAAAAAATAGCCTTGGGAGCTTCACACTTTAGTTATACATTTTTTTCCCCACTTGAGTTTCCAAGGATTAGTGGAGCGATGCTACGGAAACATGTACAAATGGCCTCAAAAAGGCTCCCATGTTCAAAGAGGAAAGATTCCGTGCACTTCAAACACTCAACTGCTTTGGAACACGTGAGTTTATTTAGAAACCTTATATGCTGACTCTCCAGGGACCTGCTCAAGTAGCTCCATTTTGGGGAACTGCCACTTCTTGCGGAGGCATCAGAATGTCTTGGCACAGTGTATGGACATCCAGGCCATAACTCGGTCAGATCAGAAGGGAAGCGGAAGGGATGTATTCCTTCCCTCTGGCCTTCCTTTCAAGAGAAGACTTTCCAGACGGCTATGTGCATTCATGAAAAATGATTAAACAAGAGCTGCCAATATCTGGAGTCAGCCACGCCCCCCCCCCCCCCCAAGAGATGTGCTGTCCAACTGGTTGCCACAGAGAGGGTCCCTGGCAATGCTCTCCCTGCAGAGAATTCCAGCACCAATGGGCAAAGAAGAGAAGAGATTGGATTTATACCCCGCCCTTCACTCACTTGGAGTCTCAGAGCGGCTTACAAACTCCTTTCCCTTCCCCTCCCCACAACAGACACCCTGGGAGGTAGGTGGGGCTGAGAGAGCTCTGACAGAAACTACCCTTTCAAGGACAGCTCTGACAGAACTATGGCTTGCCCAAGGTCACCCAGCAGCTGCAAGTGGGAAATCAAACTCGGTTCTCCCAGATTAGCAGGGCTCATTTCGTAGCAGGAGCTCCTCTGCATATTAGGCCACGCACCCCTGATGCAGCCAATCCTCCAAGAGCTGACAGTAGCCCCGGTAAGAAGAGCTCTGTAAACTATTGGAGGATTGGCTACATTGGGGGGGGGGGTGGCGGCCTAATATGCAAAGGAGCTCCTGCTACGAAATGAGCCCTGCAGGTTAGAGTCCGCGCACTTAACCACTACAACAAACCGGCTCTCTGGAGGCAAACGGGAGGTGACGGAAATCATACCCAAAGTAAAGGCGCTGCTGATTTCCCCTACCAGCTGGAAGGAATGGGAGAAATTAACCGTTAACAAGAGATACGTGGCAAGAAACAAAAGATGGAGGCAGTGAGCCACCAGCATGTGCAGGAGTGAGCTCTTGTGGAAGGGCTGTTCGCCTGTGGTGACTTTGCGTCAGAGTCTGTCTGTTTCAGCCTGCCATTTGTTCGGTTATCTGGAGTCTCTATCTGTAATTAACGTGTTGCCTTGAAGTTTACGGTTTGTCCTGCTTAATGTATCTTTCTCTCCCCGGGAGGGTGGCTTGCTACATTCCATCGCGTCATAAACCAGCCCAGCTATCTCGTATTGTCACCTCCCTTCTTCCTTCTCCGGAGCCTAGAGTGTTTTATCTGCTTTTGTAACCTTGGGGGACTGTGGAGCTGTTATTCTAACCAGGTGTCTGGTCTGCAGTTTACAATTAGAGGTCACTATGGGGCATGGGGGGGGGGATTTTAGTGCTTTAGCGCCTTTTGGTGGAAACCAAACGGCTCAGAGATATTCGTGCATTTTTGTAACCATTTCTATTGGCCCTCTGCCTGCTTGTACCTGAAGGTGGGGGGGGGGGGGTATATTAATCCTTGTTGTCTGTAACCAAGTACCTCTAACAAACATGAAGTACCTGAACCATCACTAAGAATAAAGGAACTTTGCTTCATCAAAGGTCGGGCTTATTGGTTAGATTCAGAAGTCTCACACTTTGATGCATCAGGGACTGAACCAGGGATTTTCTGCGTACATCGCATTTGCTCTGCCAGAGAGCAGCAAACAAAGCCACGTTGGCCTGCAGGGCATATTCACCAAGGTACCTGGTCACAGCTCGAGGCAGCTCCCCTTTCTTCAGCCACACCACCATCTGGGAACTGCCAAAGGAAACAAAGCAAAAAAGCCAAGGAGGGCATCCAATGAAACTAAGTTTGGAAAGCAAACATAGCAGTTAGGCTTCTGATGGCAACTGCCCCCCCCCCCATCTGTGTGCAAAATACTGCCTTCTCTGGGATCTCATCAAATGGAAGATGACTCAGGGCTGGGTGGGGAGAGCAGTTTCTCTCACTTTGCAGTTCTCTCCCTGCACAGAAGGCTCCAGCCATTTCTTCCCACCTTCTCCTGCCAGCACAAAGGACAGAAGACCCTCCTCTCCTGCGACCCATCTGTGCCTAGCAGTAGAGTTAGAGACAGACACAGACAGAGGAACCTTCCCTTGGATTGTTTGTTGAAACGGGAAATTCTGGAGAACAGCGAAAGCCACTCTTATGAAATGTTTTCTCTTTAAGAAGGAGTAAAATGCTTTTAGTCACCCCAAACGCTTTCTAAAAACTGTGGCCGAGAACAGACTTAAGTTCTGCCGCGCCTCCGCAGCGTGGCAGAACAAGGCGGGGGGGGGGATTGCCCCCGCCACGCGGCGTTTGCACGCTGCCGCAAGGAAGCTGCCCACAGCGTCCAGACTTCCGGACGCAGGTGGAACGCGCGCCGCAGCAACCGGGACACCACTTTGAAGTGGTGTCCGGCTCCCGCGGGAGGAGCGCGGCGCCGGACGCGTTGCTTCTGGGCCGCCTCCTCCGGGTAGATGCGGCCGTCTGAACGGCCGCTTTGCCTCCGCTTTTAAAGCAGAGGCAGAGCGGGCCAGACTGCCAGTCTGTCCTTGGCCTGTATCATGCGAAGATATTTTATGCAAGACAGCCTGTGGTATCATGGATAATACCTGCATATACTGAAGAAATATGTCACATTTTTCAAGCATGTTTAGTGTGGAAATGCAACTAAGTAGGACCAATGATTAATATGACACGCTGCTATATGGCAATCATACCCTACACACTTGATAACATTTAAAAACTGTTGTGGAACTAGGGCTGGATTGAGCCTCGGTCCTCGCCTAAAACTCTGCAAAACCTCTGGTACACGTATGAGCCCGGTCACACGAGCGAGATAATCCCGGGGGGAGGGGAGTGAGGCTTTTTGCGCCAGAGCAAAATGAAGCGCGGTATCGCGATCAGACGGTCCCCCGAGGCTCCGTGCTCAGGCCGTCAGCCGCCGATCACACAGGGATGGTGAAGCGTCGCAAAGTTCAGCAGTACTGCGTTTGTGCGCATGTGCAGGCTGGCATTTCCGTGCATTACCACGGAGGCTCAAAAAACCCAAACATCCAATGTGAGGCGGGATGTAGACGGGCGCTGGATGCAACGGGATACCGGCGCGTCCGTGATCCGACGGCCGCCCGTGCCCCGCGTTTTCCAGAAAGTACTGCACTTTGGCAGGTATCTTTTAACGCCGCATCTTCGGCGGGGCGATGTGGGTTGCCGACGGCTGCGGAACGCTTGCCGGATGTTTCCGTGTGATCGCGCCCTGAAAATCCGGCCAGGAGTCATGCCTATCACGTAGCTACTTGTGTGTGTGGTCGGGGCCGTATGATACTTTAATTTCTACAGTAATTAGCCTATATAGTTGAAACTTTGGTTCTGTTTCCCAGGAGGCTTCAGGACTCTGCTAAGTGCTATGACTTTGCCTGGCGTGACTTTTGCCTTCGGGGAATGTTTGTACTTTGCAGCAGTCAGGAGTCACTATCAAATTCTAAACAAATTCTAAAATAAAGTATCTGAAGCTAGCTTCCTGGAACTCTCTTGGTCAGCCTGGACTCTCTGAGTCAACCTAGCTTCACCCAGCTCTCCTTGACTTTCCTGACCCCAGAGATAGAAAGGGGATGGCTATGTTATATACGTCAAATGCCCATCTCAGACTTGACTGGCAGTTATAGTAGATTCAGTGGGTGAAAGAGGGCACCTAATGTCTGAATTAAGTTTGGTTCGTTGTTGTTCGGATCAACTACACTCAGTTAGGGGTCTTGGCGGAACAACCAAGGATATCCTTTACAGAATTACAAGTGAACTATTTATGTACTGGGGTTGCGCTGAAATATTCTGTGTTGAATACTGAAATGCTACAAAAGCGTCTTCTGACTTAAGAGTGTGTGATAGAATAAACTGATCTTTGGTTTAGAATAACACTCTCTCTCTCTCTTGATGCAATTGGGAAGCCAGCTTCTCTCCTTTCCCAAAATGAACACAGTGGGAATGGGAGTGCATGAAAAGGTTCCTGCACCCCTCACTTCCCCAACAAGAACATTAGCATTTTAAAGTTAATATCAAAATCTGCTGACAGTTCTTAATGTGAAAGCACATAGATTGTTTCTA
This sequence comes from Lepidodactylus listeri, assembly GCA_029233225.1. Taxonomy (NCBI): domain Eukaryota; kingdom Metazoa; phylum Chordata; class Lepidosauria; order Squamata; family Gekkonidae; genus Lepidodactylus; species Lepidodactylus listeri. The sequence goes on from JARCFY010000021.1 coordinate 17,015,073, forward strand.
AGCAGGGCTCGTTTCGTAGCAGGAGCTCCTTTGCATATTAGGCCACACCCCCTGATGTAGCCAATCCTCCAAGAGCTTACAGTAGCCCCTGTAAGAAGAGCTCTGTAAACTCTTGGAGGATTGGCTACATTAGCGGGGTGGGGCCTAATATGCAAAGGAGCTCCTGCTACGAAATGAGCCCTGTTTCTAAGTCCAAATAAGAAGTCACCTTGTCTTCTTCTACAACACGGATGGTTTCCTTTTTCAACTTCTGCGTGTTCCTGCTCCTCAGCAATATGGGCTTAGGCAGTACAGGATGCAGCAGTTACCTCTCTCCCTATCATTCAATATATCTGTTTTGTTTTATCCAGACTTCTAGATTTCACAAATAGTCCAATTTTGATGCTAGCAGCATTAAGGATGACACATTTTATGTCCTCAAAGAAAAAAAAATTAAGCTTGATAAATTAAATACTGCAGATATTTCACACTTTCCTTAAACTCTATGGTTTTGCTGTTTCCAGACAATTTGCATCTGTAGTAAGCAACCGCAAATTAATGGCTAGCTCTCCCATGCGCTCTTCACGAAAGAATCCTATCAAAATCTGGGAACAGGGCAATGTGTGCAAACTGAACACGTTCGCGGAAGAAGATGCACATTTGTCAAGGCTCTGACCACAGAGCTGAAATTCTCTCACTGCAAAGTAGGAGAGGAAGATTGAGGATTACAGCCACGTAACAGCAATCGGCGGGGAGTATCTGGCAGCAAAGCAGATTGCAGTTCAGCTGCAGGATGCCCAAATTACCTTATTCGTTTATGCGCATTCCTCCAGAAGGAGATTTTCTTGTTGATTTCGAGAGCGCGCGTCCCATCAGAGCCCCTGGTGCCGGCTTGCAGGGTTCCGTCCTCCATCTTGGGCAAGAAATCCTTGGCAAATGGACTTCCAACGTTGTTGTCGTTCCCATCCTTAAACAGCAGAGGAAGAAGTTAGGCTGGAGCTCTGAAACAGCCAATGTACTGTGAAATCCTGGTCGCCTTCCTGTTCACAGTTTACATACCAATCTTGTTGCCATTGTTTATTCTGTATGCCAAAATATTTCTACCTGATTGCTTTCAGGAATTAAACAAGTTCCTGCCTTCAAGGGTTCTGGCCAAGGAGTGCTAATGACAACAGGATGTCTGACAAACAGGAGGCCCTTGCATTTCCATTATGTAAAAATTGAACACGTAACTAAATCACTTTAAATCCACCAAATTATAAGACCCCCCCTTGAAAAGTACACTTCTCACTTCCCAACATAAAATAGGGTTAACTAATGTTAGATTCCTGCAAGTTTATGGGCGCGATCACATACGCTCGTTAGCCGTGCGAGAGGGACGATTCACCGGCACATCAAAGCGGCACGATCACGCCAGCACATCTGGGAGGCGTCCCGCAACCGTCGGCAAGCTGTCGCAAGCGGTTTTGATCCGCCAGAGAAACGGAGTAAAAAAACTACTAGGGAAACTCCAGTATCAAACGGTTTGCTGCGGGCCACAGCCGGACTTTCCCCGTGTGATCGCGCCAGCGCAAGCTTGTGGCATTGGGGATAGTCTGATCACAGGCTATCCCGACGCCATGCTGTTGTTTTTCCCCCCCCTTCTCAGTGTGTGCATCGTTGAAAGCCCTTAGGGTGGAGGAGCGATTCATCAATTCTCGTTTAAGCGAATTGGAAACCAACCATACAAAAAAAATAAAATAACTTGCCCGCGGTTGCGTCTGATCACTCAGCGGCGATTTGCGTCGGCAGGTCCACAGACCTGTGTGATCATGCAACTGCAGGGCAAATTGCTCCGGGGCAAGATAGCCTCGATTCCCCTCCGGATGATCTCGCTCATGTGGCCGCCCCCTATATTCTATTTTTAGTGTTGAGTGTTTATAAATATATAGCACTGACCTATGAACTGTATGGCATGGCCAGTTCGCACCTTATGCAGAGGCAAACCCACATTCGCCATTGAGCCTCCCAGAGTCGCCTCTTCCACCTCACCACGCTCCACTTCCTCTTTGGCTTTGCCCGCCCCCCCGCCCCCAAGTCACGATCTGCTGTTGGGTTCCAGCCTGAGAACCCCTGGCATAAGGTTCGTCCTACAAGCACGCTTGAGCTCCAGCACACCTATATGTGTATTTCCAACACAAGGGAGAAATGTTTAATTGCCAAGAGAAATGGGCAGGAGGCTGACTAATCAAATGCCAAGAACAAAGGTACCTGGCCTGGCACAGCTACAGAACAAATCTTCACACACACACACACACACACACACACACACACACCCGCCCCCACAAGACTTTTCTACAAGGGTGTCAGGCAAACAAAATCAATTCAGTCTAAAGAATTCTTGTGTGTGGAATGTCGTGCGTACAATGTTTGCCTTATATTATAAAAGCATATACGCTTCGGAGTATTTTCCTAATTTTAGAGTGCAATTAGCCGCTGGGATCCAGAGACAGTGAAGTCCTGTTTATCCATGAGAAATGTTCATCAGAAGGTCCCACGCTCACCTTGTGAGGTAGCCGGAAAAACCAACAGCCTGGGATGCTGACATCGTTGTATGGGCCGTTGCCGTGATGATATTCAGGACGGCTCTCAGCAGACCCCGCCTCACCCTAGAGGCGATCAATGTTGGATTAGCTGGACGAGATCAAAATTTACAAAAAAAACCCCAAAAGATTTCAGGTGCGGGAAGCACCTAAAGATCACCTCATGTAGGCAGAATGATAAACAGAAACAGAGTCCAGCTAAGTAGTACCCTGGGCACTTCCCCTTCCTACTCCATCCGGAAATAAACTGAAGCTACCAACGTCTTGGAACGAAGGAGTTATGCCTCTTCATCCTCATTCTTCAAAGGCTGCAAAACCTTCAGGGGGGCAGCCTTTGGAATTCCTCCCTAGACTTTTCTGACTATATTTTTAGTTACGACGTATTCTTTGAATTCTGTTACTGATTTTACACTTGTCGCGGTTTTTCCTCTGTTGCTATAAGCCACTTTGAACCCAGGCTGAAGGGTAGTTATAAATATTTGACATAAATGAATTCAGGCTGCTAGACCTGTGCTCCAGCTGGAATGACGGGCATCAAGGGCAGAGTAGAGGCTTTGAATACTTCCCAAGGGCTGCTCCGGTCATTTCCTCTATGGGACTAGACCCACGCTGTAAGAAAAATGAGCCCTGAATTCATAGACCTTTACTTGGTACCTCACGAGGCACTCCCAACGCACAAGCCTGAGCAATATACAATGCACACAAATCAATCATCTTTCTCCCAGCCAGGTGTGCTGATACCTGTCTTGAGGACTTGGCTGTTGGATCTGCATCCCCATCCGCCTCCAGGTGACTGAACTCTTCAACCTGGCAGGAAGGGAAGAAGAAGAAGAGGAGGAGGAGGAGGAGGAGATTGGATTTATATCCTTCACTACCCAAAGGAGTCTCAGAGCAGCTTACAAACTCCTTTCCCTTCCCCTCCCCACAACAGACACCCTGGGAGGTAGGTGGGGCTGAGAGAGCTCTGAGACAGCTGTCCTTGAGGGAACAGCTGGTACAGAGCTATGGCTTGCCCAAGGTCACCCAGCAGGTGCAAGTGGAGGAGTGGGGAATCAAATCCGGTTCTCCCAGATTAGAGTCCGCACACTTAACCACGACACCAGACCTCTTTAACATCTGGTCCATTTTGTATACCTCTTATCTACTCAATTCACTTTCACCTTCCTAACAATATGAGCAAGACAGGCCTTCACATAAAGCTCACATGCTAGTTTTCTATGTTCAGGGAGTTGGGGGTTTTTAATGGATGCTCATTTACGCAAGTCACCCATGTGTTATCTGAAATGGCGCAAACCGCAACATTTACACTAAGTGATTCTACCGAGCTTGAATCTCAAAAGTTGTACCTTTTGCCAGAAAGTGCTGTTTTCTGTTAATATCAGGTCTTCTTCCAGTGAGGCTTCTGGTAAGACAGGCTGCTCTTTGCCTTTCTCTCTGCAATGTTCCTGGTACAGATGCTCAATAACCCTGCAAGGGGAAGGAAGAGAGTTCGCAGCCCCACTGAATCGTAACGGAGCCATTAATCACACCCTGCCTTGCCGAAATGGATGGGGAAATTGGTCTGGCTGCCTAATTCTGAGCCTTAAATAAAACCTAAAAGCTCTATTGATATCCCATCTACTCCTGATTGGTTTCTCAGTGCTGCTCTCAACGCAGCTTTCGCTTCAGCTTTCTAAAACTGCAGGCTCTTCAAAAGATCTTTTCATCTTCATCTCTTCTGCGTAGTTCTTTGGTGCACTGATTCCAGCTTTATTTTGTCCTGTTCAGTGAATGTAGTTCCACGTTGATCTTTCAGCACACCTAACCATGCTTTAAATTTCCCTTTGATTCCTTGGATCTTGTGGAACAGTTCTCTTGTTCTTCCTTTTTTTTGGGGGGGGGGGTGTCTCTTTTATTTCTATACACTGGTTATTATAGTGGTTCTCTTTGTTGATACATGCAAGTCGCTGGAACGCTGCATTTAAACTTGTGATTCTATTTCTGTCACCTTTCACTTTTGCTTCTGGTCTCTCTTTAGCCATTTTTATTTGGTCTATCTTTAGCAAAGTTTCATTGGTCATCCATTGAGGTTTTTCATTTCTTTAGCTCCAGGAATAGTCATTGCGCATTCTTCCGTGATAGTATCTCTGGTTTTGACCCACAGTTCTGAGTCACATTCACTTGAATTTAGTAATACAAATCTGTTCTTTATATGGTCTTTAAACTCTTCAGGAATGTTGTTTTAAAAAAGGCAAAAGATGTTGTTTAAAAAAGGCGAAAGTTGTTTAAAAAAAGGCGAAAGATGTATCATCCTGTTCCTCTTAATGCTTAACACAGAGGGATAGGAACAGTTATATTTACACGTATATCGGATTTTGGTCATGTTTATTGAACGTACTGCTGTAGTGGTTGTTAAAACTTTGATTCTAATTAATGTATTGCAAATGCAAAAATAGAGATCTGCCTTCTAGAAGGAAAAAAGCACAAAATTAAATACACCAAGTGGGCTGTGTCCAGATGACCCTTTTCCCCAACCAATGGCTGCTGCAGAAGGCTCTTACCTGAAAGGGCATGAAGGTGACTGGTCACCCAGGACATCCTCTACTGGTCTCTCCTTCTTTCCTGGCACCAGGTAGCCCCAGCCATGCTTCTCAGAGTAGTGCAGCGGAAAGCCATCCCAGGTGAGTCTCATGAGCTTCGGGGTCACTCTCATCTGCAGGCTGATGAGACTCGGCCCAGGTACCCAACTGGGATCATCCAGCCGGGGACACAGTTTACGGTACCACCTACAGGAAGGGTACGGAGGGAAGAAACACGGTCTTTAGCAGGGGTCCGTTGGGGCCGGAGCAAGGCGGAGCAAAGCTCCGCCAGCTCAGGAGTGGCCACTAGGGCAGCCATGGGCCGAATCAGATTCTCTGATCTGATTCAGCCTGCTGCCGAATTGCCGTCAAAATTCGGTGGCAACTTTAAAAGCAACTGGAGGGGAGGGGGTTTGAGGGAGAGGCTCCAAACTTGCAGGGTACCTGCTGGAACCTCTCCCCCAAATACTCACCAAGTTTCAAGAAGATTGGACCAGGGGGTCCAATTCTACGGGCCCCCAAACAGATTGCCCCCATTCCCTCCATTGTTCTCTATGGTAGGAAAAAAGGTAACATTTTTTCCCACCATAGAGAACAATGGAGGGGATGGGACAACCTGTTTGGGGGCCCATAGAATTGGACCCCGTGGTCCAATCTTCTTGAAACTTGGTGGGTATTTCGAGAAGAGGCCCCAGCAGCTACCCTGCAAGTTTGGAGCCTCTCCCTCAAACCCCCTTTCCTCCAGCCCCTCATATACCCTATGAGTTTTTGCCATTGATTTCAATGGCCCATTGGGTATAATGGGGCTGAAACTGGCATTCCCTTTCTGACACACTTCCGGTGATGTCAAGGGACATGGCATATGCTAATGAGGTATGCTAATGAGTTATGCTAATGAGCTCCTGCAGCTCTTTTTCTACGAAAGGACCCCTGGTCTTTAGTAACTGCTATACCTTGGTGATTGAACACTGCTTCGTTTAACTGTAAAAAGCAGGCCGGGGGGGGGGGAGTATTAGTGTGGATTAGGGCCATGGCTTCCCTCTACCACCCCCTCAAGTCTACTTTTGATCTCTTCTTCTACCAGGGCTAAAAGCAGCCCAGAGGAGCCAGTTTCTAAACCTTTGGGTTCGTAATCCTATCCCTGAACTACAGAAAGAGGCAATTTCAAAGGGCAGACTGCAGCACGAGCATCCAGCTTGTAAGGGCACAAAGCTAATAACGGCACTGGAGAATCGTCCTGAGACAAACGTGGACAGTCACGACCTAGTCTAGAAACAGGTACTGAGAAAACAGTCGTGGAAGTCTGACCCACAAATCAAAGTAGTCGACAAGACCTACAATTTTCTTTTTCTATATTGCTACGTAACAGCGCTGAACAAATTCCATCAAACCATAAGAAAATCCTTGTATAAGAATAAATCAACATCGTGTCCCGTCTTCCTTTAATTGTGCCTTGTTGGGAATTACTGGACAGAGATACCTGGCATCCGTCAGAAACTGAGTAGCATGTTCGCAGCCTGAACAGCTTTGAGATCAGCGTCCTACTACGAAATGTATTACGTAAGTTACAACCATATATGGGATCATTTTAAAATACTTCGGACCTCTTCTTAACAATTGGAACATTATTATACTACAGATTGTTCCTGGTTTTGTGACAGCGCTATATGAGTATGAAATCTCTAGTACTACTGTATAGGTAAGACCGTATCTGGATTTTATACTCTGTTCTGCACGTATTATACTGTTAATATTCTAAGGATTTGTATTTTTATACACTACAGAATATTGCCCAAGGAAGATTCGGTTTTTGAAATGTTGTTGTCATAAAATCTGGAGACGTCTACATCTACAAAAAGACGTTCTTCTTTTGTCAACAAATGGTTCCCCTTTGTTACATATATGGCAGAACGCAACGAGATACCATCCAATCCTAATGATATTAAGGGGTTTCATTTTTAAATACCTCTGATTACATTTAAACACTGCAAAATATACTTAAATCTTACTGACCTCATTAATTAAATACTTACCTCAATCATATCTCAAGGTGTAACGGTAATAGTATTATTACAGAGCAGTCAAGAGTAATACTCTGTAAATCCTGCAATTTATGCTAGGATTGTTTTACACTCTGGAACACTGAGAATATTGATGGATGTCGTTCGCTTTGTTTTGTTTTGTACCCACTGCTTAATGTTCTCTTTGTTCGATCTATTTATGCTATGCCAATAAAGGTTGTATGTATGTACAGAGCACCACTAGGCAAAACCAAAACCAAAACAAAGGCTAAGCAGACAAATAAATAACATGAACAATAGTTACAGGTTTAACAACTGTTAAATATATATAGTATTTCTTATTGTTGATACTGAATTTCTGTATTCAAAAAGGAAAAAAAATATTACATATCTTGTTGGAAATATTCTATCTTGCAATAAAAATGTTTACCTTAAAAAAAAATCAATAAATAAAATCTGTAGACGACGCTGATTTGTTCTTATACAAGGATTTCCTTATGATTTGATGGAATTTGTTCATTGTTGTTATGTAGCGTTTAGTGGTAACTATATATAGGGGGAGAAACTGTAGGTCTTGTTGACAGCTGTGATTGGTGGGTCAGACTTGCACGCCTGGAGAACTGTCACCATCTACGAGGACGCCGAGGTTTATTCTAATTGGACTTTTTTTACGCTTCTGCTTGTGACTTTTTATGCGACGTCCTGTGGATGTTTCTATTGAGAGCGATTTCTGGGGGCTTCTTTAACGACTCACCCTGGATGGCCGGGCAGATGCTGAATCCTCTTTGGCTGCAAAGTCACAGTCTCCTTCAGATGGTCCAAGCAAAGCCGGCTGCCAGGGATGTGCTGCTCCTCCTCTTCCGGGGGGGGCCCAGGATCTGTTCTCCACAAATGACAAACCAGAAAGAAAAAAAAAGGACTGGCAAGGCATTCGGGGGACAACGTCACTCTGTACCTGCCGCGGCACCTTGCACCAAGGGGCTTGAGTCTACATGGTCGCGGTCATTCGGTGACCCTAAAGAATCTACAGCTTGATGTGTAAAACCTGATACAGGTAGATGGCTCTGTAACAGCTGGGCTTTCACTGAAAATGCAAGTATCTGAGTCCCGTAATGAAAGAATACAAAGACACCAGAACCTGCAAACAAATCTTGCTTCTTGCTGCTAGGATAAACGAGGCCCACATGAGCAGGCGATTGGCCAATTGTGGTAGTGCTTTACCTTCCTGCCACTCCGGCACGGAGGCCTTTTCCACGGCTTCGGGAGGTGCATCGTCACCATCTTGATTCGTCTTCTTCCCAGTTTTCTTCTTCTTCTGCTTAAATTCTTGGAGGTCCCACTCCAGATCCCATAACCAGGGGTCATCCTTGTACCTGCGCAATACACCATACAAAACACACGTGGGTTGTTCTGACACAGTCCTTTTCTGAGATCTACCTCTTTGCAGAAGACTGCAGCGGCTTTAAAGCAGCCCAGGGCAGAGCTTGAAATGCTCTTCCCAGGCAAAGTTAGTGGTCTGAAATTAGCTCCCAATCCTATCTAGAGACACTCAGCGCAAATGTTGGTGACAGCTATAGCTCCTTGCTGGGCCATCCTCCCCTTAGTAAAATATACTGCCTCCCAAACGATCTGAAGTCTAAAACCTCTCATCCGTGTACTCCTTCTTTTTGTTCCTCACCTTCAAGCTTTGTTGGAAAAACAAAGCAAGCGACAAGGTTTTAAGGACAGGGCTACAAGCTCAGTGAGAACCTATGCTGGCAAGACAGATCTTTCCAGAGAGTGCAAAATGGAATTTTCCAGGATGGCATTTTTATAAATGGAATGTAGTTTGTCATTAACATCTGTAAAATTTCAGGCAGTTTCCATTGCTTTGTTCATTGTACATTGCATTTTTTTTTAGTTTTGCAATCCAGCTTTGTTGCATTGTTTATATGTATATATTGTATTCGCTTCCCATATACATTATACCGTTTTAAATGCTTTGTTCATCAATTCGTGTATGAGTTTTACTCCACTGTGGATAGCATATTATATACAATCTATTGCACTGGTTTTAACTGGGTAATCCACCTAGAGTTTCAGTGAGAAACGCAGGCTATAAATAAATAGTTGCAAAGCTGACAGGGGAGGGTGAGCTTTGAAGCAAAAGAGTGGCAGATGGAAGGGTAGCTTCATCCTTCCCACAGAGTCATTGTTCCCATGCAATCCCCCCCTCCCTCAGGTAGCCTGAGAGCCAGTTTGGTGTAGTGGTTAAGTGCGCGGACTCTAATCTGGGAGAACCGGGTTTGATTCCCCACTCCTCCACTTGCACCTGGCTGGATGGCCTTGGGCAAGCCATAGCTCTGTACCAGCTGTTCTCTCAAGGACAGTTGTCTCAGAGCTCTCTCAGCCCCACCCACCTCCCAGGGTGTCTGTTGTGGGGAGGGGAAGGGAAAGGAGTTTGTAAGCCGCTCTGAGACTCCAAGTGAGTGAAGGGCGGGATATAAATCCAATCTCTTCTTCTTCTTCCCCTTAAGAAGTGACAAACATGCCGCTAGAACTGATTGGGGGGAAAGAACAGGAGGTCAAATCCCACTTTCTGCCCCACCAGCTCTGCAGCTGCTCAACTAAGACCCAGGCCTGGCTCTCTACTTAACAGGCAGCTCCGTCTGAAAGCATGCTGCGATATTCTGCCCCTCCAACGCTAATGCCACTACCTCTCCTCGTGAAGCAGCTGGCAGGCGTCATCAGCCAGGTTCATCAAGGACTTCTTCATCTCCTTCTGCAGTTCCTCGTACGTGGCTTGCGCTTCATCCAGGTACCTCTCCCAGTTCTGATTGACAGGGAGGTAACAGGCCCCCATTTCTAGCATCCCTGCGAACGTCACGGGATGGGGACACCTGAAACAAAAGGAACAAAGAGGGCTGATCGCAACATAGGAACTGCTTAGCTTGCAGCAACTGGACACGATTACATAAAACTTTAGAGATTTGCCAATCTTAACAGAAAAGCAGTTGCTAAAAACCCTTCCCGCAGAGTGTAAGAAACAAAATATGCAGACAAGAGTCCCCACAGATATATAGATAGGAACAGGCTTGATTTTTAGTGGGTTGGGTCATCAGAGCCAGTTTGGTGTCGTGGTTAAGTGCGCGGACTCTAATCTGGGAGAACTGGGTTTGATTCCCCACTCCTCCACTTGCACCTGGCTGGATGACCTTGGGCAAGCCATAGCTCTGTACCAGCTGTTCTCTCAAGGACAGCTTGGGAAAGAGCGCTCTCAGCCCCACCTACCTCACAGGGTGTCTGTTGTGGGGAGGGGAAGGGAAAGGAGTTTGTAAGCCGCTGAGACTCCCTTGGGGAGTGGAGGGCGGGGTATAAATCCAATCTCTTCTTCTTCTTCTTCTTCATCACAGTAATACCAAGGGTGGCCTTGAATGGACCACTTTATTTTCTCGCACACGAAACTGCCTTATACGGAAGCAGACTATCAGTCCATCAAGGTGAGTGCTGTCTATTCAAACTGGCAGCAGTTCTACAGGGTGTCAGGTAGAGATTTGCACACCCCCTACTGACTAGACCCTTTTAACTGGGGACACGAGGGATAGAACCTGGGACTTCTGCATGCTAACCAAAGACTCCACTGCTCAGCCACAGCCCCTGCCCTCTCCCGCATAAGTGAATTTTTGTCAGCCGTTCCTGTGTCCTGGAATCACTGTTGCAGTGAAAGCAAAACCATTCCTGAGGATGAGTGGCACGTGGCCAGGGATCCCACAGGACTTGACCTGCACGGCATTCCCCACGAGTTCCTTGCGCCGTACAAGCTCTTTCTCACACATGTGACCTGCCTGCCATTACTACGTGCCTTTCGCCGAAACTGAATTATCTGCTAGGATGCAACTCCTAGAATTCTTGGCCTTAATTCTGCAAGACTCGCTAGCCAACCGGTGAATTCTTTTTCTGGCCACGCTTTTTATTCGTAAGACCAGATAACAACATGGACAAAACAAAAAAAGGGAAAATAATTAAGCAAAGGATTTTCTCATCAAGCTGTTCTGGGAAAGACGATAAAAACGATTCGTTTGAGCAGTGTAACGGGGGATGGGGGGGCGCTCTACAAAGGGAAAAAAATTCAGCTGCCACAAGAGAAACCCACTCTTAAAGGCAGGCATTCTGAAGAGCAGCCACAGAGCAATAATCACAGGCACGCGCGTCACTTCCTTTTGGAGAAGCTGGCTCCGTTCACACATAATGCCAAGTCATGGTTTGGTGGTACGTTCGCAAGCCTCAAGCTTGCCCAGTGGCTTCTTCTTCCCTCGGCGTTTAGTCATGCTGGCCACATGACCACGGAGAAGTCTTCAGACAGCGCTGGCTCTTCGGCTTGGAAACGGAGATGAGCACCGCCCCCTGGAGTCGGATTCGACTGGCTTTTGACCAAGAGAAACCTTTATCTAAGTTCTGGCGGCGTTGGTATCTCAGTATGACCGTGCCCCAACATCTCACCTTTTCATAAAGAGTGGAAGCTGCTCCTGGAATACCTCATGTGTAGCTTGAACATCAAGAGCACAATATTTCATCAGATCCTTTGGGAAAAGGAGAGGCAATGAGAAGGTAGATTATAAGCCAGTTCCTCATACAGCCTTCATACCTAGGCACAACAGTTAATCAAACTATTCCAGGATTATCTCCTTTGACTGGCAGCAGCTTCCAGACTGAATGCAGCAGTCCCTCTTAACTTCAACTGGAGATGGCAGGGACTGAAGCCAAGACATTGTACATACAAAACCCATTGTGACGGAATTAAAGACCTGGGACCAGCAGAACGTCAACAAGGAACACTGCTGGGTCACATGGCTGAGTGAGGAGGGGATAATATCTATGAGAACAACAGCTATGGAACACGTTAAGAGCAGAGAATCATACAGCTGTGACAACACACTCTCCTATTAAAGCATATGCATCAACAATTTCCAAAACATACAAAATTATTGCAAAATGTAATTAGTTTAATATAATAGGTGATGGGGGGCCCAAAGTCATCAACGACGAAACATCCGGTAGATACATTCGTTTCCAAAAGTCTTCATCAGGTGTGGACCAACAATTAGAATATCTTCAAACGTAATAAAAGTAAGTTAATGCATCTTGCTAGCCCTGTAAAACCTTTGAGCAAGATGCATTGACTTAGGAGTGTTCCAGATATGCTGTGAGTTGAAAAATTGCCATTGTTGAATCAGCCAGATATAGTAGAAGTACTTTTATTACGTTTGAAGATATTCTAATTGTTGGTCCACACCTGATGAAGACTTTTGGAAACGAATGTATCTACCGGATGTTTCGTTGTTGATGACTTTGGACCCCCCCCCCATCACCTATTATATTAAACTAATTACATTCTGCAATATTTTTGTATGTTTTTGAAATTGTTGATGCGTATGCTTTAATAGGAGAGTGTGTTGTCACAGCTATATGAGTGAGGAGGGGGCCATTTGGCTCGGAACACTCAGTGACTGACACTCGATGGGCACAACGGACAGTTTGGGGCTGACAGTGGAGGGTGAGAGTCTCTGGAGGAGACAGTCTCTCTGTAGCTCTGTGTGAGCAGCCTAAAATACCAGTTGAAGCAGATACTGGGTAGTCTGGTTCAGGGCACAGTGAACAGACTAGTGAAAGTAGAGCATATAAGCGGTCACAAACACAAAATACATCACTCCTGAAGAACCTGGGTTAGGTGGTTAAGTGAGGGAGGAGGAGGAGGAGGAGGAGGAGGAGATTGGATTTATACCCCGCCCTCCACTCCCCAAGGGAGTCTCAGAGCGGCTTACAAACTCCTTTTCCCTTCCCCTCCCCACAACAGACACCCTGTGAGGTCGGTGGGGCTGAGAGAGCTCTTTCCCAAGCTGTCCTTGAGGGAACAGCTGGTACAGAGCTACGGCTTGCCCAAGGTCATCCAGGCGGTGCAAGTGGAGGAGTGGGGAATCAAACCCGGTTCTCCCAGATTAGAGTCCGCGCACTTAACCACTACGCCAAACTGGCTCTCTAGGAAAGGTCTGGCAGCGTCTGGACAGCTGGTTGGTGGCCAGTTGGGACTCAAGGGGAAAAAAGAAAGCCCAGGAAGCCAAAGCCAAGAGGCTAACCACTAAGCAGGACAGGAGAGGGCACATAGGAAGGTGTTGAGTGAACTCATGGACGTCTGAAGAAACTGGAAACGATACAGCCTGCTGCCTAAATGTAACCCAAGCCAAACGTGCCAGCCTATAAAGAAGTAAAGGGTCAGCTGTATATACATCCCCCTGTTGCGTTCTGAAAATAAAGTACTGCTTTGTTCTGAAGTGGAAACCCATTAGTGCCTGACTCTTAAAACCAACAACAGATACCTATAGAGAGATTTGAAACAAACCCCGAAGAGGCTATTAGGAGATAGAGGGAGTTGGTCGGTACAGGAAAGGCCAGCCTGCTCGGCCACCTCGTGTCATACCCATGTTCCGCCCCTCAGCTGCTTCTGTTGGAAGATCTCGTCCAATAGATTCCCTCCTTACCTGGAAATTGTCCCTGATGTCATTCATGCTCCCCTTCACAAAGAGTTCCCGGGCCTCTTTCTCCAAAGGCCGGCCCCCGACATAGAGGGCGTGCACATCTACTAGGTTGTTGATGCTGCTGATGTTCACCCAGTCCCAGGAGGCAATCTGCAAAGTAATAAGACATCAAAATGAGAGCCAGTTTGGTGTAGTGGTTAAGTGTGCGGACTCTAATCTGGGAGAACCGGGTTTGATTCCCCACTCCTCCACTTGCACTTGGCTGGATGACCTTGGGCAAGCCATAGCTCTGTCCCAGCTGTTCTCTCAAGGACGGTTGTCTCTGAGCTCTCTCAGCCCCACCTACCTCCCAGGGTGTCTGTTGTGGGGAGGGGGAGGGAAAGGAGTTTGTAGGCCGCTCTGAGACTCGGAGCGAAGGGCGGGGTATAAATCCAATCTCCTCTTCTCCTTCCTGCCTGCCTGCCTGCCTCAAGGGCTTCTGTTTTTCCAAATTTTATGGTATACCAAAAGAGCCCACCCTCTGACATTTCTTCCTGGCGGACTAAGGCATACCTGATAAAACTCTAAGACTCTAATACGTGCCCAGCAAACCACCTTAAGTAGGGTAAACAACTAGAAGGTGGCTTGGCAGAAGAACTGGTCCAAGAAGAAACCAGCAAGAAAGGTTGCAAAATGCCTTGTGGAAGAGCCCTGTCTTACGGAGCCAGTTTGGTGTAGTGGTTAAGTGCGTGGACTCTGATCTGGAAGGACTGGGTTTGATTCCCCACTCCTCCACTTGCACCTGGCTGGATAGCTCTGTACCAGCTGTTCTCTCAAGGACAGTTGTCTCAGAGCTCTCTCAGCCCCACCTACCTCCCAGGGTGTCTGTTGTGGGGAGGGGAAGGGAAAGGAGTTTGTAAGCCGCTCTGAGACTCCAAGTGAGTGGAGGGCGGGGTATAAATCTAATCTCTTCTTCTTCTTCTTCTTCAAAATAATGGGCAACTAGTCCACAGATCAAAAAACTTTTTTTTCTTATTTGTTCTCTCCCGTTCAGAATTTTGTGAAGAGTCGGGACTCGACTGTGTGACTGAACAACAGCTCTGTGTATTCTTCTCGCACGAGAGAATATTAAATAATAGTTGTTGCATACACCACTATAACTGCGTGAAATACGATTCAACCATCATTTCATTCCCACATCGATCTACCGAGCGGCATCATTCTCATCCCCATGTTATAGATGGGGAATTCATACTGAAAGACTGTGGCTCGGTCCAGGACTATCAAATCACGGTTTGACGCCAGATGAGGAAGCTTGGCGTGAGTCTCAGCCAGGCGGGTTTCCACCGCTCCCGTCTGCCCCCCACACGCTGGTGATGCCTTCAGTCAGGAAGAGGCTGAGAAATCATACTTCGCCATGACATCTTAATTGGCAAACCGGGATCTGAGCCCACTATCCGAATTTTCCAAAGTAATGCAAAGATCTACAAACCTTGTTCAGCAGCTGCAAAGCAGAAGGAGCAAGAGCGCTCCAAGCCCCAATTCTACTTTTGAACAGGGGTCATTTCGTAGAAAAAGAGGTGCAGGAGCTCATTAGCATAACTTATTTGCATATGCTACACCACCTGACATCACCAGAAGTATGCAGAAGGCAAGAAAGAAAGGAGAGAGAGAGAGAGGGGAAGGAAGGAAGGAAGGAAGGAAGGAAGGAAGGAAGGAAGGAAGAGCTGGCAGAGAGGGGATAGCTACTAATCCAGGCCTCAGAAAGACCACTATTCTGGGAGGATAGCTTCAGTGGTGGCTGAAGCCTTCAGAAGGCTGGTTGGAGAAACAAGGACCTTTCCAGGGGACGGGGTCATTTTGCTGCAGCCATGACACAAGCAGGCATTCCCCCGTGGGGGGCGGGTGTGAGGCTTCTGTACTAACAGCAAAAGATCAGACCTTTGTTGATGAAGCAAAGTTCTTTATTAGTCTTAATACTGTTTGACAGGTTCTCGAATGTTTGTTAGAGATACCAGATGGAAAACAGTCAGAGTTAATATACCCTCCAGTTCGTTTGAACCCCAACATGAAACCAATCAGATTTAGAGCAGAAAACGCGGGAGAAGGGATCGGGCCGTTTGGATTCCCACAGGAAGGTGAGGTGCGAAAGCTATAAAAATTCCCTTCTTGATCTGGGTGACCCAGATGTGTGAAGCCTATGCATAATAACCGGCTCGAGTGGCAATAACAGACCTTCAAGGTCTTCACAACAAGATAAGACATTCTCAGGCCCGGGAACAGGGGGGAGGGACGCTTGGGAGGAAAGGCCATTTGTTCTTGGTGACGTGCAAGAATGCGGGGTCGCCATTCTCCCGACGAAAATGGTTACATTGTCCAGAACTCCTAAAAGCAATACATCTCAAGGTGACAAAGCAGGGAGAGGGGGGTAAACAGATAGGGAGACAAGCAACAATTCATTTGATCAGAGAAACTGAAAGCAAGTACAATGAAGCCTTTGTCAGGCCACCTGACAGCGGGCGGGTGCCAACTCCCAGAGCTGAGCTCCCCCGAGCTCCTGCTCGAAAGGACCCCTGCTTTTGAACCTATTTCATGTGGGGAAAAGATATTTCTGTCCTCACTGCTGTTACATGCTGGAAAACACTGGCCTCTATCTGGCACTGCCCCTTTTCAAGCCCCGTGGACGTGAACCAGTGATGGATGGAGGTGACGCACTGCAGGTGACACCCAGTCAAGGACTGCAAGGGTTAGCGTGCAACTCCTCACTGCTTCTCCAACTCACCGTAGGGCCGTCAGTTTTGCTGCGCATCTTCTTGATGTGTTCTTGCACTTGCTGCTGCCCTCTCCTCTTGCCGTGCTTTGCTGCCATCCATAGGCTGCGCTGGAAGCCCGACAGGCCCGAGATAGCCATGTGCATACTCATGGTGTCCAGGAAACGCATGCGAGAGCCCTGAAACATACAGTTGTTTTCAAAGGAACGAAAGAACTGCTGCTCTACCAGCTCACCAATGCAAAGAACTATACGCAACAAGGTAACAAGCAGGCTGTGGCTCCCAAAAGCTAATACCGGAATGATTCTCACCTCTATCAAGTACTGCTCTTTGATGTGTGCTCGGTCAAAGGAGACATTGTGACCCACCACGAGTTTCTCTCGCCAGTCCTGCTTGGGACAGCTGCTGCCCGATTCGAGGGGGATGAGGTCCGACAGAGACAGCTGGCTAGACCAGGTATACCTCTGCTCTAACAGCCGCTTGCTGCACCAGGAGTACCTGGAAAGCACAGGCAACAGCCTTCAATTACTCACAAGTCCAGAGGACTAAAGTGTCCTTGCCAGCGTATAAGGAAGCGCCAAGACTCAAAACGGAAGCACAAAAATGCTAGAAACTGGACACTTAGCACTAAATCTACGTGAAACGTGGACCGTACTGGAGCAACCGCACATAAGCCCTGCCATTTGAGCCCTCACCTCAGTCAACCGCCACATTTCAAGGGTGCGGGCCTAAAATTTGCAAACAGGGACGTTCCGCTGAATTCAGCAGCAGGTCTTTCTGAGCATATATGCCAAGTATCCTGCTGTGTGCTTTCCTGTCTCTAGACTTTAACTAGGACACCAAATCCCTTTACTGGTCAACGGCACTGACACACTTGAAAGGACATACTTAAAAATGGTCATATCCGTACAAACGGCTAACCGTGCAAGGACCCCAGGCGTACGAGTAACTATAATGCTGCTATAATAGTGGCCTCGGAAACTGTTCAAGACACCAAGTATACAGATATTTAAGATTTTCTAGAAATTAAAAGTCACATATATTGTAGGCCTGTAGGTGGCCAAACTGTGACTCATGATTCCCAAAGAGTTGTAGAAAACTGGGGAAAGCAACCTTCATAAGATGCAATACAGATGCAACCTTCTCCACGCTCCTGTGCTCTCAGCATGTACCATATTTTTGGCTCCATAAGACTCACTTTTTCTCCCAAAAAAAGTGGGGGGGAAAGTGTGTGCGTCTTAAACCCCCTCTCACCTTTCCCGAGCCACGGCACCGAGCGGGGCTAGGTGCGTCTTATGGTCAGGTGCGTCCTATGGAGCGAAAAATACGGTAGGCAATTGGGGGGGAGGGTTTTTTTCTTCCAATGCTGGTGTGGTATACTGGCTAGAATGTCAGATTAAAATCTCAGTGCTCTGGGTTCAAACCTCCGCTTGGTCATGAAGCTTGCTGGGTGACCCTGGGTCGGTCACCCACTCTCAGTCTAACCTACCTCACGGGGCTGGTGAGAGGATAAAACAGAGGAGAGGAAAATGACATAAGCTGCTTTGGGTCCTCGCTGGGGAGAAAGGCAACATATAAATCGAGTAAATCGTTTTATTCACTTCATTGATATCCCGTCTTTCTTGCTCAGACTCAAGGCAGATTACAAATGGGGGGGGGGGGGGGGAGAATGCAATCCAATCAAACAGCACAAAACACGGAATAAACAATGTAGTGGGACTTGGAAAGCAACACGAATGAACAAGAAAACAAACACTTGCCTAAGGCATGACAGACCCTCTTGCAGGAAAGAGGGCTAAATGCACTCCGTTTCAACAAGCCCCACAGCCCCTGTGAAGAGCCCACACTGATGCCCCAGTAACCTATTGACCAGGCTGGGCATCCTGTGGGTCAGTAGAGAGCTTAGCACAAACAATGGAAAACCACGTAAAGCCCTCAGGACTCATCAAATGCCCATGGTGGGGGGGCGGTCTTGCTGCTCACCCTTTTGGTTTTGCACAATGGCCCAGAAAATTCCTAGGTCGGAAGTTTCCCCATCCTGCTGCTGGGCTGCAATCGAAAAGAATTCAGGAGGAAGGGATGGTGAGATGGTGCTTACCTATAAAGGTGCTGGTGCTTACCTATAAAGCCCTATCTACTTGAAGGCCCGCCTCTCTCCATATGTTCCCCAGCACTCCGGTCTGGATCCCAAAACCGTCTGGTCCTCCCAGGGCCGAAGGAGGCTCAGTTGGCAGTCACACAAGGGCCAGGGCCTTTTCTGTGGCGGCCCCGCACTGGTGGAACGAGCTCCCGGGTAACATCAGGGCCCTGCGGGATCTTTTACAATTCCGCAGGGCCTGTAAGACGGAGCTCTTCCACCAGGCGTTTTAAGTAGTGGCCGCCCAATATATACATCTTGGCCCTGGCCTGATTTTATTCGATCTTATCCGTCAGCCAGTGTGATCGTCTATAAGGACTACATCTGGGCGCTGCTCTGGTATACCAAGCTGAAGACACACCATCTGTATAATGTTTATGCTGTTGTATAATGTTTTAATGTTTTAGGACAGAGGTGGGCAAACTTGCTCAGCGTAAGAGCCACCTAGAACGGGGGTGGCCAAACTTGCTTAACGTAAGAGCCAAATAGAATAAACGTCAGATGTTTGAGAGCCACAAGACATGAACAAATATTACCTGCTTTTATTGGGAAATAAGCAGATTTGCTTTTTATTGACATTAAATGAGACTGCCAAAAATAATAACAAAAGGTGTAAAAGCAGGTATTGATAATGATATTAATTTGTCCAATGATATTTGTTTGCTAATGATATTTAGCTTCCCCAGCCGCCCTGCCGGGAGCCACATAATATATGTGAAAGAGCCACATGCGGCTCCCAAGCCACAGTTTGCCCACCCCTGTTTTAGGATACTGTATTTGTTATTGTGTATTCTGTTGTTAGCCGCCCTGAGCCGTCGTGCGGCGGGGAGGGTGGGATATAAATCTCATGGAATAAATAAATAAATAAATAGGGTCCTAAAGCAGGAAGCCCCTGACTGAAGCTTGGAAAAGACTGTGGCCCCTGCAAGCCAAAAGGTGTAAGATGACGGCTGAGGAAGGATTTGAGGGCTGAGGGAGAAAAGACGATGACGAACAAGGGCACCAGCCGTACTATCCCTCTTAGACACAAGAATTTTGCCCAACCCTGCATCTTACCAGGCACTTGGGGAAACAGCCACTGCAAGCGTGGGGCAATGCCCTTCCTCCATGCACACCTCCACGTCAAACACCAGTGCTCGCTCATCTGGGAAATCCACTGTTCTCATCTCCCCATTGGGTCCATATCTCGTCCATCCAGCTGCCCAAGCCCACTCCTGAGGCATTGGGGAGATCTCACTCTGTAGAAGTTCCTTAGCCGCCTCCAAATACGGGAGGTTCTGCTTCTGTGCCAAAATACGGAAGTGCTCGTCAAGGTTGGCCCCATATAACTGGGGCAGCTGCAGCTCCACATCTGGAACAGTGGAGGTCTCTTTTCCCCACAGGTCATGCCTCTGCAGGTGTTCCACGCTTTTCTGGACGTCTTCCTCTGAGTGATGCATCTGAGCCCCTTCGAAAATCTGTTCATGAAGGCCCTTGGAGAGCATCTGTATCCCAAGCGGGTTCATGCGCTGCTGGTCTGAGGCCATATCCGTATCCTGAACTGACACCTCCTTCCGCAGGCGGCTGGTAGAGGAACTGGAAGACGACCTCAGAGGCATCCGTGATCTGAGCAGACCTGCTAGCGACGTTCTCCATACCAAGCGTTTCATCTTCACCAGGATACACCAGCCCAGAGACCGTACAAGAGTTTGATTTGCTGACTGGCTCAGATCTGTCCGGAAAACAAGCAGTGCGCAACAGAACCGAAGTTCAGTATCCTGTCCTCTCGTATCTCAAAATAACGGGTGCCACTCCTTCTCTCACCAGTTCAAGACCTAGGACCAGAGACCGTAAAATACACAAATTAACTGCATCACGCCATTTATTTGCTTTCTTCATATGCTGACACTTCCCTTCTAAAGGCTCAGCCGTGAAGAAAAAAAGGGGCTTTGGGGGCATTTTAAACACCAGCGTCAGGGTTATAGCAGGAGGGCTGATTTGCTGTATGCAACAGAATCCCTGGAGTCCAGTCAAACCCCCTCGTGCCCAGAAGCAAGACCTGCCTTTCTTTTCTTACCCTTTGCCCCGGAGAAGTTGGTGCTTCCTTCTCCCACCCCGGGGAAGCCAGGCTGTTCAGAGCCTCCCCCCACTCCGGTGTGCGCCCTATCTGGCTCCCCTTCTTCCTTCCTTCCCAGTAGGGTTGCCAAGTCTGGGTTGGGAAACACCTGGAGACTTTGGGGGTGGAGCCGGGAGAGGGCGGGGTTTGGGGAGGGGAGGAGCCTCAGCATGGTGCAGTGCCACAGAGTCCGCCCTCCAAGGCCGCCATTTTCTCCAGAGGAGCTGGTCTCTGCCAGGTGGGGGGTCAGTGGTAAAAGCGGGAGGTCTCCAGGCCCCGCCTGGAGGCTGGCAACCCTCCTCACCCTACTGTAACTGAAATTATCCCCCACACACACACACACACACAACTCACCTCTTTTTGGAAATTTTGTTGAAATTATTCAAAAATTTTCAATTATTATTTTTTGAAATTAATTTCTGACGAATATTTTCACCCTCAGTTAAAGTTTTTATCCAGCTAGTCCCGTTCCCCCCCCCCCCCCAAGAAGGGTATCAACAAACTGCGTCCCCACCCCCCGCCTCCGAAGACTCACTGACTTCGCCGCTCTTCCCGCCTCTTCCGGCGCCCCCGCCCCCTCACTTCCTGCCTGAGGAACCCCGACCGGAACTCCTCCGAACCTTTTTTCTGGCGGCCTCAGCAATGGGCTCGTCCGATGCGGGGGTGAGCGAAGAAGCGTGGAAGGGAAACCCCTTCCCTCGTGACGCTCCAGAGCTCCGGGGCCTGAAGCTGTAACCAGAGAACTGCCGCCCGAGCAACGAAAAGGAGTTGCTTTCCCATGAGCCGAAGCGCTTCGGCGACTGTTTCGACGCGTTTCTCCTCCCCCGGGGAAAATGGTATCTTCCTGATTGGCTCGGCGGCCGCGCTTTAACATCCTATAGTGATAGTGGAGCTATGTCACTATGAGGGCCGCGTGGCCTAATGGATAAGGCGTCTGACTTCGGATCAGAAGATTGCAGGTTCGAGTCCTGCCGCGGTCGCTTGACTATTGAAGGCTGGGGGCGTGGTTTCCAGTCTTCAGGTTTTTTTCCCCCTACCAACAATAAGAACATTACTTTTATTTTACACCCCCCACCACCACCACCACCAAGTGCTGCATTTTTCTCTTGAAATAGGATATCTTGGATACTCTCCTTTCGATTAAAAACATGGCTTTATACTTGTTGTGTTGCGTTTTTTACTCAGTTTATGTGGTAACGAAACTTCTGTAAGTGATATCTTACTTTAAGCATTGGTATAAACCTACTTGACCACCGCTATTTGGGATTTCAGTGGTTTTCTTTTCTTTCTCCCTTACATATTAGTTTCCCCTCCCTTTTTATTTCTATGTAGTTCTTAAAATAAAAGCAATAATTTAAAAAAAAATAGAAATAGGGTGTCTTTATTCTGCACAGAGTAATCCAAGGAACCTTCCTTCCTATTATTATCTTTTAGCTTGATCACCCGTTTCCTACATTGCTCCAGAGTTAAATTGGCATCGTGGCCTTCTTCCAGGCGGCAGTTTTGTGTCTTTAACTTCTTATGGCCGCAGAAATGCGAACGTCTACCCCCCACACCCCCTAAGAGAAATGGGAAATGCTTATAGATATTAGCCTGTCCTGAAGTTGTAAAACCCGAGCGAAAGTCACCTGGAGAAATGGTGGACCGGCTTTCTCAAGTGCATGCCAGAAATTCAACAGGTGAAGCTTTACCCTGCGTGGGACTGAGCCAGTGCTGGGAAATGCAGCATTGCCAGTTGAATTTCTGCTGGCCGCTGAGTCAGGGCCTAGGGCCTAACAGGGGCGTTGACTTTCTAAATCCCCGGGGGGGGGGGCAGGGGCTCTCTCGTGCGCGCGCGCGGGACCATGTCTCTGCCGCTCCCTCCCCCCCCGGCCCAGGGAGGCAGACCCGCAGCGGCAGCCAGCTGGCCGGGACTGCCACCCGCGCGAAGCACGCACGCGACTATGTCCCGGCCGCTCCGTTCCCCCCCCCCCCGGCCCAGGGAGGCAGACCCGCGACGGCAGCCAGCTGGCCGGGACTGCCGCCCGCGCGAAGCGCGCAGGCGACTATGTCCCCGCCGCCTCTCTCCCCCCCCCCCCCGCCTCAGGGAGGCAGGGCAGGCCGGGGGTGAAGGAGAGGCGGCGACGGCCGGCTGGGCGAGCATTTTGCCGGGGGTGGCTGAGCCCCCCCCCGGGAAATTTTGGGGGAGGCTCGAGCCCTCGAGCCCCCCCGTAGTTGACGCCCATGGGGCCTAACGGTACAATATTTGTAAGATGTGCTATACATCATGCATCCTAAAATACAATTTAATTTAATACAATTAATTTTAAAACAATATATATATATTTTTTAGAAATACAATTTTGGGAGATAATAACAGCATTGTCACGGTTAAAGCGCTGCTGCTTGGTGGCCAGTTATACAGCCATTGAAGGCCCACAAACGCAGTTAAGCCACACCCGGCCCGCGAAAAGGACAAACTGCTGCACTGAAGTGTGATTGCCATTTGGACTTTTATCAACCCATAGTTAGAATACGAATGGAGGAGGAGGAGGAGGCGAACCGTTCTAGAGAGAACAGCTCTGAAAGAACTTCTGACTGACCCAAG
Organism: Lepidodactylus listeri; assembly: GCA_029233225.1. Taxonomy (NCBI): domain Eukaryota; kingdom Metazoa; phylum Chordata; class Lepidosauria; order Squamata; family Gekkonidae; genus Lepidodactylus; species Lepidodactylus listeri. The sequence continues at coordinate 17,038,294 of JARCFY010000021.1, forward strand.
GTCACCCAGCTGGCTACATGTAGAAGAGTGGGGAATCAAACCCGGTTCTCCAGATTACAGTCCACCACTCTTAACCACTACACTAAACTGGGTCTTTCCTTTCATACTGCCCTCATACGAATCTGTGGTGAAACCATGCTTGGAATACTGTCTACCGTTCTGGTTACGACACTTGGAAAAGGATGTTGTAGAGCTCAAAAAGGTGCAGAAAAGAGCAACCCAAATGATCAGGGGTGTAGGGCAGCTGCACTATGAGGATCGGTTAAAACATTTAGGCCCCGTCCACACGAGCAAGATAAGCCGGACGGGAATCGACACAAATTTGCACCGGCGCAATTTCCGCCGCTTTTGCAGGATCACACAGGTCTGTGGACCTGTGAGGGCGAATCGCCGCTGCACGATCACACGCAGCCGCAGGTGAGTTGGGTTCCCCCCCCCCCCCGGCCATTTTCAATGCACTTATTCGCTTCTACAAGGGATCGATGACTTGCCTCTCCACCCTCAGGGTCGTCCGATGATGCGCATACCGGGACGGGGGTGGGGGACCAAAAAGCCCGGTCCCCAACGCCACTTGTTTGCGCTGGCGCGATCACACCAGGAAAGGGCCGTCTGGGCCGTCGCAAACCATTTGAGACTACCTTTTCACTGGTAGCTAAATACGCCGATTCCCCACCGGCTCTAAGCGGCTTGCGGCAGTTTGACATCGGCTGCAGGACGCTTCCCAGATGTGCTTGTGTGATCGCGCCACTTTGAGCCGGCGGGGAATTGTCCTTTTTGCGTTGCAAATGGGTGCGTATGATCGCGCCCTTAGGGCTGTTGAGCTTAGAAAAAAGGGGAGTAACAGGAGACATCATTGAGGTCTATAAAATTATGCATGGTGTGGGAAGAGTGTGCAGGGAGAAGCCTTTCTCCTTTAATGGTAGAACTCAGGGTCATCCACCCAAATAGCAAAGTGGGAGTTTCAGGTCAGAAAGACAAAAGGAAGTACTTCTTCACACAGCACATAATTAAATTGTGGAACTCGCTGCCACAGGATATGGTGACGGCCGCCAGTTTGGAAGGCTTTAAAAGGGGAATGGACAAATTCACGGAGGACGGACTATAGGCTACGAGTTATGATGGATATCTGCGCTCTCCAGTATTAGAGGAAGTGTGTTGCTTTATAACAGTCGCTGGGAAACGTGGGCAAGAGGAAAGCTGTTTGTGCGCTTCCTGGAGGCAAACGGTTGGCCACTGTGGGACTTGACAGGTCTTTGGTTTGATCCAGCAGGCCTCTTACTTAACACTAAAATACTTCACCAGAGACCTGTTTTATGAACCCCTGCCTTCAGAGACGAGATGAGGAATCATTAAGGACAGGTCCTCTTTTGTTATAGTGCCTTGTTTGTGGAGTGCAGTTCCTATAATAATCTTCCTAGCACCAAATATGCTGACCTTTTGATGCCGGGTTAAAACTCCCCCCCCCCCGGGCTTTTCCTGTTCGTTTAAAACTGTTTGGTTTTGTTGGTTAACGGGAGCATAGCATAAATGTTGCGCATAATAGGTAATTTGCGTATATGTGTGTGCACGAGGGGTTCCTCCCGCTCCCCCAGGCCTGGGAAGGCGCCCTTTAACCGCTAACCGCGAAATGCGCCCCTCGCTGCTTTACAGGGAATGCCTCTGGACTGGTCGGAGTAAACCTCCTTAAAAGGGTGCAGTCCTGGGCCGGCTTCCCTGGGTGTAGATGCTATTGAACTGGATAGGACTTCTCTTGAAGTAAATATGAATGGAGCTGCGCTGTGAGTACTCTGTTTCCCTGCAGCCCTAGGAGGGATCGGGCTAGTCTGAGAGATAAGGATTTGTAGTTCGAAATGAGCCTCTGCCTGGAAAGTCGTCAACAGAACACTGCAGCTGTAGTGGGGCCCTTTTCCCTTGTCGCCTGTTCTTGAAAAAAGAAACATGTCGGCCAGGGATAAACTGAAAGTAGATTAAGGCTGCGGTGGAGATAGGGTTGCCAAGTCCAGTTGGGAAAATACCTGGGAACTTTGGGGGTGGAGCCAGGGGTTGGGGAGGGGAGGGGCCTCAGCATGGTACAGGGCCATAGAGTCCACCCTTCAAAGCAGCCATTTTCTCCAGGGGAGCTGATCTCTGTCAGCTGGAGATCAGTTGTAAAAGCGGGAGATCCCCAGGCCCCACCTGGAGGCTGGCAACCCTAGGTGGAGAACTTGGAGTTGACTAGGCCTTAAGGTCTCCTGCCACCATGGAGCACTGCCCTGTTGGCCTCCAGGGGGCAGCATTGTCTGCTTCTTGGCGGAGTATTACCAACACCACTTTCTGACAACCTGGGATGACTTTCAAACTGCATTTTGGATAAAGAGGTCAATTTTCTGGAAATTTTGAAGTGTGTAAGTGTGTTTGTGTCCAAGCCTTGGGTTTCAGGGGCGCCCAGGGCTTCTTTCAGCTCGTTGCAAGTTCTCCTATGAGAATGTCAGTAATGGCGGATCAGTTTCCCCAAAGGGACAGCCACTCCTGCTACTCTTCTCCTGCAAGAGGGGCAGCGCTGAGCGCTTTCGAGGGCTCGCTTAAGCAAAACGAGGCTCCGAAGACATCCGAAAGGGAGTGCAGAGAAATCTGTGGTTTGATTCTCCCCCGAGGCCTGCAAGGTCGGCTAAGCTGCAAAAGCATTTTCCTCCGTAGAAAAATAGCTGCTTTTCTTCCAAAGCAAGCACTTGAAGCCCCAGTATTCCCACCCCCCCATATCTGGTTGAAAAACTTTGACTTGTTTCCTGGCTAGCTTGCTACCCTGCATGGGAAAGAGGGGGTGTATACATCTCTGCACCACCCACCCCATGCACCAGAAGTCTATTGGGTGTTCATGTGTCTTGGCTGGTGACAGACATGGAGGGCCGGGGTGAGTTGGCTCCCTAGCTTCCTGGAAAAGTTCTTGTGGGCTCTGAGATCAAGCAGAGCAGCCTCTGTGCCACTAGCAGCACCGTAGGAGCCACTTGGCTCTGCCCCACGATGGCAGCAGGTGTGGCCCCTGCCTTCGCTGACCTCATCCAAACCCAGTGGTCCCAGCGGTCCCAGGGAGGCTTTTCAGCTCAGCTTGCTGCTAGAGAGAACCTTCCAGACATTGCGGGGTAATGCCAGGTAACAGTCATAGTCACACACAGAATTAGCCGCACGATAGGCACGAATGCCATGCAGATTTTAAGGGTGCGATCACACCAGAACCTCTGGCAAGCATCCCACACCTGTCGGCAACCCTTTTCTCTCCACCGAAGAAGCGGCGTTAAAAGATACTAGGGAAAGTCCAGTATCAAACAGGTTTGCTACGGGCCACAGTCGGACTTTACCTGTGTGATCACTCCAGCACGCACTCATGGCGCCGGGGATAGTCTGATCAGGCTGTCCCGACGCCACGCTGTTGTTTTTTGTTGGAATTCAAGTTGCTTACATTCCAGCATTAGAGTTAAATGTTGTTTTGTTAGTTTTAAGTATCGAGCGGGAGGTGATGAATTCAGACAACAGGCTTTTATTCAGTGATATTGCTCAGCTCCAAAGTCAGCTCTATGAGAGTGGCACCTTAATTTATACTGTTCCAACACATAACTTTCAACAAAGTAACTATATACAAGAAATACTACTGGACCTAAGCAGGGCTCAGCGATTGGGTATCTGGATTGTCTTTAGGACCAATGGGAGTCTTTATTCATCCGCCAATAGGACATGGAGCTTTCAGATACCAGAGCCCTTTCGCACAAAACACAACACTTAGGCTGATTTTACATCTGACTTTCCGGCTGGAATCATTCTAGTTCCAAAAAAACCTGCCCACACCCCTGCGCGGTGTGAAACCGTGCTGCTACTGAAATGTCCATATCTACTAATTGCCCTCCTGTGGTCAAGCTAGTATTATACCGCTTTATTCTGCTTTAAACAATTATGGTTTCTTAGTGCACTTAGACCCCCGGGAGTGAAATTTCACACCACTGTGAAATCAGCACAGGAAAAGACAGCAGTCAAACTACTTTAGAGGGGAGGTGTAAAATCAGCCTAAGCCAAACAGGATGTTACAGTTGCTTAATGTATTCAATGGCGGGAAAGTTTGTGGGAGTTGTTTATCCTAATGAGGTGACCTGTAACCTGTGTATCGGTCAACTGGCATCTTGTCTGCAGAAATGCTTTGATCTAGCATTCACGTATTCACAAGGTTTATGACTCTTTGTGTGAAACACACGGAAACCGCCCAGTAGTCAGTCAGTGAGATGTAGAGAACCGCTCAGTGTAGTCTGTAAGGAGATGAGAGGGAGAGGACGTTTGATTTACTTTTCTAGTAAAGATATTTTGCTTCTAAAGTGTGGCTCTTGTGTTTGGAATGCACCCATCAACCTCTGAATTAAGAATCCCCAACATTCCCCCCCCGCCCCCCCGTCTCAGTATGCACATGATCACATACTGCCATAGGAAGCCCTCAGGGTGGAGATGCGATTCATCCATCCCCTGTTTAAACTGAAAGCAAAATCCCGCACTAAGCTCTGGTGAGCTGACCCAAAACAGAAGTATAAAACTACATTGTTAACTTCTAGTTCAGCAGAGATCTAGGGTACAATGGAACTGTTAGCTTTGGTGGTGCCACAGAACTCCCATTTATTTCGGTAAGAATTCCTTTCAGAGAAACGTGTCTAGGATGGCAGGACTACTTCGGAGCTCTTCAAACTAGCCCACACCAGTGATTTGGTGGTGGGCAATAAAACAATTGCCAGTAAGATGTCATCTGAGCATCCAGGAGTTTGTTTTGATTTGATTTCCGCCCCCTACTCAAAAGGAAGTTCTCAGATCTCACCTGTAAACAGTGGGTAAGTAATTCAAACTGAAGGGACCAGTGCCTTTGGGGGAGGCTGAGGTGGGAGTTGCAGATTTTGTGTATAAATTGACTTAAGGATCTTGTGCCTTAAGCAGGGGTCCGTTGGAGTGGGAGCGCACAGGAGCACAGCTCTGGGAGTGAGGAGCCCAGGGGGTGGGCACATGACCAAGCCCCGCCCCCTCCTCAGCTTCCCCAAGCAGTGCAGAGGCGCAGCGCCCTGGCGAAAAACCCCGCTAGGGTCTTTATTGTTTTTAATGTTTTGTTTTAATATTGATAATTTTATCATTGTTCCTTTTATGACTGTGTGCTGCTTTTCCAGAGACTTGCTCACGGTGGCATATACATTTTCTAAGTATACCATTTTTTATCTGGGCACATGGCACATAAGTACTGGAGAAATTTCACCAACCCTTCAGCAGCTTCCAGCCCATCAGTTTGGTGTAGTGGTCAGGAGTTGGACTCTAATCTGGGAGAACCGGGTTTGATTCCCCACTCCTCCACATTCAGCTGCTGGTGTGACCTTGGGCCAGTCACAAGTTTTCTCAGAGCTGTTCTCTCATGAGCAGTTCTCAAAAGACCGCTCTCAGCCCCACCTACTTCACAGGATGTCTTGTTGTGGGGAGGGGAAGGGGAAGGGATGGGTGGTGCACATGTCCTGGGTACCTCAAGTCTACTGGAAACCTTGTGGTTTCAAGGGAGCAGGAAGAGAATGAGGGTGTGTTCTTGACGCTTATTTTTATGGCACAAAGTATTGGACGGGGAAGGGAATGGAGGAAGAGCAGGTCAGTTTCACTCACCTGTGGAGTGGAGCCTGAGGGGTGGGTGTGGCCTTCTGACACACTTCCGGTATGTTAGGGGGTGTGGCATATGCAAATGAGTTATGCAAATGAGTTATGCTAATGAGCTCCTGCACCTCTTTTTCTACGAAATGACCCCTGGCCTTAAGTGTGTTTTGAATTCAGTTCCCTCTTCTTCATGCTTTGTAAAGTGCTTTCTCCTTCAGTAGGGGAAGTCATCCAAACGGGTTAGGTCACGCCTCCTCTCGCTCCAGGCAGGGCTATGCAAATTTGTGTGGGCTGCGTTTGGCTCACAGCGAGGCTGACCCTCCAGTTTTGATAGCCTTGCCTATTGTGTACTGGGTTCCTTGCACTGAAGAGTCAGACAACAACGACATAACGACAAGCATTCTTTATTGGAGAACACAACAAGCATGCAATACCGGCCATGAGGGCCAACTTTGTACAGGCCCTAGGACACACCCAAAAGTCCTATTGGCGGGTTTGAATTTCCTGCCAGAGTTCTTATTGGAGGGCTAGTGGTGGTCTAGGATCCTTGACTCCTATTGTTTCCAGGAGACAAGCTTAGGCTGGTGCCCTGTGGCGGTCAGTGGACATAACATTGCCACTCCAGCAGGACGCTTGAGCCCAGCTCTGCTTTAAGACAAATATTGATAATTTTATCATTGTTCCTTTTATGACGGTGTGCTGCTTTTCCAGAGACTTGCTCAAGGTGGCATCTAAATTTTCTAAGTATACCATTTTTTATCTGGGCACATGGCACATAAGTACTGGAGAAATTTCACCAACCCTTCAGCAGCTTCCACCCCATCAGTTTGGTGTAGTGGTCAGGAGTTGTGCTCTAATCTGGGAGAACCGGGTTTGATTCCCCACTCCTCCACATGCAGCTGCTGGTGTGACCTTGGGCCAGTCACAAGTTCTCTCAGAGCTGTTCTCTCATGAGCAGTTCTCAAAAGACCTCTCTCAGGGTGTCTTGTTGTGGGGAAGGGAAGGGAAAGGGATGGGTGGTGCACATGTCCTGGGTATCTCAACCTGGTGGTTTCAAGGGAGCAGGAAGAGAATGAGGGTGTGTTCTTGACGCTTATTTTTATTGCACCAAGTATTGGATGGGGGAAGGGAATGGAGGAAGAGCAGGTCAGTTTCCCTCACCAGTGGAGTGGAGCCTGAGGGGTGGGTGTTGCCTTCTGACACACTTCTGGTATGTTAGGGGGTGTGGCATATGCAAATGAGTTATGCAAATGAGTTATACTAATGAGCTCCGGCACCTCTTTTTCTACGAAATGACCCCTGGTGGCATCTCAGCGCAACTAGTTCATCACGCAGGACAGTATTGTATTGGGGGGGGGGGAGGAGGTTGAGATAATAGTGCAATTCTCAATGGGGCCCCTAGGTGTCGCCCTTGCCCACACTGGACTGCCCTAGGGCGCTTGTCAATCAAAACTGCGCTCGGAGATGCTCCGAAACCCTATTTCCCACATTAAAAATAATAATAATAATAATAATTAATGAATCACCCACCCTTTAAATATATACCGTTAAACTATTTTCAGCAAAAGCTTTTCAGCAAACTGAAATCTTTCAGCGTCTTAAATCTAACCGGGTTTCCCCCGTGTCTGCTTCAGGTTCTCTATAGAATAATATTTTATGGGATTTTGTCTTAATAATAATCCAAATACTGTTTTAATACTAACGACCCACCTACCCCTGTATTGAACCAGGTTTCACTTTCCACGCCTCTCGATGTTTCAGAGGGGCGCCTGCAATCGTCCCCGGAATGGGACTTCGTGTCCAGAGAACGTTTCGGGGCTTTTCTTTGTCGATATGTGTGTTTGTGTGTCCGCCTGAAAGAGGTGGCCCTGCAGTCTATAAAAGTAGAAAGGATGGCGACGGATAAAAAGCCAATCAGTACATCCACACGCGCGCACACACACAACACATCGCACAGGCGGGAAATGCCCACCATTGTCTGACACCACCCAGAATGGGGAGAAAAATCGCTTCTACAACATGACAGAGAAAACCCTATTTGGTCGGTGATCCGTAGGGGTCTAGATATTCCCGAAAACTCGGGGAGAGGTGATATACCGGGAAGGGGTGGTAAAAGCGAATTTTTTTGGGGGGGGGGGGAAGTTAAACACATTTTGTGTTGTTTTTGACTGGCAAAAGTGACCCCGCCTCGAGACAGGCAAGGGCTGTGCGCGCCGACGTCTTTTGCAAGATGCTCCTGAGAAGCATTGCGAAAGAGGAAATGGCAGGAAAATACGTCTCGAACCGAAGCTCCCCCGGTCCCCCGGAGGAACTGAAGCGCCAGGATTTATTTACACATCCCTCTTTTTAAAAAGAGAATATTTTCGAACCGGAGGCGCATTTCAAAATGCTGATCGCCCCAAAATAGCAACAACAAAGACGAGGTTTGTAAAGGGGAGGGATCCGGATTTTTCTCTTTGACCCGCCTAAGGTTCTCCCCCCCCCCCCCCCGCCGCCCCGCGCCCGCCCGTCCCCAAAGCGGTCTCCTAAATGAAACGCTGGATGGATTTAGGACGAAGCAGGGATGGAGTTACGCGGTTCGCCCGAAAGGGAGAAGACGCGGACAGCGAAGTCAACCAGCTGGGCCCCTGTGGCCACCGACAGGCCAGACGACTGTCAGGAGGGGGGAATTGGTTTAACCTCGCTGCCCTTTCCCTTTGAAACCAGCCGGCCTCCTTTTGTCCCCGCCCTGCTTCCGAGAGAGGGGAAACAGCGCCCGAAGGCCAGGGGTCAAGAGCTTCCCCCCCCCCCAGCCGCTTGGCTTTGATGCCTCTGCCCTTTTCCGCCCAGGGGGATCCTAAACACACACCCGCGGGCGCGCAGGAGGTGGCTTGGTGACCCCCGGAGACCTCGACGGCCGGGCCAAGGCATCCGACGGAGGGAGCCAGCCCCGGGGCTGGGTGGAGGTCAAAACACCCAGAGGCCGTCGGGGGTGGGGGTGGGGGTGAGACTGGCTGTCGCCCCTCTCCCCGAGGAGGAAGCCCCCTCCTTCAACGCGCCCTCCCCTCCCCTCCCCTCCCCTCCAGTTGCTACCTGCCTGCCCGGTCCGTTTCCCGGACTCTGCGGAGAGACCACGGAACGAAGCCGGGCGGGCTCCGGGATCCCCGGGAAAGGAGAGTGGGGGGGGGGGGGCAGGATCTGCGCCGTCCCGTCGAGCCAGGCGTGTGAAGCCCCGCGGACTCCCGGGGGAGGGCGGCGGGGTGTCCCTCCCACCACCCCTGTAAGAGGCGTCCCACCTCCTCGCCAGCAGGTGAGGGGGAGATTTCTGCAGGCCCCCCCCCCCCCGGCAGGGTTTCGGTTCGGGCCGGATCGCGTCCGAAGGCCGGAGAGCTTCCCCGCTTGCCAGAACGCAGCCGGAGCGCCCGAGCCGGCCACACCTCTCCGAGGCGCGCAAAGATCCAAAGGACAAGGAGGCAAAAGGATCCAGACGACGCGAGACCAGAGCCGGGATTTCTCGCCTCTTCGGATGTTCAGCGAGGCTATTATCTGTACGGGGACTGCGGCGCGATCCCCAAAGCGCCGGGCAGCTAGGGGCAGCCGGAGCGAAACCCGCCGTTCGAGGGAGGGAATATTACGCGCGCAGGAATGTTTGTCTCGGGCGCAAAATCGCAGAGGGGAAGGGCGAGCGCTGCGCGCCCCGTCGGTTGCGCGTGTTCACGAGGGCGACGATTCACACGTCGGTGTCAGCACCTCCCTCTCCGCACGCGCAGAGGCGGAATGGAACGTGGACTATCGCTGTAGTCATAAACCTCCCCCCCCCCTCCAAGGGTGTAACTATAATAATTTACGAGAAAGGATCAGAGGTCTGTTCGTCTATCCACCCATCTTTCTGCCGACTGCGTTCCTGAAGGCACGGCCAAGCTAGGCGGATGAGAGAGCAGGGACTGAGGACCAAAAATGAGGACGAACCGATACAGTTCGAGAAGGGGGTGGGGGGATTAATCCAGGAGAGAGGGGGGGGGAGGGAGAGAAGCGCCCAGGTAGGAAGTCTCTCCCGGTGGGACTCTCTGCCCCCCCTGCTCAAAGGGGCTGGAGCGAACCGGATCTGGCCCGGGCCGAAGGGGAGCGCAGGGTGCTCCCTGCCCCGACCGAAGCCAGCGTCTCCAAAAGATGTTGCTGCGTCGCCGCCACGGGCAGCGCCCCAAACCCCCCTCTCTCGGCTGGCCGCATCCTGGGCTGGCCGCTTGCGGGTCAAAACTCCTCGGTCCGGTTTTCTGCCGGACTGGACTCGCGGGAGGCATCTCCTTCCCCGGCGGGGACAGGGCGCTGGGAAGGGAGGGAGCCCGGAACGCCTGGAGCTGTCTGGTCTGGGCACGGCCGAAGAAAGACTCTCACCCGCCTCCCCGCCCCGTCGCTGCTCACCTGGCGGGAGGCTTTCCTCCGCGTCCCCAGGCCGAAGCTTGTTCGGCTTGTCAAACTCAGGACTCCCACCACGCGGGACTCCGGGCTCCCCACCGCCACCCCGTTTCGCTCAGGCAACCTCAGCTCCGCTACAGAAGGACGCGCAACACGTTACTCTCCCCCCACCCCACCCCACACACAACCCCACAAGAAAAGAAAAGATCTGCTCAGGCCAATTGTAGGTGAGGTGCGGACCTGAGTGGGGCTTCCCCACCCCCTGTCGTTCTCCTCTTCCTCGCCGCCCCCCCCCCCCGCCCGTGAGGTCAAAGAGAAGGGAGGGAACCCCTCTTTTCCAGCTTGAAAGACGCGCCAGCGCTCCAGACGCACGGAGAGGAGGGTGAAGGGAGGGCTCAGTGAAAGGGCCCTCCCTTCGGGGGGGACTCAGGGATCGTCCAGAGGGGGGGGAGGGAGGGAGGGAGGAAGCGAGCGAGCAAGCAAGCAAGCAAGCAAGCAAGCAAGCAAAGAAGGAAGGAAGGAAGGAAGGAAGGAAGGAAGGAAGGAAGGAAGGAAGGAAGGAAGGAAGGAAGGAAGGAAGGGCTCATCGGGTGGTGTTTGATGAAGGCGGGGTGGCCTAAATTGCTATGGATCCAATCCCAAACCCTGGGCAGGGAGGGATGGAGTTTTTGGGAGAGGGTAGTTGGGTGGGACCAGTTTGGAGCCTTCGGGGGGATGTTTCAAGGGCTTCTGATCAAACTCCGAGTTTGGAAACGCCGGAGGAAGAAGAGGCCCCCCTCCTTGCCCTGGGATTTGCTTTCCTGCAGACCTGAGACAGAGCGAGGCGAGGCAGCGCCGCCGCACCCCCTCCTGCCTCGTTTGCGCCAGGAACGGCTAGGACGAAGGACTGGTTGGGGGAGTCTGTCTGCGCGCCTCCGCGGAGGGGAAATGTCAGCCGCTTCTCTCTCCCCCTTAAAAAAACAACAAGTACGGCTCTGCGACCGTCTGGAGGCTAGCCGCGAGCGATCCCCTTCTTGCCCGTTTCGGAGGTAGGACTGGGGGCGGGGGAGGGCGGGGGAGGGACATCTCCGCTTACTCTTCAGGTCAGGGCCTTAAGGGACGTGTCCCCCCTCTCGGGGGGATTTTCCTTTCCTATGTATCTTTGAGGACAGGCATTCCTCTCTCTGCCTTCCCTTCGCGCCCCCAACCCGCTCCCTGAAAGCGAACGGAGCAAAGGGAAAGGGCCACACCGTAGGGAGTAAACTGGCCACCCCCTTCTCCGGAGTAGGGAGCTGTACAAGGTGCAGGCGAGAAGGAAGGGTGAATTTGTGCTTTGTGAACCTCCCGTACCTCGGCGCCCTTAGAATCCCGGCGGCCCCGCCCCGGGCAGCGGTTCCTTGGAAGGGCCGGCCAGAGTGATCGTCTGCGGTGCGTGCTGTATAGACACCGAGGCACTGAGATTGCTTACAGCAGCGTATGAACTGGTCTCTCGCAGCAGGCCAGACTTCAGCAAAGCCATACAACACACAGACACACACACACACACACACACACACACACACACGGTGTGCGCCTTTGCCCAGGGTGTGTGGGGGTGGGGGAATTGAAATTTTGCCTTGGCAGTGAGTTCACTCAAAAGGACGACAAAGGAGCCCCAGAGAGGCCGGAACAAAGAAATTGGAAGTAGTTAAACTGCAAAGCACGTCCACCACCCCCGGTGCTTGCATTTTAAGAAGAAGAAAGAAAAGAAAGATTAAAAAAAAAAAACCCCAAAAAAACCGGGGAGAGACTTTTCTTTGGGATGGTGAGAAAATACTCCGGGTAAAAGTTGCTTTGGCGTCTTCATTTCAGCGCCAATGGAGCAGAGCTAATTCAATAGGAAACGCGAGGGGTTTCAAGGGCGGGGGGGGACACATTTGCAAGAAAGTCGAGCTCCGGCGGATTAATTGTTAAGGCAAATAAACGGAGCCGCGGGGAAACATTGCCAGGAAGGCCGGGGCGAATCGTTGCTGCATTTTTTTTTCTCGTGCTGGTACGGAGAATACTATTAGGACGAGTATTCGGAGATAGGAATATTTCGGAGATATAATGCAAGCTCAGCGTCTTCCCCATACCCCCCACCCCATGCTGTGCAACAGTTTAATTCTTATCTGAGCCAAAGGATCTCGCGGGCACCTTCAAAAAGATCCGGAGTTATTCGTGTAAAGGGACAATCATATGGAAAGTTGTCTCCGGGCGTAGCGAAAAATTATAGTTCTCCCCCCCCCCCCGGATTTTCGAGGCCCTGGGGAACTCGGGCACTGCTGGCCAGTGTTCCCTCTGAGCTGAGTTAGTGTGAGCGAGCTCACAGTTTTTTAGCCTCCGGCTCACACATTTTTGTCTTCGCTCAGGAAGGAATGGGGCTCCAGAGCGGACTCACTGATGCAGTCACCGAATCGCTCGCGCACAACTTTGAGGCCCGGAGCTCACAACGTAGAATTTCGGCTCGCAAGACTCCAGGGCTTAGAGGGAGCGTTGCGGGCTACCCTCACGGCTGCCCCCCCCCCCCCCCAGCCATAGTTTTATAGGAAGGTCTCCTTGTGTCTCTGCAGCGGTGTGGGCTGGCGGCTGAAGAAGGCGGGGGGGTGAAGTTATTTTGAAAAATGGGGGAGACCGCAAATGTGGAGCCGAGAGTGGAAATCATATTATAGGTGAAGTGCAGTGCCGCCAGAAAAGAATGGAAGTGAAAAAGAAAGGTTGCGAGGATACAACACAGAGTTTAATAAGAATAATAATTTGTGATGTTATATATGGGGAGATTGTGTGTGTGTGTGTGCGTATGGGTAGAACCGATCTCAGGCCAAAAGCTCATAGATCTGAAAACGCACAGGCAGGCACGCCGCAAGCGCCATCAGTTTGTGCAATATCTGCTGAGATCTAATGCTGCGTAGAAATGGCAGGCAAGGGGTTACGTCGGTTGCTCGTGAACTTGGCTTGTCTGGCTGGCTGGCTGGCTTTTGATGGATGGGTAGACCCCGCTGGAAGTTCCCAAGACCACTCCCCCATCAATTCGGCTGCTTCTGCGGTCCTGGGAAGCAGAGGAGAGACGTCCAGGGAAAGACAGAGGGAAGGGAGGGGAGCCTCCCCTCCCCTCCCCCCCCTCCAGCCTGACTCCACGTCTCCCCTCCTCTCTCCCACTCGGCAGGGAAAAGAAAAGCCCCTTCGCTTTAACAGAGAACGCGCCCCCCCCCCCCGCTCGCCCCGGTTTAAAAGACTTGATTCGGCCGCCGTGGGGTGGAGAGGTCCGGACAACTATGCGGACAGGCCTCCCAGAGATCCAGGGACCGCCTTGGGGTCAGCCCGGAGGGGTGGGTGGGAGGAAGAAGCAAGACTGAAGCACCCGGCCAGGCTCGGGGCGGGGGGGGGGGGGGAGCTGAAAGATCGGCTTCAGCACTTGGACAGCGCTAGGGGCCGAGGCTCAGGCAGGCAGGAGCGCCGCGCAGAAAACGGAGCTGCTCCCAGGTCGACCAGTCCGTCTATCCGTCAGTCTGCCGGATCAACTGGGTCCAACAGACGGGGTGGGGGAACAGACCCTCCTCCCCTAGCGGTTGTCACCTCCCGCCCCCCGCGCGCCCCGAAGTCAACCTGAGAGGTCTTCCTCGCCTCCTCCCTTCTCCGCCGGGACCCTCACTTGCGCCTGACCCACCCCTGGCGCCCCTCGAGGAGCGCGTCGCCGGGGCTGGAGCGCTTTGCGGCGGGCGTGACCTGCTCAGCAATCCGCTCTCCAGCCGGTTTCCGCAGGAGCCTGGAGGACTCGAGGAGGGAGGGAGGGGGGGGGAGGACGGCTGCGTGTGCGTGTGCGTGTGCGCGCGGGGGGGGGGGCGGGTGGAGGGCGCTGCTGGATTTGCAGACCTGCTTGCCTGCCCGCCTGCAAGGGCCGTCCTGGCTAAACCGGCGGAGGCACTCTCTCTCTCTCTTAATTGGACGGCCGTCAGAGCCTTAATTACAGACTCCGAGAGAGAGATTTCGGGGGGGGGGGCGGTGCCCACCGGGGCCCCCTCCCCGCTCGCCTCTCTCTCTCCCCCCCCCCCCCGGTCTGCTTTGGTTGGCGCGAGTAAGAGGTTGCTGCTCTGACGTCAGTGCGGGCTCAGCCTGCCAGCGGCGGCAGCTGCTCGGAGACCCGTCAGAGCTCGGCGCTGCCTGCGAGAGGGCGGCTGGCCGCGAGGAAGGCAGCCCGGCCCCAGGCGGCCCCGCTTCCAGTCCTGACCGACCCCCGCCCCCCGCGCCCGGATCCAGCCCCAGCCGGACGGGGGGATGCGCGTCCCCGCCGCACAGCCGGAGGATCGGCGGCCGGGGACCGCTGCGCTCTGCCTTCCTCTGGCGCGCCTGGCTGTGCCGCCTCTTTTCCCTCCGCGAAGGATTGCTTCCTCGACTGCCGGCTGCCGCCTCCGCTCCGTCGCCCCTGCTGGAGCTGCCGCGCGTAAGTGCCCGACGAGGCTTTGGCTTCCCCCGCTTGGGGCGGGGGTGGGAGGCTGGGCTGGGCCTCCGCCGGCACCGGCGCTTTGGAGCGGCTGGGTCTGGAAAGAGTGCTGGCGGCGGCTGCCCACGACGGCCGGGCCCGGCCGGGAGGGGGCGGGGGCAGGTTGGGCTTGGGAAGGCGCGGCGAGAAAGTTGTCCAGGCGGGCGCCGGTCTCCCCCGGGCGCCGGAGGAGCAAAAGAGACCGGGGGCAGAGCCGCGGATGCTCGACGGAGGGAAAGAGGCGTGGCTTCCCGGGAGGTCTCCGGGTGGTCCCGCTGGCCACACCGGCTCTTGGCTGCCGCCGCTGCTCGATGCCACCCCCTCCCGCCGCCGCCTCGTCGCCTCTGGGGCGGCCCCCAACCGGGCCGCTGTCCGCCGGATGTTTCCCCCGGGCGCCCGAGGGCCTGGGAGGAAGCAGGGCGGCCTGCGGGTCCGTGCCCAGGACGGGTTCCCACCGAAGGGCCTTAAGGTCCCGGGGTGGGAGTGTGTGTGTGAGAGAGAAGGCCACGGGGAAGGGTGGGCGCGGGAGGAGACCCTGGGTGGAAATCCTCGGAGAAGTCCGTCAAGACAGGCCTACGCAATTCAGGGGACCAACTCCTTAGCAAAGCAACCAACTGAGGCTTTAAAACAACAACAACAACATGGCCCCGTCGCCTTAGGCCCCTGGCCCGCAGGCAGCTGCCGCGCTCCATCCAAGGCCGGACCTGCCCGCCCGCCTCCCAGGCGGGTGTTTCCCTTTGCCCGGCATGGAAGCGAGTTCCCCGGAGGATTGCGCTGAGACCCTTCCCCAAAGACCGCCACAGACGCGTCCGGTGCCGGCTCCTCTGAACACGGCCGGGAGCTTGTTCTGAACCCTCGGAAGAAGCGGCCTTGC
This sequence comes from Lepidodactylus listeri, assembly GCA_029233225.1. NCBI lineage: Eukaryota > Metazoa > Chordata > Lepidosauria > Squamata > Gekkonidae > Lepidodactylus > Lepidodactylus listeri. Next base: position 17,053,671 of record JARCFY010000021.1, read on the forward strand.
AAACCCGATTACACAATCGAGAGGCCTGATAGCATCCCTGTGGACTAAGGAGAATAAGAGATTTCAGATAAATGTGAAATATCCAGGGTGCCAATGGATATTTTAAACATGGGGTATTATTATTATTATTATTATTATTATTATCATCATCATTATCATTATTATTATCATTATCATCATTATTTTTACAAGGTGGTAGAAGAGGGTTATGTGCCCAGGGGCACCTGAAAGACGAACAGCCTGTGTGGGAGGGTAGGAGCTTTGGTGAAGGAAGTGGGCAGCGACTTCTGAGTGCTCTCCCCCTGCCGCAAACGGTGTCCGTCTTTCAGGTGCTCCTGCACTCCGGCCCTTTCCTCCTGCTCCAAACAGACCCGCAGGGCTCCCCATCTCCATCTCTCTCCGCGGGAGACCTCTACAAGGTGCTGCTTAGAGGGCGGGCGGCTGCCGGATAAAACCCCTCCTGCACCCACCGACAGCCGTCGTGTTTGGCTCCGGCTCCCTTCTGGCTCCCTTCTTAAGAAGAGTTTAGATGCCTCCCCCGGATCTATTTTTTTTTCCGGCCGCTGTTTTTGTCCTGCGCGTTTGGTTCAGCCTTTGCCTCGTCTTCTGTGCTCAGCAGGCGTTTTGTCCTCCCTTCCATCTCCGGGGATGGGTCAGTAATATTTTCCCCTCTTTTGCACATGGATTAATCCGCCGGAACCAACCCCACCGCCGTAGGCCACGGCCTCCTGGGCGTACCTATGGGTCGATGGGCGTGCGCGTGGGGCTAGGGCGCAGAGAAGCGGTGTGGGGAGGTCCTCTTGCTTCCCGTCATCTCCAAAAGAGGCCGGAGGTTAAAGGCCTACCGCCTTCCTCCGCGGAACAGTTTCAGCCCCCCTCCCTCCCTGGGTTGTCTTGGAAAGCGACGTTGAAAGGATCCAGGCGCCACCAGCGGTCTCCCCCCCATCTTGCCCCTCCGTGGCTCAAGCGCTGGGTTGACCCTGACGGAGACATGCGATGCTCACGTCGTCGTCGTCGTCTTCCCCCGACACACACCCACACCCTGGACGCCATCCGGGGGGGTCTCCTGGGCAAGGCTCCCTCTAAGGTGTGGAGTCTTGTGAGCGGAAATTCTACTCTGTGAGCACCTGGCACGAAAGTGGTGAGCGATTCGGCTGCTGCATAAATCGGTTTGCTCTGGAGCCCTCCTTCCTGAGCTAAGGTGAACATTTGTGAGCCCGAGGCTGAGAAACGGTGAGCTAGCTCACATTCACTCAGCTTGGAGGGAACGCTGCTCCGGGGTCGAGACCTGCACCTGCGGGCTCCCAAGGGCGCGGAGTTCCTCGAGGCTGGCTAGAAAGGACGTCTCCCAAATTAGAAAGGCGTCCCGGGCGTGGAGGACCTGGGGAAGGGCTGCCGTCGGAGGAGGACTCTGGGGTTTCCTGGAGGCTTCAAGGGGACGGGGGGGGGGGGGTGGGATGCGTGGTCTTGGCCTTGCTTGCAAACCGAGCTGCTTGGGAGGACCCGAGGGCGTCGATCTGCCGCGAGCAACGCTCCCTCTAAGCTGTGGAGTCTTGTGAGCAAAAACGCTGCTTGGTGAGCCGCTGGCCTTCAAGGGGTGAGCCCGCGATTTGGCTGCGGCTTAAATCCGTTGGCTCCGGAGCCCCATCCGTCCTGAGCGAAGGCAGAAACGGGCGAGCCGGAGGCTAAGAAACTGAGCTAGCTCACACGGACACAGCCTAGAGGGAACACTGGTCGTGAGGTGCGTGTGAGCCTCTCTGTGTGTGTGTTCAAATATCTCCGTGCTGCGAAACAGAGGCCCTCTCGGCTGGTCTGCAAGGCTGGGGGGCGGGGGAGAGGCAGGTTTGTCAGTTTCACGGGGGGGGGGGGACCGGGCCGCCCGCTCCGCCGGCGCCAGGCGAGCGGACTGTCTCCAGCCCTCAGCCCCCGGCCCAGGCCAGCCCAGCGGGAGGCCGGCGGCCAGCTCCCTGCTGCGACCCGGGACGTGCCTGGCCAGCCCTCCGCACGAAGCCCCCCCCCCCCAAGCGCGGCGGGAGGAAGGAGACGGGTCCGACGCAGCAGGGCCTTTTCCCCCGCGGCGCCAACCGGGGCAAATCCCCGGGAAAGAGATCCGAGACTGCGGCGCCTCGCCTCCGCTGCCCGATTCCCACTCCCGCAGGGCCCTCTCCGGCCTACCTCCATTCCCACCCCCCCAGTCCCCTCCCAAGGGGGGCTGAAGGGCTGCGCCTCCTGTCCCAAGCCCTGCGCGGGGTGTCCGCTCTCGGCCTCGGCCGGGCGGGGGCGAGATCCGGGAGGGTCCCCGCCGTCTCCTTTCCTCTCCTCTCCGACCGTCACGGGCGCTGGAGGCCGTCGGTCTGGACTTAGGCCGCTCCCCCCCCCCCCCCCCGCCGAGCTCTTGACAAAGCCCTTCGAGGGCGGCAGAGACCCGCCGGCTCTGGGGACGGGCCGGGGTTTTGGTGGCTGGATTGTTTTAAGGGGAAGCGGGTTCTCTCCCGAGACCAGGAGGCCGGCTTCGCCTGCGGGAGGATCCGGGCCCCGTGGCGCGAAGGACAACCCCCGCGTTGGTTTCCGCCACGGAGGGCCCCCAGCCCGGGATCTTTTGGACCTGAGGGTGGCCTCCCGTCCGGGTGGCGGCTGTTTCTCTGGCTGGGGAGAAGGGGGCCTTCTTGCCGTATCGGAACCGGGTGTGTGTGTGTCCCCCCCCCCCTTTGAAAGAGAGCCGGTAGGCTTTGAAATCCGATTTTGTATCCGTCTTGCTGGGGGGGGGGGGGGGAAGCAGCTGCCAGCGACGGAGCCGGTTTCCAGCACCTTGGCCAGGGCCCGCCCGCTTGCTCGCCCTCCAGCTGCCGCGGGGCAGGGAGGAAGAGGAGGAGGAGGAGGCTGGCGACGCGCGGCCCCCCGAAGCTGCCTTGCGGAGATCCGGCCCCGGGGCTGCGGCGAAAGACTTCAGGAGGCCTCGGACGGGTTGCCTGGGGAAGCCGAGGCCGGCAGCTAGCCGAGGCCTCCGCGCCCCGAAGACCTCCCTTCGGGCCCGAGGCTGCAGGCCTTTGGGCCGGATCCAAGAGCGAGGCTGGCCGGGGGAGGCCGGCGAACCTAGCGGCTTTCGGGGAGCAAAGCGGAGAGAGACGCGCGGGCAGGCGGGAGCCGGGGGGTGCCAGCCAGCCAGCCAGCCAGCCAGCCCCACCACCCCCAGGGACGCTGGAGACCCGCGGTCGGGGCATTGCTTCCGTTGAAAACCAGACAGACAGACAGACAGACAGACAGGCGGCCTCTCTCCTCTCTCGTTCCTCGCTGCGTCTAACAAATCGTCGGTCCGGATTCGGGTAGCGCAGGGACGAATGGCGGCCATCCCTTGATACCGCTCTCTCCACTCGGGGCTTTGCTCCCGGCAGACTCCAGCATTCCATCCAGAGAAACTAGCAGATTTATACAATACCGTAGACGTGTGCGTTTCTCTCTCTCTCTCTCTCTCTCTCTCTGTGTGTGTGTGTAACAGACTCGATTCGGGTGATTTGTAGAGAAGACGTCCTAAGTGTGTGTTAAAGCACGCGTTTTAGATTTGGCCTGCCGGGGTGGACACACGTTCAGGGCAGCCGGGTCTGCGCCCGATTCCTCTGCCTCCAGGCAAAACTAACGAGCCCCCAATGCAGGCATTTTTATGCAAGGGAAAGAGTCCTTTGTCTGCATATTTTACACGCGTCCTGTCCATGCCTTGCAATATCTGAGGTCCGGCCCTGAGAGATGTCCTCCTGCCCTTCAAGCTCACGCCTGGGAAATGGAGGTCTGCAAATGCCTTGAAATGAGTGGAGGAGGTCTGAAATCGGAGCTGGAGTCGTCCGGGACTGGGCCCAGATCCCACGGCCCTCTTCGCAGTCGGAGGGCTTCTGCTGGGTTTCGAGGCCTGTCTGGAGGCTTTAGAACCCGCCTGACCCGTGACATAGAGGCATCTGACTTCTAAGTTGATTGGGTGGGGGGGGGGGGTGATGAATCCAGAGCTAGCTAGCTTCCTTCCTTCCTTCCTTCCTTCCTTCCTTCCTTCCTTCCTTCCTTCCTTCCTTCCTTCCTTCCTTCCTTCCCTCCCTCCCTCCCTCCCTCCCTCCCTCTTTTTAAAGGTGGGTCTGGAATTCGAAACCACAACCCCCAATTCAACCTACCGAATCTACAACCCAGTTACCTAGAAGGGCACGGATTTCGACGCAGAACTCTCTCATTCGGTTTCAACCCAAGTCTTTCAACTCCATCGGTCCGGCTGAAGCCCCCTCACCCCCTTCCCCCGCACCTGAAAGGCTGCCTCGATTAAGCGTCATGCTTTTGGCCTCGATTCAGTGTAATGCTTTTGGCTGGGGTGGCATTTCTGTCTTCCCCCGATGGCGCCGATTCAAACGGACCATCGTTAGGAAATAAATCCCTGCGAAACCTAGCCAAGGTGTTTGCAGGGAAATGTATTTAGGATCAGATCTCCGCAGCTCTTCGTCTTTCTTTTTTAAGAACAGAACAGAACAGAACCCCAGCCTGTGTATGGACCCTGAAGGAATGTCGAGCTGATGTAGAGTTTATTTTGAAGGAAGATTATAGCCGCCGGATCTTGGTTTGGACCGTGTGCCGAAGTCCAGAAACAGGGAAATAAACAAGAGAGAGATTGTGTGTGTGTGTGTGTGTGTGTGTGTATGGATATATGCGGTAGGAACAGGCACCCACCCAATAATATTATATAATTATATAATATATATTTATATATTATTATATACAATTATATATTATATAATATTATTGGGTGGGTGCCTATTCCTACGTGTCTAGAAAGAGCCAGGCGCGAACCAGCGAGCAGTGAATACCAATCCAGTCGCCCTGGGGCGTTCAAAGAAGAGGGGACCTCCTACAGTTGTTTCCCCCTTCAGACTGCCCATTACCAAACCCGTGATTCCGAAGGCTGGTTTCTGGCTGCTTCCAGGCCGCCACCTCCAGAATGGAATCGCGGCGCGCCAGGTTTAGAGACCTCGCTCGGCCTAGCAGCCCGGCCAGGGCCCAGCCAACCAGATTCCAGTGGCTTCCAATAATCGCAACCATAATTCATCACCAAAACGGTAACCCGAGCTGCGCTTTAAAGCAGACCAAATGCAGCCTTGGTTGTGGAGGTCGGTTGCTCTGTGACTCTGTCAGCCCACTATTTTTGGGGGGCCGTCAAGTCGCAGCCGGCTTAGGGCGACCCCCCTCCCCCCGCGCGCCCATTCCTCGGTGGTCTCCCATCCCAATATTGACCAATGCGGCCCACTCACCAGGCCTTCCTTGGAAGTGACTGGGTTGAAGAGTCTCGAATGGAAGACCTGTTGGCTGTTGCGCGCAGACGAGAAGGATGTGAAACTGCGTTGCAAGCATGGCTCCCCTCTAAGCTGTGTGTGGAGTCTCGTGAGCAAAAAACTCTCCTTGGTGAGCTACCGGCATTCAAGCCAGCGATTTGGCTGCTGCATCCATCCGTTTGCTCTGGCGCCATCCTTCCCGAGCTAAGGCAAAGATGTGTGAGCCGGAGGCTCAAAAACTGTGAGCTGGCTCACACTAACTCAGCTCAGAGGGAGCACTGGTTATAAGGGTTTTATGCAGCTCCCTACAAAAAAAATAATAAATCACCAGTTCCTACTATTTTAAAGTCCGTGTGGGCTGGATCCGATTTCGGCTGGGGAATGAAGAGAGCGGGTTCGAGCGATGCTAGGCGAGATCTCTCTGCAGAGGTCCGCATTTCTCGCGCCGGTTCTGGGCTCCACGGGTCACGCCCCCCCCCCCCAAAAGGGCGGAGGGGGTCTCCTCGGCACACGGGAACAAAAGTGTAGGGGGAGGGTGGAATAAAAGGCGTTTTGGAAAATCCCTCCAGCCCCAAATCCGAAGAAGATTATTTCTGTTTGTGTCCCCCCCCCCCCCCCCGGTTTAGGGAGCACCCAGATTAAAACCAAGGGGTCTGTGCGCGAGAGTGGGGCGGGGGACGACGGGGACGAGGCGATGATAAGACCGGAGGTTTCGTCTTTGGCAACCGGGAAACAAAGGCCCAAGCGCTCCCTACCGACCCATTTTGCAACCCCACTCAAAACGGCACCGAGACGGTTGGGAGCAGCAACGATCTCGAATCCTACGAGCCTGCCCAGTTCAAAGGCGTCTCTTTCTTTCATTGGAAGAAGTCTTTTTTTGTTTCAAAAGACGGGGGGCGTCTGAGCGCGTGGCGGGGGCGGGCGCGAGGATCCAGCCCGAGTGAAGCGGTTCAGACGAAGATGCGCCTTGGGAGAGATGCGCCTTGGGACCCGTTTCCTCGACGTCGCGCCCAGGGCCAGTGTTCCCTCTAAGTTGAGTTAGTGTGAGCTAGCTCACAGTTTTTCAGCCTCCAGCTCACAGAATTTTTTCTTAGCTCAGGAAGGAGGGCTCCAGAGCAAACTAATTGATGCAGTAGCCAAATCCCTCACTCACAACTTTAATGCTAGTAGCTCACAAAGTAGAATTTTTGCTCACAAGGCTCCACAGCTTAGAGGAAGCATTGGCCCAGGCTGGGATGCGACTCTGCGCCCTGCCTTCTGGCGCAGGAACGCGTCGCTGTCGAGCCCCGGGGCAGCCGGGGGAGATCTGGGCCGACGGAGCGGGGCAAGGGGCGAGGCGGGGGGGGGGCGTGGGCAGCGCCTCCCATCGCGCCAGCGGCACCGCCGAGGGGTGGGGTGGGGTGGGGGAGGCTTCGTCTGGGGCCCGGGATTTGATGAAGGTGGGAGCGAAGGGCCGGGCGTGGGGGGATGCTAAGAAACTAAGATGGGAAGAAACGTCCAGTTCAGTGACCGGGGTCTGAAAAAGAGGGTTTTTTGCAAACACACACACACACACACACAGAGTGAAGGGGGGGGTCTTATCCAGGGGGCTAACTCAGTCATTCCAAACCGGGCCGGGGATACGAACTGCGTTCTGACCAGTGTTCCCTCTAAGCTGAGTTCGTGTGAGCTAGCTCACAGTTTTTTAAGCCTCCAGCTCACACGTGGTTGCCTCCGCTCAGGAAGGAGGGCTCCGGAGCAAACCCATGGATGCCGCAGCCAAATCGCTCGCTCCCGGCTTGAATGCCAGCCGCTCACGACGTCGCATTTTTGCTCGCAAGACGCCACCGCTTAGAGGGAGCATGGGTTCTGACCAATGTTCCCTCTAAGCTGCGGAGTTTTGTGAGCAAAAATTCGACTTTGTGAGCTACTGGCATTAAAGTTGTGAGCGAGCGATTTGGCTACTGCATAATCAGTCTGCTCTGGAACCATCCTTCCCGAGCCAAGATAAAAATGTGTGAGCCGGAGGCTAAAAAACGGTGAGACAGCTCACACTAACTCAGCTTAGAGGGAACATGGGTTCTGACCCGATCCGTGAAAGAAGCCGAAAGCAGAAGGGAAAAGAAGCCGGGGGGGGGGGGGGAGAGGTCCAGCGGTTGCTGCTCCCGCCTGATCCCTCACAGGCAATGTTCCCTCTAAACCGCGGAGTCTTGTGAGCAAAAATTCTGCTTTGTGAGCTACTGGCAACGCGTTCAAGTTGTGAGCGGGCGATTTGGCTGCGGCATCCATCAGTTTGCTCTGGAGCCCTCCTTCCTGAGCTGAAACAAAAACGTGGGAACCAGAGGCTAAAAAACTGTGAGCTAGCTCACACGAACGCAGCTGAGAGGGGACAATGTTCACAGGCGAGTCTCCCTGAGACCGATGGGGCTTTCTCTCCCCCCCACCCAAACTGCCCTTACTCGGGCAGGCCTCAATGTGGGGGGGGGGGCGGGAGGAGAGAGGGAAGGCCAGGAGGGAAGCTCGAAGCGTGCAAGCCGGGTTGTGAAAACCCAAAGGCGCCCAGGAGGCGGGAAGGAGGGGGTGATTTGAATGTGCAGTTCCTCGTTGGTGCAAGCCGTGCTGACGTCACTTCCCAACGAGGGCAATTAACATTCGAAAACGAGTTTTCGAAGTTGGTCAGTAGAAAAGGGGGCCGGACGTCAGCCTCACCTCTCAGGGTGTGCGCTGAATGCAAACCAGTTGCTGCCCGGAGGAGGTGACTCTGAGAGAGGACCCTGTCCAGACCCAGTGCCCTTTCTCTCTCACTCTCCAGAAGTAACTCCTCTCTCTGGGCGGAACAGATCAGAACCAACTCGTTCTCTTGCAATGCATGCTTTCTTCTCTTTCTCTCTACTTCTTTTCCTTTTTATTTTTTTTAAAAAATATTTTCTTTCCTCTCCTTTTATCTTCTCGATGACAGAGCGAAGATCCGACCTCCCCCAGCCTTAGCCTCTACCCCGATTCCAATCTTGAGCTCCACCCGCTTCCCGGTTTCGGAAGGGGGAAGCAGGAGGGGGAGAGATCCGCTTGGAAAGAAGGAAGGCTGTTTCTGTCTTTGGTTATCTAGCTGTATGAGTGTTATCAAGCCATCATAAAGCTAGATAACCGAAAGTAGAAATGACTTCCCAAGACTTCTTGGAGCTGAGAGGCGGGCGGGAAACTGGACCAGCAGATCTCCTTCGGAGAAGAACCAGGCTGACCACCAGACCCCTTTCGGCTGAGGTTCAAGGCTCTCTTCCTGCAAACCCCTGGAACACAGGTATCTCCCCTCATTCAGTTACTCTTTGGGGTTTGCTGATCTGCTCAGTGTTTCTGTGGTGTTCGTAAGTGCTGCTGCAAAATGCACTGAAAGGTGGGAGTCGTTTGGGTGGGAGGGAAGTAGAGGGGTGGGAGAAGACGAGGGGAAATATTGAGATCAGCTCCTGATGAAATGCATTATTTTAAAAAAATACAATCTGTTAAGTGTGTCTTGGAATTCCCTTCGAAAGTCTGGTTGGTGACTGATCGGTCTGTTAGTGCAAAGGTGGGCTGTGGGAGGCTGTGGGGGGGGTCCATTGTGTATATATAGTGTGGGGTGAGACAGTGGACTGCAGTCTTTCTAACAATGCTCCTTGATCAAATTATTCTGTGCGTCAACCCCAGAAAGCCCATTAGCATTTGGAGTTTATCTCCATGCCTCCCCCCCCCTCCTTGGTTTTTGCTGCTGGGCTCTGTCTCCCCCCCCCCCCAAAAAAAATCCTGCCCCCTCTGTGAGGTCAAGTTCTTGATAATTTGATCACTTTTCATGGGCCTTGGCAGCTGCTTTTGTGTAGAGTTGGGGGGTCTCTGTGCGGAGTGAAGTGGAGCAGAAATGAAGGCGGGTTTCTGAATAGGAAGAGGCCTGGTTCATAGGGCCAGACCTTAACATTGAGACTCTGCCTGCATACAAACTACCTGTTTTAACTGCTGGGACTTTTCTCTGTCTTTCTCTCTTAGTTCTCCACCCCCCCCCCCCCACCCCCCCCACCCCCGATCTCCAAGTTGCCTGAATGGTTAACATTCATAAAGGATTCTTTACCTCAACCGCAAAACCCCAGAGTTGAAACATAATATGTATTACAATGTCTAGCAAATAAAAAAGCAATTGGGGAAATCTGCATTCTGTTCCCATGGTAACGCAAAGCACGGCGCTCGGCTTGGCCTAGTCTTTCTCTTCTGGCACATTTTCGCCGCCAATTTGAGGCAAATAAGTGCTTTTTTGCCTGATCTGGTTGGAAGCAACTCTCCTCTTCAACTTCCCCCCCACCACCACCCAAAAAAATCCATAAAGCGGCAATTCACCGGAGATCATCACAATTTTCGCAGGGCCCTGCCTTGGCCCTTTGACTGGGAGAATTTGGCTGCTATTCCCCCCTTGAAGTACAAACTGTCTTTAGAAGGCTCCAGGGAATTAATTTCTTCCCACGATTTCTTTTTTTTGGGGGGGGGGGGGTCAGAGGGCTGTAGAGCTTTTCATCTGAGTAGTGCCATTCATTTAAAAAAAAAAAATGAACACAGCTCCCCTGAATGTAGAAGGGCCTTTTCCAGTACTGATCTTGGACTGGTTTCATGGCTATGGGGAGATGTAGACTGGCTTGTTCCTGGTGTGTGGGGGGGGGGCAGTCACCATCCCAGGCTGTGGCTGTGGTGGAACGTGACCTCCCCCATCCCAGCCCTATGGCAATACCTCTTTGTCTGTGGGGGTTTCGGCCACTTCAAGCAGCCCTTCCAGGGACGTTTTCATTCTTGATAACTGTGGCTCTCAAAATGTGGGACAGAAACCTGAAGCAGGTGGCATCTTCCTTCTCTTGTGTCGATTGCGGCTTCTACTTTACGTTTGTCTGTTGTGCGGCTTTCAGGAGGAGGCCAGAGTTCCCGCTCTGTTCTTCTGCCCTTTTTCAGGATTCCTTCAGCAGACCTTTATGAGGGCTTTCACACAGATCCTGCTATATCCCTTTCCTAATGCCACTGTCCCGTCTATAGCTGCTCGCATGTAGTACCAGGAGCCTTAAACACGGGAAAAAATGCTATCTAAAATATATATATCATTGGAGGTAGTTTCAGTTGGTCAGCCATGTTGGTCTGAAGCGGTAGGACAAATTTAGAATCCTTAGCTTGTTATTTAGTTTTGGTTTTGCTTGTTATTCGGTTTCGGTTTAAGTTAAAGACCATCCCCATCGTCTTGTGGTAGCGAGTTCCATAGGCTGATTATGTGCAGTGCTCCCTCTAAGCTGGAGAGTCTTGTGAGCAAAAAGTCTACTTTGAGGGCTGCTGGCATTAAAGTTGTGAGCGAGCGATTTGGCTACTGCATAAATTAGTTTGCTCTGCGGCCGTCTTTTCTGAGCTGAGACACAAATGTGTGAGCCGGAGGCTTAAAGACTGTGAGCTAACTCACACTAACTCAGCTTAGAGGGAACACTGATTGTGTGGTGTGTTTATACCTCTCATTCTAGAAATGAATTGGGGCATCCTGAATCTGATTGGGAAAACTGAATTAGTAGAGACTGTACAATAGAATTCACCCTTCCCCTCAGGCTATCAGAATTTATTTATTTGTGTTCTTCACATCACCCTTAAATCTTGATTCCATGTAAGACGTATTTCTCACAGTTCAAAAGGACTATTTTCTAAGTAAATGTGCATAGAATCACAGCCTATGGTTTTTCTCCTCCACCTGCCCACCCCCATCAGTAAAAATGTTTATGATCCATGTTCCTGTTTCATCCGATTTTCTTCTGTCTTCAGTGTTCAGAAAGTCCATTGCCATGTCTCTTAAACAAATAGGATTTTAGTATATTCATATGGCTCAAAAACAAACAGACCCTTATTTTCACAAAAATAATACTGTGTTGGACAGCTGTAGGCTGGAACATTGTAAAGATAGGCAGTCGTGCACAATTAATAGTCGAGTATGTCTTCCACCTTGGCAAGGCTGCATAGTTCTCATCTTCTTACAGATTCATAACTTTGCTTTCATTACTATGGAGATTTTAGTCATGTTTCTGGGAAAGAATGAAAGAAACGTAACCTGGAGTTGGGGGAGTCAGATTTAACAAGAGAAATAGTTGCCATTTTCAGGAAGTTTGAGTGGGTTCTATAAATGCTCACAACATTCTTGGCGTGTTAGGTATAACCGTATGGCGGGGAGGGCGGGATATAAATCGCCCGAAATAAATAAATAAATAAAATAATCCTGGGCAAAAAAAGGTATGATCATCTACAGCTCTAAACTCTCTGGAATTTATCCATGAAAGTATCTGCTCAGAATGGTTAAGGTTCATAAAATGCATGGAGATACATCAGTGATTTGGGAATGAGATCTGGAAAGGCTCTAAAATATCGATTGGATGGAGATGGGGATCTTCTCTTGATTTAAACATGGTAATTTCAGTTCTGCGGATTAATCGTTTGAATTGTGAAAAGCTGTTGGATTTGAAATTCATGCCTAAGAGCAACCACACCTGTCTTATCTTGGTGTAAAAAAAAAAAAAGCTTTCTGATTGGTTGATTAACTTCATTTATACCCCATTTTCTCCCCAATGGACACTGAAGGTGGCTTTACATTGTCCTCCTCTTCTTCATTTTATCCACTACCATTTGGTCCTGGATTCTCATTTTTATAGAGAAGGTTGTAATTGGAAACTGGATCAAAGGTGTGCGGAAGACTTCTCCAACCCTCTTTTGGCAAAGAGTTATGATTAATGATTTAGTCCATTTCTACTTTCTTGATGGTCGTATCTATTTCCAAAATGCTGATCTCAAAAATACGTTTTCTCTATTTTAAGCACTGATTGAGTCAATCTTTCCAGTTTTGGTGCACTTGGCAATACTCAGGGCTCATTTTGTAGCAGGAGCTCCTTTGCATATTAGGCCACACCCCCTTAATGTAGCCAATCCTCCAAGAGCTTACAGAGCTCTTCTTACAGGGGCTACTATAAACTCTTGGAGGATTGGCTACATCAACGGTGTGTGGCCTAATATGCAGAGGAGCTCCTGCTACGAAATGAGCCCTGCCGATACTTATCTTGGTTGCTCCAATTGTTTGAGTTCCTGAACTCATGAAGGTTCATAATTGGGTGACTGGGTTACTTTGGATGCATCAGGGCACTGTTGGGCGTCTAACGTTATCAGCTGGGAAATTCGTATCTGGATTAAAGTAATGCTTGTCAGTGGAGCTGGGTTGTGTTAAGTTCCCAGACACTAAAGGCTGAGCCATCAAATGATGTGTGAAATCACCTCTTTGTGGGAAAAGTTAGTGCACAATGTGATCAATGTTTGGGAGAAGCAAAAAATTGCTGATTGAGATATTCAGGGTCAACCAGAGGTGAAAAACTTTAACTGACGATACGAAAAACCCTCTTAAGATGTAAGGTGCAAAGTCATGCCAAATGGGTGGGTTCTTGGGAGAGAAAGAAACCATAATTGGTGTTGTTGTATTGATCTAGAATTGGCATGAATGTGGCACTGTGCAGAATGTGAAGGGGAAAAGAGAAGTCTCTGCCCTAAGAAGCTTACAATCTAAATAGTGAAGGGAGACAACATGGAAGAGGGAGAGGAGATGGTAATAAATGACACAGAGAAAAGAGAAATATGAGAGGGAAGAGAGATTGTTTTGAGTTTTCAGTATCGTTACCAGTAGGGAAGGATGTGAAATACTTGGGTAGGGGGTTCCTTTCTTCCATCCAGTGCACATCTCAGAATCTTCATTTCTCATGCAGAGTGTAATCCATAGCCTTCTTAGCCCCAGGTAATCTAGATGCCCCACAATTTTCATCCAGTTGAGTTCAATGAGGCCAAATTCGCTTAAGTGTTTTTGGCCTTTGTTGGCTTGTGGATCTGGCAAGAAGTCCACTTGTCATTCAGACAACTGCAGCAGAAGCAACCTTCTACACAAATCATGTGTAAATAAAAGTTACCTGTGTTAAATCTCTGGCTCTCCAGCAGTGTTCCCTCTAAGCTATGGAGTCTTGGGAGCGAATACTCCACTTGGTGAGCTAACTGGCATTAACGTTGTGAGCGAGCGATCGGACTGCTGCATAAACTAGTTTGCTCTGGAGCCATCCTTCCTGAGCTAAGACAAAAACGTGTAAGCTGGAGGCTAAAAAACTGTGAGCTAGCTCAGCTTAGAGGGAACCCTGCTCTCCAGTAAAAAGGTCTTTGGAGGAGCTCTTGCTATTATATATTCTGATGAGAAATCATTGGAGAAATTTAAGCAAGGAAAAGAGCCAACAGAAGGCACACCAATTCTACAGAAGGCCTCTCAGGAGCAAGGGGAGTAGAGCAGTGGATGCCGAGAGCATGAAGATGTGAAATTAGGCTATCATGTAGACAGGGCTCATTTCGTAGCAGGAGCTCCTTTGCATATTAGGCCACACCCTCCTAATGTAGCCAATCCTCCAAGAGCTTACAGAGCTCTTCTAATAGGGGCTACTGTAAGCTCTTGAAGGATTGGCTACATTAAGGGGGTGTGGCCTAATATGCAGAGGAGCTCCTGCTACGAAATGAGCCCTGCATTTAGAAAGCATCACTAATCCAAAGTTACAGCAGTTGTTTTAGGGTTTACGGGGGTCCCATACACGCAGCCAGAATTAGAATGAGTGGGTTTTCTAAAAATGGAGCTCAACTATGGCGCATAGTCTTGGGAAGATGGGAATGAATCATTCGGGCTTGAAGACTGTGTGTTTCAGGGATCCATTTTTGCTCTTATCAAACCACCTAAAATAGTATTCTAGACCTCGTCCCAGAAAACGAGAGAGAAACAAGAGATGAGAATTATCAATTTATCTCTAACATGTTTTGAATAGTTTTTCCAGTGCAAAGTTTGTAATGCCACGCAAGGGGGCTCTGTTTTTCAGACAGCACTGTCTATTCAGACCCTTGTGTATACATACTGGAACAATCCAGGAAATAGTTACGGTAAGTCTCTTTTTTTGAATGCAATCGAAGGAACCAGTGTTCCCTCTAAGCTGAGTTAGTGTGAACGAGCTCACAGTTCTTTAGCCTCTGGCTCACACATTCTTGTCTTCTGAAGAGTATTGGAGTCTGGAGGCCAGTTGAGTGATTTTCAGCAACTTCAAACAACTAGGTTTGAAGGCATCTTGAGTTCAAGGCTCTCAGACAGCAGTGCCTGGTTGAAATGTAGTATGTTCTGTGTAGCAATCAGCCTGCTATGTGCTCCCAAGTAATGGCGCCCACCGCATGGCTGGAGCACATGGTCAGGCAGAGAGGGGAGCTTGAATCTGGAGGAACAATAGACCTCCGGATTCTAAGCCTCCACCAACGTGGGACCTAGGTTCTCCCTGGGGAGCCAATGCGGCCAAAGGCTCCTCCAGGGAACCTATGACAAACATGCGCATATGTTAAGCCCCTATCAGGTCTTTTGGGTGCAGCCGGAGGTGTGGCTTCGGCCAGCATATAATGAGGGCCTTGGAGCCCTGTAAGCATGCTTGATCTGACCATCTACTGGGCATGCTGAGTCACTCAATAAAGGCTTCATGATTTCACCATCCCTGGTCTCCCGAGTCCAGTACTCTTCACTGGTAAAGTTCTATCTCTGCCAAAGACCTTGGAGAGCTGCTGACTATCAGAGTCCACAGTTTCTGGGATCGCTGAACCAATGGTTTGACTCTGTATAAGGCAGCTTCCAATGTTCATGTTACCATGGCAACTATGTGCTCAGTATAGGTGGCCTCAAGCCCGTGTTTAAGCGGGAGCTGCATCAACAAGGTGGAGTAATTGCAGCCTCCCTTTAATATAGTGTGCAGATAGGTCTGACAACTTGTTGTGGTATAAATCCCCAGAGGTATAGTTGCCCTGAACCAGCAAGAGACTTGCGTGCAACTGATCCAAAGACACTTATGGATGCAGGGCCGGCCCATTATTGATAAATTTTAGACCTTCGCCTAGGGCAGGGGTGGGCAAACTTGCTCAGTGTAAGAGCCACCTAGAACAGGGGTGGCCAAACTTGCTTAATGTAAGAGCCGCATAGAATAAACATCAGATGTTTGAAAGCCACAAGACATGAACAAATATTACCAGCTTTTATTGGAAAATAAGCAAATTTGCTTTTTATTAACATGAAATGAGACTGCCAAAAATAATAACAAAAGGGGTAAAAGCAGATATTGATAATGATATTAATTTGCCCAATGATATTTGTTTGCTAATGATATTTAGCTTCCCCAGCCGCCCTGCCGGGAGCCACATAATATATGTGAAAGAGCCGCATGCGGCTCCCGAGCCACAATTTGCCCACCCCTGGCCTAGGGCAGTGATGGCGAACCTTTTAGAGACCAAGTGCCCAAACTGCAACCCAAAACCCACTTATTTATCGCAAAGTGCCAGCACGACAATTTAACCTGAATACTGAGGTTTTAGTTTAGAAAAAAGAACTCATTAACATCTTTTGTCTTAAAAGAAAAACACAATAACAGAGCTTTCAGTTATACAAACAACTTTTTATTGAAAGGTAAAAGTTTGCATTTGGCCTGCTTTGGAACAATCAATGTGATTTTTGCTGTCGTATGCATGCTGATAATTTGTCTAACGTTGGCTCATACTTTGTAAGTTTGAGAGCAGCCCAGCCTCGAGTTTGTGTCGTCTTTTTCCTTTTAGAGACTGAGTGCCCAAACTGTATGTATGCTCACAGAGAGGGCTCTGAGTGCCGCCTCTGGCACGCGTGCCATAGGTTTGCCACCACTGGCCTAGGGCGACGGCTCGACAGGGGTGCCATTCTGGCTGCCCATTCTCCAGCGCCCGCCCGCCCCCATCCCATCCCTCCCCACACGGGGGAGGGGGGCACCAGAATGTATCCTCGACTAGTGGGCGGAAAACCTTGGGGCTGGCACTGTATGGATGGATGCATCATGGTCTTTCCTTTGAGCAAGGTGTGGTGGCACTTTCTATTTATTTATTTATCTATCTGTACGCAGACAGAAAAAAGTGTATTTTGGCAGTTAAGCTAACCCTCAACATAGTCAATGGATTTGCCAGTTCAGTGGTCGATAAAAAGTCAACTACAAAATAACATTAGGATTTGGACAGTGCTTTCTGCGCTGTCAAAACACTTGACTTAAATTTCAGTCATCTTTGCCACAACATTTTGGAGATGTGTGTGTGGGGGGGGGGGGGGGGGTAGAGCTGAGAAGAAGATGGGAGGAGATGCTTGCCTGAGCCCACTTTTATGGCAGTGGGGAGGTCTGGATCGAGCACGGTTTGCGGCTGGTCTCCAAAAGCAGAAATGTCTTTAATCGGTTGACAAATTTCCAAACAACCGCTTTCCCTCTTCTCCTGCACAGACTGATTTACATTCCCTTGTGTCTACTCAGGTTTCTTGTGTAACCTGCCCCCTCCCCGTCCTTCCTGCCCCCTTTGTGTGGAGCCTGCAGAGTGCATGGTCCTGTAAAACTGCCATCTTTGATGAACTTCTGTGCCAGTTTATCCCACCTGAGCTGCAACAGTGTCATTTCCCTTGAACAGGCATCTTGCTTGCAGTAGTCAGTGACCTGGGCTGATTTCCTTGCTTTGGGGTTCGCAAGGGGCATGGGGGGTCTCAGCCGTTTGGGAGAATGGAAGGGAGAGAGATTTCAATGACGTCTTGGTCACTCGGTCTCTTAGAAACAGAAGGGGCTGTTCGTAGAGAGGTTCCTTTCACCTTGGTCCTGGCTGAAGCAGCACTTTAAGTGGGCTCCCTTCATTCACAGCCCAGCTCCTTCAAGCAATTGAGACTGCAGGCATTTGAAAAGAAGGACAGGCCTTCAATGGCAGGACCTTGGGCCATTCTAATTGGTTTTGGTTCAAGGAGCTACTGGATTTGTGAAAAGCCCCAAGGCAGCTTTCCCACGCCAGGCCCTAGGTTTCTGCAAGGGGGAGGGGGCGCATGGATAGAGGCTTGCTGAAAAGGGTGGAACAGAAGCACCCATAACAAGGTGGCATAGAAGCAGAGCCCGGGAAAGGGCTGAAACCCACATTTGCAATGATCTGGAATGATGCAGTGGTCTTTGCAAATAACGTATCTGAGAACCAAACTTCTGTTGCCTGCAATGCCTGTCCCCACCATTTATTTATTTGTTTGTTTGTTTGTTTGTTTGTTCATTCCATTTCTATCCCACCCTCCCCACCTTTTGGCGGGCTCAGGGCGGCTACCAACATATAGTAAAATATGCAAGATCATTCAAACATTTAAAACATCAAACCAAACAAACTGCATACCCCACTACAAGATGGCGTATCTTCTTTATCGGGGTTGCGTCTAAGATGGTAACCAATGTAGACGGTGGAAAGAGCGTTCTGGTTGGCAGGTTCTCACTCGGGTCAGGGCCAAGATGTAACCATTGGGCGGCCCCTACTTAAAAGCCTGGCGGAAGAGCTCCGTCTTGCAGGCCCTGCGGAACTGTAATAAGTCCCGCAGGGCCCTGATGTTATCCGGGAGCTCATTCCACCAGTGTGGGGCCGCCACTGAAAAAGCCCTGGCCCTTGGAGCCGCCAACCGGGCCTCCTTCGGCCCTGGGAGAACCAGGCGGTTCTGGGATCCCGATCGGAGCACTCGCCGGGGAACATATGGGGAGAGGCGGTCCCTCAAGTGATGCACCACATAATGTTGCATTGATGATTTGTTCACAATTTCAAATAAGTCGTATTTCAAATGGTTTTGCATTTGCACAATGGGCTTTTGGCAAGGCAACTGGCACAGGCTTAGGATGGTTGGGGTGGCTGTTCAGATTGTGCACGCCCCAGATTCGTTGCTGGCAGGTTGCTCGTCGTTTTAAAATCACTTACGTTTTGAGTACGCGTGCTGCTTTTTATGCCTGCGTTGTCGATGGCGCGTAACATGCTTAGAACTTACTGGATGGGATTACAGTTCCCAGGTGACAGTGCGGGAGGGCACCTCGTATTTGCAGCGCAGTTTAGAACACTTGATCAACACATTTGTCTTTGGGAGCCAGGAAGTCTCACCAATGCCATGGAGACTGTTGGGCTTGCTCCTTTCCACAGACTCACAAAGTGTAATTGAAGGGGAGGGCCAACAGCTCAAGGGGGAGAGAGAGCTCGTGCACTGAATAAGAAGGTTCCAGTCTGTTCCCTGGCAACTCCTTTAAGAAGGATCTCCGACAGCAAGGCTGGGAAAGACCTGGGAGTGAGATGGAAACTCTTCTCATTTGAGCAGACGGCTCTCGCTGGATGGACCAGTGGTCTGGCTAGGTATAAGACAACTTTGTGTCTTGATCTTTTAGGTCAGGGGAGGGCAAATTGTGGCCCGGTGGCCACATGCGGCCCGCCACAGAGTTTTTTGCGGCCCGCCAAGAAGATTTCAGGACTTCAAGAAAATTGAGCCTAAATTCAATTTGCTCTCTTATCCCATCACTGCTGGTATTGATGCAGCCCCTGAGGAGCTGCAGCTTGAACTTCTTGACATGCAGTCCGATCACACTGTGAAAGAAATCTTTAATGCTGTGACATTAGTTGACTTTTACAAATCTTTGTCTGCTGAAAAAATTCCATGTATGAAGAAATTTGCTGGGAAAATGTTCCCTATATTTGGGTCTACATATATTTGTGAGCAAAGTTTTTCTTGCATGAAGATCAACAAGAGTAAATATAGATGCTCTTTGAGAGACATTAACTTGCAGGCTGTGACGAGAATCTCAACAAACAATCTCACTCCTGATTTCAAAAAAGTTGTAGAAAAAGTGTGATAGGGTACATTTGTCTCATTAAACTGATTCTAAAATTAAATGTGCTTGCAGCTATAGACAATATGAAATCAGCACAATAAATAAATTGAATAAAACTACCACTATTTTATTTAATTTATATTTATTGATTTTTATGATACAATTTATACCTTTTCTGAAATGCAAAGTTAACTAACGAATGCAATCATTTAAAAAGGTGCGGCCCTCCGCTAACCTTCGCTCCCACAGAGTGGCCCCCGAGCCAAAACAATTGCCCACCCCTGTTTTAGGTGGTGTTTCATTTTGATAACTTGGCAACAGTTTGAACAGAGACGCCACAGTGAAACACATTCAGGGTGGTTTCAGAGGGTAGCTAATGTTGGTTTCCAGGAGAAGAGCTAGATTCAAGTCCCGTAGCACCTTCAAGATCAGGGGTGGCCAAAGTAGCTTAGTGAAAGAGCCACAGAGAAGAAACATCAGATGTGAGAGAGCTGCAAGACATGAATATTACACATGGGTTTGGTGTTTTTTTTTTGAAAATACGCAGATTTGCTTTTATTAATATTAACATTAAATAAGTTTAAAGTGTTGCAGGGCAGACCAACCAGACAGCACACCCGGGGGTGGATTCCCTGTGTGTTTATCTGGTGGTCAGGTGCTCACATTATTGCATCACCTCAACCTCAGAGTGCGCTGCCCGGTCGGTTTCTTTAAATGCAGGCGGATGCGTGCACATATGTGCATATAGGCAGCAGCTTAAAAAAAACAGTGGCAGAAACAGATCTGCAGGTTCAGACTTCCCTTCTGGATTCCTTTCATGGCAGGAGAGTTCAGACGTCCAGGAAAGCAAAATGGAAGTGCTGGTATCTGTTAATACCAGACTTTCCCTGTGCCTGATTACTCCGCTTCCAAAGCGGGGCAATGCAAAGTGCTGACAACTGGGGCACGGAAGGCTGATGTTGTCGTCTGATTGTGCTCTTTAAATCCGCAAAGTTAACACTACTATGTCACAGCAAACTGCGCATGTGACCTCAGCCTTAGAATGCCTGCTCAGTTTCAGAAGCGTGTTGCTATGCAGCATGGTCTGAGAAATGCAAGAACACCCTGTGAGTATGCAGTCCTGGCCACATGATTCGGATTCTGGCCAATAGTTGCAGAGGAGCATTACCTTCCTCATGCCAAGCTACTCTTGTAGTGGGGAAATCGCCAATGCTTATGGGTTGAGCCGTTGTCCATGAACATGCTCCAAGAACAAAGCTGTCCCTGACATGATGTTCACAGCTCAACTTGTGTGGGAAGGGACAGTTGTAGGATAGGATGAAGACTTTACCTCTGTCCTGTTGAAGGAGATTGTGTGTGAAGAAGGCCAAAGGGTGAGAGGGCGAACTTCAAGATGCATACTTATTTGGGAGTCGGCAGGGGTCCGTTGGAGCGGGAGCACACAGGAGCGCAGCTCTGGGAGTGAGGAGTCCAGGGGGCGGGCACATGACCAAGCCCCACCCCCTCCTCGGCTTCCCCGAGCAGTGCAGAGGCACAGCGCCCCAGGGAAAGCCCTGCTAGGGTCTTTATTGATTTTAATGTTTTGTTTTAATATTGATAATTTTATCATTGTTCCTTTTATGACTGTGTGCTGCTTTTCCAGAGACTTGTTCAAGGTGGCATATAAATTTTCTAAGTATACCATTTTTTATCTGGGCACATGGCACATAAGTACTGGAGACATTTCCCCAACCCTTCAGCAGCTTCCACCCCATCAGTTTGGTGTAGTGGTCAGGAGTTGGACTCTAATCTGGGGGAACCGGGTTTGATTCCCCACTCCTGCACATGCAGCTGCTGGTGTGACCTTGGGCCAGTCACAAGTTCTCTCAGAGCTGTTCTCTCATGAGCAGTTCTCATAAGACCTCTCTCAGCCCCACCTACCTCACAGGGTGTCTTGTTGTGGGGAGGGGAAGGGAAAGGGATGGGTGGTGCACATGTCCAGGGTATCTCAAGTCTACTTGGAACCTGGTGGTTTCAAGGGAGCAGGAAGAGAATGAGGGTGTGTTCTTGACGCTTATTTTTCTTGCACCAAGTATTGGATGGGGAAGGGAATGGAGGAAGAGCAGGTCAGTTTCACTCCCCTGTGGAGTGGAGCCTGAGGGGTGGGTGTTGCCTTCTGACACACTTTTGGTATGTTTGGGGGGGTGGCATATGCAAATGAGTTATGCAAATGAGTTATGCTAATGAGCTCCTGCACCTCTTTTTCTACGAAATGACCCCTGGGAGTCGGTATAATTGAATGGAACTCAAAAGTGGTGCGCATTGTTATCCATGCCTCGTTTTATCCACACAGCAATCCTGTGTTAGGCTGCGAGAGAAGGTTTGGCCCAAACGTCGCGGCAGAACAAGGAACTGAACCCTGGTCTCCCAGGCCAGCTCCCTAAGCATTATGATTCAGCAGCTAAGGGACAAGGTTGGAATGGACTGACCATTTCTGGGAAAGCGGTCTGATACCCCAGATGGGCATTAGTGGCCGTGAGTAATCCGTGAGCAATCAGAGTTTGACACCCCTGATCTCAACTCTGCACTGGGAATGGGATAGGCCTCAAGATGCCTCTCATCCAAATGTACATTATTTGTTTCTTTTATGAATGTGAATACCCTGCCTGTTCCCCTAATGAGGCCTCAGAGCAGCTTACATCATTCCCATTTTATCCTTACAACAACCCTGTGGTGTAGAATGTGTGACTGGCCCAAGGTCACCCAGCAAACTTCCATGGCAGAGTGGGGATTTGAACCTGGGTCTCCCAGATCGTAGTCTGACTCGCTACCTGCTACACCGCACTGATTCTCTGGATCTGATTTACACATGTAAGCCTCCACATCCTGGCTGGGTCAGAATGGTATAGACATGATATTTATTTATTTATTTATTTCATGCAATTTATATCCCGCCCTCCTCGCCAATGGCAAGATAATAGTGGCAAGATAGGTGCATATAGCTGTATATAGTGTCTCCCCTATTACCCCTCTTGTTAATGAAAGCTTAGCAGACCTTTGAAAACCTTTTGCTTAACGGAAAAGGAAGCCAACTGGCAGAGCTCTCAGTCTGCTCAAAATGCCAAGAACATTCTGCCTCGCAGAAAGTGAAATATCTTTGTCGACCTGACCAAAGCAGCTCTGATATTTTTTCTTGCCTTGGAATACTGATCTCCTATCTCTTAGGGAGTCCAGCCGCTTTGTGAATGACACCTTCAGACTAACGCAGGATAACGCCCGAAACTGGATTCAGCACAAGATAATATAGGCTATGCAAATATATACATCTGGATTTGCGCACCATATCTGCTGCTGTAAAAACTGCGTCTGCTGCATCCTTCCCTGGTTCTACACCCCTGCTCTCTCAAGCGAATGGGATCGGCTTTGCATACAGTGACAAGAAATCCCTTTGCCGCCTGAAGCAGAAGATCCCATTTTGTTTGCATTGCTGGACTATATTTTGTGGGGCGCCCCCCAAATCATCAAGGATTTGCTGTTTATTTTTGAAAGCCTCTTCCTTTCTTTCGAGAGGCAAAGAGGTTGACCCCATATATTTTGGATGTATATCCACAAGTGAAATGGCTACACCAGCATTTGGTGGCAAGCAGGGCTCATTTCGTAGCAGGAGCTCCTTTGCACATTAGGCCACACACCCCTAATTTAGCCAATCCTCCAAGAGCTTACAGAGCTCTTCTTACGGGGGCTACTGTAAGCTCTTGGAGGATTGGCTGCATCAGGGGGGTGTGGCCTAATATGCAAGGCTAACTTTTCGTCCTTTTGAAAGGCTGTATGTTTTCTTTCCCCAGATGCCTGATGCATTTTTATTGACGTATTTCAACTGTTGCCTTTTATAGTGGGTGATAGGGAATTCCTTCCTATGATGATGGCTTCTCTGAATTAATACTGACTTTGTCATTCTTTGTTATCCAGATTTCCTCTGTTGCCTTCGGTCTCTCTTTCGAGTCAGGCTGTCAGCCCATTAAGGAAGTATTTGATCAGTCACCTGCCTTTTAACTGCTAAACCAATTTAATTTTTATTACCAAAACTCAGTGCAGGCCACTTTTTAAGATACTGGAGGCGAAGGGTTACTTAATTGAATAACAAGAACCTACCACGCATTACTCAAAAGAAACCCCTAATGTTTTCATTGTCTCTCTTATAATACCACATCAGAATCCAAATAATATTTTTAAAAGCCATAATTATCAGCAGGGGTCATTTCGGAGAAAAAGAGGGGCAGGAGCGCATTAGCATAACTCATTTGCATAACTCATTTGCATATGCCACACCCCCTAACATACCGGAAGTGTGTCAGAAGCCAACACCCACCCCTTGGGCTCCACTCCACAGGTGAGTGAAACTGACCTGCTCTTCCTCCATTCCCTTCCCCATCCAATACTTTGGGCAATAAAAATAAGCGTCACGAACACACCCTCATTCTCTTCCTGCTCCCTTGAAACCACCACTTGAAACTTTCAAGTAGACTTGAGATACCCAGGACATGTGCACCACCCATCCCTTCCCCTTCCCCTCCCCACAACAAGACACCCTGTGAGGTAGGTGGGGCTGAGAGAGGTCTTTTGAGAACAGCTCATGAGAGAACAGCTCCGAGAGAACTTGTGACTGGCCCAAGGTCACACCAGCAGCTGCATGTGAAGGAGTGGGGAATCAAACCCGGTTCTCCCAGATTAGAGTCCAACTCCTGACCACTACACCAAACTGATGGGGTGGAAGCTGCTGAAGGGTTGGTGAAATGTCTCCAGTACTTATGTGCCATGTGCCCAGATTAAAAATGGTATACTTAGAAAATTTATCTGCCACCTTGAGCAAGTCCCTGGAAAAGCAGCACACAGTCATAAAAGGAACAATGATAAAATTATCAATATTAAAACAAAACATTAAATACAATAAAGACCCTAGCAGGGCTTTCCCCAGGGTGCTGTGCCTCTGCACTGCTCGGGGAAGCCGAGGAGGGGGCGGGGCTTGGTCATGTGCCCGCCCCCTGGGGTCCTCACTCCCGGAGCGGCGCTCCTGTGCGCTCCCACGCCAACGGACCCCTGATTATCACTATTCCTGCTGCTAAATATTTATCCTGCCCTTCTTCCAAGGAAGGAATACACCCTCTCAGCCTTACTGATTAAAGCTTGCTCTCCTCAGTCAGTCAGCTTAAGCTGAAGTTGATTAATCTATGACTTTAAAGCTTGCAGGCCTGATCTGATGCTGTGTACATAGACTCTCCCCTTTCTTCAAACTCTACACCATGGCTGCAATGTGGGCGTTTTCTCAGCCACTCAGGTAAACGGGGGTTATTCTCCACCCATGCACATGCCTTGTTCCCATTATCTACGCGTGAGCATAGAGGCTGTTTGGCGGCACGCACCTGCCCAGAAATCAGTTCAGTAATTAGTCCGAGCAAGAGGAGCCTGTCTGTGTCTGTAATGCTCTGTCTGTGATGCGGGCCATAAACGTCTGTTCTCACCCTGCATTCTGTTAATGAGATAGAGACAGGTAAGCATCACACATCCTTATTTCCTTGCCTTCAGCTACATCAAGGAAACAGTGACATGCTATTAATGGGAAGTGATGGGCCCAGTGCTAATTAGTATTTCTCTCCCCCCCCCCACCCCCAACATTTACTAACCCTGTGCACTGAGATCTTAATCACAGCCTCTTCTTTAAGCCTGGCATCCTTTGTTTTCAGCAGCGTTTTGTTCAGAGAAAGTAGGATGCTACCTTATACCAAGTCAGTCCATCGGTCCATTCAGCTCAGTATTGTCTACTCTGATTGGTTGTTGTCAGGGGTCATTTCGTAGAAAAAGAGGTGCAGGAGCTCATTAGCATAACTCATTTGCATATGCCACACCCCCTAACATACCAGAAGTGTGTCAGAAGGCAACACCCACCCCTCAGGCTCCCCTCCACAGGTGAGTGAAACTGACCTGCTCTTCCTCCATTCCCTTCCCCATCCAAGGCTTTGTGCAATAAAAATAAGCGTCAAGAACACACCCTCATTCTCTTCCTGCTCCCTTGAAACCACCAGTAGACTTGAGATACCCAGGACATGTGCACCACCCATCCCTGCCCCTTCCCCTCCCCACAACAAGACACCCTGTGAGGTAGGTGGGGCTGAGAGAGGTCTTTTGAGAACTGCTCATGAGAGAACAGCTCTGAGGGAACTTGTGACTGGCCCACGGTCACACCAGCGGCTGCATGTGGAGGAGTGGGGAATCAAACCCGGTTCTTCCAGATTAGAGTCCAACCCCTGACCTCTACACCAAACTGATGGGGTGGAAGCTGCTGAAGGGTTGGTGAAATTTCTCTGGTACTTATGTGCCGTGTGCCCAGATAAAAAATGGTATACTTAGAAAATTTATTTGCCACCTTGAGCAAGTCTCTGGAAAAGCAGCACACAGTCATAAAAGGAACAATGATAAAATTATCCATATTAAAACAAAACATGAAAAACAATAAAGACCCTAGCAGGGCTTTCCCCGGGGCGCTGCGCCTCTGCACTGCTCGGGGAAGCCGAGGAGGGGGCGGGGCTTGGTCATGTGCCCGCCCCCTGGGCTCCTCACTCCCGGAGCTGCGCTCCTGTGCGCTCCCGCTCCAACGGACCCCTGGTTACGAGTCCTATTTTAGTGGCAGGCGCTTCGTAAGCACAGGTTTATGGCTAACAGGAGTTGGTAGACATGACCTCATGAATGTGTTTCATTTAAAAATCCATTCAGTTTAGGAACGGTAATCATTTACTGTGATCAGGAATTCTATAGGTTAATTATGCCTTGTGTGAAAAAGAACTTTCTTCTGTTGTCCTTTAACTTACTACCAATTCTGCATTTTATTTATCTCTCTTCCCACACCACCAGCCATTCTTCCTCTCCCCTCCCTATATTTCTCCTTTAGGAATAGGTCAAAACCCAGGCCGCAGTCCAGTGGCACAACACATATATGGCATGCCGAACATCGCCAGGTTAGATCCCAGGCGTCTCCCAACATGCAATAAATACCTTTTAGCTGCAAAGGGGCTGCTGTCCCTCAGCAATGAGCCACATGGATCAGTAGCCCAACTCAGTAGCACAGAGCAGTTCTAAACCCTTTGCTGAGAACTGCCCTGTGAGGTATCTTTATATGTCATCCGCCTACTGAAATTCATGCATATTATAACTGCGCCAAAAAGAATTTAGGATGCATTACAGGAAATTTTGCATATTAAAAATCAAGATGGAGTGGACCATAGGTCTGTTGAGCTTTTGGCTGGCTATAGCTCCAATGTCTTGGGCAAAGGGAGCTGCCCTTGTCATGAGCTGATAGGAAGGTACAAGAAGGGGGGACCCGCGATACTCGTGGGGGGAAAGCTCCATGCAGAGGAGGAAGCCGCCGCAGATGAGCCTTCTCCCCTGCCCAGCTCTTCCCGCCCCCCCGCCCATGATGGCGAGGCCTGCACGACTCCAACCGCTGGGCCCGCCGAGCCCTCTCCTTCCCTCCGCAGCGGAGGCAAGGCAGGGAACAGTCTTTAACTTTTGGGGGATTTAAATATCCCCGTATAGTTTTTTTAACTTTTAGGATTTTTCCGCACACCTGGAGAGTCCCCCAAGTCTGCAGGAAAATCTCTCTGCCCCTCCCCCAAGTGCCCCGGATGTGCAGATTTAGATATCCGCACGCATGGGGGCACTTGGCTATTAGATATTTAGATTGTTTAGGGCAGGGGTGGGCAAATTGCGGCCTGGGGGGCCACATGCGGCCTGCCACAGAGTTTTTTGCAGCCCGCCAAGACAGTTGGCCATGTGGTGTGATAGGGTACATTTGTCTCATTAAAGTGATTCTAAAATTAAATGTGCTTGCAGCTATAGATGATATGAAATTAGCACAATAAATAAATTGAATAAAACCACCACCATTTTATTTAATTTATATGTATTGATTTTTATGATACAATTTATACCTTTTCTGAAATGCAAAGTTAACTAATGAATGCAATCATTTCAAAAGGTGTGGCCCTCCGCTAACCTCCGCTCCCACAAAGTGGCCCCCGAACCAAAACAATTGCCCACCCCTGGTTTAGGGTTTACATTTCACATCTTCCTGCCATCTTCCTCCCTGTATTCTCCATTTCTGTCAGTTAACAACATGGAGGGAAGAGGGGTGTTTCTTCTTAGCCTTTGTTTCATGCATGAAAAGTCCCAAAATGAGAGCGCACACAGAGTCACAATGAGCATTCATAGGGTTTTAAACAGAAACTCCTTGTATATGCAAACAGGCTCCTTTTACAGTCATGAGAGCTACAAACTTGCTTCTTGAAAACTGAACATACTGCAACCCTGAGGATCTTGAAGGAAATATTTGCCAGTTGCTCAACAGGAAGGCAAACCCACACCTGGCTTTCCAGTGTTCTGACTCATGAATGCAAAGACAAGGATGATTCGGAAAACGCACTTGGTGTTTGTTCTCCCCCTGCCCCCAAGTTATTTACCTGAAATTAGTGAATCAAATAGCTTGGACACAATGGACATTTAGTATTTGCAGTTATACCTTGATTTAGAATGCCTCTCTAGAGAACATTGAGGCCACCCAACACAAAATTTCTAAAAATGGATGTGATATCTGACATTCATTTGTTTAGATAAGAAACAGAGGTGAATTACAGTGGGTAGCCATGTTGGTCTGAAGCAGCGGGACACAGTTTGGGTTTTATTCAATGTAAAAGCTTTCATGTGCAGGCACACTTCCTTGTTTGGTGTAGTGGTTAAGTGCGCGGACTCTAATCTGGGAGAACTGGGTTTGATACCCCACTCCTCCACTTGCACCTGCTGGATGACCTTGGGCAAGCCATAGCTCTGTATCAGCTGTTCTCTCAAGGACAGTTGTCTCGGAGCTGTCTCAGCCCCACCTACCTCACAGGCAGGGCTCATTTCGTAGCAAGAGCTCCTTTGCATATTAGGCCACACACCCCTAATGTAGCCAATCCTCCAAGAGCTTACAGATCTCTTCTTACAGGGGCTACTGTAAGCTCTTGGAGGATTGGCTACATCAGGGGTGCGTGGCCTAATATGCAAAGGAGCTCTTGCTATGAAATGAGCCCTGATTATAGTTACTTTAAATGGCCTACTGTCTCTAACCAACATACTGAATTGGCCACTAAATGCATTGAAATCCTAGACTTGCAGAGGGTTCAGACTTGGGGGGGGGGGAATCACATAAGCCTCCCTTCCCTGTGCTAATTTATTCATCTCTGAATTGTTATTTCCTCCCCAGATACCACTGTTTGTATGGGGCTGCCACTCTCCCCCCACCCCCAAATTCTGGGAATGATGAATGTACTTTTCTCAACTGCATGCGAATGTTATATAATTACTATATATCACTGTCTGCCTAGTGAAGATTTACTACACGCACCTCACAAAATGTCCAGTGTTCCCTCTAAGCCGAGTTCGTGTCAGCCAGCTCACCGTTTTTTAGCCTCCGGCTCACACATTTTCGTCTGAGCTCAGGAAGGATGTGGCTCCAGAGCAAACTAATTTGTGCAGCAGCCAAATCGCTGGCTCACAACTTTAATGCCAATAGCTCACGAAGTAGAATGTTTGCTCACGGGACTCCGCAGCTTAGAGGGAGCATTGCTCTGGTCTGCTAAAGTTTATCTTACAATAAAAACTTGATACCCTTTATGGAACTTTTAGGTGTTTTTGCTGGGGAACTGTTGCTTTGGTCTCTATGAGAGAGCTCTAGTCTAATACACAGGGAGGGAATAACGGCTGAAGAACCTGAAGTTCATGGTGTAGAAATGCCCTCAGTGTAAAGCACTCAGTGTATGTCCTTAAAGAGCCATGCTGGCATGTTGGAATGTCTCGATAGGGTATGGACCCCTGATTGATGTAGGTAAAGGTAAAGGTTCCCCTTGCTCGAAAGCCGGTCCAATCCGACTCTAGGGATGCGGCGCTCATCTCTATTTCCAAGCCAAAGAGCCAGTGCTGTCTGAAGACGTTTTCCGTGGTTATGTGGCCGGCCTGACTAAATGCCAAGGCGCACAGAATGCTGTTACCTTCCCACCAAAGTGGTATCTATTTATCTGCTTGCGATTTCTTGCTTTCGAACTGCTAGGTTGGTAGGAGCTGGGACCAGAGATGGGAGCTCACTCCGTCATGCAGCACTCGGGTCTCGAACTGCTGAACTACCGGTCTGCAGTTCAGCGTCTTAACCACTTGAGCCACTGCAGCCCCTCTGATCGATGTACTCATGTCTAAAAGGCCTGACTCACATGTACAGGAGAATGAGCAGGCAGAGCTCTGAGATGGGAACTCTGCTTCAGACTGCCGGTGGAGGACACTGGAACTGAAGTACTTTCTCACAGAACTCCATGCAAATAGAAAACTAGAACAGCAAGAAGACAGCTTCCATGCCTTCTGCTTTTGCTATTTTCTGTTTGCAGGGTGTCTTTGACATAGTGGGGGGAGGGGATTCCAAAATATCATCCTCTGCCTGCAATCTGAAACGGAGCACTCCATTTTACCACCTGGTTGCTTACACTAGGGGGGGTCGCAGTGGCTCAAGTGGTTAAGACGCTGAACTGCAGATCGGAAGGTCGGTAGTTCAGCAGTTCGAGACCCGAGTGTTGCATGACGGAGTGAGCTCTTGTCTCTGGCCCCAGCTCCTGCCACCCTAGCAGTTTGAAAGCAAGAAATTGCAAGTAGATAAATAGGTACCGCTTTGGTGGGAAGTTAACAGTTAACAGTGTTCCATGTGCCTTGGCGTCTAGTCATGCCGGCCACATGACCATGGAAACGTCCTCGGACAGCGCTGTCTCTTCGGCTTGGAACCGGAGATGAGCACCGCATCCCTAGAGTCGTATTCGACTGGCTTTCGAGCAAGGAGAACCTTGACCTTTACTAGTTCACACTAGAGGTGCTTGCTATAGGGAATCCCATTGCACCCATAACCACGGCTTACGGCACAGTTCTGATCTTGTCCAAGGCAAGCAGTGGGAGCATTTTTGTCAGGGAGGGAAAAGAAGCAGTTAGCGAAGATTTGCACATTCGTAAGATTTGCATGTTTGTGACTAAGTGGTGTTATCGAGTCTCTTTGTCTATCTTCCCTCTCACAACAAGAAAACCCCCTCCTATTTTATTTGATTTTTGTTTGCTCAGGAGGTAGGAGTCTGCCAGCCCTTGGAAGTGCAAACCTTCATTTGGGTGTGCATGGGGGGGGGTTGCTTTTTGAGGAAGAGGGGTTTCCCTTGCTTTGCAGATGCATGTTTGGGAGGAGAAGGCTGTGGCTGATTCACATTAATGAAGTTCTTATTAAACACAGTGCCTGAAGGCCGGTCCCTCCCAATGCAACCATATGTTGCCTCCATACATAAATCTGATGCTGGAACAAAGCCTTCTGTACCTTGGACCACTCTCTCCTCTCTCTCTCTCTCTCTCATACTGAAGGTTTCCTAGTGGCAGGGAGATATGATAATTCTTGTGGAGTGAGAAAGGGAAAGCGAGAAGGATGAAAATACCTTCGCTCTTTGTGTCTGTTTAATTCAATGCGAGTCCTGGGCTCTGAGCATCATGAATGGTGGCTTTGTGTTAGCCTTTCCTAAGCCCCAACGGCCAGCCCTCCCCTCTCCCCATCTCACTCGCCCTCCCTCTTGTTTCCCACCATCGGATGCTGATTAACAAACTAAAATTATTTTCCCTCCCTAATGATGTTTCCCCACTTTGCCCATCAGTATGGAAAAAGCTGGTCAGGAAGGAAAGCACGGGGAGGGGGGACTCTGCTTGAGAGAGTGGGGGGCGGGGAGAAACAGAAGGAGCCCAGGGTTGTTTTTGTGGCCCCGGCAAATACCGATGCGCTTTCGTTTTCTTGTTTTCTTGTTCTTTTTTTCCTGGTGTGTGTGTGTGCGTGCGTGTGTGTGTGTGTGTGTGAGGGGGTGGGTGAGATTATTTGACCGATTTTTCTTTGTTTACTTGCTTGTTTTCACATAACTCCTAGTGTTTCAGCTGCGTGGCATGAAGAAAAATGTAGGTGTATTGGAGCAATATTGTGATTTAAGTATGCATGCAGGGAGATCATCCCTTCCGATCTGGGTTGGGGTGGTGTGGCGGTTATAGTTTTGGACTGAGATCTTAGAAAGCCTGGTTCCAATCCCACTCTTCTGCCATGAAGTCTGTCGTCTCTCTCTCTCTCTCTCTCTCTCTCAGCCTGGCCTACCTTACAGTGTCACCATAAGAACAAAAGAGGAAGGGGGGAACAGGATGCCCTTGGAATTCCTTGCAGGCAGGGCAGGCTAAAAATGTACTAGTGAAGGAGAAATCTCACCTTTCCATGAGCTCTCCCTTCCTTCTGCAATACAGGGATAATTATACTGGCTTGACTTACAGGGCCGTTGTAAAGGATAAGTTCCACGCTCCATGGCAAAATCTCCACTCGCCTATGGCCTCCAGGGCTGGCATTCTGTTTTTCTGAATGGTGCCATCCTATTTCAGATTTCTCTGTTGCTGACACTGGACTTGGGAAATGCAAGCTGTGAAAAAGCGGCGGAAAAAGCTACAAAAACCAGTGGCTTTGACAGGTTTATGCTGGGAACCTCCAGTGTCATGGGTAGGCTGAACCTGGCATAATGTATACAAAACTCTCTGAATGCCCGAGATGCACTGTGCCTTTCTGTCGCTGTTCTTAATAATAGTAAGCAGCAAACTCTGAAAACAGCAAAACTAGTAACGCAATACGCGCACAAGCCTTGGGGACAGGGGAGCAGTGTGTGCACCGATGTAACGTTTTAAAATTATTTCTGACTAATTTCTACACATTAGGCAAAAGGAAGTGCTAGACTTGGGTAAAAATAAAATGCATCCATGCATGCAGAAAATTTAAATATTAGGGAGAGAGGTTGAACATAGCCTCCTTCTTCCCCTTGGTGCTAGTTTCCTGCATGAGGGGAAGTGGATTTTATTTTTCACTGTGGGAATGCATGTAGTTTGGATGGGTGGGCCAGAATTCTGCCATCTCGGGTTGCTTAATGCATTAACCAGTTTAAGCACGCAGTAGAACCAAGGGGTAAAGATTTTTTTTCTGGACTGTACTACTTCATATAGAAAGTGAGGCACTACACATTTTCGATTGGTTTTTTTTTGCAACGAATAACATTTTCTTGCACACTGGGGGAAAGCGTGGCCACTTAGAGTGACAAAGCTAGTGTGGTCGTTTTCTCCAAGGGCGGAGCTGTATTTCATTTGAGGAGAACACTCAAACGGACACATCCGCACATGCAAGTGGAACATGGAGTGGTACAGTCCTCAGAAAGCGGTACCAGTGGCATGTAGTCTGCCCAAACAGAGGCCTTCAGTTCCCTTACCATCCCCAAACTCAACTCTTTTTGCATCCATTTGTCTGTGAATGACAAGCAGTAATTACTTGACATCCATCCAGATGTCTGGGAGCTGGTCTCTAATTGAGATGAATTCTTCCTTCCTTAATCAGACATGGCGGCTTGGGATGGCTTCATGGCTTGGGATGCAATGACAAAAAAAGAGGCAAGACTTTTTCCTTCTCTGAGCCTGCAGAGGTGAGCCAACGGACCCTAAACTGCAGGGTAGGCAGGGGGAAATGCTTAATGTATATGTGCTGTAAGACCGGAACCTCCACTCCAGCTAAGCATTCTTTCAAGTCAGGACCAATGAGGTTGGTTGCTATAGTCAGTCCTACATAAGACGCGGCAGGGAAGGAAGGAGGTATTTAAAATATAATGGGAAGGAAAACGCAAGGCTGATGCATTCTTGGTTTCTCGTGAATGGCAAACAAAAGCTAACGGCTGA
Organism: Lepidodactylus listeri; assembly: GCA_029233225.1. Lineage (NCBI taxonomy): Eukaryota > Metazoa > Chordata > Lepidosauria > Squamata > Gekkonidae > Lepidodactylus > Lepidodactylus listeri. The sequence goes on from JARCFY010000021.1 coordinate 17,086,492, forward strand.
ACTAATATACGAGGCAGAAGCGTGAGCAGGAAAAGGAAGTGAGGAGGAAAAAATGTGCATTTGAACGGTGATGCAGTTAGATCATTTCACAAGGAACAATCCTTTGTCCATCCCAGTTGCTTCTTTTACGGGCCAGTTTGAACAACTGGTAGATCAAGACTCTTCTCGGGCTGTGCTAGTCCATGGGGTACTCTAGCTCAGTGCAAAACCTTTGGTGGTGCATACTGGAGATTTGGGGTTTGGTTCTCTGTGTTTCTGGTTTTAGAAGATATTTGTCTGTAGAGCTAGGAAAGTTGGAGTAGATACTACTGGATTCATATAAGACAGTTCACATCTTGGAGAAATAGTGAAGAGAAAACATTGATCTGATCCAGCAAGGCCTGAAATTTCTAATTGCTCCACTTCCTGGCAGAATCTTCAGAACCTGGGTTGAACTTGGATAATTCAAAGGGTGAATGCTCCACAGAAGTGTGTTGAAATAAAAGGACTGGTCACGGTGCTTTCCCACGCCAACATTTAAAAAAAAAAACTTATATGCAATTTATTGTTCATCATCGACACTGTAGCAAGACTTGGTCATATATCCAGCATGATCAGGAGCAGAGAGAATTATGGGCCTTACTGCATTCAAAAAGGCAGATAGCAAAGATTAATTCATACCCCATTAGCGAGTTGTGAATGCCTAAGAACCAAGTGCCAATTATTCTGGATGCAGATGCATTCACACTTTTTGGGTTCTAGTTGATAGAGAACTTGCTGCCTTGGGGGTGTGCCCATGCTTATTTATTCAAAGGTAAGCAAGATGTTTGAACTCTTCTGGCCTAGCAAGGTATTGGGCAAGTGCCAAGGGGAACGGACTCAGAGCAAAGAACATGCAAATACAAGGAGCAGGTCTCTGTATCCAGGCAGTAAAGAACAAGGTGCAAGGTCGCCCAGCACACTCAGGTATTTCAGGACCCTGGAGAGCTCCCACGGGTAACCAGAAGTTGTTCTGACAAATTCTAAAGTCTGAGTTCTCATATTGCCAAACAGGCCAGATTACTTCCAGGGCCCCATAAATCAAGAAGATGAATGCTGTTTTTACCACACAAGACACCTTCTCCTGTCACTTTCACAAAATGGTCTGCTATGCAGATATAGATCGTCAAATAAATGCTTCCGCATTCCTTCCTTTAAAGTGGGCACTTCCTCTTCCTTGTGCCTTACGCTATAAAAGCTGAGTGGCTGTGGCTGTAAGAGAGTGAGTACAGTGCGAACGTATATGGTGATCTATCAGTTCACGGGGATTATCTGTGTTTTTGTCTTCCTGCGTGTAACCATGGCATTATGCCCATGTATTGTCGTCTGTGAGTAATGATGCTGTGCCTTATTGTCTCCTGCCCAGAGGCTGTGCGACATTCTGCAGCTGAGATAAGGAACTTCCAATTTGGCACAAGCAGGCAACAGCGATGAAGATGGAGGGCCACTGCGTGTATCTATGGTTTAATTCCCCTGCCCTAGTTCTTCCTCTTCAATACCTTCCCCTCCCTCCAATAATGCCATCCGGGGTCCTCAAAGAACAAGCACAGGAGGAGGAGCAGGCGGAGAAAGAAAGAAAGAAAGAAAGAAAGAAAGAAAGAAAGAAAGAAAGAAAGAAAGAAAGAAAGAAAGAAAGAAAGAAAGGCGGACAGCCCCTCCCTGTGAGTGAAGACCCTCTCGTCTCCTCCAGGCCACCCTCCTGCAGTTAATTGGGTGCTTGGTGCCAGGAAGCCATTTTGATGGACTCAAATGCTGTTTGTAAGATGGCCGCATTGACACAAGGTAGGTTGCACAGCTGCTGAACTGTTACCATGCTATTTCCTTTGAGCCCGCCCTTTCCTCCTTTTGATCTCGCTAATTAATTACCCACAGAAGCAGAACAATAGGCCAAGCTGGCACACCCTGGGTTCCGTCAGTGCCAATCTCCTACCTCGGGCAGAAAATCCATGCCCTTCTGTGCTATTAATTGAACTCATGTGCTTTCTCACGTGCCCCCCATTCTGCGCATCTGCCACCTCGTTCTCATGTGTTTATCCAAAAGGGGGTCGCGAGAACAGGGAAGGAGGGAGTCAATGGACGTGATGGAGAGGGGGAAGGAAGAAATGCATGTATGGAAAATCCTTAATGCCATTTAAATGGTGGTGGTGGTGGGGGGTGACACAAACACATACAAAATGCATCAGAACAATGGCATACAGACCTTGTAATATTCACCAAGGTAAGTTAGCTTTGCAGTGGGTGAGTGGATTGCAAATATTAATTCCCTTATCCCATTGATTCCACATTGCACGCACTCTGTGTATTATACCATCATATTATATTGTGTTTCTTTGCTTTGGGCTTTTGTGTCCCCCTGTTTAAATATTATTTATTTATTTAGTGGTCATCTCTATCGTGTCTTTCTCCATACTGAAGACGGAAAATCATTGGCATGTCAGCTGTGTGTCTCTCTGTGTGTGTGTGTGTGTGGAAAAGGAAGGAATTGGTCTTAAAAGGCACACAAAGGATAATATTCCACACACACCAGGTCTGATTAGGTGAGGGAGAAATCCAAGTATTATCCTTTCTGCATCAGACATTTCCTTGATAACAAAGGAAAAAATGCACTGTTATGCACTCTCCTGGCAATGCTGGAAAAGAAAAATCTATGAACTCAACCCCCCCCCCCACACACACACACCTCCAACAATTTCAGAAGCGTTCCCTAAAAGCAGTAATTTGAATACATGCCTGTAAATATGTGCCTATTGTGAGCTCATTATTCACGCTCTGTTTCTGTTTCTTCCCTTATAAACATTTAATACCAGGGCAGGGGGAAATAACCCAGCCTTGGGTCTGTCATTGTTAAACAGATAGATATTATTTGCATTAATTTCACTTTTAGTTTTATTCCAAGTATCTCTAAGAGCATGCATATATGGGAATGCACACAGACCATGCATGCATGCATGCCTGTGTCTGTAATGCCATCTTTTAAAATTATTTAAAGCATGATGGCAATGGCTTGTAGCTTTAATGTCACTTTAAGGGTATTGGAACTCTGCTGTTTGGAACCACCAAATATTGATATACTTACAGGAATCAGAAAGAAGACACACACATCCTATGAATTAAATTGGCTACATTTAAATGGCGTTCTTTGTACATACACATTTGGGGAGCAGGTCAGGAGTGCATTTCAGGGATAGTAAAGTATTGCTCCCCTGGCCAGGTTTCAGTCCACATGGAACTATTGTTAGAAGTCATTGCTCTCTCACCATGTGTCCAGAAGACCAAGCTATATGCAATGGTACAGAACACCAGGCATGTAATTTGGGCTCTGTAGATCAGTTGCAGGGGGAAAGGGCCACGATGCTGGGGAAAGGTTTTGCTCTTCCCCTGTAACAGTTCCCCACCTACCTCGCAGGGTGTCTGTTGTGGGGAAAGGAAGGGAAAGGAGTTGTAAGCCGCTCTGAGCCTCCAAGTGAGTGCAGAGTGGGATATAAATCCAATCTCTTCTTCTCTTCTTCTTCTAATCAGAATCTAATTCTCTCCACTGCTTTAAGCTTTGGTTGAGGGCGGGAAAGACAAGTTACCTGTTTTGTGCTTGCCTTTTATTTTTGTCCCCTCACTGGGACTGAACATAGCACTTAAAGAGGTCATTTGCAACTGGTAATGCTACCCCTAGGGGGGGGGGTGTAACATCCCCTTCCAGGGGTCATTTCGTAGAAAAAGAGGTGCAGGAGCTTATTAGCATAACTCATTAGCATAACTTATCTGCATATGCTACACCACCTGACATCACCGGAAGTATGTCAGAAGGCAAGAAAGGAAGGAGAGAGCAAGAGAGAGAGAGAGAGGAAGGAGAGAGAGAGAGAGAGAGAGAGAGAGAGAGAGAGAAAGAAAGAAAGAAAGAAAGAAAGAAAGAAAAAGAAAGAAAGAAAGGAAAGAAAGAAAGAAAGAAAGAAAGAAAGAAAGAAAGAAAGAAAGAAAGAAAGAAAGAAAGAAAGAAAGAAAGAAAGAAAGAAAGAACTGGCAGAGAGGGGACAGCTATGAATCCAAGCCTCTGAAATACCACTCTTCTGGGAGGACAGCTTCAGTGGTGGCTGAAGCCTTCAGAAGACTGGTCAGAGGAACAAGGACCTTTCCAGGGGACGGGGTCATATTGCTGCAGCCATGACACAAGCAGGCATTTCCCTGCTATGCAGAGTCCGCTCTAGCTAGTACTTAGATGGGAGACTACCACGGAAGTCCAGAGTTGCTACACAGAGGCCGCGGCCACATGAGCGAGATAATCTGGAGGGGAAGTGAGGCTATTTTGCCCCTGAGCAATTTGCCTCACAGTTGCGCGATCACACAGGTCTGTGGACCTGCCGGTGCAACTTGCCACTGCGTAATCAGATGCAACCACGGGCGAGTTATTTTTTGTGTATGGTTGGTTTCCAATTCGCTTAAACGGGGGATTGATGAATCGCTCCTCCACCCTAAGGGCTTTCAATGATGCACACACTGAGAAGGGGGGAAAAAACCAACAGCATGTCATTGGGACAGCCTGTGATCAGACTATCCCCAATGCCACAAGTTTGCACCGGCGCGATCACACGGGGGAAGTCCGGCTGTGGCCCACAGCAAACCATTTGATACTGGAGTTTCCCTAGTAGTTTTTTACTCCATTTCTCTGGCGGATCAAAACAGCTTGCAACGGCTTGCCGACGGTCGTGGGACGCTTCCCAGATGTGCTGGTGTGATCGTGCCGCTTTGATCTGCCGGTGAATCGTCCCTCTTGTGTGGCTAATGGGTGCATATGATCGCGCCCCGAGTTAGGCAGTGGCAAACCACCTCTGTTCATCTCTTCCCAGGATAACCCTTACAGGGTCACCATAAGCTTGATGGCAAATGGAGACCATTTACTGGACAGCAAATGTGACGTAGGAGATTAGCATGCTGGATTTGCACTGGGGAGACCCAGCTTTAACTCCGAGCTCAGCCACAGTGCATACTGGCTGACCTTGGGCCAAATTGCTCTGGGCATGCTTAAATGGGGAGATCTTGTACCTTTTCTGTCATACTGGGTTTCTGTTTGTTTTGTTTGTAAAAGGCAAGAATTGATTTTTGGGGGGGGGTCCTGTCGCATTGCACAAGCTGTGCCTGCCGGTTTTGACTTGTCTTGGAGCATCTGTGTTCAGTTCCGTTGGGTGAGATATTCGCAGGGAGATGCCGGAAGTCCCTGGCTCAGATCCAGCACTGGCCACCAACTCCTTACACAGCCTTGAGCTAGCCACAATTCCCATTGCCTCTTGAGTGGTAAAACATTTCGTCATAAGCTGACGCAGTAATTCTGTCAGGAGCCCTGCAAGGTAGGCTGATATCGTTGTAGATGTGGGGCGAACGTTCAGAGAGAGACTTTCCAAAGCCCCACTGAGTGTGATTGTGTCGGACAAAGTCCAAAATGGCTTTGGACAGGGCCATCTGAAGGACCTTCTTCTCCCAGATGTTCCTGCCCAGGACGTAAGGTCACAAGGCGAGGCTTTCCGGACTATCCTATCCACCAAAATTTCATCTGTTGAGTACGTGAACCAGGGCCTTTTTTGGTGGCAGCCCCGTGATTATGGAGCCATCTCCCCAGAGAGGTGCTCCTGGGCCCCTCCCTTTCAGTCTTCAGAAGGCAGTTGAACATGGTTTTATTTGATTAAAGTATTTGATTCATTTACTGGCAGTCCTAAGTGGCGTATTTAGATTTGGGTTTTTTAAAGTATTTATATTTTATCTACATCATAAGGTGCCTTGAGTTTTGTAAGGGAGAAAGGCAGCAAACAAATGTTTTGAACAGACAAACAAACAAAGTATCAGAACTGTGGAGACTTGGGTTCAAATCCTTGCCCGGCCATGAAGCCGACTGAGGTGGCCCTATAGGCCTGTCGCTCTCTCAGCCTAACCAACCTCGCAGGGCTCTTTGTGGTGATAAAGTGGAGAAGAGGAAAGCCAAAAATGCCTCCCTGAGTTCTTTAGAGGAAGAACAAGACAAAAATGTAGGAGATCAGCAGAGACTGGAAGGAGGAAGCAGGGATGGATGTAAACAAAATGCCGCGGCATGTATTTAGGCTTTGTGGAGGTTGCTGACTGTTACATGGGACCGTATAAAGGGGTATCTCTTTTAAAACGTGGACATCTGGCTACCCTAGGTTGGGGGTTTTATGTGGCTTTGTCTGCCAAGCTAAGAAGGTGAAAGTGAACCAAATGGGACAGTGTAATGTTCTCATGTGGGTGGGCGGGCGCACTTGCTGGCTTCCTGCCAACCTTGGATTTCACAGGCTTTGTTTTCTAATGTTTCTAGCGCATGCCTGGCAATCCATTATTTCGGATTTAGGTTACGGGGCTTGTGTGTGCGCATGTGTGTGTTTCCTGCTTTGTTTTTAAAAGGAGGTAGGGTTTTGTTTTGTCCCCCCCCCCCCCATTTTGGGGAACTTGTTCCCACATGGATTTTCCTGGGGCGCCGCAGCGCATGCTGAGGATGTGCCGTGGCTGTCCATGCGTATGGCGAGGCAGAAACAAGCGGTCCGAGTGTGATGTGGTGTGAAGGCTTTGACACATGTGTAAGGACGTACAGTGGGACACATGCCAAGAAGCGAGCAACAAGTTGTGCGTCTTACACTAGGATTTGCTGAGCTGCCAGGTCTGTGATTGTGTGTCTGTGTGGGGGAAAGGATCCTAGCCTGGCTATTGGGAATCTTTGCAATGAATCCTGCTGGCTAAAGTTCTTGGAGTCCTGAGAACTTACTTTAAAAAGCTAAAGAAGGTGGGAGACAAGCTAGCCTATGCAGTTGAAAATCCAAGTTTAAGGATTTTATAGCCAACTTCTAACGGCAGCAGTCCTTTGATTCATAAGAACTTAACAGGAGCCCTGCTGGATCAGACCAGTGGTCCATCTAAGCCAGCATCCTGTCACACACCAGCTAACCTGTTGCCCCAGAGAGCCAATAAACAGGGCACAGAGGCTGAGGCCTCTCCTGATGTTGCCGGTCCCTTCAGGCTCCAGTGTCTATTGATGGACTTCTCAATTAATTTGTCTTTTAAAGCCCCTTTAAAGCCATCTATGCTAATGGCCATTATGACAATTGTGGCAGTAAATCCCACCATTTAATTACTCATTGAGTAAAGAAGTGCTTCCTTTGGTCCATCCTGAATCTATTGCCTGTCAGCTTCATTGGGCATCCTCCAGGTCTACGCGAGAGGAAGAAAAAATTCTCTTTATTGACTTTCTCCACCCCATATATTAGTTGTCATGTTCCCCCCTCGGCCAAAGTTCTTTGTCCCGTTCCTTCACATATATTTTACTGACACGGGTATATACAGATGACGGAGTAAGAGTATGAATGCTATCCTGTCCAAAATTCATGTTGGAGTATGTATGGTCGGTGGTCACAGCGTGATATAAATTGGGATTTAAATACGGTTTGGTGTCGTGGTTAAGTGTGTGGACTCTAATCTGGGAGAACCGGGTTTGATTCCCCACTCCTCCACTTGCACCTGGCTGGATGACCTTGGGCAAGCCATAGCTCTGGACCAGCTGTTCTCTCAAGGACAGCTTGGGAAAGAGCTCTCTCAGCCCCACCTACCTCACAGGGTGTCTGTTGTGGGGAGGGGAAGGGAAAAGGCGTTTGTAAGCTGCTCTGAGACTCCAAGTGAGTGAAGGGCGGAGTATAAATCCAATCTCTTCTTCTTCTTCTTCTTCTTCTTCTTAATAACTGATTAATACTTATGGACAGGGCTATTTATGGGCAGGAACGCAAAGGAATGGAGTTCCGGCTGGCTTCTGAGTTGGCCACGCCTACAGCCCCCCCCTCGAGTTCCCCAGGCACTTCGCAACCCGTGGGGTGCCTGGGAAAGCCAAGCCGATCCAGGAAGGGCAGTTTAAACTGCCTCCCCTCTTGGGGAAGCCAATCCAGAAACTGTGCCTGGGAAAGCTGATCATGGGAGGGAGCTGCACTGTCAGGGGTGTGGCCTAATATGCTAATGAGTTTCTGCTGTTGGGTGTGGCCTATTATGCTAATGAGTTCCTGCTGGGCTGTCTCTACAAAAAAAAAAGCCCTGCTTATGGAGCAATAGGGTAGAATACTATCTGAGGACTACAGTTGGTTATAAAGGGCTACGCTTGGTTATAAATCTAGAAGCTGAAAATGTAGGGGAAATGGTCTTGAGAAACTCAGAAATGGTCTCGGGGAACTCAGAACTACAGTCCTCCTTATGCATATTGCTACAGGCCTGGGCTTAGGTTTGAAGATTCAATATTCAAATAGCGCCCTTTTTTCCTTATGACTTTTTCACCTGTAACAGCGAAACGTTTCAGCAGTTTGGAGTGCTGAGCTGAGATGTGGAGCAACTTTGCTGAGGCCTTATCCAGTCTTAAACGTGAACTGGGATAGCGGAGATTAATCGTTTTGCTGTCTCCATCATTGTGGAGCCATTTCTACATGCCTTCTAATGGGATCACTCCGTGGGTGAATTGCAACCCTCCTCTACTGTAGCTCTCCCCAGGTACTCCATCCCAAAAGATTATATCTCCTAATGGCAGAGTTAAACCCTTTCTGCTGAGATTTAGATGTAGTAACCATCACACAGAGCACCTGCTTCCCTCTCAACTTGGCCTTCTAAAAATATTTTTCTTTTGCACTCATTTCTCTCTGAAAGAGTTTCGGGGTGTAATTATGATCTCAGAATCACATTAGGTGAAAATACTGAGGGATTCCTGACTGTCTCCCCTCCCCTCTCATCAGGTACACAAAAACCCTCTAACCCGCAGACGAAAAATAACAGCAGTCACAAAAGATGTCAGGAAAAGCTGGGATGGTTTCCAGATTCCGGTAGTGAACCAGTTTTTTTTTTTTTTTTAAGGAAACCGCTTTCATAGGTTCCCCCTAATAACCAAGACATCATGGAAAAACGGGCTTGAAGCTGTTTTTCTGGGTCCTTTAAAAAAAACGCAAACTTTCGATCTCCTTAATGGCAAGGAAATCATGTGGTACAAAAGTCACAGAACTGTTCTACTGCTCCCCCCATTTTAAAAAACCCTTCATCCCTGGAAAGCTACTGTGTCATGAAGAAGAATATTAAATACCAGGGTCAAGAAGAGGGGCTGGATTTTGAGGCGCTTTGTTCATTTCCTTATCGCAGGTTCCTGATGCCCAAGAGTTGGGGCGCTTATATCGTGTAGTGCAGGGGCGGGCAAATTGCGGCCCGCGGGCCACATGCGGCCCACCACAGAGTTTTTTTGTGGCCTGCCAAGACAGTCGGTTTCAGTCAGGCCTCCGGGTACATTTGTCTCATTAAACTGATTCCAAAATGAAATGTGCTTGCAGCTATAGATGATACGAAATTAGCACAAGAAATAAATGGAATAAAACTACCACTATTTTATTTAATTTATATTCATTGATTTTTATGATACAATTGATACCTTTTCTGAAATGCAGAGTTAACTAACGAATGCAATCATTTTAAAGGGCGCGGCCCTCCGCTAACCTCTGCTCCCACAAAGGGGCCCCCGAGCCAAAACAATTGCCCACCCCTGTAGTAGTAGTGCATTTCCCCCTGCAAACAGTGGCTCGGATTATCTCTTGGAACAGCACTGAAGGCATTGATCCTTTCAGGATACTCCTGCTTCTCACTAGGGTTGGTTTAAGAAAGGGAGCATAGCCAAGACGGGCTGACTGTTCTACATATCTGTGGCTAAAGAGATTTGACATGGAGTCTAGCAGCTGAGAACCTCTTGTTTTGTAAAAAACAACACCCCCCCTCCCCCGCAAGTTAATAGCCACAAAGTATAGATAGGAACTCTCAGTCTGGGGCAAGTGATGCTCTGTATTCTTGGCGCTTGAGGGAGGGGCAACAGTGGGAGGGCTTCCTGGCCCCACCGGTGGACCTCCTGAGGGCACCTGGTGTTTTTGGCCACTGTGTGACAGAGTGTTGGACTGGATGGGCCACTGGCCTGATCCAACATTGGCTTCTCTTATGTTCTTATGTAAGTTTGGAGCCAATTTGGTGTAGTGGTTAAGTGCGCGGACTCTAATCTGGGAGAACCGGGTTTGATTCCCCACTCCTCCACTTGCACCTGGCTGGATGACCTTGGGCAAGCCATAGCTCTGGACCAGCTGTTCTCTCAAGGACAATTGTCTCAGAACTCTCTCAGCCCCACCTCCCTCACAGGGTGTCTGTTGTGGGGAGGGGAAGGGAAAAGGAGTTTGTAAGCCGCTCTGAGACTCTCTTGGGTAGTGAAGGTCGGGGTATAAATCTTCTTCTTCTTCTTCTTCTTCTTCTTCTTCCCCCTTGTGAGATGAGCTTGAAAACCCACAGTTTGTGCATAGCAGGATTTAAAACACTTAAACTGGGTTTTTTTTACATCACTTCATTTGGTGGACCAGACCAAATGTTCAGCCTTCTGTTTCCATTTGTGTCCAGCTAGATGCCTCTAGTAGCTCACAGGCACAGCAGTCTTCCGTCATGTTCTACCATCTGGTACTTAGAGGTACAAAGCCTATAAATGGGGAGGTTCGGGTTCCATGGCTAAAAGCAGCTGATGAAGCCCATCTTCCAAAAACTTGCTTCATCCGCTTATAAACCCCTCTAAATCTGTATCCAAATCCAGTGGCACCTTAGAGACCGACAAGATTTTTAAGAGTATGAACTTTCCAGAGTCAAAGCTCCCTTTATCAGCTACCTCTAAATCTATGGATGTCACCGCATTGTGTGGCAACAACTTGCACAAAATTATGTGTTGGGAAAAGAAGTACTTTCTTGTCCTTGACCCCATTGACGCATAGTCCTTTGTCTGATTGGAGTATAGGAGAGAAATGTCTACTCACATTCTTCTATGCTGTTTGTCCTTTTGTAAAACCTCTAAACTGGTGCAATGGTTAGGAGTGTGGACTTGAATCTGGGAGAACCAGGTTTGATCCCCCACTCCTCCAAATGCAGCTTCTGGTGTGACCTTAGGTCAGTTACAAGTTTTTTCAGAGTGGTTCTCTCAAGGGCAGTTCTCCAGAGCGCTCTCTCAACCCCACCTACCTCACAGGGTGTCTGTTGTGGGGAGGGGGAGGAGACTGTATGCTCCCTCTAAGCTGTGGAGTCTTGTGAGCAAAAATCCTACTTCGTGATCTACTGGCATTACAGTTGTGAGCCAGCGATTTGGCCACTGCATAAATTACTTTGCGCTGGAGCCATCCCTTCCTGAGCAAAGACAAAACTCTGTGAGCTGGAGGCTAAAAAACTGTGCACTAGCTCACACTAACTAGGCTTAGAGGGAACACTGGAGTTCTAATCTGACACTTCAGACTGTAAGCCACTCTGAGACGCCTTAGGGCAGGGTATAAATCCAGTCTCTTCTTCTTCCTTATGGGAGTAATTCAGCAAGACACTTTTTTTTTTAAGTCAACATGTGTATGACTATATTAGGAACGAGCAAATCTGTGGAGGCTGACATAGCCTGTGTCACTTTTCCTGGTATGACGTTTAGATCATTGTGGTGTGAAGGCCACTGGAGCCCTGACAGCTGCCTTTGAGCGGTGGCTAGTGGGAGAGGAAGTTCCTGCTGATGGACGATGTCGGCAGCGAAAAGATGGATGCTGCAGGCCTGCCAGCTCGGTAGTCCCTCCCCCCTTTCCATTTCCCAAACGGTGTGCCTGCAGTCCCGAAGGTTTCTCTTCTGTCCCTGCCGGCAGCAGTGTGTGACTCTGTCATGAACCAAAAGGGAAACCGCCATGAATTTCTAAATACGTCAATGTGTCATAAGCCATCAATAACCGAATGACAGAGAAGATGGCGACGAGCCGTCGGGGTGGGGGAGGGGGAGCAGATAATTTGATGGCTATAGAGCATGAAAGACCTGCCTGGAGTGATTCCTTACGAAAACTGCATGAGCGGTGTGCGTATTCCGAGCCCACTCATATCCGTATAACAGGTCTGGGCAAAAACTCTTGCGTCTGAAAGCCTGGCTTTGCATTCTTGACTTGTTCTGCCTTCTTGGCACAGGTTCAGGAGGTTTACCATGCCAGTCTGTGGCAATGCTCCCTCTAAGCTGTGGAGTCTTGTGAGCGAAGGTTCAACTTTGTGAGCTACTGGCATTAAAAGTCGTGAGTGAGCGATCTGGCTGCTGCATAAATCAGTTGGCGCTGGAGCCATCCTTCCTGAGCTAAGAGAAAAACGTGTGAGCCGGAGGCTTAAAAACTGTGACCTAGCTCACACTGAGTCAGCTTTGAGGGAACTCTGGTCTGCAGTAGAATGCCCTAAACATTTCTCCCCTGCTCTGATCGAGCTGGTTAGGTTTTGCATGGTCCCTTTGCATCCTGACTCCCTTCTCTGTAACACCCCTCCTGACTGGGATGTAAGGACTCTGGGATCGCCATTCCTACTGGTGTCTGATGAAGAGAGCTTTGACTCTGGAAAGCTTATACCCCCCCCAAATCTTATTGTTGTCTAAGGTGATCCTGGACTTTATTGTCAGACCGATTTCCCACAAGGCGCTGCTCCGGTGTCATTCTTCCCTTTGCCCCGATTGCGTGCTTGACTTTCCCACTATTTGCCCCGCGCCGCATTTTGACCCGCGGCTTCCCCCCTGTTTTTGAGGATCACTAAAGCTGCGGGGGAATTTGGGCGAAGCCGCTGGTCAAAGTGCAGCACGGGACCAATCATGGGAAATTCAACCGTGCAATCGGGGCAAAGGGAAGAACGGCGCCGGAGCAGCGCCTCGTGGGAAATGGATCTCAGAGATACCAATATGTTAATCTGATGTTTCCCTTTGGGGTATAAAATTAAATGTTTTTCTAAAGAGATACCAGTTATGCAATGTTCTTATAACAGAATCGCTTTCCCTCAAAAAGAAAAAACTTCTTGGGAAAAGGGATCAACATTTTTAATATGTGGGCAGCAAGTCCACGGTGGTGTTGCTGGCTCCAGTTGTCCAACCAGTGACTCACCTGCTGAACATCTGAAGCTGCCCTGTCCTGCCAAACCATCAGTCTGTCTGTCTCAGTATTTCCCACTCCTAGAGGCAGCAGCGCTCCAAGGTCTCACATGGAGAAAGGTCTTTCCCAGAAGCTGCTGCCAGAGATGCTTTAATTAGCAGTGCCGGGGACTTGAACCTGGGACTTGTGTGGGAAGTGTGTACTCCGTCATGGGCCTCCCTTTTAGCCAGGCGCTCTCCCTCAGAATCAGGGCTCATTTCCTAGCAGGAGCTCCTCTGCATATTAGGCCACGCCCCCCCTGATGTAGCCAATCCTCCAAGAGCTTACAGTAGCCCCTGTAAGAAGAGCTCTGTAAGCTCTTGGAGGATTGGCTACATTAGGGGGGGGGTGGCCTAATATGCAAAGGAGCTCCTGCTACGAAATGAGCCCTGGAATGCAGTTTGCCCCTTTTTGTAGGACAATGCATAGCCTGCTGACCTTTGGAAAGAATACTGGGCCTCAGTCTCCTGTTCAAGCGAGCTTTTTTTTTTTTTTTTTTTTAAATGTCCTTCAGGATCACTTAAGGCAGATGAATTGTGCCTTAAGAGACCCAGAACGTGCACTGCAGCTTTACAAACACGACACATGGGATTCTAATAAATTAAAAAGTGGACCAGGCTCCACCAAAGTCATCCCATCCCTGCCATAGCTTATCCAGAAGGAAGCTTCTTATGAAAGAATTAACCATTTATCTGCTTGGAGACGGGGGGTAGGGTGGAATTGAAAGATGAGGAAGCAGATTATTCCTTTTCTCATTCTGTCTGCTTAGATTTTCTGTCTGGTGACTAGATAATGCAGGGATCTGCTATAAGAAAAGCTGAGAGACAGGAAGCAGAATTAGTCTAAATACTAATTTATTATATCTGGGCATACTACTGCTTCGGCTAGCGGTGGGTTCTAACTGACAGTGGACGTGTAATCCTTTATTTTTGTATGAACATTTAATTAGATTACATGGCTTTTGGACCTGCCATTAATTTAGTTTGCAGTGCACGCATGGAACCTGTTGTACGCGCCCACGTTTGTACCCTCTGTTGCGTACATAGTGCGTTGTGGATGCTAGCAGAACCCTCGTTAATGCTCCCATGTCCAACTTCCCTTATGCAGACTTGTTTGTTTGTCTCTAATTGCCTTAACCTGCTGGCAGTTGACTTGAGTCAACCGCTGACAAAGAAAATGGGGGAAATCTGTGTGGCACATACTCGCTTGAACAATGGTTTTTCTGCTGGTGGGATCTTGGGATATCTGAAAAGCTCACTGGAGGCCACTCAATGTCATAGGTCAGACATAGTGGCAATCCATGGCTTTCTGCTACATCAGCAAACCTGGGGGAGTCGGATCCTCTGGCTCATGTGATCCTTCTTCCCTTGCATGCAGGGATCTAATTGGAGTCTTCTGCTTTCTCAAAAAAACTATAATTCTGGAATGGTAAAATGATGGGTTCTGCTTTTCCTCTATGTCGTGATTCCAAACCGTGGCTCTCAGGGAGACGGCAACCTTATTTTGCCAATGTGAATGTTATGCCGAAATATCTAAGGGCCTGATTCAGCACCAGGGAAGGGGGAAACCTGAGAATTGTGGCTCCCCTGACCTTGTTCACCAATGACAATATCAGCCAGCTTGGACATCAAAGATCCCTGTGATTGATCGTCCCCCGCAAGCCACTAGGGGAGTGTTAGGTAAATACTGGGATATACTTATGCAAGGAATATTGGAATGTCTTGCCGACACCCTACAGGAGAAAAAAATGCTGTCGGTTGCCTCCACACCTGAGAGGTGATAAATAGAGCATTGCAAATTACTTCCCACAGTTAGAAAGGACAAGAAGGGGGGGACCCATGATACTCGCGGGGGGGGGAGCTCCATGCTCCGCAGGTGAGACTTCGCCCCCGCCCCGCTCTTCCCCCCCGCCCCTTGCCAGCAATGGCGAGTCCCGCGCAGCTCCCAGTTGCCAGGCCCACCAAGCTCTTCCCCCCGCCAAGCTCTCCCCCCTGGCTAGTGACGTCGAGGCCTGCGCAGCTCCAACCACCAGGCCCGCCAAGCCCTCTCCCTCCCCCCGCAGCGGAGGCGAGGCATCATTCTGTGTTCCCTGCACGAGCACAGGGAATGCTCTTTAACTTTTTGGGGATTTAAATATCCCCATATCGTTTTTTAAACTTTTAGGATTTGTCTGCACACCTGGGGAGTCCCCCAAGTGTGCAGGAAAATCTCTCTGCCCCCCCAACTGCCCCCGATGTGCAGATTTAGATAGCCACACGCACAGGGGCACTTGGCTATTAGATATATAGATACCTTACACATTTATCTCCTATTCTGACATATTTATCGCCTCACTGTTTTTGCCCCTTAATTAAATCGAAACAACTGTTGACCTTATAACCTTAGCTTGTTATTTAGTTTTGTCTTCACATATCCTAAAACAGGGGTGGGCAATTGTTTTGGCTCCGGGGCCACTTTGTGGAAATGGAGGTTAGCGGAGGGCCGCACCTTTTTAAATGATTGCATTCATTAGTTAACTCTGCATTTTAGAAAAGGTATAAATTGTATCACAAAAATCAATAAATATAAATTAAATAAAATAGTGGTAGTTTTATTCAATTTATTTCTTGTGCTGATTTCATATCGTCTATAGCTGCAAGCACATTTAATTTTAGAATCAGTTTAATGAGACAAATGTACCCTATCACACTTTTCTACAATTTTTTTGAAATCAGGGGTGAGAGTGCTTGTTGAGATTCTCATCACAGCCTGCAAGTTAATGTCTGTGAAAGAGCATCTATATTTACTCTTGTTGATCTTCATGCAAGAAAAACTTTGCTCACAAATATATGTCGACCCAAATAGAGAGAACATTTTCCCAGCAAATTTCTTGATACATGGAATTTTTTCCAGCAGACAATGGTTTGTAAAAGTCAACTAATGTCACAGCATTAAACATTTCTTTCACAGTGTGATCTGACTGCATGTCAGTAAGTTCAAGCTGCAGCTCCTCAGGTGCTGTATCAATATCAGCAGTGATGGGATAAGAGAGCAAATTGAATTTAGGCTCAGTTTTCTTGAAGTCCTGAAATCTTCTTGGCGGGCCGCAAAAAACTCTGTGGCGGGCCGCATGTGGCCCCCGGGCCGCCATTTGCCCACCCCTGTCCTAAAACATCTTCATCATGTTACATGCTAAGTTGCCATTCACCCTGTCTTTAAGTTTGAACTGTTGCCTTCCATTCCAGTGTATTTGAAAAAGTATGCCTGTACACAAAAGCTCATACCTTGACTTAATCTTTGTTGGTCTTACAGGTTCCATTGGACTCCAAATTTGTTCTGCACATGCAATACTGAGACCTCCATTCCAGGACAGAGTTCTCCCTAACTGAGCATGCGCCTAAGAAGACTCTGCAATGTGCGGGGGGTCCCACGGCAGGCAAGTAGGTTTGAAAATCTTTCCCAAATCAAGGAAAACATTCTGCTTAAAGAGATCTGTGTTTTGAAAAAGTCTTTAGGCCGAGTACGGCTAATATCACAGATGTCTAAAGTCCCCTAATTTAGTGGGAGAATTAAATATATTTATGTGTTTCTCATATAGCAATCAAACATAATTTAAAAGTGTTTAACTTGGCTGGGTTGCGCCCCCTTTTTTGTTTATTTTAAATTCTTCACAGTAAAGATGCCGTCAAGCCAGACTCAACTAGATCTCGCGTGATAATCTCGTTTACATCCAAAATTGCACATGCTCGGTAAAGCAAAATAGGATGGAGTTGTGGGCAATGTTCCCTCTAAGCTGTGGAGTCTTGTGAGCAAAAATTCTACTTTGTGAGCTACTGGCATTAAATTTGTGAGCAAGTGATTTGGCTATTGCATAAATTAGTTTCCTCTGGAGCCATACTTCCTGAGCTAAGA
This sequence comes from Lepidodactylus listeri, assembly GCA_029233225.1. Classification (NCBI taxonomy): domain Eukaryota; kingdom Metazoa; phylum Chordata; class Lepidosauria; order Squamata; family Gekkonidae; genus Lepidodactylus; species Lepidodactylus listeri. The sequence goes on from JARCFY010000021.1 coordinate 17,103,375, forward strand.
AAAAAATCTGTGAGCCAGAGGCTCCAAAACTGTGAGCTAGCTCACACTAACTCAGGGAACACTGGTTGTGGGTGAGCAGCAACTATCCCCATTTTGTAACACTGTCTTCGGCCCCCAAATCTGTTCTTCTGGTGGTTATCTTGATATTGATTTGGTTTGTACAGGGTTTTTAGCTTCTTAGGTTCTTCTGCTCCACATTTCCTAACAAGTTTTGGGTTTGTTGGGGATATCACTATTTGCGTGAGGGTGGGGACGGCCTTTTCATCTGAAACTTGAATGAATGCATGGCACTATGTTTGAACTGATCACAGGCAGGAATATAAATTTTGTCTGTATTTCTCCTGCTACAATTAACATTTGTGTGCTCAAGTGAGGTGTCTAGACACTTAATTGTCTCCCCTGTTTTGCATTTCAAAATGCACATCCTACATGCATACCCGTTACAATTGGTCCTGGACAGCTCTGGAACACATTGATGCCACAGTGTATGTATGAGCGCGGGTCTGTTGGGAAAGCTGGGTGAGGATTTACTCACTCAGCCTTTGTGGTCTTTGTTCTGCAATAAATCTTTGCAGTGCCTTCCCTCCACGACCATTTTGCCTAGCTTGTGAATAGTACAAAACACGGGGATTCAGCTGACCAGTTCTGTTCATGCATGTACGGGTAAAAAAACAACACGCGGTAGATCCTCAAGAAGTCTGTTAAATAATTTGAAATAACAGTGGGTTTTGCAGGGGTCAAAATTTGGGCCTGGATGTTAAGGCCAGTTTTCCGACAATATGAAAACCAAAGCTTGAAGCAATTGCATAACTGGATAAATGAACCAGACTGAATTCTTTGTTCACCTCCCAAAAGATATTTATTTATGTACGGTTGTGATGGAATAGTTTCTCGTCACTCTGTGCCTGCATTGTTTCAAATCGTGCACCTTCCTGAACTGCATGCTTTCACCGCTTTATCTTTAGTGGAAATGGAAATAATGGGGAAACTGATCTTTTGTAGACATGGGGAAGAGCTTTTAAGTCCAGTTTGGTTTCAGTAGGGGGGATTTAAACATGTGCTTATCTTACCCATTAAAACCCACAGGACAAACGGCTTCTCTTTGAAATCCTACCTCACAATAGTCTGATATACACTAAACAAACAAATGTTTTAAAATCAAAACAGACAAACAAAAACCTAGGACACATTCAGACAAGTTCCATGAGTTCAGGCAGTGGGATCCATCCTCAGGAATTCCTAAAAGACAGGCAAAATATTCATTTTTCCGCCATACCGAATGCTTGTTGTAGCATTCAGATGCCATAGAGCTGTATCTTTTTCCAAACTTCCCTTCTTCCTCCCTGTTCTGGATTTCAAAATGCAACACACGCACATACACACAAGGCACAAAATAGGAACACTTGACGAGCTTGGTCTAGGCAAAGATGCCAATTCAATATGTTGCCAGAAATCTGATACGATGGCTGAGAGGATGGTCAAAACCAGGAGCCTAATGCAGTAATTCTTAAAATGCACAGAGGTGCTTTCGCTGAACTTCCATTCATTTCAGTGTGGTTTGTCAAAGGAGCATATTACAAGACTGGGCCCTTAAACCGCATATTGGATTGAACAGGTCCGTGTTTCATTCCGAGTCTCTGGAAGACAGAAGAATAAGCAGGACTGATAGGAAGAATTCTTAAGAGGCCTTGGTTTGGGGTAGCTTAGCAGAGAATCTATTTTGTGTGCGACTGCTTTGTGTTTTGTTCCCATCCCAGTGGTGACATCTTTGTCTGCGTCTATGTTTGGGGCAAGCAAATTTGTATGTTGGGAAGAACTTTACCCTTCTGCTTTCCCTCAGCTCTGAGGGGTGTGTGTGTGTAACGTCCCGGATGGAAAGTGGCCAAAGAATGGCTGATCTGCGAGCCAGGTGTAGCTAGGCCTACTGTGCTGTGCAAAATCCATCTGCTCCACATTTTATGGAAACATTCCCTCCGTAGGGGGGAAATAGTTTGGGTTTATCCCTCCTTCTCTGCCTGGATCTCTCCTGTAATTTATTAGCTCGAAGGGAGGAGAGATTAAAAACCATGAAAGGTGGCTCAGTCTGTGCCCTCCCCCTTCGCTCCAGTCGCATATAACGCCATCCATTGGCACTTGCCTCGTCTCCTCTGCCTGCGACCAGCAACAGCAGATGGATTTGGAAACAAGGCACCCCCAGGCTAAGTGCCGCCTTTGTCTGACACTACTCTCCCAAGGCTGACTTAAGTAAATGTTGTTTTAGCTGTGGAATGCTAGGATGGGGAGGTCCGCCTGCCTCTTTTCTTCCGTTGCCATCTCTGCCTCCACCTTCTGCTCTTTTCCTGTTTCTCCCTTCTGGTCTCACATATGCCCCCTTCCCCCATCAGGATTACCTATCTTTTTTTAAAAAAACCTACACCATGCTTTTGTATGTTTATTAGCTGACTGGAAATGGAGCAGGGAAATGTAGCATGCAGGGGCTGTGGCTCAGTGGAAGAAGCTCTGCATTGCATACAGAGCATCCCAGGTTCAGTCCCCAGCATCTCCAGTTAAAAGGACCAGGTGATGGGAAAGCCCTGTACCTGAGACTCCAGACAGCTGCTGCTGGTCTGACGAGACAAAAAATGACCTTGATGGACCAATGGCCTGACTCAGTGTCACATAGGCAATAAAGAACAAAAAAGGTTGTGAAGAGCGCTAATATAATGTCAGTGCAACGAACAGAACAAATTAATTGTACAAATACAAATAAGTGTAAACAGAAATCCAAAGTAGTGCAAAGTGACGAGGTTCTCCAGGATAAAATCTCGTTTCGCCAGAAGGCTTCACCCAAACAGGAATTATTTGTTGAGTTGCATGATGCATACAGTTATGTCAAACCTACATCAGTCATATCGTACTATAATCGCTCATCACAAAACATGTTGAATGAAGGCTAAACCAGTAAGAGAGGCTAATTCAAGGCTAATTATAAATCTCTTACTGGTTTAGCCTTCATTCAACATGTTTCGTGATGAGCGATTATAGTACGATATGACTGATGTAGGTTTGATATAATTGTAGGCATCATGCAACTCAACAAATAATTCCTGTTTGGGTGAAGCCTTCTGGCGAAACGAGATTTTATCCTGGAGAACCTCGTCACTTTTGGACTACTTTGGATTTCTGTACACACTTATTTGTATTTGTGCAATTAATTTGTTCTGTTCATGACATTTATATTATATTGGCGTTTTTCACAACCTTTTTTGTTCTTTGTTGTCTATGTTATGTAGGGTTGTGCTTCTCTTGGTATTTGTCTCCTTCTGATTCAGTATAAGGCAGCTTTATGTGTATGTATGTATGAGGAAGTGTGTGGGTTTGCAAAAGCTTACCCGGTGAATAAAACTTTGTTGGTTTTAAAGGTGCCACTGGATTCAAACTTTGTCATGTGCATAAGGAATGGCGAAGGGTTTGTGAAACTCCGTAACAGTCTTTCAGTACTTTGCGACAATTTGGAATGAATGTAGAAGCTGACTGGAGAACTCAAGATATTCTGAACTTGATGTTTTTCAATATTATGATATTCTGGAAGGAGATATCCAAAACAGAGACAATAATCCAGAGTCTTCGTTGAATTAATGAAAACTAGACGCAATCAGTTTTGTATTATGCACTGTATCTTTAGTTGCTGTCAGCCTAGCCCACCTGACAGGGTTGTTGTGAGGATGAAATGGAGGAAAGGAGAACTGTGGTTGCTCACCGGATCTCCTTGGATAAACAGCAGGATTGAAACGTGACTGATAGGGCCGGGAGGCTTAGGTAGCATAAGGTCACTTTCCTTGAACAGTGGACTGCTCTCAGTATCATGCTATAAAACTGCTTTTAAAAACTCCTCTCCGTCTCCAGAGTTGTTTCTCGCTTGGCCTGGGGGACTGTGGGGTCAGGTACACAAGTGTGAATTCTAGTGGGGCTCACAGCCAAAGGCCTGTGCTACTCCTGTGTTATCTAACACCCATCGAAGGTTGTATTCCGAATATTAGCTTCGAAATATCAATTGCTGAACCTTCAGGCAGGGTTAGATGGACTACCGCAGTGGCAGACTGGGATGTGTATGTGTGTAACCCACTTAACTGCAGCTACAAAACAGACTTCAGGACTTTAGAAAAAAAAAATCATAGGAGATGTCTCTCGCCTACTAATTCCTTGGGCCACATCAGGTTCACAGTCGTAACTTTTGGATCCCGACCCAGATTTGCAGCTTGCTGCCCAACTTGGCCCCACGGGGTCTGCCAACACCCACCCGTTCACACCTTTACACACACTTCTCCTGACCAGGCCTATAATCAGCCCCACCCCCACCCCTCGATCTCTGCTCCCCGCCTTTCTGTTTGGAATGTCCAGCAGAGACTTTAAGGCAGCTGTAAAAAGTTACATGAGTAAACATTCTTAGTTCGCGTTTTCATCCCCCCCCCCCCCCCCCCCGGTCTTTTCCTCTCTCTTCATCTTTCAGGGTCTCCCCCCCCCCCCCCCGTATATGTCTCACACAATCAGACCATTGTCAAGGACTGATCTGGAAGAGGGGAGGGGACCTCTGGGCATGTTCCCAGCATTGTAGAAGGGCTGGGGGGAAAAAAACAAACCCTCCTGGGCCAGCCAGGGAAGGCCAGACCAGACTGAGACAGATGCTTAAATTAGCGACAAAGCCATTTCAATGTCCTCTTTCTCTCCCCCCACTCTGTCTTTATGCTCCCCGCTTCCCTAGACAAGGGCAGCCTTGTGTGTGTGTGTGTGTGTGTGTGTGTGTGTAGGGCTGGACAGCAGCTTGTGTGTCTCCCCATGTTAATTAGTTTTGCATGCATGTCTGAGAAGGTGCCACTGACTAGGTTATTCCTCCATCCCCTGGCAAAAGCTGTTTTAACGGTGGGGGAGGATTAAAGAAGGGGGGGTCTTTGGAGGGGGTGCGTATTAATGTGTGTGCTGAATTCAGCCTTGCAGCTTTGGATAATTGAGTCACAAAAAGGAGGTCTTGGGGGTTAAAGTGACTGTAGCTTTGTGTGTGTGTGGAAGCTGCCACTTGGAGGCTGGGCTTTGTAGAAATGTGATCTGATATTTTAGACCAAATTATTGGGGGAGGTTGTCTAAATTGGAAGCGATGTTTATGTTCTAGCTTCTCTAATATACAGAGTCACTATAAGGATTACAGTGTGTGTGAAGTGCTTTGAATGCTCAAAAACTGAGGAGGTCTTCAAGCTTCACTCGTGTTAACTGCTTGTTCTGGGGCACGGGTCCTCTTTGTAATAACTGCTGTCACGTTTTTATCCTGCTCATCTTTCCGAGGACTTCATGGTTTCCCCCTCTTCCCTTTTATCCTTGCAACAACCCTGTGGTGTAGAGAGAGGGACTGGCCCAGGGAGCTCTCAGGGCAAAGAGCATGGATCTGAACTCAGGTCTTCTAAGTCTTCGTCTGACCCGGGGTCCAACCACTGCACCACCCTGCCTCTCCAGGAACTATTTGAATTGCCGCAGGAGACATTTGCTGCTTTTCATCATACGCAGCATTAGCCGTGCGATAGGCACGAACGCCAGCCGGATTTTAAGGGCACGATCACACGGAAACATCTGGCAAGCATCCCACACTGTCACGGGCTGGGGTGCCACCAGTCAAAGGGAGTCCAGAAAAGCCAAGGTCAGGAGCCAAGAAGACAGTGCAGCATCAAAAGCCAAGCCAAGGTCAGGAGCCAGAAACACAGAGCCAAGTCCGAAACCACTAACCAGAAGTGTAGTCCAAAGCCAAGCCGGTGTCAGGAACCAGGAACACAGAGCCAAGTCCAAAGTCAGGGAGTCCAAAGGTCTAGGTGCAAGAGCTGAGGTGGATGCAAGCAGCATGAAGCTGACTTGTTGCTCCCACAAAGAATACTGCCCAGAGTGTGGAGTTAAATGCTGTTGCCAATTAGCCGGCTGCATGATCGCCCAGGCTCCTGTTAAAACTCTGGGCTAGCCGAGTGCCTCCCTTGTAGCCTGGCCTCTCTTCGCTTGGTTGCTAAGTTTTGCCGGAGTCGCTCCCTTAAACGAGTCACACAGTGGGGGCGAGTCAGGAGGACTTTCAGCTTGCAGTTCATCCTTCTTATCTGAGCCAGGTGTGAAGACTGCTGTTACAGGCACTTGCCAGCTGTCCTCCTCTGCTGCTTCAGAGGGGCCAGCTGTGGCTTCTGCAGGCTCAGTCAGCTCATCCTCATCCATGCCCATGACACGCACCTGTCGGCAACCCGTATCGCCCCGCCGAAGAAGTAGAGTTAAAAAATACTTGCGAAAGTGCAGTATTTTCTGGAAAACACGGGACGCGGGCGTGCGTCGGATCATGGAAGCGCTGGTATCCCACTGCACCCAGTGCCCGTCTGCATCCCAGCTCACACTGGATGTTTTTTTAAAGCCTCCATGGTATGCACACAAACGCAGACCTGCGCATACGCACAAATGCAGTACTGCTGAACTTTGCGACGCTTCACCATCACCGTGTGATCGGCAGCTGACGGCCTGAGCACGGAGCCTCAGGAGAACGTCTGATCGTGATACGGTGCTTCATTTTGCTCAGGTGCAAAAAGCCTCACTCCCCCCCCCCCCCGGATTATCTCGCTCATGTGACGGGGCTCTCCTGAACCCTTGTAACAGGAAAGTTGTTTTAAATTAGTTCCTGCTTTACATCCAGGTGTCTGCACTATCATTGTTTACCGGCACACAATATGAAGTATTTGTGGAGCTGTAAGAAGCCTAAAAGCCATCCCAGCCAGCCGTCAGTCCTCCACAAATGAACATCTGCAATCCAGACCACTGGATGCAATAAGCAGAGGGCAGTTAAGTGGCCTCAAAGCAGCTGCAGGACAATTGCTCCACAGAACGCAATACCACTGGACAGGTTATACTGGGAAGACAGCCCCTTTCAGGATTCCAAACATTTTAATCCAGGTTCAGTTTTTTCCACCCTTTAGTAATCAGGATGTCTTAGAACAGGAGTGTCAAACATGTGGCCTGGGGGCCAGATCAGGCCCCGAAGGGCTTCTATCAGGCCCGCACTGGAACTGGCCATCTCCTGCTTCCAGTTCTGTTGCTGCTGCTGCTGCATCATAGCTTGCTTCGCCAGACTCTCTCAATCGCTCAGCCATTTCGTGTTTCCCCCTGGGTCCTAGACTCCGAACTCTGAGCGTGAGATTTCTGTGGTGAACGTCCGCAAATCAAAAGTAGCATACTTGGGTTTGCAACAGCCCAGACGATTTTGATGCAATAATTCAGAGCAAGCGGTGTCAGTGATCAGAGTCTGTTAAACAGACAAAATATTGCAAGAGTGCTAATGTTTTAAGCATGTTTTTTATTCTGAGTAAAAAAAAAAAATCTTTGTGTTTGTGTCCTTTGTAAAGTTTATATCTCCGCTACCTGGCATTGCATTTTATGACACATGTGGCCCGGCCCAACAAGGTCTCATTTGTGACAGATCCGGCCCTCATAACAAATGAGTTTGACACCCCGGCCTTAGAGTATATGTGTACCCCCCTGCCAGACTTCTACCCACCAGTCAATTGTGATTGTGAGTCAGAAAGTCCCACCTGACGTTATATAATTCAGAGAATACTCCCCTCATTTTGATGGGGTTAGGGTTAGTGTTAAGTCTCATTATAACTGATACCTCTGATGTCATGGCCTGGTTGACTCTACTGTGTACAGTTCTGGTGAGCCCACCTCAAACGGCCCACCATTGCGCTAGAAACGAGTAGGAGAAATGACCAAGCGACGTACCTTCAAGAAGATGATGAGCAGCATGGAGGAAGCGGAAAGAGAACTGTTCCTGCCCCCTTTCATGATACTAGAAAATAAATTGTTGCTCAGCCAAATTGATTGGCAGCAAACACTTCTTCTTGCGGGACAAGCACACTAGTTTAGATGGCGTTTTGGTTTTGGTTTTTTTTGGAAAAGGCAAATATATGGGAGAAATGCCTCTCAGAGTTACTAGGGCTCCGATCATATGCACCCGTTAGCCGCGCAAGAGGGATAACTCACCAGCGGATCAAAGCGGTGCGATCACATGAGCACATGTGGGAGGCATCGCGCAGCCGCTGGCAAGCCATGGGCAAGCCATTTTGCTCCACTGGAGAAGCGGAGTAAAAAACCACTGGGGGAGACCCCAGTATCAAATGGGTTGCTGCAGGCCACAGCTGGACTTTCGCCATGTGATCACTCCAGCACGGAAGTGTGGCATCGGGGATAGTCTGATCACAGGCTATCCTGACACCATGCTGTTGTTCCCCCCCCCCCCCCTTCTCAGTGTGCGCATCATCGGAAGCCCTCAGGGTGGAGAAGCGATCCATCAACCCCCCATTTAAGCAAATCAGAAACCAACAACAACAACAAAAACCCAACTTGACTGCGGTTGTATCTGATCACACAGGGCCGAGTTGCGCCGGCAGCTTCACAGACCTCTGTGATTGTGCAACTGCAGGACAAATTGCTCCGGGGCAAAATAGCCTCGATTCCCCCCCCCCCCCCAGATTATCTCATTTGTGTGGCCACGGCCTTAAGATAGCTAAAACGATGACACTTCTGAACAACAGGTACAGAGGAACAGGGGTCATTTTGTAGAAAAAGAGGTGCAGGAGCTCATTAGCATAACTTATTTGCATATGCTACACACCTGACATCACCGGAAGTATGTCCGAAGGCAAGAAAGAAGAGGGAGGGAAGGGAAGGGAAGGGAAGAAAGGAAAGAAAGGAAAGGAAAGAAAGGAAAGGAAGGAAGAAAGGAAAGAAAGGAAGAAAGAAAGAAAGGAAGAAAGAAGGAAGGAAGGAAGGAAGGAAGGAAGGAAGGAAGGAAGGAAGGAAGGAAGGAAAAAAGGAAGGAAAAAAGGAAGGAAGGAAGGAAGGAAGGAAGGAAGGAAGGAAGGAAGGAAGGAAGGAAGGAAGGAAGGAAGGAAGGAAGGAAGAAAGAAAGAAAGAAAGAAAGAAAGAAAGAAAGGAAGGAAGGAAGAAAGAAAGAGCTGGCAGAGAGGGGACAGCTACTAATCCAAGCCTCAGAAAGACCACTATTCTGGGAGGACAGCTTCAGTGGTGGCTGAAGCCTTCAGAAGGCTGGTCGGAGGAACAAGGACCTTTCCAGGGGATGGGGTCATTTTGCTGCAGCCCTGACACAAGCAGGCATTCCCCTGGGGGGGGGGCTGGCACCAACTCCCGGAGCTGCGCTCCCCCAAGCTCCTGCTCGAAATGACCCCTGCCGAGGACCAAAGGGAATGGGACATCAGCTTCATACCCTTCCTATAACCTGCCAGACTTATCTGGCTATTATTGGAAATTACGTGAGACCCAGCATTGCGTAGCGGTTAAGACTGTTGGACTCGGATCTGGGAGACCCACGTCTGAATTCCCACCCTGCCATGGAAGCTGCCTTGCTGACCTGATGTCAGTCACACATGCTGTGCCTAACCAACCTCCCAGGGATAAAATGGAGGAAAGGAGAAGGATGTGAGCTGCATTGGATTACCGTTGGGCAGCAGGGCAGGATATAAATAAAGTCAATAAATAAAACAAACACTGGACTTATCTGGGCCGATACAACAAAGCAGCTCTAGCTGCGAAAGGCCTTGATGCCTTCAGCAGATTCTTGCCACATTTGCAAAATTCATAAGCAGGATGTCAAATTTATACTCCCCCCACACTGTATTATTATTATTATCTGTATCTCTGTTTATACAACTAGCACAACAATCCCAATCCACTGTGTTATCACCCAAGGAGTTTCATGGCAGTGTAATGATATGCAAATTATCACTCCTGTGTACTAAATTTCTGATTATCTGAGCATTTTGGATATCCCCTGGCCATTTTGGTTAGATGAGATTGTACTTTATTGCAAAAATGCAGGAACACTCTATTTGTTAATTGGCCATTTGAATGCTGCAATTCATATTCTTCTTTTTTTTGGCAACACTCCCATTGATGGGCTGTTTGCTCTGGTTAATTCACAATTCATTATTTTAGTAGTCATTATTTTCATATTTTAAATAACTACCGTTTTAGCCCTATACTCCACAGTGGAGAACTCCAGCGGTTAGCTTTGCCTATCGGTTTGTGCCAGTGTAAATCCCCAATCCAAGTCTGGTTAAAGTGTGTAAAGGGCCAATGGAACTTCCATAGATCATCATTCTATTTCAGATGCAATTTGGCCTGTGGTTTGCTGGCGTTCCGTTCAGAAATGAAGCAACCCTTCTGGGAGCGATGCGCTCCATGTCCTTGGCGTTGAGGGAGATATGTGCCAATATTCCGGTTAAGAGTATGTTTATGTTAAATCGGTTTGCTAGTTTACAGAGAAGTAGATTCACAATGCTAGTGAAAGTCAGTCAAAAGTCTTTCTCAACACAACACACTCACTGACGCTGTAGATGAAATTAAAATCCCAGTATGATTTCTGTGACCAAGAACTGCTCTTATTAAAACAGTGCAATTCAACCGGATTAATTGAAGGTTGCTGTGAGATGGTGGGTCTCTGCTGAAGTTGTCTTCTGGAACTTGCTTCTGAATAATACCAGGGTATGTGTGTATTTGTGTGTGTGTGTGTGTGTGTGTGTGTGTGTGTGGTTCCTGACATTAGAAGAAGAAGCAGAGAAGGGATTGGGTTTATACCCCGCCCTTCACTACCCGAAGGAGTCTCAGAGTGGCTTACAAACTCCTTTCCTTTCCCCTCCCCACAACAGACACCCTGGGAGGTAGGTGGGGCCGAGAGAGGTCTGACAAAAACTGCTCTTTTTCGAGAACAGCTGGGACAGAACTATGGCCTACCCAAGGTCATCCAGCAGCTGCAAGTGGAGGAGTGGGGAATCAACCTCGGTTCCCCCAGATTAGAGTCCGCGCACTTAACCACTATGCCAAACAAGAACTGACTTGAAATTCAAAGTTAACTGGAGTTCTTCAAACAGAACTGAATTAACAGTCTTGGTATTTGACATAGGAAGGTTTGACTCCTGAAAGCTTATACCCCCCCAAATTTTATTGGTCTCTAAGGTGCTACTGGACTCTAATCTGGGAGAACCGGGTTTGATTCCCCACTCCTCCACTTGCACCTGCTGGTATAGGAACTGCTTGATTCACAAATATAAGAAAGTCTCTTTAGTTCAACCTTATATACCTGTTTGTCACATTATTCTTTCACGTGTAACCAGGGGTCCGTTAGAGCAGGAGCGCACAGGAGCGCAGCTCTGGGAGTGAGGAGCCCAGGGGGCAGGCACATGTCCAAGCCCCGCCCCCTCCTCGGCTTCCCCGAGCAATGCAGAGGCGCACAGCCCCGGGGAAAGCCCTGCTAGGGTCTTTATTGTTTTTAATGTTTTGTTTTAATGTTGATAATTTTATCATTGTTCCTTTTATGACTGTGTGCTGCTTTTCCAGAGACTTGCTCAAGGTGGCGTATAAATTTTCTGAGTATACCATTTTTTATCTGGGCACATGGCACATAAGTACTGGAGACATTTCACCAACCCTTCAGCAGCTTCCACCTCATCAGTTTGGTGTAGTGGTCAGGAGTTGGACTCTAATCTGGGAGAACCGGGTTTGTTTCCCCACTCCTCCACATGCAGCTGCTGGTGTGACCTTGGGCCAGTCACAAGTTCTCTCAGAGCTGTTCTCTCAGGAGCAGTTCTCAAAAGACCTCTCTCAGCCCCACCTACCTCACAGGGTGTCTTGTTGTGGGGAGGGGAAGGGAAAGGGATGGGTGGTGCACGTGTCCTGGGTATCTCAAGTCTACTGGAAACCTGGTGGTTTCAAGGGAGCAGGAAGAGAATGAGGGTGTGTTCTTGACGCTTATTTTTATTGCACAAAGTATTGGATGGGGAAGGGAATGGAGGAAGAGCAGGTCAGTTTCACTCACCTGTGGAGTGGAGCCTGAGGGGTGGGTGTTGCCTCCTGACACACTTCCGGCATGTTAGGGGGTGTGGCATATGCAAATGAGTTATGCCAATGAGTTATGTGAATGAGCTCCTGCACCTCTTTTTCTACGAAATGACCCCTGCGTGTAACAGAGTAGAAAAGTCTTGGCAAATTAAAACAATAAGATTTCCCTTTTTTCCCATAAAGGACCCCTAGCACCATGGACAGAGCTCTTTGAGAAATTACATATAGAAGTCTAATGAATAACTTACAGTGGCTGAGGACAGACTGGCAATCTGAAGCGGAGGCAAAGCGGAGGGAACTGGAGCGGGGGAAAAAACCCACGGAGCTGGCCGTTCACACTGGCCAGAGCAATGCGGATCAGCGGCGATACAGAGCGTTCAGGCTGCCATGGAGTGTTCAGGCTGCCGCATAGCCAGCGCACGCGCGCTGCTGCACTTTTTTTTGTTTTCCTTTGATGTTTTTCGCATGTGCGCACATGCGCACATGCGCAAAACTTTTTGCCGGTGCATTCACACTTCCTCCGGATGCCTCCCGCTTCTTCCAGTTCACACTGTTTGGAAGCGGGAGGCATGCGGAGGAAGGCCCCTGAACACCGGGAAAAACCAGTGTCCGGGTAAAGCGGAAGGAAAGCGACTGGGAGACGGGTAAGTACGCAACGGAGCCGACGGACAGATGCGCATGTCTGAACGTGCTCCTTTCCTCCGTTTGCGAAGCGTGCCTGCCCCGCTTTAGATTGCCAGTCTGTCCTCAGCCAGTAATCCTCCCCATGCCTGAATACTCCCAAGAATCTTCTTCATAATCTTGCACTGGTGCCTTTATAGCCTCTGCCCCCTTGCAAAAAAGAGTGAAAGTCTTCTGTTTGACAGTGGTTTTTCTGATTGGCTTAAATTTGGTCCTGGAAGAGAAGTTTCTTTTATATAAATGATGCTCAAAATCTGTGACAGCCCTCTTTTCCTAGCTGCTGCTGCTGCTAGACTCCGGTCAGCTTGGTGCATTTACTTATTTATGGACGAGGAAAAGTGTATCCCCGCCCCCCAGTAAAACAGAGCCTTGAGGAAGCACGAGAAAAGAAACAGAGGATTTAGGAACGGGTGAGCAGGAATTTGTAGGGCAGCTGGGAGGCCCAAGCTTCACTCTTGGAAAGCAAATACAGAGCTGAGGGAGGGACTCCAAAGGGCCTGTGTACTGAAGGAGTGTTTGTCTTTAATTCTTTTATAAACTAGCAGTAGTTGCAGTAGATCCTTTCTGGTTGTATTTCTTCTGACAGCCAGCAAATGCTCTTCCATAAAAAAAATAAACCCACACAGAAAGCTAAACATCACCGAGAAGGTCTGGACCAGGGATGTCAAACATGCGGCCCGGGGGCCAGATCAGGCCCCCGAAGGGCTTCTATCAGGCCCGCCCTGGAACTGGCCACCTCCTGCTTCCAGTTCTGTTGCTGCTGCTGCATCGTAGCTTGCTTTGCCAGCCTCTCTCAGTCGCTCAGCCATTTCATGTTTTCCCCTGGGTCCTAGACTCCGAACTCGGAGCAGGAGATCTCTGTGGTGAAATGTCCATAAATCAAAAGTAGGTTTGCAGCTTACAGAGACACCCCTGAACAGCACACTCAAGATTGCAACAGCACAGACATTTTGATGCAGTCATCCAGAGCGAGAGGTGTCAGTGATCAGAGACTGTTCAATAAACAAAATATTGCAGGCAGGTTTTTATTTTAAGTTAAAAAAACACACGTTGTGTTGGTGTCCTTTATAAAGTTTATAAAGAGCCAGTTTGGTGTAGTGGTTAAGTGCGCAGACTCTAATCTGGGAGAACCGGGTTTGATTCCCCACTCCTCCACTTGCACCTGGCTGGATGGCCTTGGGCAAGCCATAGCTCTGTACCAACTGTTCTCTCAAGGACAGCTTGGGAAAAAGCTCTCTCAGCCCCACCTACCTCACAGGGTGTCTGTTGTGGGGAGGGGAAGGGAAAGGAGTTTGTAAGCCGCTCTGAGACTCCCTTGGGGAGTGGAGGGCGGGGTATAAATCCAATCTCTTCTTCTTCTTCTTCTTTATATCTCCACTACCTGGCATTACATTTATGACACACATGGCCCGGCCCGACAAGGTCTAATTTATGTCCGATCCGACCCTCATAACAAATGAGTTCAACACCCCTGGTCTAGACTTTTTGTTGATGTGCTCATTTTATAAGCACAGGGATATAATTTTTTTAATTGCGTGGAGGGATATATGAGCCCTCCAACCAGGACTAGTACCCAGGTTTACCATTTCCTTTGCTGTTTTGCAAGGAATAGGCCTGCATGCCAGAAGAAGAGGTCATACATGGTGCAGGCTGGCCATTTAATGTACCGGTGAAATTCCTCGCAGGCTGCTGCCCTGGAAGGCTGTGGGCAACCAGGAACAAGCAGAACCAAGTCCCAAGCAGGACTCCACCAGCACTTGCCTCAAATCCAGGGGTCCGTTGGAGCGGGAGCGCACAGGAGCGCAGCTCTGGGAGTGAAGAGCCCGGGGGGGCGGGCACATGACCAAGCCCCACCCCCTCCTTGGCTTCCCCAAGCAGTGCAGAGGCGCAGCGCCCCGGGGAAAGCCCTGCTAGGGTCTTTATTGTTTTTAATGTTTTGATTTAATATTGATAATTTTATCATTGTTCCTTTTATGACTGTGTGCTGCTTTTCCAGAGACTTGCTCAAGGTGGCATATACATTTTCTAAGTATACCATTTTTTATCTGGGCACATGGCACATAAGTACTGGAGAAATTTCACCAACCCTTCCGCAGCTTCCGCCTTATCAGTTTGGTGTAGTGGTCAGGAGCTGGACTCTAATCTGGGAGAACCGGGTTTGATTCCCCACTCCTCCACATGCAGCTGCTGGTGTGACCTTGGGCCAGTCACAAGTTCTCTCAGAGCTGTTCTCTCAGGAGCAGTTCTCAAAAGACCTCTCTCAGCCCCACCTGCCTCACAGGGTGTCTTGTTGTGGGGAGGGGAAGGGAAAGGGATGGGTGGTGCACATGTCCTGGGTACCTCAAGTCTACTTGAAACCTGGTGGTTTCAAGGGAGCAGGAAGATAATGAGGGTGTGTTCTTGACACTTATTTTTATTGCACAAAGTATTGGATGGGGAAGGGAATGGAGGAAGAGCAGGTCAGTTTCACTCAGCTGTGGAGTGGAGCCTGAGGGGTGGGTGTTGCCTTCTGACACACTTCCGGTATGTTAGGGGGTGTGGCATATGCAAATGAGTTATGCTAATGAGCTCCTGCACCTCTTTTTCTACAAAATGACCCCTGCTCAAATCCATCAGCAGCAACAGTGATCACAGCCAGCTCAGTCCAGCTGCCTCCTCCTACATCACTACCAGAGGCAACAGGTGAGCCAGTACCCACCATCAGCACTGATGGCTGGGTCTTAGCTGGGTGGCCCCTGCAGCGCTGTAGAGTCCACACAGCTTGGCTTGTTCCAGGGGCATTTAAACTTCCTAAGCTGCTTCTGCTACTCCACTGTACGTAGAACAAGAGGGCAGAGTTGAAAGGGTTCCGGTGGCAAGCCACAGTGCTCCACAATAAGGAACAGATCATCATCCCCCTATTCATATCTCCGTATCCCCATTGTCTATTTATTTGTTTAAATTTATATCCCGCCTAACCAGCAGAGCCGGCTCAAGGCGGCTAACAACAATTCAAATAATCAAACCAGACGTAAGCTGAAAACAAAGTACGTATACATAAAATTAGCAGAATAAAACAACAAAAGATGGCGGCAATACAGATCATATCCAACAAAGTAGGCAGCAACCTATATATCCCAGACCGGGAGGATTCCACCAGCCAATTTACCGGGCCAGGAGAGTTCAACCAGCCAATTTACCAGTGGCCCATTCCCCCCAGGGGCGGCTCCTAATCGAAAGCCTGGCAGAAGAGCTCCGCTTTGCAGGCCCTGCGGAACTGCAAAAGGTCTATAGGACAGACTGCACAGCCTGTGACCAACCCAAAGCCAAATGCTGTCCAACAAAGACTTGACAAAACGTGGTTTTGCTTGTAAGGTGCAAGCGGTGCAAGAGATTAAAATGGTAAGCCTGCTGTAGGATGTGCGCTCTGGCCTGGACGGCCCAAGATGGCCCAGTCTTACCAGAAACTGACAGCTAAGCAGGTTTGGCCTTGGTTAGTAATTGGATGGGAGGCCACCGAGAGACACCAAGGCCACTATGCAGGCAATGGCAAACCACTTCTGAACGTCTCTCGCCACGATGACTGTGATTTGACAGCAGTTTTCGCCACCAGGATGCATACTGTGATGGTTAATCCAGCCCTGTGCAAGACTTTGGGAGGGAAGGGAGCTACATCACAAGGAAGAGATCAATATGGCAAGGCCGGGGTGTGTGTGTGTCATCCACTGTTGTCTATATTAATGGGTTCTGACAGGATATTAAATCTCTTGTGACTGGGGTGTGACTTGGAAGTCTCGTCTTATTTGTCGCTTTCGCCCATGGGTGTGAGCTCCTCCCAATGTAAAGTACAATTGGAGACAAAAAGCACAACTCCTCTTTTTGTGCGATTGGTGGTTGTTTTCCATGCGCAGATCATTGCCTGACACCCCAGTCCTCGTGTGATGAATGTGCATGTGAGAATCGCCCTGCAGTGTGGTGTTCGCGAATGGTACCCTGGATTTTGATTAGGAAGTCCTGGGTTCAAATTATTTCATCCGTGAAGGTTGCTGGGTGACCTTGGGGCCTTGAGAAGATGGGACAGCACTGCTCTAGAGAAGGAGGTTTATCTGAGGGAGATTATAGCTTTTGCTATTACTTTCCTCTTTTTTTTAATTACCAAATGCAACCATAACGTATCAACAACATCATAACATAATTACATTACATAAACATTTACATACACAGACTAAAACCTAGATCTGCATTACATATCTTAGAAATAGACCTAAAACAAAATAAAATCCAGATATTTTGAGGATATTTTATATTCCACAGAGGGATTATTATTTACATACTCTACAAAAGGACACCACTTTTCCATAAAATTATTTTTATAACCTGGGGTCTCCATCAACAATATTTGTGTGGCTATTTTATCCTGAATAACTATATCTCACACTTTCTGGAACCACACTTTAAGTGAGGGTATTTTCCTAGATTTCTATAACTGAGCTAATAAAGATTTACCAGAGAAATGAGATCCCTACGCAAAGGAGAAAGTGAATGGTTGGGCCAAAAATTTAATAGAATGGATTCCGGGGTTAAAGGAACATCACTGCCTACTATTTCTGAAATTTTAGACACAATTAAAATCCAGTATTTATGGACTTTAGGGCAAGACCACCAACAAGGCAAAAAGGTTCCCACTTCTCCACATCCCTTCCTGCCAGGGCTCATTTCGTAGCGGGAGCTCCTTTGCATATTAGGCCACACACCCCTAATGTAGCCAATCCTCCAAGAGTTTACAGAGCTCTTCTTACAGGGGCTACTATAAGCTCTTGGAGGATTGGCTACAATGGGGGGGGGTGGCCTAATATGCAAAGGAGCTCCTGCTATAAAATGAGCCCTGCTTCCAGCAAGTTGAGTTAGATTGAAATTTACTTCTGAAAATCTTTACCGGTATTCCACCTCGCAAATATTTTAAATTGCAGTAAGCTTATATTTATTTATTTATTTATTTAATTTGGCTTTTAGGCCGCTCTTTCCGCGCTGCAGGCTCAGCAGGGATTTTTAAGGGATTTACTGCGAAATACATTTGAGGCGCATAACTGAGGTCCATATTACTTTCCCACAGCTACAGAAAGAAGTGCTTGAGGAAGTATTTCAGTGTCCTTTCGGGGAAGGGAGAATGGTCAGACCTGTCTCTTTATGCATGCCTCAGTGTTGCTGTTCATGAGCTGATCTTCCCTTCCAATTAGTGTTCAATTCTGGGGTTTTTTTTACTGTGTTTCTGCCTGGGATTTTAAGCTATCATTTTATGTACCTCCCAGTTCAGTTGCTTGCAGGAGGTCCCTCCCAGTTCAGCCCAAGGAGCTCCAAGCAGGTTAGAAATGAATGAATGAATAATTTCCAGTGTTTAAAACTGAGCCCCTTATGCTGGAGTTTTAAGAGTGGTCCAGCCCAAACCCACAGATGTGGCCTGATATAATGAGTAATTGGGCTCAATTTGTAAACTTCTGCCCTCCCCGTCAAATGTCACTGCGTTTGCCAATGATGCAAAGTGACCTGAAGATTCTGCCCTTAGATCTGGGATGGCCGCAGGGCTCATTTCGTAGCAGGAGCTCCTTTGCATATTAGGCCACACCCCCTAATGTAGCCAATCCTCCAAGAGCTTACAGAGCTCTTCTTACAGGGGCTACTGTAAGCTCTTAGAGGATTGGCTACATCCGGGGGGGGGGGGGTGGCCTAATATGCAAAGGAGCTCCTGCTACGAAATGAGCCCTGGATGGCCCATTAAAACATCCAAAGTTATCACATATTGTGCATGTGTCAATAGCCCATTGAGATTTGACTATACTGGGAGGGGAGCAGTTATAATCTCTCTGTGTTTGTCGCTCAGTCTGTCTCTCTCTTTTACAGTATAAACCACTACTCAGTACTCTAGCAACCTTGCTTTAGTACTTTTACATTAATTATTCGTTACTTACTCAGAGTCCATCCGATCAAAAGTTTTGCAAGATGCTAAATCATTTATTTATTTATTAATTTTGTTAAATTCGTAACCCGCTCTTCCTGAGCCGACTCAGAGCGGGCGACAACAGTTATAAATACACAAAATAAATATACAGTTTTAACCGTTTAAAACATAACTCACACATAGAAGAAGAAGAAGAGATTGGATTTATACCCCGCCCTCCACTCCCCAAGGGAGTCTCAGAGCGGCTTACAGACTCCTTTCCCTTCCCCTCCCCACAACAGACACCCTGGGAGGTAGGTGGGGCCGAGAGAGCTCTTTCCCAAGCTGTCCTTGAGGGAACAGCTGGTACAGAGCTATGGCTTGCCCAAGGTCATCCAGCCAGGTGCAAGTGGAGGAGTGGGGAATCAAACCCGGTTCTCCCAGATTAGAGTCTGCGCACTTAACCACTACACCAAACTGGCTCTCATAATCATAAATACAATAAAATCAATGAAACGGTTGCCAGAAAATTCACAAGGGTGTAAAAACTCATCTGGGGGCAATCGACAGATACCTAAGAAGGGGAATGGGGGAGAAGCAGGGGAAGAGGGGAGGGAGGGAGGGGGAGATTAGAAACTGATCAGAGCCTACCAAGCCAGAGGCCCAGTACTGTCCTCAGCCATAGTCCTGGCAGAACAACTCTGTTTTGCAAGCCCTGCGGAATTGTACCAGATCCTGCATGGCCCAGATCTCTCCTGGAAGAGAGTTCCACCAGTCCAGGGCCACCCTGGCCCTCGTCAAGAACAGCTGGACACTCTTTGGGCCGGGGACCACCAGCAGATTTTGGTCACTCAAACAAAGCTCTCTACAGAGAACATACCGGGACAGGCAGTCCTGAAGGTATGCTGGTTCCTGACCGTTAAGGGCTTTGAAGGTCAACCAGGACCTTGAACTTGATCCAGTCCTCAGTCTGGAGACAGTGCAGCTGATAGAGCACTGGTTGGATATGTGCTCTAAAGGGTGTTCCTGTCAACACCCTCACAGCTGCGTTCTGGACCAGCTGCATTTTCTGCAACAGCCTCAAAGGGAAGCCCAACATAGAGTCAGTTACGGCAGTCTAGCCTAGAAGTGACCATTGCGTGGATCACCGTGGCCAGATCAGAGGGTGACAGGTACAGGGCCAACTGTTTAGCCTGGCGAAGATGGTAAAACATGTTGAGAAATCTGGCTTCATTAAATATTCTGGTATATTACTGGTATCCATGAGTATTCTTGGAATAATTACAAATGATACTAAACCCCCGGTTAGTTTTTCAGTTTGGGGTATATACCAAATAATTCTGCTTTGCTGCTGGATGCCACACAATCTATTCAGTCTTGGTAATATGGGGAAGGGAGGCTTAGTGGAAAAGCGGGTGGGAAGGCTGTGTGGTATAGCCTGATCTTGGAAGCTAAGCAGGGTCAGCACTTGGATGGGAGACGACTAAGGAAAGACTTTGCAAAGGAAAGCAATGGCAAACCACCCCTGCTTCTCACTTGCCTTGCAAGCCCCTGCTGGGGTTGCCATAAGTTGGTTGTCTCTTGACTGTACTTACGTACATAGTGGAAGAACACAGGTTTTGTTTTCAGGAGGCGCCTCCTGGTTCAGTCTAGGCAGCCCCATGGTATCAGGTCTTGAGAAAAACCTCTCTCTGCCTTAGAGCCTAGCCAGTTCAGTGATGCTAAACTAGACAGAACAATATTTTGGCTCAATAAAAGGCCCCATCATATGCAGATGTTGGGAAAGAACATCTTGCTCATGAAAAGAGTCCTTCCATGAGCAGAAACAGCACTTTGGGATCCGTCCTGGAGAAGATGAGGACTGGTGCTATACAATGTTCCCTCTAAGCTGTGAGGCTTGTGAACAAAAATTCTACTTTGTGAGCTGCTGGCATTAAAGTTGTGAACGAGCCATTTGGCTGCTGCGTAAATTAGTCTGCTCTGGAGCCATCCTCCCCGAGCCAAGACAAAAGGGTGTGAGCCGGAGGCTAAAAAACGGTGAGCTAGCTCAGACGAACTCAGCTTAGAGGGAACATTGGTGCTATATGAAACCTCTCTACTTGGAGGCAGTCAGGTTTTGAATGCTGGTGCTTCTCTCTGTACCCGGCTTGGAGGCTCTGCCAGGGTCATCTGGTTGACCACTGTGTGAAATAAGATGCTGGGCTAGAAGAACCACTGGTCTGACCCAGCAGCACTGCCCTTACGGTCTTGAAACCTTCCCACAAAGAAACAGCACTCATCCAGCTCTTCCTTCCCAAAGGAATTATCCTAACAAACTTTCCTTGTATCCGAAGGGCAGCGACTTATCTTCCCCTCACCCCATCCCTGTTTTCTTTGCAGCTTGACTCTTCTCATTTAAATCTGATCACATGCTGTGCAGCAAAACCAGACCAAATTGCTTTGTCAAAAGCCTTTGCTTGACTCGTACATGGAGGATTTTCCAGTTGGAATAAATATTTCATTCCCCCCCCCCTCATATGCGAGCAAAGCTTCTTAATGAATCCATGGCAGAAAATGTACTTCCCCTGCCAAGGCTTCTTGGCCCGGGCTGAGTCACGTAGGCAAAGGAACTGTACCAGCAAAAACTGGTGAGTAACGGTTAAATGAAGGCATTACTTCAGCTATGCCCACAAAGGAGAACCACGCTTTCCTTAGATTTTTATTTTACGTGTGTTCTTTTTTAACCTTTATCTTTCCCGATCTCCTCCCACCCATTTCCATTTCTTGCCATGGGTGTTTTTCCAGTTTCCAGCGCGGTATATGCTGCAGAGATATGATTGGGGTGCATGCGTGTGTGTAGGGGGAGTGAAAATTAATAGCTCAGAGGGGCCTGTTCTTGGATATGTTTACGTTTTAAAATACGTTTCAAGAGCTATGATTATGGTACGATTAAAGTCCTAAAATAACTTTGAAAGAGAGGTTGTCCAGAGAAATAAATGCATGGAGTTTGAAACATAATAGGGAGACAGACTGCCCCCCGCCCTCCCTAAATAGCCTCCTGTTTCTCCCTTTGCTTCCCCCCCCCCCCCCCCCCGGCTTTTCCAATCTGTTCCCCTAAATACATTTTTACTCTATATAATTGCAGTGTGATATAATGTTATTTGTTGAATTTCTTGTTTAGCTAGCTACTGTTGTTCTAAATTATTTGAAAATGGCATGATAATACATACAGAGAGAGAGAGAGAGAGAGAGAGAGAATTTCTTTGGTCCCTCAGTCATCTCTGGCTAGCCAGATATGTCTGTCTGTCTGTCTGTCTTTCTTTCTTTCTTTCCTTTCTCTTTCTTTCTTTCTTTCTTTCTCCCTCCCTCCCTTCCTCCCTCCCTTCCTTCCTTCCTTCCCTTCTATGACCAAAGGTTTTAAGCTCAGCCAAAGTAAGTCAAGTATCAAACATGGGTATACAGCATTAGCCTCAGGATATGAAATTTACAATCAAAATTTACAATCAAAATAATCAAATCTAAAAGATCTAAAATGTTAAAACTGAAGTTAAAACAGGCGTTAAGCTGATAAAAGCTATAATTCATGTAAATAGATAATATTATCTGAGTATTACGAATTCTGTTGCAATCAGGTCAAGCCGGTAAGTTGTATCCTGTTATTTCTTTTAGGCCTTTTAGAATTCTAGGATACAACTTACCAGTGGATCCAACTTTGCTCATGCTAGGCCTCTGGCTGGACAACAAGCCACCTGTAATGGAAAGAGTTAATTAGCATATTATTAACAGCAGCCAGAGCCTCTATAGCTCGTACCTGGAAAGACGCTAAACCACCTCCAACTAACACCTGGTGTGCTATGGTCTGGGATTATTTTCTATTGGAGAAGTGTGTGATTTTCTCTGATGAGAGCCATAATGAAAGGGACCAATGGAAAAATGGTCTCTATTTTTAGGGGGAAAAGACCTTTTACTACAGTAAAGTGAAACGGTAACTTATGACAACCTTATTCTAAAGCCTCACAGTGTTGAACTATAATGCATAGAAGGGTTTATGAGAACAAGGGATTAAAGCAAAGTTCAAAGGTACCTATACAAATATTGTAGCTTGCCAAGTGTGTGTGTGTGTGTGTATAGTACTTTTAAAAAAATAATAAAAAAAATACTTAAAAAAACAACACAAGCAACACACACAAAAAAACCCCCAAGCAATTGGGTCAAGCCAGATTTTTGTCGCTTTACAGATAAAACTATCTGGGAGGTTTTTGAAGTATTACAAAACTTATTCACCATATATTGGGGGGGGGGGATTTCCACATGTGAAGAGCTGCAGCGTCTCTGTTACACCATCTGCACTTCTTTGCAGGGCTGGGTGGGACTTCCTCTACAATTAAGGTGCAATCCTAAACACACTTACTAGGGAGTAAGTCCCAATGAAATCAGTGGGATTTATACTGTGTACAAGTGGAGACCCGCAAGAAACTTAACGGGATGGTTATCCCATTCCTCACACCTTTGCTTCCTCACTTCTCCCCCTACCTCTCTCACACTCTTTCTCCCTTCTGCCCCCCTTTCTTACTCTCTCTCTCCTCCATGTATGTTTCTTCCTCTCTGTTTCTGACCTGTCATCATTCTCTTTGTTTTTCTGCCTCATCACTCTTTCTCTCCTTCTGCCTCCCCACACCATCACTCTCTCTTTCTGCCCCCATCATTCTCTCAGCCTCCTGCCTGCTTCCTCTCCCCCCACAGCAGCAGTGACAGTGCTCTGGGAATCACAATGGATCTCCCAGCTGCAGAGATCAATTCACCTTAGGGCTGCCAGCTCCAGGTTGGGAAATTCCTGGAGATTTGGGGGTGGAGCCTTGGGACAGTGAGGTTTGGGGAGTCAAGCAGCCTCAGCAATCCTCCAAAGCAGACATTTTATCCGGGGGAACTGATCTCTGTCACCTGGACAATAGTTGTAATGCTGGGTGCTCTCCAGTCCTTGTCTGGAGGCTGGCAATGGTGGTTTAAGTGAAGAAAATGGCTGGTTTGGAGGGTGGAGTCTATGGCATTATACTGATCTGTAGTTCCTCCTCAAATCCCACCCTCCCCAGGCTCCACCTCTCAAATGTCCAGGAATTTTCCCAACCTGGAGTTGGCAACCCTATTTCCTTCCCACCCAACAGCCAACCTACCTTTATCTGTCTTCAGCTTTCCATCTCCACTCCCCTTCCCTGCAGCCTCTACCTAGGAAAATTACAGTCTTTCTCCAGAGTGGGGACTAAAGCAGCTTACATTACTATTTCTTCCTTGTTATCTGCACAACAACCCTGTGAGGTTGGTTAGGCTGAAAGTATGTGACTGGTCCAAAATCTCCCAGTCAGCTTTCACCGCAAGATGGGGATTTGAACCTAGGTCTCGCAGATCCCCATCTGAAGCTCTGTTACATCACAGTGGCTTTCATAGGGTGGCTGCTGATGAACAGTAGCAAAGCAGCTGGGCCTACCTGAGTCATGGTATCAAGTCACACAGAGGGTGCTGCCTAGGGATATCAGCCTCCAAGTGGGAACTGGGGATCCCCTGGAATTACTGCTCATCTCCAGACTACAGAGATAACTTTCCATGGAAAAAATGGATGCTTTGGAGGGTGGAGTTTTTGGCATTGTACCTCACTGAGGTCCCTGTCCTCCCCAGGCTCCACCCCCCCAATCTCCAGGAGTTTCCCAGCCTGAATCTGGATCTGCTGTCAGTGGCCATGGGGGGTACTTGGCAACCCTAGACTGCTGCCAGTAAAAACCCTGCCTTTCACTGAGAGAAACAGTTAGAAGCCTCCCCCCTCCCCCGAACATTCTTATTACTCCCAGTTGATGCCTGGATTATTATTTTTTTATTACTCCCAGTTGATACCATTTCAAAAGGTATTGGGGGGAATTCAATGGTCCTTGAAGTTTTTTTTTAACTTTTTGGATTTCTCTGCAGACCGAGGAAGGCCCCTGACTATGTAGGAAAAGCTGTTGGGGGAGAGTGAGCTCTCTTTTGGCAGATATAAGTATCCACACAGGAAAAAAAAAACTCTTGGAATTATTATATAGATATTCCTCTCCTTCTCTCAGTGTCCTGTCTGGCTTTCATCTCACTTCCCATCCCTTGCCCCGCCTCCCAGTTTAGATGTTCCATAGAGAATAAGAGTATCGGTTTGTGTGTATATCCGTCATAGATGTATTTTGGCTGCTGGGGAGGTCACAGCTGTATGGGGATTGTTTAAAAGGGATTTGCCCACATCCCGGCCCATGTGACCAGCCTCAGCTGCAGCTCTCTCTTTCCTAATCTGGAGATAAGTGCGATTATCCAAGGAAGGGCTGTTTGGAGCTTTTGTAACTGTGACAGGGGAGCTCTCGAGTTGCACTTTGCTGGCAGAGCGGTGCTTAAAGCAGGGGAATCAGATTCCGAGCGTGGCTCTGCATCTCTTTGCTTGCTGGGCACAGGAGCGTGGGGCAAGGGTGGGAGTGGGGATGGGAGTCTTATTAGGACTTTGCTTATGAGGCGGAAAAAAAGGAGGCGGGGGACACACAGACTCGCTAGTGCGTTTTAAGATCACGACTGCTGTTGGGCGGCACAGATGGCAGGTTCTGCCATCAGCTCTTTGTCGGGACTGGACTTAGTGTGGGTTCCGATTAATTTCCTTGTGCATCTCTTTGTAATAGTATTCAGTTGGGCTCCTTAATTCCATGACTTGACTTATCTGGGTCTATCGACATCGTATCCTCCTCCCGAGGAGATCTGAGTGGGCTTTTAGCTTGGAACTACCCTGAGGGAGATAATAATACAGGGTAGCCAACACTGTCAGCAAAGAAGGCTCTGGGTTCCAATCTCAACAGTAATAAACTCAGGTGGTTTAAGTAACCTCGGTTAATGCGTCTGAAACTCAGGAGGTTTCAGTAACCTCTGTTAATGCGTCTGCAACGTCCTCTCTGCAATTGTACTTGTAAGGAAAATGCATGCATATAAGAAATCCTTGCACATGGGGAGGAGCCATAGCTCAGTGCAAGAAGGTCCCAGGTTCAATCCCTGGCATCTCCAGTAAAAAGGATCAGATAGTCAGTGGTATGAAAGACCTCTGCCTGAGACTTGGAACAGTTGCTGCCAGTCCGAATACACCAGTGGTCCCAAACCTTTATTAGCCTGTGGGCACACTCTGTCTTTTTTAGCAATATCCTTTGCAGATACACCATACCTGATGACCTCCTCGGGGCCTCAGATGTCAATTCCCAACCCAGGCGATAGACTGCTCTGCTATCACAAAGTCTAAAGTAGCTCCCTGTTACAAAACTGTCAAATTTGACTCCTCCAGATCAACCTATTTAAGTCATATTTCCAACTATAACCTTAGGGTGTCTTTCACTGCCTTGCGTTTTCAAACGATGTACACAGCAGTGCAGGAGGGTCGATATCTTCAAATCCCAACAGAACATAGTCAATGCTCCCTCTAAGCCGTGGAGTCTTGTGAGCAAAAATTCTACTTTGTGAGCTACTGGCATTAAAGTTGTGAGTGAGCAATATGGCTGCTGCATAAATTAATTTGCTCTGGGGCCATCCTTCCTGGGCGAAGAGAAAAATGTATGAGCCGGAGGCTAAAAAACTGTGAGCTAGCTCACACTAACTCGGCTTAGAGGGAACACTGAACATAGTTTATGTATTTGTGGCTCACTTGCCTTTGAGAACCTTCCTCACTGTATTCTCGCTTGCCCACGATACAATGCACCCAAAGACAAATTCTTGGCAGGAATTTTATTTACCATTAATGCGTATTCTGATAATGAGCAGACTGAGTTCTCGTTATCAGATACTGACGAGTTTGTATCCTACAGAATCTCCCTTTTTGCCCTTGCAGCTAAAAAGATTAGAGCCAGGACAGCACCACGGGGGCCATTCTTATAATACGCAGGCCATTTTAACCCACTCTAATTTTACCTATGTGATTTTAGGTTTTATTTCTTTATGTATTTTATTACACTACTCCACTGTTGTTGTTGAATGTTTTGTAGCTTTGTTATGGCCTATGGCTAACACAATAAATTCTACTTGACTTGACCTTTTGAATCCTGACACAGTGTGGTGGGTGCAGCTACAAAATGGCTGCTGCAGGAGGTGCAGCCAGCCACAAAATGGCTGCCACGGCTTACGTTCAGTCACACAGTGAAGATCCTTATCCTGTGGAAGGAGCCGTTGCCAAAGCGACATTTTTAAAACTCTGCACAGCCAATTAGATCTCCAATGGTTGATGAGATGCCTTGCTGGGCAAAAGCCCCACCTGGCCCTGCCCACTATCTAAAAACGTTTGGTGGGCACCAAGAAAGGTGTCATCAGGTGCCATGGTGTCCATGGGCATCATATTGAGGGCCTCTGGAGAAGACAATACTGTCCTTGATGGAACAAGGGTCTGATCCCAGTATGAGGTGGCTTCATGTGTTCGTGTGTGTTCAGCCCAACTGCTACCGAGTCCAACCATCCAGCTCAGTGGGGTTGAGAGACTGGGAAACTTTTCCCCACAATCCTCTGCCTAAGATCCTGCGATCTTCTGCACCAGAAAACAGGTGCTCTATCAATGACCCTCCCCTTAACAGACCATCAAATTAGCTGTCTAAATGGTAACCATTTCTAGCTAAGACCAAAGTTCTTCTCAAGGGTCAGGTTAATGTATGGCCCAAATTGTCCTTCCCCCCAAAGAAACATGGCTTTGAAATATTGTTTTAGCAGAGACAAATATGGTTTGCCATCGAGTGGGCATTCCGCTGCTGCTTGACAAATGCATCTGTCTTTTTTGAATGCAAAGTTATGTTCTAAGGTGTGTGCTTTAAAAACAGCGTTGGTGTTTTCCAAATCAGAAGTTAGGAAGCAAGTAGGCTGAGGATACCTGGACAGGGTTTCTTTTTTTTGGGGGGAGGGGGTTAATAAGCAGAACAGAGTCTTTATTATTTGCATTCAGGCCAGGATCCACCTTCTAGTTAGGGTTGCCAAGTCTTGCTTGGAAAATACCTGGGGACTTTGGGGTGGAGCCAGGAGAGGGTGGGGTTTGGGAAGGGGAGGGACCTCAGCCTGGTACAATGCCATAGAGTCCACCTCCAAAGCAGCCATTTTCTCCAGGGGAGCTGATTTCTGTCAGCTGGAGATCAGTTGTAAAAGCAGGAGATCCCCAGGCCCCACCTGGAGGCTGGCAACCCTGCTTCTAGTTCAACAGGAATCCATATTACAAAAGCTACTGCTTCTTGATCCTATTCCTAACAGTAGCAAATTTGGGATTTTACTCAAGTGGGCACCGGGGGACTTAGGTGTTAGTTTGGTCTAAGAGGGACTGGTTTAGAAGTGTACTGTAGACTTATGTCTTATTTGCGTATACTTATGTATTGCTTATTTATGTACATCTTTCTGGTGGTTTTATATCACATAGGGGTGGGGCTGTAGCTTGGTGGAAGGTCCTTTGCTCTGCATGCAGAAGGTCCCCAGAATCCCCAGCATCTTCCGTTAAAAGGAACAACTAAAAGGTGATGTGAAAGACCTCTGCCTGGGTCCCTGAAGAGCCACTGCCAGTCTGAGTAGACGTTACTGATTTTGATGGGCCAGTGGACTCATTCAGTACAAGGCACCTTCACAGTTGTACAGTGTGTGATAGGAACCCATAGAAGCAGGCTGCCTGCTTAAGGAGACCAAAATTGACACCCTGTAGAGTTTTACCAGGGTAAATCCATTGCAACCAAGGAGTTTAGACTACAGTAACTCTGTACAAAACGGAAGAGTATCTGACTATGGAGCTTTGACTGTCGAAAGCTTATATCTCCCCCTCCAAATTTTCACGAGCAGTTGGGTTTCAGGGAAAAGAGAACCATCCAGTTTGGAAGAAAAGTGAGCAGGGGATTGGTTTCTTTAACTCCAACCACAGGATTCCATTTTTTTTCTTTACACTTTTGTAATTTTCCCAACTGGAATCCGGCCAGTGGATTCACATCAGGCAAAAAAACCAGGCACCCTGACCTTCCCTGTTTTGGAACGTTGGCAGATAGCATCGCAACGGATCAGAATGGGCAATGGATCAGAATGGAACCCTATGGGAGATGGTCATCGCTCACTCATCTCAGAGATCTTTCGCACAGAATTTCTTCTGATAGTGTCACAAGGACTGGCAATGGCATAAATCACTGTAATTGTCCATTAATGCTGACCCAGAAAGTTATGACCCATGCTTTTAGGATAGGCTGTATCATAGGCGTAGAGTACGGGGGGGCTCGAGGGCTTGAGCCACCCCTGAAATTTCCCGGGGGGGGGCTCAGCCACCCCCGGGAAAACGGAGCACCTGCCGCTGCGCCTCCCGGGTCCTTCCAAGGCCCCGCGGCCGCTGCTGGAAAGGGAGAGGGAAGGGGTGGCGGGGGGGAGAGAGGCACCGGCAGCAGCGGCTGGCGGGCCTCGGAAGGGCCTGGGGAGGCGGGGCAGTTTCCCGGAGGGGGAGGAAGAACATCGTCCCAGCGAGTGCGCACGCTAAGGAGCCCCCGCCCCCCCGGGATTTCCAAAACTCTACGCCCCTGGGCTGTATTTCAGGGGTAGAGCTGCAAGAGTTGTCTGAGAAAGGTTCCAGGCTCAGTTTCCATCATTTCCAATTAAAACATCACAGGTGTTGGAAAAGACCCTTCTGCCTGAAATACTAGAGAGCCACCAGCACTCTGTCAGCAGTGCTGAGCCAGAAGGACCAGTCGCTGGAGTATGAAGGAATTTCATTTGTGCCAAGTTTAGCAAAGTTACAAGGGAAAATAAGAATGCTTTTGCTGGATCTGAACAAAGTGGTGGCCAAATATCTACCAGAATGACATGACGGAGATGGCCACCCCTGTTTATTTTTAATCCCTTCCTGGTATTCAGAAGCGTATTGCAATGTTGTATTGAGTGCTGTATTCAATATTGTATTCAAAGGTATATTGCAATGCTAGGCCTAGCCTCAGCGATTATCCATCTCCCATCTGTGCACATTGCTTGATTTTTCTGCGCTTGAATACTGTGCTATAGTAGTTGAATGGGTAGATGAACTCCATTGTAAAGCATTACATTTTTTTTCAGACATACCCAGTTAAAGGTCCCGGTCACACGAGCAAGATAATCTGGTGGGGGGGGAAGTGAGGCTATTTGCTCCGGAGTAATTTGACCTGCAGTTGTGCGATCACACAGTTCTGTGAAGCTGCGGGCACAACCCGCCACTGTGTGATCAGACGTAATCGCGGGTGAGTCGGGGATTTTTTTTGCTGTTTTTCCCCAATGCGCTTAAACGGCGGATTGATAAATCGCATCTCCGACCTGAGGGCTTCCTATGGCGGTATGCGATGATGCGCACACTGAGAAGGGGGAAAAACTGGCATGGCGTCAGGATAGCCTGATCCGACTATCCCTGACGCCATGAGTGCATGCTAGAGTGATCACACGGGGAAAGTCCATCTGTGGCCCATAGCAAACCTGTTTGATTCTGGACTTTTCCTAGTATGTTTTAACTCTGCTTCTTCGGCGGAGAGAAGCAGGTTGCCAACGGGTGTGGGATGCTTGCCAGATGTTCTGGTGTGATCGCGCCCTTAAAATCCGCATGGCATTCGTGCCTTTCACGCAGCTAATTCTGCGTGTGACCGGGGCCAAAGAATCTCAAACAGGAGGCCTGAGGAAGGGTTTTCCTTGCCTAAGAGCCCCCACCAATACTGAGCTAGATGGACCAAGATGTATGGGAGGGTGTCTGCTTGCTCTAAGGCAGCTTCATTCTCACTCCCTAGCAGCTCCATTCCCCTCTCTCAAATGCCTCTGCATGCTTGCTTTTCTCATCCCCATTCCTCTCTTTGAGAGCCAGTTTGGTGTAGTGGTTAAGTGCGCGGACTCTAATCTGGGAGGACCGGGTTTGATTCCCCACTCCTCCGCTTGCACCTGCTGGATGACCTCGGGCAAGCCATAGCTCTGGCACAGCTGTCCTTGAGAAAGAGCAGTTTCTGTCAGAGCTCTCTCAGCCCCACCTACCTCACAGGCTGTCTGTTGCGGGGAGGGGAAGGGAAAGGAGTTTGGAAGCCGCTCCGAGACTCCCTTCGGTAGTGAAGGGCGGGGTATAAATCCAATCTCTTCTCTTCTCTTCTCTTTCTTTGCAAAACAAGGGCATGACCCAGTAGAAGATAAGTGCTTTTAACCTCTCCTGATTTCAGAGGGGAAATTCAAGCACAAATGCTTGTATGCAGAAGGCTGCTTTAAACTGAACCAGACAGTGAATCCATCTAGCTCTGGCGACTCCATGAGAAAAGAGTATTTCCCCCACATCTACTAGTATCTGAGATCTCAGGTGACAGGAACTGAAGCACTGCCTCCCCTGAAATCTCCCTTCTTTAATCTCATCTCTCCACGATGGGGACATGAGTTCTGAACCTTAGTATGGATCATGGAGTCTTAGGATGGAGTCTTGATTTTTGGGCAGTTGTCTTCTGGTGAAGGTCCATGGGAAACCAAGCCAGGGTTGCAAAATCCCCACAGTTCAGCTCTCACAGCCGTGAGGGGATCGCTTGGTAAGAACACCTCCCCGTGTACAATTTGGGGGATAATATCCTGACTTCGCAGGGCTGTAGAAAGGATTGCTAATAGATGTGAGAAGATGTGCGTTCCTGGCCCCTCACTTGAGAACTCCCACACCTGTGCCAGCAGAAATCGAGGCCTCTGAGCATCAGAGATTTGGAAGCAGCAAGCAAAGCTCTGGGAATCTCTCTCCCCTCCCCAAGGAAACGTGCCTGGTACCGAAGCCTTCAGGTGCTGGGCGAAAACAGCTCTTTTCTCCTGCACTGTAGGCTAATCTCCCCCCCCCCCCCCTTTTTTGGCTATCTTATTGTTTTTTATGTATTTTAACTAAGTTTTAAACTGGGTCTGCTGACTTTGTAAAAAGAAAAAAGTTAAGTCGTCTCCTATTGTTCACAATGGGATTTTTTAAAAAGCCAGTCTGATCCTTATGATCTTTAACAGTTTTTCCTTTTAATTTCAGGGTTGCTCTACTCTATATAGATTTTTTCCCCCTATGCTTTTCTTGGTTTCTAGCTTTGTATTTTTTTTTAAATTTCTGTAAGACCTTGCAGGAGTGCCACATTGATGGAATAGGTATAAATATTATAAATAATAATAATTAAAAAAATTAATCCCCAGTATTATTCTTGATGCCAAAGTGGCATGAGGACTGGTGCCTTAAATCTGCCAGATGGGCAGATCCTTGTGCAATCTCAGAGCTGCTTCACCAAACGCCTACCTCTGCACTGACCTTGGGAAAGTCCGTCTGGCTGTTTCCTGTAGCTCTGAACATCAGAACATAAGAGAAGCCAATGTTGGATCAGGCCAGTGGCCCATCCAGTCCAACACTCTGTTTCACACAGTGGCCAAAAACACCAGGTGCCCTCAGGAGGTCCGCCAGTGGGGGCAGGACACTAGAAGCCCTCCCACTGTTGCCCCCCCCCCCATCAAGCACCAAGAATACAGAGTATCCCTTGCCCCAGACTGAGAGTTCCTATCTATACCTTGTGGCTAATAGCCACTGATGGACCTCTGCTCCATATGTTTACCCAATTCCCTCTTGAAGCCGTCCATGCTTGTAGCCACCCCCACCTCCTGTGGCAGTGAATTCCACATGTTAATCACTCTTTGGGTGAAGAAGGACTTCCTTTGGTCTGTTCTAACCTGACTGCTCAGCAATTTCATGGAGTGCCCACGAGTTCTTGTCTTGTGAGAAAGGGAGAAAAGTGCTTCTTTCTCTACCTGCTCTATCCCATGCATGAGCTTATAAACCTCGATCATGTCCCCCCTCAGCCGTCGTGTCTCCAAGCCAAAGAGCCCCAAGCGCTTCAGCCTTTCTTCATAGGGAAAGTGTTCCGACCCTTTTATCATTCTAGTTGCCCTTTTCTGCCCTTTTTCCAACGCTAGACTATCTTTTCTGAGGTGTTCTGGTTCTGCACCAGTGTGCCATTAGACACACACACTCTGTTCTGTGACGTTCTGTTTATTGGGTGCATCGGGGTTCTGTGGGGAAGGATTCCCAGGACGTGACGGGTTAATGTGGTCCTTGCTTAGCTTATTTCGTGCTGTCGCCACTATCTTATCCTCCTTTCCCTCCCTCTGTTTGCTTCTGTATGCAGAGCGCAAGGGCTTCGGCCTAGGATTCTGCCTTGGGCTGTTGCCAGGGAGCCCTCGGGTGAGGCTGGGCTATGCAAGGGAACAGTCTGGCCTGTCAAAGTGTCTGAGATGAACCATAGCCCAGACCCTCTGCAGCTGGGCCCAGGCGCGCCTCCGCTCTTGTCTGGGGCCTGGGAATGGACCAGGCCTCTGAGGTTCAAGGGCAAACTTGCTATTCATTAGGGAGGGGTCATTCACATTCTCACTCTTTTTCTCCTCGGTTGTGTGTGCGCGCCGCGTGTTTTCCTCCTGTCCTCCTTTTGACGCATTTCTCTGCTGCCTCTGCTGAAACTAACCCCCCCAGCAACCCCCCTGCTCTGTATGTACAACCCTCCCCAGGATATGGCAAGGAAGGGAACAATGCCTGGAGTCTCGGGCTATTCAGACCAGGGGCCCAGACAGGCTAGTCTAGTCTTCCCTCCGAAGCTTTCACTGTCTGCGACCCTTGAAGTCCTCCTCTGCACCCCACCATTTTCAGTCTCCCTGTCGCAAGGTGGTGCGTCTGCCAGGGAGAGATTATGGGTCCGTTTGACTTTGGATTCCAGATCGCTGATGTACTTATTATCTTGATATTTGCAGGAAATTGTAATTTGAGATAAGGAAATGTCAGCTGCATTTTTCTCCGTCTCCAAAGAAGCCCAAAGCACAGCCAAAGTTCCCTCTTGTAGAGAAAAAAATGTAAATGATTGCTTTCTGTAGCTGCTTTAATTCAGAACAAATGAGGGAACTTGCAGAGATCATGGCAGCATATAGATTGTATGTGTATGTAGCATGTGCGTATTTTATACACACAAAAACACTATATTCCATGTGTGTGTGTGTGATATTTATATACACACACAGAGCTCCACTATGGAACATTAAACATGCTGTGTAGGCATAACACTCTTAGGCTTGCTTCTTTCCCCCCTCTGAACGGAATATTTCATACCTTTTAGAAACTGAGGCTCCCTGTAATTATCCAAGACAAACAGCATGTACTATTGGTTTAAAATGATTTTTTCCCCCTCCCTCCCAAGGCCCCTGGAATAGAATGGAGGTGTAATTGTGCTAAGGAGTTAGCAGGGGAGAATACAGCTTTTGGTCACATTTTCGCTGAAGGTCTTGAGCCAGGGGAAGGGTATGAAAGAGCCTGATTTGCATAAATAGCATGTGTCTCTACAAAAAAAAAAGAAAGAAAAGAAAAGAAAAGAAAGAAAGAAAAAGATATCAGGGGCTGCAAAATTCAATTGAGGCTGGAGAGAAAATGAGGGAAGGTTGGTGGGGGGGAAAGAATAGGGAGGGTAAAAAGGGGTTTTGCTAAGTAACACCCTGGCGAGATTAAATTGTCCAGAAAGTTTCTGCCTGTGTGTCAATGAAATGGTTGATGGGGTGAGGCGAAGGCGGGAGGAACAGAGTCCCTCCTTCCAAAGGCATGAATACAAAATTGGCAAAGGGAAAAGAATCCGATTAGTCAGAAAAATCCCTGCCGTTTTATTTATTTTGAACTGGGGAAGAGGGGAACAGGGCGATGCATCTCTTGATCATAATTTACCTCTTTTTAGTTCCTTCCTTCCTAATCACTCCAAAAGAATCAGCAGCTTTAGCAGAGCAGGCATATAACAGTTACAGTCCTCAAAAAATAACAGCGGATTTTTCTTGGCTCTTTTTTGGGGGGATTTCCAAGCGGAGGCAATGGAGAGTTAACCTCAGTGATTTACACTAAAAGAAAAGTACAAACCCTTATTCCACCCACCCATCTCAGGTGATGTTCCTGGCAAGATTCTCCATTCGCTGTGGATTCTTAAACCTTAAACTGTGGATTCTTAAACCTTAGAACTGATCCCTTGGAACATCTGGTGTTCTCCCCCACTCCCACAGCAAAACATGCAATAAAACATACAGGCAATTATTGCAACAAAACTTTGGTATTTCCAGAGGCCACCTGCAGAAGCCAAAACTAAATCAGATGGGTAACTCCCCTTATATATCCAAAGCCCAAAGGTGCACAGCTTCTGCTAGAAACGGAAGTGACTGGCATGGAATTTCCTCTCATTCGGTTTGGTGCAATGGTTAAGTACGCGGACTCTAATCTGGGAGAACCGGGTTTGATTCCCCACTCCTCCACTTGCACCTGCTGGATGACCTTGGGCAAGCCATAGTTCCGGCACAGCTGTTTTCTCAAGGACAGATCTGAAAAGAGCTCTCTCAGCCCCACCTACCTCACAGGGTGTCTGTTGTGGGGAGGGAAAGGGAACAGAGTTTGTAAACCGCTCTGAAACTCTGAGTAAAGAGGGGGGTATAAATCCAATCTCCTCCTCCTCCACTCAGTGACCCCTTTTGTCTTACACAGTAGAGCAGCCCCTCTACTCACAGGGCAGTTGGTTCCCGGCAGGCCAGAACAATATAACAGGAGCTCATACCATCAATTTGCTTTTGGGTCATTCATGTTTCACTCAGATTCCAAGAATTCTGGAATTCCAACCTCACGCAATGGAACAGTGCAACACCTGCAGTTCTCTCAATAGGTATAGTTTCCGTGTTGTGATAATAGGGCAACATGCATATTTTCCAGCTTCAGTATGTGCAAACATGTGCCCTTAAAAATCTGAGTTTCCAGTTGAGTGTATTAAAGCTAGAAAATATGCATATAGCCGTATTTATACAAAAATGATGTTCAGACATATCACGCAAGTTGAATCTGAAATATCATAACCAGGGGTCATTTTGTAGAAAAAGAGGTGCAGGAGCTCATTAGCATAACTCATTTGCATATGCCACACCCCCTAACATACTGGAAGTGTGTCAGAAGGCCACACCCACCCCTCAGGCTCCACTCCACAGGTGAGTGAAACTGACCTGCTCTTCCTCCATTCCCTTCCCCATCCAATACTTTGTGCAATAAAAATAAGCGTCAAAAACACACCCTCATTCTCTTCCTGCTCCCTTGAAACCACCAGGTTTCAAGTAGACTTGAGATACCCAGGACATGTGCACCACCCATCCCTTCCCCTCCCCACAACAAGACACCCTGTGAGGTAGCTAAAGCTGAGAGAGGTCTTTTGAGAACTGCTCATGAGAGAACAGCTCTGAGAGAACTTGTGATTGGCCCAAGGTCACGCCAGCAGCTGCATGTGGAGGAGTGGGGAATCAAACCCGGTTCTCCCAGATTAGAGTCCAACTTCTGACCACTACACCAAACTGATGGGGTGGAAGCTGCTGAAGGGTTGGTAAAATTTCTCCAGTACTTATGTGCCATGTGCCCAGATAAAAAATGGTATACTTAGAAAATGTATATGCCACCTTGAGCAAGTCTCTGGAAAAGCAGCACACAGTCATAAAAGGAACAATGATAAAATTATCAATATTAAAACAAAACATTAAAAACAATAAAGACCCCAGCAGGGCTTTCCCCGGGGCGCTGCGCCTCTGCACTGCTCGGGGAAGCCAAAAAGGGGGCAGGCCTTGGTCATGTGCCCACCCCCTGGGCTCCTCACTCCCAGAGCTGCGCTCCTGTGCGCTCCCGCTCCAACGGACCCCTGCCTCTATGGGAAAGGCGCCATTCCTTACTGGTATTGCAACTGCTCTATCCAGGGTAGCTCCAGTTAGAAAGGAACTTGGATAGTGGGCCTGGGAGAGAATTCTGCCTTATGACCCTGGAGAGACAAAAGCCCAGTTCCCATGTTCCACTGAACACATGTATATCCTGCACATTTCAGGGAAGAGCCAAAGCGTGCTCACTTTACAAAGGAAACGAATAGATGTGTGGTTTAAATTACACATTCGACTGTACATAGCACTGAATGTCACATGATAATTACTCAGTGTACATATAGAGAAAAATCGAGTGCACACTGTACATGGATTGTACATGAGTTCACCAATGCTCCCTCTAAGCCGTGGAGTCTTGTGAGCAAAAATTCTGCTTTGTGAGCCACTGGCATCAAAGTTGTGAGCGAGCGATTTGGCCGCTGCATCAATTAGTTTGCTCTGGGGCCCTCCTTCCTGAGCCGAGACAAAAACGTGTGAGCCAGAGGCTAAAGAACGGCGAGCTAGCTCACACTGACTCAGCTTGGAGGGAACATCACTGTAATTTGTGAACCAGGCTATGGTCTGCCGCCGTACTAGGCTAGATGGGTGAGCGTTCTGACTTCTGCATTCTCACAGATGACTGGCCTGTGGGACCTTATGTGGAACCCTAACCACACTGGAGGATGGGCAGGTCCTTCCTCCTTGTTTTGAAACCTGTCCAGCCGAGAATTCTTGTTATGGAGGTGAAGCAAGCGAGAGCATTTGCATAAGATAAGCTGCCTTGCTGTCTCCTATCACCGAGGCTCAGCTACTTTCCCGTCATAACTGATAAAGAGCCCTGTGTTTGAAAGCTGTCATACTCCTCCATCAGTAGACAGTTTCGTGTCAGTATGGTGCAGAGCCTTCAGTTTTAGACGAGGACTGGTTTAAGTTAAAATCTTGACCTTGAGTTGGTTACTCTCTCAGCCCAAACTACCCCTGCAGGCTTGCTGAGAGGATAACATGGGAGAGGGGGAGCCACATAGGCATCCCTAAGCAGCAGGGGTCATTTCGAGCAGGAGCTCAGGGGAGCGCAGCTCCGGGAGTTGGTGCCAGCCCCCCACCCCGCGGGGGAATGCCTGCTTGTGTTATGGCTGCAGCAGAATGACCCCGTCCCCTGGAAAGGTCCTTGTTCCTTTGACCAGCCTTCCGAAGGCTTCAGCCACCACTGAAGCTATCCTCTCAGAAGAGTGGTATTTCTGAGCCTTGGATTAGTAGCTATCCCCTCTCTGCCAGTTCTTTCTTTCTTTCTTTCTTTCTTCCTTCCTTCCTTCCTTCCTTCCTTTCTTTCTTTCTTTCTTTCTCTCTCTCTCTCTCTCTCTCTCTCTCTCTTTCTTCTCTCTTTCTCTCTCTCTCTTTCTTTCTTTCTTTCTTTCTCTCTCTCTCCTTTCTTTCTTTCTTTCTTGCCTTCTGACATACTTCCAGTGATGTCTGGTGGTTTAGCATATGCAAATAAGTTGTGCTAATGAGTTATGAGAGCCAGTTTGGTGTAGTGGTTAAGTGCACGGACTCTAATCTGGGAGAACCAGGTTTGATTCCCCACTCCTCCATTTGCACCTGGCTGGATGACCTTGGGCAAGCCATAGCTCTGTATCAGCTGTTCCCTCAAGGACAGCTTGGGAAAGAGCTCTCTCAGCCCCACCTACCTCCCAGGGTGTCTGTTGTGGGGAGGGGAAGGGAAAGGAGTTTGTAAGCCGCTCTGAGACTACAAGTGAGTGAAGGGCGGGATATAAATCCAATCTCTTCTTCTTCTCTTCTTATGCTAATGAGCTCCTGCACCTCTTTTTCTACGAAATGACCCCTGCTAAGCAATAAAGTATAATTTAGTATGTGTTGTTTACAAGCTCAGTGATAGACAGCCAGCCAATGTTTTCTGAATGGATATTGAGTGAGAGATGGGATAGGTGGAGTGATCAATGGGACTGGAATAAAACAGTGCCGAATTTCTCCCTATGCCCATGGAGCGATTTGCTGTGTTGTGGTATAATTCTAACAGAAGGTTCTGTTAACTGAATGAATCTTGTCTCTTGTTTTTGCAGATTCCTACGAAGAGAATTGTCAAGATCTTGGAAAGCTTCAAAGCCATTGTCCCTTTTATGACAGATGGAAACCTACGGTTCTTGTTTCATATGAATAAGATTCTCAAGCAATCTATATTCGGGATGTCTTATAGCAAAAATGTCCTTGGGACATCAGACTTTGTATTTTTGCATTGCCTAGGATTTGACTGGGGGGAAAGAACCGTGCCAAAGAAATCTCTATTAGGCTATGTAAATATTCATTTTCAGTCTACTCAGGCAATTCAGCATTTCTCTAATGTGGGTCACACATGAAAGCCAAAACTTCAGCTGAACTCCCTGTAGGTACATGCTGAAGGGGGAAAAATGTTGCTGTTACCTGTACCTTTTCTCATGTTGTTAAGAGGGATGTGATACAACTGAAGTAGCTTGTGGTTCAATGAAGATACACTACTGAAATATCTTGGACTGGCTGGGAAGGCAACGGATTCACCCAAGGACCCACCAGCTTTAGAAATCATCTTTCCGCATCAATGTGTCTACCATCAAACTGTGCATTGCACAGGGTATGTTCTCAGGCATACACCCAGTTCGTGTATGAGCCTCACCCTTGGGCCTCCATTCTGGCCTGTCTGTGCTACAGAATACAGCAATACCCTTCTGTCGTTGTCTAGTTCAGGGGGAGTCAGTGATGGCAGGCAAGAATTGCTTAGAGAACTTTGCCTTTACTGATCTTTTTTCCTTGAGGATGCCTGGGGTTCCCCAGAACACAGTCAGCACCCTGACCTGGGATTACTCACCGTAGATTGGCAAACCTTTCTGAGGTCTATTTTGCTGGTGTAGCATGATAACTGCCGCCACCACCCCAATCTCTGGCCTGTGTGGAAGCCATCATATTATACCAATAACACACGAGAATCCCAGTCGGGTGGATCACCTAGAACAGGGGTGGGTAAACTGTGGCTCGGGAGCCGCATGCGGCTCTTTCACATATATTATGTGGCTCCCAGCAGGGCGGCTGGGGAAGCTAAATATCATTAGCAAACAAATATCATTGGACAAATTAATATCATTATCAATATCTGCTTTTACCCCTTTTGTTATTATTTTTGGCAGTCTCATTTAATGTTAATAAAAAGCAAATCTGCTGATTTTCCAATACAAGCAGGTAATATTTGTTCATGTCTTGTGGCTCTCAAACATCTGATGTTTATTCTATGCGGCTCTTATGTTAAGCAAGTTTGGCCACCCCTGTTCTATGTGGCTCTTACGCTGAGCAAGTTTGCCCACCCCTGACCTAGAAGATATGAGTATTTCCTGCCGTATTTGCTCCAGTGAAGGTGTCACTGGTATAAGGAAAAATCGGATGACTTTGGCAACTTACACGACTGGAGCCTGCTGTTGGTTGCTCTTGCCACATGGTGCCTCACCACGGAGCAGCAGTTTTTAAAAGCTGCCAGGGCATACAAGTTCATAGATGGGTTGGATTCAAAGAATACCTGGGGTGCGGGTAGGAGGAACCTGTTCTTGCCACCCTTTTAATGCCTAATTGTGTAGTGGTAATTCTGAGTAGAGAAATGGAAGCCGGCAGTTACTCCAGATTAATCGAAATGGGGGCGATCTAGGATATGTGCTGGCGTTCAGTACCAGCTAACAATGCACAGCATTCCCAACTTCCTTGTCAACGCATCTTTCTATGTGTCAGGTATATGAACCCACAGGACACAATTTCAATAGTTTGGTATGACATTGTGGCGAAGAGTCTGCGCTACAAAACAGGAAGCCTTGAGTTTAAATCTCCCCCCCGCCACGAGGACATTCAGTGATGCTGGGCAAGCCACTTTTATTTTTTTTCATTAGCCAACTTTCTACCTCAGGGAACTCAAGGCAGCTTACAGTGTTAATAGAACATAAAATATAAATACACATATAACATGTTAAAAGGCCGTGGATTAAAATCACAGTTGGAAAACTGCCGGGAGATAGAAAAACTGAACTAATTGAATGACATCCTGAATAAAATCATCTTCAGCTTCCTTCAGAGGTCGGGATACTGTTCCATAGTCATGGAGCTGCTCAGTCCCCCATTTGTTAGCCCAGTGCCCCCACTGCTGGACCTCCTGAGGGCACCTGGTGTTTTTGGCCACTGTGTGACAGAGTGTTGGACAGGATGGGCCACTGGCCTGATCCAACATTCGGCTTCTCTTATGTTCTTATGTCTTACAGGATTACAGCAAGGTAGCATATCTGAGACTTGGACAGCCCAGGATAGCCCAGTCCTGTCAGATCTTGGAAACTAAGCAGGATATTCGGATGGGAGACCTCCAAATAATACCGGGGTCCTCACACAGAGCCAAGCAATGGCAAACCACCTCTGAACATCTCTTGCCTTGAAAACCCTACAAGATCGCTATAGACCAGTTGCGACTTGATGGCACTTTCCACCACCACATAAACAAGCAAGAGGAGGCTAATTTCCCTCTCTTTTTTTGCCCTGGATGGCCCAGACTAGCCCAATCTCATCAGACCTTGGAAGCTAAGCAGGGTCAGTCCTGGTTAGTGTTTGGGTCGGAGACCGCCAGGGAAGTCCAGGGTCATGACACAGAGGCAGGCAAGGGCAAGCCGCCCCTGAATGTCTCTTGCTTTGAAAACCCAACAAGGCCACCATACTTGACTTGATGGCACTTCACACACACACACACACACACACACACAGTGTTTGAATATTAGAAGGTGCTATACAAATGATACGTTTATTAATAACATGAACAGGGAATGAGCAGTTAAACTGTGGAATTCTCTGTCAGTGGACCAAGTGATGGTCATGAGTGTAGATGACTTTGGACGGCTCCACCAGTAGCTACTAGCCACGATGAGTAAAGGGAACCCTCACTTTCAGAGGCCAGCAAATCCAAGCGCTGGGACGCTACAGGGGAAGCCCCGGTGGAGTTTACAAGAAAGTCAATCCCGTATTTTTCAATGCCATTTGCTTTTAAGTAAGTGTGTAGGATTGCAGCTCTCATATGTTCTGAATTGAATATTCCATAACTGAAGTGTTACTGTCTGGCAGATTCCATCGTTCACCTTTTCTCTGTCATGAAATAACTAGGAGGCATTAGGCCAGCCACTTCCAGCCCCCTGGAACTGCAGCAAGGCTTATTTCGTAGCAGGAGCTCCTTTGCATATTAGGCCACACCCCCCCTAATGTAGCCAATCCCTCAAGAGCTTACAGAGCTCTTCTTACAGGGGCTGCTGTCAGCTCTTGGAGGATTGGCTACATCAGGGGTGTGTGGCCTAATATGCAGAGGAGCTCCTGCTACGAAATGAGCCCTGATTGCAGGATGGGGACAATAATCCTGACAGGCCTTACAGGTCTGTGGTAAAGGTTAAAACAGGAAAATGTATGTGAAGCACTGTGTACACTCTCTAAACCACTGTATAAATGCTAAGTGTCCTGGCTATATCAGCACCTGTTTTGAATAATGTTTTATTTTTTTGAAGCAAAAACAAACGTCCGGCTGAAAATGAAACCCCCGTTACCCCAGTGAGCAAATAAATAATTGAATTGCTTTCCTTTCAAAAGTCTATGAGTTAAAATGGTGGGCAAGTGTCCCCCAATTTTGGCTGACCTTTGCTGGCAGTCATTCTTTG
Source organism: Lepidodactylus listeri (assembly GCA_029233225.1). Classification (NCBI taxonomy): domain Eukaryota; kingdom Metazoa; phylum Chordata; class Lepidosauria; order Squamata; family Gekkonidae; genus Lepidodactylus; species Lepidodactylus listeri. The sequence goes on from JARCFY010000021.1 coordinate 17,145,255, forward strand.
GGGGGGCCACCAGTGGTCTTTCTACACCAGTCCTCTAGCATCTGTGAAAAACAGGGCGAGCCTGCTGCTTTAGTCCAGGTTTGGAGGCATTTGGAAGAAAAGTGAAAGAAATGACCAGGCAACTGAATCGAAACCAGACATCTCTCCAAATTCTTGGCATATACCAGAGAATTCATAGGGAGAGGCGGGAACTCAAGGCAGCTTACAATGTAAACAATTAGTATAAAAACACATAATTTAAAATTAGGACTGCTAACTCAGGGCTCATTTTGTAGCAGGAGCGCCTTTGCATATTAGGCCACACACCCCTGATGTAGCCAATCCTCCAAGAGCTTACAGTAGCCCCTGTAAGAAGAGCTCTGTAACCTCTTGGAGGATCGGCTACATTAGGGGGTGTGTGGCCTAATATGCAAAGGAGCTCCTGCTACGAAATGAGCCCTGCTGCTAATGAATAAAAAGGGTCACATAACTAATTAGCATGCCAGAGTCTCATTCATTATTGGAATTAACCAGATAAATTGCTTAGTCAACTAAGAATGGCCATGCACCACCCTCCACAGAACTGGGAAAGGGATATTGATCTGTCAGTCCATTCTCTCTCCAGGCTGTGTATGTTGCACTCCTACCCATCACCAAATAGACATACCACACAATGTTCCTGTTTATGATGCACAGAGAACTTGAAAGAGATATATCACTGCTGGACATCTGGAAGGATTCAGCATCCAGAGAGAACACATCTGTAGCAACAGCGTATAAAGTGTTCCATTTATGGAGTCAGGTTCGGCATGTTCCACAAGACCATTTGGAGTTTATGCCTAATGACTAGTCCATGTGCGAGAATGTTCGTGGTGCCTCTTCTTAACAATGTACAGTGCATGTACATTCTCCAGTCAGCTCACCACAAAACAGGACCACGTATTATTTAGCCAAAGCGGAACCTTATTCTATGCTGGTATGGGGATGGGGAACTGTGTATCTACAGCTACAGGAGGGTACAGTTCCTCCCAACGGCTTTATCTTAATTTGGAGTGAGGCCTATCGAAACCAGTGTAAACAAACACAATGGCCATCCGAAAGTCTTCTGCCCGACAAAGCGTGCTTGTTATCTTAAAGCGACGTCTTGCCAGTATCCATCCTGTAACAGGGAACTGGTTCTTCCCCCATCCCATTAAAAAAAAAATTGTACCAGTGAACAAAAGACAAATAATGCCATATTGTTCTTGGGCCGTGCAGGTGGCAGGATCTCCCCTGCAAGGTCGAGTTCAAGGCTAGCGTTGAAAGCGTGGGAACAGCACATTAATTTCAGTTGTGCGGAGAGGCAAGATTGGAAAATCTGCATGATCTTATTATGCATCGCCACTCGGCCCTGCCCACGAGTTCTCCCCCCACCCCCCACCCCCACGAACATTAAAGAGAAACAATGAGGTCTGATTGCCTTCTGCTCCAAGGGGACTGGGTGCGGTAAGGGGAACATGTTTTTTTTTTTCTTTCTCCCCACAAATACACACATTTCAGGATGTGTATTTCAGGGTGGAATGACAAAATGGATAGACAGGTAGATTTATAGACAGATGTATTATACAGCAGATCTGTATCATACCTGAGTGCTGATCATACATCACATCAGCCTAATATCGCTCGCTGTAGTGGTCACTCATATATTATCTGTCAGTGATAAAGGATTTATTATTGGCTTTCTGGTATCCAGCATACCTACCCAGTTATTATTATCTGATAGCACTTGGAATCAGAGAAAGGTCTGTATGCTTCCTCTTCACAGCAAGATCGGTTTGGCGGAGCTCGCGATATGTTCAGAGTCCTCCAGCGAGTTTCATAGCAACCAGTCACAAAGGGATTGTGTACGGATAACCCCTCTTCTTTTGACTTTGGCATATGAAGCAAAATCTTAGTCTCCTTCGTGTCAAAACTATAAAAAGAATGTTGATATGTGTAGATGATGTCCTTTTTATCGGGCACTGTGTGTGCAGGTGAAGAGAGAGAAAATAAGCCTCTGTGTTCAAGGCCGCCTCCTCCTCCTCCTCCTCCTCCTCCGTGTAAATTCCAGAAGGGTTGTAGACCTGGTATGAGGGGTCTGTGTCAGATAGCTGCACTAGCTATCACACGAATCTAACGTTTAAACATATATCCAAGAAACATACACATTTCCCCTCTGTCGTTATGCATTACTGAGGGATTTAATTTTAACCTTAACATTACCTATGAGCCCTCTAGACGGGCCTTTTCCAGAGCCTGTTTTGAGGCACTCCTTTACGCTGTTCTGCAAGGTAAATTCACTCGAGTTCCAGTGCATGAACGTCTATGCCCATGCATGGCCAATATGGGGGAATCCATTACTCATGTCCTCCTCTTCTGCAGATTCTATCAGGAGGAACGAGATCCCCTTATACTACCCCTTCTGTCTAGATTTAGCCCTCTGCAGTCTTATCTTGACTTTAGGCCAGAAGTCCTGCGCAAATCCCTCCTAGAAGACGTTCAGAGTTCAGTGACTTACACTGTGGCGAAATTTTGTTTCTCACCTATTAGGAGACGTAAACTTATTTTAGCTGGAAAAAATGTACGATTCTCTTATTCTTATTTTATGTTACCAATTTTATTAATTTTATTCTGTTAATGTTTTTATACTTTTGCAATGTAATCACTGCTTTCGTCTCTCTTATATCAGAACTGTACTGTTTCACTGGCTCTTGCTGTAATAAATCAGATTGATTTAAAAAAATTAGCCTTAAAATTGCTGATATCAGAGACAGTGGAATTTGGACTTGGACCATGATTCTGGGACAGAGAGTTCTTGTGAACAGTGTTCCCTCTAAGCTGCGTTAGTGTGAGCTAGCTCACAGTTTTTTAGCCTCCAGCTCACACATTTTCGTCTCCGTTCAGGAAAGATGGCTCCAGAGCAAACCCATTGATGCAGCAGCCAAATCGCTCGCTCACAGCTTTCATGCCAGTAGCTCACAAAGTAGCATTTTTGCTCACAAGACTCCACAGCTTAGAGGGAGCATTACTTGTGAATGATATTTCTGAGACATTTTCTTCGCCAAAATCAGCCCCGTGGTGGCACTCCGCACACAGAGTGCACAGGGTACCAGAGGCCGATGATGGACAAGAATGTGGATGTCTGAGCGCCCCTCACTCACCGCTGTCCATGGCAGCCAGACACCTGCCCACACTGCTGAGGGTGTCCCCATGCCAACCCATGCTCTATTCCCACTGGATGCTCAGCAGGAGGAAGGGTGGGGATGCTGAGGGTGCCTAAAAAGAATCGCCCCCCAGGAACCTCTCAATGCGCTCCTGTCCCTCACCGGCATCCCTCGCCATGGCAAGAAGCCCCTCCAGGTGCCCAGCAACCTACCTCACAGATGCTACCAGCCCCTCTGTCCATGGCTGGCTCCTGGAGAAGGCTTCCCACCACTCGTGACAGCTCTCCAGCCACTCCCGCTTGATGGCCACCAAAAGGGAGGAAAGGGTGGGTGGGATGGTCTGTGCTGGACACCCAGGGTCCTGGCAAGGGGCCTGGATCTCCTCCTTCCTCTGGGCCACCAGCAGCCATGACAACTGGGACAGGGGCCCTTGCCCTGCCACCACCACCACCCCCCATTCACCAGGGGAGGGCCACTGGAATCCGAAGACATTGTGCTGGCCCTCGGCGTCAGCTCTTCCTCAGGCACTGGGCCAAGGGACCCTGGAACCCAAGTGTCCACAGTACCACAGAGCCTGCTGTTGCTACGCCTCTCCTCAGGGTAAGGGCACATAGTCTGTCCATGACATCAGCAGTGAATTTCAGGGAATAGGCACCTGGGCACCGGGGGAAAACATTGCAGCCAGTCAATGGGAGCTCTCGTGTGGCTGCTGAGCCCTTCTGTCTCGGCTCCTGACCAGGGAGACTGGCCACCTTGATCACTCAGCTCCATCTCCTCCTCACTATGCAGGCGGTGACCTTGCTGAGAGGTCCCGGCGGTGTTATGGGAGCACCCTGGCTGTGGAGATGGGGGCATGACGATGGCAGAGTCACCCTCCTCCATGGGGCCGGGACCCTGGCCCAGCTGCTCTGGCTGCTCCTGCATCCTCGGCCCTCCTCGCTGCCCTCAGAGGACTGGCCCACAGCAGCATCCACACCCTGTGAGTCACCTGTGGGGTGGAGGGAGATTTGTCAGGACAATGGGGGGGATGGGAGGCACTGGGTGGCAGGACTTGGCCCCCACAGATGTGGGCATGTGTCAATGGAGACCATGACACTCACTTAGGACCAAATCCAGGATCGCCTCTCCCCTGGTAGGTTCTGTGACCATCTGCTCCATAGCACAGTCACTGAGAGTGTCAAGATACTCAATCTCTTTTTCCCAACTTGAACACATATTGACCCAATCAATGTGTGGGTAGTTCAAGTCCCCTATTACAACACAGTTATTTCATCTAGCCGCTATCTTTAGTTCATTCATCGTTTTATAATCCACTTCTATCTTTTGATCTGGTGGGCAATAACAAACTCCCAGTGTTAAGCTCCCTTTTGAGCCCACTATTTTGACTCATAGCATTTCCAGAAGTGAATCTAATTCTCTTACCTTCTCAATCTTACTGGACTGTATACCCTCTCTGACATACAGAGCCACCCCACCTCCAACCCTTCCCCCCCCCCCATCCTTCTGATATAATTTATAACCAGGAATCACCATATCCCACTGATTTTCCTCATCCGACCAAGTTTCTGAAATATCCACAGTGGAACTGTCCACTGAGACTGTGACAAACAAATATGGACTGCCTGGCAAGGTCTCGAGGCAGCAGGAAGAAGGCTATGGGCCCAAAATGCCTGGGAAATTATAGATGTTTATATACAAAAGCTAGAAGTGTCTGAGGTAAAATCGGGGAGTTGGAATGCTTGGTGTTGGGGGGAAACATAAACAGCCCCAGTGAGATCCCCACAAAGGCCTGGAAAGGATTCCATTCCTTTGTCTTTTTACTGACAGAACCAAGCTTGGTTGACTAACAACAGACACTGACGGAAAAGTTAGTGCCACAGGAGCCAAGCAGGAGAAGTGTCTTTGTCAGGAGAGACAGCCATTTTGGCAGTTATTCTGACAGGGAACAGTGGCAGTGGGTAGGGAAGAGGAGCAGACCCAGCCCCCAGCCAATGGCATGCAATTACTCTTGAGTGGTGGTTGATGGGCCAATGGCTGATGGAGCACACAACACAGCCAATGGGAAAGCTGGAAATGGCCAACACGTTAGGAGAATTATATATACATATAAGATAAGATTATAATTGATAAAATCACAACACAAATTGTTGCACGTGAATATAGGTAATACCTGTTCATTCTCATAAGTGGAGATGAATGGTTATCCACCATTATAAATATCTATGGTGTTTTACGTAGTATTTTTCCATGTGGGCTTCTTTCTGTGTGGGCGATTATGTGTATGGGCTTTTTTCTGTGTGGGCTTATTTCCACGCGGGCTTTTTTCCTGTGAGCATTAATGACTGTGGGGTTTTTTCTGTGGGCTTTTTCCAGTCACCCTACCCCTTCATCTCTTTGAGATGAGCCATCCCAAACCAGAGACTTTTCATCTCCTTTCAGCTTTTCCCCAATATTCAGTTTAAAAACTGCTCTGTCACCTTTTTGATTTTAAGCGCCAGCAGCCTGGTTCCTTCTTGGGACAAGTGGAGACCATTTGTTTTGTACAGCTTCTTCTTGTTCCGAAAAGCATCACAGTGCCTAAAAAACATGAACCCTTCCCCCCCTACACCATCGTCTCATCTATGCATTGAGACTCCTGATTTGTGCCTGTCTCTTCGGCCCTGCACATGGAACAGGTAGCACTTCTGAGAAGGCTACCTTGGAGGTCCTGGCCTTGAGTCTCCTGCCTAGCAGCCTACATTTTTCCTCCAGGACCTCATGACTGCATTTCCCCACATCGTTGGTGCCAACATGCAGGGGTCCTTTCGTAGAAAAAGAGGTGCAGGAGCTCATTAGCATAACTCATTTGCATAACTCATTTGCATATGCCACACCCCCTAACATACCGGAAGTGTGTCAAAAGGCAACACCCACCCCTCAGGCTCCACTCCACAGCTGACTGAAACTGACCTGCTCTTCCTCCATTCCCTTCCCCATCCAATACTTTGTGCAATAAAAATAAGCATCAAGAACACACCCTCATTCTCTTCCTGCTCCCTAGACTTGAGATACCCAGGACATGTGCACCACCCATCCCTTCCCCTTCCCCTTCCCCTCCCCACAACAAGACACCCTGTGAGGTAGGTGGGGCTGAGAGAGGTCTTTTGAGAACTGCTCATGAGAGAACAGCTCTGAGAGAACTTGTGACTGGCCCAAGGTCACACCAGCAGCTGCATGTGGAGGAGTGGGGAATCAAACCCGGTTCTCCCAGATTAGAGTCCAACTCCTGACCACTACACCAAACTGATGGGGTGGAAGCTGCTGAAGGGTTGGTGAAATTTCTCCAGTACTTATGTGCCATGTGCCCAGATAAAAAATGGTATACTTAGAAAATTTATATGCCACCTTGAGCAAGTCTCTGGAAAAGCAGCACACAGTCATAAAAGGAACAATGATAAAATTATCAATATTAAAACAAAACATTAAAATCAATAAAGACCCTAGCAGGGCTTTCCCCGGGGCGCTGCGCCTCTGCACTGCTCGGGGAAGCTGAGGAGGGGGCAGGACTTGGTCATGTGCCTGCCCCCTGGGCTTCTCGCTCCCGGAGCTGTGCTCCTGTGCGCTCCCGCTCCAACGGACCCCTGCCAACATGTACCACGACCACTGGCTCCTCCCCAGCACTGTCTACCAGCCTATCTAGAACATGCGTAATGTCTGCTACCTTCGCACCAGGCAGGCAAGTCACCATACAGTCAGCACACGGGTTTGCCACTGAGCTGTCTACCTGCCTAAGGATTGAATCACCAACTACCAAGAGCCCCCTTTCCTCCCTGCCCAGGGATGGTTCCTTGGTGTGAAAGGATACCTGTTCACCAGCTGAAGAGATCCCTTCTGAGGGCACATTCCCCTTATCCTCAGCACGGTGCCCTGTTTCCTCTTGACCCTCATGCTCCCAGACAGTGGCGGGGCTGCCATTTTCAGAAAGGGACATACCTAGCAAGTCCCCAAGAGTCTTCTCCTTGTGCCGAACTGACTGTCTCTACTTCTCCAAGCCAGCCACTTTGGCCTCAAGAGTGCAAACTCATTCCCTGAGAACCAGGAGCTCCTTGCACCAGGCACACACCCAAGACTTCTTCCAAGCAGGCAGATGATCGTACATGTGACACTCTGGGCAAAACACTGGATAGCCCCCAAGCCTGTGTTGGCATTCTGGCTTCATAATTGCTCTTTTCAAACAAAATTAAATAATTATATATCATTTCCCTTTTAGTACCCATCATATTTATGTGGCTCTCCTTGTGGAAAGTCTGCTTGCCTTACTGGGAACACAAGGAGACTAGGGCCCTGGCTTCCTGGGCTTTCTACAGAACGCCTAGTCTAAGAGCCCTTCAGCTCGCACCTCTGCTGAGTTGCCGCTCTAAATAGAAGCCTCACCCAGCAGAGGGTAGGGCCAGCAGCTATTTAAATTACACCCAGGCAATCCAATTACAGTCATACAATTCACTCTTTCTTAAACAGCCAGGACTCTGCAACAACTTAAAACTCACCCACACACTCCCAAACACAGTTCTCCCACACAGTACTAAATCTCCTCAGCTGAAAGCAAATAAAAAACACTCACCCCTCCAGCAGCTCTGTCTTTCACTGCTTCTCAGAGCTCAGCTGGGTCACAATAAAGGACTGTGGGAGGGAGGAGAAAGTAGGATCTTTGGGAAAAGACGTTTTATATGAGTTTCCCCCACCCCAAGTATCCAGTGGGAATGGGGGGGGGGGGGATTGTTATCTACAATAGTGGCTGCATTTTAGCCTTCCAGAGGGCCTTTATATTTACTATTGTTTTTCACAGTGCCGTCCCCCCAGTTCCCTATGAGGTGGAGGCTATAAATAAAGCATTTATCTTCTTTCTAAGTTTGAGGGGAAAATAATTACCAATCTTATGCTGCTATAGCTCCGTTGATCGGGCAAACCTTAACAAAAGGGGGAAGAAGCAGGGCTATTTTGGGGCAGGAACACACAGGAATGGAGTTCCGGCTGGCTTCTGAGTTGGTCACGCCTACAGCCTCCCCACCCTCGGGTTCCCCAGGCGCCTCACAAGCCATCGGGTGCCTGGGGAAGCCAATCCAATCCAGGGAGGGGAGGCAGTTTAAACCGCCTCCCCTCTGTGGGTTCCCTGTGTGCCGCACAAACCACAGGGCACCTGGGGAAGCTGATCCTGGGAGGGAGCTGTGCTGTCAGGGGTGTGGCATAATATGCTAATGAGTTTCTGCTGTTGGGTGTGGCCTATTATGGTAATACATCCCTGCTGGGGCTTTTTCTACAATAAAAAGCCCCGGAAAGAAGTATTTTGAGTTCCTGAGGTGGGGTTGAATGGTTGCCTGGGCTGAGTTTCTGTCAAAGGCAATTGGAGAGAGAGGCCTGCCTGAGGTTTGCCAAGCAGCACTACCTCATTCGTCACTGCCTCTGATGCTAGCAGTTCTCCCCTTGCACTCAGGTTCAAGATTTTATATTTTAAAAGGTGAAATTAGATGTATACATTTTCCCACTTCTCTCAACTATGACCGTGGTCATTAGAATACTATATTTTTTTGGTGCCACGGCTATGACATGCTACCAGTTTATTTCTGTCTGTTATGTTTACCTCTCAGGTATCAAAGTTGTTTTGGGGGACGCAAGACAAAGCTGTTTGGTTTACAAACACTGAATCTAAGTTACCTTGGGGCCCTGCGGAATAGTCTTCCCCTGATTTGAGATTTTTCTGAGACGAGGGACAGGAACAAAAAGCTCTTTCCAAAAAGGAGGGATGGAGCTATAGAAGTTCGCTTTGCAGGGGCTTCTGGAGTAAATGCTTTCCTGCTAAAGGAAGTCATTTGGGCAATGAATTTCAGACCTTGTATAGGTTCAGAGGCTGATTGCATAACGGGGGGGACGGGACGGGACTGAAACACTGAATATTTTCTCATTCCCTTGGGGGAGTTGCATAGCTTGGTCATTTGCTCGGCTGTATTTTACCTCACCCATTTCTTCTAGAATTTTTAATCTGTTTTCAGTAGTTCCCTGGAATTCTAGTATATTCCGCAACTGAGTTTTTAACCTAACGGTTTCCACTCTGTTCAGCTCCAGCTGGGTATTTACTCTCTTAAGCTCACTGTGGGACTGCTCTTTATCTTTGATAAAGGCTTCTAATTTTTCTTGGAGTTCCTGATTTTTCTTAATAAGGTGTTTAATTTCTAAATCTTGTTCCTTGTTAAGGCTTGTAAATTCCTCTACTTTACTCTACCAATCGACCCATTTTTCCCCTAAGGGGATTTGGGGAAACGTGATATCGGGCTGAGTTCAAATAACTCCTTGAGTCTTTTCTCTTTTTCTAATGGAGATATCTTTGCATGCTGTAGCATTATGAGAACCACCTGCATAGCTGGCTAGTTATACTCTTTTTGAGGTGGGGTTTCCTTGCCTTACTAAATCAGGGGGTAAAATATTTACAGAGGCTCCTGAACCTACTAGAGGGGTGATTGGCTTTCCATTGATCTGGAGGACTAGTTGGTTGCCAGATCTGAAGTGCTTATGGACGAGAACGAAATGGCACAGTTTGGTGGCAAAGTCAGCTGTGTTGCTGTCAGAAATTATCAGGGGTCATTTTGTAGAAAAAGAGGTGCAGGAGCTCATTAGCATAACTCATTTGCATAACTCATTTGCAATATGCCACACCCCCTAACATACCGGAAGTGTGTCAGAAGGCAACACCCACCCCTCAGGCTCCCCTCCACAACAGGTGAGTGAAACTGACCTGCTCTTCCTCCGTTCCCTTCCCCATCCAATACTTTGTGCAATAAAAATAAGCGTTAAGAACACACCCTCATTCTCTTCCTGCTCCCTTGAAACCACCAGCTTTCAAGTAGACTTGAGATACCCAGGACATGTGCACCACCCATCCCTTTCCCTTCCCCTCCCCACAACAAGACACCCTGTGAGGTAGGTGGGGCTGAGAGAGGTCTTTTGAGAACTGCTCATGAGAGAACAGCTCTGAGAGAACTCGTGACTGGCCCAAGGTCACACCAGCAGCTGCATGTGGAGGAGTGGGGAATCAAACACGGTTCTCCCAGATTAGAGTCCAACTCCTGACCACTACACCAAGCTGATAAGGTGGAAGCTGCTGAAGGGTTGGTGAAATTTCTCCAGTACTTATGTGCCATGTGCCCAGATAAAAAATGGTATACTTAGAAAATTTATGTGCCACCTTGAGCAAGTCTCTGGAAAAGCAGCACACAGTCATAAAAGGAACAATGATAAAATTATCAATATTAAAACAAAACATTAAAATCAATAAAGACCCTAGCAGGGCTTTCCCCAGGGCGCTGCGCCTCTGCACTGCTCAGGGAAGCCGAGGAGGGGGCGGGGCTTGGTCATGTGCCTGCCCCCTGGGCTCCTCACTCCCGGAGCTGCGCTCCTGTGCACTCCCGCTCCAACGGACCCCTGGAAATTATATTCCTTAGACTACACAATGGACACATAGACACCACCTTATACCAGAAACCTACTGATTGACAAACATATCTACATGCCTCCAGCCACCATCCTAAACATACCAACAGATCCATTGTATACAGCCAGGCTCTACACTGCAGCCGCATCTGCTCCAGTCCTACAGACAGAGATTCTCACCTGAGGGATCTACAACAACCCTTTTTGGAACTAAAGTCAGGAAACAGATTAACAAAGCCAGAATGGCACCCAGAGAAAACCTGTTACAAGACAATCCCATAAAATACAATAAGAGAACACCCCTTGTGGTCACATATAACTCTCAACTCAAAAAATGTTCAATGCATCATCAGTGACTCTGTTGAAATCGTTGATGCTGCCTCTCCAAGAAGAGCACTTCAGGTGGCTCACAGGTTAAAAAAAAATATGATAAATAAAAACATAAAAAACAAACATATCATTATTAATGCTAAAAACAAGCTAAGGACATAAAAGAACACTGGGCACCCTCAAATTGTATTTCTAAAAACCAGCAGGCTAACAAGAAATCATAAAAACAGCTTGTGAAGAAGTACATTTTTTCCCTTTGGAGGTTTGAAATGAGCAAAACCTTCACTTTGAGTTTTAAACTTTTTTTTTTTGCTCTGGGCAGAGAACAGGCAGGAAGGGAGGAAGGCAGTCCAGTTGCTTTCCAGCTTATCTTTATACAAATGATAATAGATCTAGCAGGAGAGATAATGGGTGGGTCAAGTCCTCCCCCTCCAAGCAGGGAACAGAGATTTGGAGGACTTCAGACTGAGAAGGCTGCAAGAATAATCTCCAGGAAGAAGTTCCAGGAAACGCTTCTTTGACATGGCCTAATCTGGTCAGTGGGTGGGGGAAAGAGGTGATAAAGCTCAGGGGAGCAAGGAGGAAGGCCTTTTTTATGCTGGGTTCATCAGGGCAGACAGAACTCTTAACTGAGGTCTAGAGGAGGCAGCTATTTGACCATGTGCTGCCCCAGAGGGCTACAGAAGTGGTAATGGTAACTCTGTAGAGATATGTAACTTCCTAAGCTTAAGGAATCTGTCTTGATAGGCAACATTCCCTCTAAGCTTCACAGTGTTGTGAGCAAAAATTTCTACCTTGTGAGTGAAAAAAGCTAGCAGCATTAAAGTTGTGAGTCTTCATTGGACTATCACATAAATTAGTTTTTAGAAGATTATTTCCATAACCTTGTAAAAAAAATTCAGAATGGATTCTCTGAAACTATATTTTAAGAATAATTTAAACATTATAAGAGAAAACAGAATCAAGTCAAATTTTATTACAGAAATGTCCTCTAGAGGGGTAGGCCAGGCCTCCAGAAAACAGGTCTACCTGCCCCTTTCCACTATATTGGTAGACCTGGTCTTAGACTGTCACCCTGCAGTGAGCCTTAGAAAACATACCAGCACTTGGGGGGTGGGAGACCTCTTGCAGTCTATTTTGGGTATTTTTTTAAAGTGAAATATGACAAATTTACAGGTCAAGTATAACAGAGGTGGGGCAATCACTGTCAGAACCCTGCCTAACGTAACAAACAGGTAGCTGCTTGAATGTTATCAACCTCCCCAAACTTCTTATTTATTCCAATATTTATATCCCACTTTTACTGTGAGTCAAGGCAGCTTACAAATCATACTGAAAAGCATAATATGGGTGTGCAAAAAACCCCAAACTATTCCCCCCCAGCTCCATTATAGCCTATGGGGACCATTATAGTAAATGAGCCCCATAGGCTGTAATGGAGAATCAATCTGGGGGTATCTGGGGCTCTGGGGAGGCTGTTTTTTGAGGTAGAGGCACCAAACCTGCTACTGGTGCCTCTCCCCCCAAAAACTAGCTACTGGTGCCTCTCCCCCCAAAAACCTCCAAGTTTCAAAAAGATTGAACCAGGGGGTCCAATTTTATGGGCCCTAGAAGGATGTGCCCCCATTCTCCATTGTTCCCAATGGAGGAAAAATGCTTGTGAGCTGGAAGCTACAATGTCTGAGCAGGAGCTAAAATTTTGTGCACCAGTGCCCCCTAGTTCAGCTTAGAGGGAACGCTGCGCATAGGGCATGTATAGAGATAGTGACAGAGGATTTGCATTTTACCCATTTCTTTGAATCCCTTGCTCAGTCTGGTGCTGTGCCTAAAAGTATGCTTGTGAACATCTTCTTTTTAATAACTATTGTACCTGCTGCAATACTGTCAGGGAGGGCACATCCTCTTAAGAGAACAAAGTCAGACAATGCTGATGCCAAGTTGGTATAGGCAGGTAAGGCGAATTGAAGAAGAAGAGGAAATTGGATTTAAACCCCGCCCTTCACTACCCAAGGGAGTCTCAGAGCGGCTTACAAACTCCTTCCCCTTCCCCTCCCCACAACAGATGCCCTGGGAGGTAGGTGGGGCTGAGAGAGCTCTGATAGAAGCTGCTCTTTTTCAAGAACAGCTGTGCCAGAACTACGGCTTGCCCAGGGTCATCCAGCAGGTGCAAGTGGAGGAGTTGGGGAATCAAACCCGGTTCTCCCAGATTAGAGTCCGCTACACCCCTATAGCAGATTGATGATGCTGGACAGGGAAGGCTGGTGCTGCTTGGACATCTGTCGCCTCAGCCAAAGGCCTAGCAGAACACCTCTGTTTTGCAGGCCCTGCGGAATTGTAATAAATCCCATAGGGCCTTCATCTCAACTGGTAGCATGCTGAAAAGGCCCTTATCCTGATTGAGGCAAGGTGGACATCCTTTGGGCCGAGGACTGCTAAATAGTGCTGTTCAGAAGAGCATACAGCTCTTCAAGGCATGTATGGGGAGACAATCCCAGAGGTATGCTGGTCCCTGGCTGCATAGGGCCTTGAATACCATGACTTTGTATCTGATCCGGTACTCAACTGGCAACCAGTGCAATTGGCGCAGCACTGGCTAAACGTGCATCTGCATAAACAGTTAGCAGGCGTGTCGCCACATTTTGTACCAGCTGACGCATGCAGGTCTGACTGACAGGTAGGCCCACATAGAGTGAGTTGCGGTAATCTAACTTAGAAGTGACCATTGCGTGGGTCACTGACGTGAGATAATGCAGAGAGAGATATGGAACCAGCTGCCCGACCAGCCGTAGATGGTAGCAGGCTGATCTGGCAGCACTGGTGACCGGGGGCCTCCGTAGAAAGGAAGGCATCCAGAATAGGGTTGCCAAGTCTGGGTTGGGAAATACTTGGGGACTTTGGGGGTGGAGCCAGGAGAGGGCGGGGTTTGGGGAGGGGAGGAGCCTCAGCATGGTACAATGCCATAGAGTCCACCCTTCAAAGCAGCCATTTTTTCCAGGGGAGCTGGTCTCTGTCAGCTGGAGATCAGTTGTAAAAGCGGGAGATCCCCAGGCCCCACCTGGAGGCTGGCAACCCTAATCCAGAATCACACCTAGGCCCCTCACCATTGGGGCTGGCATCAGTGGCATCTCACCAAGGGCTGGGAGTTGGATTCTTAATCCTATCCCCCCACGGTTCAGGTACAGGGCCTCTGTCTTTGTTGGATTCAGTTTCAGCCGACTCTGTTGCAGCCAACCAACCACGGCTTCCAGAGTCCTGGCCAGATTTTCTGGGGAGGAGTCAGGCTGGCCATCCATCAGCAGATACAGCTGGGTGTCATCAGCGTATTGATGGCAGTCCAGCCTGAACCCCAAGATTAGCTGGGCGAGGGGATGCATATAGATGCTGAACGACGTAGGGGAGAGTATTGCCCCTTGTGGGATGCTGCATACCAACTATTAGTGCGGAGACGCCCTCTCCCCAAGCACCACGCTCTGTCCCCAACCATGGAGAAAGGTGGACAGCCACTGCAAAGCAGTCCCCCGTATCCCCCATGTTATTTATCACATAAATAATATTCAGCACATAAATTAATAACCTTCTAGCTTTAGCTGCCAAAAATGCAAGTGGATAAATGTTGAAAAAGCAAACTTAACACTTGACATAAATGCCCAGTACAGCGTGATGTGGGGAATTTTAATAGCTGACAAAATAATTGCACAAAATAGAGCTGCGCAGAATTTCTCTTATATAAATAACTGTATAGCAAAGCAGACATCATTTGGTGACTCACACAAGAGATTTGGCACATGCTCTAAGACGCACACAGTGAGTGGTCATTTACACGTTGCAAAAGTTATAGCTGGATGATATAGGTAACATCGTTTCTTTGCCTCTTCTTGTATTTATTTATTTTATTATATTTATATTATTTTATTTATTTATTTTATTTAGTATACCGAGTTCGCTTCAAGGTGCTGGTTCTTACCTATAAAGCCCTATATGGCCAGGGTCCAACATATCTTAGGGACCGCCTTTCTCCGTATATACCCCAGCGGGCACTGAGGTCAGGATCAGCTCATCGTCTAGAGGTCCCAGGTCTTAGGGCTGCTAGACTCACTAAAACAAGGGCCAGGGCTTTTTCGGTGGCGGCTCCCATCTGGTGGAATGAGCTCCCAGAGGAGATCAGGGCCCTGCGGGACCTTGTGCAGTTCCGCAGGGCCTGCAAGACGGAGCTCTTCCGCCAGGCTTTCAAATAGGAGCCGCCACCGATGATTTTATGATTTCATCCATCAGCTATATCAACCTTGATGTAATCTGGCCCGAATGAACCCTGGCGGGTGGCAGGGGGGGATAGGGAGTTTTACCACTGAGCCGCCGCTTTGATAATTGGACAATATGTTATAGGAAGCTAATTGTAGCCTGTTAGTCTTAGGAATATATTTTAAGTGTTTTAACTGCTTTTAGAGATTTTAATGTATTATTCCCTGGCCTATGAGCCCATGTAAGCCGCCCTGAGCCCGTTCGCGGGGAGGGCGGGGTATAAATCAAAAAAAAGAAAGAAAGAAAGAAAGAAAATAAAAATTATTTGTATTTCTACCCCACCTTGCCGGACTAGCTGGCTCAAGGCGGCTTCTTGCTATGTTTGACTGACCAGCTGAAATTCTGTTTTCCTTGCGATGTTATAACATTATGAAAGAGTGCTGTACTTACCTTTTGTTGATCTGTGCTAAAGAACGTCCTGCAAAAAGTAAAAATGAAAAGTTAAAGGCACACAATCAACCATCAAACATAGCCCTTTTGGGGAAGAAGTGTTTGCTATCTTGCTCACCAAAGCATGGCTTCATTGCAGGATTTTTTTAAAAAAAATTCAGGACTGGTATAGGTGGAGAGGCCCAGGAAGAAATCCTTAGTGGAGAATGGGTTTGAGACCCGGTATAGATGCCAACCAATGGCAGGGCCTCTTCTGAAGTGGCACCTTGAGTTTGAGGTCCTTATTGCAATTCACCTGGCACCAGTCTGCTAAGTTTTAGCCACCAGGTGAAAAATAAGTATGTTCCCAGGCACTTTGGTTGATTCTTTGTTTTTTCCCATTGCTCTTAAAATTCTTGTTATTCTGTACTTTGGTCTGTCGTTTTATTATTGTATGATCGTTTGTGTTCTGGGTTTTTTAAAAGTGTTCTACTTTTTAAATTTGCTCCTTTCCCCAAAGGAAACGGAGCTAATCTGCTATTGCTTAATGCTTGCACCTTTTTTTTTCTGTTGGTTTTTATTTGGGCTGTGTTTAATTATCTCATCATTTTGCTGCCTCTGAGATTTTTATTAAAAAGATGTATTTATTTGAAGCGTGGGTACTCACTGGCAAGAAGGAACTGCACCTGCTCAGAGGTACTTCTAAAATCTATGCTTATATCCTAAATTCTGTGTTCAAGCGCTCTGGGCCCATTACAAAAAACCAAAACCAAAACAAAACCAAAACCTTGCCATGTACTCAATGGAGCCATCAGGGGTAGACATGGGGGTAGGGTTGCCAAGTCCGGGTTGGAAAATACCTGGGGACTTTGGGGGTGGAGCCAGGAGAAGGTGGGGTTTCGGGAGGGGAGGGACCTCAGCATGGTGCAACGCCATAGAGTCCACCCTTCAAAGCAGCCATTTTCTCCAGGGGAGCTGATCTCTGTCAGCTGGAGATCAGTTGTAAAAGCGGGAGATCCCCAGGCCCTACCTGGAGGCTGGCAGCCCTACATGGGGGCCCAAAAGCTACAGCTAACTTCACAGTTCAAGTACATGTTGTCAGTTAGTGGTGTGACAGGGCCTAAAACTGCTTAACTGTACAATTAATTACATCCTCTCCTTCGATCTTATACATAGAATCCTGCACGTCATGCAAGAAATATATCTATCGATCTATCAGATTTCTGAAATGACCTAATAGGTAACGTCACGATAACGGACTTGCAATCCGACTTCGGATGAACTGTACCCCGTCCACACAAACACCATGCCGAAAAGAGACGCCAAGGTTAAACCGTGACACAAACCTCACAGGCGGTGTGGTTTCTAATTCCTATCAGCGCTCGTGAGCAAGCGTCCTTATTCCACATGATCAGAACCAGAAAATGTAGCCCAGGAGGGCAGAGTTTTGTTTGTATGAGGGTGGTCGGCATTTGGCAAGGCAGTGCTGAGAACACTTTCCTGAGAGTAAGCCCTACTGGATAAACCAGAGTAGGACGACTCTCTAACTCTCTGTTAGGAAACTCAGAGCAGACATGGTCGTTATTCCAGTTCTGCAACCCCAGGATCGCAGGATTAATTTTTACTCCGATGGATAAACGCTAAGGAGGGTCGGGTCCCAGACCCCATCTTTAATAGGTATCATTCTTACAGAACGGCCCATCAGAGGTGTCGCTGCGACTTTGATGGCTTCCTGTAAGCAGGGGCCTGGAAAGAGCCGGAGCCTCACCACTTAGGTCTCTCCCACTGCGTCTAGCAAGCAACATCCCCCCCATCCCTTCAATTCAGTTTCAGACTTGTCCCTGACTGGCCTTTTCTTCTAATTTCTTTTCTCATTGGGGGGGGGGGAAGGAAAGCAAGCAAGCAAGCTGTCCCCCTTCCCAATTTGGCCACGTTTCCTCACGAGCCCCCCCCGCCCCGCCGTCGTTAGCTGCTGGAGTTTTCTGTACAGAGACCCATGGAACTTTACACACACACACACACACACATATATATATATATATACACCCATAGAGGGATGACACAATAGAGGTTTTATTCAAATTTGTTTAGGGTAGAGCGGATTTGCATGAAAAATGTGTGAGAAAAGCTGGCTCCAATGACCTCATCCCCAGCTGCCATTAACGTTCAATTATATGGTGAATAGCAGCAAAAGGAGATCCGCAGACGTGCAGAGAATCCAGGCTGGGCCAGCAAAGTGTGAGAAACTGCTCCTTCCTCCTCCTCCCCCCCCCCCTCCAGTAAGCCTCCCCCTCCTCTAGTGGAATGCAAACAGCACGGCAGAGCCGCTCACCAGCTCTCCCCACAAACACAGGCACAAGGAAAGCAAAGCAAAGAGAGAATCTGAAACTTTCTGCCCCCCCCCCATAAGAGGGGCCCCAAACTTAATTTTTGCAACACGACTGCTGTCTTCTGCACAGCCCATGCGTCGATCCTCCCCTCGCCCCCCTGCCCCCCTCTGAGAAAAGCAAGGCTGCAAGCTTAGGGTCACTTGCTCGGGGAAATTTGCTTAAATCCAAAGGTCTGAGAAAACCCAAGATGGTCAGTATAAAACAAAACCCCAAACCCAAACTACAGTAGCGTGCTAACTTTTATATTTTAAAAAAAAAAAAAATTAGGACCAAGCAAATAAGTGGGAGCCAGCAAGCTTCTACAGGTCACAGAATTCTTCATCAGGCTGGCTGTTGGGTTCCAGGGACATCACTGAGATCTGGTCCACGATTGGAAGAGATATAAAAATGGAAGGTAGGAAGCCTAGCAGGTGTAAGTGGCTCCGGGGGTGGTGGGTGCGGAGGAGGCTTCAAAATGCGGCAAAGGCTTCGGGGAACGTCAAAGAGCGAAGAACACCACTAGCTGGTCAGGTCTAGGGGCTGTATGTGTGCATGAGCCTAAAAACCACTGAGCAGGCACTTTAGGTCCTTGCTGAAGGGCGGACTCAGGCCTGTAGCTACCGTGGGGCATCTCGGGGCACGGCCCCCTGACTTACTGACTAAGGCCCCCCCAACTTCCCATCCAGCCCAGGCGCTCCCTTAGGGAGGTGTGCAGGAGTGTTTGTGGGGTGCCCCCTGACTTATTTAAAGCCCCGCCCCCAAATTAAAAATCCTGGCTACAGGCCTGGACAGACTCATACATACTTGGGAGTAAACCCTACAGATTATAGTGGGCACTGAGCACGCAAGGAACTGGACCTTCTCCCTCATTTCCCAACGTTACAAGCGGCGTTTTATAAGTCCTGTAACTGTGAGCATGGTTGGAGGAGACAGTAAGTCAAAAGAGACACCACAGTATTCCCTGTCCCAGCCAGGACATACATTCGGGAAACTTTTATGAGGATTGATTTCCCAACCAGCCCGGGGGTGGGGGGAGCAACATTGGTTGCCAGTTTGGTGTAGTGAGCCAGTTTGGTGTAGTGGTTAAGTGCGCGGACTCTAATCTGGGAGAACTAGGTTTGATTCCCCACTCCTCCACTTGCACCTGGCTGGATGACCTTGGGCAAGCCATAGCTCTGTACCAGCTGTTCTCTCAAGGACAGTTGTCTCAGAGCTCTCTCAGCCCCACCTACCTCCCAGGGTGTCTGTGGTGGGGAGGGGAAGGGAAAGGAGTTTGCAAGCCGCTCTGAGACTCCAAGTGAGTGAACGGCGGGGTATAAATCCAAACTCTTCTTCTTCTTGGTGGCCAGTAGCACCTTGGAGATTAACAAGATTTTCAGTGTATAACTTCCCAGAGTCTCGGGGTGGTGGTGGCGGTGTTGTTGATGTCCAGAGAAAATGTGCATTTATTTTCCAAAGGAAAGATAAAATCCCACAAAAAGAGGGCGGAATATACAGAGGAGAATCTAATGCCCCACTCCCCCAGAAAGAAACCCCCGTTAACTATGCTGGAGGGGGGAAGCCGTTGCCTCTTTTTACACCCCTCTCCCGAAAGATGGCTAGCTGCATCACTCTTGAGGGGGCCCGAAAGGGCGGTGAAGGCCCCTCTCTCAATTAGTAGTGGAAGAAGACACACACAAGCCCCTTCTGCAGCCTGCTTTGGCATTCCACGCGGCAACTTTGGGGCTGAGAAACAGCAGCCCCCGCTCCTCTCTTCCCAGACTCAGACAGGCCGCCCCGAGGTGCCCCCTCGATGGTTCTCAGGCCGTCCCAGCACCAGACAAAGACCCCCCCCCACCCCCCCTCCAAGTTCAAGTTCAGTCGACGGGTGCTTGGCCACGGGCCTCTCCAAGCCAGCCTTTTGTTCCCTCCCTGACAACCGCTCTTTATCCGGCCCTCCGCCTCCCCCACAGCCGCTCTCCCCGCTTTCTTTACTTGGCACTGTTTAGCTGCCTTGACTGCAAACTTCGCAGCCTAGTTTCTTGGTTCTCTAAGCACTCAAATTACCCTGCTCTTTCTACATATGTCTCTATATCTCTATATTCCCCGCCTGGGTATCTGTTCTGCCCACACTGAAGCCGCAGCGGGTGGAGGTTGCTTGCACGAGTCTTGCCCGGCCCCAGTTTTTAGGCCCTCTGCAAGCAGAGTTGATCTGCCCTGCTTTAAAAACAACAACAACCGCAGCAGCAACAACATCAGAGGCAACTTTGCTGCTCATGGTCTTGTCATTCTTTAAAAAAAAAACCCCAAGAATAAAAATGAGAAAGGGAGAGGCAACTTTGGGTGTGTCCCCGTCCCCCCCAAAACCCAACGCTGAGCCAGGCCTGCATCCAGGTAAGGAGAAAAATCATTTCCATTTTTTCCTTCTCTCTCTCTGCGTCTCTTTCTTTTAAAAAGTCATTCTTCACTTTGGCCCTTTGATATGGTCTCCATGGCCCCAAAATCGCACTGTTCTGGTGACGGGGTGTGTGGAAGGGGGTTCAGTTGCCCGGGCACCCCTCTCTTCCTCGCTCTGGAAGGTTGTTCTGGACTAAGAATGGGAGAAGTCGCTGTGTTAGCTGGAGGGTCGCTTTTTAACATGGGAGCAGAGAGAACTCACCCAGGCGGGCTGGTGAGCTGAGGCTGACTCAGGGAGGCTCTTCAGAAAACCTGTTCCCTCCCAGTTGAACCCAAATCCTTGGGTGTAAGCTAGACAGTTATTAGGGTCTAGTATCGCTGTCAGGAGTGAGCTGGGGGGGGGGGTCAGCTCCTACTCCTTCAGCGTGGCAGGGAGGTCAGGAGAGGGTCAGGATGTAAGAACAAGACACAAAGGGGTTATAACCTGACTTGCTGGGGGTTAGAGCTTAAAGGGTATGAGGGGTATGTGGTGCAGTGAGCACTGATAGATCCATCCGTCCTTCTAAGAATCTTTCTGTGATCTTTTCCCCAGTTGATAAATGTCTCCTGGGATGCCTCCTATACGTTGAAAAAGCTTTTGCTTTTCTCTGGTTTAAAAACCAGCATATTAATAATCCTGTGAAGGAAAATTCCTTCTCTAAGAACCGCTTTTTGTGAATATTTCAAAACGACCGGGTGCACACAAAAACGAAAACACACACACAGAGAGAGCAAGAAGAGACAACCATTTAAGCCATACTAGACCAACGGCCTTTTGCAAAACTGGTGGGTTCAGAAGCTTCTTTTAAAGACAGCAATATTCTCTAAATATTGACAGTGGCGATGATCTTAACTTTTTTCCCTGTTTGGTGCCTTTTTCCCATTTGAGAAGCTAGCAAAACAAAACTGGTGGAGAAAAGGGGTGGTGTTCGGAGAAGTGGGTAATAAGGAGAAGGTTGAATTATAATCTGATGGGTTCCCCCCTCCTCCTCCAATCACAAATAAAAGGTTTGGGAGAATCGTCCAAAGACACAAGGAAATGTAAACATTCCTTTCAAAGAGACACGTTGTCTTTATTCTTATTTATTATTTTTACAAATAGACGCTGGAGTGATACTTGGTGCATTTTGTAGCCATATTGTGTACAGCTCCAATGGCACAGCTTTTATTTCCGTACTCAGCTGCACATTTGAATATTCCCTGTATTCAAGTTTTTTAAAAGGGATCAATCCCTGCAGCACTTTTCATGGGGTCTCCTGGCTTGGTGGTTTCTGTCTTTGTCCACAGCTCTTTTGCAAAGTAGGACACTGTCAGTGTAATCCAAAGCGGAGTCACACCCTCCTAAGTCCACTGAATTCAAGGGACTTAGACCAGTATAACTCCGCTTAGGACTGCTCTGCGGCACACTCTTTTGACAGATATCCAGGGTTGAAAGTCATTCAGTGAATGTGTGGTTCACCTACAACTTGCGTGGAAGCTGCCTATTTCTTGACAAATGCCCACTGTGTTGGGCCTACTGTCACTCTTTAAAAAGCCAGTGTTGTGCAGTGGTTAGACTGGAGACTGGGGTAGATATCCATGGTGGAGTTCACAAGCTCACTGGACAGCCTCAGATCAGTCATTGTCTCTCGTTCTAATATAACTTGCAGAAGAAAATAAGGGCTCATCCCTCTCCATGTGTAGTATGCTGAGCTCCTCGGAGGAGGGGTTGGATACATATATGAGGAATGGATAAATAAAGGGGATGAAAGCCGGTGTGACATAGTGGTTAGACTCTCGGACTAGGATCCGGGAGAATGATGTTAGCCTCTTCGGGTCCCCAAAGGGGAGAAAGGCGTGGTATAAATGGAGTAAAGAAACAAATGAATCTGCTGGTTTTAAAATATGACCTCCAGCACCTACAAGGACAATCAAAATTACGGTAGGATTTCTATTTTAAAAATTCAGTTTTCTCAGTTCTACGTAGTAGGGTTTTGTAAGAGAAACAATTATTGACGGTGCCAAATAAACCCCGTTCCACGTGCATTTTCACTGCATACTAAACAGTTTAGGCCACTGATACATGCCTGATTTTATTGTAAATTAACTGTTTTTGTGTTTCACATTTGTATGTTTGACAATGATGTACACTGCCCTGAGCCCTCTGGGGGTGGGTGGAAATAACAACAACAACAACAACAACAACAATAACAACAACAATAATAATAATAATAACCATCATAATAATAACAACCATAATAATAACAATAACAATAACAATAACAACAACAACAATAATAATAATAACCATAATAACAATGATTATAATAATAACCATACTACTACTAATAATAACCATACTACTACTAATAATAATAATAATAATAACCAGAACCAGAACCATAATAATAATAATAATAATAATAGCGATAACAACAACAACTTGAAATATGTGTATTGTACCTTTTGGTCCTGGAAGACATCTTCCCCCATTCAAAGCAGCTTGCAGTAATAGAATTAGCTAAAGGACAATAAATCACAAAATAAACTCATTTTAAAAGCTTTTAGCTCCCCCCCTCAAACAACAAATAGCTTAATCAATATAATATAATAAATCATCAATGGATCAGTAGCAGGGTTAACTTGATAATGATCCTCTTTAAGTGTTTCCAGAAAACTAATAGAGACAGTGCAAAGTAACTTTCATGGACAAGGGAACCACAGGAAATCTCCCATTCTGTTTAACTGCCCGCTAAATTTCAGTGGTAGGGCCACTTCAAATGACCTCAGCCACCAGGACCAGATAGGTTCATGTTGGAAAACACAGTCCTTAATATAGCTGTGTTTGTGGTTTTAGTTCTGATCACATTGTGTCGTAGTTTTTGTGACAACAAGGCTTCTGCACTTCTCGAGAACCGAACAGAAATGAACTCAGAGAGTGAACACTGACATTTTAAACAAAAACATTTTGGATGTAAAAACATGATGTTCCAAGATAGGTTGATATTAACAGAAGCAGGTCTGATGAAGTTGGCCAAAATAATACAAGAGCCCAGATATTGCCGGGGGGGGGGGGATTAATTTGCTGTGACATTCAGACCTCTAAAGTTCTCCAGAACTTCCAGATGAATGGCAAAGTATTTCTAAATGAAATTGGACAGTTCTTCACAAATAGATGAACACCACAATGTCCATGCTCTAAAACAATATTGGGGGGGGGGGGGTAGAAATCAAGCACTGGGATTGTTTTCTTCTAAAAACCACCCACTTGATCCAAAATTAAGGCATCCTATAGTCCAAACAGCATCATAATCCCCATGAAATCACCATGGCTACTTCTCACAAAAACAACTGGAGAAAAGATCAAACTCACACTTTAGAATCATTGATCTGTGACAGTGGTTTTCAAACGTCCTTCGGGAACTCTTTTGACATTTGTCAGGGAACTCCTGCACGATTGCAGAAGCTTATCGTTTTGTTAATTAGCAGAGTAAGAAATGCAAAAACAAACAAACAACACCATGTGTGGTTTGAGCTTTAAAAGGAAGAAATCTTTATCAAGAAAAACAAGGGGTAGTTACATTTGGGGGAGGGGGGAGAAAAATTACAGTCTAGCTTTGTAGCGACATCTTTCTGGTTACATGGTCAAAAACTACACCCAACAGAAGAATGGCTTCTCTGTCTCTGCTCTCCGATCTCAGAACAAACCCAGGAGATTCTGCCATAAAACATGAAACAGATGTGTGAGTGACCAAAAGCACATTTTCAACCCAGTATATCAGTCAGCCAATGGACAGCCTAAAGATTACTTCATTATGCTAAACACAACCCATTCTAGCCCGGGGAAAACTTTGTCTGCTTCTAATAAGTTATAGCTAAGCTAGGTAACGTCCTGTTTACACACAGCATCAGTTTGATTCTATCATGACTGAAGTGTTGACGATTTGCAAAAATCTCAACACCCCATCTCAGATTTCAAACACTAAAAATCATGCAGATCCGGTTTCTTGCAGAGGTACTCAGACTTCCTTTTGTCAAGAGGTTTGGTAAGTAGATCTGCAATCATCTCTTTAGGACAATACTCAGTTTCAGTAAGTCCTTGTTGTTGCATCCCCCTTAAGGAATGACATTTGATGGTGATCTGTTTGCTTCTTGATTTGATGCTTTGATCTTTGGATAGGTCTCCGCAAGCCTGACGGTCTTCAAATAAAATTATTGGCTTAGGTTCATCTATGCCAAAGACTGTCAGTAGATGGACAATCCATTCATGTTCACTTTCAGCAGACACACATTTGGCCTCAGCAGTAGATCTGGCAACTAGTGTTTGCGTTTGCTTTTGACCAGGGGTCATTTTGTAGAAAAAGAGGTGCAGGAGCTCATTAGCATAACTCATTTGCATAACTCATTTGCATATGCCACACCCCCAACATACCGGAAGTGTGTCAGAAGGCAACACCCACCCCTCAGGCTCCACTCCACCGGTGAGTGAAACGGACCTGCTCTTCCTCCATTCCCTTCCCCATCCAATACTTTGTGCAATAAAAATAAATGTAAAGAACACACCCTCATTCTCTTCCTGCTCCCTTGAAACCACCAGGTTTCAAGTAGACTTGAGATACCCAGGACATGTGCACCACCCATCCCTTCTCCTTCCCCTCCCCACAACAAGACACCCTGTGAGGTAGGTGGGGCTGAGAGAGGTCTTTTGAGAACTGCTCATGAGAGAACAGCTCTGAGAGAACTTGTGACTGGCCCAAGGTCACACCAGCAGCTGCATGTGGAGGAGTGGGGAATCAAACCCGGTTCTCCCAGATTAGAGTCCAACTCCTGACCACTACACCAAACTGATGGGGTGGAAGCTGCTGAAGGGTTGGTGAAATTTCTCCAGTACTTATGTGCCATGTGCCCAGATAAAAAATGGTATACTTAGAAAATTTAGATGCCACCTTGAGCAAGTCTCTGGAAAAGCAGCACACTGTCATAAAAGGAACAATGATAAAATTATCAATATTAAAACAAAACATTAAAAACAGTAAAGACCCTAGCAGGGCTTTCCCCGGGGCGCTGCGCCTGTGCACTGCTCGGGGAAGCCGAGGAGGGGGCGGAGCTTGGTCATGTGCTCGCCCCCTGGGCTCCTCACCCCCGGAGCTGCGCTCCTGTGCGCTCCTGCTCCAACGGACCCCTGCTTTTGACTGGTCCAGTTGATCAAGCTGTCTCCATAGAAGAACAGGTAATCAGTGGTTGACTTGTAATCAGCTTTGTCTTCACCCCAGTTGGCATCCATGTATCCAATTAATCTTGGGTTGTCACAAGCTAAAATCTTTAATTTTAGTTCAGCTACCCCTTTGAACTATCTAGCCAGTCTCTTTATAGCAATCCAGTCATATTCGGTTGGGGAACTGGTCTTTCTGCACAAGATTACGACTGCTGCAGAAATGTCAGGTCTTGATACCATGCTCAGGTAAAGAAGTTTGCCAATTGACTTTCTGTATTCATGATTAGAGGGGCTGCAGTGGCTCAAGTGGTTGAGATGCCGAACTGCAGACTGGAAGGTCAGTAGTTCAGCAGTTCCAGGAGACCCAAGTACTGCATAAGGAGAGAGCTCCCGCCTCTGGTCCCAGCTCTTGCCATCCTAGCAGTTCGAAAGCAAGAAATTGCAAGTAGGTAAATAGGCACCGCTTCAGTGGTAAGGTAACAGCGTTCCGTGCACCTCGGCATCTAGTCATGCCGTCCTCATGACCACGGAAACGTCTTTGGACAGTGCTGGCTCTTCGGCTTGGAAACAGAGATGAGCACCGCATCCCTAGAGTTGGATTTGACTGGCTTTCGAGCAAGGGGAACCTTTACCTTTACCTACATCAATCAGGGGTCCATACCCAATCGCGAGATTTCAACATGCAAACATGGCTCTTTAAGGACACAAACACTGGATCCTTTACACTGAGGGCACAGAAGATGTTGGCTGCTGTTGAAACGCAGCTTGCTGCGGACTGGAAAGGAGCTGAAGTGAGACACACACACACACACACACACACACACACACACACCCAACCTGGAGGGCCGGAGACGCCTCCCTGTGTGCCCGCGCGCGCGGACAGTGGGGCGCAACAGACACAGCCGGCTCATCCACTCCGCCTTGGGAACGTCCTCGGCTGCCGTTTCTCGTTCCTCTGCGTGACAACCTCCGTCTTGCAGACACCGCCTCTGCTGTCCAGTAGCAAAAGCGGTGCCCTGGTTGCCTCGAGGTATCCGGCCCTGGGCAGCCCAGGGGGAGCGGAAGAGGCAGGTGAGCCACCTGTGCGGGATCCCCCTGCGCCGCCCCCCCCCCCCCCCGCCTCCTCCTCTGCGCCTCTTGCCTCCGAGCAAGGGGGAGGAGAGCCAACCCTCAGCCTGCCTTTCCCGGGCCGCCATTTTGCAGCAGATGCCATGCCCAGCCGAACGGTGCCGAGCCGTGCCAGGCGCCAGCGGAGAGGCTGCCGCCGCCGCCGCCCAATTGGACGGCGCGCCGGGCGCTCGCCGCCTGTCTCGCATAAGGCGTGGATCTTCCAGAGCCGTTTATGTGAGAGGGGAGACTGGAGGGGGGGGGGAGCAAAATGCTCGTTTTCTGTGCGTCACGTTGGGGGATGCATCGCCTCGCCAGCTCCACAGTTCCTATTGACAGAGATAAACATGCAAATGTGCATGCTATTAACATGAGGCAGGTTGGGGAGGGGGAGCAGGCAGGCAGGCAGACAGGCAGGCAGAGAGAGGAAGGGAGGGAGGAAGGAAGGAAGGAAGGGAGGGAGGGAGGGAGGGAGGCTCAACTAATGAATACGACCTGTGTCCACAGATTCTATGTGCAAAATCAAATACACATCACATAAAATACACTCCTGACTGGAATGGTTTTAAAGGAGAGGGATCCCCCCCCTCCACACACACACACACACACACACACACACACACAGAGCAGGGGGTTGAGCTAAGCCGGCAGTCCATCAGTGGGAAGGGAAGGATAACAGCCAGGGAGGTGGATCAATCCTCCCGGGCTCTCCCCCAACCCAGGAACAAACCAACGCAGCTCAGCAGGTGAAGCAACAAATCGGGAAAGGACCCAAGCGGTTCAGTGCTCTAGCGAGCCCCCTACTGGAGGCATCGCAAGACCAGCCGAGGTAGGAAATATCTGTCGCTTTAAGAAGATTCCCCCCCCCCCCCTTCAAGAAAGGTAGCTCAAGTGACCCCCCCACACACACACAACGGCCCCGGGGCACGTTAGGCTGAGCAGCTAGTTGTCTCCGCTTGAGCTGCACGGTGGAGAGGGAGTTCGAACGCAGACCCCTCCGCCCAAGTTGGTGTCAGATCGCTTCTGCGTGTTTGCAGAGAGGTTACGCTGGCGTGAAATGTTGCGGGTCTCTAACGTGCCGCAAGACGCTGTTACCCCTCTGGAACTGAAAACAGAAAAAGCCTCAAAGGCAAGCAGGATAATTATGGCATAAGACTTCACAGACTAGTCCACCATGAGATGCGCGGAGAGACATTCTAAGCTGGCTTCACTGATGCATGAGTGGGGGCAAGCCCGTGACATTTTTATGCAGTTGTATGTAAGAGACAGACACTAAACACCGAGTCCTTGCCAATACAGTCTTCCTAGCTTTACTAGCACCCGCCCTGGCAAAGAAAACCTTTGTCTCGATTGAGTCCTAGACGAAAGCTCTAGCTCAACCTTTCCTTTCGATGCTCTTTTGTCGAACGACTCGGGGAAAATGTTTTGTAGTCGCAGGAAAGAGGGAATCTCGAATAGTGCTGGTTTCCAAACAAGCACCATGACGGGGAAAGTGGCACTCTTTGAAAACTCCCTCTTCTGCGCGACTTTTAAAAGGACAGAAGTGTTTTCTCCCCGGATCATTTTCGTGTTCGATCCCTTCATAGGGGTGATAATTGCTCTCAGCGCCTTTGACCGAGGCAGGCATCCTCTGCTAGTGTGAACCAGGGCAGTTCTAAGGAGACCAGATGTTCTGTAGGACAGGACTGCAGGTGAGATAGGTAGATGCAGAAGACACAGCGTTTGACGATACTTCTTTATGTAAAAGGGAGAAGCAGTTGTGAATGTCTGTGTGAGTGCGCATGTGTATATGTTGCGAGTCACTGAATGATGGCACTTTTTAATTTCATTGTACTATCTACAATGACAATAAAGTATATTCTATTCTATTCTATTTACTACCGGGGTTAAAGATACAGCGGGGCTTCTCTACGCGCTGTCCCTGTTATTCTAAGCCTGCTGAAATTGACGTGTGTAACTCGTAATGGAGGGTTATGTACCTATTCCAAAATAAATCTCACTAAATTTAATACGCAACACTGTGCTGGGCCATCTCTTCTTTGCTGGGCTGAATTTCCATTTCTTGTTCAAAGGCACAGTGCGGCTAACTTGCAAGTCATCACAGCATTCTTCAGCAAGGAGCTTCTCCTGGAACCAGGAGAGGATCCGTGAAAGACGTGTGTTGTTTTTGTTCGCGGCAGGTATCCTAACCCATGGTCCCTCTAAGCTGTGGAGTCTTCCGAGCAAAAATTCTGCTTTGCGAGCTGCGGGCATTAAAGTTGTGAGCGAGCGCTTTGGCCGAGGCATCAATTAGTTGGCTCTGGAGCCCTCCTTCCTGAGCGAAGACAAAAAAATCTGTGCGCCGGAGGCTGAAAAACTGTGAGCTAGCTCACACGAACTCCGCTTAGAAGGAACACGGATCCTAATCTGGGAAACTCAGCGGGGTGGTGTAGCATTATGCAAATAAGTTATGCTAATGAGTAACGCTAATGAGCTCCTGCACCTCTTTTTCTACGGAATGACCCCTGTTCAGAAGCAAGCAGTGACGAATCCCAATCTACCCGGCTGCAGGCACACACTAAAGAATCCACCTTTCCAGCTAGATTCTACTGTGCGACCTGGCAAAATCCATTTGTAAAGTGGCTTGAAAGTGGCTTGTGTGTGACCGCAGCCTCTGCTCGCCTCTTGCCCGAAAACGGCACTTTCCACCAGGAAATATCCAGGCAAAGAGAGTGGGGACAGACGGACATAACATCATTGCCATGGTTATTAAATGTAGGCAGGAAAGCAAATCTAGTTGCTCAGGGGAAGCATCGATTAATCTACACTGGTTCAGAGACACTGGTTCAGAGCTTGACTTCATTATTGCTATGATTTTACATCAGTTTTTTAAAAAAACTTTGCCCAATAGTTAAAAGATTATAGACCCTGTTTCATGCATGATTAAGAGTTTATAACTTGGGGCGTCACGTTGTAGCAACATCGTTATTAACTTCCATTTGAAACGTGCCTTACGTCCCCCCCCGCCCCTTCCCCATCTTATTTCTGTAGCGATCCATCCCTTCGTCTTGTCGCGTGATCTTAAACTCCCCCTCATCCGCCCAGATTTGTTCTCTACTTCGACAAGGTTTCAGGAGAGAGCCTTCAAAGAGCCAAGATCTCCGAAGGGCTCGTCGAGGTGGATTGAACCGCGCCCATAGCGTAGAGAGGGAGCGATCTATAATTTTCAGCTCCGCCTCCTAACCCCCCAAAAGCACTTCCTCGGGTTTGTAAAGGAGGAAGGCAGAAGACAAATCCACGGGGGACGGGCACGAGAAAGGACAGGAATCCGAAAGGACGATTGATTAACCTTTTCTTCCAAGCATCTTTAGAACAAGGGAAGCTGAGGGGGGCACTCGATTGACATAGACGATTCAGACATGGTTAGGATCATTTCTGGAGGGTAGTCAAATACCAAATTGCTTCATAATAGAAAATCAAGGGGCTATGAGATATGTGTGATCCATATTCCTTTTCAGGCTCCGTCTCCATAGCTTGTTGATACAATTTTAGCTGACCTCGTTTCTAGGACACAGGCGCTTCTAGGACCTGCCGGATATTCAGCGGATGGAACGAGGCGCATCGTCCGTTAGCAGACAGGCGCACGAACGCTTGCAGGGGAGGTGGCGGGTGGCTCAGAAGCGGTGTTCCCTCCAAGCTGCGTTAGTGGGAGCTAGCTCACAGTTGTCTAGCCTCCGGTTCACGCGTTTTTGGCTCAGCCCAGGAAGGATGGCTCCCGAGCAAGTTCATTTAGGCAGCAGCCAAATCGCTCGCTCACGATTTTAATGCCAGGAGCTCAGAGAGTAGAATTTCTGCTCACAAGACTCCACAGCTTAGAGGGAGCTTTGGTCAAAAGGCAAGAGGTATCATATCTGGCCGTTTTGCACCGTCATTGCTCCTTTGGCCCCTTCCGTTTACGTCTTTGCCTGAATGCTCGGGTGCGTCTGTCTGTGTAGATCTAGCTGCGACCAGCCTCTCTGCTCGCAGGCTGAGGAAACACTGCGCGCAATTGACCACATGGGCTGTACTACAGGAAAGCCGTTGGACGCAATAAAATCTTCATGGAGCTCCGAGACATCCTCCCTCCATCCCTCTTCCTAGCTGTAATCGATTAACGCCCACCCTCCGCTGCAATGTGTACCCCGAAGCAAAAATGGCCTTGGTTTCCATTGGGTTTCAAGATCGGGTGTTTAGGACCGCGACTCCAATTTCGCTGCGTTTAGTTACGCGCCCTGAGCTCCATCAGGTCGCGCAGTTTTACCTTCCCTTTATTTCAGCGGCGCGGATTTCAGCGGGGCTATTCTTGACCTTTCTCCGCCGGAGAAGCGGGATTGCAAATGGGCACCCGCTTTCCAAACGATGCTAGCTGGAAAACAAGGAAGCGAGAGAGCTCCACTCGAGCTTGCGCATTTGGGTTTCTAGGACGCTGTGGCCGCCTGACTCGGAAACCCACTGGGTTCGACCTGGATCGTCTCCCTAGTAAAGTCACACTGGCTACGGCGACACACACGAAAGAATCCACTTTCAAGGCACTTTCCAACCGGATCTTGCCAGTTCACAAAGCAAAATCCAACTGGGAAGTGCCCTGAAAGTGGATTGGAGGTGGATTATTTAGGGTGGGTCACCGCAGCCTTAGAATTGCAGCTTAGGTTGTTGTTGGGGGGGTGCGAATCTGCTGCATTGATGGCACAAATTCCCTGCTTACAAACGCCCTTGTGAGTTTGTGTGTATAGTAGGGAAGGCCGGGTTTGTCCCTGGGCACGGAGGAGGTCGTTTGCCGCCGTTCCCACCAATGTTCCCCAGTGAGGATTTAGACTGTGATTCAGACTGCGGATTTAGAGCTGCTCCGTCAACGTAGTGGGAAAACAGGACTGTTCTTTACAAACGTCACACGCGTTTTTGCCATATCATGGCGTGGGGGGCAGTTCCAGGTCCGGGGGGTTGAAGTCGAGGCGGAAACCCAACGGATCTCGAGGCGGTGATCCTTTTCCTGTTGTAGAGATCGAGAATGCCGGACCAGGCGGACCAACTGAAGGCAGCTTCATATGACTGAGTTACAAAATGTTCCCTCTAAGCTATGGAGCCTTGTGAGCAAAAATTCTGCTTTGTGAGCTAGTGGCATTAAGATTGTGAGCAAGTCCTTTGGCTGCTGCATAAATTAGCTTGCTCTGGAGCCATCCTTCCTGAGCTAAGACAAAAATGTGTGAGCCAGAGGCTAAAGAACTGTGAGCTAGCTCACACTAACTCAGCTTAGAGGGAACACTGGTTACAATATTGCTTTTCAGTGGAGACACACCATTCGTTTACAGCAAAGGTCTTCTTGTTTTAGAGTACCCCCTGGGTCAGGGATGTGTCCTCAGTTTGCAAAGCCTGAGCGCAAAGTTAGGCTCTCGAAAGGCACAATTAACCCTCAAGTGGTCCTGTGTTGTTCGAGACAGAAGCGGCTCGCAGGATCAGACCTGCCCATCTATCTACTCAGTAGACTCTAGGGGCTGCCCTAGAGATCACCCCGAGGTCCTCCTTCTTCCCTCCCCTGACTTAGAGGAGACGCTGGGGTGACCTTTCTTTGCCAGAGATGGCTCAAGACATTTTGGTGCTTGGGGCAGTGCTGGGATCCTGCGCAGAAAAGTATTCTGTTCGGGACGCAGCAAGGGAATTGGCCAGATCTCTGAAAGGGACAGCTGACCTGCCCTGAAAGAGCTCAGCTTGCGACAACCCAAGACTGACCGGATACAAAGACGCAAGACTATGCGCTGCTTGCATCCCGCTGTGCATTTTTCGTGCTCTGCTATTTTTTTTTTTCCTAAGAGGCAGACAATCCGAATGTGCTTCAGATGGGGGTGAATTCGAATAAACGAAACACGCACTAAATAAGCTACTTTCAATCCACTTTCAGTGCGCTTTCCAACTGGGTTTTGCCCGTTCAACACAGGGCACTGCCAGTGGACTGAAAGAGGATTATTTAGTGTGTGGAGACCTCCGCCACAGAGACACTCGTTAGAGGCAGGCTGAACTGCGGAATTCACTGACGAGAGTGATCCATGGACCTTCTCGAGAGTAAAGGGGATCGGGAGGGGGGGGGGGTCCTAAAAATAAAGGTGGCAAATTGGGCGTTTAAGAGGCTGCAGGCATTTTATTACTTTTTATTTCTATTGTGTTTTCCTATGTTTTCTTCGGTTGGGTGGGGAGGTTGGAGTTTGACTCTTATACGATATTTTAGTGATGTGTTGTAGGCCGGTTTGAGCCACGAGGAAATGCGGGATAGAAATGCATAAATAAATACGTTTTTAAAACCCCAACGACCGCCAGAGCCATCTTCGCAGGTCCTGGGAAACACCAGTCAACTTTCATTCTTTTTCACTCCTCTAAACTGTTTTCTGACATGAGGTCTATTCTGTCCGGCCGGAGCGGGGATTCGGGGACAGTGGCTGACTGGAGGAAACCCCCCTGTTTGCAGACAAAACACCTTTTGGGAAAGTTCCGTTGAGTACCATAATTTTTTTAATATAGGAAAAAGCTATTTTATCTGGTCCAATTTCCCCTTTGTCACCCATGAAGACTTCAGCGCAGCAGTCAAGGCTGGGCGGTTCTCTAAACATTTATATAAAAAATAAATCTTTAAAAAAAAACAACACTCCGCCTTACCTCAGACAACCGGCTCTCCAAAATTTGGGTTCAAGAAGTTCCCATCGCTCTCGAAATGACTGCCCGCATTTGGGGTTAGGGAGCAGGCAGAGAAAGAACCCTGGCACCGTTTATAGCGGCGTTCTACCTTGGAGGGTTGTTGTGGCGTCACTCACAGGGATTTTTGCGGGGGGGGGGGTGGGAGTACAAGAGATTCATTGCAACGACCTGGAGTGATGCGCGACGTTGCAGCATCCCCTGGCAAAAGGGAGGCAGGAGAATGTGAAACCGGCGCGTTTCTGGAAAGAGCAGAGAGGTGTTAAGGGGAGCAGACGGCTCGTCCATCTTCCCTCCATCTCAGGTCCCCCAGCCTCAGATAACCTTGGCGCCTGCTTTTCAAGTGCCAGGAAATTAATACTTCACCCCAGCTAAGAGTTCAAGAGACGCAACTACAGAGATCTGTACCTGCATAAAATAAGTTTTATTGAAATTATCGGGTTCCCAAACCACCTAGCTTTCCCCCTTTTCATTTTTTTGTCAACCAGAGGAAAAACACGAGAAAGCTTTAGACAAGCCTAGAAGAAGAAGAAGAAGAGATTGGATTTATACCCTGCCCTCCACTCCCCAAGGGAGTCTCAGAGCGCCTTACGAACTCCTTTTCCCTTCCCCTCCCCACAACAGACACCCTGTGAGGTAGGTGGGGCTGAGAGAGCTCTTTCCCAAGCTGTCCTTGAGGGAACAGCTGGTACAGAGCTATTGCTTGCCCAAGGTCATCCAGCCAGGTGCAAGTGGAGGAGTGGGGAATCAAACCCGGTTCTCCCAGATTAGAGTCTGCGCACTTAACCACTACACCAAACTGGCTCTCCAGGGATACTCCGGCCAAGTCAATTGTCCTGGGCTTGTTTAAGATCATAAAAACTGCTTTTCTGTATTGGACCAAAGTCCATGTAGCTCAGCAGTTTGTTTTCTGTCAAACACTTCCATAGAAACTTAGAGGCCAGCACTAAGGCAAGGACCATCTCCTGCTGCCATCATCAACTCAGAGGTATACTGCTTCTGGATGCGGAGGCTCCATTACTGGCTCCAGTAATCCTACTGGTTCAATAAGCCGGTATTAGACGGAAATGCTTGTCTGTTAGTGGCTTGCTGAATCACGTGTCCAGCTTCCTGACCAATCCCAGGGCGAGGGCGACTCTTTATTTATTTATTCCTGCGAGAAGGTCTGGGTTCAGATCCCAATTTGAGGACTCTGTAAGCCTGCTGTAAACTGCTGCTGGATTTATGTATTTGAACCCTTCCATGCTTACTTTTCAAAAGGCAAAGGCAGCTTTCCTATAAATACTGTGAAGCACAATTTTAAAACAAACAAAACTACCAGAAGCCTCAGTTCCTCATCTGTAAAATGGGTACAATAGTCTCTCCGCTTTCTAGAAGCCGAAGGACCAGGGGTTCATCCTCGCTGGCACAGCAGACATATTTCCTCAGGAAAGAGACATGAAGAAATCCACCTGTTTCAGAGGCCACAAAAGAATGGACAGAATACAACGAAGGCCAAGGGATAGCCTGCCGATATTGGTTTCGACTGTAATCAAGTGCGGAGCAAGGCTCTTGACCTCGGACGGTGCTTGTAAACTAGGCAGCTGGGTATTGACTGGGTTAATTCACTTAGCACTATGAGCTGACCTGTAACCACTTCATGGGCTGTCAATAGATTGATTAGAAAGAATGCTTTGATCTTGCATGCATCTGTTTGCAGGTTTATGGCAGCTCTTCCATTTCTTTGTGTTGGGCAAGAAGAAGGACAAACTCCTTCACATGAAGCCAGCTGGGGCGACCTTGGGCCAGGCCCTCGCTGTGATCACACACACTAAATAATCCACTTTCAGTCCTCTTTCCAACTGGATTTTGCCAGTTAACACAGTCAAATCCAGTTGGAAAGTGCACTGAAAGTGGATTGAAAGTGTGTGTGATCGCTGCCCAAGTTCTCTCAGAACTCTCTCAGCCCCCAGCTCCCTCACAAGCAGTGTTCTCTCTCAGCTGAGTTGGTGTGAGCTAGCTCAGTTTTTTTTAGCCTCCGGCTCACGCATTTTTGCCATAGCTCAGGAAGGGATGGGCTCCAGAGTGAACGAATTGATGCAGTCGCCCAATCGCGTGCTCACGACTTTAATGCCAGTGGCTCACAAAGTGGAATTTTTTTGCTCACAAGACTCCACAGCTTAGAGGGAGCATTGCTCACGAGGTGCCTGTTTGCGGAGGGAGGGAGGGAAGGCGATTGTAAGCCGCTCTGAGACTCCTTAAGGTAGAAAGGGGAGGGGTATAAAAACCTACTCCTCTTCTTCCGAACCCTCTTGATGTGAACAGAAGGAGAATTAAATTAATTAAACAGCATTGAATGATCATGTGAATGCCCCATTATTAACACTCTCTGGGGCCGGATGGGGACGCAGGACAAAACGCATGGTTTGTTTCAGTCTTTCCTCAGAATCGTCTTTGGGCCAAAGGCAAATGATGGGCTGTCGGTGTGAAGGCCCAGACAGCTTCTGAATGGACGAAAGACAATAAAAAGACACACATCCCAGGCCATCTTCTCTTCCCTTTCTCTGGCTGTGGTCACACACACTAAATAATCCACTTTCAATCCACTTTCAATGCACTTTCCAGATGGATTATGCCAGTTCACACCGTAAAAATCCAGTTTTAAAGTGGACTATTTAGTGTGTGTGACTGCAGCCTCTCTCTCAAATGCTCACTCCTGTAAGGGGTGGGGTTGAGAGGGAGAGATTTCCTGTCCAAGGTGCTGAAATGAGATTTCAACTGTTACCTGGTGTAGATTGGAAACAAGCGTCCACGGATTCCGCTTTCTAAAAACCCTTCCTCCCCCATTGAACCAGCTGCATAGTTTTGTTTATGCGTTTTTGCTTTTTGCATCCAAGGCAAAGTTCTTGGACAGGTCTCCCGGGCAATTTGACTCCAACTTTTGTGTGTGGAAAGGTCCGCGTTTCTTCTTCTTCAATATGTTTCAATCCAACCAACCAATCTAATTTATTACAGCAGGAGCCAGTGAAACAGCACAGTTCTGATATAAGAGAGATTAAAACAGTGATAACATAGCAATAGTGTAAAAACATTAATAGAATAAAATTAATAAAATTAGTAAGATAAAATAAGAATAAGAGAATCATACATTTTTTCAGCTAAAATAAGCGTACGTTTCCTAATAGCTAAGAAACAAAATTTTGCCACAGCATAAGTCAATGAACTCTGAACGTCTTCTTAGGAGGGATTTGCACAGGACTTCTGGCCTAAAGTCAAGATAAGACTGCAGAGGGTTAAATCTAGAGAGAAGGGGTAGTATAAGGGGATCTCGTTCCTCCTGACAGAATCCGCAGAATAGGAGGACATGAGTAACGGATTCCCCCATATTGGCCATTCATGGGCATAGACGTTCATGCACTGGAACTCGAGTGAATTTACCTTGCAAAACAGCGTAAAGGAGTGCCTCAAAACGGGCTCTGGAAAAGGCCCATCTAGAGGGCTCATAGGTAATGTTAAATAAATAAGGGGCAGCAGTAAAATCAGGCCAAGATTTTAAATTTCTGAAGTTCTTAGTTAGCAAAGCTTCTTTGTTTTATATTTCAGTGACACGAAGCCTCTGTATGACAGCTGTTCTTGCCTTGTGTAGGCTCCCATAGGAGAGATCTTCCAGAAATAAGCCAGTCTGATTTAACTTATTAAGAATTTGAGTGGACCAGGCAGGGTAAGGGTCCGAGGCTAAATAGTAAGGTATTAAACCCTTCGGGTAATATGTTTCAATCAAATGTTGGTACTATCATACCGGTTAATCCACAATGAAGTTTACACACATATCAAGGGTTGCAAGCTCAACAGAACAAAATTCTAGTCCAGTGCCACCTTTAAGACCAACAAAGTTGGTATAAGCTTTCAAGGTATAAGCTCTCCTGTGCACACACACAGTGCAGAAGAGAGAAGAGAAGAGATTGGATTTATACCCCGCCCTTCACTACCCAAGGGAGTCTCATCAGAGTGGCTTACAAACTCCTTTTCCTTCCCCTCCCCACAACAGACACCCTGGGAGGTAGGTGGGACTGAGAAAGCTCTGACAGAAACTGCTCTTTTTCAAGAACAGCTGTGCCAGAACTATGGCTTGCTCAAGGTCATCCAGCAGGTGCAAGTGGAGGAGTCGGAAATCAACCCCGGTTCCCCCAGGTTAGAGTCCGCGCACTTCACCACTGCACCAAACTGGCTCTTGAAGAAGTGTATCTGAAGAAGTGTGAATGCACACAAAAGCTTATGCCTTGAATAAAACTTTATCCATCTTAAAGGTGCCACCGGACTTGAAGCTTTAGTAGAGTTTATCAGCAGCTTAATTAATTAAACCTTTCATTAATTAATTGCTAAGAGTCTGTTTTACTCAAGAAGGCACAATTTTACTTGGTGGGCCTGTGGGTTATGGGCATGCCAATTTATTTTTCAAGTCTACTTTCATTCTGGGAATAGAGAATTTAAAAGATATTTAACATGGCCACACACACACACACACACTAATTAGCAGCTTTTATTTATCAAAATGTCCTTCAATGTGCAAAAAAGGTAATCTATATTGAAAATTTCATAATGTGCAAATGTGCATAAATGTAATCAATAGATTAAAAGGCAGGTCATGCATCAATAAAAAAAAATCTTTAATGTGTCAACACCCCAATACTATCTAGCTACATCACATATCTGTCTGTTCAAAGACTGCATGTCAGTTTTTTTCTCTGCATACATACACGTGCGCATTCGTTTTCTCTTTCCAGTTAATTCCCGATATATTTTACTCCTCCAGCATGCACACACGCCTTTCTTGCAGCAGGACCGCTTTTTATTGCCTAGGTTTTGGGTGAGTCTGAAATTAATTTTAGGAACAGTACAGACAGACAGATTTTATTGTATTTAGCCATAGGCCATTACAAACCAAAACAAAGCACGTAAAAAATTGTATGAAATAGAATATAGTCTAAATATTATAAAACCATAAAACCCTAGTCTAAAATATTACAAAACCATAAAACCTAAGTTATGAACAGTTAATTGAATCACAGCATACCCGCTAATTAACTAGTTCCCCTAAGAACAGTGTTGGCCCGTATTTTCTTTGCAGGAACGGTATAGGAGAATGGCATGATCTCCCATCAAGGAGACTTTGGCAGATCCTTTTTAAAACAAATATATAAATGTGATTCTTAATAAATTTTACGTGTGCGGGTGGGGTTTTTTTTGGGGGGGTGCAAGATGGTGTGCACACAACATGCCAAGATACCAAAGCTAGAGTGGAACCTGCCACTCTATTGGTTGGGGGGTGGGGTATGCCTTTCAAGTCTTCCTCTGTACACTGGGAATCATAATATTATAATTATTCCCAGGGGTCCTTTCG
The DNA here is from genome assembly GCA_029233225.1 of Lepidodactylus listeri. Lineage (NCBI taxonomy): Eukaryota > Metazoa > Chordata > Lepidosauria > Squamata > Gekkonidae > Lepidodactylus > Lepidodactylus listeri. The sequence goes on from JARCFY010000021.1 coordinate 17,184,039, forward strand.
AGCAGGAGCTCGGGGGAGTGCAGCTCCGGGAGTTGGTGCCAGCCCCCTCCCTTCCCCGGCGGGGGAATGCCTGCTTGTGTCATGGCTGCAGCAAAATGACCCCGTCCCCTGGAAAGGTCCTTGTTCCTCCGACCAGCCTTCTGAAGGCTTCAGCCACCACTGAAGCTATCCTCCGAGAATAGTGGTATTTCTGAGGCTTGGATTAGTGGCTGTCCCCTCTCTGCCAGCCCTCCCTCCCTCCCTCTTTCTCTCTCTCTCCCTCTCTCCTTTCTTTCTTGCCTTCTGACATTCTTCCGGTGATGTCAGGTGGTGTAGCATATGCAAAGAAGTTATGCTAATGAGTTATGCTAATGAGCTCCTGCACCTCTTTTTCTACGAAAAGACCCCTGATTATTCCTCTCTCAGTTTCAACCTGAAACTCTTTGCACACCAACACATCTGCTTAGCAGCCCCTGGAAAGTTCAGGGGCTGTGTCGTAGGATGTGTATGAAGAACGCTGGCCTGACCCTGGCCAGAACCTTGCGGTTATCCGGCACAAGCTGAGCACAGCCTAGAACATGCTGAGTGCCCTGCAGCTCTGGATTGTAAAAGACTGGAAAGATTGGTTGGTTGTCTTTCAGGGGAACCTGTCTGCTGTTCTTGTCTTTGAGAAGCTCTTGGAAACCTTCCAAGGACCTGCAGGGTTTTCTGAACCATAACTGGAAAACCTGTCCAATCTCATCTGGACTGTCCTTAAATTTTATTACTAATACCAGTGGTCAAGGACAGGGTCTGCTGGAATGTTCTGTGGAATATTCTCCTAACATTTTGCTGTGTTTAAAAAAAAAATCTTCAGGCATTTGTTTGATTTGTTCCAATTCTTGTATTTTGGGGTTTAATTTTGGCATGATATGTTTTTGTTGTCATTGTCACCGATTGTTCTGATGTGTTTTCAGTGTATTGTCCTTGGCTGGGTTTCATCGATATGTTCCTGGCATCTTGTTGGTTGCTTTGAGCAAAATTTTGTTTGGAAAAGTGGGATAAAATATTAATAACAATACCAGCAGCGGCAACAGCTTAAGAATTCTACCCTGCCTTTCCATAAAAGGTGACCTGAAAGTGAAACAAGACCTGACATTTTATATTGGGTGCATACACACACACCTTATTAAGTCTATACCATTATTCATAACAAACACACCAATTTATATTAGCAGAAAACTTGTTCTCCCAGTATACTTTGATCACATCCTTCTCAAAAGTGTCAGTTTGGTTGTTAGTGTCATCTCACCCTCTTAACTGTTTTAAATTTTAATGTTTTATGATATTACTTATTTTATACTTGTTGTAAGCTGCCCTGAGCCACCGTATGGCGGGGAGGGAGGGATATAAATCTCAAAAATTAATTAATTAATTAACTAACTAACTCTATCACATGCCATGGCTGTGGTTTTCTGACCTCGGTCGCTGTGTTTTCGAACCTTTCTTCCTTGAGAGGGCAATATCCACATTGCCTTGTCTGCCAGGAATCCTGGACCGTCACAGAGGGCTCTGGAGCATTTGCTAGGCCTTGCAATCCATTCAGAAGTGGGCATCAGCCTAGTCTGTTGGGTCTTATGGCCAATGGATGTGAACCAAGTGCCTCAGCTCCCTGGGCCTGGCTGAACATAGCAGAAGAAGACGGGTAACTGAGGGCAGGCTGTTCACCTGCCATTACAGATCTTCTCCTTGTGGAACGCTTGCTAAGCTTTCCAGGATTCCCCACTACACAGTTTGAGAAATCACCGCCCTGTTGCACGGAGCCAACCTAAGAAATAAGAATAAAACAGGAAAGGACATTGCAGGGCCCAAGGGTGTAGACCAGGGGTGGCCAACCTTGCTTAACGTAAGAGCCACATAGAATAAACGTCAGTTGTCTGAGAGCCGCAAGACAGGAACAAATATCACACACACGTTTTTATTTTTAAAAATATGCAAATTTGCTTTTTATTAACGTTAAATGGGACTGCCAAAAATAAAAACAAACAAGGAAAACCGGTTATTGATAATGATATTACTTGTTTGCTAATGATATTGAGAGAGAGAGAGAGAAAGAGAGAGATGGAAAGAAAGAATTAAAGAAGTGGAAAGAAAGAGAGAGAGAGAAACTAGGAAAGCAAATAGATGGGAGGGAGAAGGGAAGGAAGGAAGGAAGGAAGGGAGAAAGAGAGAAAAAGCATGCCTCCCCTTTGCTTCCCCAGCTGCCCTGCCAGGAGCCGCACAATATGTGTGAAAGAGCCACGTGTGGCTCCCGAGCCACAGGTTGGCCACCCCTGGTGTAGACTTTCCAATTTCCGGGGGGGGGGGGGGGCTGTGGCTGGGCCAGAGACATCACAGTCCACTGTCTCCAGTGGAGGCTCAGCACCGCCTGAAAAAGTTCAGGGGGGGGGGCTCCAGCTCCCCAGCCCCCCTGAAGTTGACACCTATGGCAGGGCCCTCCAATGAATATGGAGATCCACTGGAAACCGAGCCCTGTTGTGCTGAGGTTCTGATTTGCAGGTGGGAGGTCACATGATTACCGCTTGGTGACTTGTTTTAATCCAGGCCTTCTTCCCGGATTTTCTGCCCGTCTCGGAGAAATGCATCGGGCTCTCCTGTGTCTACAAAGAGCCAGACAGTGTCTTGGTTTAACCTCACCGGCATCCGGAATAAATAAAAAAGGAGGGGTGCTATAACATCCCTGAAGCAATGGTGGCGGCAGGTGATTTGCGCAAGCATTGGGGGCTATCCTGTGAGCGCTGAAATTCTGAGCGTCTTGCATACCCTCCGCAATTGTCATTTCACAGTCCTAGGAGGGGAAGGGTGAGTGTTGTTGGTTTTTTAAGGTGCTCAAGCCGCGGTTGGGCCAGCTGGAATGCAGAGCTGGTGAAAGGGCTGACGCACCCGCTCAGTGTCTGAGTGCCATTACGAGCAGCAAGGGGGGGCACATCTGGGTCTCTGGTGCTCTAAACCCAAAGAGCCAGGATCCAATTTGCAGCCCTCAAAAGCAGACAGAGATTCAGAGGTGGACCTCAGGCCAAAATGTTTGGCCCATCTCCACTGTAAACAAGATCCTTGCCCTTACAGTATAAATGTTGACAGCAGGGGAGATAGCAGTGGCAGGAAGGGGGGAAAGAGCAAGGTTAACAAGACATGGCTGTGGTTTAGTATCTTCAGGCTGGGTTCGAAATGAGCATTCAGGAGTCAATGACTTCAGGGATTAGATGGGTTGTGAGGAGGCGTTTGAAGGAAGAGGTCAAGGTCACCCTGTGTAGGGATTCTGGACAACACTGCCGAACACAGCGGGTTGCAAGATAGAATAGCGGGAATTATTTTATGCTGGGATGATTGAGAGGGATGGAAACTGAGTAGTGAAAGTGCAGTGATCTACGTGTCTACACCAGGCACTGATTCACTCATGTGCGTGGTGTCTACACGTAGATCATTGCACTTTCACTACTGTGGATCAGCCACCTGCTTGCTTTTTATTGGATAGCTCAGCTCCCGGTACTCGTTTAACATTTGTAAATCTGTGCTCATGGTGTTTCCCACATACACTGTGTTGCAATCCTGACAGCAACCCCAGGCCCATAGTTACTGCGGAGCCCACGCCCCCCCCCCCATGGTTTTTATGGGCCCTTCCCCCTGGGTGGGGTGGGCTGACTTGCCACCAGCAGCCCACTCATGAGGATAAGCCGGAGTCATAGCCCTCCCCACCGCCAAGCCCCCCATTCCTGCCGCCTTTGCCAAGATGGGAGAAGTCCAATGTGGACGGAGGTCCAGGAAGCTATGGGAGCAACAGCAGGAGCTAGGCAGAGGTGCTGGAGTCGGATGGAGCCCCATCTTGCCTCTTCAGAGGGGGGTGGAAGAGTACAGGGCTGAGGCAGCCAGTGAGAAAAGGTCCCGGGTGCTGACCTGGCTGTTGTCTGGTAGAAGAGTCCTTGAACCCCACCAGAGCGGCAGAGCCGGGGGTTGGCGATGGCTGCATTCCCCCCCTCCATTTGGATGGGACCCCCTTGTGCCAAAGAAAGCCCCCTGGAAACACCACCAGCAGGATGACGCGGGGACAAACAGAGAGGAGTAGGGCCTGAGTCCCTTGCCACTGTTGCCTCTAAGCTGGGTTAATGTGAGCCAGCTCACAGTTTTTTAGCCTCTGGCTCACCCATCTGTGTCTTAGCTCAGGAGGAATGGCTCCAGAGCAAACGTATTTACGCGGCAGCCAAACTGCTCGCTCACAATTTTAATGCCAGGAGCTCGCAAAATAGAACTTTGTGTACGAGCATGGCATGGCAGTACCGCACAGATATATAACAGTAGCCCCCCCCCCCCCCGAGAAAAACATTGGACCCTTAACAAAAAGTTGTTCGCTACGGGGCTGAACAGCCCTGTAAAATAGAGTGGTGCAATCAGCCATTAGGACAGGAGGCCCGTTGCAGGCCCATTAGGACAGAACGGAGGCAGGTACGCGTTTAAAACAAAAAACGAGGGAGGAGAGGAAATCCCCCACACAGGTAAATAAATAAAACTCATTTTCAAAGCTGTGGGAGGGACCCCTCTTGGAGTCTGGAGGTTCAGTTAGCCTAGCAGAGCCAGGCATTTGGTGGGTCCCAAACTCACCCAAGCCTTTTCATGCTTGCCCTCTTTGAGGAGCTGGGAGGAAGCTGACCAGCAATTAGCTAGAGGGACTCTCTTGCCTTGGAAAATGGGAAGACGGGGAGGACGGTGCTTGTTTTACTCCCTCTCTTAACATAAGAATGGAGGCAGCCCCTGTGAACCCCAAAGACCTCCTGACCCCGTTCCCTGGCAATGAATAGCCTCCCCTGGTGCCCCCCTCCCATGTGCCTCTCCCGCAGCCTCAAGCCTTGCCTAAATTCCTAATCAGGGTAATTTAATATATCTTAAGCCCCTGCCTGCTTTATTTGCTCTCCTTTTGGAGTTTGTTTTAGGCCTACCCTGCCTCTCACCCCCATCATTAGAGCAACTGCTTTGAGGGCTGCAAGGCGCTGCTATGAGACCACAAGTCCCCTTTCATCTTCTAAATAAGCTGTGCTTCCCTGTCATTAGAATGGTATTCCCAGCCATTGAGGCCTTTGAGGACTGCCAAAAAAAAAAGAGAAAGAGAAAGAACGAAAAGAAAAGAAATGTGCTGGGGAGGTGAATAATCCACAACTGTAAAACTGCACGGCCACAGCAAATAGCTCCTTAAGGCAAGAGCAGGCAAAGCCGTGTGTGTGTGCGTTTGTGTGTGTGTGTGTGTGTGTGTGTGTGTTTGGCTGGACTTGGCACAGGCCGGGCAGGAAACGGTCCTGGCACGATGCCTGGGTCCAATAAGAGAATGTTCACTGCCGCCATTCAGCTCTTGCGTACCAGTCAACTGTTTCTCATACCACAACAGCCAAGTCCATTCAATGTCCCGTTCCTGTATACAGACAACATCTTCTGCCAAGACAGCCCTGACCATGGCTTGGAGGGAGGCAAATGTCTCACAGGCAGCAGATTTGGGGCAGTAAATTGTTAGTTATTTCATGCGGGGGGGGGCACTTGGAGGGCAGAGGGGGGGTTCTGCAGGTGGGGGGTAACCCCCCCGCTTGCAGAAAAATGCCAAAACTTGAAAAAAACTTTTCGGGGGATATTTAAATCCCCCGAAAAGTGAAAGAGCATCCCCTGTGCATGCGCAGGGAACGCTCTCCGAACGGTCGCGGCCGGGGGGGGAAGGGGTGAGCGGCAGGCATGGCGAGCGCCGCCAAGGCCTGCCGCGGCCCGTTTGGGGGGGAAGGGGAGAAGCAGCGGGACGATAGCCATCCGTCCAGTCCGGATCCCGTCGGTGCGTGCGACGCTTCCAGTCGTCCGGGGGCCCCGACTCCCTGCCTGTCCCCCGCCCCTGTCCTCACCGTGGCGTCCTGCCCGGCATAATGCTGGATCACCGGGGGGGGCGAGCGGCGGGCCCGGCGAGGCCCGCCGGGACGATCTGTGGGTGGGGGAGAGAAGGGGGCGAGCTCCTTCTCTCCCCCCCCCCACGAGTATCGCGGGTCTCCAACTTGTATATATATATTACTGTCAGAGGTAAGGTGGGGGTGGTGGGAATTTCTGGATTTTAGGACTTGCTTGCCCAAAGGTTTCAGATCGCCCTGATTTCTACTGTACACAAATTCTCAGTATGATACACATGCCTCACAATGTGTATGAAAACAGGAGCAATCTACACTCAAATTTTTATTGTTATATATCGATTTTAACGTTTGTATTTTATGACATTATGTCTTGTACATCGCCCAGAGCCCGTCGTAAGCTGGGATCAGGTGAAATAATACTAATACTACTACTACTAATAATAATAATAACAACAACAACAATATTATTAATTAACAGTACGATTAATAATAAACAATATTAATAAAAACAACAACAATAACAAAAACAACAACAATAATAAAAAGAACAACAACAATAATAAAAAGAACAACAACAACAATCATCATCCCACAAAATTATCACACCTGCAGATTTATATAAAAGGTACAGTCCTGCACATGATTAGATTCCTAAAATTCATAGAGTTTAGGCAGATTGCCGAGCAGCCACCACTTCACAAACACACACACATGCCTGTGAGTCTCCATATCAATGGCGAGTGCCAAGATTCACCACTGAACCTGATGGATACATATGATATTGCTGCGGATGTCAGTAGTCACACATCATTGGAGGTGGATTGGGGCCACAGAATGATACGTAGCTGTCCAATTACAGCCCCTTTACAAAAGTCCTACACACTTTTATCTGTATACCCAGATTTCTCTGTAAGGTAAACACCCTGAGTCCTGCTTGGTGGGGAAAGGAGTGGGATAAAAATTGAATGAATGAATGAATGAATTCATGCATCAGCACAGACATAGCCCCTTGTTGCTGCAGAAACAAATTTTGCCTGTTCCAAACTGTGAGAAATATTTAAAAAGATCTGGTTTTTAAATTGCAGTATATAATCACATGTATCATTATGTTTAATTACTTATAGTTGATGTTGTCCTATTAATATACGTATATAGTACAGTGCTACACATAGCATATACATGTTGTCTGGTTTCTAAACATTGCCTATGAAGGATATTTTTACAAGACAGAAATCTAACATCTTGTACTTGAATCTTAAGACTAAAATGTCTATTTGTTATCCATTTCTTTCAAACCGGACGGTCCAAGAGGCTTATGGTACCATCACCACAAAAACATTACAACGCTAGGTCATGAGTCATTTCAAAGCATCACCTTCAAAAGCAGCAGTTAAAAAAAACACCAGGGTGCAGCATATAGCAGCAATTTGAACAAAAATGGGTAACAAAAATGAGGAACACGCATACTGGATGAGGGATACACTTCTGAGAAGCAGTGTGTGTGAGCAAGATCTTGGGGGTAGTGGGCTGAAAATTAAATATGAGCACCCAGTGTGATGCATTGACAAAAAAGGCGAATGTGATCTTGGGGTGTATCAATAGAGGCATAACATCCAAATCGCAAGATGTCATAGTCCTGCTGTACACTCCATTGGTCAGGCCACACCTGGAGTATTGTATGCACCTGGAGTATTCTGGAGGCCTCACTTCAAAAAAGGATGTGGACAGAACGGAGTGGGTGCAGAGGTGTGTGATGAGGACAACCAGGGGCCTGGAGACAAAGTCCTGTGTGGAAAGGCTGAGGGACTTGGGAATGTTCAGTCTGGAGTAGAGGAGGTTGAGGGGGGACATGATTGCTCTCTTGAAGTATTTGAAGGGCAGTCACTTAGAGGAGGGCAGGGGGCTGTTCCTGTTGGCAGCAGAGGACAGGACTCACAATAATGGGTTTGAATTAAGGGTGGGAAGGGACCAGCTGGATATTAGGGAAAACTTTTTTTACAGTAAGCATTGTTCAACAATGGAATCAGCTTCCTAGGGAGGAAGTGAGCTCTCCTGCAGGATTGGCGGTCTTCAAGCAGCGCCTGGACTAACACTTGTCAGGGATGCTCTTGGCTGATCCTGCATTGAGCCGGGGGTTGGACTGTGTGGCCCCTTCCAACTCTGTGATTCTATGATTCTACAAACCTTTATGTTTTGCAGAATTTTGTATCTCATTTTTAAATCATCACTGAACCAACCGACCCAAAAGCCACGCTCCTCTGAGAATGCCTTGGCCTTGATCAACAGCCTCATGGCTAGACCTCTGTTGTGAGCTGCTCTGAGTCTGCCTTTGGGTGGAGAGAGCGGGATATAAGTTTAATTAATAAATAAATAAATAATAAATAATAAATAGATTGTTGCACTAGGACCAGGAAGGAAAAGGTAAAGGTTTCCCTTGCCCGAAAGCCAATCGAATCCGACTCTAGGGATGCAGTGCTCATCTCCGTTTCCAAGCCGAAGAGCCAGCGCTGTCTGAAGACGTCTCCGTGGTCATGTGGCCGGCATGACTAGATGCTGAGGCACATGGAACGCTGTTACCTCCCCACCAAAGCGGTACCTATTTATCTACTTGCAATTTCTTGCTTTCGAACTGCTAGGTCGGCAGGAGCTGGGACCAGAGACGGGAGCTCACTCCGTCACGTGGCACTCGGGTCTCGAACTCCTGAACTACCGACCTTTCAGACTGCAGTTCAGCATCTTAACCACTTGAGCCACTGCAGCCCCTATTAGGACCAGGGAGACCCACATGCAAATCCCTACTCAACCATGGCAGTCACTAGATCACCTATCAGCAACAGATGTGACCTGGACATTTAACTTACTGAGAAAATTCCCAGGGGGCCACTGCTCTGGAGGGCCGCTGGCAGCTAGCAAGAAGAATCCAAGCCCAAGTGGTGCTGCCTGAGCAGACCCTTCAGTAGCACCGGTGTTCTGTGTCAAACCACGCGTGGCTCCTTTTGCTCCCCTGCAGACTGGCAACAGATGAGCTTCAAACACTTGATGATGCTACTGACGGGGCCTGAGTTCAGTGGGGGCTCACAGCTTCAATCTTCTAATCAGTGGGGTCTATTGGAAAGGACTGTTCTAAGGTCAAATCTACATCTGACTTTCCCACTGGAATCATTCTAGTTTCAAAAAAACCCCGTCTATACCTGTTTCTAGTTTCAAACCATACTTGTTCTAGTTTAAAAATTACTGTTTACATTCGTTAATTGCCCTCCCGTGGTCAAGCTAGCATTTTACTGCTTTAAACAGGTCCTGTGGCTTAGTGCTCTTCAGACCGAGGGAGTGAAATTTGAAACCAGCGTGAAACAAGCGTAGGAAAAGACAGCAGTCAAACTACTTCAGAGGGGAGGTGTACATCGGGCCTAAGGATAACATGTGTGGGTTTTCAAGGCAAGGGATGCTCAGAGGCAGGGATCGTTTCGAGAGGGAATGAGCCGGAACGACGTTCTGGGAGTAACAAGCCCAGGGCTAGAGTGTCATAGGCTCACTTCAGAACCCAGTTGCCTCTATGGTGCGTGCTGGCGCACGGCACTGATTTCCTCTGCTGCCGGCGCGGCTCCAGCACACCCAGCTCTCCAGCTCAGAGTCTGAGGCTTTAGGGCACCCTACTCCCAGCAGCCCTCACTTATGGCGACGCATGGGTGTTTGCTGCTTGTTCTTGCTGTTGCCTGTATCGTCCCTCCATGCCTATTTTCTTTCTGCTTTTGAAGCAGTTTTTCTCCAGGTAGGCTCGTCAGCTCTGAGTTGAGAAATACCTGGAGATTTTGGGGGTGGAGCCTGAGCGGTGGGTGTTGCCTTCAGACACACTTCCGGTGATGCCAGGGGGTGTGGCGTAGGCAAATAAGTTATGCTCATAGGTTATGCTAATGAGCCCCTGCACCTCTTTTTCCTATATCCAGGGGTCCGTTGGAGCAGGAGCACACCGGAGCGCACCTCCGGGAGTGAGGAGCCCAGGGGGCGGGCACATGACCAAGCCCCGCCCCCTCCTCGGCTTCCCCGAGCAGTGCAGAGGCGCAGCACCCCGGGGAAAGCCCTGCTAGGGTCTTTATTGTTCTTAATGTTTTGTTTTAATATTGATCATTTTATCATTGTTCCTTTTATGACTGTGTGCTGCTTTTCCAGAGACTTGCTCAAGGTGGCATCTAAATTTTCTAAGTATACCATTTTTTATCTGGGCACATGGCACATAAGTACTGGAGAAATTTCACCAACCCTTCAGCAGCTTCCACCCCGTCAGTTTGGTGTAGTGGTCAGGAGTTGGGCTCTAATCTGGGAAAACCAGGTTTGATTCCCCGCTCCTCCTCCACATGCAGCTGCTGGTGTGACCTTGGGCCAGTCACAAGTTCTCTCAGAGCTGTTCTCTCATGAGCAGTTCTCAAAAGACCTCTCTCAGCCCCCCCTACCTCACAGGGTGTCTTGTTGTGGGGAGGGGAAGGGAAAGGGATGGGTGGTGCACATGTCCTGGGTATCTCAAGTCTACTTGAAACCTGGTGGTTTCAAGGGAGCAGGAAGAGAATGAGGGTGTGTTCTTGACGCTTCTTTTTATTGCACAAAGTATTGGATGGGGAAGGGAATGGAGGAAGAGCAGGTCAGTCTCACTCACCTGTGGAGTGGAGCCTGAGGGCTGGGTGTTGCCTTCTGACACACTTCCCGTATGTTAGGGGGTGTGGCATATGCAAATGAGTTCTGCAAATGAGTTATGCTAATGAGCTCCTGCACCTCTTTTTCTACGAAATGACCCCTGCTTTCATCCCTTGCCCACAATCCTGCAAAGAATCAGGCAGGTTTAAATCTCCTAACAGCCTCATGGTTTCTGACTCCATCCCTAAATCCAGCAGTTTGGTCTCAAAGGCGAAGAAGATCCTTGCAGGACAGTACATCGCCTCAGTGTTTTACAGGCAGAAAGCACAGACCAAATGGGGGTATCCGCATCATGTCTTTTCCCCTTTCACCGGTTACAGGACACAGACTCTCAAAGAGAGTGAAGTTTACTGAGGTCTATACCACTTCCTCGGGATAGCCTTTCCTTAGAAATCCACCCACCTTTTAATCTGCTCAACTGCTGCCACATGAAGAGATTAAAAATTAAAAGAATACTCCACCGAAATGGTTAATAAGGCCCCCACGACACGCACACACCCCTACCTTATGAGCCTTTGTTTGCAAAACACTAATTGGAACCTTTTTGATTGTCGAGGTGCAATCCTGCTCAAACCAGTTTGGTGTAATGGTCAAGAGCAGTGGACTCTAATCTGGGAGAACCGGGGTTGATTCCCCACGCCTCCTCCACATGCAGCTGCTGGTTTGACCTTGGGTCAGTCACAAGTTCTCTCAGAGCTGTTATCTCAAGGGCAGTCCTCGGGAGAGCTCTCTCAGCGCCACCTACCTCACAGGGTGTCTGTTGTGGGGAAGGGAAGGAGACTGTAAGCCTCTCTGAGACTCCTTTGGATAGTGAAAGGCGGGGTATAAAAATCCAATCTCTTCTCTCTCTCTCTTCTCTCAAACTGGAGCTGATTATGAGAGCCAGTTTGGTGTAAGGGTTAAGTGCGCAGACTCTAATCTGGGAGAACCGGGTTTGATTCCCCACTCCTCCACTTGCACCTGGCTGGATGACCCTGGGCAAGCCATAGCTCTGTACCAGCTGTTCCCTCAAGGACAGCTTGGGAAAGAGCTCTCTCAGCCCCACCTACCTCACAGGGTGTCTGTTGTGGGGAGGAGAAGGGAAAAGGAGTTTGTAAGCCGCTCTGAGACTCCCTTGGGGAGTGGAGGGCGGGGTATAAATCCAATCCTCTTCTCTTCTATGAAGCTCAAAGTGAAATGAATGAATCTGGGTTTTTGAATTTACTCCTTCCTTCCTTCGCCCGCCCTCCCCCACATCCAAGGCGGTTAACAATCCAGTTATTATAATCACACAATAAAACCTTTTTAAATTTTCGTTCTTAAATGTGCTTGAGGGGGAGTTTTGCCCTCTTACAATCAGTCCCGTTGCGGCTCTGCATTACGGGAGGTTGTAAAGATTTGTGATTTTTGACTTGCACGATCGAGAAAGAGCCAGCAGGGGGAGCACCACACGTTGCAGTTTGGCAGCTTTCGCGCCATAAACTCTCAATCAGTACAATATGCATTCTCAGGTGCGTAGACTTTCCAATTGCTATGCTAGGTCCTTAAAAGAACCAAGGTCCAGTGACGTCAATAGAGAAAAGCCAGTGATATCACAGGCCATTGTCACTATCTATGGAGACAAAGACATTAGGAAGGGGCTCCCCAGAAATTTAGGGGGGCCTGAGAACCCCCCTAGCCATGCCCCTGGGCTGGGCTAAACCCAGGAAAAGGTGGGAGTTGGCCAGTACTTATAGTGGTATCTCAGCAGTCTCCTGCTGTGTCCTTTTTTAAAAATTCACTTTTAGAATCGTCACTTCAAGATCTGCAAATATACATGCCGTGTGCATGAGACAAACAAATGGTCCCAGATTTGACAGTCAGGAAGGCAACACAGAAAAACCTGTAGAGGAATATTTTAAAAGTTTTCCTGGGTGTTCATTTACAGGAGTCTCGTTTCGGCCTTTTTCGTAAGGGTGACTTTGCCTTAACTTAAGAAAGAGATTGTCCAACCCAAGGATTTTGGTTGGTGGGGAGCAATGGACAAAATAAGAAAGATCTGTGAGCCAAGGCGGGCTTGGAAGGACTTGGGGGCATTTCTGGCCGACAGGGGAAGAATTTAGGAACACCCACACACACACACACATGCCAACTCTGCTATGAGGCAAGGTAAGACTGCGGTTTTGGGGGTGCCATTTAGGGGTACTTAGCCAGAGACAAAAGGATCAGTCCCATCTCAAAACTCTTCATTTCACTTCGTAGTGTGCAGGAGAATTGCCCAGCGGGCTTGGGGCATGGATGTATGCCAGGGAGGGGGAAGAGAGAGATTACAGCACCCCCTGAAGGTTAAAAAGAAGCCACTCTGGGCCCAGTAAGCCCTTGCTGTTTCCTTTAGGGGTGGAGTTGAGAATCCTTTCCTACCCTTAAGAGTCTTGGGGGTACAGCTTCTTTCACTAGAATATCTGGACGTTTCACTTGCCCTTGTTTCCTTTTTAGAACAAGAGGTGCTGGGGCTAAAGCTGCTGGCTTGTGATGACTCAGGATGAACACCCTGCATGTCTTCAGGAGCATATCCCCTACAAACTGCTGAGCAGAAGTGGCTGGAACGGGGGAAAGGGGATATTGCAAAAGCAGTTGTTTAGGATGGTGAAAGTTTGGAGGGGGGGAGGAAGAATGTGTTTATTTAGCTACCTCCTCCAAGGAGCTCAGGGCCGTGGACATACGTAGATCTCTCTTCCCCCAGTCTATTTCATTGAGATAGGCTAGCCGCTAGGCTGACAGAGGACTGGTCCAAGGTCAACCAGTGCATTTCATGGTAGAGGTGGGATTCGAACCTGAGTCTCTGAAGCCCTGGTCTATATACCACACTGGCACAGGAATCACACCTCAATTTCTACTGCAGTAGAAGAAAAGTTGGTGTTTGTACCCCGCTTTTCTCTCCTCTAAGGAGTCTCAGAGGGGCTGACAACTGCCCTCCATTTCTCTCCCCACAACGGGCACCTTGTGAGGCAGGTGGGGCAGAGAGAGTTCTGAGTGAACTGTGACTGGTCCAAGGTCACCCAGCAGGCTGGAGGAATCAAACGCAGTCCTTCAGACTAGAGTCTGCTGCGCTAAACCTCGACACCATGCTGGCTTTTGCTGGTGGCACAAGGTGTCATAAGAAGAAGGACGACTGGATTTATACCCCACCCATCACTACCCGAAGGAGTCTCAGAGCGGCTTACAAACTCCTCTCCCTTCCCCTCCCCACAACAGACACCCTGTGAGGTAGGTGGGGCTGAGAGAGCTCCGTTGAAAACTGCACATGAGAGAACAGCTCTGAAAGAACTTGTAACTGTCCCAAGGTCACACCAGCAGTTGCTTGTGGAGGAGTGGTGCTGCGAAAGACGTGGCGCTGCAACAGCTCACAAAAGACCCAGGTTCAAAAGGCTGGAAGAACGTTGGAGCGATTCTGTCTACAAACGAGAGGCGTACTCTCCATTTAGGCAACTACCAGGCCTGCAGAGGACTTGAACTGTGCTTATGGAAAGGAAAAACAATTGATGATATCAACCAGCAGGAAATGAGGGAAGAAGAGCTGTATCAGTGACAGGTCTTGGAACACTTGATTCCCACGGTCAGATTTCTTGGCATGCAAAACCTGTGGTGCAACTGAAAAGTTGTGCGGTGAGAACAACTGAACGTTTTCGAAGCTTGTTGAACTTTTGGCCCTTTTTGACCCTATCGTGACCGAACATGTGCGCAGAGGCAAGATGAAGAAAGCATGGTTCGCTACCTAGGAAAAGACATCCAAAATGAGCTTCTAGAGCTTCTAGCAAGTGCTACAAGGCAGAACATTTTAGCGTGTGTAAACTCAGCCAAGTACTATTCAGGTATTCTGGTCTGCACGCCTGATGTTAGCCATACTGAACAAATGACGATGATTGTACGTTTTGTCAGTGTAATCAAACCGCCAGGTATTGAGATGTCTGAGCCGGAGGTAAGAGAACATTTCTTGGGATTTGTTCCACTAAAGGAGACGACAGGTGCCTTTATGACAGAAACTCTTCTAGGGCTGCTTGAGCAAATGGGATTACCACTTGAGAGGTAAAGAACATGGAGTACAAAAGAGAGCCCAGGATATAAATCCATGCGCCTTTTTCATGCCCTGCAGTGCACTCTTTCATCCTGGTAGTCAGCGATGCCGCTAAGTGTTACCTGGGAGCAACAAGTTTCTTCATGTTGGTCCAGCAGATCTATAATTATTTCTCTGCATCAACTCATCGTTGGCAAATTCTAACTAGCCATGTACCAGCCATTACTGTTAAGCTGCTGAGTCAAAGAAGATGGGAGAGTCAGTGAAAGACTGCCGTGTAGATGAGACTCCCTACAGTGATTTACACAAAACCACTACTGAATTTCCTCAGGAAAGTGAGGATTTCAATCAGATCTCCTCTGCATACATCCAAAACTCTACCCACTTCACCGTCCTGACTGTCTTCGAATGCTGTTGTGTGTGTTATTTTGAGAAATGTTCCCTTCACATTGTTTGTTTATTTATTGTGTTCAGTTTTGGGCGCCACAATTTAAGAAGGATGTAGACAAGCTGGAACGTGTCCAGAGGAGGGGTCTGGAGACCAAGTCCTATGAGGAAAGGTTGAAGGAGCTGGTGGGTATGTTTAGCCTGGAGAGGAGATGACTGAGAGGTGATATGATATTCATCTTCAAGTATTTGAAGGGCTGTCATCTAGAGGATGGGGCGGAGTGGTTTTCTGTTTCCACAGAAGGTCAAGACCAGAATGGGTTGAAATTAAGTCAAAAGAGTTTTCAGCTAAACATTAGGAAGAACTTCCTGACAGAGGTATTTGTGAATTTCCTGCATTGTGCAGGAGGTTGGATTATATGACCCTGGAGATCCCTTCCAACGGTTATGATTCTATGATTCTATTAGCTGCCTTTTCCCCTTACGGACTTTAAGGCAGCCTACAAATGCTTATAGAAATCAATTCATTGTGGCAGCTTTAAATGTTTGGGATAAGTGCAGAACGCAATTAACACCAGAGTTTTCGCGGTTCTCATCACTGTTAGATTAGGTATGGTTTCCTCCAGGCCAACAAAATGCAGGTGTTAATTTTTGGAAATCACCTAAAATCCCTAGACTTATGGATCTAACAAAACATAATCGAGTGTTAGACAAACAATTCCTGGAAGAAAAAAATGATAGATCACTTACTTGGCATGTAAATTATCAAATCTCTCATCTAAGTTCTAGCACTGGACTTCCTAATGTATTAAAATGTCCTTTAATGGACTTCGAGAAATTGCTTAATTCCTGTGAGACCAATAAAAAAAAGTCTTAGTCTCTAAATTGTATAAAATAATAAATAATATTGAGTCAACAGGCAGGTTATCATACCAGGAAAAATGGCAGAAAGACGGTTAAATCACTTTAAATGTAGAGATCTGGAGGAAAATATGGGCATCTATAGAGTATAGGTAATCAGTCTTATCAATAAAGCATCAGGCCTTTAAGATTCTTACTAGATGGTATTTTACACCCCAAAAGCTTTCCTATCTAAATACTGATATTAGCCCATACTGTTGGAAGCAATATGGATGTATAGGTTCCTATATCCAGGGGTCTGTTGGAGCAGGAGCGCACCGGAGCGCAGCTCCGGGAGTGATGAGCCCAGGGGGCGGGCACATGACCAAGCCCCGCCCTCTCCTCGGCTTCCCTGAACAGTGCAGAGGCACAGCGCCCCGGGGAAAGCCCTGCTAGGGTCTTTATTGTTCTTAATGTTTTGTTTTAATATTGATAATTTTATCATTGTTCCTTTTATGACTGTGTGCTGCTTTTCCAGAGACTTGCTCAAGGTGGCATATAAATTTTCTAAGGATACCATTTTTTATCAGGGCACATGGCACATAAGTACTGGAGAAATTTCACCAACCCTTCAGCAGCTTCCACCCCATCAGTTTGGTGTAGTGGTCAGGAGTTGGACTCTAATCTGGGAGAACCGAGTTTGATTCCCCACTCCTCCACATGCAGCTGCTGGTGTGACCTTGGGCCAGTCACAAATTCTCTCAGAGCTGTTCTCTCATGAGCAGTTCTCAAAAGACCTCTCTCAGCCCCACCTACCTCACAGGGTGTCTTGTGGTGGGGAGGGGAAAGGAAAGGGATGGGTGGTGCACATGTCCTGGGTATCTCAAATCTACTGGAAACCTGGTGGTTTCAAGGGAGCAGGAAGAGAATGCGGGTGTGTTCTTGATGCTTATTTTTATTGCACAAAGTATTGGATGGGGAAGGGAATGGAGGAAGAGCAGGTCAGTTTCACTCACCTGTGGAGTGGAGCCCGAGGGGTGGGTGTTGCCTTCTGACACACTTCCGGTATGTTAGGGGGTGTGGCATATGCAAATGAGTTATGCTAATGACCTCCTGCACCTCTTTTTCTACGAAATGACCCCTGCCTATATCCACTGCTGGATGGAGTGTCATATAATTAATTTTTTTTGGAATATACCAAAAAATAGCCCTAATTACATGTCATACTCTGGAGTTGACACAGGAATCCTTATTTTTGAATTACAAGATAGACAAAATTTGCCCATATCAACGAAGGGTAACAAACACAGTATTACTGACAGTAGCGAAAACGACCATAGCCCATTGCTGGAAAAGTTCAATAGCTCCTCCGCTCTCTTTGTGGCACAGAAAATGATGGGAACGTTACACAATGGCAAACATAACTGAACAGCTGAATTTTAAAGCTGTAGAGAAGTATAAATCAGATTTTGAGTCTATTTGGTACCCTATATTGCACTATTTAGAGTAGGGGTGCTGAACTCATTTGTTATGAGGGCCGGATCTGACATAAACGAGACCTTGTTGGGCCGGACCATGTGCGTCATAAAATGTAATGCCAGGTAGCCGAGATATAAACTTTATAAAGGACACAAACACAAAGGATTTTTTTTAACTTAAACAAAAACATGCTTAAAACATTAGCACTCTTGCACTATTTTGTTTATTTTACAATATCTGATAACTGACACCTCTTGCTCTGAATTATTGCCTCAAAATGTCTGTGCTGTTGCAGTCTTGAGTATGCTGTTCAGGTGTGTCTCTGTACGCTGCAAACCTACTTTTGATTTATTGACATTCCCCACAGAAATCCCGTGCTTAGAGTTCTGAGTCTAGGACCCAGGGGAAAACATGTATGGCTGAGCGATTGAGAGAGTCTGGCGAAGCAAGCTACGATGCAGCAGCAGCAGCAGCAACAGAACTGGAAGCAGGAGATGGCCAGTTCCAGTGCGGGCCTGACAGAAGCCCTCTGGGGCCTGATGCGGCCCCCGGGCCACATGTTTGACACCCCTAAATTAGAACATTAATACAACATTCTGACAGTCAGATGGTGAATAATTAACCAATTCTGGTTCCAACTGCTGGCTACTTCACAGACGAGGCGGGGAAAGAGGGGGAGGTAGATGTAAACAGCGGAGAACAGAGAAGGGTGCCAGCCAAGATAGAACTGTCACTGTCCTCAACCAAAAGCCTGGTGGAGATGTCATGATGTGGAGGTCTCACAGGATTGGTAAGAGGAGAGCCCGGCTCCAGGGCAACTGAGTTTAGGGAGGGAGAATCTAGGCAAAGCCTCAGATTGGACGGAGGGGGTTTCTTCACCCGCATCCTCTCATCCTTCTCCTCCCCTCTATTCCAAGCGTCCTCCTCACTCTCTCTCACTGCTCCGCTCTCTCTGTATCTAGGGTTGAGGACCCTCCTCGTTGGCCTGCGGATCTTGCTCCCTTAAACCTTCCTGCCCCACTCCTGCCTTGCCCCCCTTCCATTCAGAGGAGAGTGTCCACAGAGCTAACCGATTCCCCAATCCCATCAGTTCCATTCCATCCTTCCTCTTCTTGATCTGGCCAGCGTTTCTGGGGCTGTCACTCGCTCCCTTCTTTTGCTACTGGGGCCCCTCTTGCTGGCCAGCTAAGTAAGAGCCCTGGTCCTCTGGGGTACCCTTTCTGGGGACTTCCTTGGTCATCCTGTCATCTGAAGGCCAGGATCATGTAGGTGCTCATTCCCTCACCCGTGGGCAAGCCTGTCTCATGGGGCTGTGCCCTGCTGGTCGCCGTGTCTCTTCTGTACTTGGCTCTGCTTCTTGAGCTCTGGTGTTCTTGTCGGTGAGTCCAGGAGGGGGAGTTTGGCGCCCCCCTCCTAATAAGAGAGTTCTACCAGGTTGGGGCCAAGAACAAAAAGGCCCTGGTCGAGGATAGCTGAATGTTTTTAGGGCCAGCGACCACTAGCAGATTGCTGCCTAAGGAGCACAATGCTCTCCCAGGGACGTAACGGAGGAGATGGTCCCCTAGGTAAATCAGTCCCTGACCACTCAAGGCCTTGTAAATCAATACCAAAACCTTGAACTTGACTCGGTATTCCACTGAAACCAGTGTGGCTGGCAAAGCACTGGATGCATATGTGCTGTCCGCCGGGCTCATTTCGTAGCAGGAGCTCCTCTGCATATTAGGCCACACACCCCTGATGTCGCCAATCCTCCAAGAGCTGACAGTAGCCCCTATAAGAAGAGCTCCTGTAAGAAAGAATTTTGGACTACAAACTTAAAATCTCAGCCTGTGATGACCCAAGACTGACAGGATTCATGGATGCCGACTGGGGCAAAGATACACCTGATGGCAAATCTACAAGTGGATACTTGTTCTTTTATGGAAACACTCTGACTGCATAGACAAGTCAAAAGCAATCTATCGTGGCTCTCTCTACAGCGGAAGTAGGATGTGTATCAGCACAGAGTGCCAGTTCTGAACTATCTTGGATTATTCATCTACTGAAAGACTTTGGAACAGACGGACCAAAACCAATAATACTATTTGAAGACACTCAAGCTTGCGTCACTGTCTGCAAAGGCGAGAGCACCAAATCTAAGAGAGCACCATCGCTCTACACTATGTAAGTACGTGAAACACCTGCAAGAAGGACTGATTGAACTAGGGTTGCCAAGTCCGGGGTGGAAAATACCTGGGGACTTTGGGGGTGGAGCCAGGAGAGGGCGGGGTTTGGGGAGGGGAGGGGCTTCAGCATGGTACAATGCCATAGAGTCCACCCTTCAAAGTAGACATTTTCTCCAGGGGAGCTGATCTCTGTCAGCTGGAGATCAGTTGTAAAAGCAGGAGATCCCCAGGCCCCACCTGGAGGCTGGCAGCCCTAGACTGAACTCCAATACTGTTCTACTGAAGAGATGACCGCAGACATACTCACCAAACCATTCACCAAGTAGAAATGCGAGACTCTTCGTGAAAGATGGAATTTGCCTGACTTCGTGGTTATAACTTGAGAAGGGGTGTTGGGTATAACAAGTTTAAAACGCTTCCGTGTATTTACAGGGTTAATGTTGTTTGTATTTGTCAACAGGAAGTCACATGTTTGTTTGTAACCAATCTGTTTACCCAGTAGAATGTCCGGGAACTTTGTTTGATCCTTCACTCTCTGATTGGAAACCACGCATCAGCTATTTGCATTTTATGGTTTCTCTCTCTGCCTTTGTTCTTGCTTAGAGGGAAGACGCCATCTCTAGCAGTTTAGATCTCTAGCTGTAAAGCTGTAGAATCTAGCTCTGTCGTTATTTTGTATCCCGTTTACCTTTTCCCATGTTAGGTTTATAGTAAACTTTTACCTTTTAAATACACCTGGACTCAGTCTCGCAATCTGTACTCTGCTGCTGCTTAGCAGCTTTGCTCTGCTTTAAATGTATTCTTACCAAGAATAACCACCACTGTGGCAAATCCTGGATCTGCATGTGCAAAAAAGGGACGCCCTTGAAAACGAAATGAGATGTCGGGTGTGGCCATGGAACCCTTCAGAGTCCGGATTGGATGTAGTGGGTTTCCTCCTTAGCGGGATGGATGGACTGGGTGCCCGCTGGAGGTTCCCCGCGGCCTGTCTGTAGAGCCCTAAGCGTTCTTCCCTGGGTACAGATGTAAACACTCAGACACACACACACACACACACACACACACTCAGGCCAGAAGTGGATCCTATCACTACGATTTAGGGAGGCAGAGAGGGAAACTCCAAAGCCACGCCTGGCTCCCCACCGCCCAGGACCAGTGTTCCCTCTAAGCTGAATTGGTGTGAGCTAACTCACAGTTTTTTAGCCTCTGGCTCACACATTCTTGTCTTAGCTCAGGAAGGAGGGCTCCAGAGCAGACTAATTTATGTAGCAGACAAATCCCTCGCTCAGGGCTTTAATGCCAGGAGCTCACAAAGCAGAATCTTTGCTCACAAGACTCCACAGCTTAGAGGGAGCATTGCCCAGGACTGCAGACGCTGCGCCCGGATGAAGCTTGCTGCTGACGCTCTCTCGCTCCTGAACGGCGAACCGACTTGTACAAAGGGATTTGGGGGGGGGGGGTCATTCTTTCCGTTTTCAGACTCCCTACAGACAGAAAGACAGCGTCCCGGGGAGAGATGCTCTTGCCCAGCTCTTTGCCCGCTTTCCCTATTATTAGTGTAGCGGTACTCTGAGACCTGCAGTGGCTCAAGTCGTTAAGACGCTGAACTGCAGGTCTGGTAGTTCAGCAGTTCGAGACCCGAGTGCTGCACTCCCGTCTCTGGTCCCAGCTCCTGCCTACCTAGCAGTTGGAAAGCAAGAAACTGCAAGTAGATAAATAGGTACCACTTCGGTTCCTCAGCGTCTAGTCATGCCGGCCACAGGAAGAAAAAGTCTTCGGACAGCGCTGGCTCTTCGGCTTGGAAACGGCACCCCTAGAGTCGAATTCGACTGGCTTTCGAGCAAGGGGAAACTTTTACCTTGACCTTTTTACTTTGAGAGCGGAGGTAGCGCTGTGCCTTCCTCCGCCTCATTAGAATCCCCTTCCTAAGTTCTAGGCGTTCATCAGAAGTAAGTGGTAACTTCCTGGGCTGGAGGATTCCCGGCTGTAAAGGGGGGGGGGGGGGGTGTTCATATTTTTGAAGGCACACTGCCACCTTTACACACAAAAAAAGGCTCCTGGTTGGCAAGTAGAAAACGAGCTCCTCAAGGAGAAGGTGATGTGAAACCTTTCCGAATCTGAAGCGTCAGTATAGCTCTCCAAACCCAGGCACCTTCGGTCAGTCAGTCTGTCACTTCAGCGTGTGTTCAGCGGCCAATTCAAACGGGTGGGGCTGGGAAGGCGAGGGAAGGCTCTGCCTTTTTAAAACCCCTTTTCAGTGTTCAGGTTGTGACCAGTGTTCCCTCTGAGCTGGGGAGTCCTGTGAGCAAAGATTCTGCTTAGCGAGCTACCGGCATTAAAAGCTGCGAGCGATCGATTTGGCTTCAGTCCTAGGAACTCGGGAGGGGACTGTTCCCTCTCAGCTGCGTTCGTGTGAGCTCGCTCACAGTTTTTTAGCCTCCGGCTCCCGCATTTTTTGTCTCAGCTCAGGAAGGAGGGCTCCAGAGCAAACTAATTGACGCGGTCGCCAAATCGCTCCCTCGCCGCTTTCATGCCGCAAAGTAGCTCAGGAAGTAGAATTTTTTGCTCACAAGGCTCCACAGCTTAGAGGGAGCATTGGATGGGAGCAGTGTTCCCTCTAAGCTGCGTTTGTGTGAGCTAGCTCACAGTTCTTTAGCCTCCGGCTCCCGCATTTTTGTCTCAGCTCAGGAAGGAGGGCTCCAGAGCAAACTAATCGATGCAGTCGCCAAATCGCTCCCTCACCGCTTTCATGCCACAAAGTAGCTCACGAAGTAGAATTTTTGCTCACAAGGCTCCACAGCTTAGAGGGAGCATTGGATGGGAGCAATGTTCCCTCTAAGCTGAGTTAGTGTGAGCTAGCTCACAGTGAGCTAGCTCACAGTTCTTTAGCCTCCGGCTCACACACTTTTGTCTTAGCTCAGGCAGGACGGCTCCAGAGCAAACTGATTCAGGCAGCAGCCAGAGCGCTGGCTCACAACGTTAATGCCAGTTGCTCACAAAATAGACTTTTTGCTCACAAGACTCCACAGCTTAGAGGGAGCATTGGATGGGAGCCCTAGTGGTTTGCACTAAAGCCCTTGTTCAGGATGAAAGAGCCTGGCTTACAATCGCGCCTTCCCTCCTGCGGCACACTGGATCTTTGACCTAACAATTGGGGGGTTTTTTGGAAGGGGGGGGGGGGGGAAGAGACCGGCACTATGGAACCTGGAAATCGCTCCGCCGCAGATGCCTTGCCCTCCAGCCCGAGGTTCCTGCAGGGCAGGCCGTCTACTGTAACTAAATCGCGGCGGAGGACGCGCCAGTTGATGCAAAGGGCAATGACACATATAAACAACATGCTAAACTCAGTCCAGGCGCAGCAAGCCGCCCGGGCGGAAAATTAAAGCTGACATTGAGCTTAATTAAACAAAACAACCGTCCAGCCCGGGAGCGGGAGAGGGAAACAACCACAGCACTCGGAAGGCAGGGGCGGAAGGACTGGAGACACCTTTGCCAGAAGGCTGCTGGAGGGAAACCTCCGGGGTCCTATCACCTGGAAAGAGACCGGAGCTCAGGCAGGTGAGGTTCCCCCCCACCAGCATTCTGCTGTCCGGGGTAACAACCCCATCGCTGTCCCCTGGGGAGCCGGTGGCACGCAGATGCCGGCCACATCGCGGGTTTCTCCCAAGCACACCCGTCCGCGCATCATGTCAGCATTTATAGGCAGAAGCCACCCTGTTGTTTTTTCGGAGCGGTTTTTTAAAGGGCAGGCAGTCGAGTGGGACGGCCCTATGAATTTCGGTGAAACCACCCAGTTGAAGCAGCAGTATGAATTTCAAGGGAAACAACGGGGTCGGGTGAGTTTCCTAGTTTCACGACGTGTGTCCGGGCTCCGCGGCCGTGCGCCTTTCAGACTGAAATCGGCAAGGCAATCGACAAGGACGCTTCTTCAGCGAGGGCTTCCTCCAAGACGTCTGCCAAGGGGAGGACCGTCGAGGCTGCTTGCTGAAGGAGAGTCTGATAGACTATCCAGGTGTCCAGGATTTTGTCTCTGCATTGCAATGATGCCTAATGATCGCTCCGGCCGACTTCAGCCACTTCCACTGGCAGCTACCAGGGAGGGCTGGAAGGTGAGTTCGAAATCTTCCCTCCCTGCTTGCCTAATTGGGGCCTGTTCCGCCTACCGACTTTACTCTCCCAATCTTCGGAAAGGTCGCTCTTTAAGCTTTGGAATGGACTTGTTCCCTCTAAGCTGAGTTCGTGTGAGCTAGCTCACAGTTTTCGAGCCTCCAGCTCACACATTTTTTGTCTCCGCTCGGGAGGGAGGGCTCCAGAGCAAACGAATCGGTACCGCAGCCAAATCGCTCGCTCACAGCTTTAACGCCAGTCGTACTATAACTGGAAGCACTGGTTTAATTGGAATTTTATTGTAAATAGATTGTTTGGGATTTTATAGTGGGTTTTAATATCATTGTATTGTATGTTGCACTTTGTGCCTTGTAAGCCGCCCTGAGCCCGCTTGCGGGGAGGCGGGGGTATAAAAGAATAAATAAATAAATAAATAAAGGGTTGTTCTTCTGTTTGCACTGGGGCATACTATTCAGTTTTACAATCCGAGGGCAGAAGATACAATCGCTTCCATCAGATCGCCTTCCTCTCCCCCCCCCCCCCCCGCTAAAATTTGTGCAGGTGCATTCGTGATGCTGCGCACCAGCGCTGCACTGAGATTGATCATCCACCACCTCACCTGTTAAACCTCCCCCCTACTTTTCCTCCAGGGTGGGCAGGTGTTCTTGGGATAATTTTCAGCCCACCCCTTTTTTTTTTTTTTTTTTTTAAAGACCACTCCAGCCTACTGATTTCCAGTTTATTCCTGCACCGTTTTGAGTAACAGGCTGTTGAAAGTCGATTACAATAAACACCAGTAGGAGAGTTATGTACAGCAAAATAAGGTGAATTCTCCGCCCCCCCCCCGTTTAAATCAGTGCATCATGCCAAGTCTAATGGTACTAAAAATGACATCTCACCTTGGGTGAAGGCCGAGGGCAGTAAAGATAAAGATAGTCCCGGAGGGAATGGGGTTACTAAAACCAGAGGCAGGAAAAGACGGGGTGTGGGTGGGTGTGTGTGGGTGTGTGTGTGTGTGTGAGAGAGAGAGAGAGAGAGAAATGTTGCCTACTGCTGAAGAAATTCGCTAACTGGCAGGAAAGGTGGACCTTTTCGAGCGTTTGACGGTAGTGGAGGTTAGCAGACATCCAGACGTGGTGCGAGTGAAGGGAGGACTTGCGGGTGAGTTCAGAGGTTATTGGGGGGGGGGGAATCAAAACTCAAATATCCAAACTCGAATAAGAATAATAAAAACTGTCCAAGGGTGAATGGTTGCCTTTAAGACAACGCGTTAAGGCATTATCGCATGTATGATCATCTAAAAATAATATTGCAACACTATCCCTAATCTCCATTATATCCACAGGCACACAAATTGCGGCCAGAGAGGAGTGGGGGGTGGAAGGCGGGGTGGGAAAAAGCAGAAGGGGATTTTTCGAAGGGGGCCTAGGCTAGATCAGCGCTGTGAAAGGTCCCCGTTCCAGCCCTTGGCACACGGAAGCAAGGCGACTTGCAATGTGCTTGGAGTGCCTTCCTTCATCCCCCCCCCCCTTCCCGTGCTAAACGGAATTCCATGTTCAGTCCTGCTTAACTCGACTACAGTGTCTTATTTTGTTCACGACTAGGTTGCGCACTTAACACATAAAGACTTTTCAGTCCCCTTGATTCCAAGGAGAGATAATATACCGTTGAACGGTGATTGAAATCAGTGGGAAAGCATTTCACTTAGAATGAATCGTGTGCTATACAGTATTCCCTCTAAGCTGAGTTAGTGTGAGCTAGCTCACCGTTTTTTTTAGGCTCCGGCTCACACATTTTTGTCTTAGCTCAGGAAGGATGGCTCCAGAGCAAACTAATTTATGCAGTACTCGAATCGCTCACTCACAACTTTAATGCCAGTAGCTCATGAAGTCGAATTTTTGCTCACAAGACCCCACAGCTTAGAGGGAACATTGGCTCTTGGCTGGCAAGCATCGGAGGATAGGTCATCCGGCTTCAACTGAAAAAGTAATCCCCCCCTCCCCGAAAAATACTCCCCAGTTTCTAAGTAGGTGGAACAATGCGCCCAGGCTAAAGTCCCTCTAACAGGCGACCCACCATTGCATTATTTTCAAGGTCTACAATTTTCAACTATTTTAATGATAATTTGCAAATTCATACTCAGACGCACACAGAGATTTCCAGTTTTAAACGAAAGAAATGCAAATATGGGTCCTGGGGTCTACAGATCCCCCCCTTCCTTATATGAATGGGAGGCGCAACAGATCCTGCATGGGGTAATAATTGCCTTACCGGATCAGGCCAAATCGCTCCGGATTCTGATTTCAAAAGCAATCGCAGAATCATGGAAGGGGCCACAGAGGTCATCTAGTCCAACCCCCTGCTCAATGCAGGATCAGCCTACAGTACCCCTGACAAGACAGACTGCCAGTGAGGGGGGAGCTCACCCCCAGTGTCCCTTCTAAGCTGAGTTAGTGTGAGCTAGCTCACAGTTTTGTAGCCACTAGCTCACACATTTTTGTCTCAGCTCAGGAAGGAGGGCCCCAGAGCAAACTTTAATGCCAATCGCTCACAAAGTAGAATTTTTGTTCACAAGACTCCGCGGCTTAGAGGGAGCATTGCTTACCGCCTCCCTAAGGGCAGCTGATTCCACTGTTGCACAACTCTTATTGTCAGAAGGTTTTCCCTAATACCCAGCCGGTACCTTCCCGCCCTTAATTTAAACCTATGATTGTGAATCCTCTCCTCTGCTGCCAACAGGAACAGCTCCCTGCCCTTCTCCCAAGCAGGAAAGGAAACCCTTCCCTGTAGGCTCTTCAGATTGTCAAGAGTTATGCAGCATCTCAGCGTGGAAGTTCCATTCAGCCACTGTCTGGTCTTGTCTGAAGGTTGGGTGCGATCATTGCCCGCCCTGTGTGACGGTTACCATCCCCCCATTTAAGTGCTTCCTGTGTGTTCCGAACTTCTTGCTAGCTGGCAACTACTTTCGTCCGGGGGATGCTGAGTATTCAGAGAGAGTCAGACGCGTTTCCCTCTTCCTTCCATTCGGTTCAGAATCCTTCTGCGAACTTCTGTCGGTCCCACTTCAGGAGTCTTGCCCGTCTCGAACACAGGGACGTGTGAAACTACCCCGGACCAATGTGTTGTTTTTTCAGGACAGCCTCACCCGGAACACTGGCTCGCAGCACCTGGAAATGTGGCGGTTCAGGACTAGCAGTCGGTAACTGAGCATAAGGGAGTCAGGCGTCTGAGGAAGTTGGCTCTAGCCCAGAAAAGCCGGAAGAGAATCTGGACTTCTAGGCCCATTCCGCACTAGATGTTGCCCCGGCTTCACTCCCCAATAAAATCCAGGGCGAAGCAACAGTTCCCCACCTGTTGCTTCGGGTCTGCATTTGGCCCGAACGTAACAAGCATTTTCCCCCGGATCTTCCGTTTCCGGGATTTTGAGGTTCTTTTTTTTTGCCACGGGAGTGAAGTCGGGGCATTGGGGGGGGGGGACTCCGAAATCGGGGTTTCTTGCTCCACCCCTTTAACGGCCTCAAGATTCGGGGCAAGGACAGGTGCGGAAATGAAGAACCGGCATCAACCCGGGTCAGATTCATGTAATGCCGAAACGCGCAGACTGATTCGGACCAATTAAACCCGGGAGGAAAGGGAAGCAAAGCCCTTGTGCGGAATCCGCCTGGAATCTTCTCCAGGCGCAACAATCGCCCAGCAAAAACTCGATTCCATGGTTTGAAAGGGATTATATGTTAAACTCCTAAACCGTAATTTACACGGCCGGTACACAATTCTCCAGGGAGAAGCAAGGAATGAGGCAGAAAACCTGAAACTATACCTTAACAAGGAAGCCGCCCTCTACATTTCCATAATTATCTCCCTACTTTCTGTCCCACGGATACCTTGGACCAGACACATCCTTCTTAGAAACCTAAATTAGTCGTTGAACAACACCCCACCCCACTGATAACGTTATTACAGCAATGCATCGAACTGTTGCAGTTTAATGCAGATTACCATAGACCAGAGGGTCTAGTTGGTGTTGTGAAGGTATCAAACAGAGGACCTGGAGGAACCTGGAGATAGCAATCGCCTTGTGCAAAATAGTAATACACACAAACACACATAGGTGATAGACAACTGTGGCTTTACAAACAGAAGGGCAAGAAATCCGACAGGTGTAAACTTGGGCGCTATCAAAGGTTTAGAATGTCCTGGCGGGGGTGGGTGGGGACAATACGCCTTGCTATATTCCTAGGAGACTGTTCGAGGGTCCTATTCGAGGGTTCTGTGTCCCTAAACTCTGTCCCTCAAAGTCGCTACTTTCATGAATGCCAGGGGAATCATGAAAAAGAAAACAAAGAATGTGATCGCCAAATGAACCTGGCAAAAATCGTGCCCCCTTAGCAAGAGAAAATGCTTATAGCCACGGGCGCAGGCACGCCCGGCTCCAGAAACGTTATTGATGAGCAAAGAAGCGCACGAAAGCATAGAATCTGACAACCTATTTCCGATTTATAATCATGGAGTTGACAGCTTCCACTCACAGACCGGTCAGCTAAAGCGTTAGTTGATTAGCCGATGGGGGTTCCAATGAATCGGAGAGGGTAAATTTCAATTAGAGGGCTGTAAATTAAGTCTTCCATGGGGGGGGGGGGGAGAGGGGACGGATACACTGAAATACAATACAGGGTTGGCAAATTCTTGCATTAGAGAATTAGAATGAATATATGAATGAAGGCGTTTTCTTGTGGCGAACACAGATGTCCTTCCACAGCTTAAAAGGCTGCTTAGCTCTGCCAGAAATCATAAGCAAGTTTAAAGCTCTGAGTGAGTCGATGTAATAGGCGGGAAAGCAAGTTATTAAGGAAGAAGACTGCAATCTTAAAGCGCATTCTAGCCTCACACGACTGACCATAAAGACATCTTCGTGAAATATAACGGAACATGATACCATGGGGGAAACATTTCTAATGCAACAAATGAATGAATGAACGACCGGAGATAGAGAGCGGAAGGGAACCCCGAAGGTGCCGATAAGCAAAATCGGACGCTGCAAACAGAAAACCGGTGGGCTGATGGAATCCCAACCACGGGAGGGTTAATTTCTCCTCCTCCTTTATTACGTCATCAGTTTCCTGCCAAAGAGCAAAGGGAAGTCCCCCGCCCCGAGGAGGCTGCCCTCGACTTTGGGCACATCTTGCTTCGGGGCTCAGCGGAAGAGGGGTGCGCGTCACATAAGCTTAGGACCGTCCCCAGTCTCTTAAAAGCCAAGAGACTTGTCATTTTGTCACTTGTCATTTTAATCTGCATTTGAGCAGCGGAAGAGGGGCGAGGGAAAGCCGGAGGGAAAGGGAAAGAGGTACAAAGATGCAAGACTCCTTGGCGAGGAGTACATTAGTGGTGGTGGGGGGGGGGGTTAGTTAAATGAGAGGAGAATCGATAGTTTTGGATGGGAAATGAGCAAAAAGCAAAATTAGAGCTTTTTCCCCCTGACTCTCAACAACAAAAAGGTTCGTTTCAAAACAGTTTGTTCAACCAAATCCTGGACAATAAGATCTTTTTCATGTCTCTTCCAAAACCGACAGATCTATCCGCTTGGATTCCCTCCGCATTTCTAAAATCTACTTCTCGTCTAGAGGCGAGGCAAACGACACACCCTCTAGAAGAGGAGAATAGGGGTTGGGGGGGGGGTTTATACACCGTTGTTGTGAAAAGTCAAAACTGGCCAGAAACGAGCGAACTTCAGTATTTGAAAGAAAACACAGTTGAAGTATGATCACGGAGTCGAAGGTTCACTCGAACGGAATACAAGCCCATTCATTCCACAATCGACAAAAGAAAACGAGTTAGGAAAATATAGTATTAGGAATAGCAAACAAATGTGATAAAATCCTTTTTTTAGAAAAAAAATTAAAACTATCCGAACTGAAATTTGGTGTTAAAATAGGATGCTTCTGTAAGGAATGGATGTATGAAAGCGAGGTACCGATTGGCAAGGGAAGGAGGGGGGGGGGGAACCTCCGGATATCTGTGGGATACTTAAGTGCATGGTTCTATCTCTGCCACAGGGATCTATTTAAGGGTTTAATACCGGCTGGACCTCCTTCGGTATGTACTCTAAAGGCAAGCCAAGTTAAAGTATGATATCTACCTAGATAGATAACAAGAGAAACAGAGAGGGGCATCTGTAATCCACCACGCGTGAGCAGGACTGGTACAAACTGGGAGCCCGTTTGGTGTAGTGGTTAAGTGCATGGACTCTAATCTGGGAGAACCGGGTTTGATTCCCCACTCCTCCACTTGCACCTGGCTGGATGACCTTGGGCAAGCCATAGCTCTGTACCAGCTGTTCTCTCAAGGACAGCTCTGGAAAGAGCTCTCTCAGCCCCACCTACCTCACAGGGTGTCTGTTGTGGGGTGGGGAAGGGAAAAGGAGTTTGTAAACCGCTCTGAGACTCCAAGTGAGTGAAGGGCGGGGTATAAATCTAATCTCTTCTTCTTCTTCTTCTTCTTCTTCTTCTTCTTCTTCTTCTTCTTCTTCTTCTTCTTCTACAAGACAAGACAAGAAGGAAGGGAGAGTTCTTGGATATCCCCTCAGATCTGGGAAGCTAACCTAACCAGGGTCGACCCTGGTCAGTATTTGGATAGGACGGAGACCACCCAGGAATATCAGGGTCTCGATGCAGAGGCAGGCAATGAAAAAACCGCCTCTGAAAGCCTCTTGCCTTGAAAACTCTACCAGGTTGCTGTAAGCCAGCCTGTGACTTGGTGGCAAAAAAATCTTTTTTATTTGCTCTGCAAATCTGTGAGTAAATGGGTGTTGAGTTGGTATCCCTCCCCTGCCTCCTTCTGTCCATCCAATCAACACTCGGGGAAACGGACCCAGCCCCTAAATTCAGCCTTTAAATTTACAGGGCGATGGACCCAATCTTGTGGCTTGTTTTTTTCTATGGAGGGGGAAAGGGTCGCTGTCCAGACTTCATGGTGCTGAAAAGGCAAGCGAAGGCAAAGGTCCACTTTACAGATCACATAGAGCCCCTCCGTCAGCCGTATAAAAGGGAGGATTCCAGATAGGATGTTATCTTGACTTTGGCCCTCACACTTTTAAAAGCGAGAGATGGAAGGACATGGGAGAAAGGCAGTGTGTGTAAAAGAAGTAAATTAAAAAAAATTAAAATATTCTTATAGTGTAGGGGGACGGGGGATGTTGCATTCTACAGTGCTCCTGGAATGTTTCCTTAATGGCTTTGTATAAGCCTAAAATCAACACTGACAGCTTCTTTCAGCGCTGGCAAAATGTGTCGTGGCAAATGGTGAAAGGATACATACGCAGGGAGAAAAACAGAGGTCTTTGGATGCTCCCTAACAACAAAATCAAGGCAAAATTTCCAGTCAGCTATAAAAGAATGTGGATTGAATACCCTGCAGGCTTTTGAGAAGGGAGGAAGGGGAAGAGGACGTGCCAGTTTGGAGAAAGAGTGCTATGGAGGAACTGAACAAGTTGTCTTTCTGCATGTGGGAGTAAGAGATACTTGAGCGGGTGCAGATTGCTGGCCCTTTACTCCACCGAATTATTTCATACGCTTACTGGATGCCCAGTATTCACCTGATAGCTGCACTTGTTTCAGTTTGATTTGTTCCTGATGAATATATTCCAGCCTTCCTCCCAGGCTGGAATCGCTCAACTCTTTTTCCTTTGCTCTGTCTTCCTCATTTCTGTCCCATCCTTCGGAAGTGCTCCGAGTGCCCTACATAGTCAGGCGCATCCCATTTCCCCTCATGACAGCCTTGTCAGGTAGGTTAGGCCGAGAGTGACTGTCTCAGGTCTCCCTGCTCTGCTCAACATGATACTACGACACCTTTTATAACATCCATCTGAGACAGGCTAGGATGAGCATTGGTGGTCCAACATCACCCACTCAGTTTTCTGGATGAGTAGGGACTGGGATATAGGTATCCGGGGGGGGGGGGCTGTGAACTTGCCAATATTCAGAGTCAAACCAATGGTCCACCTAGCTACTCCACTGGAAAACTGATCTCCAGGATCTCAGAAGAAGAATGGTCCTCATGCAAAGCACGGGCTGCCTCCCAAATCTATCCTTGTCCAGCCCACCAGCTAAGAGCCTCTTCCTGCTCTCTGCAACCCCCCCCCCTCCATCTTCAGAGGGGAGGCAGGTGGTGGCCAGAAACCAAGGGTGAGGCTGTGGTGGCACCTCCCTTAGTAGTGTAGTGGTTAAGTGCGCAGACTCTAATCTGGGAAAACCGGGTTTGATTCCCCACTCCTCCACTTGCACCTGGCTGGACGACCTTGGGCAAGCCATAGCTCTGTACCAGCTGTTCTCTCAAGGACAGTTGTCTCAGAGCTCTCTCAGCCCCACCTACCTCCCAGCGTGTCTGTTGCGGGGAGGGGAAGGGAAAGGAGTTTGTAAGCCGCTCTGAGACTCCCTTGGGGAGTGAAGGGTGGGATATCAATCCAATCTCTTCTCTTCTTCTTCTTCAGCTACCTTGCTTTATTTTAGGCACCAGGCCAAAACGTGCCCTCTAACCCAGACTTTCAGTGAAGGGGTTTTATCTCTTAAATGTTTAAGGTCTGCTTCTTGCCCAAGATTAACTGGACGCTCGGCATTTCAAACTGTTTCATGTGTATGTATTTTAATGATGCTGGGTTGTTTTAGTGGCTTGATACCCATGATGTTGGCATTATTTCCAAAGGCTTAACTGTAAGCTACCTCGAAGAGCTTGCCGGACAGGCAGCACGAAAATGTTTTAAATAAAAATAAAGCAATCGCCTCCTCTCTGCTTCAGAAAGTGAGGCTAGTCCTGCCTCTCGGTTTGTGCAGGTAAGAGCGGAAAGTGAGATGGAGAGAATACTAGATAACAGCAGCAGAGTGGAGACCCCTCCAGATCACCCACGCTTTTTTCTTTTGTATCGTTTTTCATTTTTCTTTTCTTTAAATCACGAATATTAAACTCAAAAAGTAAAGTAACATTATTAAAAATGTAAAATCATAGCATTATGTAATGCTTCTCTTGCAGAGAAGGTTTGCCAAACTCTGTTCAGTTGAAGCATGTCTTGGCCTCTCTTTTTGTCAGCTAGATTAACAAAAAGGCTTCTTAACGTTTCATATTCCATTCTTCTGTTGTACAACTAGAGGAAGAAGAAGACGAGGAAGAAGAAGAAGTAGGTATACTCTGTTTTTCACTACCTGAGCCTTCCCTTCCTCTCCCCACAACAGACACCCTGTGAGGTAGGTGGGGCTGAGAGAGCTCTGAGAGAACTGTGACTGACCCAAGGTCACCCAGCTGGCTTCATGTGGAGGAGTGGGGACTTTCAGTAGTGCCCAAAAACAATTTTAGGAGCTGTCAGCAACATGTAAAATTGGTTCCTGAGACAATTTAGGACGGGTTCAGAGCCACAATGGGAGAAATTGTCTGTTCCCATTAAATCTTAGCATTGGTAGTCACTTGACCACAACCTGCTAAGGGGGTGGGGGGTGTCCCATTTTCACCACCCCAACCTGTTTGCTTGTACACGAATGCATCTCTACAGATTTGGCAAGCGCACTGCCAGTCCATTTCTAGTAATGGCCACTGGAGTGAATCTGAAAAAAGGGCTACACATTAGAACTCAGAGCAGCCAGTCATACTCTTGTTTCTCTTGCAGAGATGGCTTATGGAAAGACCCTACTGATTGGCACAGACAACATGGCAATAAAATATTATACTATGAAACAAGGGGGGACGGGATCCTTAAGGCTGTGCATAGAGGCTGCCCTCCTTTGGAAGGAAGTGACTCACAACAACGTACATTTACTGGCCATACACATTACAGGGCACACCAATATCCTAGTGGACCATCTCAGCAGAGACACCTGCATGACTCACGAATGGTCAGTGAACATACTGTACCTCCACCCATCTTCTAAAGATGGGGATGTCCAGAGATCAACCAATCCGCCTCAGAGGAAAACATGAAACGCAAAACATTCTGCTCCAAAACTGTAACAGATGTTTGTTCTCTAGGAGGTGTGTTCCTAGTGAAATGGTCCAATGCCCTGTTTTAAGCATCCCATTCCTTCCCATTCTTACACAGGGTGATAGTCAAGACACACACAGACAACACCACAGCCATATTGATAGCCCCACTATGGCCAAGAAGGCCCCGGTTTCCATGGCTACAAGTTTTATCCAAGGGGAGAGTCATCCCTCTATCAGAGCAGCATGATCTGATATCAATAGGGCAAACATGACATCACAATGTAGAGATGTTAAATCTACACAGGGGTCATTTCATAGAAAAAGAGGTGCAGGAGCTCATTAGCACAACTCATTTGCGTTACTCATTTGCATATGCCACACCCCCTAACGTACCGGAAGTGTGTCAGAAGGCAACACCCACCCCTCAGGCTCCACTCCACAGCTGAGTGAAACTGACCTGCTCTTCCTCCATTCCCTTCCCCATCCAATACTTTGTGCAATAAAAATAAGCGTAAAGAACACACCCTCATTCTCTTCCTGCTCCCTTGAAACCACCAGGTTTCAAGTAGACTTGAGATATCCAGGACATGTGCACCACCTATCACTTTCCCTTCCCCTCCCCACCACAAGACACCCTGTGAGGTAGGTGGGGCTGAGAGAGGTCTTTTGAGAACTGCTCATGAGAGAACAGCTCTGAGAGAACTTGTGACTGGCCCAAGGTCACACCAGCAGCTGCATGTGGAGGAGTGGGGAATCAAACCCGGTTCTCCCAGATTAGAGTCCAACTCCTGACCACTACACCAAACTGATGGGGTGGAAGCTGCTGAAGGGTTGGTGAAATTTCTCCAGTACTTATGTGCCATGTGCCCAGATAAAAAATGGTATACTTAGAAAATTTATATGCCACCCTGAGCAAGTCTCTGGAAAAGCAGCACACAGTCATAAAAGGAACAATGATAAAATGATCAATATTAAAACAAAACATTAAAAACAATAAAGACCCTAGCAGGGCTTTCCTCGGGGCGCTGCGCCTCTGCACTGCTCGGGGAAGCCGAGGAGGGGGTGGGGCTTGGTCATGTGCCCGCCCCCGGGCTCCTCACTCCCGGAGCTGTGCTCCTGTGAGCTCCTGCTCCAACGGACCCCTGCATCTACATGCCTGGCTCATTTCTCAGTAGGCCATTACTCTGACAGAGTGGCAGAAGTTCTCCTTGCATCCCATAAACCTAGCACATGGAAATCATA
Source organism: Lepidodactylus listeri (assembly GCA_029233225.1). Lineage (NCBI taxonomy): Eukaryota > Metazoa > Chordata > Lepidosauria > Squamata > Gekkonidae > Lepidodactylus > Lepidodactylus listeri. Next base: position 17,218,826 of record JARCFY010000021.1, read on the forward strand.
CATCATGGAAACGGTTTATATACTGGGTGAAAGACAGGAGAGTTAAACCTGAATCCTGTCCTTTAGCTGCAATATTCAAATACCTCCTTCCCCTTAAAGATTCTGGATTATCCGCCACCTCCATCAAGGTACATCTGACTGCTATATCAGCTTTCCATTTCGGTATAGATTCAAAACCGGTGTTTTTTTCTAACGCTTTGTCAAAATGGTACTTCAAAGGCTTGTTTAATTTGCACCCGCCTGTTAAACCACCAGTACCACAATGGAGTCTATCTCTTGTACTTGCATATTTGTACTTTATCCTACAAAACTGGATTCCTTGTAGCAATCACATCTGCATACAGAGCAGGCAAATTCAGGGCCTTAAGGCATGATACACCTTTTACCAGATTTCATAAAGATAAAGAGGTTTTAACACCTTGCCTTGAACTTATGCCGAAGGTAGTCTCCCAATTTCATGTGAACCAAGACATTGTATTGCCAACATTTTTTCCTGACCTGCAATCCCCAGTGGAAAGATTAATGCACACAATGGATGTTAGACAAGCATTATTGCTTTATTTAGACTGCACATCTACATTCCACAGAGATACAAACTTCTTTGTTTGCTTCAAGAATCCTAACAAAGGGCCCTGATCTGGCTAGCTCAGGCAAGCATGATCTTGGAAGCTGAGCAGGGCTGACCTTGGCAAGTATTTGGATGGGAGACATCCAGAGAATAACAGGACTATCAAGCCACTTCTCTGAATGTCCTTGGTGCCCCAGTAGGAGTCGCCAGAGGTTGCCATGACTTCCAGGCATGGGCGCACACACAGATGCGCACACACGTAAATGCAAAAATACCCCCCCCAAAATCCTAACAAAGGGAAAGCAGTCTCATCACAGACCCTATTATGAGAGTCCTATAGACTCAGTCACCAACACGTGTCCTTAAACAGGAATGCTTTATTGAGAAAGGTCTGCTATGGTCATCTGCACTTCTTGTGTTAGTAATGGTGAGCACCGCCGAAATCAAGACAATTATACAGAATTCAAAGAGGGGTCTGGTGATACATTATAACCAATCATCATGTCAGGAAAAAGGTGCTTAAAATACTGCTTTATAGTGTTAGAAGTGTAGGAATTGGCGCTGTCTCCTGTCTCAGACCTGAGGAGATGGCACCAGAGAGTTTAGACAGATGGAGAGGTCAGGACACACAGAGCATCCTTTCCTTCCTGCTATCTGATATTTTCAATTGAAGTAGAATGCTACTCTTAGGAGCAATTTCCTCTGCTTCCGTTTCCCCCTCACATTTCTCTCTGGGCGATTCCGCACCAGCGCCTTCTCCGACGTTACCACTCAATATATTTCGGCGCAAGCAAGCGTTTCCGCATAGTTTGCATCAGAATTAGTTAAAACCCGATTTTTCTGTGGAAATTCCCCGCATTTTCCCGAACCTAAAAATCAAGGATTGGGAAAATGCAGGGAATTTCCACCGAAAAATTGGGTTTTAACTAATTCCGATGCAAACTATGCAGAAACGCTTGCTTGTGCCGAAATATATTGAGTGGTAACGTCGGAGAAGGCCTGGTGCGGAATGGCCCTCTCTTTCTCTCTCTCCCTCTCATGCATGAAAATGGAGGCTGGGTATGCGTCCAGCATCCAACAACATCCAGCTAGCTAGAATAGGTAATCTATATCTATCTCTTACCTGCACTCTCAAGTATGTATTTCCTTTAATAAATACTTATTAGGGTTTTTCTTAGTCTGACTGCTGGCTCCGTGTAACTTTGTAAGTCTGTTGCCACACCAAGCCATAAGCTTTGCTGCATTTAAGCCTTTGTGTTCCCAAGGACAAAGTGGGAAGCATTACAGTCAGACAGGAGAAAAGATACATGGGTCGGCACTCACAGTCTCTCAAGGCTGCAGCAGTATTGAGAGCGATAAGCATGCCATGAGAAATATAACATAACATTCCACAGTGCTGACGTCAAGGGTTCACTCATCCCAGATGGGTGGCAGCAGCCATTAAACTTATAAGGCAGCAGGTATGGGATGCCCATTCCCCCTGAAGGTGCACTCCACCTGAGCTCAGGAATCTTCTGCAGCCCTTTGAGCCCCTGTCAACATCACTGACATCCGCAGAGCTGCAGCGTGGTCCTCGCCATCCCCTTTCATCAAATGCTATTCGATCGATATCGGCTCCGGGAGAGATGCTGCTGTGGGGAAAGCTGTATTACAATCTGTTCCGTTCATCAGCCCACACCCACCTGCGTGGTGAGTCAGCTTGCTAATCTCCCATGTGGGACTGGACAGAAGACACAATGATGAAAACGTGGTTGCACTCACCGGTAACTGATGTTCGAGGGTCTTCTGTGCAGGCACACATCCCTCCCTCCTTCCCCGCTGTGGGCATTAACCTTGTGCATCATCTCTGTGGTGGCGGGAAAAGGGCTGAGGGAAGACTGCCTCCCCTTCCCCTTGTTGTGTGATCATTTGGGCAGGAACAGAGCTTAGCTCCGTCATGCCAATGGGAAGGGAAGCACTCCGCTGTAGATTTCTAGAAGGATGTGGAAACTTCTCTGCAGCAGGCCTGCCCATGTGTGCCTGCACAGAAGACACTCAATGAACATCAGCTACAGGCTAGTGCAACCATGTTATCTGTTGCAACTTGAAGGCGCATTATCATTAATTATTGGGCCCACTGGTGTTATAGCAGGGGCCAAATCCCTGCCAGGAAAGCTCCTTCAGTCTCCCACTAGGAGACCAGTTGTAGGTCTGAGTCCTAATGATTCCCCCTAAACCTATTTGTAATGTTAATTGTCAACAATCTGTTAAATGCTGTTAAATTATTAGATAATAAAGGGGATCTTAAAAATGAGGACCAACTAAAGTTGGAGTTTAATTTAGATCTGACTTGGTGGCAGAGAATACAGATAAGATCTAGGTACGATTTAGATAAAAAACAAGGGTTCTGTAGAACAACAAAGGATTTTGAAAGGTGCTGGTAGATAGGAAATGAGAAAATTATTAAGAAAACCTATAGATATCTAATGGAGCTAGAGGCACAAGAAGAACCAATAACTAATAATATGGTGTTATGGATGCAAGACATCGGGCATACTATCCCCACAGAAGAATGGGGGGAAATTTGGAAAGCCATCAAATTAGTAAAAGCTGTCTCATATAAAGAAAATATATATAAGGTCTTCTCTAGATGGCATTGGACTCCAGTTAAACTGGCGAAATGTTATGGTACCAATCTTAAGAACTGTTGGAAATGTCAATCACAGGCAGGAACTTTTTTTCACATGTGGTGGCTTTGTGGGAAAGTGCGGAAGTTTTGGTTGAAGATAAAAAAAATGATATTTGATATGCTGGAGATGGATTTAGATTTATTACCAGAAATTTATTTGTTAAACATGTTCCCGGTTGGGGTGCCCAAAAATGAAGTAATTTTCTTAATTTACGTGTTGACGACAGCACGAATCTTATGGGCAAAGAATTGGAAGACAGATAATGTGCCAACACAAGAAGAAGTTATAAGGAAATTGTTAGATGCAGCCGAAGGTGACTGTATGGGTAAAATACAATTAAGAAATGAGGAAGGAGTAATGTATAATGAATTGGATACGTGGTCCAAATTGTATATATGGTTAGATAAACAATGTTAGATTAGGCTCGAAAATATGTATTGTACTCAGCTGGTGTTATTGGAATTTAAAATTTGTAAAAACTAATAAAAATGTTTTTTAAAAAACAAACAATCTGTTAAATGCTTTTTTATATAGTGCAATCTTCCCTAATGTCAGCTAATGCTGCCATCCCTGGCCCGGGAGGTGGATTCACCGGGGTTGGGCCTCATCTCAGTGGAATGTTTTACTTTTTTGTTCTCAAGGCGTGCTTATCGCTCTGCCTGCTCCTCTGACCTTGGAGAGCTTGCTGTGCCAGCTGTTATATCTTTTGCTGTCTGGCTCTATACCTTCCCACCTATATTCTGGGAACAGAAAGCCAGTATTTTAAGCGCCTTTTTATTCCTTTCCATGATTGGTTGTATTACAGTACAGGGTCCCTTTTGAGTTCTGTATAACTATATCGGACCCAGAGGTGCTCACCATTACTAACACAAGAAGTGCAGATGACCATCTCAGACCTCTCTCAATAAAGACTTCCTATTTAAGGACACCTGTTGTTGAATGACTCTGTAGACTTTCACAGAGTGTTAGCAATGGTGAGCGTTATTCCAGTCTAAGATTACATCCCTCAGAATTCTATACCTAGGAAATACTTTGAGATAATCTCCTCATTTTAGTTGTTAAGGTTGTTGTAACTGTTTGTTCATGTGTTTTTGTTGTTTTTTTATTCCTTATTGGTTATGTTAAATTTTTACTTTTATTTTATTTTGATGTAATGATAATAGTGTGATTATGGGGGTTTTTGGGGGGTGGGGGAGGGAGTAGGATGGGTGGATAAATTTGGTAACTTCATTTCACTAAGTCTAGTAATCTGTAACTTGATTTCAAATAAGTTTTAACTCACCAATGTGATAACTACCTACTTACTATGCTTTATATCAGGGGAAGGCATTATTGTTCAATACTTATTTTCGACTGTTGTTGCTGGAAAACATTTTCTCATGTTGGCTTTCTGTGATTATAGCTTTTTAACCTTTCCCCGTATTTACACATTCTTGATAAGTATCTTTTATATGCGAAAAAGTTATAAATAAAACTTTAAAACAAACAAACTCCAGTCTAAGTCCCTTCATTTCAATAGGCTTAGCCTGAATAATTTTGTATAATATTTCACTGTTTGTGTAGCAACTAAGAACCTGAACTGGGAAATCTCTACTTCGTATCTCATCTCTGCTATGAATTTACCAAAGCATTGTCTTTCAGCCTATATGGGGGTTATCTATAGTGCTGTCCTTGCCGGTTTGTTGTAAGAACAGCTGAGAGGATAAATACGAAGCCCTCTGCTCTCCAAATGCCAAGGATGATGATATATTTCAAAACTTCTAAAAATCAGCTGGATTCTTGCTCTGCAGAGCCAGTGAATTTCATTCTCTCATCTTCTCTTTACCATTTCTACTCTTGCTTTCCCCCCGCCCTTTCTCATGGTAACAAACCTAGTGCTATTCAGAAGAAAAAGGGAAGAGGGAGAGAAATGAGAGACAATATTTTCTCATTGTACCAGGAATTTCTTGATGCAAAAATCTATATATATATATTTTGTTACCGCTATCCCTAATGAGGTGTCCTTCCAGTTTTTAATTGTTACCAAGGCAATGACCCTGAGCCAGCCATCTTTAATTAACTCTGAACAGATCTCCCGAAATGAGTTTTTCTGGCAAATTGCTCATGATACCTCTCCAGCACGGAGTGGTGTACTCTGAGCCCACCCTCTCTAGTATATTTTCTGGAGGAGGAAGTTTAGGAGAGAGTCTGAGAGAATTGCCAACAACCTTTCCCCACCCACTCTTTGTGGTGATTCCTTAGAACAGAACAAACTCAAATCTATCTACCTGTTTGGTTCTATCTCACCGTCCTTCCAAGATGGTGTACAAGATCTTATAAAAAAAAAAGTCCTTATAACCAGGGGTCAGTTGGAGCGGGAGCGCACAGGAGCGCAGCTCCTGGAGTGAGGAGCCCAGGGGACGGGCACATGACCAAGCCCCGCCCCCTCCTTGGCTTCCCCAAGCAGTGCAGAGGCGCAGCGCCCCAGGGAAAGCCCTGCTAGGGTCTTTATTGTTTTTAATGTTTTGTTTTAATATTGATAATTCTATCATTGTTCCTTTTATGACTGTGTGCTGCTTTCCTAGAGACTTGCTCAAGGTGGCATATACATTTTCTAAGTATACCGTTTTTTATCTGGGCACATGGCACATAAGTACTGGAGAAATTTCACTAACCCTTCAGCAGCTTCCACCTTATCAGTTTGGTGTAGAGGTCAGAAGTTGGACTCTAATCTGGGAGAACCAGGTTTGATTCCCCACTCCTCTGCATGCAGCTGCTGGTGTGACCTTGGGCCTGTCACAAGTTCTCTCAGAGCTGTTCTCTCATGAGCAGTTCTCAAAAGACCTCTCTCAGCCCCACCTACCACACAGGGTGTCTTGTTGAGGGGAGGGGAAGGGGAAGGGATGGGTGGTGCACATGTCCTGGGTATCTCAAGTCTACTTGAAACCTGGTGGTTTCAAGGGAGCAGGAAGAGAATGAGGGTGTGTTCTTGATGCTTATTTTTATTGCACAAAGTATTGGATGGGGAAGGGAATGGAGGAAGAGCAGGTCAGTTTCACTCACCCGTGGAGTGGAGCCTGAGGGGTGGGTGTTGCCTTCGGACACACTTCTGGTATGTTAGGGGGTGTGGCATATGCAAATGAGTTCTGCAAATGAGTTATGCTAATGAGCTCCTGCACCACTTTTTCTACGAAATGACCCCTGCTTACAACTACTTTTCCAGGGAGTCCCCCACATGTGCTGAGAAATCTCCCTGCCCCCCAAGTGCCCCCCGTGCGGATTTAGATATCCGCACAGAGGGGGGCACTTGGCTATTAGATAGATAGATATACAGGAGGAGGCTATGATGTTGGGTGCCCTTACTCTGGTTTTATCTCTACAGAAGCATGTGAAGAGGAGCACTTATTTGCTCCGCCTTATCTAGAGTCCATGTCCCCTCGCTGCCTTCCCTTCACAAAGCTACAGAAGCCTTTTCACAAGCTGACCGTGTGGGCAGGAGGAGGAGGGGCAGAGAACAAGAGACACCGGCTGGACAGTTTGTTCACATCACAATGGAGCTCTTGACCAGTGGCAATGTGATAGCCTTGTAACTCTTCCTGGAAAGGTGACCTTACAGAGGTTACTGACATCGTGGCCACTCCATAAAGACGTTATGAACTAGGAACGTGAAGAGGTGGGGACAATATAAAGCCAATTAGGACGCTGTAAACTGCCCCGGCCCTCACAGTTCATTAGGCAACCACAAAGCAACTCCACTTCAGAAGCTGGAGTTCTTTTTAGAAGGGGGGGGGGGAATACTTTTAAAATATGCAATTGGCTCAAGACCCAAAGGGAAATGCAGAGGCAAAGGAAGCAACTGCCAGAATCGGTAAAATTCCATGTGGTTTTTTTTTTTTTAATTTCGAAGAACTACAGTTCCTCGTATCTGATCCTTTATAAACTCAATTATTCCCTTGACAGAAGACCCAGCCGAGGATGTTATTATTTGCCTTTCAGAAAAAGAAGTTCTTTCCCCATCAGCTGGGGAATATGTACCTTCCACCCACCCAGCTCTCTCTTAGAGGGATTTCATGGCAAGGATTTAAGAGAAGAGAAGAGAAGAGAAGAGAAGAGAAGAGAAGAGAAGAGAAGAGAAGAGAAGAGAAGAGAAGAGAGAAAAACAGCCCTTCCCCCACTTTCAAGCTAACAAATGTTAGCTTTTCACACTTTGATAACACCATCCATCTTGCAAGAGTGGCACACATTGTCAACTAAATGTAGAATAGAATCATAGCCTCAACCCTCCCATCTTTCTTTTTCTGGAAAAGAACTGGGGCAGCGAACAGAGAGGAGGCGGGCCTAATGAAACCCCAAGCTAGGGTTTTGTCAATGAATTTATGTAGTTCCTCCTTCTCTGCCAGACTCATGACATACAACTTTCCCTTAGGTATGCTACGCATTGGCAGGATTTCTACGGCACAGTCCATCTTGCAGTGGGGGGGGGGGAGCTCATCTGCTTCCTCTTCCTCGAACACCCGGGCTAAATCCCTAAATCCCCACAGAGCCAGTTTGGTGTAGTGGCTAAGTGCGCGGACTCTAATCTGGGAGAACCGGGTTTGATTCCCCACTCCTCCACTTGCACCTGGCTGGATGGCCTTGGGCAAGCCATAGCTCTGTACCAGCTGTTCCCTCAAGAACAGCTTGGGAAAGAGCTCTCTCAGCCCCACCTACCTCACAGGGTGTCTGTTGTGGGGAGGGGAAGGGAAAGGAGTTTGTAAGCCGTTCTGAGACTCCCTTGGGGAGTGGAGGGTGGGGTATAAATCCAATCTCTTCTTCTTCTTCTTCTTCTTCTTCTATATTCCACGGGAATCGAGTCAAGCTCTCCTTGAGCTAGGCATACTCGCTCCAGTACAGAGGGTGGCACCTCCCCCCATTCTGACTTCCACCTGTGAGCATTGCACCGGGGATCAGGAAAATGCAACACACTGGCACTCCACTGTACACAGAGTTCATGGTCTGAAAGCCAGGGATTCCTGAGGACCGCTGGAAATCTGGCCGTCGGCTTAATTGTAAAAGATCGCTGCTCCCAGTGGGGCCCCGTCCCCATAACGACTGGCACAGTCTGGGTATTTGCACACCCCCTTCATGGGGGAGCCATCCATCTGGGTGAATATTAAGGGCTCAGGGAAGCCACTCCCAGCCCTGTGACTATTGCAGGATGAAAAAGATAACAGGAAGCAACAGCAAAGCGGTCAAAAGCAAAAGTAGAGATTCTTCCCCTCCCTTAGCATCCCCATGGCAACCAAGCCCGGTAAGGCGGGCGAAGTTGACAACCCCCTGCACAACGCAGGAAATTCACAAGTACCTCCCCCACACCTCCCCCAGTGACCCCTGCTCCATGTCCAGTAAAGATACCATTTTATTCTGAAGTTGGTCTCTGTGTCTGTTTCTGGTGCTTCTGGAAGAAGCGGGACCCCTGTATGCATAGGTGGTTGCTCCCATATTTGCCTATTGCCTTTTTATAATATCTTAATTCCCCAATGTTATTAATAACTCGAGGCAATCCGGCTCACAGGACTCCTTCGGGTAATGAAGGGTGGGGTATAAATCCAATCTCCTCCTCCTCTACTTCTTCCTCTTCCTCTTCCTCTTCCTCTTCTTCTTCTTCTTCCTTCTCCTCCTCCATGCATGGTAATGCATGATCTGTTTTAGTGGAATCTGTTTAGAACAGGAGTTTTACAAAGTATAAATGGCCAAAGAACGTGTGAATTAAAAGCGGGTTTAAAAAAAAAAAAAGCATCACATTGACTATAGTAAGGCTAAGCACACAGCTCAAATAGCCAGTAATTTTTTTTTTTTGAAGAAGAAGAGATTGGGTTTATATCCCACCCTTCACTCCCCAAGGGAGTCTCAGAGCGGCTTACAAACTCCTTTCCCTTCCCCTCCCCACAACAGACACCCTGTGAGGTAGGTGGGGCTGAGAGAGCTCTTTCCCAAGCTGTCCTTGAGGGAACAGCTGGTACAGAGCTATGGCTTGCCCAAGGTCATCCAGCCAGGTGCAAGTGGAGGAGTGGGGAATCAAACCCAGTTCTCCCAGATTAGAGTCCACGCACTTAACCACTACGCCAAACTGGCTCTCTTTGAAGGCAAAGGGATTTGTGCTTTTGAAATGCATACATAATACACAGGACTATTTAGCTTGTACAGTTAACTGTAGTTATGTGTGCACATTCAGGGCGCTGGATGGAACTAAAGGAGAATCTAGATTATGTTATTTGGAACCAAGGGGAAGGGCGAGAGACTGCTGAACAGTACCCCAGGTGAAATAAGGCCTGTACTAGATATGGCCAGCTATTCTCCCGTGAACAGCCTCTGAGCCTTGGAAGAAATTTTGCCAGTTCTCAAGGACCCCAGCAGATGTTAATGTGAGATCATAGATTTTTCCCTGGGTTGCAAAGGAAAGATTCTTCCCCCCAAAATATTGTGCGTTGTATCTTCCTTTGAGTTTTGCATATCTAATTCTCCAAATGGTTGTTACTAAACTTGGCCCTCTAGCATATGCTTAGTAGAGAGCTCGGGCTCTGCACCAAACCAGGCTTATGTCTTCCTACATAAAGTCTGAAGTGTGCCCTCCTGAATACTCTTGGCTTATAATGTCTTGTGTTCAACTATAACATGTCTGAATGCTATGAAGTGAACTTTTATTATTATGCTGACTATGGCCGAGGACAGACTGGCAGTCTGGCCCGCTCTGCCTCCTTTTCAAAAGCGGAGGCAGAGTGGCCATTCAGACTGCCGCATCTGCCCCGAGGAGGTGGCCCGGACGCATCGCGCCTGGCACCGCGCTCCTCCCGCAGCAGCTGGGCACCACTTAAAAGTGGTGTCCTGGCTACTGCGGCGCGCATTCCACCCACCTCCGGTGGGTGTGAACATACGCCGGGAGCCGCCGGGAGGGGGAGCCGCGCAGCGTTCGCACGCCGCCATAGGAAGCCGCCCGCAGTCTGAATGCTGCAGGCGGCTTCTTTCCAGCAGCGTGCGAATGCTCCGCAGCGGGGGCAATTCCCCCCGCCTTATTCTGCTGCACCGCGGAGGCATGGCAGAATACCTTGGCCTATAATACACTTAGGTTTTTTATTTTTTAATATAATTTTTATTTTAAAAATTGATAAGGCTACAGAAAGAAAAAGGGGAATTGAGGTATGAGAAAAAATAGTTATACAAAAGTATTCGAATTTATCAAGGATATTCTTATTATGTATAATGCATAAAACAGAGGCAGAATATACTACAAGATTCTTCACTTTTCATCTCCCTTTTTACAATTTTCAGGAGAACAATTATGATTACTTACAGCAACATCAGAAAGAGAGACAATTGAATGAGGATGAAAAATATTTTGAGTCTATTCCGATTTTCACATACACTGTACATCACATAAATGAAAAGGTTGTGATAATTTATAACTAATAATATAACAATCTTAATTACTATTAATGTTAGTTAAATAATAATTTCCACATAGTAAATATTTAATTTCAACAACACTAGCCATACTGTGGTCTATATTATATTCAAGATAGTATAGATTTAAATCATGCAGGCTGTATTAAGAAAATAGCAAACTTTTATATGGAAAATATTAAATCTCTAAAGTAATTGTAAAGGTTTCCCTTGTTGAAAGTCAGTCAAATCTGACTCTAGGGACACGGTGCTCATCTCCGTTTCCAAGCCGAAGAGCCAGCGCTGTCCAAAGATGTTGCCGTGGTCATGTGGCTGGCATGACTAGACGCCGAGGTGCACAGAACATTGTTACCTTCCCACCCAAGTGGTACCTATTCATCTACTTGCAATTTCTCGCTTTCGAACTGCTAGGTTGGCAGGAGCTGGGGCCAGAGACGGGAGCTCACTCCATCATGCAGCACTTGGGTCTCGAACTGCTGAACTACTTACCTTCCGCACTGTGGTTCAGCGTCTTAACCACTTGAGCCACTGCAGCCCCTATTAAATGTGTACTAGGAGGCAAATATGTTCTCCCCCCAATTAGATTTTTAAAATTTTATATACCCCAAATGATCATTTATCTGCAGCCATTTGCCCACATATAAAAGCTCAACAATGCTTTATGCCTTGCAGTGAGTGCCCAGAAAGACTTTAAACAAAACAAAACAAAAATGAGTTTGCTAAAGATACGAGAGCATTTCTCAGTTGTAAAGCAAACACAATATATCAAACACCCACAATGTGACACTAAATAATTTTGATGTCAATCAGAGTGGGAGTATTGTCACTGAAACGGAAAACAAAAAGGGGGGGGGAGCAAAAGAAAAGGGGCGTAAGACAAACCATCAGAAAATATGCTAGGATATTTTTATCTTCCAATTGATAATATTTTGGTTGGTTGTTTTAAACATCTAATTAGCTTCTTTTGTTAAAAAAAGAAGTTGATTGGGTCTTTCAAATATTTCTTTAGGCATAATACATATTTGAAAGGATAAACAAGGAATGTGTATGTGTGTTTTTTAAAAAAACATTAGAACAAGAGGGAAACGCACACACATACTGAAGTTCCCTTTTTTAAAGAAAATCTTTGGATTGAAAAAAAAATCAGTTGTGAAAAAATCAAAAGGCAACATGTTGAATCCCTCTTGCTGACTACATGAGGAGAGGCAATTCCATCTTGCAAGAGATATGGAGCTGTGCCTAATTGGAATATTTTGATTGGGACCTCACTTATACATGTGTATTCATTGTATATTACTGAAGACTAACCCGATTTACCTGACGAAGGAATAGGTCTGAAACGCTGATTATCCGGAATTGCATCGTTTCCAATTTGAACAGATCTTATTCACTACAAGCCACAATATATAGATGTTTGGACTTCAGTTCAAGGACATGTGATAATTATATAAACAGTTCTTTTCTTTGTGTGCTCATTCTATTTATAAAGGAAGTCTGCTGCTTTTGAGATATGCTGTGACTTACTGTGGGTTTGTTACCACGCACTTTTGGATGATTGCTCTTTATTATGATTGTGTGATTCTACAAAGATAGGTAGGTAGGTAGGTAGGTAGGTAGGTAGGTAGATAGAGATAGATAGATAGATAGATAGATAGATAGATAGATAGATAGATAGATAGATAGATAGATAGATTTGCAAATGTCCCCTACTCTGAAAGGACCTGTCGATGTAGTAGCAGGAAAACAGAATATATTTATTGTTGCATTTATTTAGTGTGTTTTGATTACAGATTTGTTTGTGATTTCATTGGTCTTTTTCCTGTCGCCTCCCTCCTTCTTACTAGACTACATGATCCAGCCAGTAAAGCCAATGTGATGTCAAAGTACTACATAAGCAATCAGATTTGTGTATATGTCATGTTACTAAATCAGAGTAAACACCATACCTCTTGCCTTCATTCTGAGCCACCTCTCCTGACAGAGTAACACTGAAATGAGGAAGAAGGTGCATTTTCCTACAAAACACGTCCTTCCCTTTCAGCTCACCCTAGCATACCCTGTTCCTCCCAGCTGCCCAACCACGCATAAAGATTCAAGTGCATGAACATGTCACAGTGCCACAATACAACACTTGCAGAAAGTCTGAAAGCTGATAATATCCCCATTAATTAATATACACTTATTGATTAGAAAAATTATATGAGCTTCGTGATATATATTTTTCAAAATGCACCTGATGAAAATGTATGTTTTAAACTAAATCCAAAGTGTTTTAAATTAAAACTGGGGCCGGGAGAAAAAAGGACTAATGTATGCTTCTACCATGTACAACTAGAGAGCAACTGAGCCAGTAACTTTAGATAGAGAGCAATTGCCAGCCTACATAAAAAAGAAGGCTTAAAATTAGTAAAAAATTAAAAAAAATTAATTATTTCAAAAAATAAAACATAACATTATTCCATTCAGCTTCATGCTGTTCTCCATTCTAAAAAAATATGTTTGTTCTAGAAAGCTGAAAAGCTTATTTGAAAATGGATTTAGAAGTTTATGAAGAAAGCTAAAAAGAACTTAAGCTGTAAAAATTTGAAGAAAGTAAAATAGAAGCTAAACTGTATCTGTAGGCTGACACCTTTTACTCAAGTAAGATTACTCTTGAGGAAGATTGGTGAAATGAGTTCACAACCGGGTGCTTAGTGAACTCCATCCCACCTGGTTCTCTTTAAGGGCTATTGGGTAATTAGCTTTACCCTGGGATAACTAATTTTATCCTGATATAAGCACTCCTGTAACTATTGTTGTTTGGCAGTTGGTAAAATGTTGTACTGATTACTGTTGAAATTGCTACTGCCCAAGTACTGATCTACTTTAGAACAAAGTATCTTTGTGCATGAATTCTATCACTTCTTTTCAAGTTTTTTAATAATAATGTACCTTTACTAAGAAATGTTCATGACTAATTTGACTACTTTTATCTTACATAGAAAATTCCAGCCACACTTGGCATTTTACATTGAAATGATTGGAAAACAAATCCATGGTAATGTAGTTGGATACTGTTTTGACTATTATTGTCTCTAGCATGTATCTCTTTATATAATAATTCTCTGATGGTGGTGGCAGTCTCTAGAACATTCCACTTGCCACCTCAGCCTTTGGTCCCCTGGCCTGTCAATCAGAAGCTGTCCCTCTCCACTGGCTGTGAATACTCGCATGCCATTGGCTGGGTCTGCTCTTCTTCCCAGCCCACTCCTTCAGCCTCTGTGCCCTGTAAGAATTCCTGGCAGATGGTTTTTTGCTCTTGACGAAGACACTTCTCCAGCTTCCTTCCTGTGGGGGGATTAACTGTTACCTCAGTGGCTGTTGGTAGGTGAAACGAAATGACAGTTACCTGTGTTTATAAGATGGCTGCTGCCTGTGGTTTATTTAAAATGTTCCCCCATAAGGTTCAGCTGTTACCATAGTGGCTGTTAGTAGGTGAAACAAAATGGCAGTTACCTGTATTTATAAGAGGGGCTTCAGAGCAAGGTAGGTTAATGCTTGGCTGGGCAGGAGATGGGGTTGCCAACTTCAGGTGGGGAATTCCTGGAGATTTGAGGGGTAGAGCCTGGTGAGGTTTGAGGAGGGGTGGGGCCTCAGACAGGTACAATGCCATAAACTCTGCCCTTCAAACCAGCTAATCCCTCTTGGGGAACCACTGCTGCCAATCTCCAGGTGAGGGCCGGAAATCACTCAGAATTACAACTGCTCTTCAGGTAGCAGAGATCAGTTCCCCTGGAGAAAATGGTGGACTCTGTGTCGTTATACCCTGCTGAGGCTGCCACAGCAAATTAACACTGAGTGCCCAAGGCCTTGACACACTCCAAGAGCCTCTTTCTAGAGCCCATTGTATTTATTCCCACAACGGGCCTTATTCCTTGTTATTAATGTTTCTAAAGATAAATATGTGGCTTCTGTTGATAGTTTTGAAAAAGTATTAAGAACGAAAAGGAGAAAAATAATCCGGATTCTTCGTCAGCTACTGCCTTGCTATATAAGTTACTGTTTTACTGAGCCACTGCTTTCTCTGTATTGGCCACTGCTTTGCTGCATTAGCTACTGCTTTGCTGTATTAATTACTGCTTTTCTGTATTATCACTGCTCTACTGTGCTGTTATCATCTGTTATTGTTGTAATTTATTATTTGTTCTTAAGCAATGTTTGCTGTAACTTTTGGAGTACAATGTATAATTGAACTACTCTAATGTCTTACTCAGCTGCTTGTTTCTTCTTGAAAGTCATTATAGTTGAGGGGTCTCTTATTTTTTGGGGTGACCTTGGGCCAGTCACTTTTTCAGTTCAATCTACCTCACAGAGTTGTTATTGTGAGGATAAAATGGAGGAGGAAAGGATGTTGTAAGCCACTTTGAGTCCCCACTGGAGAGAAAAGCCTTCCAACATCCAGCAGCCTTTGTTGACGAATGACATGGCTTCCGATACCACTTTTCCATGCTAATAAATACTGACTGAGCTGGCACTATATAATCAATGATTACCTGGCCATTTATATACTGTTTATACTAATTATAGTCTCAGTTCCTGCTTTAGCTTCATTTCTTTTGCCGCACTTTAAAAAAAGACGCAATTATTGCAAGTTGCAAAAGTAGACACCATTTTCAGTCCAATGTAATTCTTCCACTCCCATGACCACGCACATAGTTAAGGAGACATGTTCTTTTCTTTTTCTGTCTGTGGGCTGTGCAATTGAACAAAAAACAAGACACTATCAAACAGAAAGAGAGAGCGCAATTTTGCAGAAGTGACCAAATTAACAGTTAAGTGGAAGCAGGCCTTTCTTGGGATGTTAGGGTCACTTCTCCAGTTTTGCTGGGGTTAGTAGGGCCACTTGCCTTGCTGCCACCTAGTTCAACCTTCAGGATTTATCAGCAGATGTCAGAGGAATAGTTTCATGGGGATTCAGCCCACATACCATTACCCAGCTCTGGTTTAAGGAGAATGCTGGACATAAATTTATTTATTTAGGTATCTGTGCACACTGAGTCTCCGTAATATGTCTCTCGCGCAACATCCAAGTAGGCATGCCTTTAGGGAGATTATACGTACTACATATCTGTGTATGAAAGCTTTGCCACATCTCCCTCTAGTGGTGGAACACTAATCTTGCTGAGATGAGCAGGAGGAACAGGGTTCTTAAAATACAGCCGAGGGAACCCTTTAAGAATCCGTATGAACAATCTCATTACAGCGCTAGCACTGATTTGGAAATACCTCATTAGAGTCAGATACCATTCCACTGAAATGAAGCTTACTCTTCTCTTCTTCTTTTTCCAACTAATCATCATTAGGATTGCCAGCTGACTTTGAAGAACCTTCAGTTAACTACGCTCAACTTTGTGAAGGCTGCAATCGTGACTGTATATTATCTAAGTCTGGTTAGGGTGCAACCCTTTTTGAAGGCACTCGTTCCAGGCTCAGATCTCTTCTACATCACTGAAAGTTCTCGGCCTCGTGAAGATTTAGTGTCTGAAATGAGTGGAATACTAGTTGCTTGTTTCTGCCATGGACATTACAAGGATCAACTGGATTCTTTTGTGATGGATTATTCTGATTCTTTCAGGGTGCATTCAGACGGGCAGCTAATCCTGCCATTGGCCCAGCTGTAATCTAGATCTTTTTAATCCAGCATTGCATGACCAGACAGCTCCCCTGTGAATCGCTTTACCACGTGTGACTCCCAGGGGTCCGTTGGAGCGGGAGTGCACAGGAGTGCAGCTCCGGGAGTGAGAAGCCCAGGAGGCGGGCACATGGCCAAGCCCCACCCCCTCCTCAGCTTCCCTGAGCAGTGCAGAGGCGCAGCGCCCCAGGGAAAGCCCTGCTAGGGTCTTTATTGATTTTAATGTTTTGTTTTAATATTGATCATTTTATCATTGTTCCTTTTATGACAGTGTGCTGCTTTTCCAGAGACTTGCTCAAGGTGGCATATACATTTTCTAAGTATACCATTTTTTATCTGGGCACATGGCACATAAGTACTGGAGAAATTTCCCCAACCCTTCAGCAGCTTCCACCCCATCAGTTTGGTGTATTGGTCAGGAGTTGGACTCTAATCTGGGAGAACCAGGTTTGATTCCCCACTCCTCCGCATGCAGCTGCTGGTGTGACCTTGGGCCAGTCACAAGTTCTTTCAGAGCTGTTCTCTCATGAGCAGTTCTCAAAAGACCTCTCTCAGCCCCACCTACCTTGTTGAGGGGAGGGGAAGGGAAAGGGATGGGTGGTGCACATGTCCTGGGTATCTCAAGTCTACTTGAAAGCTGGTGGTTTCAAGGGAGCAGGAAGAGAATGAGGGTGTGTTCTTGACGCTTATTTTTATTGCACAAAGTGTTGGATGGGGAAGGGAATGGAGGAAGAGCAGGTCAGTTTCACTCACCTGTGGAGTGGAGCCTGAGGGGTGGGTGTGGCCTTCTGACACACTTCCGGTATGTTAGGGGGTGTGGCATATGCAAATGAGTTATGGTAATGAGCTCCTGCACCTCTTTTTCTACGAAATGACCCCTGGTGACTCCGCAGTGGATTGTCTAGATGACATCCACCTTAAGAAGCCGTGCAGTCAGCTTTTTTTTTTTAAACCTGTTTGTGCATGTGCATATGTGCTTATCTGCATGTGGACATATTTGCTTATGTGCATATGTGCTCCCGTGCCTCCCTGTCTGCCGACATTGCATGTTTAAGCGGTTATGCGCACACATCACTAAGACTTTTTTTTTAAAAGCCATTCAGAATGGTCTGGAGACCATCCCTGTGGGCTGATTGCATGCTGGTGGAATGACCTGATGGTGGAAAGTCTGGCATTGGCCCGTCGGCCAGCTTTAGACCGGACTTTAACCACTATCTTTTAAGTACAGATCCCCAATGGGGATCGACAGGCTGATTATGGAAGCGGCATAATTCCCAGATGTTGAGGTCTGGACGTGCACTTTAAATCCGCCAGGCACGAGTGCTCAAAGAGCCATCTGAACGCACCCACAGTTAAACTATTTGTACATTTGTTTATGCCATTATTGATTCAATACCATTCCATACTATCTATCATGTTGTGATTCTTATATGATATATGTTGAAAATTGTACATTGTGATGTCACCTAATTTATTTTCAGCATTTTGTTACTTACACGGTAGTTTTTTGTATAGGTAACCTTATTCCCACGGTGGTCTCATTTAGTTTATATTCCAGGTTTAATAGATTGGCAAGGTTTCCTCACATTCTCCAGTCATCCTGATTTAGCACAGATATTCCCAGTTTTTTGGTATCTGTTGGCACACTGAATGCATGGTGGGTATAAGTTTAAATAAATAATTATTTCTAAAAGAACAAAGGTTGGATCCAAACAATGGGGTTAGATACAAAAGTGTAGATATAAAAATGTCGTCCTGTGAGCAGTGGAAAGACAATATTGCAATCTAATCCACTCTCTTTTGCATTTGGGGGAGGGCTTAGGGATTCCTTTGAATATGAAGAAGAAGAAGAGATTGGATTTATACCCCGCCCTTCACTACCCAAAGGAGTCCAAGAGCAGTTTACAAACTCCTTTCCCTTCCCCTCCCCACAACAGACACCCTGTGAGGTAGGTGGGGCTGAGAGAGCTCTGACAGAAACTGCTCTTTTTCAAGAACAGCTGTGCCAGATCTACGGCTTGCCCAAGGTCCTCCAGCAGGTACAAGTGGAGGAGTGGGGAATCAAACCAGGTTCTCTCAGATTAGAGTCCACGCACTTAACCACTACACCCAACTGGCTCCCAGATTAGAGTCCGCACACTTAACCACTACACCAATATGCTTTGAGAGGCTTGAGTTGCCAATTATGAATCCCCATCCTCACCCCCAGCATCCGAAATTAAATCTCTGAGTGAGAAAAGGCAGGTGCATGCATGTAATTATACATGCACAGACATTTAAAAAGACCACCTTGTTATTAATGTATACTGTAAGTGGTGAGGTCCACTTTGGATAGTTCATAAACCGCATCTTTCATTTCTAGCGCATCTTCAAAGAGAAAAGCAACACAAACAAATAAAAAGCCCCACTCTCCACTTTTCAGTCTGTGTGGGACAGACTCCTAGCAGAGCAAATGAAGGCAAGATAGTGCAAGGAGAGAAACCCTTCAGTGGTGTACAGTTGGAGATGAGAAAATGCATGTGCTCAAGCAGTGACTTTATGGGCTCGATGACACACAGTGCTGGAGTTCCACAGATGAAACTCCAGATGTGTTATTCGGCCCAACAACAAGCCTGCCTCGGTAGGGAGGGGAGGGTATAAATCGAATAAAATAAATACATAAAGAAACTGTTAGGGGAGCAATCAGGGGGGTTGTTGTGCTGGGGAAGGGCAGAATTAACTCCCCCCCTGCCTTTTTCTTCATAAGACCACCCCCCTCTTCTCTCTGAAGGGTGGGGCATTTCTAATTTGGGGGAATACTGCAGAGAGGAAAGCTAATATTCCCCTCATCGCTGCTGTTATATTTCCAACCCCGATTCTGCTCTTCTGCTTTCTAGGGTCAAATTACATCTGGATTGTAATTCAGGACTCGCCTGAATCCATCTGAATTGCCGGTCAGGCAGTTCCAACACTATGTATTATTGGGCCCTTAGTGTGAGCCTCATATGTTCCTATTTGGATGTATGACATTTTGGACAATACAAGTCATGTCCCTTTGGGATCAATTCAGAGTAGCTGAAAAACCATCTTAAAGATTAACAGCACTATTGTGGCAGCAGAAGAAGAAGAAAAAGAAAAAGAATTGGATTTATACCCCACTCTTCACTCGGAATCTCAGAGCAGCTTACAATCTCTTTCCCATCCTTTTCCTACAACAGACATCCTGTGAGGTAGGTGGGGCTGAGAGAGCTCTGAGAGAACTGTTCTTGAGAGAACAACTCTGAGAGAACTGTGACTGACCTAACGTCACCCAGCTGGCTGCACGTGGAGGAGTGGGGAATCAAACCTGGTCCTCCAGATTAGAGCCCGCCACTCTTCACCACTACACCAAACTGGCTTTTGCAGAATCGATAGCTGCATGGCTCAACGCATGATGTGTGTCATGAGTTGGTAGATCTCACATACGAATAGAGGAAAAACAGTAAATGGCGGAGTTCAAAGCCAACACACTGTCTGTGAACTTCCTATGCAAAGCTCAATGCAAAGATGACAGGTGATCATTCACGAAGCAAGGAACACACAACTTGCTAGACTTGACGAAGCTCCTTTAATACCTGTTGGGTGAAAGGAAGCAATAATCCCTGTTGACGCCTCTTTGGATAGTATGAAGCTTCCTGATAAACTGTAATTCAGCAGTATCATGCTGGAGTGTTTTGTTGGAAAACGGTCATTCGTAGGTGTGTCATATATGGAACATGGAAATGTTGTCAGACTAGCTTCTGAATGCTGTCAGTTTTTGGCCAGGTTTGCATCTGTGTATTCTTGTATGTTGTGTAGGAGAAAGGAAATGACAGACAGACAGACAGACAGACAGACAGATAGATAGATAGATCACAGAGTTGGAAGGGGTCACACAGGCCATCTAGTCCAACCCCCTGCTCAGTGCGGGATCAGCCTAGAGTACCCGTGACAAGTGTCTGTCCAGATGCGGCTTAAAGACTGCCAGTGAGGGGGAGCTCACCACCTCCCTAGGCAGCTGATTCCACTGTCAAACAACTCTTCCTGTAAAAAAGTTTTTCCTAATATCCAGCCGGTACCTTCACACCTTTAATTTAAACTCTTGATTACAAGTCCTATCGTCTGCTGCCAACAGGAACAGCTCCCTGCCCTTTTCTAAGTGACAGCCCTTCAAATACTTCAAGAAAGCAATCAGGTCCCGTCCCCCTTCAACCTCCTCTTCTACAGACAAAACATCCCCAAGTTCCTCAGCCTTTCCCCTTAGGGCTTGGTCTCCAGGATGCGTGTTCCTCATTTTTGTTACCCAGATGTAGAACTTGGCACTTACCCTTGTTAAATTGCATCTTGTTCACATCCACCCACTTTTCCAGCGAGTTAGATCATGTTGAATCCTGTCTCTATCTTCTGGTGTGTTGGCTGCTCCTCCCAATTTGGTGTCATCTGCAAATTTAATGAGTAGCGCCTCCACACGCTCATCCAGATCATTTATAAAAATATTGAAAAGTACCGGGCATAGAACCGAGCCCTGTGGCACCTTGCTGGACACCTCCCTCCAGTCAGATGAAATGCCACTGACAACTACTCTCTGAGTGCGGTTCTCCAACCAGTTCCCTCTCCACCTAACTATCCTACAGTCCAGTCCACAGTCCTTTAGTTTACCCATCAGAACATCACGGGGAACCGTGTCAAAAGCTTTACTGAAATCACTTTGGCCAGATGTCCCACGCTCCCCTCAGCGGTGCTCGAGGGTTGGTACAAGGGAATTCCCTTTGCACAAAGGTATTGCAAACGTGGCTTAGGGGAAGTTGAAACTATCACGCATATGATCCTCAGGTGTCCATGGTATAAGGAGGTCCGCTCCAAATATCTTGAGCCCGTTGCAAAACTAAGTCCTGATGTGACGGAATCTGATTATATGAACTACATTCTGTCGGATGAAAATCAGTCTGTCTCTAAAACTGCTGCCAAATTCTGCACCACTTGTTGTATTTGAAAAGCCCACTTAATCGTGTCTTAGTTTGAAGTTGTTCTGCTGACTTATATTTTATGCAGTTTGTATTGGTTGTTACTTTATTTTATACATTCTTATATATTTTATGTACTTATTTGAGTAACTTTATTGCTGTAGTCAGTGTATTTTATAACGTTGGTGTGTCCCTGCTGATTTACTGGCTTGATGCCGCAATAAACTATTTATCTATCTACTGAAATCCAGGTAAACAGCATCAAGAGCATTCCCTCGATCCAGTAAGCTCATCACTCAATCCAAGAAGGAAATGAGGTTGGCCTGGCAGGACCTGTTGGGGGCAAATCCGTGCTGACTTCCCCGGATCACCAAGTTGTCCTTTAGATGCTCGCAGATTGATCCTTTTAAACTCTGCTCCAGTGTCTTCCCCGGGACAGAGGTCAGACTGGCTGGCCGGTAGTTTCTTGGGTCATCTGCCCTCCTCCAGTCTTGTCATTAATCAATGGGATCTGGGTTGTTTATTTTTGTTGTGTTACTGCAGTGGGAAGAAAGAGCCTTCCTATCAAACCAGGAGGGCTAGCTTCTGTTTCTGAAAGTGTAATGTTAAATTGTGCTTCCTTCAATATCTTAAAAAAAAAACACCTAGTCTGAATTTTGGTGGTAACATAAGATAAAAGGCATTATTAAAATATCACCAAGGCCACCCAAGAGAGAGCCAGGCTTCTTCCCATTGTACCTGGACTCAGCTAAGAATCTACCTCCCAACAAACGAGCAACTACAATCGCTGAGGTCATCAGAAAGAAGTCAGGCAACACCCAGGCAAAATCAAACAGAAGTCCAGTGTAACCTTACATTAGTATTGCCAACCTCCAGGTGGGGCCTGGAGATCTTCCGGAATTATAACTGATCTCCAAACTACAGGAATCAGCTGCCTTGGAGAAAATGGCTGCTTCGGAGAGAAGACTCTAAGGCATTATACCCAACTGAGGTCTCCCCCCCCCCAAAAAAAAACCCCTGCCCTCTCCAGGCTCCACCCCCAAATTTCCAAGAATTTCCCAATGTGGAGTTGGCAACCTTACATTAAAGACTAACAAATTCACTTGTCCACATGCTGTGGGAGGGAAATCATTTTGAAGGCTTTTATAACTGAAGTCAAAGAAGAGGTACCCATCCATTATGCCCAGCTCCAGCTAAGGATCTCAATTCCCAGCAGCAATTTTTAGTTTTTTGTCATCTCTCTATATAATAATTGTCTGCATGGCGGTGGCACTCTCTAGAACATTCCACACGCCACCCCAGCCTCTGGTCCCCTGGCCTGTCAATCAGAAGCTGTCCCTATCCACTGGCTGTGAATACTCGCATGCCATTGTCTGGGTCTGCTCCTCGTCCCCGCCCACTCCTTCAGCCTCTGGGCCCTGTCAGAATTCCTGGCAAAAGGTTTTTCGCTCTTGACGAAGACACTTCTCCAGCTTCCTTCCTGTGGGGGGATTAACTGTTACCTCAGTGGCTGTTGGTAGGTGAAATGAAATGGCAGTTACCTGTGTTTATAAGATGGCTGCTGCCTGTGGTTTGTTTAAAATGTTCCCCCATAAGGTTCAGCTGTTATCTCAGTGGCTGTTGGTAGATAAAACGAAATGGCAGTTATCTGTGTTTAAAAGATGGCTGCTGCCTGTGGTTTGTTTAAAATGTTCCCCCATAAGGTTCAACAGTTACCTCAGTGGCTGTTAATAGGTGAAACGAAATGGCAGTTATCTGTGTTTATAAGAGGGGCTTCAGAGCATGGCAGAAGCTGCAGGTGGGGGGGATGGAAAGCTGAACAATGAGGGAGAAACTAAGGTAGGTTGATGCTTGGCTGGGAAGGAGATGGGGTTGCCAACTCCAGGTGGGGAATTCCTGGAGATTTGAGCGGTAGAGCCTGGAGAGGGTGAGGTTTGAGGAGAGGTGGGGCCTCAGACAGGTACAATGCCATAGACTCTGCCCTCCAAACCGGCTATTCCCTCTTGGGGAACCACTGCTGCCAATCTCCAGGTGAGGACAGGAGATCACTCAGAATTCCAACTGCTCTTCAGGTAGCAGAGATCAGTTTCCCCTGGAGAAAATGGTGGACTCTGTGTCATTATACCTTACTGAGGTTGCCACAGCAAATTGATGCTGAGTGCCCAAGGCCTTGACACTCTCCAAGAGCCTCTTTCTAGAGCCCGTTGTATTTATTTCCACTACAGGCCTTATTCCTAGTTTATAATAAATCTCAGTTTACTGCTAAAAAATAGGACAAAGACATAATTAATCAAGCAAGTATGTAACTGATCTGAGGTTGCGGTCACACACACCAGATAAAATGGGGGGGGGGGGGGGCGAGGGTATTTCCTCCAGTGGAATTTGACCTGCAGTTGCACGATCACACAGACTTTTGAAGCTGCAGGTGCAGCCTGCCACTGCATGATCAAACGTAACTGCGGGTTGCTGTTTGTTTCCGATGCGCTTCCACGAGGAATCAATGAATCACACCTCTGCACTGAGGTCTCCCTATGGAGTGTGTGGGAGTGCGTGCTGATGCGGATACTGCAAGGGGGGGAAATGGCATAGAGTCGGGATGGCATGATCAGACCATCCTGATGCTATAAGAGCGCGCTAGGGTGATCAGATGTGGGAAAGTCCATCTGTGGCCCATAGCAACCCGTTTGCTACCGGACTTTCCGAGGTGTCTTTTAATTCCGCTTCTGCGGCAGAGGAAACCAGGTTGCCGACGGCTGCGGGGCACTTCCCAGATGTTGTTGTCTGATCATGCTCCTTTAATCTGCCCAGCATTCGCACCTATGTCGGGGCGAATTGTGCATGTGATCTCAGCCTGAATCTCTCTTCCTAAACCAACTGCATGGGAAGGGGGTGTCATGGTTTGATAACTATTTGTTTTTGTTTTTTAAGAAAACACTTTGTCTATGGCCAGGAGAAAGAGAAATTGCCAAAGAGATGGTACAGGATTGTCAAAGAGACATCTCAGAAAGTGAGAACGTCCACTATGGCTGAGCCCTTGGGGTGACCACACGCTTTGAGGATAAAGTGCCAGCAATGCTCCCTCTAAGCTGTGAGTCTTGTGAGCAAAAATTCTGCTTTGTGAGCTACCGGCATTAAAGTTGTGAGCGAGCGATTCGGCTACTGCATACGTTAGTTTGCTCTGGAGCCATCCCTTCCTGAGCCAAGATGAGAATGTGTGAGCCGGAGGCTAAAAACCGGTGAGCGAGCTCACACTAACTCAGCTTAGAGGGAACACTGCCAGTGACTCAAGAAAAATGGTTATTGTCCTCTCTGGCTTCAGGTCACCCCAAACGCACTAGTGGGAAGAAGTGTTGCTTCACCAGTTCATTCTCCCTCTCTGACTGTTTCAAACATTTCCAGCACCTGCCCTGGATACCACTTTTCAGATCTGATGCAGCAAAAATGTTGTCCGCTTATATACATCTGCAACATTTCTGGACAAGGCAGACCAATTTTATGGCTCAGGACTGTTCAGATGTCAAAAGTGTAATCACAGTGCAACCAACGGCCTAAAATTAATAACTAATGACCATAAAAGGATAATTTATTTCTGCCAAGTACACTTTGCTTGGACTTTGGGAATGTTAGCCAATGTCATGAGTACCTCTGAGGATCTGCCTCCTGCGGACCTAAGTGAGGTGGAGGATCAGCTCCCATCTCCAGAGGAGCCTCCACCTGAGCCAGATGAGGCTCAAGCAAGCACCTCCCAGGGTTTCCTCCCAGCACCAGCAGCAGCTGAGCCACAGCTAAGCTCAAGCCCACCTGATTCACCTCCTCGGGTGGAACGTCTAAGGTCCCAATGCAGGCAAGACATAGTTGCAAAAAGGAAAGAGGCACGCATGCGTGGTCGCAGATCACTAAATCCTGAGTTCTAGAAGGAGCCGGGACCTCTCTGCCAGCTGCTAACAAGCACAGGAAGTGGCTGGGTATTTAGGCACAGCACAGAGACTACCAACTTGTGCTAGCAACAAGTCTTTTTGGCTAAGCTCTGCACCCGTTCGGCTCGTGATAGTTAATTTGATTCTGGACCCTCTGTCTTTTGATTCCGGCTTTGTTTGACTTCAGTTCTGTTGACTCCCTGGACTGGTCTACTCATGAGTTTCCCTCTTTGACCCTGGTTTGGACTGACTCTGCTTTTGGGTTAGTGTTTTGGACTTGGCAACTCATTCCTGATTCGGCTTAACCTCGGACTGTCCCGGACTTCTGCTTGACTCCTGTCCTATTGGCATCCAGCTTGTGACAGCCATTATGATCATAATACTGTCAGGGGCAGGGCTATTTTTGGGCAGGAACACACAGGAACAGAGTTCTGGCTGGCTTCTGAGTTGGCCACATATTGTGTACTAAGACCACGATCGCCTGGTCTCCCATAATGGCGACTGCCACGTGGTCAGCGCACATGGCCAGAATATACCTGAGCTTCGGCCAGGTAGAACAATAGCCAGTTAGATCCTGAGTGACCACCAATTACGAGCCTAGGTCTCCCACTGGGGGACCTATGAACTACAACCACGGACTTAAGGTCCTATCAGGACTTGTGGGCGAGGTCGGGGCATTGTCTCCGGCCGGCATAAAAGAGGGCTCTGAGCCCGGGGTTTCCCATGTTCCATCTGACCCACAATAAAGAGCTTCACTATGAAATCACTACCACTCGCCTCCCGACTCCAATACTTTCCACCATGTCTACAGCCTCCTCCCTCCACCAGGTTCTCCACACACCTCGCAAGCCGTGGGGCGCCTGGGGAAGCCGATCCTAGGAGGGAGCTGCACTGTCAGGGGTGTGGCCTAATATGCTAATGTGTTTCTGCTGTTGGGTGTGGCCTGTTATGCTAACGAGTTCCTGCTGGGCTTTTTATACCAAAAAAAAGCCCTGGTCGGGGGGTGGGGGTGTGTCCAGCCATGCAGTTCCAAAGATGGAAAGACCCTTAAAGTGTTTGGAAGATGGGGCGGCTGGCTCCCTGCTCCTGCTGCAGATGACTGACCCTCAGGAACGATATTTGGGGGAGTATATAGCAGAAGGAGGAAGCAAGAAATCCCCTCTTTATGAGGTTTGTGGATCACTGGATACAAGCCAGTGATGTGTTCAAGAAAGAGGCTGTGACCAAGTAAAGGCACCTTGAGTTCCGTTCCTGTTCCCCTCCCTATGAGTCATCATAACAATCCTTCTCAAGCTGGATAAATGTGGACACTTCACCAGTTTCCCCCACTATGCTCCTTCCAACCAAGTCAGAAATATCCTGTACGTGGGAGGAAAGACAGCCGATTTGAC
This sequence comes from Lepidodactylus listeri, assembly GCA_029233225.1. NCBI lineage: Eukaryota > Metazoa > Chordata > Lepidosauria > Squamata > Gekkonidae > Lepidodactylus > Lepidodactylus listeri. Next base: position 17,245,422 of record JARCFY010000021.1, read on the forward strand.
AGCCGTTTTAATACGCCACTCCATTTGGCAGATTTAAATGCTGTTTTAAATATAGGCTGTGAGAGAAAGTCCTAAAATAGCACAGAAAAATACCCTGTCATGTTCCATATTGCGAGAAGCAAAAGAAGTAGCCAGCAAGGGAAAGACATTTTTTAAAAGTAATGATAAAACATCTGTTTAAATGCACGTTATGGAGCTTGGGAGAAACCTGCCTCCTTCTGCTATGAAACGCCTGCTGCTATTGCCACTTGGGGCCGCTTTACACAAGACGGTTACCGCTTCCCTGATGGAAATTCTTCATGCCTCATATATACACAATCCCATAGAATCCTAGAGTTGGAAGGGGCCTTGTAGACAATCTAGTCCAGAGGTCCCCACTCTTTTGAGCCCATAAACACCTTTGCAGGGGTCATTTCGAGCAGGAGCTCGGGGGAGCGCAGCTCTGGGAGTTTGTGCCAGCCCCCCCCCCCTCGGCAGGGGAATGACTGCCTGCTTGTGTCATGGCTGCAGCAAAATGACCCCGTCCCCTGGAAAGGTCCTTGTTCCTCCAACCAGCCTTCTGAAGGCTTCAGCCACCACTGAAGCTATCCTCCTAGAATAGTGGTATTTCTGAGGCTTGGATTAGTAGCGGTCCCCTCTCTGCCAGCTCTTTCTTTCTTTCTTTCTTTCTTTCTTTCTTTCTTTCTTTCTTTCTTTCTTTCTTTCTTTCTTCCTTCCTTCCTTCCTTCCTTCCTTCCTTCCTTCCTTCCTTCCTTCCTTCCTTTCTCCCTTCCTCCCTCCCTTCTTGCCTTCTGACATACCTCCAGTGATGCCAGGGGGTGTGACATATGCAAGTAAGTTATACTAACGAGCAGGGATCCTTTTGTAGAAAAAGAGGTGCAGGAGCTCATTAGCATAACTCATTAGCATATGCCACGTCCCTTGACATCACCTGAAGTGTGTCAGAAAGGGAATGTCTCCCCTGCAAGTTTGGAGCCTCTCCCTCAAACCCCCTCCCCTCCAGTCACTTTTAAAGTTGCCGCTGAAATTTGGCAGCAGGCTGAATCAGATCAGAGAATCTGATTCGACCCATGGCTGCCCTAGAGGACACTCCTGAGCTGGCGGAGCTTTGCTCCGCCTCGCTCCGGCCCCAAAGGACCCCTGCTGATGAGTCATGCTAATGAGCTCCTGCACCTCTTTTTCTACGAAATGACCCCTGCACCTTTGTAATGTTATGAGGGGGTAGGGAATGCCATTCCCAAAACGACTGCCACAGGAGGCAAAGCCAACCACAATACCTTCCTCCTTGTCTTGCAAATGAATAAGTGAAGGAAATCCTGAGAGGGGGTATAGAAAGAAGTGTAAAGGGGCTATAGAAAGAAGTATATAGGCAGTTCTGGGGCACCAGCTACCTGATAGCCGGGAAGTGCCGGTAGCTTACTATTCCTGCACCCTGTCCTCGGCCAGGCCTTGTAGATAGACAAGGAGGTGCTGGCAATCATCGCGGGAGTCAAGAAGTTCCATGATTTCCTCCATGGGCGGCCTTTCACCATTGCAACCGATCACAAGCCCTTGCTGAGAATGCTGGCCCAGGTGTTTATGGGCCGATACCTGATTTGGCATGTACAATCTGCTCCCTTCCACCCAGCCACCAATGGGCAGGCTGAAAGGATGGTGCAGATTACGAAGGAGTCCCTCTGGCAGATAATCCAAGGGGACTGGAACCACCAGCTCACCACCTTCCTCTTTGGCCATCAGGTGACCCCGAGCACCTCCACCGGCCGCAGCCCTGCAGAACTCCTCATGGGCAGGCACTTCACCACCCACCGGGACAGGTTACACCCTGATCAGGCACGGGAATATTGCCCAGGGCCCAAGAGCCAAACAGCACCTCGCAGACAAACAGATGCCAAAAACACATCATCCACACCAGCATCTAACTTGGAGCAAATCTGGGTAATTTTGTCTAAAAAGTAATTCACAGATTGGTCATACTGGGTTGCTATGTGGTCAGAGTTCAGTTCCCTGGGGCTATGATGTAAGACACCCCCACACACACACACACACAAACACACAGAATAGCTACTCTGGATGATTCTGTACTGGTGATGATGAAGAAGAAGAGACTGGATTTATACCCCGCCCTTCACTCACTTGGAGTCTCAGAGTGGCTTACAAACTCCGTTCCCCTCCCCTCCCCACAACAGACACCCTGTGAGGTAGGTGGGGCTGAGAGAGCTCCGAGACAACTGTCCTTGAGAGAACAGCTGGTACAGAGCTATGGCTTGCCCAAGGTCATCCAGCAGGTGCAAGTGGAGAAGTGGGGAATCAAACTCAGTTCTCCCAGATTAGAGTCTGCGCACTTCACCACTACACCAAACTGGCTCTCAGTTGCAATGGTGATGGACAATGCTCCCTCTAAGCTGTGGAGTCTTGTGAGCAAAAATTCTTCTTTGTGAGCTACTGGCATTAAAGTTGTCAGCAAGCAACTTGGCAACTGCATAAACTAGTTTGCTCTGGAGCCATCCTTCCTGAGCTAAGACAAAAATGTGTGAGCCGGAGGCTGAAAAACTACGCGCTAGCTCACACTGGCTCAGCTTAGAGGGAACCGTGGCGATGGACAAAATATTGCCCTTTTGTCCCCATCACTGCCATGGAATGGGCTCTAATGCAGACTCTGTGCTGTGTTTGGTCTGCCTTGTTTTGAGTTCTCCGCCAGGCGCCAGCAATATCTAGCCATCATCCTTCCCATTTCATTGCCATCAGTTCTCTTCAGGGGTCCGTTGGAGAGGGAGCGCACAGGAGCGCAGCTCCGGGAGTGAGAAGCCCAGGGGGCGGGCACATGACCAAGCCCCGCCCCCTCCTTGGCTTCCCCAAGCAGTGCAGAGGCGCAGCGCCCCGGGGAAAGCCCTGCTAGGGTCTTTATTGTTTTTAATGTTTTGTTTTAATATTGATAATTTTATCATTGTTCCTTTTATGACTGTGTGCTGCTTTTCCAGAGACTTGCTCAAGGTGGCATCTAAATTTTCTAAGTGTACCATTTTTTATCTGGGCACACGGCACATAAGTACTGGAGAAATTTCACCAACCCTTCAGCAGCTTCCACCCCATCAGTTTGGTGTAGTGGTCAGGAGTTGGACTCTAATCTGGGAGAACCGGGTTTGATTCCCCACTCCTCCACATGCAGCTGCTGGTGTGACCTTGGGCCAGTCACAAGTTCTCTCAGAGCTGTTCTCTCATGAGCAGTTCTCAAAAGACCTCTCTCAGCCCCACCTACCTCACAGGGTGTCTTGTTGTGGGGAGGGGAAGGGAAGGGAAAGGGATGGGTGGTGCACATGTCCTGGGTATCTCAAGTCCACTTGAAACCTGGTGGTTTCAAGGGAGCAGGAAGAGAATGAGGGTGTGTTCTTGACGCTTATTTTTATTGCACGAAGTATTGGATGGGGAAGGGAATGGAGGAAGAGCAGGTCAGTTTCCCTCACCTGTGGAGTGGAGCCTGAGGGGTGGGTGTTGCCTTCTGACACACTTCCGGTATGTTAGGGGGTGTGGCATATGCAAATGAGTTATGCAAATGAGCTCCTGCACCTCTTTTTCTACTAAATGACCCCTGGTTCTCTTGTAAACCAGTGAGACTGCTTGGCTCTGGCTGGGGAGAGGGGGAGCTTAGGCTCTTCCGCTCTTCTTTCCACACGGTGTTTCTCTCCGGAAGTCATGTCATCTGAGAATCTCTCTGTGTGGCATATACTCCTGCCTTGAAAGTCCCATGGGCTTCCTTGAGTATTCAGGGCACCGCGGGTGTGTCTTGCATTCTCCACGATCGTCCCTCCACCGGAGCCAAGACCTGTCTTTGCATACTGTCTGTCATTCTTCAGGAGTACGCCGAAGAACAGGACGAGCAGCAGCCAACCACATCTCCACCTCCACTTCCCCGTCCCCACCAGCTGCAATGGCCACTCTAGCCTCCCACTATTTGTTCACTGAATTCATTTTGACGAGTCGGAGAGACAGAGACAGACAGACAGTCCCTTCAGCCTTCAATGGCGTGGACATCCCCCCCAGTTCCCCTTGTGCCCTCATTTGCGATGCTTGAGTGGGGATTTCTCTATTTGGCGAGCTAACAATGAGCGTTCCCAGGGCCTGGGTTGATGATGACATTGCTGCAGTGTTGGTAGAGAGAGTGGGGGGCAGGTGGGAGGAGGAGAATGGGAGATCGAGGGGCTGGGAGAGGGAGACGCACATAATGCGGAGGCCGGCGTGGGAAACGAAGGCATCTGGTGGCAAAGTCCCTGCCAACCGCTTTTCATTCTTCATCAAAGGGATCCCAGAGAACTTGATGGGGCAGAGAGCTTGAGGAGGGGCACGCAGATGGAAAAGAAACCCCGACGGTCTCGTGTCCTCTACCGTTGCAGAGCCAGGGCCTGACATTCCCATCAGGCCCTCTTCAGAAACAAAAAAACCAACCATCCACCCTTGAACGATCATCCATCAAGTAAAAGGATATGTACAGACCCAGAAGGCAGCTAGTAAATCCTTTCAGTTGTGCAAGCCAGGTTTCGGTGAGATCAACCCATGATCATACAGAACATACAATAATTTAGACACGTACAAACACACACACACACACACACACACACTGAGCAGCACAGAGGTAGTACCCTTAAGTGCATCTTGACTAGGGATTATTTCAAAGTTCTTATCTCTGCAATTTTCACACACACACACACCATATTTCATTTCTCTCCCGTGTGAATCTATCTTGTGATTCTTTATCATCATGTCGCGTTCTATTTCTTCATGCCAATGTCTTTTTTTAAAAAAATTCTGTAGCTTTATATATACTCTAGGTATAAAAGGGATGTGAGAGCCTCTTGCTAACGGTGAAAGAGGAGAGCGCAAAAGTTGGCTTGAAACTCAACATCAAAAAAACTAAGATCATGGCATCCAGCCCCATCACTCCTTGGCAAATAGAAGGGGAAGTCATGGAAGCAGTGACAGATGTTCCTGGGATCCAAGATCATTGCGGACAGTGACTGCAGCCATGAAATTAAAAGACACCTGCTCCTTGGGAGGAAAGCGATGGCAAACCTAGACAGCATAATAAAAAGTAGAGACATCACCCTGCCAACAGAAGTCCATGTAGTCAAAGCGATGGTATGCCCAGTAGTAATGTATGGCTATGAGAGTTGGACCATAAGGAAGGCTGAGCACCGAAGAATAGATGACTGATTTCCCACAAGCTGCTGCTCCGCCCCCGCTCTTCCCTTTGCCCTGATCGTGTCAATTTCCCACAATTTGCTGCATGGCCACATTTTGCCCCACAGCTTCGCCTGATTTCCCCTGCCTCTACTCAATCCTCAAAAAACAGGATCGAGTAGACACAGGAGAAATTGGGTGGAGCTGCAGAGCAAAATGTGGCCACGCGGCAAATTGTGGGAAATTGACACTTACGATCGGGGCAAAGGGAAGGGCGGGGGCAGAGCAGCGGCTTGTGAGAAATCAGTCAATGTGTTTGAATTATGGTGCTGGAGAACAGGGGCGTAGAGTTTAGTAAATTCCAGGGCCCTTCCGAGGCCTGCCAGCCGCTGCTGCCGGGGCCTCTCCCTCTCTCTCTCTCCCCCCCCACTCCTTCCCTCTCCCTTCGCCAGGAAAAAAGGGAAGGAGAGGGAAGGATGGAAGAGTGGCCAGGTGGAGGGGGGGGGAGAGGCACCAGCAGCAGCAGCTGCCGGCCTCGGAAGGGCCTCGGAAAGCCCGGCAGCAGGTGCTACGTTTTCCTGGGGGGCTCAGTCCCCCCCGGGAAATTTCGGGGGAGGCTCAAGCCCTCGAGCCCCCCCGTAGTCTACGCCTATGCTGGAGAAGACTCTTGAGAGTCCCTTGGACTGCAAGGAGATCAAATCAGTCAATCCTAAAGGAAATCAACCCTGACTGTTCCCTGGAAGGCCAGATCCTGAAGCTGAAGTTCAAATACTTTGGCCACCAAATGAGAAATGAGCACTCACTGGAGAAGACCCTGAAGGTCAAAGAAGAAGGGGACGGCAAAGGATGAGATGGCTAGACAGTGTTATTGATGTGACAAGGATGGAGTTGAGCAGGCTTTGGAGGGTGGTGGAGGACAGGAGAGCCTGGCGTGATGTGGTCCATGGAGTCGCAAAGAGTCGGACTCAGCTGTGCGACTGAACAACAACAAAAACCATGCATATAAATACTAGACATATATATAAATACTATATACATTGCATACAAAAGCACGCACAGCATACGTTAGTACTAGTATGTTTTTACATACTACTAGTATGTTTGCTAGTATGTTTTTTTCCTATCCTTCCAAAGTGTGCATGGTTCTCATTTCCCGGGTTTTATCCACAGAACAGGCTGCCATGTAGGTTAAGCTGAGAGCAAGAGAGAGCGTGGCTGGCCCAAGGAGCAGGAATTTGAATCCAGGTCTCCCAAATTCTAGGCTGACATTGTAATCACTATGAGTGTGGTCACACAAACATTTTGCTGTGGCAGTACGTCGGCTCTAAATAAGCCACTTGAGTCCGGGATGCTTTGCCCCAGCCCCGTGCTGCCCACCAGATGTTTGAGACTCAAAGCTAGGCCTGATCACTGAATTGAAAAGATGGCAGTCAGATCACTATAAGGTTGCCATATCCAGGCTGGGAAACTCCTGGAGATTTGGGGGTGGAGCCTGGGGAGGACAGGGACCTCAGTGAGGTACAGTGCCATAAACTCCACCCTCCAAAGCATCCTTTTTCTCCATGGGAAGTTATCTCTGTAGTCTGAAGACGAGCAGTAATTCCAGGGGATCCCCAGGTCCCACCTGGAGGCTGGCATCCCTAGATCACTAGCTGAACATTGAAAAGGCCCCCACATGAGCTGAAAGGAATAGGGATGGCTACAAATTACACCGGGCACTGAGACCGTTTTCTAACCGTCTTTTGAAGCCTATTTTCAGCTTTGCCATCCATTCTGAATTCATACCTAATAAAAAGTTTTCCAGCTATACCCATTAGATATGGTGTTAGTTTATACTGTACTGGTTCCAGGTTTGCTTAGCATCCGCGTGTAATGGTAAATGCACAGTCATTAACAAAAAGGCTTATCTGGGGAGAGATATACGTAATGTTCGTGAAAGACATAAGTGAAATCACTGAGAGCCTAATGGATTCCAGGGCTGTCAGAAAGTTCCAATCGAGTCCCGTAAGTAACAGAACCGCAATTCCCCCCCCCCCCCCATATTCTGGCAAATTTTGTGAATCCCTGTGGCAAGGTAAACTTGTACCTTGGAGCCCGTTTCTCACATTTACCCAGGTCTCAATCTTGTGATGTTTCCTAGACCTGCACATACACACCAGGCAGTCGGGCACCCAATTTTTTTCTAGCCAGTTCTGGACGGTCGGGATTAACAGTTGGGCAATTGACAATGTTTCTAGCCTGTGATGCTTTTCAGAGAGGAGGACAAAGACAAAGCAGGAGAAAAGGGAGTCCTTTCAGGTGCTTGACTGGCCATCAATGTTAATGGGCCAATGCTTGACAGTTGGGCTATCGCAGGGGTGGCCAACCTGTGGCTCGGGAGCCACATGCGACTCTTTCACACATATTGTGCGGCTCCTGGCAGGGCGGCTGGGGAAGCAAAGGGGAGGCACGCTTTTCCTTCCTTCCTTCCTTCCTTCCTTCCTTCCTTCCTTCCTTCCTTCCCTCCTCCCTCCCATCTATTTGCTTTCCTAGTTTCTCTCTCTCTCTTTCTTTCCACTTCTTTAATTCTTTCTTTCCATCTCTCTCTTTTTCTCTCTCTCTCTCAATATCATTAGCAAACAAGTAATATCATTATCAATAACCGGTTTTCCTTGTTTGTTTTTATTTTTGGCAGTCCCATTTAACGTTAATAAAAAGCAAATTTGCATATTTTTAAAAATAAAAACGTGTGTGTGATATTTGTTCCTGTCTTGCGGCTCTCAGACATCTGACGTTTATTCTATGTGGTTCTTACGTTAAGCAAGGTTGGCCACCCCTGGGCTATCTTGATGGGCTCAGGAGGGGTTAGTCAGCCAGTTTTAAAAGTTTCTCATGTTTGTAACTGTTGCTCTTATTTACACTGTGAGAGCGTTTTAGTTAGGTAGCAATACAGCGATTTTGTAACATACATATGCTACTTGCACTGGCATTTGAGGTGTATTCTCAACAAAACACTCAAAATATATATATATTAACAGACTTTAGATTAAAGGATAAGTGAAAGGAAGGTCTAAAAACCAACAAACTGTCAATGTGAAAATGGAGGGTGTATCCAGAGTTTCTTGGATGAATGGCAAGGCAAAAATTTGATAACTGAAACTTCTAATAATAGAAAATAAACTGGGCATGTGCGTGCACATGTCTCCACATCACCTTAGGTCAAGGCCCAAGTATGGCCCAAGTATGGTCTGGGTCCAACTTACGTGAGAGACTGCCTTTCCCCATATGTACCCCAGAGAGCACTACGATCTGGGGCCCAACACCAGCTGGTTACACCTGGCCCCAGAGAAGCCAGGCTCGCTGCCACTAGGGGGAGAGCCTTTTCAGTGGTGGCCCCACACTGGTGGAACGAGCTCCCGGAGGAGATCAGGGCCCTGCGGGACCTGGTGCAGTTCCACAGGGCCTGCAAGATGGAGCTCTTCCTCCAGGTGTACGAATAGGGGCTGCTGCCCTTTCTCTCCCCCTCTCTCATGTCAACTATCAATGAGGGGCCTCAGACAATATATTCAGCTCTAGCGCTATCTGACACTGGGGCTCGAAAACGCTGGGACTGATGGTACGTCATCTAATTTTATTGTACTGTACTGTATGAAAATTTTATGAAGTTTTAACTGTTTTAGATTTTTATTGTATTTATGAATCTTGGGTCACCAAGTCGTGTTAGCCGCTCTGGGCCTGCAACAGCGGGGAGAGCGGCCTAGAAATCGAAAGAATAAATAAAATAAATAAATAAGTAGGGCTGCCAGCCCCCAGGTGGGACTTGGAGATCTCTGAGAATTATAACTGATCTTCAGACTACAGAGATCAGTTCCTCTGGAGAAAATAGCTGCTTTGGAAGGTGGCCTCTATGGCATTATACGCCCACTGAAGTCCCTCCCCTCCTCCGGGCATGCCTCCACAGGTTCCACCCCCCAAATCTCCAGGAATTTCCGAACCCAGAGTTGGCAGCCCTATAAGGAACAAGTACACTTAAGGCCGATTTCACACTAGCGTTTGCCCCAGGTTTGCCCTCATGCTTGCACCGGAGCTTCTGGTCGATTTCACACCAGTTGCTCCGGACTCATGTTTTGCTCTGGAGTATCGCCCTGCTGTTCCGGAGTTTCCCTGGAGCAAACAAATCCTGTTTTTAGAGGATTTTCCTGTTTCCTCCGGGGGAGAACCCAAAATGAAAACACGCCCACTCGCCCGCCTTTCATCGGGGCCGCCCCATTGTGGGAGTTTCTAAAATTTTTTGGAGAAAACCCTTCGTCACGCTATATCGAAAGGGCTGAGGTTCCAAGTGGGAAAATGAAGAAAATACTCCGGAGGAAACTGGGAGGGGAAATTCCGGAGAGAACGAGAGGCAACTGGCCAGTGTGAAATCGGCCTTACAGTCAATGTTCCCTCTAAGGTGAGCTAGCTCACAGTTTTTTAGCCTCCAGCTCTCACACATTTTCGTCCTAGCTCAGGAAGGACAGCTCCAGAGCAAACTAATTTATGCGGTAGCCAAATAGCTTGCTCGCAACTTTAATGCCAGGAGCTCACAAAGGAGAAGGAGAAGAGAAGATGAAGAAGAGAAGAAGGGTTGTCATAAATCATCTGGATTTGACGGCGCCAAAGAATTAAAATTTAAAAAAAAATCTATCTCTCAGCAATACCCTCGGCCTCCCTCTACCCAGCATGTGAAAGATACCGACCCCAACCCTTTCGCATGCTTCTTCTTTAGGAAAAGGTGGGGAGCACTGATAATAAAGTCCTTATTTCCAACACATTTGCCATTTTCTGGTCTAAGTAGAGAGTGTCATAAGAGTGACAAGCTAAAAGGCACTGATTACTGTGGATTCATGGTATTTATTCTTCCACTGAAAAGAGCAAACATCAGAAATAATGTGGTCCAGCCTGCCTCAGAGCCTAACCCTGCAATTAATCAGCATTCATGTGAGGAAAGTGCAAAGCGCATTTGATATGTATGGAAAGAGAGAGAGAGAGAGAGTAATTAAAGGCAGATGCTTTGTGTGTTGGTGGGGGGAGCATTCGTGAAATGCACGGAGGATTAAGACGCCCCAGACGCTGGTGCTGCTTTTGCTATGGATTCAGGCATTTCTCATCAAGCTGCAAACTTTTGTGCCCGTTCGTTTCCTGGTCGTTTGTCCATCTTCAGTACTATTGTCTTGTTGCAATAAAAAGAACAACATTCAAGTCCAGTGGCACCTTTAAGATCAACCCAGGGGCGTAGAGTTTTATAAATTCTGGGAGTGGGGGGGTGGGGGCTCTTTAGTGTGCATGCGATGCACGTGCGCTCGCTGGGGCAATGCCCCCCCCCCAAGAAACCACCGCACCTCCCCAGGCCCTTCTGAGGCCCACCAGCTGCTGCTGCCAATGCCTCTCTCTCTCCCCCCCCCCCGCCCTGGCCACACTGGGCACTTTGCCCGGAAAAGATGCCCCGCCGCCACCACACTGGGCATTTCGCCGGGAAAAGAGGGAGGGAGAGGGAAGGATGGAGGAGTGGCCAGGCCGGGGGGGGGGGGAGAGAGGCACTGGCAGCAGCGGCTGGCAGGCCTCGGAAGGGCCCAAGGAGGCACGGCGGCAAGGCATGGCGGCAGGCGCTACGTTTTTTGGGGGGTGGCTCGAGCCCCCCCCCCGTAGTCTACGCCTATGGATCAACCAAGTTTTATTCAAGGTATACGCTTTCATGTGCGCACATACTTCTTCAGATACATGGAAATGGAACTTACCAGTCCATATGTATAGGTAGCGGGTGGGCAGCAAATTAGCATATAGCATAATGAAGATGTTTAACAGATGCAAGGACCGAATAGGAACAACAGACTTAGTTTACATGGTCAGCATTTGTTTGGATTAAATTCCTGGGGAAAACATCGTGAAGCAAATAAATGTATCAAAATTGGAGACTGATGTGTAAATGTACCCTTCTTAATTGTGGGATGCTGAGAGTAATAACATAAAATAAAAAGGTGATGATTAATACAGCACTCTGGGAATCCTTTGCTCTGGGGGAGTACACTCCTGAAATATCCATCCAATATTTTGTGTTTGCGTTAGGCTCCCAGTGATACTCAGCTTGATTTGTGTTTAAATTTATGAGGTGCTTTCTTAATTTTTTAGAATATTCCCATCCTGTGCTTTCTGTCTTAGACATGCACAAGGTGGCTTATAACCTTCCAGGTTTTTTTTGCTGGGATTCTTATTTAGGGTCGATGGATGCATTCCAAACACAAGAGCCACACTTTGTAAAAGTAAAATATCTTTACTAGAAAAATAAATCAAACATGGAAATGGTACTTTGGATAAAAACGAAAATAAAGGTTACATACTTGCAGCTACTCTAATACATGCTAACAGCTACTGAGTGTTTTCCGTTTGTTTCACACAAAGAGCCATAAAATTGTGAATACATGAATGCTGGATCAAAGCATTTCTACAAACAAGATGCCAGTTGACCAATATACAGGTTACAGGTCACTTCATTAGGATAAACAACTCCCACAAACTTTCCCGCCTTTGAATACATTACACAACGTAACATCCTGTTTGGCTAACACATAACCTTTAACGCTATAATGGCTAGAATGTAAGCAACTTGAATCCCAACATTTTTAAAAAAGCAAGAAAAATCTGCGGCGTTGATATAGTGGAATCAAAGTAGGAGCGCTTACAGCAGCACCAGCAGAAAAATAAATAAAAACCAACAACAGTCCAAAAAAATCAGTAAAGGTAAAATAAGTAACATATGTCTAAGCAGATCAAAAAGATCTGCAATACATCCTTAAAAGAGAGTTATTGTTAGGGGTCGTTTTGAGCAGGAGCTCGGGGGAGTTCAGCTCCGGGAGTTGGTGCCAGCCCACCCACCCCCCACGGGGGAATGCCTGCTTGTGTCATGGCTGCAGCAAAATGACCCCATCCCCTGGAAAGGTCCTTGTACCTCCGACCAGCCTTCTGAAGGCTTCAACCACCACTGAAGCTATCCTCTCAGAATAGTGGTATTTCTGAGGCTTGGATCAGTAGCTGTCCCCTCTCTGCCAACTCTTCCTTCCTTCCTTCCTTCCTTCCTTCCTTCCTTCCTTCCTTCCTTCCTTCCGCTCTCTCTCTCTCTTGCCTTCTGACATACTTCCGGTGATGTCAGGTGGTGTAGCATATGCAGATAAGTTATGCTAATGAGTTATGCTAATGAGCTCCTGCACCTCTTTTTCTACAAAATGACCCCTGGTTCTTGTATTCATATTCCACCTTTCTTCCATCATGGAACTATACAAGGGATCCCAGAATGCCTCCCACCCAAACATTGCACAGAGGCTGTGAAGAAATGCCCTTTTCTCTCCTGGGAGATTGGGAACGACCAAAACTCCCTTTTGCATTTTAACAGTTTTTCCCCTCTGAGCTGGGAACAGGCGGTGGGTGGCGGGGGGGAGATCTAGCCAGAGAGATCATGGGCAGGTCAAGCCCTCCCCCCTGCTTCAAGCAGGGACCACATACATTTTAAGTCTTTTAAATTTTAAATCGATTTAAATCATGCCATGCTTCATGGTTGCCCTGCCCTTCCGAATGAAGATCTCATTTGTTATTAGCCTCGGCTGGCAGTGGGAATACACCCCTGCCCTTCCGAATGAAGCTCTCATCAATTAGCAGCCCCTGACCTGCCAAAGAACTATTAAAGGGGGCAGGAGGAAAACCCATGTGTGTCTCTGATTTCTCCTCTTTGTTATGAGTCCCAATGCTCCCTCTAAGCTGTGGAGTCTTGTGAGCAGAGATTCTACTTTGTGAGCTACTGGCATTAAAGTTGTGAGCGAGCAGTTTGGCTGCTGCATAAATTAGTTTGCTCTGGAGCCCTCCTTCCTGAGCAAAGACAAAAATGGGTGAACTGGAGGCTAAAAAACTGTGAGCTAGCTCACACTAACTCAGCTTAGAGGGAACACTATTATGACCAGGGCTATTTTTGGGCAGAAACTCACAGGAACGGAGTTCCGTCTGGCTTCTGAGATGGCTTCTCCAGCCCTCAGGTTCCCCAGGTGCCTCGCAAGCTGTGGGGCGCCTGGAGAAGCCAATCCAATCCAGGGAAGGAAGGCAGTTTAAACTGCCTCCCCTCCTCGGGTTCCCCAGGCGCCCTGCAGCTGCGATCCAGAAGCTGCCTTCCTTCCCTTGGGCTCTCCAATGTGCCATGGGAGGGAGCTGCACTGTCAGGGGTGTGGCCTAAATATGCTAATAAGTTTCTGCTGTTGGGCGTGGCCTATTATGCTAATGAGTTCCTGCTGGGCTTTTTCTACCAAAAAAAGCCCTGGTTAGGATTAGCAACAAACACGCCTCCAGAAGAGGGGGGAAGCTCGCAGCAAATGCCTTTGGGAGAGAGCTGTGGTGAAATGTTAATTCTACCCAAAACTTCGGCTGAGCTTTTCCTCCTGGCTCCAGAGCCTCTCTATAAAGTAGTGGGTTCAGAGACGCGTTGCAGTGAAACCAGCTCATAAGTTTACTGACGGTACAATTCAAGGCTACTGAATGAGGCTCGGGGGTCTGCTTAAATACACGTCTAAACTGCAGCCCCAGCCTTGCCCAAACTCCCTGATAGGATTACCCTGATAAGATTACACCCAAACTCCCTGATAGGGTTAATCATAAGTTACCTTAAACCATAGGTCCCCTGGCAGGGGTCATTTCGTAGAAAAAGAGGTGCAGGAGCTCATTAGCATAACTCATTTGCATAACTCATTTGCATATGCCACACCCCCTAACATACTGGAAGTGTGTCAGAAGGCAAAACCCACCCCTCAGGCTCCACTCCACAGGTGAGTGAGACTGACCTGCTCTTCCTCCATTCCCTTCCCCATCCAATACTTCGTGCAATAAAAATAAGCGTCAAGAACACACCCTCATTCTCTTCCTGCTCCCTTGAAACCACCAGGTTTCAAGGAGACTTGGGATACCCAGGACATGTGCACCACCCATCCCTTCCCCTTCCCCTCCCCACAACAAGACACCCTGTGAGGTAGGTGGGGCTGAGAGAGGTCTTTTGAGAACTGCTCATGAGAGAACAGCTCTGAGAGAACTTGTGATTGGCCCAAGGTCACACCAGCAGCTGCATGTGGAGGAGTGGGGAATCAAACCCGGTTCTCCCAGATTAGAGTCCAACTCCTGACCACTACACCAAACTGATGGGGTGAAAGCTGCTGAAGGGTTGGTGAAATTTCTCCAGTACTTATGTGCCATGTGCCCAGATAAAAAATGGTATACTTAGAAAATGTATATGCCACCTTGAGCAAGTCTCTGGAAAAGCAGCACACGGTCATAAAAGGAACAATGATAAAATTATCACTATTAAAACAAAACATTAAAAACAATAAAGACCCTAGCAGGGCTTTCCCCGGGGTGCTGCGCCTCTGCACTGCTTGGGGAAGCTGAGGAGGGGGCGGGGCTTGGTCATGTGCCCGCCCCCTGGGCTCTTCACTCCCAGAGCTGCGCTCCTGTGCGCTCCTGCTCCAACGGACCCCTGTCCCCTGGTGGAACCTGGGTGGCCGCTTGGTCTAATTTATTGTCTCCAGAAGCGAAGCTCCAGTAGCCAGCCTGGCCAAGTGCATTTCTCTGACCGCGTACACAGTTGCCATTAGGACATAACACTCTCTCACTTTCCCCAGAACTTCTGCCACAGCCCTGGACAATCAACAGCTTGAAACCCCTTCGCTTGGCTGCAGCTTCTCCTCTTCTGGGCTGAGCGTTTAGGCCTGCAAGTCCCCAGCTTTGGAGGTTGGGGTGGGGAGGAGAGGGAAAATGCTGCTCACTGCAGGTTGTTCCGAGCTTATTTTCCCAGCGTTTGTTTTCCCTGTCCAGTTGCAATTCTCATGACAATGAAAAGCCCTCAAAGTTGCTTGGAAACAAGCAGGAGTGCCTTCCCAGGAAACTGCTTTAGGATCAGGGTTTCCTGAGCAAAATTAGGTCCCTAGGAAGTCACGGGAAAATACTCCCCCCCCCCTTAGTACCTCACAGGAGATCCTGGGGGCAGTGTAGTCCATTTCCCCATTTGCCTTGAAACTGGATGATTCCATCAAGCTGCACTGGGGTGTTCTCGCCTCCTCCGTTCCCCCCAGCCAATTTGGCAGAAGCTTCCCTTGGAAACCATGTCTCAGAAGCACTGAGAGATAAACTATTCAGTTTAAACTGTCGCTGAGGTCAGTTCACACACACCCTTTCCCTTTTCTTTTTATGCTCAAGCAAACAGGCAGGGAAAGCCCTCTATTTAGAATTCTGTCCAGCCCAAAGAAAGATCTCTTCTAGGCTGACGCACTGCTGGGAAGCTGGCCTGCTAACTTTTCTTCCTCACCACTGGCTGTGGCTACTTCTGACTACACAGTTCCCCCAGAATCTGTTAGAATTTTTTTTTTTTGTATCTGTAAGATGCAAACCTACTTTTGATTTACTGACATTCACCACAGAAATCTCATGCTCAGCATTCTGAGCCTAGGGCCCAGGGGAAAACATGAAATGGCTGAGTGATTGAGAGAGTCTGGCGAAGCAATCTATGATGCAGCAGCAGCAACAGAACTGGAAGCGGGAGATGGCCAGATCCAGTGCGGGCCTGATAGAAGCCCTCCGGGGGCCTGATCCAGCCTCCAAGCTTCATGTTTGACACCCCTGCTCTAGAGGCAACTATCTGCTTTGCGCGTCTTTCAGTTTTGGCCCTCCATGGCTAGGGCTGCCAAGTCAGCCCGGGGGGCGGGGGATCCTCCGCTACAGGGGTTCCCGATCCGCCAGCCAGCATTCGGCCGATGGTGGGAACCCCACCCCCTTCCCCAGTGTAATGATGTCACCCGGAAGTGACGTCATCACGTTGGGGACGTTGCCGGGACGACGCTCTAGCAATCGCCCCAAAACTCTATAGTACCATAGAGTTTTGGGGCGATTGCCAGAGCGTTGCCCTGGCAACGCCCCCAACATGATAATGTCACTTCCGGTGACATCGTCGCACTGGGGAAGCTCCCAGCGGCAGGAGGACTCCCCCCCGCCGGTAAGGAAAAAGGACTTGGCAACCCTATGCATGGCTGTCAGTGGCTGAGCAAGCTGATGGAGGGAGTGACTGAAAGAAGGCCCAGCAAGAGAGGGAATGGGCCAGAGAGTGAAATAAAAAGCATTCTTAAGTTGAAGCAAGGCTGACCTGTCCTGTTGTTCACAGTCCTACAGTCACTCAGTCAATAATTATGTTGCAGTGATCAGTCAGCATTCGTAACCTTTTCTGAATTCTTGGGAACTGCAGATCAGTTAGTATCACAAGGTGAAGGGCGTGGAATGAAGCCACTGTCAAGGACAGCCAGCTCTTTTCCCTCCTAAGGGGAACAGACACGGACAAGAAGATTTTGGGGAAGGGCTCTTTTAATTTCACTTCCGAAAACTGATGATCTAAACCTCGATACAGTTCAGTAGCGCTGGAAGGGGCCGGGCCGGGGGGAGAGGGGCAGGGGAGAGCAAGCATTTTGAAGAAAGAAATTGCTCCCATCAGCTTCAGGCGGGCTGCCCCTGACCTATCTCCCACTTCTCTCTGTCGGGCCCGGGACACTTCCCCAGAGACCTTTAATCCACAGGGATCAGTAAATTAAGCCACTAAAGCATGAAGGGCCTAAGCTGTGTTTAATCGGCCTCTTTTGTGTACGATGATGGCTAAATGACCGTACAAAGAGAAAAACCCACACCGGGGTCAAAAAAGGATGCCGTGGGTGATTAACCCTCCCCTAACCTCACAGTTGCCAGGGCAAAGGCCTTGACCAGCCAAGAGACTGTCAGGAAATATAACTAGCGATTACCAACAGGTGAGAAGGGAATGAAACCAAATAGCTTGTATTAGTAAAGAAAAATAACATGCCGTCCCCTCGGTTCCTATGGATACTGCCTCTGAATATTTGCTGTTGTCTTGGAGGGGGTATAATTGTCCCAAAATTAGCTTCAGTTTGAAAAGCTGCCACAATTTGCCTCCCTGGTTGAGGGAAGTGTTACTTGCTGTCCGAGCATTCCTGGGTTTCTGGGTTTTCGCTTGGCAGATTCGCTCTCGCCACCCCTTTTATTTAAAAAAAGAAAACCTGGCCTGTGTTATTTTATTGTTGTTCATTTAGATAACGTTTGTGCAACTTTTTATGACAAAGGCAGATAATCGTTTTTTTTTAAATCACACACACCAACGTGCCCAGATCAACATAGAAATTAATAGCATTTAAAAAAAAAAAATTCAGCAACACTTAAAACCAGCATGAATAAGAGCCTGGACAATTCTGTTCAAAGGCCTTCTGGGATAGATGAGTTTTAAGCGATGCTGCAAGGCCTGCAGTGAAGAGGCTAAACACATCTACTAGGGAACGGAGTTCCACGGTGTAGGGACAGCTGTTCAGAAGGCCTTCACACGGGTTGCTATTTATCATGAAACTGTGATAAAGTTGGTCCCCACAACACGGTCTTCTTGGCTAATCTCAGGGCATGGACATAGGGGTAGATGTGGTCCTTCAGGTACTCTAGGAGTGTGTTCAGATGGGCAGCTAATCCCGCCATTGGCCTGGCTGTAATTTGAGCTAGATCTTTTTGATCCAGCATTGCACAATCAGACAGTCCACCTGTGAAGCGCTTCACCGCACGTGACTCCCGTGGTGGATTGTCTAGATGGCATCCACCATGAGGAGCCGTGCGGTCAGCTTTTTAAAAAAAAAATCCTGTCTGTGCATGCACGTACCATATACTTGTTTCTCTGCGCATTACTAAAAATAGTAAAAACACGGCCAGCGGTACCTTCCTCTAGGTACCATTTCACTTAATAAAGTTGACAAAGTTCAGGGGACCGTCAGAAACATAACATTGTCGGGATCGCTTGAGCAGAGCTCTGAGGACGTCGCTTGTTTAAGCGCACATCGCTAAGAGTTTTTTTTAAATGGCGGCCATTCAGGATGGATGGAGACCATCCCTACTGGCTGATTGCACACTGGAGGTACAACCTGATGGTGGAAAGTCCAGCATTGGCCCGTCGGCCAGCTTTAGACCAGACTTTAGCTAGTATCTTTTAGGTATGGATCCCCAACAGGGATCGATGGGCTACTAACGAAAGCGGCACAATTCCCAGATGTTGAGGTCTGGGTGTGCCCTTTAAATCCACCCGGTACTCGTGCCTGGCGTGGCTCAAAAGAGCCATATGAACACACCCTAGGCTAGGCCCCAAGATTTAAGGATCAAAATGAACACTTTGAATTGACAGAAGGAAACAAAACTTGACACAACACTGCACACAGTGACAACCCCCGATTTATATTCTGGCTGCTGCACTCTGAACCAGCGGACATTTCCAGACTATTGTCAAAAGCATGTAGAGCGAGCTGCAGTAGCCCAGAGCACATGCGACGCTAATTGTCAGTTCCACTTTATCTGGGAATGGCTGCAACTGGTTATCCATCTGAGCCGGTAAAAAGCTACCTCCTTGCTACCTCCGTCCCCTGCTTATCCAAAGACAGAGAAGGATCCAGGAGTGTTCAGTCCTGGTCTTCAATCCTGGTCATTCACAAGGACAGTGCAACCCTATCCGGCATGGGGCATGCAGCAATTCCTGTACTGGCTTTACACCCGTTCCACAGTAGTTCCACTTTATCTGCATTAAGTTTCAGTTTTTCACCTTCTTTCAAGCCCTCCACTGCTTTTAAACTTTGGTTTAACACAGCCCTCCCTTGAATTAGATGGAGAAAGTGAAAGCAATATTTGCCCATAAACTGATGATAATTCACTCCAGATCTCCCGATGATCCGTCTCAGCAGGTTAAATAGCAAATAGGCAAATAGGATGACAAATTGGCAAATAGGATGAGGGAACAAGATGAAAGCCTGAAGCAACCATGGGGCAGAGCAAAAGTCCGCAATACCACCTTGTAGAACCTGCCCACCAGTAAGGACTGAAGCGCCACAAAACAGTACCACCAAGGTCCATTCTTGCCAGCTGGCCCAGAAGGATACTATGGTTGAGATCATAGAAAGGAGAACCAGCAGGGATACAATTACAGAACAGCACAATACATTATCAGTACAGCAATATGGAGAGTTAAAAGACCACTGTTTTTAAAAAGAATCTTGCTCTTGGATCAGCTACAAGTAATTTCATCCACAAAATATTGAGCAAATTGTTCCCGGCGTGACCTCTGAGACACTTGCTATTTCCTCCTGGGGCCAGGGGGTCCAGATACACGAAGCCTCTCAGAAAGAAGAACAGCATCTCTGGATAATACTGCATGGATACAATGGGGAAGGGGAAATGAGTTTTACTGGCTGCCATAGGCGTCAGCTACGGGGGGGCTCGAGGGCTTGAGCCACCCCCAAAATTTCCCGGGGGGAACTGAGCCCCCCCGGAAAACGGTGCACCTCTGCCGCGCCTCCCCAGGCCCTTCCTAGGGCCGCCGCCGCTGCCGTCTCTCTCTCCCCCCCCCCGCCTGACCACTCCATCGCTCCCTCTGTCCGTCCAGGGGCCAGCTAAGCAAATGCCCAGCTGGGCCCTGGACAGACGGAGGGAGGGACGGAAGCAGGAGAGGTCAGGTGGGGGGGAGGCGGCAGCAGTGGGAACATGGTCCCGGTGGGCATGTGCGCATTGCGCATGGAAGAGCTCCCGCCCCCCCCCCCAGGATTTTGAAAACTTGACGCCCCTGCTGGCTGCCATCAACACCACGCAGTACACTGAAGAGGAGCTCTAACGTGTGTTCAATCTGCTTGAGCAGGTCTGTCTCTTTACCAACTAGGGATGCCAGCCTCTGGGTGGGACCTGGGGATCCCCCAGAATTACAGCTCGTTTCCAGACGACAGAGACCAGTTCCCCTGGAGAAAATGGGTACTTTGGAGGGTAGGCTCTGTGGCATTGTACACCACCGAGGTTCCTACCCTCCCCAGGGTACAACCCCAAATCTCCAGAAGTTTCCCAGCCTGGATCTGGCCACCCACTGCTGCATTCATACTACCTCCATCCATAAAGATCTAAGGATATGGTAGAATATAGTTCCACTCTTCTGGCTCTTACTTATTCTAAAGATACAGATTCCTTTCTCTGTAAGAAAAACGAAAACTGTGTGGAGCAGGTGGAGAAAGAAGTCCTTTTCTCCCTTTCTCACAATGCAAGAACTCGTGGGCACGCCATGAAGTTGCTGAGCAGTCGGGTTATAGAACAGATAAAAGGAAGTCCTTCTTCACCCAAAGAGTGATGAACACATGGAATTCACTGCCACAGGAGGTGGTGGCGGCTACAAGCATGGACGGCTTCAAGGGGGAATTAGATAAACACAAGCCAGTGGACCCACGATACTCGCGGGGGGGGGGGGGAGTGAGCCTCCTCCTCTCCCCTGGCGCGCCGAACCTCTACCCCCTCCCCCTTTGGCAGCTTCCCCCCTCCCTCCCTTCAAAATGGCAGCGGGGGCAGCAGGGAGACTGCTGTCCGCCGAGGCTCTCCCCCTCCCCTCCTTCCTTCAAAATGGCAGCGGCAGGGAGACCGCCGTCCCCCAAGGCTCTCCCCCCTCCCCGAAAACGGCAGCGGCGAGGCGGTGCCGCGCCGCTTCCCACCCCCTCCCCTACAGTGGCCAGAGCTTTCTCCACGTGTGCACGGAGAATGCTTTAACTTTTCGGGGGATTTAAATATCCCCCCGAGAAGTTTTTCAAACTTTTTGGATTTTTCTGCAGGCGGGGGGATCACCCCCCACCTGCAGAACCCCCCCTCTGCCCTCCAAGTGCCCCCCCCCCCGCGTGGAATTAGGTATCCGCACGTGGGGGGGGGCACTTGGCTATTAGATATATAGATGTGGAGCAGAGGTCCATCAGGGGCTATTAGCCACAAAGTATAGATAGGAACTCTCAGTCTGGAGCAAGTGATGCTCTGTATTCTTGGTGTTTGGCCTGCCCACCACTGCTGGACCTTCTGAGGGCACCTGGTGTTTTTGGCCACTGTGTGATAGAGCGTTGGACTGGATGGGCCACTGGCCTGATCCAACATTGGCTTCTCTTATGTTCTTATGTTTGACTTTCATTGCTAACGTTGCTAAGAAAGGAAAACAGCCGCAACAAATGCTCTTAAGATACAGTGCTTTCTTTTAGTTTCATCTTGAATATATTCCGGGGCAGGATTTTTAAATCTTGCTATCTGTCGTGACCACGGTCAAATAAAATCTTTCCCCTTCCTCTCTACTAAAATCTAAAATGGCAGGAAGGTGTTGCGAAACTGCCCTAAATCTTTACAGATGGCAAATTAAAAAAATTATCCAGGAATCCTGAGAACTACGAAGTAATTCAGAAAAAAAAAATTGGCATTATCTTACCATGAGTAAATCACGCATAAATTGCAGGGGGCTGCTTTTGGATAAACCAGAAAGCTAAATTCCTAACTGCGTTCCTGAACCATTTCCTACCCCATCCCATAGCCTCCCCCCCCCCCCGTTTCCCCCTTTTTCTTCCCACCCTCAAATTTCCTTTAGGAGAATAACCTGTGGTATTTTCCCCTTCTTTCCCAGAAACTAATGGAGTCCTTAAATAGCAAAAATTGCACCCTGTAATTAAGATCTTGCTTTTTAAATGATTAATCATTCTAACCCCTTCAAGCAGCATCCCACTTATTTCTCCTCTCACATTGAAATGCAGATTGGAGGAAGAGGGAGGGGAGAGCTGCTATAGACAAGAGGAGCAATTAAAATCTCTCACAGCTGTCCTTCTGTACAGCGATCTCTCCAGATGTCCAGCTACCACAAGGCACAAGGGGGCAAGCGCGCTCAATAGCTGTGTCACCTCAGCCAGAGCTAAATATACAATCCACCCAAAGGATTGTCCTCCAGTCTTGCAATGGCTAGCAATTCTGAATGCAGCAAAATATCCACAAGATATTGGATCAGACCTAGATTCATCTTTCCGACAGGTAACAGATAGACAGTAATGGCTGTCTGCTAATTTTCGTGCCCATCCTCTTGGCCTCGTCTGGAATGCTGCCTCCAATCACGGAGACTCAGCTTAGCAATCAAGCTGTTGTGTTACATGATCAACAGGAATGAGCAGGGCAGAAGGTAAACTGCAACGCACTGGAAGACCAGTGGCCAATTTCCAGGAGAACACTTAGCATTTTCTGGATGCTAGGATTTTTTCAAGGAGGCTAGATTTGGTGGACCTTGGTCAATCCATCAAGGCAGTCGGTTCATCCATATATCTAATAGCCAAGATGGCCCCTCTGTGCGGATATCTAAATCCGCACATTGGGGGCAAAGAGATATCCCTGCACATTTGGGGCACTCCCAAGGTGTGCAGAAAAATCAAATGTTGGAAAAACTATACAGGAGATACTTAAATCCCCCCAAAAGTAAAAGAGCATTCCTTGCACATGCACAGAGAACGCACTGGAAACTGTGCCTCGCCACTGGTACGGGGGCTTGTCGGGCCCAGTGGGCCTTGCGGCCCCCCTGCTGGGCTCACCTTGCAGCCGCTTCCTCCTCCTCCATGTGGAGCTCCTGCTGCTTCAGCAGGGGAGCCACATGGAATACTCCCCCCACCAGTATCGTGGGTCCCTGCTTCTTGTATATTTTAAATCAAGAATGCATGCTTGGGATCACTTAACATAGATTAATTATGCCTTAACTTTTATGAGTGCTGAGTATGCATACTCAGGGGTCTGTTGGGGCCGGAGCGAGGCAGAGCAAAGCTCCACCCAGCTCAGCACTGGCCAGTAGGGCAGCCACGGGCTGAATCAGATTCTCTAATCTGATTCAGTTTGCCGCTGAATTGCCGCCGAAATTCGGTGGCAACTTTAAAAGTCACTGGAGGGGAGGGGGTTTGAGGGAGAGGCTCCAAACTTGCAGGGTAGCTGCTGGGGCCTCTCCTCGAAATGCCCACCAAGTTTCAAGAAGATTGGACCAGGGGGTCCAATTCTATGGGCCCCCATTCCCTCCATTGTTCTCTATGGTAGGAAAAAAGTTAACATTTTTCCCCTCCATAGAGAACAATGGAGGGGATGGGACAATCTGCTTGGGGGCCCATAGAATTGGAGGGCCCATAGAATTGGACTCTAATCTGGGAGAACCGGGTTTGATTCCCCACTCCTCCACATGCAGCTGCTGGTGTGACCTTGGACCAGTCACAAGTTCTCTCCGAGCTGTTCTCTCATGAGCAGTTCTCAAAAGACCTCTCTCAGCCCCACCTACCTCACAGGGTGTCTTGTTGTGGGGAGGGGAAGGGGAAGGGATGGGTGGTGCACATGTCCTGGGTATCTCAAGTCTCCTTGAAACCTGGTGGTTTCAAGGGAGCAGGAAGAGAATGAGGGGGTGTTCTTGACGCTTATTTTTATTGCACAAAGTATTGGATGGGGAAGGGAAGGGAGGAAGAGCAGGTCAGTTTCACTCACCTGTGGAGTGGAGCCTGAGGGGTGGGTGTTGCCTTCTGACACACTTCCGGTATGTTAGGGGGTGTGGCACATGCAAATGAGTTATGCAAATGAGTTATGCTAATGAGCTGCTGCACCTCTTTTTCTACGAAATGACCCCTGCTAGAATCAATATCTAATTCACCAAATTAGCTTATCCCAGTTTTACAGGAGCGTACAGTTAGAGTGAGTTCATTTTTTAAAATGTTCTTCCAACCATTTATAAAACCTTAACCAGTTATGTTCAAAGATTTCCTCTCTTTTATCTGCTGATTTCAATGTTAAATTGTCCATTTCTGCAGTCTCCAATAGTTTACATATTATTTCCTCCTTAGAAGAAACAACTTCTCCTTTCCAGTACTTTGCATAAAGAATTCTAGCAGCAGTCATTACATGGATAATTAGATATGTATCTAATTTGTTATGTTAGTCTGTTAGTGCAGCAAAAGCAATTGAGTCGGGGGCGATCGTTCAGCATTTAAAAAAAGATATTGCAGCATAGGTTTCCATGAGCCAGATGCACTGAATGTATTCAGGAAGGGTAGCACGCATACCCTCATACACTGGGTCTGAGGAGTCACAGAAACAATTTTCAGTTTGAAAAAGGGGGGAAGAACTTCTCAGGGAGGCACAGTGCCCTCTAGTGACAATCACCGCAATAAACACAATCCAGAAGCAAATTCCTTGGACTTCTCTGTTACGTTAACACCCACCAGGGTTTGCTTTTTGGCTTCAAGAGAGTAACAGATTTCTCTTGGCTTCTACCTCTTGGGAATATATGGGAGTGAGGGCCTAAATACATGTAACAGAACCATGATGACTTTAAAAAAAGTAGGGGACACAGCAGTTCCCTCAACAAACCAAATAATACCCCCCTGGATCACTTCAGATCCGGAGAACAATATGGGGGGAAGACTGAGCAGGTTCTATTAAACAGTACAATGACAGGGGTCATTTCGTAGAAAAAGAGGTGCAGGAGCTCATTTGCATAACTCATTTGCATATGCCACACCCCCTAACATACCGGAAGTGTGTCAGAAGGCAACACCCACCCCTCAGGCTCCACTCCACAGGTGAGTGAAACTGACCTGCTCTTCCTCCATTCCCTTCCCCATCCAATACTTTGTGCAATAAAAATAAGCGTCAAGAACACACCCTCATTCTCTTCCTGCTACCTTGAAACCACCAGGTTTCAAGTAGATTTGAGATACCCAGGACATGTGCACCACCCATCCCTTCCCCTTCCCCTTCCCCTCCCCACAACAAGACACCCTGTGAGGTAGGTGGAGCTGAGAGAGGTCTTTTGAGAACTGCTCATGAGAGAACAGCTCTGAGAGAACTTGTGACTGGCCCAAGGTCACACCAGCAGCTGCACGTGGAGGAGTGGGGAATCAAACCCGGTTCTCCCAGATTAGAGTCCAACTCCTGACCACTACACCAAACTGATGGGGTGGAAGCTGCTGAAGGGTTGGGGAAATGTCTCCAGTACTTATGTGCCATGTGCCCAGATAAAAAATGGTATACTTAGAAAATTTATATCCCGCTTTGAGAAAGTCTCTGGAAAAGCAGCACACAGTCATAAAAGGAACAAGGATAAAATGATCAATATTGAAACAAAACATTAAAAACAATAAAGACCCTAGCAGGGCTTTCCCCGGGGCTCTGCGCCTCTGCACTGCTCGGGGAAGCCGAGGAGGGGGCGGGGCTTGGTCATGTGCCCGCCCCCTGGGCTCCTCACTCCCGGAGCTGCACTCCTGTGCGCTCCCGCTCCAACGGACCTCTGACAATGACTTAACAGTTTGTGATTTCCTCACCTATAGAGTCTGTTTGTATAAAACTGTACCACAGATATCTTTTATTGCATAAATAGAATGCTCTCTAGAGGGCTCTTATTGGTGTTTCCAAGGCTGGAGAATTCACCCCCCCCCCGCCATTGCCTTGGAGTTTTGTAAACAGTTTAATTGGTCAGAGACTGTCTGTCTGGAAATATATCCATTCACTAACCATGATTTGTGATTCTGATTCAAACTGGACAACAGGCACAAGGGAACTGAAGAGAATCTGCAATTCATGCCGCTCAGGATGGAGACCACAAGCTATATGTGTTATAATGTGAGCTGTTCCATGCACAGATGTTCTTCTTGAAGCCCCACTTGAAAATGTCCCAGCCCCTTCTCGTAAGGAACACTTTTCTAGGCTGCTCCCAAGGCCTAAGGTATGGTTGAAGGCAAATAATGCAAGCTGTTTTGAGCTCAATCCACAACAGAAATGCAGAATATATATGAACTAAACCAGGGATTCCCAACATTTTTCAGACTGCAGGCACCTTTGGGATTTTGACACAGGGTCATGGGTGCAAAAATGGCTGCTGCAGGAGGTGAAGCCAACTACAAAATGTCAGGGAGCAAATAATATAAAAGTATAATAGTATCTCTTCAGCCTTTCAGGCAGAGCTCTGTATAACAGGATGCCTTTTTAATGAACACAGCTTGCTGGGGAAAAGCCCAAACCTAGACCTAGACCTGCCCTCCTTCTAGAAACCCTTGGTCAGTGCCAGGAAAGGTGTCAGCAGGCACCTGCCAAGCGCCAGGTGGGGGCAAGGGATCCCCCACTCCTAGGTCCCTTTGCCTGCTGTAACTGGAAGTGGCAGTGGGAGAAAAATTAAAAATAGAAGGCCTCATCTTCTTACAGGAAGTTCTTCCATAATGTTCCTGATGATTCCTAGAGCTACCCAGAAGTGACAGGGGTAGTTCTAGGAATTGCCAGGAACTCTGTGGTAGCACATCCTCTAAACAGATAAGGCCTTATTTTACTTTATTTTAATATTTTTTTTCTGGTACACTGCCTCCCCTTCACAATCCTCCTGGCTAGGGTTGCCAGGTCCGAGTTGGGAAATACCTGGTGATTTTGGGGGTGGTGCCTGAAGACGGTGGAGTTTGAGGAAGGAAGGCTCACAGCAGTGTACAGTGCCATAGAATCCAGCTTCCAAAGCGGCCATTTTCTCCAGGTGATCTGATTTCTGTCATCTGGAAATCAGTAATAGCAGGAGCTCTCCAGCCACCACCAGGAGGTTGGCAACTCTGCTCCTGCCATTTGTCATGCATTGCCTGGTAACTTTAAATGGCCCTCATTGGCACAATGTTAGGGACCCCGGAACGAAACAACAAATAAGATTGATTGTGGCTCTATACAAAAGTAAATGAAACGATACTATACTGGTACTCATTTACACTGACATTTTGGACAGTTAGCAGTGCAATCCTATGCAGAGTTACTCCACTGTAAGCCCGTTGAAACCAACGGGCTTAGACTGGAGTCACTCTGCATAAGATTGCAAGGAAGTCTTCTAGGAAAACTTCTTCTCTTTACAAAAACGGAGGGAAAACATGTCAGGCTCTTGGACAAATGTGCTCTCAACAACCCTCTCTTGGCAGTGATTTGTTTATTGAGGTCTTAGGATGTTCCAGGACATTGGGTGGTTTCACTCAGCACATTTCCTGCCCACTTTGCAGAATCTTCTGTGTACAAACTAGGCTGCTGTTGTTCCCTTGTTATTTCCTTCATGTCAAAGAAAGCCCAGGCTTATTCCAACGTTTTCCTCCTTCTACAAATGCTATGAATGGAAAACATCCAAACTAGCAATTCTGTGTGCCCCCCCCCCCCCCGGTTCCCCACACTCATGATAGCATTAACCTCAGCATCAAACTCAGCGGCATGCACCTTCTTCTTTGATGTGCATGAGGTTCTCTTGAAGGGACTGTGTTTAGCTTTTGGTAGGTGATAGGAGATAGATTCCTTGAAGGGGGGTGGGGGGCTCCCAACCACAGAGAAGGCATACAAGGAACTCTGGAATCAAATAGCGTATAATGATTTCCTTTCACTTCTTCTTCTATGGGTAGCTTGTCTGCTCCTCTGTGGGAGTTCCCATCCAGGGGCAGAACGGGATCCCTTGTTTTGTCTGGCCACTCTGTTCCCTTCAGCTCTATTGCAACTTGACCAAAGGTGGGCGACATTTTTGTCTTTAAAAGCCTTAATGTAGTCAGAATGGCTTGATTCCTATGGGGCTGTCCCAGGCCGTGGGAGGGATGTGGGGGGAGAGTCAGACTTTTGCTTTGCATGCTAACGCTGGCAAACAACACAGATGCCCTTTTTTGCTTGGCTCTTCGTGGACCAAGCGCCAGACAACGGGCCTAGCTGAGACTGAAGCAATGTCAAATCAGTATGCAGAAGTGGTAGCCGCTTGCCAATGGACTTGCATAAAACACTCTAGGAGGTAAATAGACATACACAAGCAGACACTGTGGGCTGTGAGGGGATGCCTCTTTGTTCTAGCACTTCCATTGTCACAGTTCCCTTAGAACACTGACAGTGAGGGCTCTCTGTGTTGGTTTCTTACACTTTTTGACTGTTGGATGAAAGAGGAGGGGAGCATAAAGAAACAAGGCAGAACTTTTTTATATAAAAAAAAAGTCCAGACAAAGTTACAGTCATCTGTTAAACGTCAATTATGGCTGAATAGAGATGTCTATTTGAAGCTTAGTTATGGGCGCCTTTCTCCCACAGAGATTTTTTTTTTTTTTTGCAAGCCAAGGATGCCTTCGGCAACCTAATTGGGAGATTGCAACTCTATAAACAAGCCGGGGAATTAATGGAGGCTGGCAAAGATGCAAATGAACGAGTGGAGGAGCTCTGAAATAGGCCACAACCTTGGAACTCTGAGGGCAGAGAACGGGAATGAGAAAATGAAAGAACGGTGGGAAGAGAACAAAGGGGGAAGAATGACACTTGAAGTTATAGATGTCAGTGTCCT
Organism: Lepidodactylus listeri; assembly: GCA_029233225.1. Lineage (NCBI taxonomy): Eukaryota > Metazoa > Chordata > Lepidosauria > Squamata > Gekkonidae > Lepidodactylus > Lepidodactylus listeri. The sequence goes on from JARCFY010000021.1 coordinate 17,273,812, forward strand.
ATATAACTTTTATTTGGATTCCCATTCTCAGAGAATCTTGGTTCCCTCTGAAAATATGAAAGTCACTGCTGTGAACCACAGATGTCATTAAATTAATATGAATCAGACAATTCAGGCACAATGGCCTATATCCGTTTTGAAGCCAGAATCTATCGCATTTTTAGTGTGCTCTTCCTCCAAGGAGATCAGAGCAGCATATATAATTTTGCCTTGCCCAGTTTTATCCTCATCCCAACCCTGTGAGGTAGGTTAAGGAAGGCAACTAGCCCAAGGTCACTCAGGAGGCCTCATGGATTGCCACCTCTAGGTGGTAGCTGGAGATCTCCTGGAATTACAACTGATCTCCAGGCGACAGAGAGTAGTACACCTGAAGAAAAATGGCTGCTTTGGAAGGTGGACTCTATGGCATTACACCTCCACTGAAGTCTCTCCTCTCCGCAAACCCCACTGTAAGAATCTAGGGTCAGTCCAAACCGAATTCAGTCAAAGTCCAGTCTAAAGGTCAGTTATCGAGAGAGCAGAGTCCAGTTCAGAGTGTTACCCAGGAAGCAAGGCCCAACAGTCCAAGGTTGTTTATGAGTGCAGGGAGGAAGATTCCAGAGTCAGAGTCAAGAGCCAGTCCAAGGGTCACAGGAACAGAGCAGAGTTCAGAGCTGTGGTCAATGAGTCAAGAGGCTGGTGACTTGTTGCTTCCACACTGAGCAGTCTCCCTTGACTGTCTTTTATAGGCTTCTGCTGGAAGGTCTTACTTGCAGCCAGCTGCTTGGAAGTAACTCATCATCAGCAAGCAGCTGGCATCACGCCAGGAGATATGTACTTTGTCTTCTTTCTTGAGGCTCCATTCTAAGCCTTCGTCTCTGGTGCTCAAAGGGTATGGGTAAAACTGGAGGGCTAGTAACAACCACCTAGGTTTCCTCTGCTGGAAGGGGGCTGGAAGGTGCTGGTGGCTCTGCATCGTCTGTCGACCGTGACCTCTGACAAGCCTGCAGCTCATCTTTTTTGCTTGCCAGTTTCTGCTGGTTCAGAGCTGATTTCCTGAGGCACTTCTTCTCCCAAGGAGTCCTCACTGTTGCTGAGTCCTGGCTGACCCATGATACCCACCCTCCTCAGGCTCCACCCTGAAAATCTCTTGGTATTTCCCAACCTGGATCTGGCAGTGGGAATTTGAACCTGGTTCTTCCAGTCCAGCCACTACATTGCACTGGAGTTATGAAAATAATATATTCCCAGATTTAAATTTGCCATTCTGGAGCCAGGCAATTTTTAAGAGGCCTGGAGGCTTTGCTTTCAATAGCAGCAGTGGCCGGTGACACAGCTGAAACTACCAGATATTGTTGTGGCTAGTGGAGCAGCCAGTCACTGGTGAAGCAGTTTGTGATTAAGAGCCATGGCTGAACAATGAAGGGGAGAGGAATTCATGCTGTCATAAGCATAAAGACATGGCAACAGAAAGAGCATGAAGCACCAGCACTATGCAAGTGTGTGGCTGCTGACTGGAAGTGCAAGTGTGTGGCTACAGTTGTCAGCAAGGATGACTACCAGCCCATCAGCAACATGCTTGCACAGTGCTGACTGAGGTATCCTTTACTTCCACCATCACCTCCTAACACTTACCAGTTAGGATGAGATTGATGCAAGGTGCTGTTATTGACCTTTAACGCCCTATATGGCCTGGGACCAACATACCTCAGAGATTGCTTTCTCCCATATGAATCTACCTGCTCACTCCAGTCATCCTCGGAAGCCCTGCTTCGGTTGTCCCCACCGTCTGAGGCTAGACATGTGGCGACGTGTGTGCGACTCCGTTAATTTTACTGGACCCCCTCAGTGGTTTTTGATACCATCCATCGTGGTATACTTCTGGACCCCCTTTTGGAGGACTGGGACAGGGAGGCGCTGTTCTGCGGTGGTCCTGTTCCTACCTTGAGGGTAGGTTTCAGAGTGTGGTGCTGGGGGATAGCTGCTCTGCCCTTTGACCTTTGGCCTATGGAGTTCCCCTGGGTTCCATCTCATCCTCCATGCTTTTCAACATTTAGGTCACCTGGAGATTTGGCTGAGCTGCCACCAGAATGCAGATGACACTCAGCTCCAACTTGCACTACCAGCAGATCCCAGGGAGGCTGTGGAAACCATGAACACTTGTCTGGAGGCACTTTTCAGATGGATGAGCGCTAACAAGCTGAAAGGAAGGTGCTGGGGGGCGGGGGAAGGTCTGACCCAGGAAATGGGTTCTCCCCTGTTCCGGATGGGGTTGTACTCTCCCCCTCAGAGACAAATACCTCACTTTTCTCTACCCTTAGGAGTCTCAAAGTGGCTTACAATCACCTCTCCTTCTTCTCCCCATAACAAGTTCATAACCCGGGGGTGCTCCTGGACCTGGGCTTCCTGTTGGATGTCTGAGGTGCCTTTCAGTAGCTTCAGCTGGTGATCCAGCTGTGACCTTTCCTGGGCAGAAAAGGTCTTGCCACTGTGGTGCATGCCCTGGTAACATCTAGATTGGATTACTACAATGTGCTTTATGTGGGGATGCCCTTGAAGACTTTCTGGAAGCTACAGTTAGTACAGAATGTTGGCTGGAGTGGGTCACTGGAACCTTATTACTCCAGGCTTGTTTCACCTACCCTGTCTTCCAATGTACTTCTGAGCTCAATTCAAGGTGCTGGTATTGACCTTTAAAGCCCTATATGGCCTGGGACCAACATACCTCAGGAACTGCTTTCCCCCATATGAATCCACCTGCTCACTCCAGTCATCCTCTGACAGGTTGCTCTGCAGCAACCTCTTTCAAGAATCAGCTCTTTTTTTTTTTAATTCTTTTTATTGGTTTTTTGGTAATACAGATACATAGAACTGATTAAATAACAAGTTGCACAAAGTTATTAACATTGCGGTGTTAGGGAAATGTCACCAAAAATATGAGCTATACTTATCAATAACTAATAGTTAACAATGCTGATAGTACTGATGTAAGTCAGAGCTAGAAGGTAGTAATTATTGTTTTTTAGAGTGAGCTTGTGATTTCCCGAGGGTTTTGGTTTTGTTTAGGTATAGATATTTTTGTTTGTTTGTTTGGGTGTTTGTGTATTCAGGTGATTACATGAATGTTCATTGAAGTAGAATGTGATATATGGGTTTATATGGTTGAATATCTGATGCATATAAATATTCCAGGAATGGAGACCATTTCCCTACAGAATTAGAGGGTTTTGGATAAATGTCTGTTTGTTTGATGTAGTCCGTAATTTTTTCTAAAATCAGATGGTCCCAGACTTCATTGAGCCAGTCAGTAGCGGTAGGAGCCTTGTCTGCTTTCCACTTAGATGCTATTGAGGTTTTGGCAGCAACCAGTAAGCTGGTTATACGTTCTCTTTGAAGAGGTTGTATGTTTTTAATGTTCCATATGTCTAAAAATATTAGTGTGGGGTCAAGAGGGATATTAATACCAGTGATGAGTTTTATTTGGGACAGTACTTCTAACCAAAATTTCTTGGTGTAATTACACTTCCACCAGCAGTGGGCATATGATCCTATTTCTCCACAGTTCTTCCAACATGTTGGTGAGTGCGCAGAAGTTGCTTTCGATATTCGTTCCGGTGTGAGATACCATCTGGAGATGATCTTGTGTGTTTGTAGTTTTGTGGTTATTACAGGAGAGGATCTAGAAGAGGAAGAGACTGGATTTAGACCCCACCCTTCACTACCCAAAGGAGTCTCAGAGCGGCTTACAGTCTCCTTTCCCTTCCTCTCTCGAGAGCTGCCCTTGAAAGAACAACTCTGAAAGGACTTATTATGACTGACCCGAGGTCACGCCGGCAGCACATGCGAAGGAGTGGGGAATCAAACCCGGCTCTCCCGGATTAGAGCCCATGTTCTTAACCGCTACACCAAACTGGCTCTCAAGGGAAAAAAAACAGAAAAAGCCCTCCCTCCTTAGTAATAGTGGGATTAAGCACTGCTGTCCGCCCCCCACCGCCCCCCCCAAGCCTTGCCTCCTTCGCTATTCCTGCACTAACATCCTCCCTTGGGATAAGCCGTCATAATTTTTGTAACCTGTTTTCTGCTTCTTGGCCTGCAGCTCTCAAGGGATTAGCCACTAGGCTGGTCCGGATAGCTCACTTGAACATGGCTTATTTCAGCTCGCCCCCTCCCCGCTGGGAACCTGTCTCAGGACAGCATCGGACAATGGCTTCATCCCTTAACATTCAATTTGTACCTCCTAATCCTCCCCAAAGGCTAGGCCTGAGTTCTCAATGATTCCTTTTCCCACATTTCTCTCAAACTCCCCCCGCCCCCATGCACACTTTGCCCTCTGAAATAGGATAGACTTTTGCTCTCCTCGGTGGGGAGGGCACTTGTTTTTCCTCTTAAGGCTTACGGCTGGCATTTTCTCAGGAGGGACAAGGAAACAATGGCAGGAGCCCGGGTGCTAGGACAGATATCACAACTCCCTGTGCCAGTGTGAAAAACACCTTCAGTCTCAAATATGATGTTTCTCCCATTCTTAAGGCCCAAAGTTTCACAACACCAACTGGGATGGTGTTTACCACCTAGTAAAGCTTTTTTGAACATGTGTTTGACATAGGGTTGCCAAGTCCTAAAAACTTACCGGCGGGGGGGGGGGGGAGTCCTCCTGGCGCCGGGAGCTTCCCCGGCGTGCGCGCTTGCGTGCTCGCCGTGACAATGTCACCGGAAGTGACATCATCACGTTGTGGGTGTAGCCAGGGCGACGCTGTGGTAATCGCCCCAAAACTCTATGGTATCATAGAGTTTTGGTGCGATTGCTAGAGCGTTGTCCCGGCAACGTCCCCAACGTGATGACGTCACTTCCGAGTGACGTCATTATGATGGGGACGTCGTCCTGACAGGACGACTTCGGGGTGGGGTTCCCCCCGCTGGCCGAATGCTGGCCGGTGGATCAGGAACCCCTGTAGCGGGGGATCCCCCGCCCCCCGGGCTGACTTGGTAGCCCTAGTTTGACATTTTGAATCATGTGTTCAGCCTGATTATGGGATTGGGGATAGCCAGGACTGGAGTAAGTGACAGAAATACCCCATTCAGATGCAAATTGTTTCATCACTGTACTCGAAAATGGAACATGGTCACAAATGAGCTCTTTAGGAACACCATGGCAAGCAAACAATTGTTTCATATTGGCCACAAACATTCCAGCCGTCTTGTCAGGAAGCGGCAGAACCACAGGGTATCGATATATCTAATTCTCAGCAGTCCCCTCTGTGTGTGGATACTTATTTCTGCAAACAGAGGGCACACTCTCCCCCCCAACAGACTTTTCTACAGACTCAGGGGACTCTGCGGGTCTGCAGAAAAATCCAAAAAGCTTTTTAAAACCTTGGGGAGGGTTGAATCCCCCTCAATACCGTTTGAAATGGCCTCCGCAGGGATCTTCTCCAGGCCCTGCTTCATCGACAGTGAGAGATAGATTGGCTGATAGCCGGGGGGGGAAGCTAAAGCAGAACAGGAGCTGGGATTGGGAAGGATTGCTCCTGCAGTATGAATGGCTAAGTTATCTGAGCTTCTCACTCCTCCCTCTTTTGACTCCATTGTCCACTTAAAACTTTCGGGGGGGGAGAGGCTTCTAACTGGATCTGTCAGTAAAAAGCAGGGGAAGGGGGCAGGGCCCTTTCCCCATCTATTTTGGCCTTTCAGGAAGGGATCCTTAGGGCCAGGCCTGACGAGAGTTGCAAGTGCCAGACTGGGAAATTCCTAGAGATTCTGTTGTGTGAAGAGGGCTGGGTTTGGGGAAGGGAGAAGACTCTGCTGGGTATAATGCCACAGAGTCCAGCCTCCAAAGCAGCCATTTTCTCCAGCAAGACAGATCTCTGCTGTCTAGGGTTCAATTGTAATTGTGGGGGGGTCTCCAGGTTCCACCTGGAGGTCGGCAACCCTAGGCCTGGCAGCACCCTCTGACTTGATACCACCTGACTTGCATGACTCAGGTAGGCCTGGCTGCTTGCTACTGTTCGACAGCAGCCACCCTATGAAAGCCGGTGTGGTGCCAGCAGTTAGAGCTTCAAAGTAGGGTCTGCAAGACCCAGGTTCAGATCCCCATCTTGTGATGGAAGCTGACTCAGCGATTTTGGACCAGTCAGCCTCACCAACCTCACAGGGTTGTTGTGCAGATAAAAAGGAGGAGAGAATAATGTAAGCTGCTTTGGTTCCCCACTGTGGAGAAAGACTAATTTTCCCAGGTAGAGACTGTGGGGGAGAGGGATGGAGATGGAAAGATGAAGACAGAGAGGCAGATAAAGGTAGGTTGGCTGCTGGGTGGGAAGAAAATAGGGTTGCCAACTCCAGGTTGGGAAATTCCTGGATATTTGTGGGGAGGAGCCTGGGGAGGGTGGAATTTGAGGAGGGGAGGAACTTCCGACCAATATAATGCCATAGACTCCATCTTCTAAGTAGGGTTGCCAAGTCTCGGTTGGAAAATACCTGGAGACTTTGGGGGTGGACCCAGGAGAGGGCGGGGTTTGGGGAGGGGAGGGGCCTCAGCAGGGTACAATGCCATAGAGTTGACCCTTCAAAGCAGCCATTTTCTCCAGGGGAGCTGATCTCTGTCAACTGGAGATCACTTGTAAAAGCGGGGGATCCCCAGGCCCCACCTGGAGGCTGGCAACCCTACCTCTAAGCCAGCCATTTCCTCCCCAAGAACTACCATTGCCAGCCTCCAGGTGAGGGCAGGAGATCACCCAGAATTACAACTGCTGTCCAGGTGCCAGAGATCAGTTCCCCTGGATAAAATGGCTGCTCTGGATGGTTGAGTCAATGGCATTATACCCTGCTGAGGCTGATCCCTCCCCAAGCCTCACTGTCCCAAGGCTTCCCCCCAAAATCTCCAGGAATTTCCCAACCTGGAGCTGGCCGCCCTAAATGGATCTTTGTAAGTGGGAATCACAATTGATCTCCCAGCTGCCACTGCTGCTGTGAGGGGACAGGAAGTTGGTGGGTGGCTATAAATGTGAGTCCTCTAGGGAGGCACCCAGTAGTTAAGCCACAGTGCTCGACATGAGTGTAGAGGCAAAGGCCCAGATCCCTGAGTTGTGCTGAAGTCCGTGAAAAACAAACAGGATGTTTGAGATGGAGGGCTGTGCAGAGGGCGCTGCAGCAACAGACCCCAGCACTCTCGCAGGCAAGCTGCTCTTCCTTTAACCAACCAAGAACGGATTTTGTCTTGTCTTGCTTTGGTTTTAAGCCCATCAGCCAAACCACCACCTCTGTTTTTAAATGGAAAGTGAATACACAAAGAAAGGCAAAGCTGGTTGTTATCGACTACCCAAAAACACCTAAAAAAGCCCTCAAATACGAAGCAACGAACAACTGAGTGGACATAAGCAAAGTGCGGAGCAGATGGGTAGATACTGAAGGCAGAGACGGATATTCCGAGGAAACTATTATAAAAAGCAAACCAGCAATGTGGCCTTTTTAAAATTATTATTAGTTTTAACAAAAACATGCGTATAATACTTTTTTTCCTCAGAATATAACGTTATGTGGTTTATCACCACAACACTAAACATTTATCTACGCAGCTAGTACTATATTCTATCAGTTTTCCAAACTTTACAGCTTGTGGCCCAGTAATTATATGCCATCACAGTTAAATATCAAAGAAGGAATTAAACCCTAACCTCAAAGCCATTTGTGTTGTTGAGACCAATCAGAAGAAATGAATTTTTTTTTAGACAAGTATTCCAATCCCGGATACCATTTTCCAACAAATCTTGATTGAGTTGAGCACCAAACTGCATGGCAAAAAGACTGTGGCCTTTTTTTAAAGTTAATTTTTATTCATTTTTGCCATTTACAACAACAATATACAGGCTAAGTGTATACTTCTTTTCTAGTCTACATTGTTACATTCCATAATCCTCCAATTTAAATTAAAACAAACACATTTAATGATTGCAATTTATCATTATTTACCATAAGTGAAGGTTATTTATTACATCGGGTATTGTTTGTTGAGTAGTTAGGTGAGTTATGATGGGTGACCATATATCTGTAAAATCATGTATCCTCCATTAGATTTTGTCGGTTTCGTTATGTCTGAAATTTTTTCCATGATGTATAGGTTCCATAGTTTTTTATACCAGAGGTTTACAATTAATTTGCTTTTCGATTTCCAGGTGGTCGCTATTGTAGTCTTGGATGCAAATAGTAAGAAGGCAATTCTTTTCCTTTGTGTAATGGGTAGAGCCTCTTCCACGCTGAGATTTAGTGGTGGTGTTTCCGGATTTTTATCTATTGTATGTCCTGTTAAGTGGCGTTTTTGAAAGGCAGAATGCAGAAACCTTATAAAAATGGCAAACAGACAGATACTACCTGGTGCCAGACATATTACCAAGCAGGGCTGAAAGGTCACAATTATTTGTTCTCAGACGATGGTCTACTTCAGGGGTGGCCAACCTGTGGCTCGGGAGCCACATGCGGCTCTTTCACACATATTGTGCGGCTCCTGGCAGGGCGGCTGGGGAAGCAAAGGGGAGGCATGCTTTTTCTCTCTTCCTTCCTTCCTTCCTTCCTTCCTTCCTTCCTTCCTTCCTTCCTTCCTTCCTTCCTTCCCTCCTCCCTCCCATCTATTTGCTTTCCTAGTTTCTCTCTCTCTTTCTTTCCACTTCTTTAATTCTTTCTTTCCATCTCTCTCTCTTTCTCTCTCTCTCTCTCAATATCATTAGCAAACAAGTAATATCATTATCAATAACCGGTTTTCCTCGTTTGTTTTTATTTTTGGCAGTCCCATTTAATGTTAATAAAAAGCAAATTTGTATATTTTTAAAAATAAAAATGTCTGTGTGGTATTTGTTCCTGTCTTGCGGCTCTCAGACATCTGACGTTTATTCTATGTGGCTCTTACGTTAAGCAAGGTTGGCCACCCCTGGTCTACTTTAAGCCATATGATTGTTTCTTATTGGTGTAGGTACAGAATTTCATTGGTGTAGGTACAGAATTATTGGTGTAGGTACAGAATATTGGTGTAGGTACAGAGTTTCTTATTGGTGTAGGTACAGAATTTCCTCGAGATCTCCAAGGCACATCCATTGTAACAAAACACTAGCCCCCAACTGTGTTCTCTCAGACTCACAAGAGGGTCAGAATTTCCATTTCAAGTATAGTGAATGTGACAGTTTGAATTGGCTGGTAAAAAGGCCCTTATTTTTTAGCCAACAAGAGGACATTAAGATAGCCACTCACAGAGAATACAGGCCACATGGTAACTCCAGACACCTGTGAATGAAAAGGCCATCCCTTGGACGGATCAAAGCAATGGGTTATTCATGACTCTCACGGCCGAGAGAAACATCTCAACAATCAGCAAAATTCTTACTTTGAAGTTCACAGCTTTCGAAGTCAGACTATGACAGCGAACAAGAGTCTTGTGGCGCCTCCCCAAAATTTTATTCAAGGATCTGCTTTGGTGGAGAGGGAAGGAAGTGTGGAGTAGTCAGAGCTTGGAAGCTAAGCAGGGTTGGCGCTTGGATGGGGGACTGCCAAGGAAGGCTCTACCAAAGAAGGCAAGGGCAAACCACCAGTGCTTTTCACTTGCTTCGAAAGCCCCTTGCTGGGGTTGCCGTGTCGGTTGCAACTTGGCAGCGCTTGCGTAAGTATTCCATTGAAAGAAGAATAATCGGAAAAGAGCATCTCCCTCCACAGAGAATGGAATGCAAGGAAGGGCCACTATCATTAAATGTCTCTTCAACTGCAGCAGAAGACGGAACAGAACACTCTGTTATTCAGCTGGGCTGCTGGTTTCCGTGACAGACACTGCATGTGAATGAGTGGCAGAGCACACACTTTGCACTTCCTAAATGTCCAGGTGCCGGGCAGGACCTTCCTCAGCTGGAAACCTGCTGTCAGTGAGCAGTACTGAGAAAACATGGACCAAAGCTCTGACTCATACCTATGGATCAGGGAGACCAGAACCTGTGCCCTTCTGAATATGCAGCGCTCGTCCCACTGAGACACAGCCCAAGACCAGACGCCAACCGGCACCATTTTTCTTGCCGTACAATTTACAACAATACACAGGAACAAAATGGGTTGCTGACTGGGGCTAGAAGTAGTGACAAGGTACCTAACTGCTAGGCCAGTTTGAGCCAGTTTGGTGTCGTGGTTAAGTGCGCGGACTCTAATCTGGGAGAACCAGGTTTGATTCCCCACTCCTCCACTTGCACCTGGCTGGATGACCTTGGGCAAGCCGTAGCTCTGTACCAGCTGTTCCCTCAAGGACAGCTTGGGAAAGAGCTCTCTCGGCCCCACCTACCTCCCAGGGTGTCTGTCGTGGGGAGGGGAAGGGAAAGGAGACTCCAAGTGAAGGGCAGAATATAAATCCAATCTCTTCTTCTTTTTTCTTTTTTTTAATTTTTTCTTTATTGAAGGGATTCAAAGGGTACAAGCAGTAAAGAGTGTGTTACATATTGGAGATTCTTAATAATATATTGGAATACAATCTCTTCTTCTTCTTCTTCTTCTTCTTCTTCGAGGCATTTGTAAATAGTCCCTGCCTCCCCCAAGCCGCCCATGAAATCGCAGTTCAGTTTATGCCAGCTCTGGGCTTACTGTGCCACATTTCCTCCTCCCAGTGCACCGGTGCCTTCTGATGATGGGAACGCCTCATCTGGAGCTTCCCCCTTCTTCACGATGAGGTATGTTGTTGGAGTTTAAAAAAAGAATAATACTCATTTCCGCAAAGCGAGCTGTCCAATTAGGACTGGGCCACTTTGCCAGTTCATGCCAGGTCTGGTGTTCTTCACTGTGGGGCCTTGCGCATGGAGCAGAATTAATTTTGTAGCCTGGTAGTAGGACTCTCCCCTCATCCCGGGGCCCTGGTGTTGCCCTGCCAGTCCAGAGGTCCTCCGGTTGCCACCAGCGGACAGTGAAGGAGAGGTAGCCATGCTGCTAGGCTGCTCCACAGGTCCGATGTGAAGCGCATGGTCTGCCCTTGTGCTCAGGGACAGCCTGGTCTTCTCGACCGTCTCCCCTGCAGAGCAGCGTGTGGAGGGCAAGGCTCACTGGCTCAGGGTTCTCCAGGAGGGGACAGAATACCGTGGAGCAAGATAGCACAGCAGCTGGTGAAAGGCCCCATCCTCCACGATGGACAAAATTCGGCTGCCCACAGCGACCATCTCACCAATGAGACGAGTGATTGCCTCCTGGGCCTTCCCCCTAGCCCCTTTGATTGGCAGCCCCAGCGTCCCCATGGGAACGACCTCCTTGAAGGTGGCCTGCCTGCGGCTGGAGGTTCTACTTCCACCCACAGCTCCCCCAGTGTGAGTCTTTTTGCTTGGAGGGGACTGCCACTCCCCCCTTCTCCCTGCCAAGACAAAGCGGGCCTCTTCTTCCCACCACCCTCTTTGCTCTGGAGGCAAAAGGCTAGGGTGCGCTCTTTGCAGGTGCCAACTTGGAGGATGGTAAGCGCTGGGGATTCGAGCCCCTTCGGACCTGGAGACTGCCCACCAAAGTCTGGATGCCACCACAGAAAAGGCCCCATTACCAGTGCCTTTGCTTCTGAAGCTGGGGGCATGCAGAGCAGCAGGCACAGATGTATCCTACTGGAGATACAAGCTTACAAGTGCTCTAGGACGCATCACTTGGTGGCAGCAAACAATGATGCTGGCGAGGGATTTGACTAACAGCCCACCATTTTTGACTGCTTACAGAGACACAGAAAACCCCTGCCATGCAAACGGATCCCTACAGCTGCCACATGGAGCTATTTGGCCTTTGCATGGCAGCCTCCAGGTAAGCCTAGAGAAATTTGGGTGTGAGTAATCTCTCTCAGGGGCTCAAGACGCTGAACTGCAGACTGGAAGGTCGGTAGTTCAGGAGTTCGAGACCCGAGTGCTGCATGACGGAGTGAGCTCCCGTCTCTGTCCCCAGCTCCTGCCAACCTAGCAGTTTGAAAGCAAGGTGTTGCAAGTAGATAAATAGGTACCACTTCGGTGGGAAGGTAACAGCATTCCGTGCACCTCAGCGTCTAATCATACCGGTCACATGACCACGGAAATGTCTTCGAACATGTCTTCGGACAGCGCTGGCTCTTCGGCTTGGAAACGGAGATTAGCACCGCATCCCTAGAGTCGTATTCGACTGGCTTCTGAGCAAGGGAAACCTTCACCTTTACCTAATCTCTCTCTCTCTCTCTCTTTCTCACTCTCTCTCTCTCTCTCATGCTGACCTCACAAAGAAGCACAATGCAGAAAGAGAAAAATAAGGCCACAGGATTATCTGTAAAGAATCTTTATATCCAGGTGAATGAGGGTGGGGTGATGCCAGATGCCTTCTTTTCCAGACACAGCACAAACCTCTCCTCTGGAGGGCAACCTGAGAATGTAGACAAGAGACCAAAGTTCACACACAGAGAAACCCAGCAGGAGAATCTGGTCATTCACGATGTCCTAAAAGGGGAGGGGGACATCAGTGCCCCCTCCTTATTGGCTCAGAGGACAGTCTGAAGGCCCATTGTGCAGTTCTAATGATGAAGAAAAGCCTTGGGATTGCCCTGGATGGAGCCCAGCTCTGAGCTGCATGGAAGAAAAGCCACGTAAATACGTAAAATAAATAAAAAATAAGGTCTTGACCTCCTGGTATCACACAGAGCTCTTCAGCCACCCCAAAAGAGCAGTACGTGGATTCCCTCTTCTCTCTTTGATCCTCACAACAATCCTGGGATAGAGTTTAGGTTGAAAGGGAGTATCTAGACACACGGTCAGCTTCAAGGTAGGTTTAGAATGTGAAACCAGTCCCTGTTCCAACCACTATGCCACAATGGGGGTGGTAAGAGTTCCTATGTAAGCATTCAAGCGTTGTAGATTAAGGAAACATGATTGAAACACAAACAGACCACACAGAACTGAAGAAGAAGAAGAGATTGGATTTATACCCCGCCCTCCACTCCCCAAGGGAGTCTCAGAGCGGCCTACAAACTCCTTTTCCCTTCCCCTCCCCACAACAGACACCCTGTGAGGTAGGTGGGGCCGAGAGAGCTCTTTCCCAAGCTGTCCTTGAGGGAACAGCTGGCACCGAGCTATGGCTTGCCCAAGGTCATCCAGCCAGGTGCAAGTGGAGGAGTGAGGAATCAAACCCGGTTCTCCCAGATTAGAGTCCGCGCACTAGGCAGCCGACACCTGACTTGGACCAACTCCAAGCTGAGCTTATTTGAAAGAAACGTTGCTCTCCAATAACATATCAAGAGTTTTCATGCTGCCCTGGACAGTTTGGGCATCTAAAGTCTAGGGGGATTTTAAATTTTTGTGTAAATGCAGCCTTTGGGAGCTGGGGAAGGTATCAGGAAACCTGCCCAGCAAAGGAAATGCAGAGGGATGCTGGCTGCCCCGCAACTGTGGAACTCCCTTCTTTTGGAGGCTCACCAAAATCCAAGACCGAGCAGACACTATTGTTTAAGTTGGCTGTTAATCTTCAGAATCAACCAGATTCTGGTTTTAAAAGGCCTGCCTATATTTTAAGGATTGATGCATCCTACGGAACATGGCAAGTTAAAAAAACAAAACAAAACCAGAAATCAGCGGATGACATGAATAAAAACAAACTGTACCTGTTCTGAAACTTGTCTGCAGTTGCGAAGGTGCATTAGGAGTTGGCCACGGACTTGCCGCCGGAATCCTGCATCGAATACAGGCTGTTCTCCTCATCCTCAAGCACCTTCATAGAGACAGGAAAACATTCATGAGGTAAATAGCCTCTCCTTCAGAGTCATTGTTTTAGCCACAGCCTCTGTGCCTCTGCAGGCTGAGAAGGCCACAGAGGGGATACTCTAGCAAAGAAAGCGCTAGGAACATTTCATAGAACAGACAACATTACCACCTAGTGGCAGGCAATGGCTACGCTCTTCTAAACAAAGATTTATTAAGGGTGCGTTCAGACGGCTCTTTTGAGCCGTGCCAGGCACAAGTGCCTGGTGGATTTAAAGTGCACGTCCAGACCTCAACATCTGGGAATCATGCCGCTTTCGTTAGTAGCCCGTCGATCCCCGTTGGGGATCCGTACCTAAAAGATACTAGTTAGTCCGGTCTAAAGCTGGCCCATGGGCCAATGCCAGACTTTCCACCTTCAGATCGTACCTCCAGCACACAATCAGCCCATGGGGATGGTCTCCAGACCATCCCGAATGGTCGCCATTTTAAAAAACTCTTAGCGATGCACGCATAACCGCTTAAACAAGCGACGTCCCCAGAGCTCTGCTCAAGCGATCCAAACAACGTTATGTTTCTGACGGTCCCCTGAACTTTGTCAACTTTATTAAGTGAAATGGTATCTAGAGGAAAGTACCGCTGGCCGTGTTTTTACCATTTTTTAGTACGCGCATGCGTGGAGAAACAAGTATATGGTGAGGCGCCTATGCGCATGCACGGACAGAATTTTTTTTTAAAAAAAAGTTGACTACATGGCTCCTCACAGTGGATGCCATCTTGACTATCTACCATGGGAGTCACGCGTGGTGAAGGAGGGAGAGGGGAAGGAGTGGGGAGAGCAGGAAGCGGGGGGGATGAGAGGTGGGTAGGAGGGCAAGGTTGTGGGGGGGGGTGTCCCAGAACTAAGAGGATGATGTGGGAACAAGACTCGGGAGTTCTGGATGTCCACTGTGAAGTGGGAGGTACAGAGTGCTGGTGTGAGTGCAAGGAATGCGATGGCAGAGGATTCTGCCAAACCGATGGTCCACGAGTTCCTCGCTGAACTCCCCCGAGCCCGCCAACTCAGATCCACTTGAGTACTAGGCACGCAAGGTCACCACATGGCTAGATCTCACCAGCGCAGCCACCAATCTACTCTCCTGCCCTCCCACTAGTGTCCAGAGTGAGCGTGTGTTCTCCCCTCTGAGAGACATCCTTTGTCCACATCGATCCCGATTAGACCCAGCCAGGATGGACGAACCATCCTTTCTGAAGGTCAATCTATCCATGCTGGGCAACCGTGTTCTGAATGGTGTGGACTGAGACCGTGGTTTCTGATCTTCCCTCCTCTTGTATCCCCTTCCTTCTTCTCCTTTTCCTCTATGGGTGATCCTGGCATGCAGGCCACAGGGTGCGTCCTTTGGTGCCTGGGTGGTAGGAAGTCCGCTTCTGCCAGGAGGGGTGGGCCTTGTCCTGCCGGCAACAGCCATGATGTCAACATTGCCCTGAAGAACCATTTGGACCACGATCCTCCTCCTCCTCATGGCGCATTCCCCGATACGGAAACCAAAAACGAGACCTGTCGTGTGTGAAAACTCCCCTCCCCCTCTTTGTGCGTTGCCCGCCCCAGGATCCCTCAAAACAGGCCACTGGATGTGACCTCCGACCTCCTCCTCTTGGCACATTCCCTCCCCCAGGCAAGCCAAAGCCATATGTTTGCCTGACGCAACTCCTCTCTTCAGCTTCTCCACATGCCCTCTCTACCTCAGGAACCCCCCCAAAAAATCAAAAATAAACACTGATGGACATCAGCTGTGAAAATAAACACTGGTGGACATTCCTTCTTGGGATGTTCCCCATCCCAGGCAACCGAGGAAGAGACAACTGTCTGACGTGAGCCTTAGAATGAAGTTAAAGTCCAGTGGAACCTTTTAAGACCAACAAAATTTTATTCAAGGTGTCAGCTTTCGTGTGCGAAGCACGCTTCGTCAGACAGTGAAATGGAATTACAGAGCACAGTTGTATAGAGAGAGAGTGGCTTGTTAAATTAGCGTGCAAAATAATGGAGCTGTTTTATAACAGTTGAAAAGAACGACAAGCTTGGTTTCTGGTTAACATCCGTTTGGGTTCAACTGGGATGGGGAAACAACATAGGTAATAAGTATGTTAGAATTGAAGGCTGATATCCCCTAAGTTGTGAGAACCCGGTCTTTAGGTCACATCCATCTCCTTTCAAGCATGGAGGCAAACGTAACAGCATTTTGGCTGTGTACAGCATTTTTCTTGTCCCCAGAACAGACAATTGCATTTAAACCTGCCATTACAAATTACATTACATGTTCAATTATATTCTTAATTGTTAAGAGTCGTAAACTGATTTAAAAAAAAAATAACCTTTTGCTTCACTAAAACATGGAGTTAACAGACAGCATCCTTTTCTTGGGGTGCAGTGTTATGTCAGAGATCAACAAAATGTTGTATTGCATTACAATCACTATTATAATATACTGTTTTTTTAAAAAAACCATTAAAATATAGAGGATGTATAGCCCTCCTTGGTGAAAATACATGCATGAGGATTGAATGTCAGCATATGTAACAGGATAAGAAACCAATATCTCTATTATGTCCTGGAGGGGGTGTTTGTTCCGAGTGATGTAATAACTAGTAATTCAGCAATTCCCCTTTCCATTCTGTTCCTGAAGTTCCTTTGCAATAAAACAGCTACTTTGAGGTCAGCCGCTGAATGTCCTGGAAGGCTGAAGTGTTCCCCTACAGGTTTCTCAGTCTTGTGATACCTGATGTCAGACTTGTGTCCATTTGTCCTTTGGAGTAGGGTTTGTCCTGTCTGTCCTATTTAGAGAGCTGAAGGGCAATGTTGGCATTTATTGGCATACACAATGTCCGAAGACGAGCAAGTGAATGCACCTGAGATGGAGCAGTTGATGTTGTTGGGTCCAGTGGCTGTGTTGTCTGGGTGTATGTGGCGGCAAAGTTGGCACCTGGGTTTATTGCTCTGGTACCAGTGTCCTTGTTCAAATTGGATGTTGTATTATTGTGGGTGAGGAGTCGTTTGAGACTGAACCTTGTCCTCAAAGTTTCTTTGCATTCTCCACCACAAGGAAACTCTCCCCCCCCCAAAAAAAATATCCCTTAAAAATAAACATAGATGGACGTGAGCGATAGCCTCCCCCTCTTGGGACATTCCCCACACAGGTGACCCCAAGAAGAGACATTTGTCGGAAGTGATCCTTGTCCTCAAAGTCTCTTTGCATTCTACTCCTCAACGACCACCCCACAAACTTAAAAATAAACACTGATGAACGTGAGCAATGCTCTCCCCCTTCGGGGATGTCCCCTGCGCTGGTCACCCTGGTTGGTGATCATTTTATTATTTAAGGGTGGATGGGCCCTGGGAGAACATAAGAACATAAGAGAAGCCAATGTTGGATCAGGCTAGTGGTCCAACCAGTCCAACACTCTGTCACACAGTGGCCAAAAACACCAGGTGCCCTCAGGAGGTCCAGCAGTGGGGCCAGGACACTAGAAGCCCTCCCACTGTTCCCCCCTGCCCAAGCACCAAGAATCCAGAGCATCACTTGCCCCAGACTGAGAGTTCCTATCTATGCCTTGTGGCTAATAGCCATTGATGGACCTCTGCTCCATATGTTTATCCAATTCCCTCTTGAAGCCGTCCATGCTTGTAGCCGCCACCACCTCCTGGGGCAGTGAATTCCACGTGAGAGAGCTCCACCCACCCGTGGTTGGCCCCAGGAAGACAGAGTCATCTGCAACTGTGCGGGTCCCTGGGGAGGTCCTCGGGGAGTTGGATGCCTGTAGCTTAACCAGTTCTGCTCTGTACTGTCTGAAACCAGCACTGGACAACCCTTCCGGAAGCAGTTTCCAGGGGGGCGTCTGGCTCGGGGGGTCCGCTACTCGGACCCCCGACTCCTGACAGGGATGTGACTTGTGGGGCATGTGGAGGGCCACCCCAGGGAGGGACTGTGTGAGTTGGAGGCCTCTAGCTCACCCAGGTCAGTTTTGGTCACTCCTGAACCAGCAGGGGTGGCGCCCCATTAAAAAGCATTGTCTCTTTGAGGGCCTGTAGCTCCGCCCCCAAAGTTGAGGACAGTGAGCTGGAATTGCCCTGAGAATCAGGAGCCCCAAGATCCCCCCCGGGGGGGGGAGGGCTTTTTCCCATCCGGAGCGGTTCGAGAACTGGGCTGGTTCGGTTCAGTTTGGTCCAGTGCAACTTCAGGAAAGTGCCCATCTCTAACTACTATCTAATTATTTTGACTGGAGATCGCAGAGACTGAGCCAGGGACCTGCTTCTATGCAAAGCAGATGCTCTACCAACTGAGCCATAACTCCCCCCCCCTCCCCCCAACTACCCAACTGTAAAGGGACATAAATGAAGACTCATCAGACCCTGCAAACAGAATGCAAGAAAAAAGTAAACTGCATATTGGTCAACTCTAGATCATGTTGTGAGCTGTTCCCAGCCCGCATTTCTCACGAGCCACTCAACTGGGGTGGAGGGTGGGTTGGGAGCAAACTGAGCCAAGCAGCTCTGGCAGAGCCACTTAGTCAGTTATTTACTAAAACGACAGGTGTAAAGCTCTTGAGCCTCTCCAAAGGGCCACCTAAATGCCAATTATTGGTAATGCAGAGGGGATCCTCCGCCTGCCGACTGTTAACATAGCGCCACAACCCCATATCCCACAGCTCTGCAGGGCTCACCTCCCAGTAGACATCATCGTCAAAGCAATTTTCATCTGTGGGATCGCCAAAGAACGGCAGTTTCAAAATGCCACCTGGAGGAAAGGACAATTAAAGCACCGAGACTATTCAGTTACACATTCTCTAGGGTGAACGAATGTTGGCAGACTTCCCTTCCTATATAAGATCTGAGCCAGAAAAGTTCATATGTAAGCAGGGGCCCGTGGGATATTCCTTTTCTGTGTTAAGTGAGTTTCACACAAGGGGGGAAAAAGACATTTTGTATTCTCCTTGCCATAGCGATGCATTTTAAAAACCACTTTTACATTTCAAGTACCATGTAAAGGATTCTAAATAATCAGGGTTCTGGGTATATTGTATGGCTGCACTACACCAACACGGAAATTACTCCTTCCAGCATATGATCCCTCATTTTCAGAAGGCGCCCTTTCAATAGCTTTGTTTATTTTCTCTTTTGCGACAGCCGAAAGCAATTTCTTGGCTTGTTTGGAAACCGAGGGTTGAAAGGCTCAGAGATGTGTGAGGAGGAGCAGCCACTCTAGGAGAAATGGCTGGGGAGGAAAGCTTCGTATCTGTCCTTGACCCTGATAGGATTCACAAGAGATCAGGACAGGAGAAGCTCATTTCCCAAGGCTGCACTAAATGGGATGCTGGAGTTTTGTAGCTGGAACCAGACAGGTCTTTTGGCCCTAAAAAGTAGCTTGGCAGGAGTTATATGGATCAGATATTTCGGCCAAGCCTGATCCACCCAGAATGACCCACGGCTGAATGCTCGACTCTGCCTATTATGTGTTCTTTCACAGACTTAAAAGTCAAAAGGGTGTAATCAGGGGTCCTTTCGTAGAAAAAGAGGTGCAGGAGCTCATTAGCATAACTCATTAGCATATGCCACGCCCCCTGACATCACCGGAAGTGTGTCAGAAAGGGAATGTCAGTTTCAGCCCCATTATATTCTATGGGCCATTGAAATCAATGGCAAAAACTCATAGGGTATATGAGGGGCTGGAGGAAAGGGGGTTTGAGGGAGAGGCTCCAAACTTGCAGGGTAGCTGCTGGGGCCTCTCCTCAAAATACCCACTAAGTTTCAAGAGGATTGGATCACGGGGTCCAATTCTATGGGCCCCCAAACAGATTGTCCCATCCCCTCCATTGTTCTCTATGGAGGGAAAAAATGTTAACTTTTTTCCTACCATAGAGAACAATGGAGGGAATGGGGGCAACCTGTTTGGGGGCCTGTAGAATTGGACCCCCTGGTCCAATCTTCTTGAAACTTGGTGGCCATTTCGAGGAGAGGCCCCAGCAGCTACCCTGCAAGTTTGGAGCCTCTCCCTCAAACCCCCTCCCCTCCAGTGGCTTTTAAAGTTGCCACTGAATTTTGGCGGCAATTCGGCGGCGAGCTGAATCAGATTAGAGAATCTGATTCAGCCCGTGGCTGCCCTACTGGCCAGTCCTGAGCTCCGGCCCCAATGGACCCCTGGGAGTAATAATCTTCTTATATTAAAGAAACACTTAGAAACCACAGCCTAACTGAACTAGGCTATCAAAATGTACTTCATCAGCTGCATGGTGTAAGCAGGCAGACAGTGCATAGGCTATGATTACATTGACAGCAATCATGATACATCCACTCCCCATGCAGAGATTTAATTTCCAGAGGTTCTGAGTAGGGCGCAGGATGTTAAAATAAAGAGCGTCACAGCAACAAAATGTTAACGGAGCAAAAATCAGGACAAAATTCAGGACGGTGATTCGACAGGGATCACGAACAGGAAACAGGGACTGCCCCGGGTAGGTTACAGTGACAGAGTATATCCACTCACCTACAATGGCCCCTCCCACCAAGGCCATGCCCAAGGACACAGCAATGCCAGCTGCCTGGAACCCCCCCTGGACGCTGGGGGTCCTAGTCGCGTAGGCACCACTGAAGTCAAAAGCAAGGATGAGTCTACAAGGAAGGAAGCACAGGGGAAGGCCACAGTGAGACTTTCCTCCAAATGAAGAGACACTCTGTCTGTGGGAAAACAGCATGTGGTGTGGTGTTTAGAGCCCCTGGCTAGGACTTGGGGGACCTGGGCTTCAAATCCCCACTCGTGCCATGGAAGCTCGCCGGGGGACCTCTGGCCAGTCACACTCTCCCAGCCTAACCTGCCTCACAGGGCTGTTGTGAGATTAAAATGGGGAGGGGGAAGCCATGTACGTCTCCTTGAGCTCCTTGAAATAAAGGCGGGATTCTGGTTAGACTCAGGGCTATTTTGGGCAGGAACGCACAGCGACGGAGTTCCAGCTGGCTCCTGAGTTGGCCACACCCAGCGGGAACTCATTAGCATAATAGGCCACACCCAACAGCAGAAACTCATTAGGACTGGCTACATTAGGGGTATGTGGTCTAACATGCAAATCAATTCCTGCTGAAAAAAAAGCCCGGGGTTTTGACAACAAACGAGGTAAACAGAATAAGAAGCAAAAGGTGGGTGTGGCTGGATGACCACTCTTCTGGTAACGTGGGGGTGTGGCCTAATATGCTAATAAGCTGTGCTGCCAGTGGTGTGGCCTAATATGCTAATGAGTTTCTGCTGTTGGGTGTGGCCTGTTATGCTAACGAGTTCCTGCTGGGCTTTTCCTACCAAAAAAGCCCTGGTTCGACTAACTGTCACCTGTTCTCCAAACCTCTGGGCCTTTCCCAAAAAGCGAGTTAGCATGCAATGCAACTCCTAAATGTGTACGAAAACAAGAGCGCCTGGCAGCAAAGACGAGCTTCAAAAAAAATCTCAGGCCACAAAATGAAAGGCGCTTTAGTGGCCAGGCTGTATGCAAGTTTAGTTCGAGCGATTTCCCCCCTCTGTCTCCCCAAACCTTGTCCCAGTGGTATAATCCAAATCGCCGCACCCTTCAGTTCCATAGACTCCCTCTGTGGCAGCGGCGGCTGTGACAGCTCCCACGATGCCCCCAATTAGCCCCGGCACGGCATGTAGGTTGTGGATGCCACACGTGTCTTGGATGTGCAGCTTGGACTCTAAGAAAGGCTGGCAGGAAGGAGGAATAAGGCACAGTTGCTCAACACTGATCTTTTTCTTAAGCCATCCTCACCCACCCGACCTGTCTTTCGGGGTGGATCCCTGCATGGATAAAAATATCTACACAATGGAGCCAGCCACAGCTATGATTTAGGACTCCGGAAACTCGGGACTTGCCAGAAATAGATGAGATTTAAAACAACAACAACCCTAATTTGTGGATTAAACTCCCACCCCAACTGCATTTTTTTTAAAAAAAAAGTTCTGGCAACATATTGGATTACCAGAGCAACGCCAGCAGGCACCCTCCATTGCAGCAAGAGGCATCCCCACCAGAAGGATGAGGTGGAGGAACAAGGGGGTAGGGCAAAGTCAGGGCAGAACTGTGATTTCCTTTCCCCCACAAGTCCCCCAAATGTCCCCCTCTTGTTCAAAACAATTAGATAAATGATGGGCTATCAACACTTAGTGACACAGGCAGAGACATAATGTGGTGTAGGGGTCAGAAATTGTGGCGGAGGACAGACTGGCGAAATGAAGCGCAAGGGAAGCGGGGCAAAAAAGACCCGGGCCGAGTTGTTGCGGGGCTTTCTGTTCATACTGCGTAGACTGACGTGGGACCATACCGGGGAGGAGGCAGAATGAAGCGTTTGCACTGTGGGGTGGCCCCTGACGGTGGTGGAGCGTGGCTTTGGTCTGTTTTGCCGACCTGTGCATGGGTCCGGCTTATTTGCATCCACACTGCCAGGAAGCGGGATGAACACGCACTCAGATGGCTTCACTGGTTTCCCCAGGTACCTTTCTGAAGCGCTTCAGGACTGGGTGAGTGTGGCACGGCAACGCTGGACAGTTACAGCTGTCTGAATGGGCTCCCTTCATCCACTTGAAAAGCGGACTTATATCGGGCCAAACTGCCAGTCTGTCCTCGGCCTGTGACTAGGAAGACATGAGTTCCTCTGCACTTGGGACCCCTGTGGCTCGTTACTCTTTCCAAGTAACCTAACTCACAAGGCAGGGTTGCCAAGTGACTCACCGAAATCAACGGAGGAGAGTTGGTTCCGTCCCGGGACATTTGCGTGCGCCGCAATGACGTCGCCCGGAAGTGACATCATCATGCCAGGTGACACTCTAGCAACCGGCCTAAAAAAACTCTACGGTACCATAGAGTTTTCGGGCCGGTTGCTAGAGCATCACCCGGTGAGATGACATCACTTCCAAGTGACATCATCACACTGGGCACGTCGGCCTGATCTGGCCACTTTGGGGGTGGGGTTCCCCCCATCAGCCAGATCCAGACTAGCGGATCGGGGGCCCTTTGAGCAGAGGAATCCCCGCCCCGGGAAGGCTTTGCAGCTCGATCACAAGGTGTTGTGAAGATACGATGGGATGAGGGAAAACTATGTCCGCTACCCTGAGCTCCTTGAAGAAAGAGCAGGATAAAGATGCGTCAGCTTAATGAACCTTACAGGCTGCATGCCCTTCAATATCAAGTACTGGGACAGACAATGGGGGATGGATACTATCCGTGCGATGCACTTGGTGGGCGTTCCAGAGCATCGCTAGAAAAACCACTGTTTTCAAACACTGGATGCAGTCTTGCAAAGCTGACACACACAGCTTTTTAAAGACGATTTGCTCCGGGAAAAGACTCGCCTTCTTGTTCTCATCCTGTATAGGCAATGTGGCTTAGCTCAGAGAGGCTCTTACTGTGGCAAAGACAAAACCGGCAGTAGACACGATGCCGCAGATAAAACCAACAATGAGAGAGCCGTATGGGGGCAACATCATCTCTGCCGCGGTCCCGACAGCCACACCCCCCGCCAGGGTGGCATTCTGGATGTGGACCTGCGCAAACATAAATAAATAAATAAATAAATAAATAAATCACGAGCTGTCCCGTGCTCACCAAGGCCTTTGCAGCAGTGGCCCCAAAATTTTGCATCTCTCTCCTCAGAGAGGTCAGCTTGGCCTCTTCTGGAACTCGGCAATTGAAGACGAAACCCTTTCCAGAAAGCATTGGCCTTGTGATTTTTCAGATGGAACCGCTCCTCAGATTTCGATTATGCTTTTTTGGACTTGTTATTGTTCCTGGTATCCATTTTTGTTATATCGTTTGGATTTACTGTAAACTTTCTTTATTTCCCAGTTTATTTTTTAACCACCCCCCCCCCAAATCCATCATCAGTATTAGCTACTCAGACAGGCAGGAGCTCTCCAGACTCTCAGGCTAAAGTCTTCCACATCACCGACTACTCCTTTAAGCAGGAGATGCTGGGGATTGAACCTGGGACCTTCGGCATGCAAAGCAGATGCTCTACCAGAGTCCAGAGTCTACCAGAGACCAGAGTCACCCAGCCAAAGAGGAACCATGCACCCAATATACGTCATTCCTGCTTACCGTGCTAGCAGATGGCAGTGTAAAGATCGCAAAACTTTCTGCTCACCATATTTAGCCTGCCTTTCTTTTCCAGCACACTGGAGAAAGCCACAGTGGTGAGGACACAGGCCGCCAAAGAGCAGTAGGTATTGATGGCGGCTCGGTGCTGCGCATCCCCACGATTGGAGATGGCGGAATTGAAGCTGGGCCAGTACATCCACAGGAACAGGGTGCCTAGAACGGGGCACAAGGAACTGAGACTGCATTTCATTTTTTTTTAAAATGATTTTTATTGAAAGAAGAAGAGAAGAGATTGGATTTATACCCTGCCCTTCACTGCCGAAAGGAGTCTCAGAGCTGCTTACAAACTCCTTTCCCTTCCCCTCCCCACAACAGACACCCTGTGAGGTAGGTGGGGACTGAGAGAGCTCTGACAGAAACTGCTCTTTTTCAAGAACAGCTCTGACAATGCTGTGGCTTGCCCAAGGTCATCCAGCAGGTGCAAGTGCAGGGGTGGGGAATCAACCCCGGTTCTCCCAGATTAGAGTCCGCGCACTTCACCACTACACCAGACTGGCTCTCTTTTACCAACAATACAGAACTGTTACCAACAATACAGAAAAATAAACAAGAATTACAGTGTGTCTTATGGGCTACACGGGCAGGCAAAATATCAGCAAACTTCTAAAAAAAACTTTCAAGGTATAGATTTTTTTGTGACCGTTTCCGTTTTTATGAGTTTTTAGTCTTGTTCTAACGAGAGGGAAAATTTAAAAAGATAGGTTTTTTTAAATTTTAAAATGTAGTGAGCAGCGAAGAGTGTGGAAATTCAAGCTCGTTATAACTTCTGATGAAAGCTTAAGGCTGACAAGAAAAGAATTAAAAGTAAAGAGGACAGATAGTTTATTTAGATATGCACTGAGTCCCTGTAGAATCATTCGGAGGCAAGATATTGTTTGAAGTGGCGGATTCATCAAAAGGATACCATTTCTCCACAAAGTTAGTAGATCTTGGGAAAATAACTGTTCTATAAATGTTATGTGTTACCTTCTCCATCAGGGATTCATCCCATACTTTTGAAAGCCAGAGTGATTTTGAGAGCAGTTGTTGTGACTTCCATTTCTGCGTGATCGTTGTCTTGGCCGCAGTTAACAGATTCTGGATGAGGTCTCTAAATGAGACTGCATTTCATAATGACCACCCAGGTGCCCCCAAGCAGCTCACAAAGGGGAGGACAGTATTGGAGATGGGACCGGCAATGGAAGAGGAAAGTTTCAAGATTAAGCGAAGGAAGAGGAACAGGAAACAGATGGCCAACTGTGCAAACCACCCCCCCAAAAAAAACTATTAAGCCATTGGCTTAGCTCTAAGTACCCTGTTTCTTCCAGTTTGGTGTAGTGGTTAAGAGCATGGACTCTAACCTGGGAGAACTGGGTTTGATTCCCCACTCCTTCACTTGCAGTTGCTGGTGTGACGCTGGGGTCAGTCATGAGTTCTTTCAGAGCTGTTCTCTCAAGGAGAATTATCGAGAGAGCTCTCTCAGCCCCACATTCCTTCACAGGGTGTCTGTTGTGGGGAGGGGAAGGGACAGGAGATCGTAAGCTGCTCTGAGACTCCTTCGGGTAGTAAGGGGGGGGGGTATAAATCCAATCTCTTCTTCTCTTCTCTCACTATCTTGCTCCCTAGTTTCCTTGAGAGAGAGAGGGACTCAAATCTTTCATGTGGTTTAGATATCGCTTAGGTAAAATTTGAAGACATCTTGGTGGGAAACATGCTCTTTCCTCTAATTCTGATCATAAGGTCTAGGAACTTTAAAAGAAAATCCCAAACGTCTTTGGATATCAAATTCTGGATGCCATTCTATCACAACATGCTTTTGACCACACATCACACAAGCTGCTTCACACTAGGTCAGGCCATTGCTTTGTCAAGGAGCGTATTCACCTGTATTGACTGGCAGCAGCTCTTCAGAGTCTCAGCTGGAGATCTTTCACATCACCTCCTAGTGGAGCCTTTTTAAACTGGATTGTCAAGGATTCCACCTGGGACCTTCGCCAAGCAAAGCTGTTTACTCTACCACTGAGCCTGCACCACCACTCCTGGCTTTGAAGAATACGGTATAGCGTGCTAAAAGTTCTTAAGAAGCACAGAGGCCTTTTGTTTCAAGCAGTCTCCCGGGCAAGAGAAAGGGGTTCGTTTCAGAAAGTTTATGAGTAGAGAAAGGGGACGGGATAGCCAGAGCATATCCCCATTGAGCTTGGCCACCACAAAATCTGAAAGCGCCTTTTGGGAACACCCCAATCTGAAGACCAGCTCACCGATCATGGAGAAGAGGTCCGAGTGGTAGACAGACCCCTGCTTGTCTTTGGTCTGATCCAGGTTGGGCCGATACAAGATGGCAGTCACTGTGAGGCCAAAGTAAGCCCCAAAAGTGTGGATGGTCATCGATCCGCCGGCATCTTTTACCTGAGGTTTTGGGAAAGAAAAAGGTTCGGTCTGGAAAGCCCTCTCTCCACACGGAGTGGAAGGTTCGTCGAGAGCCTCCTGAACTCCAGTAAAATTTCCCGACTGCAACAAAAGGACATTTAGAACTCAGAACACGGAAGTTGTCAGCCACGTGCAAGATTAAGAGCCACCTTGCCGGGGATAGTTCTAGGCAATCTGTGACCCCAAGCAAGATACACCTGTCAGCTTCTCAGCCCACCACCAATGGCTTTGTTTGCAGTAGGGGTGTGCAATATATATATATATATATATATATATATATATATATATATATATATATATACAGGGGTCCGTTGGAGCGGGAGCACACAGGAGCCCAGCTCCGGGAGTGAGGAGCCCAGGGGGTGGGCACATGACCAAGCCCCGCCCCCTCCTCGGCTTCCCCGAGCAGTGCAGAGGCGCAGCGCCCCGGGGAAAGCCCTGCTAGGGTCTTTATTGTTTTTAATGTTTTGTTTTAATATTGATAATTTTATCCTTGTTCCTTTGATGACTGTGTGCTGCTTTTCCAGAGACTTGGTCAAGGTGGCATATGAATTTTCTAAGTATACCATTTTTTATCTGGGCACATGGCACATAAGCTCATTTGCATAACTCATTTGCATATGCCACACCCCCTAACATACCAGAAGTGTGTCAGAAGGCCACACCCACCCCTCAGGCTCCACTCCACAGGTGAGTGAAACTGACCTGCTCTTCCTCCATTCCCTTCCCCATCCAATACTTTGTGCCATAAAAAGAAGCGTCAAGAACACACCCTCATTCTCTTCCTGCTCCCTTGAAACCACCAGGTTTCAAGTAGACTTGAGATACCCAGGACATGTGCACCACCCATCCCTTCCCCTCCCCCTCCCCACAACAAGACACCCTGTGGGGTAGGTGGGGCTGAGAGAGGTCTTTTGAGAACTGCTCATGAGAGAACAGCTCTGAGAGAACTTGTGACTGGCCCAAGGTCACACCAGCAGCTGCATGTGGAGGAGTGGGGAATCAAACCCGGTTCTCCCAGATTAGAGTCCAACTCCTGACCACTACACCAAACTGATGGGGTGGAAACTGCTGAAGGGTTGGTGAAATTTCTCCAGTACTTATGTGCCATGTGCCCAGATAAAAAATGGTATACTTAGAAAATTTATGTGCCAACTTGAGCAAGTCTCTGGAAAAGCAGCACACAGTCATAAAAGGAACAATGATAAAATTATCAATATTAAAACAAAACATTAAAAACAATAAAGACCCTAGCAGGGCTTTCCCTGGAGCACTGCGCCTCTGCACTGCTTGGAGAAGCCGAGGAGGGGGCGGGGCTTGGTCATGTGTCCGCCCCCTTGGCTCCTCACTCCCAGAGCTGCGCTCCTGTGCATTCCCGCTCCAACGGACCCCTGCCTGTGATAGAGAAAGAGACATTAGGCGGATTATTTTTTTTTACGGACTGGATTTTTTTTTATCAAGACTGGACAGCAGCACACAGAGTCTCTGGATTTCCTTTTTGTTTTTTTGCTTTTGTTTGTTTGTTTTAACCAAGCAGAACAGAATAGGCTTACGTGGAGCAGGTCCAGCAGGATATATTCATTCACAGAGAAGAGAGTGACTTCAAACAAAGTCAGGATGAGCACCTGGACAGGGCTGACTTTGCCCAAAAGAGCACCGAACGCGATGCAAACGGAACCGACGCAGAAATCAGCACCGATCAAGCTGAGGGGAAGAGGAGAGAGAGTCGGCACAGGGCAGGAAAAGAACAACATAAATAACGGAAACCATATGACCTTAAATACTGGGAGCTCTCTGGAGACGTGGGGGCGGTGGAAAGGGCCATCAAGTTGCAGCCGACTTAAAGTGGCCTAATACGAGTTTCAAGGTAAGAGCCGTTGAGAGGTGGTTTGCCCCTGCCTGCCTCTGTGTCGTGACCCTGATCTTCCTCGGCGGTCTCCCATCAAAGTACTAACCGGGGCCGACCCTGCTTAGCTTCCAAGATCTGCCATCCAGGTCAAGGCCTGTCGAGACACAGTAACGACCAAACCATTGACTGTAGATCATCTGATAGTCTTTCTTCTCCCATTCAGTTCTTCTCTTGCATACTTCCCCTTCCCCTGTCAAAATTTTAAGAGTGGGAGGGGTACAGACTATTTGGGGTTTGTTTTTTGTTCTGTTTTTTCTTTTCTTTTTTGCCCAAATGGTGCAAAGCGACAAAGTTCATTTTCATGAACGGTCCATCCAGTTCTGTTAATCCTAACGCAAGAATCAGGCAGGGTGAAGAAGAAGAGAAGAAGAGATTGGATTTATACCCCGCCCTTCGCTTGGGGTCTCAGAGCGGCTTACAAACTCCTTTCCCTCTCCAGAACAGACACCCTGGGAGGTAGGTGGGGCTGAGAGAGCTCTTTCCCAATCTGTCCTTGAGAGAACAGCTGGTACAGAGCTATGGCTTGCCCAAGGTCATCCAGCCAGGTGCAAGTGGAGGAGTGGGGAATCAAACCCGGTTCCCGCAGATTAGAGTCCGCGCACTTAGCCACTACACCAAACTGGCTCTCTGAAGAGGAAATGAGAAAGCGCAATGGACTGCAGCCATTCAGATTGCAGGATTTGGGCCCTACTGCCATGATCTGACTTTTGTACTAAGATTCATTTTGTACTGTCCCTCAACAGGGTTCTTGTCTCTTTCAGTCAGTGTGCCATAAAGAAGCTCAATCAAGAAAAGAATTTCTCTACACGCCCCCCCCCGCCCCCGCAAGTCCAAACCTACTCTTACCTTTGAACTCCGATGACTATCTTCCCATTCTCAAAAGTATGGAGCCAGCCCTGCATTAGGAGGGCCCACTGAATCCCAAAGGCGGCCAGGAGGAAGTTGAAGCCGACAGCTCCGAAGCCATAGCGTTGAAGGAACGTCATGAGGAAGCCGAAGCCCACAAAAATCATCACATGGACATCTTGGAAAGCTGCATGATAGAACAGCAGACTTGTTCAGGTTTGGGTATCCCCATCTTCATCTCAGGCCTTATTTGCATGAGTTGCCACCAATGCACTTGGCGATGCATGGAATTCACTCTCCCAGGAGGTGGTGGTGGCAGCTACAAGCATGGACGGCTTCAAGAGGGAATTAGATAAACATCTGGAGCAGAGGTCCATCAGTGGCTATCAGCCACAAGGTATAGATAGGAGATCTCAGTCTGGGGAAAGCGATGCTCTGTATTCTTGGTGCTTGAGGGAGGGGGCAACAGTGGGAGGGCTTCTAGTGTCCTGCCCCCACTGTTGGACCTCCTGAGGGCACCTGGTGTTTTTGGCCACTGTGTGACAGAGTGCTGGACTGGATCGGCCACTGGCCTGATCCAACACTGGCTTCTCTTATGCGCTCTTTACGTTCACTTCACAGTGAGGACTAGTTCACGCACATGCACGCTTTTCACTTGACGACTGCAACATCTAGGGATGACTTGTATGCAAACTAGCCATCACAGTTATGATGCCACGGACAGAACCATTTTGCTGTCTGACACACAGTCCTTTTTCCCCGGAGAATCGATTTATGCATTCAAGCTCTCGGTTACGGCGCACAGAGAAAGCAAGTAATTGACATACCTGTGTAAAGCAGTCTTTTGCAACCATTATAATGCAGTGGCAGAACAAAACTAGACTTTCTCTGCCTCAGATAATAGCCTGCTCAGGAGAGCCACCTTCGTTTCCTCCTGCTGCAGAGGTCTAGCGGCTGCCCTCCAATTTCAGGCAAGAAGGGCCTTTACCCAATGGCGGTGGAAAGTGCTGTTAAGTTGCAGTCAACTTCCGGTGACTCCTCCCGGGGGGGGGTGTTTCAAGGCAAGAGATGAACAGAAGTGCTTTGCCATTGCCCGCCTCTGCGTGACAACCCCGGACTACTTTGTGTCAAACCTCACTTGACTTCGCTCCCTTCAGCTTGCCATGATTTAGGGGAGGGAGGGGATTCCTGCGGGGAGAGGTGTGTGTGAATGAGTATGAATGAAATGAGACCTTTCGCTTTTGCAGCCATCACTTTTCCTTTTAAGCCCACCTCCTTCTGCTTTCTCGCAGAAGGTTGTTGTTATGTCCTAATGGCAACCGCGCACGTGGTCAGGGAAACGCACGTGGCCGGGCTGGCTACTGGAGCTTCGCTTTGGGAGACAATAGCCCCGCCGGATTGTAAATTAGACCAAGCAGCCACCCAGGTTCCACCAGGGGACCTATGGTTTAAGGTAACTCATGACTAATCCTATCAGGGAGTTTGGGCATAATCTTATCAGGGTAATCCTAACAGGGAGTAATCAGGGAGTGGGCAAGGCCAGGGGTGCGGTTTAGACGTGTATTTAAGCAGACCCCCGAGCCCCATTCAGCAGCCTGGAATTGTACCATCAATAAACTTATGAGCTGATTTCACTGCAACGCGTCTCTGGACTCTGGACTCAGTACTTTATAGTTGTCCTTGAAGTAGCACTGGTGCCACCTGAGACAGGGGATAGCCCAACTATGCATCTTGTGAGCCTAACCTCAGTGCTCGCTGGGGCACACACGGAGAAAGCCGGGCCCTCAGGTAGGCAGGCCCCAGACCGTATAGGGCTTTAAAGGTGAAGACCAGCACCTTGAACCGGGTCCGGTACGCTATTGGCAGCCAGTGCAGTGTCCTCAGCACAGGCTGGATGTGGTCCCGCATAGGGAGACCCATCAACAGCCTGGCTGCAGCATTCTGCCCTAGCTGCAGCAGCCGGATCTGAGACAGGGGCAGCCCCAGCATTGCAGTAGTCTAATCTCGAGGTGACCATAGCATGGATCACTGTTGCCAGGTCATTGCGTCTGAGGAAGGGAACCAGCTGCCTAAGTCTGGGCTGCTCCGTTTGCTTTCAAGACTTTTCCAAGCTCATCAGGCCGTGCTCCTGACTAAAATCAGTTACAAGGCTGAGAATGTTGTGGGCTTCAGCCATAGATGTCGAATCCCAGAGTCAAAAATAAAATCTTTCAAAAAACTCCCAAAAGGTTTAGAGAAACAGAGAGCACAAAAAGAGATTTGACAGACGACTGGGTGCACAGTTGTTTAAGAATTACCAGTTGGTATTTTCTGTGTGTTTGTATGTTTCTGCACCTGAAGTCACGTAGACCTCTGGTCAGGGGTCATTTCGAGCAGGAGCTCGGGGGAGTGCAGCTCCGGGAGTTGGTGCCAGCCCCCCCCCCCCCCCGCGGGGGAATGCCTGCTTGTGTCATGGCTGCAGCAAAATGACCCCGTCCCCTGGAAAGGTCCTTGTTCCTCCGACCAGCCTTCTGAAGGCTTCAGCCACCACTGAAGCTATCCTCCCAGAATAGTGGTATTTCTGAGGCTTGGATTAGTAGCTGTCCCCTCTCTGCCAGCTCTCTCTCTCTCTCTTTCTTTCCTTCCTTCCTCCTTTCTCCCTCTCCCCCCCCCCCTTCTTTCTTGCCTTCTGACATACTCACAAGACGCAAATAAGTTATGATAATGAGTTACGCTAATGAGCTCCTGCACCTCTTTCTCTACAAAATGACCCCTGCCTCTGGTGACTGACCTCTACTGGGGACCTGGAAGATATTCAAAGAGGTGGTTGAATAAAGTCTTCCTCTGTCCTCCCGACTCGGTATTTCAAGGAAGTCTCCCATCCACAGTCGACCCTGCTTAGCTTCTGAGATCTGACGAGATCGGGCCTGCCTGGGCTGTCCAGGTTGGGGAGGACACCCATTCTTTTTTTAAATGGAGAAGTTCTTAAATTAGAATAACACTACATGCCCATGAGATTTAAAGCTAATTTTAAAAGTGTCAGTTGCACTTCTATGCAGAACGAAAGAACAAGTCTGAACAGGGGAAGAGGACTGAAACAATTGCTTGGCTTCAAAGCAGAATACAAAGGAATTCTGTGCACACCTCCCTCCAACCACGTCAAAAGGAAACGAGGTATCTCACTCTGGATTGCACACACAGTACGGAAACATAGCGTTCATGGAGGCAGCCCGGTTCATACCTAGCACATTTTATCCTTCCTATACCATTAGCTGAACACATGAAACTGTATTATACCATGTGACTTATCACACAGCTGCCACTTCCTTCCTAAGGCCCAATTTACACCTCCCCTCTGAAGTAGTTTGACTGCTGTCTTCTCCTACGCTCGTTTCACACTGGTTTCAAATTTCACTCCCTGAGTACTAAGCAACGGGATCTGTTTAGAGCAGTAAAATGCCAGCTTGACCACAGGAGGGCAATTAACAAATGTAAACAGTAATTTTTAAACTAGAACAAGTATGGTTTGAAACTAGAAACAGGTATAGACGGGGTTTTCTGAAACTAGAATGATTCCAGCGGGAAAGTCAGATGTAGATTTGACCTAAATCAGTCTTGCAGGTACTCTCCAGGGTCTCAGGCAGAGGTCTTTCAGATCACCTGTAGCCTGGTCCTTTTAGCTGGAGATGCCAGGGATTGAACCTGGGACTTCTTGCATGCAAAGCAGATGCTCTACTCTACAGCCGTGGCCCTTCCCCAGAAAGAGGAAAGGGGTATATTTTGTAACAACGTTGCATAAATCTGAAGACATTTAATTATTAACCCAAGTCTGGCTTGATCTAGGACTGCTGTGAAATTTGGCAACAGGGTGTGCTGGGAACCAGCGGGACTAGCCCGTTCTCATGGTTAATGAAGTGAGTTGTTTAGGAAACCTAAGCAGAGAGTCACGTGATTTTTTTCCCCCCCAAGTGCGATAAGTCAGGACCTTAATGCCGGAGTGTTAATGCCACTTCGAAAGTCAATTGGAAAAACTCAGGTCAGTTGAACAGGAAAACAGAACCTCCCTTTTATTTCCACTGAAGCCATTCACAAACACGGACGACCACATTGCAATCTTCTGCCCAGGTGAACGGAAGTAAAATCCCTGTTCGGGGCTGAGTCTCCAGAATGGCAGTTCTTGTTAGCTGCTTAAACTCTTGACAATGCAATTATTAGCCCATCCTCTTGGCAGGCTGTAGCCTTGGGAGGACTAGAAAGTAAACTGCCCCACCTCGAGCACTGTTTGCAGGAAGTAAAAACGCATATACTGCCTCCTCCCCCCCCCCCCCCAGATGTTGTTAGCCCTGGAAAGCAAGAGACAGGCAGCCTGGGTATAAGTTCCCAGGGGTCATTTCGAGCAGGAGCTCGGGGGAGCGCAGCTCCGGGAGTTGGTGCCAGCCCCCCTCCCCCGCGGGGGAATGCCTGCTTGTGTCATGGCTGCAGCAAAATGACCCCGTCCCCTGGAAAGGTCCTTGTTCCTCCGACCAGCCTTCTGAAGGCTTCAGCCACCACTGAAGCTCTCCTCCCAGAAGAGTGGAGTTTCTGAGGCTTGGATTAGTAGCTGTCACCTCTCTGCCAGCTTCCTTCCTTCCTTCCTTCCTTCCTTCCTTCCTTCCTTCCCTCCTTCCGGTGATGTCAGGTGGTTTAGCCTATGCAAGTAAGTTATGCTAATGAGTTATGCTAATGAGCTCCTGCACCTCT
This sequence comes from Lepidodactylus listeri, assembly GCA_029233225.1. Taxonomy (NCBI): domain Eukaryota; kingdom Metazoa; phylum Chordata; class Lepidosauria; order Squamata; family Gekkonidae; genus Lepidodactylus; species Lepidodactylus listeri. The sequence goes on from JARCFY010000021.1 coordinate 17,307,550, forward strand.
TTTTTGCGAAAGGACCCCTGCAAGTTCCCATCCAGTGACCTTGGGCCAGCCACTATCTTAGTCTAATGTACCTCACAGAGTGTGTTAAGAGTTTGTCCATGCATAGCCACAGGTGGGGGAAGTCAACAACTCAGAAGGAGCTTTGCATGCAGGTCATCTGGGCTCAACAGCCTGCAGTGACGCGCTCAGGGCAGTGGCGGACCAACCTTTTTGGGACCCTGAAGCTTGAACTGTGATGGGGGCCCCTTCTCAAACAGCAACAATAGGGCGACCTCCGACAAGGTCCAGAGGGCCTCGCTGCCCTTGTAAGGACCTCGAGGCCCAAATGGCGGAGAATGGGGAGGTGGGGTGGAGCCCTTGAGAATGGGCCATGCAGTGAGCCCCTTCCGTAAAATAGCCTTATTTTAATAACACTTTTAAAAACTCTATCAATTTTGTTGAAAAATTCCCTCTGTTTTTTTTTTTTTTAAGTTGTTTCAGGGCCCCTCCAGGATTAACTCATTGGCATAACTTATTTGCATGTGCTACACCACCTGACATCACTGGAAGTATGTCAGAAGGCAAGAAAAAAAGGAGAGAGAGAGAGAGAGAGAGAGAGAGAGCGCTGGCAGAGAGGGGACAGCTACTAATCCAAGCCTCAGAAATACCCCTATTCTGGGAGGACAGCTTCAGTGGTGGCTGAAGCCTTCAGAAGGCTGGTCGGAGGAACAAGGACCTTTCCAGGGGACGGGGTCATTTTGCTGCAGCCGTGACACAAGCAGGCATTCCCCCGCAGGGGGGGGGCACTGGCACCAACTCCCAGAACTGAGCTCCCCCGAGCTCCTGCTCGAAAGGACCCCTGGATCTAAGGAGGGATAGCTGAGAGCTGCAAAAAAAACATGCATGGTGGAGGACCAATGCGAATTGAGGCCTCTCCTCCATCCCATGCCCTTTCCTGATTAAAAATGCTCCCCACCACCCACCCACGCACCGCTTCTTTGAGACTCAATAGGGAGCAATTTCTGATTGGGGAATCAGCATCACACACCATTTGCCCCTGAGAATCTGGAGTGAGACTTCACCTCTAGTCAAGAGGAGACGATACTGGGGGTGGGAGGCAGTGACTTCGCTGCAGGACTGTTTCCTTCGGCCATAAGCTTGCACATGGTGGCGGTGGAGCATATACAGAGGGTCCCAGCTTTAAGATTGCTTGTTAAAAGGATCTCAGGCACCAGCTGCCTCAAGAAATGCCTCTGCCCAAAGGTTTGCAGTGCCTTTGCTGGGCCAGAGTAGACAACCCAGGGCTGCGTTCAGACGACAATGTTGAAGAGCAATCAGCCCGTTTTTTAAAAAACCGAATGAAATCATCCCGAAAGAATGGCATCCAGATAGCGATCCACTGACCTGCCTCAGCGCGCAGTTGTTCCATGACCGGATGTCCAGACCTTACCGCGCTTTAACCACAAAGCCTGCGTTTTTTGTTTTTTTTAAAAAAAAAAATCCACGCATGCGCATAAGCAGACGAGTGAACCAGCAAACCCCTATGCGAACACGCATGCGCACTGATGACCCTGTTGGGCAGACCAATTCATGCTGATTCACGCATGCACACGTCTCATGTGTGCATGCGCAGATGGCCGCACCAAAGGTGCACATGTGCGCATGCTGAGAATTGTTTGTTTTTTTTTTTTAATGGCGGTCGCAATCTTGGCATGCAAGATCGCAATCAGACATTTGGGAAGTGCGCACCAAGACTGCATCGCTCGTCTGCACCGGACCAAAACAGGTATCAAAAACCATGGAGACTGGGGGGGGGGGGGAATGGGAGACAGACGACTGGGGCACGAAAGACAGCTGTTGCTGTCTGATCGTGCCACTTAAATCCGTCAGGGAAGAGAAAGGGGAGCGGATCAAACTGAGCGTCTGAACGCACCCCGGGTGAAGGTGAACCAGTGGCCAGTAGAAAACAGCTTTCATGTACTCATACATGCCACCCGGAAGTCTGGGCAGGGTCTACATATGAGGGGTGGTGGAGGAAATGGTCTTAAAAAGTAGTATGTTTAATATGACTCACATGGGTATCTGAAGTAGAAGTCATTCTCGATGTCACTAGTAATGTTCTTCTCATACTTCTCCTCCGTCCAGCCGGCTGCGTCAGCTTCTGGGTTAAAGCGCACAAAGACCCCGAAGAGGATGATCATGGCCACCTCCCAAACCAGGCACACCAGCGGCAGGCGCCAGCGCATGTCTGTGTTCCTCGCCATCAGGTTGATCCTTGCCATGGCTTCGCTGATCTCCGGCTCTTCAGCAAAAACAGCAGCCCAGAGGAGCGACAGAGAGTCTCTGGCCGGAGTAAGGAATGCCCACAAACAGTCCCAGCTGCTGGAGGAAGGTCGTGCATTTTATGTGGCTCTAGGGAGTGGGGGGTGGGACAGGCTGGCTGTCAGTCATAACGGCTGCTTCAGGACAGCAGTGAGAGCACCCATTCATAGCTAGCTTAACAGAGCCAGGCACTGTCTGGAGTATAGCTACAAGGAAAGGGGTGGGGCACATGCCTCAGGTGGAGATTTTTCTCAGTAAAGTGGATTCCCCCCCCCCCCCCCCCCACGTTCGAACAAACAACCCAGTGCCCTCAGGGACTCAGACGCAACAAGCTTCCAAAACCAGCGCATATCTGGAGAATAGTTTAGGCTGGACATCTAGCTTTGCCGTATCAGAAGAAAGCATGTGTTTCAGTGTGGGGAAGGGCCATAGATCTATGATGGAGCACCTTTTTTGTACGCAGAAGTTCCCAGGTTCGATCCCCGGCATCCCTGTAAAGGGATTACAGGCCAATATCGCCTTGTGACCCCGACTTAGTAATAGGGCACCTTCTTTGAGTGAGGAAGGTCACGGGTTAGTTTCTCAGTGGTAGAAATCTGCTTGGGAGCCCTGAGATTACTAACAGGGCACCTGTTTTTTCGAGCGGAAGATCCCTGGAAGACCCAATAGCCAGGAGCATTGTTCACAGGGGACAAAGCTGAGCTAGCTGGGCCAACGGGCTGACAGTGTACAGGAGCTTCATATATGCCTCTTAACATTTTTACAGGGCTCGCATGCCCAAGGTAGCTGCCTTGGTTCTAAGGAAATTAAGGGAATTAAAATATTTTAATATTTTAAATAGAGCAAAGTTTATTTATTTATTGGGCTCAAGGCGGCTTACGAAGTTGGAGAGAGATGCCAGCTTCACTCCACCTATAATGCCCTGACTCACAGATGAGAATTTGCTGCAGCCATAATTCTTCTATTCTGTTTTTCCGGCCGGGACTAACCCTCCCCACCCCGCCCCCAACCAATGTCTTGGCCCAAAAGGCCTGATGAGAGCTGGCGGCACAACTTTGAATGCCTACAGAAAAAAGTGTGTAAACTTGGCTTTTGACAAAGATGCCAGGTGGCAAAGATACGGCAGCATGACTTATCTCCAGAAGACGCTGGCTAGATGCCAGCAGTAACTCATACAGAGAAGCAGCAGGCAGCCTCTTTATGGATGCATTGAAGCGCAGCCTTATTGTTGATCCCCGGTGGCGCAGTAGGCGCTGACTTGCAGCACACAGATTGGGCTTTCCTTTTTAAAAACAGATGGACCCCCCCCCCCCCCCCGCAGTCTAGGTGTTTGGAAACTGGGTGGCATGACAAGGGAAAGGCGCTCTGCACGTACTCAGAGGCGCTACATTCCAGAATTCTTTCTCAGATTCCAGAACGGGACCTCAGGACCAGAAATAGACCCACATTAAACCTTGCTCCTTTTTCCTTCCTAAATTTATTTACTGCCTCTAAATCGTAGCTATTCCTCCGCCTCCCACATTTTCGTGGGAGCCTGTCTGGTGTAGTGGTTAAGTGTGCGGACTCTAATCTGGGAGAACCCGGTTTGATTCCCCACTCCTCCACTTGCACCTGGCTGGATGACCCTGGGCAAGCCATAGCTCTGTACCAGCTGTTCCCTCAAGGACAGCTTGGGAAAGAGCTCTCTCAGCCCCACCTACCTCCCAGGGTGTCTGTTGTGGGGAGGGGAAGGGAAAAGGAGTTTGTAAGCCGCTCTGAGACTCTTAAGTGAGTGGAGGGCGGGATATAAATCCAATCTCTTCTTCTTCTTCTTCTTCTGTCTACTGCACTGTTCGTTCAGTGGGCTCCACCTGTTGCTATTCTTACACAGATAGCATCACATCTACCCAGCTCAGTAACTGGATGGCCGGTGGTATCCCTCTGCCTCTTTTTTCACTTGCCTGATGTCCTTGCAGTCAGAATGATTAATGCCGGCTTCTAAATTTGCCTGTCCCTGGGGACGGGAGACAATTGCCCTTCTCCCTCCACAAGCCCCCCCCCCCCCCCCAAGTTGCAAAATGCTTGTTTGCCTCTCCGCATGTTATCCTCACTCACCAAGCCTCCAAGGGAATCCTGGCCCTCTGCAGGGAGATTCTGAGAGCTACGCTCTCTAACCATCACCAGGGTTGCTATGGCAGGTGCCGGGCGTTTGGAACCTGAGACTCAGGGGCGGAACTTGAGGACTAAGGTACAGTGACTCATAGATCAGAGGGCGGGGCCTACTGGAATAGGGTCCTGAGCCCAGCTGTATCTAGGGGCCCAGGATATTTTACTGTCTGAATCCCAGGGCAGCCAGCTGGTGGCCACAGTCATGACACAGTTTCCAAAGTCATTTTAAGCAAAGTGTGGTTAAAGTCTGTTGAACCTGGGGATGAAGCTATCAGCCGGAAAAACAGGAGGCAACTGCCCTCTCACCCTGACATCTCAATCCGTCTCCTGGAGATGCTGAGAAGGTCAAATCCTGACCACTGGCAAACTGGAGAGCCAGTTTGGTGTAGTGGTTAAGTGCGCGGACTCTAATCTGGGAGAACCGGGTTTGATTCCCCACTCCTCCACTTGCACCTGGCTGGATGACCTTGGGCAAGCCATAGCTCTGTACCAGCTGTTCCCTCAAGGACAGTTGTCTCAGTGCTCTCTCAGCCCCAGCTACCTCACAGGGTGTCTGTTGTGGGGAGGGGAAGGGAAAAGGAGTTTGTAAGCCGCTCTGAGACTCCCAAGTGAGTGAAGGGCGGGGTATAAATCTAATCTCTTCTTCTTCTTCTTCTTCTTCTCTTTATTTCAGCACCGCCCTGGAGGCCAGAGTGGTAGGAAAAGTTTTAGCTGTTACACTTGTACGTGTCAGGCTGAAGCCTCTATTAAAGCAACAAAAACAGAGCCAGGTTTCAGTTTTACATGGCGTGATGCTGAACTGACGTGTTTCCCGAAAGGATGGGAATGGGACAGGCTTGCTCTTTACGAGGGTACATTTCAGACCAGGGGTAGATGCCAGAAAAGGATTCCAGAGGTAGATGGGCCAAGGGCTCAGATGTCTCTTCTAATCCCTCCTTCCCCACACTCCTATACCAGGACGTTTGGGGGCTTTCTCTCTTTTTTTAAGACAGTCTGGAAGCTCCAAACCTGGAAATCCAGCATCACAGTGTGAGTTCAGCTCTCAGAGCCAAGCCTTTCTCCTCTCCAAGCCAGGCCTTGCAGATAGTGACAGCTGCAATGTTCTCTCTAAGCTAAGTTAGTGTGAGCTAGCTCACAGTTCTTTAGCCTCTGGCTCACACATTTTTGTCTCAGCTCAGGAAGGGATGGCTCCAGAGCGAACTGATTTATGCAGCAGCCAAATCGCTCGCTCAGAACTTTAATGTCGGTAGCTCACAAAGTAGAATTTTGGCTCACAAGACTCCGCAGCTTAGAGGGAGCACTGGAGATAAGACAAGCCTCATCAACCCTACGAGATTCTCAGCCACTTTTTAACTTCCCCTCGGTGGAAAGAAAAGCAGTTTAATTTGCTCTTTTAACACTATGTTTTCAATATGGAAAAAAAGGGAAAGCACTGAATGCCTTTCACAGTTAACAGATAAGACTCTCAGCTGGATTTAGGTTTCCCACATTATCAGTCCTTAGATCAGACATTTGAAGGCAGCAGTTCAATGCGCTATAATGCCATGCTCCACTGGTCCTTGCAAAGATAAGGTTCTCAACTTTTGCCCAATGATCTGCGCATACCACAGCCGGCTGCCGAAGCCCCAACCTCTCCTTTCAAGTCACCTTCTAGGGGAACCATAAACAGTGTTTCAACAGTTGCAGCAACAGTTTAATGCAAGGGCACAATGAGATACCCAGGCACAGAAGAACATGAAGGCGTTCAAGGAGATAGGTTTCCCAACACAAAGCATGAACTATGCTTTGATATTTTACTGTTTGAATGCCAGGGCAGCCAGCTGGTGACCACAGTTATGATACAGTTTCCAAAGTCATTTTAAGCAAAGTGTAGTTTTAAACAATATTACTCACTGTTTTAACTATCGAAGAAAAGAAGTACGGTATCTTTGTGAATTTTCTGGCCAGTATATTTTATAGCCCCTGACCTGGATAGTCCCGGTGAGCCTGATCTTGTCAGATCTCAAAAGTTAAGCAGGGCCAGCCTTGGTTGGTATTTGGATGGGAGACCGCCCAGGGACCTTCTGTGATTGGCCAGAGAGCAGATGCCAAAATCCTATTGGCTGCCAGTGCTCCTTCCCTGGTAAAGGAGCAAGCCAGTAGCTGGGAGTTCCAAAGATTTGCAAGCTGCAATGCATTTTGGAAATGCATTGCAGTGATTGGCTCAGGCTGTCTAGGAGGTCCCTCTTTCCCCCTCCCTCCTGGAAACAGGAGCAAAAGGCGGGAGAGAGGGGGAAAGGGCGGGAGAACGCTTTTCCCAGCATTCCTTTTAAATTTTAAACCCCCACAGTGGCCATTTTGGAAATCCCAAAAAGCTGGGAAAAAACCAGGAAACCCCAAAAAAACCCAAAACAACTTTTTGGGTTTTTTTTCCCCCCGTTTTGGAAAAACCGAATGTACAACCCTAGTTTAGGGTTGCTGCACAGAGGCACCCCCTGTTCACCTCTTGCCTTGAAAACCCTAATAAGTTTCCAGGTCCAAAAACAACAGTAAAGGCCCTGTTATTAAAGGATGTCATTATCTTCTGCTCAAACATAAATTTCGCCTCCCCTCTTTTTCTGAGCAGCTGGAAGCAAGCAAAGCGGGGGTTTGCCTTTTGCTCCTGGTTTTAGGCTCCTTGTTTCCACGGCCGCAAGTTCTTTAAAGCCCTGCCCTGGATAGCCCATACTAGTCTGACCTCAGAAACACAGGAGGGTCATGCCCAGGCAATATTTGGATGGGAGACCACCAAGGAAACTGGGCTCCCGGACGCCCGGCCACGCCGATGGCGCCCGGGTGCTGCTTTGCCGCGCCGCGGGAAGGCGGGGCAGCAACAGTAAGGACGCGCAGCGTCTGCAGCCTGGGGGGGCGGGGCCAGCCTGTTAAAAGGCCGAGCCCTGCTCCAGCCCGGCCTCAGGAAGGTGATGTCCTCAGCCAAGCTGTCTGGGGGAGAGAGGACGCATAGCGGTCATTCGGTGAGGAGAGCTGCAGTGCAGCCAGGTACCCGCGCCCAGGCGGGGCAGGCGGTTCAGCGACGCCCGCTTTGCTGGGAGTTCACCTCCCATGGGACCTGTGGCCGCAAGGCATGTTCTTTTCGACACGAGTGTCCACTGTGCGCAGGGCCCCATGCCTTTGCAAACTGCCCCAAGCCAAAGGGTAAGGGGAGTGGTAGAGGTGGTAAACGCGGAGGGGGTGGGAGCGGTCACAACCCCCCGCTTGAAAAAGGGCCCCAGCCCAATTAAGTTATTGGTTTTGGAAGACTGGTTGCGGGATTACCCCCAAGTCCGCGACCGTGTTTACCTATTGGATGGGTTTAGGTGGGGCTTCAGAATACCTTACCAAGGACCTAGGGAGGCATATATGGCTCCAAATTTAAAATCTGTTGTCGGAATGGAGCATATAGTTCGAGAAAAGATCGCCAAAGAATGTAGGGAAGGTAGAGTCCTCGGCCCCTTTTCTACTCCTCCTGTTGCAAATTTGAGGGTTTCCCCACTAGGAGTGGTGCCTAAGAAAGCACCTGGAGAGTATCGCCTCATTCACCACTTATCATACCCACGGGGGGAATCGGTGAACGACGCGATACCAGACCATTTATGTTCAGTTAGATACACGTCCTTTGATCACGCACTGCGCATAGTGCGCCGGTGCGGCAAGGGGGCGGAGCTGGCGAAGTGTGACATCAAATCGGCCTTCCGCCTCCTTCCTGTTCACCCAGCAGATTTCGAGCTCTTGGGGTTTGCCTTCGAGGGTAAATTTTACATGGATAGGGCACTTCCCATGGGATGCTCGGTGTCTTGTGCCGCCTTTGAACGGTTTAGTTCCTTTTTGGAATGGGCTCTGCGGTACAGGACCGGCCTCGGCAGTACAGCCCACTATCTGGATGACTTCTTGTTGGTAGGGGGAATGGGGACAGGACAGTGTGGGTACCTGATGTCAAGTTTTATCGCTATGGCGGGGGAACTTGGTGTTCCTCTGGCTCATGACAAAACAGAGGGCCCCACATCCACCTTGACCTACTTAGGAATAGAAATTGATACGATAGGACAGTGCTGCAGGTTGCCTAGGGACAAACTGGAGGCATTACGGAGTTTGGTGGACACGGCGATGGCACAGTCGAAGGTAACATTGCTGGAATTGCAACGGTTGGTTGGCCATCTCAACTTTGCTTGTAGAGTCGTGGCACCCGGGAGGGCTTTCGTCAGGAGATTCTGTGAATCGATGGCGGGCCTTCGCCTACCACACCATAGAGCTAGGGTAACTAGGGGGATGCGGGAGGACCTCCGTGTCTGGCAGCAATTCTTGCGGTCATACAACGGGGTTTCCTTCTGGCGCGAGGAGCTCCTACTGGAGGCTGAGCTGCAGGTCGCTTCAGATGCCGCGGGTTCCTCGGGGTTTGGTGTATATTTTAGGGGCCATTGGTGCGCTGGTGACTGGCCGCAGGACTGGTTCCAGGCAGGATGGGTCAAGGACTTGACCTTCCTGGAATTTTCCCCAATTGTAGCAGCTGTATGGGTTTGGGCAAGGGAACTTTCAAATCAAACGGTCCACTTCTGGTGCGACAACATGTCCACCGTACACGTGATCAACTCCCTGACGTCAAGGTCACCCAGGGTCATGGCTCTGGTGCGGGCCTTTACGCTGCAGTGTTTGCGTCATAACATCATGTTTAGGGCCAGGCACGTGCCGGGGGTCAGTAATGGGGTTGCGGATGCTCTCTCTCGCAAACAGATGACGAGATTCCGTCAGCTAGCTCCGGAAGCCGACCAGTTCCCAGTGCGGCTGCCAGAGGAGGTATGGAGGATTGGAGGGCTGAGGCCAACAGGGCCATGCATTTGGCCCTTGCCCCGGCCACGCGAAGAGCTTACATGAGGGCGGGTAAGCAGTTCCTGTCCTTCCGGGAGGGGGTCGGTCTGCAGCAAATCTGGCCCATACCAGTGGCGCATTTGATGCAGTTTTGTGTAGCAATGAGAAGGGTGGGCCTGGCAGCACACACTATCAGGGGCAAGCTGTCTGCACTGGCCTATGCCAGTAAGGCGGCGGGGTTTGAAGATGCAACAGGCGATTTCCGAATTCGGCAGATGCTGGAGGGCTGGTCACGGGAACATGGCAGGGTGGCGGACACCAGGATGCCCCTGACTCCAGATGTGCTGCGGGGGCTCGGGGCCCAATGGGTTGACTCCTGCAGGGACGGATATGAGGCTGCCCTGTTCCAGGCGGCATCTTTGGTTGCCTTTTTGGGGGCGCTGCGAGTCAGCGAGCTGGTGGCCGGCTCTAGGCGGGACGCCTCCGGCACTGCCCTGGAGAGGCGGGACATCTCTTTCCCGGACTCAAAAGTTAGACTTAGGCTGCGCCGATCCAAGACCGATCAGCGCGGGAGGGGTTCCGAGTTTGAGTTGGACCGCTGTTCTGAGGCAGAATTATGCCCAGTGCTGGCTTTACGCCACTATGTGGCACTGCGGGGGGATGACCACGGGTACCTATTCCGGCACGCGGATGGTTCCCCTCTCACCAGATTCCAATTTTGGAGTGTGACAAGGAAGGCACTGGAGCGCTTGGGATTGGGTGGCATGAGGTTTGGTACCCACTCCTTTCGGATTGGGGCGGCGTCCACAGCGGCAGCAATGGGGTACCCCAACGGTGAGGTTCAGAGGATTGGGCGGTGGAGGTCCCGCTGTTATAGAGGCTATGTTCGGGCTTGTAAGACGTAGGTCGAGGGACTTTAGGAATAAGTAGGGATTGGTAGACGACGTTGCCAACTTAATCCAGTTCCTTTTTCAGAGGCTGCTGACGGTGGGACAAGACAGTGTGTTCTGGTTTGCGGCCATAGCATGATCTTTTGGGCGGCGCATCAGGCCCGAAGGACACCCATTGGGTCTCAACTGGGCCTCAGTGACCGGGCAGTGGTCGAGTGGCTGGGACGGAGAGGCATGGGGTGGCCGGCGCTCCTTCCCCTGCTATTCAATGAACACAGGGGGCTTCCGCCTCAGGTCTTGGTGATACACTTGGGGGGTAATGATTTGGGGCTGATGAAGGGTAAGGCCCTTGTGATACAGGCGGAGGCTGACCTTGTGAGGATAAGAGCAAGGTGGCCACGCATGCAGATTGTATGGTCAGCCATCCTACCTCGCAAGGCGTGGAGAAACTTGGGCGACCCCAGGTGTATTGACCGGGCCAGGCGAAAGGTCAACAGGCAAATGCGGAAGGCCATGGAATCTGGGTTGGGTGTTTTTCTACAGCACCCAGAGATACGGGTTGAATTGTCCGATCTGTACAGGCCGGACGGGGTGCATTTGTCTGAGAAGGGCAATGAAATATTTTTACGGGATTTGCAGCAGGGGATACGGGCGGTGCTTGGTCACTGAATGGGGAGCAAAGGCCAAAGCAGAGGCTTGGCCTTGGCTGTGGCAGGTTGTGCAAGCAAGTAAGCGGAACTGGTGAGCACCTCATGGCATATCCCGTTAGGGAACAGGAGGTCGTCAGGAACTGCCTTCGGGTTTTTTAAGGCCCAGGGTAGGGAATGATGATCGCCTCTGGGAACCTCTTAGGTCGGCGCCTCCCTGCACGTTTTTAAGGCTTCAGGGGTAGGCGCTCCTAGGTGGCAACCAGCTTGCCAGGCTGCCGGGCACGAGCCAGATCGATGGCTCAAGACCGGAGCTGGGGGTGACCCGCCCTACAAGGGCAAGGAGGCAGGTCAGGGAAGGACGCCTGCCTTGCCTGTTCCAGGCTTGCTTGGGTTGGTTATCCCATTGCTGCAATGTTTTGTAAATTAATAAAGTGGCCCTGGTTTAATTCCAAGACTGTTGTCTGTCTCGTTATTCCTGCTGGGGTGGCAATCCAGGATCACTACACTGAGGCAAGCAATGGCAAACCATCTCTGAACATCTCTTGCCTTGAAAGCCCTACAAGGTCACTATAAGCCAGTTGCGACTTGATGGCAAAAAAGGTTATTTTAAACTTAAAAAAAAATAATAAGTGGGAAGGCCTCTGGGAACGCTTCTCAGATGCAGCGGAGGGCGCAAGTTATGTCAGTTCAAGGAGGCGAAAGGTAGGCAGACAGGCTTAGCCTGTTCCTGAAGGGACAGGCCATCCTGGGGCTTCCGGAAGTCACTAGAAGCACATCATGCTTGCTGCTCTGTGTTGGATTCACTGGACTAAACCCTGCCAGGGAACCGCGAGAAATATAGCAGAGTGCACAAAGGTTTAAATGCAGCAGAGCTTAAGGCTTGGTGTGGCAACAGACTTACAAGGTTACACGGAGTCAGCAGTCAAACTAAAAACTAATAAGTATTTATTAAAGGAAATACATACTTGAGAGTGCAGGTAAGAGACAGATATAGATTACCTATTCTAGCTAGCTGGATTTTGTTGGAGGCTGGACGCGTGTCCAGGCTCCATCTTCGTGCGTGCAGAGAGAGAGAGAGAGAGGTGTGTGTGTGTGAGAGAGGGAGAAGGAAGCAGAGGAAATTGCCCCTAAGAGTAGCATTCTACTTCAAAGGAAAGTATCAGTGGAAAGTACTGGAGTCGGGAGGCGAGTGGTAGTGATTTCATAGCAAAGCTCTTTATCGAGGGTCAGATCGAACATGGCAAACCCCGGGCGCGGAGCCCTTTTATGCCGGCCGGAGACAATGCCCCGACCTCGCCCCCAAGTCCTGATAGGACCTTAAGTCCGTGGTTGCAGTTCATAGGTCCCCCAGCGGGAGACCTAGGCACGTAATTGGTGGTCGCTCAGGAGCCAACTGGCTATTGTTCTACCTGGCCGAAGCTCAGGTAGATTCTGACCATGTGCGCTGACCGCGTGGCCGTCGCCATTGCGGGAGGCCAGACGACCGTGGTCTTAGTACACAACAATCAGGTAGCAGGAAGGAAAGGATGCTGTGTGTGTCCTGACCGATCTGTCTAAACTCTGTGGTGCCAGCTTCTCCAGTCTGAGGCAGGAGACAGCACCAAGTCCTCCACTTCTAACACTCGGTAATGAGTTTGTGGCGCATGAGTCTGGAGCCAGTCTACATCCCGGAGTAGAAAGTGTTCAGTGTGATGCAGGAAGAGAACAGCAGTGGGACTTGGAGGAAATCCAACAGAATAATTTGCCACAGACAGGTAAAGCCTGGTTTCAAGAGTACTCGGCAAGAGACCAATACAGGTAAGCCTTTTCCCAGCACACCTCCTATCACTTCTATGAGTACCTTTGGGCATATCTCTGGATATGCCTGATGAAGAAGAAGATTAGATTTATATCCCGCCCTTCACTCACTTGGAGTCTCAGAGCGGCTTACAAACTCCTTTCCCTTCCCCTCCCCACAACAGACACCCTGGGAGGTAGGTGGGGCTGAGAGAGCTCTTTCCCAAGCTGTCCTTGAGGGAACAGCTGGTACAGAGCTATGGTCATCCAGCCAGGTGCACGTGGACAAGTGGGGAATCAAACCCGGTTCTCCCAGATTAGAGTCCGCGCACTTAACCACTACACCAAACTGGCTCCCAGTTTGATGATCTGAACAACATGCATCTGTCTGATGCTGCAACAAAATGGGAATTTGAGGTCAAATTGCACAAATAATAGGGATTGCGTCATTGCTGTATGTGGCATATAAACAAAGTAATGTCAGTAAAAGAATGCACCAAGGAGCTTACAGCTTGAAGGCCAAAACAGATGAGCAGACCGTACTAGTAATTTTTAACGGCTGGTAACCAGTGTTCCCTCTAAGCTGAGTGAGTGTGAGCCAGCTCACAGTTTTTTTAGCCTCCGGCTCCCACATCTTTGTGTTAGCTCAGGAAGGAGGGCTCCAGAGCAAACTAATTTAGGTGGCAACTGAATCGCTCGCTCACAGCTTTAATGCCAGTAGCTTCACAAAGCAGAAGTTTTGCTCACAAGACTCTACAGCTTAGAGGGAACATTGCTGGTAACTGCTGAAGGAGTGTCTAATTCGGATTTGGGCCATGATACAAGGTGTCGCGCTCAAGAAGTGTTGTGAACCTAAATGGGGGTGGGTGGGGAATGGCAGCATGTTGCAAGAGGGGCAGGAAAGGAAAATGAGCAGAGAGATAGAGTCCTTCGGGCAACTGTAGGTGAAACAACTCAAAGAATGAAGATGAGGTGCCAAAGCATTCTTTTTCAAGACACATAACGAAACTGTGCTGCTTTTGCCATGTTTGATTACTGTGTTTTATTGGTAGTATAGAGGTGAGGAAAATACATAAACGAACCAAAGGACCTGAGAACTGGAGCAAACTGCACTGTTCTAACTCCAAAATTATCTGTTGGAATTCTCCTAGTTAAACTGGAATTCAGGAAAAGTGAAACACAACAGCAAAGAAACAGTCTGGTGAAAATCTGCACAGCCCTGCAAATGTTCCTTAAAGGAACATTTTAAATTGCCACTAAAATTTTATTTTCCGTTACCCTGACTTTCCCTGAACAACCTTGGTTGATTTCCCTGGCCACCACTGAAAAATAGCCCCACGTTAAAAAAATGCATGTTATGTTACAGTAAAGGTTCAACATTTATTAAGATAAGAGCTTCGATACAAACTTCTTTTAAACACTGATTGTTAACTGAATACATGTTTTGACAACTGACTAAAAATTACACAGAGATGAAACTTCAGGACACCTAATCTCTGTGTTAACAAATGAGAAGAATATTTTTGCTCTGGATTTAAAACCGCACTAAAAATTATATAAATTTCCATTAACATTCAACAAATATTCTTTAAAATGGCTTAAAGGAAGCCACAATTGTGAAACTTAAGTGGTGAAACTGCAGTTCAAAATAAAGTTAGAAATCAGAGTGCAAGTATTCTATTAAAAAGGATTAAACAATGATATACAGCTATCGTTTCTACAGTTTTTTCCTTTTTGTTTTGCAGTTCCCTTAGTTTCTGATCAATTGTTTCTTCTTCCATTTTGGCTTCTTTTCTCTGTCTTTCTTTAGCATATTCAAGGTGTTTAATTTTCCCCTCGAGATCCTTCTTTTTTTCAGAGTTTCTTGCTGTCGCTTATGGTACTCAACATCTAGATACTCTGTGTATCGTGTATGAACATGCCTGACCGTCTGCAATATACTCAGGGCTTTTTTTTGTAGAAAAAGCCCAGCAGGAACTCATTAGCATAATAGGCCACACCCCAAAGCAGAAACTCATTAGCATAATAGGCCACACCCCTGACAGTGCAGCTCTGTCCCAGGATTGGCTTCCCCAGGTGCCCCTCCCCCCGGCTTGCGGGGCACATGGGGAACCTAAAGGAAGGAAGGCAGTTTCTGGATTGGCTTCCCCAGGCGCCCTGCAGCTGCAGGGCACCTGGAGAACCCGAGGAGGGGTTAAAAGGTTTTCTCTCCCTGGATCGGCTTGGCTTCCCCAGGCACCCCACGGCATGCGGGACGCCTGGGGAGTCCGGGGGGGGGGGGGGGGGAGGCTGTAGGCATGGCCAATTCAGAAGCCAGCCGGAACTCCGTTCCTGTGTGTTCCTGCCCAAAAATAGCCCTGCTCCTATCAATTACAACGGATTCTCCAGAACTCAGGACAGCATCATAAAAATTGTCTTATTAACTGAAAATCCACTTTCAATTAAAGCGTTACCAGGAAAGAGGATAAAGCACACCTTCACGACACTCCACAGGTCTGAGAAATTCTTGTCGGCCATCAAAATACTACTGTAAAATGTCCAACTTTATCATCTTGTTTTACCACGTAGTCTTGAAACGGAGCCTTGAATTCACTGCGGGCAGCAGTGGTTAAAGCAGTGCATCATTGCTGCAGTTTTTCAGCTATTGTGTCACTGATTCAGTTTGCTGACTGTAGAAGTTTTAATATAATCCGTATTGCCGTGGTCCCAAAGTTTGGTTTGTGTACGATAATACGGATAAGCCACAAGCCGTCTTGAACTTCAAAGGACTCCTCTCATCCCACTTTTCAGCAGCTGCTACTACCATGTTTCAGCATTCTAGATAAAACTCAGCCTCTTGACGGTCATTTAGTTTAATTTCTTTTAAGAGCTTCTTTGCTGCAAAGCCAGTTTCAACCTTGCTTCTGTCAAGCATGTTCTCAGGCAATTTCATGGCAATTGTTAACAACTGTAAACCAGATGATAAATTTTGCAGCTTTTCTGATTTTGTGCAATGAGTCATTAGCTTCCTGATTCGCTCATTAAGCTCTTCAGATTAAACAAAAAGGTGCCAGTGGTTTTTTGGTTTTGAAACCTTTGTAGAAATGACTCACCATTTCAGCAGCTGTTTTCATGAGTCGATTTTGCAGTGCAGATTTTATGTGACTTGCAGGGCGCGATCATACGCACCCATTTGCGACACAAGAAGGACGATTCCCCGCCGGCTCAAAGTGGCGCGATCACACAAGCACATCTGGGAAGCGTCCTGCAGCCGCTGTCAAAGTGTCGCAAACCGCTTTGAGCCGGTGGGGAATCGACTTATTTAGCTACCAGTGAAAAGGCAGTCTCAAATGGTTTGCGACGGCCCAGAACTGACCTTTCCTGGTGTGATTGCGCCAGCGCAAACAAGTGGCGTTGGGGAGCGGGCTTTTTGTTTTTTTCCCCCCTCCCATCCCGGTATGCGCATCATCAGATGATCCCGAGGGTGGAGAGGCAAGTCATCGATCCCTTGTAGAAGCAGATAAGCGCACTAAAAACGGCCGGGAGGGAAAAAACCAACTCGCCCGCAGCTGCGTGTGATCCACGCAGCGGCGGTTCGCCCTCACAGGTCCATTTTGCGTGTGATCCCGTAAAAGCGGCGCAAATTGCGCCGGCACAAATTTGTGTCACTTCCCGTCCGGCTTATCTCGCTTGTGTGGACGGGGCCGCAGGTTTACTGTGAGAGAGCTTTACTTCTTCCATATACTTCCTGACATTGTCAAACACAATGAGAGCCCTGTCTAGACAACTAACATTCTCCAGCCACCTAATGGAGTAAAACTCCTGTGGAAATTGTGTGCTGTTATAGCAGTGTATGATACTCGCCTAGCCAGGGGCACTTTGAACAGATAATACACGTTGCGCAAGCCTGACTCAAGGTCCCATTTCACTGCATGCAGTGCTTTAAAAGTCCTGCTTTAAAAGACCCACATACAGCATGGAGTCTATAGGTTCCAAGGTCAATCAATTTGTTGTCTTCTCCATTAGTCATGGCTGGTTTTAATTTTTTCTTTCAATTTTGCAGAAAAAGGTGATTTACATTTGGCCGTCCATAGATACCTGTAGTAATTTTGCAACTGGTAAGACACATCTCCTTAAAACTTCTGAAGAATGGAAGAAAAACACTGGTCAGATACTGGGTGGAAACTTTTTGGCAGCATTCATCCCAAAAATAAACCACTAAATCCATCTGATCCTTTTGAATCACCTTATTCAAAGCTTAACCAAAACAAATAACAAATGTCTTACACTGTTTTGGTAAAAGGTCAGAGAAGCATGATGCCAAACCAAATACTACAACATACATTGCTTTCGTTTTTCTTTTTTTATATAATAAATTTTATTTCTATTTACATACAAAATATACTAACATGCAAGCACATAAACTATTATCATTTATATTCAAATTCATGTATTTCTATAGAACTTACTTATATTTGCTTTAAATATTTCATTTCCATTAAAATACCTTTCTTCTATCTTTTCCATCTATCATCTTATCTAGCAGAATTTTTTTCCTTTTACTATCATTTACTATTTCAATGTGATCTTGTTTTTAATTTAATTTGATCTTATTTTTAATTCTATTTTTCTTGCAGTTCTGATGTTGGTCTATTATGTGCATAGGATGTTAATTTCCCCATTTTCGCATATTCACTTAGTTTATTTTTCCATTCTTTCAGATCTGGATATGCCTTCCACTTTGCTGTGAAGATTAATTTTGCCGCTGTCATCATATACTTCAATAGTTCACTGTATGTTTTGGTAATATTGCTTGGTATTATATTTAATATGTTTTTGGGATCCAGCACAAACTTAAGTTTCAAAACCTTTTGCATTTTTTCATGTATCTCTCATATTTTCTTGCCTTCTTACATGTCCACCAAACATGATAAAATGTTACATCTGTATTTTGACATTTTCAACATTTCCCATTATAGTCTTTATTGGTTTTTCCTATATCTTTGGGAGCAATGTACCATCTAAAAAACATCTTATACTCAAACCCAGTTCTCACTTAGTATTTGACATTCAGTAAATTTAATTTCTTTAGTCCATAGATTTCCCCACTGACTCATAAGTATATTTTTCCAAAATTTTGCATCTATTTTATCATACAATTTTTACTTGCTCTGTTTCACTATCATATTGTAATACTATTTTTGTAGATTTGAAGTAGACTCTTTAAATCTCCGGTGATTCATTGTTCAAAAGTCGTTTTCTTTCTTAGTCGACCCCCTTCTTTAGCTGTTTGTTCTTTGAATTTGGATACCATTTGATGATATAACAACCACAGAATATATCTTCCTTCCTCTTCTGGGCACGGAACAGCGGTCACTGTAGGTGTGGGGAGGTACTTGTGAATTTCCTGCATTGCACAGGTGTTTGGACTAGATGACCCTGAAGGTCCCTTCCAACTTTTTGATTCTATGAACTTCTTGCCAAGATTTAATTTTTTTCTTGTTTGTCCATTCACCTAGGTTTGTCCATTCACCTAGGTTGAGAGCCAGTTTGGTGTAGTGGTTAAGTGTGCGGACTCTAATCTGGGAGAACCGGGTTTGATTCCCCACTCCTCCACTTGCACCTGGCTGGATGACCTTGGGCAAGCCGTAGCTCTGTACCAGCTGTTCTCTCAAGGACAGCTTGGGAAAGAGCTCTCTCAGCCCTACCTACATCACAGGGTGCCTGTTGTGGGAAGGGGAAGGGAAAGGAGTTTGTAAGCCGCTCTGAGACTCCAAATGAGTGAAGGGTGGGGTATAAATCCAATCTCTTCTTCTCTTCTTCTTTCTTCGCTAATTACCAATGTCTGCTATTGTCATTTGGCGTCTGAAATCACCTCACTCTCCAATGGTATAAGGACAGATGGACTTACATTCTAGCTGTATCTGAAGAAGCGAGTAGTGTCTCTTAAAAGTGAACCCTGCCACAAATTTCGTTAGTTGTTAAGATGCTGCTAGACTCTTGCTCCCTTCCACTAATAAAGAAGGCAAGCTGTGCTGTTAGGTTTCTTCCCCCCATCTGTTAGAAATGGAAAGGGGGATCTCTCCAAGTGCCATGGGACTCCCATCTCATTCTCCCCCCTCCCTCTGTCTGAAGAAGTGTGCACCCCACACAAAAGCTTATACCTGGAATAAAATATTGTTGGTCTTCTTAAAAGTGCCACAGGACTCTGTGTTTCTCTCTCTCTCACACTGGCTCTTTTGCTCCCCCTCCCTCCCCAAAGGAGGGGGGAAGCCCTCAGCCAATCAAGGGAAGGGAGGCTTGGCTTTCTTCCCTCCGCGAAGCAAGAAATAGGAGACTAGGCAAAAGGAGCTGCAATGTAAGAAACAGGAAGCAGCAGAGAGCCAGTTGCTTGTGGGCTGGATAGGAGCCCTGCAGGGGCCGGATCTGGCCCACAGGCTGTATGTTTGACACTCCCAGTCTAGCTAGTCCAGCATCCTGTCTCAGAGTGGCCAACCAGCTGTGTGGGCAACAAGCTTCAAAACTGTAAGCATGCATCTATATACGGGTCAATAAATCTGATGCATTTTGTCAAAGAGAGAGAGAGAGCTTGAGATAAAATTCTGAAGCAGTCCTAGGATCACAAGACAAATGAAAAGGACTTCTGCTAAAGATTAGCAAACAGATGGAAACAGTGAGTGGCTAAGGGGAGATGCATAAGATTGCAGCCATAATGACATACAAGCATACCCATGGGGAAAATGGGAAAGCAAAGCACTACGTAAGGACAGTGCAGCGGAGAAATCGCCCAGTGCTGTTAGCCCCAAATCTGCCAACCTGGCTGCACTCTCTTGATAGTGACTACCAGCACAAGAGGTCACTCTGCCAGCAACCTTTATTGCTCACATAATGAGAGAACAAGGGCAAAAGTGCAAGCAAGACAACCCGGTTGGAGCAGTCTCTGACATCACTGGCTTTCAACAGTGTCAACTGAAAGATCTGTGAATGCACCTCTCTGTCAGAAGTCACTTAGGTTCCTCCTGTTATTTTCTGTTCTCCTGTTGTTGCTGATTAATTGTTGCACCTGGCTATGCATCATTCTCAGATCACCTGGACAGGCTCAGCCTGGCAAGTACCCTTCAAGTGGTAATGACTGAATACACAGCAAGCATTATTCATCAAGACAGAACGAGGCAGGACTTCCCTCCTCTCAGTTACATATTTTTAAAAGAGCACAGCGACAGGATGACTAATGCAACAAGAGATTTATAAAACAATGACTGAAGTGGAAAAGGGGGAATTCCGCTCTTCCCTAACTCTAGAACTAGGGTTTCCTCAAGAGACAATAGATATGTGGTTAAAAAACAAAATTAAAGTTGAAGGTTTTTTTAAAAAGTTGAAGGTTTTATGTGTGTTAAACAGTCAGCTATGCCCTATCTCTACCATCATCCTCTCACTCACACGTATCACAAAAGGTTCTTTTGACGCGGTTATAAAAATACATGGAAGCGATATATATTAGCTGCCTCTCCTTGAAGGCTGCAGTTTAAGAGTAAAAAGAGTGGGGTACAGATAAAAATGAGCTTGCTGATCAATTACCCTCCTTGCTATTTGTCCACTCGAAAGAAATCACACCTACCCATCTGCTTTCCCATCCACACAGGAGAAGTTACGGGGGAAAACTAGAAGAGATATTGAGAGATCCACAGATGGATCTGCTAGGTATGTTTACAGGCAAACTGTAGCTATACGCTCCACCCCCTATTTGGATAGAGGCCGCAGCCAGGGCTCATTTCGTAGCAGGAGCTCCTTTGCCTATTTTGCCTAATGTAGCCAATCCTCCAAGAGCTTACAGAGCTCTTCTTACAGGGGCTACTGTAAGCTCTTGGAGGATTGGCTACATCAAGGGGGTGTGCCCTAATATGCAGAGGAGCTCCTGCTACGAAATGAGCCCTGGCCACAGCTATGGGACAAGGGCCTAAACACCTCCCTCCATGTAGTGTTTTACCGATCAAAACCTACCCTGACCTCTTTATACATCTTCAGGCCACACAACCTATCTTTGTTCATCTACCTTACGGGGAGGGGTTAAACCTCTTTCTCACCCTAGCAACGGTCTTGAGGCAGGAGGGGAATGAGTGACACTTTCGGCTTGGCCCAACAGCAACTGGAGAACAGTTCTGGACACTTTTGGTGGGCAGCTGCTCACTGTAAATAAGGCAGCATTAAATTATGACGGAGGGTGCATCTACACACGTGCACAACCCAAAGAAATACTTACTTAAAAATGAATCTGAGTCCAACAATACTTGGTCCTGAATTAATAACACTGAACGTTTCACTTGGGCTTCAAATAACTAAGCCATTCTGGAGGAGTTATCTGAGGGCTAATTGTGTCATCTAGTGGTAAAAACAAGAAATAACAGATCACAGAACATGTCCAAGAGGGAGGAAGTGCTGAGAATCCCCAGAAGGCCAATGACGCTCAGGGTGCATCGACAGTACGCACCTCTATTGCTTTTATACCTCTTGAGCAACTCCCACAGTGCCTCCTCCAACCCAGAAATTTGGTCCTCAAACCTCCCAGGACACCCCCCCCACACACACACATGCTTTATTTATCCCCTCACCCAACAGCTTTTTCCATAGAAAGAGCATGCACATACACCATAGAAGAAGAGACTGGATTTATACCCTGCCCTTCACTACCCGAAGGAGTCTCAGAGTGGCTTACAATCCCTTTCCCTTATCCTCCCTACAACAGACACCTGAGCAATGCTCCATCTAAGCTGTGGGAGTCCTGTGAGCAAAAAGTCTACTTTGTGAGCTACTGGCATTAAAGTTGTGAGCCAGCGATTTGGCTGCTGCATCAATCAGTTTCCTCTGGAGCCATCCCTCCTGAGCTAAGATAAAGATGTGTGAGCCGGAGGCTAAAAAACGGTGAGCTGACTCACACTAACTCAGCTTAGAGGGAACACTGCTTGTGAGGTAGGCGGGGCTGAGAGAGCTCTCTTGAGAACTGCCCTGAAAGAACTTATGACTGACCCAAGGTCACACCAGCAGCTGCATGTGGAGGAGCAGGGAATCAAACCCAATTCTCCCAGATAGGAAATCCTGATTATAAGTATAATATATATATAAACTTCCCACCTTTTTTTCTGAGAAAATAATTTTTGAAAATTTAAAAATTAAAAAAGGTATATACGAACTTTGGCCTTGGGATGGGAACTGATGTTAAAAGGCTACAACACAATGCAAGATCTGCAATGACTAATGCCACCAAAGCATGAAAGACTCTCAGAGTTCGTCAAGATGCCTGAAAACTTCTATTTGGGAGGAGGATAATCAGAACAAAGCAATAGCAAGGTTTGCAATAGCACACATACTTCTTCTGAGTTGCTTTAGAGAGAATTTCCAAAGAGTCTCTTCTACAGAAACCCTCTCCTTATGCACAGATCAGCATTTTCAGTTTTCAGAAGACCGAAACTTTTTCAATGGACAAAAGCTATTGCAACAAATTCCACACCACTCTTATGCATCTACATCGATGAACAGCAATAGTTATAATTCGTCTCAGCCGTTATTGGGAAGAGATGCAAAACTTGATTCAACTAGAGATAATCGGTGCTCCAGCGCCTTCAGTGTTGTTTCTGCCTATTAAAGAATGAAGAAATTATTTTAATTAACGTTACATATTAATTAATGAGGGTCCCAATGCAGTTACCCATGACTAAATTCTTAGGCTGTATTCCTGTCACTGTAGCCAGAGTCCTCCTGCACCCTCCCCCCCCCCCCCCCACTTTAACCCACTGGACCATCCTTGTCTTTACAGGTGTGACTGGTAAGGTGAGAATCTAACAAAACAAAATTTCTACTGGGAACTGTGTTTGCACATCACTCCTCAAGACAACAGTATCTAGAACGACATGGGAGGACCAAACCATATTTCGTAGCCCCGGTCCGGTTAGATAAACAGTGATTGGTTTGATTCAGACATCACACAAACCTACAGCTTATTCAAACTAATTATGGTTTCAGATGATGCTCTGGCAATCCACTTCAGTCTACTGACTCTCAAAACACAATCTGGAATCGTGGTCTGAAGTTTTATTAGCCAAAGTTAGTCTTGACTATGGTTTCTTATTATGCATGAACACAGATTCCAAGGCATTCTCCTGGTGCCACCCTCACCCAGCGTGGGCCGGGATGCCAGCTGGCTCCCTGTGGTGGGGAAGAGTAAACAGCAACAAAACCAGCATTTGTTAAAAGCAAAAAAAGGGACGGAAATGGTTGACTGTGTGCAGAATCCTGATTTCATCAGCTCTGGGGACGACTACAGTTTTTCGAGCGTCAACTGAGGCCTGACAAAATGAGCTTTAGGTTTTTCTTCATAGTTAGAAGGCTTCTGAAGCAAGTTAATCAACAGAAGTAGAACGACAACAAAGCAACAAAACCATCAGCAGTGTTACAACGGCAACAAAGCAAATAAAACCATAACGTGCAAACAAATACATTTTAATATTTGATCAAAAGAACCAGAACACAAAGCAATAGTGGGGTCCTAGACACACAAACTTATTTCTCAACAAAAGAGGGATCTGAAGGACTTCCACCAGAAATAACCAAAATATGAAAGCCATCATCTTACCCTTTCTAGCAATTCTTCCAAAACGGCTTGACTTCCAAGGGTAAGAGGCTCTTTATCCACATCAGCTTTTTTCCCTGCAGCTCCTAGGGTATAACTTGGACATTCAGCAGTTATTAGTACAACTAGGGATGGGCCCAGATTGGACCATGGACCTAATTTTTCCACGGACCAGGGCCCAGTTCGTGGTCCATGAGCCCAGTCTGTGCCATCCCACTGACACGGATCTCCCACGAGTCCATGATCCTCCCAGGAGGGAGAAAAATTGCTTCCTGACCTCAAAGTGTCGACCAGCATTTCCCTGGGTGTGTAAGAAAGGGCCAAAGAGCGCAAGTGAAGGCCAAGTGGTGACTTCACCCACTTCCAGGTCACCGGTGAACCATTTAAAGAGAACGGCTTTTCATGCCGTGCAGCATCACCAGACCAAACGGACCACGACCCGGTCTGTTAAACATGGAGGTTCGTGGTGCAGGGGTCTGTAAACCCCACAAACCTCTGAACCTCAACAGGCCACCATTTTTCTGGACCATGCCCATCCTTTAAGCATGACTGTTACTTAATGCTAGAAGTTTGACAGTACATCATTACATTACATTAACGAGTAATGACCGTCACAACTGTAGCATCTACCCCAACAGAGTATGGCATTAAGTGACAGTCTGAACCACACGGAGCACCTGCCATTTGCCTGGGAGAATCTATACCTGAGAATTCGCTTTTGACATGTACAGAACTCAAAACTGGGATATGATCATCAAAACTTTACAAACACCGTGCCAAAATGAATAATAATAATAAGAAGAACAGATATATGGTCACCCATCATAACTCACCTAACTACTCAAGAAACAATACTTGATGTAATAAATAACCTTCACTTATGGCAGGGGTGGCCAACCTGTGGCTCGGGAGCCACATGCGGCTCTTTCACACATATTGTGCGGCTCCTGGCAGGGCGGCTGGGGAAGCAAAGGGGAGGCATGCTTTTTCTCTCTTTCTCCCTTCCTTCCTCCCTTCCTTCCCTCCTCCCTCCCATCTATTTGCTTTCCTAGTTTCTCTCTCTCTCTTTCTTTCTACTTCTTTAATTCTTTCTTTCCATCTCTCTCTTTTTCTTTCTCTCTCTCAATATCATTAGCAAACAAGTAATATCATTATCAATAACCGGTTTTCCTCGTTTGTTTTTATTTTTGGCAGTCCCATTTAACGTTAATAAAAAGCAAATTTGCATATTTTTAAAAATAAAAACGTGTGGGTGTGATATTTGTTCCTGTCTTGCGGCTCTCAGACATCTCTATGTGGCTCTTACGTTTATTCCGTGTGGCTCTTACGTTAAGCAAGGTTGGCCACCCCTGACTTATGGTAAAAAATGATAAATTGTAATCATTAAAGGTGTTTGTCTTAATTTAAATGTAGGATTATGGAATGTAACAATCTATAGACTAGAAAAGAAGTATACACTTATCCTATATATTGTTGTAAATGGAAAAATGAATAAAAATTAACTTTAAAAATTAATAATAATAGTTTATTAATGCGTTAATCTGTAAAATCCTCAAGAAGCACCTATATTTTGAACTATTTGTAATAACAGAATCACAGCTCAACAGGATCGAAATCTGTTGTTTTACTGCCAGGTGGTCTTCAATGCAAGGTTAATAGCACAGCTAATTTTCTAGCTGCAGTATTTAAGGGTAAGTTTTGTATTTTAACGGTTGCATAAGAAAAACATGGTAACTACACTGGTTTCAGAGAAGGCTTCAGACAAGTCTCAACAGAAGTAGAGGGTCCAGATCACGTGAAGTGATGGTATCGCTTTACTCTGCTCTGGTTAGACCTCACCTAGAGTACTGTGTTCAGTTTTGGGCACCGCAATTCAAGAAGGGTATAGACAAGCTGTCCAGAGGAGGGCAACCGAGATGGTGAGGGATCCGGAGACCGAGTCCTATGAGGAAAGGTTGAAGGAGCTGGGTATGCTTAGCTTGGATAGGAGACCACTGAGAGGTGATATGATAACCATCCTCAAGTATTTGCAGGGCTGTCATATTGAGGATGGTACGGAGTTGTTGCCCCAGAAGGTCAGCCCAGAACCAATGGGCTGAAATTAAATCAGAAGAGTTTTCAGCTAAACATTAGGAAGAACATCCTGGCAGAGCAGTTCCTCAATAGAACAGGCTTCCTCGAGAGGAGGTGGGCTCTCCTTCTTTGGAGGTTTTCAAACAGAGGCTAGATGGCCATCTGACAGCAGTGCTGATTCTGTGAATTTAGGCAGATCATGAGAGGAAGGGCGGAAGAGTTGCATCAGTGCTTAGTTCTTGTGGCCCTTTCCTACACGCCCAGGGAAATGCTCATCAACACTTTGAGGTCAGGAAGCCATTTTTCTCCAGACCAATTTGACTGGAGATCCTGGAGGGTTTTTTGTCATCTTCTGGGCGTGGAACAGCGGTCCTGCATTGTGTAAGGGGTTGGACTAGACAACCCTGGAGGTCCCTTCCAACTCTATTTTTAAAAAACGTGTCTTTCTCTACTTAACACCAAGGAGTTGATCTGCATAGGTAATAGTGACATCAGTGGGCAGAAAGCCATTATCATCGTAAGAATCTGAAGGCTGAAAGGACATTGTATTCATTGCCATTTACTTAAATACCCGCAAGTCTGAGAGCCAGTTCTGACTCCCTCCCACTCTGTGGAAATCAGAATGAAAATCTGCATGGGGGGAAACCAATGGATAAAAAACCCAAAAACCCACTCTTGAAATTTAAAGGCAGGAGCGAAGGAGTACAGTTGCCGGCTGCCTGGAGAAAAAAAATATCAAGTCCCTTTAACAGAGGCTTAATGGTGTGTCATCACCATGTCCTGTAAAGCTTCAGCAACCTATTTCCACACAGTAAACCTCTGTTAAAGGGACAGAACACTTTTCTCCAGTTGGCAACCCTGGCAAGGAGTATCTCCCCTCAGATTCCTTGCACAGGAGAAGTAGCCCCAGCACTCTGAGATTGCCGTACAAGGTTCATAGTATTTAAATCCCCCAATCTAATCAGAAAAGAAATAGAAAATTTACCTAGTAATTTAAACTATCATTTCTTACCTTTCAAGACAGTCAATATTCAAACAATACAAATCTCGTTTATAATCAAGATGTCTTGGGGTGCATCTGTAAATGCTTCCAAGTGTCATTTCGCATCCAGAACAAATTAAAGTTTCAAGCATGCTACAAAAGCAAAAAAAAAAAAAATTAACAATTTATTTAGACACCACGGTTATGCTAACACGTCATTTATTTGATGATTAAAACATTTGTAGCCCTACTTTCCTCATGGTTCAAGGTGGTTTACAATTAGGGAAGTTCTGATTAAGCTTATTGTTAACTCCTATCCAGGTTGTAATAGAAGGAAAGTTTTATAAATTATCCTGGCAGGTGACAATCAAAAGCTGACTAGGACAGTTGCCAAATTTGGTTGGTTGGCATACCGAACTAGGAAAGAGATAAAGAAGTACAGAGAGGCCTAGATTTATTTTTAAATTTTGATCCTAATATTAATTTTACCATTTCTGTATTTTAAACTTTCTAGATTCCTATTTATAATTTTAGATGCTATTATACTTTATGATTTTACTTCTCTTTTATCTGTTATTTATTTGTCTCCTATTGTATCGATTGCTGGTCTATGACCGTAATAAAATCTATCTATATACTAATAGCCAAGGCGCCCCCTGCGTGCGGATATCGAAATCTACACGGAGGGGGCATCTGGGGGGTAAGGAGATTTTTCTGCACACTTGGGGAACTCCCCATGTGTGCAGAAAAATCTTAAAACTTAAAAAAACTTTCAAGGGGATATTGAAATCCCCCCAAAAGTTAATGAGCGTTCCCTGGCCACACAGGCACTCTATCTATCTATCTATCTACCTACCTACCTACCTATTCACTAAAAATAAAAAATAAAATAGCAAACCGCAAATAGCTCATTATAGTTTAGAACACAGCTATATTTCACTTCCTGCAGAACTTGAGAGACACGTCACTGAACAACCACAATAGAAAAAGTAGTTTCGATATATATCTCAATGTATACCGTATTTTTCGCTCCATAAGACGCAGTTTTCCTCCCCAAAAAGGTGGTGGTGGGGGGAAGTGTGTGCGTCTTATGGAGCGAATATGGAGCTTTTCTTACGTGTAACAGGGCTCTTTCTTCAGCAGGAAGGCAGGGGAACGCCATTCAGGCTGGCATCCCAGCCTTCCCCGCCCCTCCCTGCTGGGCCTGAGCTGTTAAGACTTAAAAGGGAAACGGCAGGAAAAACCCCACCAGTCTAAGTACTCTTTCCCTTGAAGTGCTTTTCCCCTTTAAGACAGCCAGCAGCAGAAAGCCCCGCCCACAGATTAAGCTCCGTGGCTACTTTGCACAGAAAGGCCTGGCTTTGCATGGCATGCCGACGTCTCTCTTCTTTCCTTTCTCTATCTTTCTTCCTTCCTTTCCTTTTTTCTGTCTGTCTGTCTTTCTTTCTGTTTCTCTCTCTGTCCCCACCTTTCTTTCTTTCTTCCTTTCTCTTTCTCCTCCTTCCTTCATCTCTCTCTCTCTCTTTCTTTCTTTCTGTTTCATTTTTTCCTGTTTTCCTCCTCTAAAAACAAGGTGCGTCTTATGATCAGGTGCGTCTTACGGAGCGAAAAATACGGTATATAGATATATCACATTGAAATAACATCCCATCCTGTGAGCCAATAAACAGTAGCCTAAGATATCAGTTAGTTGTAATGGTTTTTAGCATGTGTATTTATTACGGTATGTCTATTTTTAAGCTGTTAGCCAACTGGGTGGCCCTGATGAGAGCAGACAGGCAGGGTATAAACTCAGTAAATTAACTAAAAAAGTGACTTCCTACTACCACTATTCTCCCCACTGCAGATCCAAAGGCCTATAAAATTCTCAATTTTATCCTCACAAAAACAAACCTGAGGTAGGTCAGGCTGAGAGTGTGTGACTGGCCTAAGTCACCCAGTCAGCTTTCAGGGCAGAATGGAGTTTCAAATCTGGGTCTCCCAGATCCTAGTCTAACCAGTGTTACAGTCAAGTTTATTGTCTTGGCCATTGGCCATAACAAAACAAAACAAAATAAAACAGATAAAACAAAATACAACAGACATTATAAACCAAAATGGGATAAGCCCTTCAGTAACTTGCTGCAAATCCAAGACTTAGTCTTATCTTTTTTGCCGCCAGTGCAAACAGAGCCATTCTGCTGGTAATATATGTGTCATTATCAGAGAGCAAAAAAACAGTCATGTCCAGATCTGAAATTCCATTATGCAGAGGTATAATGGGGTAAACCTTTGCCTAAGTGATTCATGCCAAGAGCATCTCATAATATAATGCTCGACGTCATCCACTTCGCCTACACCACATTGACATATTCTCGAGACAGCAGGGGAGCCCAAGAAGCGACTAATACAGACCATTGAAGGTATGGCATGAAACCTTAGGGCGATAAAAGCCCTTCTTAGATCAAGAGTGGCTAATTTCTCAAGGTAAACAGTCCTACAGTGATCTCTTTTAAATATCCTATACAAGGGGGCTGTACGACAACTTACCACCGCTTGGCGGTTCAAAAGCCCATCCTTATTAAATACCCATTCCTTCAATTTGGACTTTTGACTCTCACTGTCCCATACATCGTCTGGAATTGAGTATTTCAGTAAAATAGAGGTCAGGTGGTCACCTAATCTTTTGGAGGATTTCAAAAGCGATATAAAACTTCGGACACCTAGGATATCCTGGGGACGTTTTAAGCATTTCCTCCAATAAGAAAGAATTCTCCTAGTCTAACCATTACACCGCTCAGTTGGCGCTAGGAACCCAAACATGATCTTTACTAGCTCATATAGGTTTTTAAAAGCAAAATAAAAAGGGTAAGAAAAAAGTATGTGCTAACTAAAAGGCAGATTTTCTTAAAACAAATTCTATTTTGTTTTAAATGTTAACAGTATAACATAGAAACACACAGAAGGCATCCACTGAGCTACAGCAAATTACGTAAGACTTAGCTTATTCAGTATAACAATAAGCGAAACATAACCTTTATATAACCTTTACATGTTTTCTAAAGGGAGTGCTCCATAGTAACCTACTGTGCAACAAATTCCTTATTCTTTACATAGCGTATTCCCCCCCAATTCTGTACGGCGATTTACCCATAGGGAAACATTTTAAATTTAACTGAAGTGGTTACTTTGCCTTCTATTTTTTCATTATCCAGCTGTTCCAAAAAAGGATACCACTTATCTAAAGGGTTAAAAAGCTCCCTCTCCCTGCGATTATTGTCAAAACAGATTGACAATAGCATTTCTCAGCTAAGAAATAATCCCTGACTCTATTCCACGAATGTTGTTGCGCAATAACCGATTTGGCTGCTACTAGCAGTATGTGAATCAACTCTCTAGTCCTTGCCGTTGGTTTCTCCTTCGGCCAGAGGTTCAACAGAATTATCACTGGGGTCTAGAGGAACCTTATAGTCTGTTGTTGCATAAATATTTTTTAAAAATTTCTTCCCCAAAACTAATATACTCACATTCCCACCAATTGTGAAAAAAACTGCTTTCTTTCCACATAGTTTCCAACATGCTCCCGGAGGAGATCAGGGCCCTGCGGGACCTCATGCAGTTCCGCAGGGCCTGTAAGACGGAGCTCTTCCGCCAGGCCTTCGAATAGGAGCCGCCACCGGAGACACCAGTTAGGCCGGTGATTCCACCCGTCATATTAACCAGCTGTGATGGAACCCGACTCAGCACAGCCCAACCAAGATGGCTCGGACCTGCCATTAGATTGCCAGAGGCTATATTATTGGAAGCTTTAATATGTATTAATTATGTATTCATCTAGGAATGTTTTTAATTGATTTTAGATGGCTTTTAATTGACATTAGATGGCTCGGACCTGCCATTAGATTGCCAGAGGCTATATTATTGGAAGCTTTAATATGTATTAATTATGTATTCATCTAGGAATGTTTTTAATTGATTTTTTGTGTTTTAATGTAATATTTAGACTCTAGGCCCATGGAAGCCGCCCTGAGCCCGTTCACAGGGAGGGCGGGATAGAAGTCCAATAAATAAATAAATAAAAATGTCGAAGAATGCTGGGGGGACAATATGCGACAATGCTACTGGGATTAAATACCATCTGTACCACCACTGAATTGTCAGTGATTTAGACACTTTAGCTTGCGCAGACCAAATAGTCTCCCATTGATCTTCTGGAAGCTCTTGTTTAATATCCATATGTCAAGCAGTTTGAGCGCGTAGCTGACTGCATCAGCTTATGCCCAATAATATCTGGTATATCGGAGCTAGAGGTCCTTTTTGCTTTTGAGTTGTGGAACAAAAGTTGTTCGGAGGCCGATAAAGGTTTCTTAACGGCCCTGACTCTCCTTGGCCTGAAAGAAGCTAGGCTGGCCAGCACTAGGACCAGGGCTTTCTCGGTGATGGCTCCATACTGGTGGAATGAGCTCCTGGAGAACATTGGGGCCCTGTGGGACCTTTTACAGTTCCGCAGGGCCTGCAAAATGGAGCTCTTCCGCCAGGCCTTTGATTAGGAGCCGCCACTGGGGACTGAAGACAGCTATGCCCCTGGAACTTGCTGGCTAGACCCTAGGGTTGCCAGCCTCCAGGTGGGGCCTGGGGATCTCCCGCTTTTACAACTGATCTCCAGCTGACAGAGATCAGCTCCCCTGGAGAAAATGGCTGCTTTGAAGGGTGGACTCTATGGCATTGTACCATGCTGAAGCCCCTCCCCTCCCCAAACCTCACCTTCTCCTGGCTCCATCCCCAAAGTCCCCAGGTATTTTCCAACCCAGACTTGGCAACCCTACTAGACCCTGCTGAAGGCAGCTTGATCAGATGCTGCCTTTCTCACCGATGTGTGTTTTTGATTGCCGCCATCATGCATCTGTCTGTTTTATTTGTAACTATGATGTGTTTTAACTTGTACATTATTGTTTTTATTGTATTTTAATCTGTTGGTAACCGCCTTGAGCCGGCTTGTGCGGCAAGGCGGGGTAGAAATACAAGTAATAAATACATAAAATAAATTAATATTATTTCTTATTTCGGCAGTATATAAGGCAGATCTAACTTTCCCTTTGGAGTTGAACACTGCTTACCAGCCACGCTCTTCTGGCCAGTTTGAAAGCTTTTGCTCTTTGTCCACTTTGACAGTAGGAGAAACACCTGTAACAGGGAAAGATATAAATAAAAGACACAGTATCCTACAAAATAAAATATGTTAATATCATTAAACACTCCACCCAGTCACTTTACCATGGGCGTCCATGGAAAAATAAGGCATGGCAGTGAAATGGCATTGCCTTCTGGCCCAAGGCAGGTTCCCACTGCACCTAGTCTAACAACTGATCGGCATAGTTAGAAACAGCACTCAGCGAGGGCCTTGGGCCTGCAACTGTCTTCATGTCCAACATCCTTAAGGTGAGCGGCTTGCGCCATATCTTAAAGGAGCCAAGATATGCTTTTCATGATGTCTTATGATTAATACCCTTGAGTGGGGAGAAATGGCCCCCACAAAGGTAACTTACATTACTACTTTTTAAGGGAAAAGGGAAAGGAGAATTAGAAATCTAGATGGGAATTGCTGACACTATCACAAATCCACACAACGAAGAAGCACAAGTGAAAGGGAGAACATACAGAGTCATGTCACCCATAGGTTTTTATAGATACGAAGGCCTGAGGGAGGAAATTGCCCTCTCCCTTTTTTGTCTCTTTCTTGAAACCTGGCAGGAACCCAGTGTGGTGAAACAATTAGCATGAGGTTGCAGCCAGGGAAGCCCACTCTCTGCTGTGAAGCTCACTGGATAATTGTGGGCCAATCAATATACTGCACCTTACCCTACCCAACAATATTCTGCACCTTACCCTACCCAACCAACTATTCTTCTTAACCACTGTGCTGGCTACCACTGGTTTTGAGAGTAAAATGGGCAGAGGGGACCATACATCAACCAGAGCTCAATCATCATCATGGACAATATGCAGTCACGCCACTCATAAGCACACACACACAAACATGAACACCTTAGAAACAAGAATTGAAACTTTCAGAGGGTGTGTGTTCATACAGCTCTTTTGAGCCGCGCCAGGCACGAGTGCTTGGTGGATTTAAAGTATACATCCAGATCAAAACATCTGGGAATCGTGCCGCTTTCATGAGTAGCCTGTCGATCCCTGTTGGGGATCCATACTTAAAAGACAGAACTGAATGCCCGGTCTAAAGCTGGCCAATGGGCCAATGCCAGACTTTCCACGTCAGGTCGTACCTCCAGCACACAATCAGGCCGTAGGGATGGTCTCCAGACCATCCCAAACGGCCGCCATTTTAAAAAACTCTTAGCGATGTGCGCATAACCGCTTAAACACGCGACGTCCCCAAAGCTTCACTCAAGCAATTCGAACAATTTAATGTTTCTGATGGTCTCCTGAACTTTATTAACTTTATAAACTGAAAGAGTACCTAGAGGAAGGTACCGTTGCCAGCGCTTTTACCATTTTAGTCCATGCATGCACAGATAAACAAGTATATGGTAAGGCACGTATGCGCATGCGCAGACAGGATTTTTTTTTAAACAAGCCGACCGCACGGCTCCTTACAGTGGATGCCATCTAGACAATCCACCGTGGGAGTCACAGCCAATCTGTCTGGTCACGCAACGCTGGATCAAAAAGATCTAGCTCAAATTACAGCCGGGCCAATGGCAGAATTAGCTGCCCATCTGAACACACCCAGAAAAACTTATCCCCTTCCCCCATTCTTGGAAGTCAATTCATGAATATACAGGAGATACATTAACTGATATGAACTGCCCATCTTCTCGTGCAAAGTTCTATGTGTACACTTGGGAAAGTCTTTCCCCATCTGCACAGGCCCTTTGTTCAGGGCTGAAGGTTCTTTGGCTGTACGGGGGGTTGAGACTGTCACGACCTGGTCTTGAGCTCTTCCAGTGGCTACCATATCACTGTGGAACAGTCTACCTAATCACCAAGCCAATCCTATACAAAGTTACGCTGCGGTTTGGTTTCAGCCGCTTTTAAAACATTTTGCAAATTGGCTTGCACCCGTACTGAGACACAGAGACAAGATGAAAACGTGTTCTAGTAGATAAAGATGAGAAATCTCACTTTCAACTAAACAATGGCTCCCGTTTGTAGAGGCAACGTTCAACAGTTATATCCCTATTAGTACTATGCCGCAAAGGTACTTAGAAATCATTTCATTATTTTGAACTCATAGACCAGGGGTGTCAAACTCATTTGTTATGAGGGCCAGAGCTGACATGAATGAGACCTAGTTGGGCCAGGATGTGTGTCATAAAATGTTTATAAAGGAGACAAACACAAAGGGTTTTTTTTAAAACTTAAAATAAAAACATGCTTACAACAGCACTCCGGCAATATTTTGTTTACTTAAGTGTCTGATAACTGACACCTCTTGCTCTGAATTATTGCATCAAAATGTCTGTGCTGTTGCAATCTTGAAAATGCTGTTCAGGTGTGTATCTGTTAGCCGCAAACCTACGATGATGCAGCAGCAGCAGAACTGGAAGCAGCAGACAGCCAGTTCTGCTGTGGGCCTGATAGAAGACTTCCGGGGGCTTGATTTGGCCCCCCGGCCACATGTTTGACACCCCTGTCATAGACAATTATGGTTACGGTCACACACATTAAACAATCCACTTTCTATCCATTTTAAATGCACTTCCCGACTGGATTTTACTGTATTAACTGGCAAAATCCAGTTGGAAAGTGCATTAAAAGTATATTGAAAGTGGATTATTTAGTGTGTGTGTGACCGCAGCCTTCACTGACTATCGATGTTACCAAAGGTTGGTTATGAAGTTGATCAATCTCTTTTGTTATAAGAATGTATCCTTCTACATTTTAGTGGCTGCTTATCCTGTTTGCCACTCTTATAAATTTAAAAGTTATAAACTTTTATAAACTGGAGTTATAAACTGGAGAGCCAGTTTGGTGTAGTGGTTAAGTGCGCGGACTCTAATCTGGGAGAACCGGGTTTGATTCCCCACTCCTCCACTTGCACCTGGCTGGATGACCTTGGGCAAGCCATAGCTCTGTACCAGCTGTTCTCTCAAGGACAGTCGTCTCAGAGCTCTCTCAGCCCCACCTCCCTCACAGGGTGCCTGTTGTGGGGAGGGGAAGGGAAAGGAGTTTGTGAGCCGCTCTGAGACTCCAAGTGAGTGAAGGGCGGGATATAAATCCAATCTCTTCTTCTTCTAAATAAAAATATGGGCTATTTTTGGGCAGGAACGCAGAGTTCCGGCCGGCTCCTGAGTTGGCCACACCCAGCAGGAACTCATTAGCATAACAGGCCACACCCAACAGCAGAAACTCATCAGGATTGGCTACATTAGGGGATATGTGGCCTATCATGCAAATTAATCCCTGCTACAAGAAAAGCCCTAGGTTTTGACAACAAGGTAAACACAATAAGAATCAAAAGGTGGGTGTGGCTGGATGACCACTCTTCTGGTAACATGGGGGTGTGTGGCCTAATATGCTAATGAGCTGAGCCGTCAGGGGTGTGGCCTAGTATGCTAACGAGTTTCTGCTGTTGGGTGTGGCCTATTATGCTAATAAGTTCCTGCTGGGCCTTTTCTACCAAAAAAGCCCGGATAAAAGTTATTAAACCCAAAACAAAACGGAAAGCCCCCTTTTCTCGAAGAAATAAAGATGCTGAGCGCCTTTTCCCCTGTTCCCCGCTGCGGCGCGCTCACTGCTGAGGAGAAGACTCCGGGTGCTCTCCTCGTTGGCCTCCCAGTCCAGCGAGTCTCCCACCGCCCGCTTGCAGCCCGCGCACAAGAACACCATCGGCGGCTGCTCTCCCCGGGCCGCCTGCATCGCGTCTCCTCGGTCTTCGCTACCCGGAGACGGCACCGCAGGAGACAAGGAGGCGTTTTCTACAGAGCGTGCCATCGTCGTTCAAAAAAGCCCGCCTTCCTCCGCCGCCTCAGCGCTGGCGGCGGAACTAGGCCGAGAGGCCGGTCCAGGACAAAACTCTATCGTCTCCGCGCGCATGCGCCCGAGCAACCGCCCCTCAAAAGCGGTTTCCACGCGCAAACTGACGGGTTTGTTGTTGTTGTTGTTTTTTTAAACGGCACAAAGAAGTCATGGCCAACACCGGCCAAAAAAATAAATAAAAATATATGGCTTTTATTTTTATTTAAAATAAATAAATAAATGCCGAGCGTCTCCCCCTCCCCCCCGGTCCGCGAGAATCTCGCGTTTCCGCCAAAAAGCGACAGCCAATCGGGATCAGGGATGCGGAAAGGAAAGCAAAGCACGCCGGGAAGTCGCGAGGCTGAGGCGGGGTTTAGACAGCCGCCCTGGAGCCAATGGGAGAGCGAGGCGTCGAGCGCGCGAGAGTTCGATTGGGTGGTTTGAGACGGAGTGGGGGCGGGAGGGGTGATGACGGCGCCCTGAAGGGACCCCGCAAAGAGGTTTCTGGTTTAAGGGCCGAAGCCGCGGGTTGGCGCTCGGTGGGAAGCAGCGTGGCGGGGGCTTCCTGAGAGTAGCCACTGACTGAAAGGCCCCAGTGGGCCCAGAGTGCATGGGAGAGGGGGCAGCTAGGTAGGGCGACAGGGACGTAGTGGCGGGGATATGGTGGAAACAGGTATGCGTGTAGATTTTGTGAGCAGAAGAGGCAAAAAGATTTGGGATTTGTGTGTTTTAGGTTGGTGCTGATTTGAGTGGGAGGCGGCTGGCCCTCTTAAGGTGCCTGCTTTTGAAATAAGACCCCAGTGGGACGTTTCTCAGCGATAGGGTTGCCAAGTCTGGGTTGGAAAATACCTGGGGACTTTGGGGATGGAGCCAGGAGAGGGTGGGGTTTGGGGAGGAGAGGGGCCTCAGCATGGTACAATCCCATAGAATCCACCCTTCAAAGCAGCCATTTTCTCCAGGGGAGCTGATCTCTGTCAGCTGGAGATCAGTTGTAAAAGCAGGGGATCCCCAGGCCCCACCTGGAGGCTGGCAGCCCTACTCAGCGAGCATGCCTGAAAGGCTTTAAAAGCACCGTGACGAAAACTGATAACAGGATTCT
Source organism: Lepidodactylus listeri (assembly GCA_029233225.1). Taxonomy (NCBI): domain Eukaryota; kingdom Metazoa; phylum Chordata; class Lepidosauria; order Squamata; family Gekkonidae; genus Lepidodactylus; species Lepidodactylus listeri. The sequence goes on from JARCFY010000021.1 coordinate 17,343,854, forward strand.
GATCTTCCTCAGAGTTGCCTGCTTGCTAAGGCACACAGGTCCTTCTCATCCGGGTGAAATACAAGGCGACTGGATCACAGAGTGTCTGCTGCGACATCATGACCTGCTCCCACAATGTGGTCTTTCTCCTGGACACGGCCAGCTCCGTGCAGAAGGCTCATCTTCACCTGGGCGTCTTGAAGATCCTGAACTATTTGGGCTGCAGGTTTGGCCTGGGCAAGGTCCAGTGGGGCTTCAAGTTCTTTGACTCCTTAGGTGTCCACAGCAGAATTTCACGGGTAGGCAGTTTCCATGAACTCGGATCTCGCAGCTGGGAAGACTTTGAAGAGGAGCTAGAGGCCAGGTTTGAGAACCGTTACTGTGCTTTGAACTTGCCCGGACCGTCTTCCCGAGCCACTCTTGCTCAGAACATGCTGAAAGAAGCATTACTGGATTATCAGTGGGACCGACCTGAAATTGCTTCTCCAGCCAAGGTGGTGTTGAGGAGCCAGAAAAGCAAATTAGCTGTGACTTCAGAGAAGCCCCCAGAGAGCTCTAATCCTTCTGAGGATTTTATGAATACCGTTTTCCTCTTCTCTCCCTGCCCTCATTCCCAGAGAGAGCTGCAGCAATTTGTTTCCGGAAGTCATGCTCAGTTGTCTGATGAGCTGCCTACTTTGCAGGACCTGTCAGAAAAATTCATACCCAAGGGAATTCAGGAAATGATGGCGGCTCAGAAAATCACTTTGCATTGGGTGGACACTGCTGATGACTCCACGGTAATGAGAGAATTAATTTTTTAGGATGCTGAATCTCAAATGATAAGCTAACCTTTCTATGTGAATTTTTCTTAAGCACACTTATATTCCATGCCTTCCTCCAAGAAGCAGAGGACAATATGTGGAAATTACTGTTTTATCCATACAGTAACACTGAAAACGAGGGTGGTTTGCTAGAGAATGTGAGTGAGCGTGATGATTGGCCCAAGGTTATCCGATGAATTTCCTGTCTCAGTTGACATTTGAGCCCAAATCTCATTAACGTTTGTTCTGTACTATTCATTGTTTCTCATTAATTACTCTAAAGCTGGTTGTGTCTGCATTGTGTGTATTCTGATGCATCTGTGGAGCTTTGGTGCTCACAGATTACAATATTCAGTTCAACAGAGGGAAGAACTGCATACATGTATGGAGTGCAGAGTAGCCCCCACTGTGTAAGTGAATAGTATTGAAGGCCACTCGTGCAGAAACAAATTGTGCATGTTGGAACCCTTGTGTGTGAAATACATCTGTGTATCGGGACAAGAACATGGAGTATAATCTTGAGTTTGTTGTCTGTCGACCTTTGGCAGAGATCTGTGTCAAATGTGACCATTGAGGTACTGACTTGCTTCGCTGGCATATGGGGTATGATAGTGCTACAGCTGTATGTATTGCCACCATTCATACGCTCCTCTCACCTGTAGCCACAGTTCTGACCCATTTGAGGATTATTGTTCTAAATCAGGCAAAGCCTGTGTTCAGCAATCCCTGGTACCTTGCTTGTCCATGTAAATACATGTAGTCCTGGCAGGAATTTCAACAAGCCATGTGGTTGTTCACAGGGAGCTTTATGTGGACTTTCCTTTTAATGCAGGGAGATGATTGTGGGTTACTTGCTAACTGTCATGCCTGGAATGATAATTGTTTGCACTGTTGCTTTTTCTTTGGGGGGTATATCCTCAGTTCTCGATTTGTTTAAAAGAAAGTAGTTTAGTTACTGTTTTTTTGTTTCGTAAAAATTGAAGTATCTGAGTTTTGCACACTTGTCCTTTTTCCCTATCTAGAAAATAGAAATAACGACATTCTTAATTGTTGTATCGTATCAGCCTGGCATAAAATCTACAAATATCAGTAGCCGATCTCTAGCCTATGTATACACACACACTAACTGTGTGGCATAAATAGCCCAAAGGAGGGAGGTCTTTTATAGTTTTTCCCTCCCTGGTCACTTGAAATCTGCTGTTACTAGTTACAAGTGCCTTTTTTACAACCCTGCTTTTAATGCTGGCATAAGAACACAAGAAAAACCAATGTTGGATCAGGCCAGTGGCCCATCCAATCCAACACTCTGTCACACAGTGGCCAAAAATACCAGGTGGCCTCAGGAGGTCCACCAGTGGGGCCAGGACACTAGAAGCCCTCCCACTGTTGCCCCCACCCCACCCCAAGTACCAAGAATACAGTGCATCACTTGCCCCAGACTGAGAGTTCCTCTCTATACCTTGTGGCTAATAGCCACTGATGGACCTCTACTCCATATGTTTATTTAATTCCCTCTTGAAACCATCCGTGCTTGTAGCCGCCGCCACCTCCTGCGGCAGTGAATTCCATATGTTAATCACTCTTTGGGTGAAGAAGGGACTTCCTTTTATCCCTTCTAACCCGACTGCTCAGCAATTTCATGAAGTGCATACGGAGTTCTTGTATTGTGAGAAAGGGAGGAAAGGACTTCTTTCTCTACCTGCTCTATCCCATGCATAATCTTATTAACCTCGGTCATGTCACCCCTCAGCCATCATTTCTCCAAGCTAAAGAGCCCCAAGCACTTTAACCTTTCTTCATAGGGTAAGTGGTCCAACCCTTTTATCGTTCTAGTTGCCCTTTTCTGCACTTTTTCCAATGCTATGATATCCTTTCTGAGGTGTGGTGACCAGAATTGCGCACAGTATTCTAAATGAGGTTGCACCATCGTTTTATACAGGGGCATTATGATACTAGCTAATTTGTTTTCAGTTCCCTTCCTAATAATCCCCAGCACAGTGTTGGCCTTTTTTATTGCAGTCACACACTGTGTCGACATTTTCAGTGAGTTATCTACTATGACTCCAAGATCGCTCTCTTGGTCAGTCTCTGCCTGTTCAGACCCCATCAATATGTATTTATAGTTAGGATTTTTGGCCCCAATGTGCATCACTTTGCACTTGGCCCCACTGAACCCCATTTGCCACATTGACGCCCACTGGCCCATCCTCAACAAATCCCTTTGGAGTGCCTCACAATCCTCCCTGGTTCTCACCACCCTGAACAATTTCGTGTCATCTGCAAATTTAGCCACTTCACTGCTTACTCCCAACTCCAAATCATTAATGAACAAGTTAAAAAGCATTGGACCCAGTACTGAGCCCTACAGTACCCTATTGCTTACCATCCTCCACTGTGAAAGTTGCCCATTTATACTCATGCTGCTTTTTCTGAAAAGCATGCCAGGCAAATGTATAGGCAGGCCTCTTCGGTACAACAGAGAAATGCTGGAAGTGTATAGTTCTTTGCATGGCGCTGAGAACAACAGTTTTCATATATAGGGAACTATATTTAATAACCAAAATAGCACCTTGAATTGCAGCATTTTTTTTGGTATCGTATAGGTTTCCTTGACACACACACTGTACTGTCCTCGCCTCTCTGATAACACTAAGTGGAGCCTTCCTGTTTTCTTCTTTCAGCTTCTTGATTCTCCAGATCACGTTGGGTACCACACGTTGACAGAACTGCTGCACACCTTGAAGGGCACCATTTTGCCGTCAGGAATCTTCATTCCGCATTTAAATTGTCACAGGACGCAGCCCTTCCCTTCGGAGTCCATGTCGCCTGAGCCATTCTCATCGTGGGCTACAGTCTTGCCATTGGATTCGACCCTGAACTGTCTATTCTCTCCACCTTCTGCATTACAAGCATCGTTCCCCCAGCTAGAAGGAATGTTATTTCTCAAGAGTGATGGTAATGAAAGGAATGCTGCCGATTATATCCTGTAAGGGATTCTTGACCAAATTAGGCTCATTCAAGGTCCTATGAAAAGTAGGCTTTGTGCTGATACGTATTTGTATCTATCGCAGACTCATTTCGTACCAGGAGCTCCTTTGCATATTAGGCCATACACCCCTAATGTAGCCAATCCTCCAAGAGCTTACAGAGCTCTTCTTACAGGGGCTACTGTAAGCTCTTGGAGGATTGGCTACATCAGGGGGGGGTGTGGCCTAATATGCAGAGGAGCTCCTGCTACGAAATGAGCCCTGAGTCTATGGATGAATTAATGGGTCTAATTTTATGCAGTAAAGCTTAACGAAATTAAATTATCTTAGTAACAGCCGCCATAAATCTGAACTCTGAACTAGGCTGCCTTGAATTCTTAATGCAAATATGTAGCTTATTGCTAAAGTTAGCCTCATGAGGAATGGAGGGTAGCAAATATATCATTTTAAAAAGGAGCCACAGAACAGAATGGAGGTTGTTGGGTTAATGCCCGGTCCCGGATAAATTTTGGGGAAGGCGTTCCTTGCTTGTAGAAATGCCAGTTTGGTGTAGTGGTTAAGTGCGCGGACTCTGTAATCTGAAAGAACCAGGTTTGATTCTCCACTCCTCCACTTGCACCTGGCTGGATGACCTTGGGCGAGCCATAGCTCTGTACCAGCTGTTCTCTCAAGGACAGCTTGGGAAAGAGCTTTCTCAGCTTCACCTACCTGACAGGGTGTCTGTTGGGGGGAGGGAAAGGGAAAGGAGTAAGTGAAGGGCGGGGTATAAATCCAATCTCCTCTTCTTCTAGCAATTGCAGTCCAGCCTCCCCTGCTCTAAGATATTTACATCTTGCTTTTCTCTTGCACTGCAATTTTGATTTTTTCCATATCCAGAATGCATGAGTAGAGACTGAGCAGATACGATAGGGCTGCCAAAGTCCCTAGGGGGAATTCCTGAGATTTGAGGGTGGAGTTTGGGAAGGGCAGGTCTTGGGAGGAGTGGTTTAGTGGGAGTTCGGTGTAGTGGTCAAGTGTCCGGACTCTAATCTGAGAGAACTGAGTTTGATTCCCCACTCCTCCGCTTGCACCTGCTGGATGACCTCGAGCAAGCCATAGTTCTGTCAGGGCTGTCCTTGAAAGGGTAGTTTCTGTCAGAGCTCTCTCAGCCCCACCTACCTCATAGGGTGTCTGTTGTGGGGAGGGGAAGGAGTTTGTAAGCCGCACTGAGACTCCCAAGTGAGTGAAGGGTGGGGTATGAATCCAAATCTCTTCTTCTTCTCTTCTTCTTTGAAAGCTTAGTTTCAGCCTCACTGTCTTCTTTGATTGCCGAACAGGAATACAAAAGCCGCAGAGCTGTCCTGTGACCCTGGAGCCCTTGACTGTGAGCCAGATGCGTTTTGAGAATCCAGTCAGCATTTCTCTTAAATGCGCAGTGGCAGGCTGGAATGCGATGCATACTAGTCGCTTCCGCACAGAGAGCTGGGTAATACGGAGTTCCCCGCTGGGCCAGTCTGTTCAGGAGACGTGTTTGTTTCAGCGTCTTGTAAGGAGCCTACTGGCTCAAGGATTACATCTGGTAAGTGGCCCGTTCTGTCTTGAATAATGTCTTCTGTCTAGTTACAAAGAGATAAGTTATCAGATACTGTGCGGGGAAGGACTGTGGCTCTTTATTTCTTCTATGTCCCATCTTTCAACAGCACAGGAATGGGTTTCCCGAAGGGTTTCCCCACACTGTCTAGACTTGCACTTTGTTTAGTTTTGAACAAGGAACTATACTGAACACCTTAGTACCATTCTTGGGCCAGTTCTATTGGTCAGTTCATTCCTCATAAATTCTATAGAGTCAGTTTGGTGTAGTGGTTAAGAGCCAGTTTGGTGTAGTGGTTAAGTGCACAGACTCTAATCTGGGAGAACCGGGTTTGATTCCCCACTCCTCCACTTGCACCTGGCTGGATGACCTTGGGCAAGCCATAGCTCTGTACCAGCTGTTCCCTCAAGGACAGCTTGGGAAAAAGCTCTCTCAGCCCCACCTACCTCCCAGGGTGTCTGTTGTGGGGAGGGGAAGGGAAAGGAGTTTGTAAGCCGCTCTGAGACTCCCTTGGGGAGTGAAAGGTGGGATATAAATCCAATCTCTTCTTCTTCTTCTATATTGCCACCGCTGCGTTCGTTCATAGGATCACAGAGCTGAAGGGGCCCTACAGGCCATCTAGTCCAACCCCCTGCTCCATGCAGGATCAGCCTAGAGCAGGGGTGGGCAAACTTGCTCAGCGTAAGAGCCACCTAGAACAGGGGTGGCCAAACTTGCTTAACGTAAGAGCCGCATAGAATAAACATCAGAGGTTTGAGAGCCACAAGACATTTTATTTTATTTTATTTATTCTTCACATTTATATCCCGCCCTCCCCGCGAATGGGCTCAGGGCGGCTAACAAGGGCAGATAGGCCAATAAATACATAGATACGTTAAAGCAGACAAAATCCGCTAAAACAATTCAAATAAACAAAATACATTACAACAGGCTTCCAATATAAAATGTTCAGTGTTCAGATGGCTACCCAGTGGGAGGTCCGTGCCCCCTTGCCACTAAGCCCGGACTACACAGGGCCAGCTACATCACAGGTAGCATATGCGATAGGTAATATCCCTGGTGGCGGCTCCTGAACATGAACAAATATCACCTGTTTTTATTGGAAAATCAGCGAATCTGCTTTTTGTCAACATTAAATGAGACTGCCGAAAACAATAACAAAAGGGGTAAAAGCAGATATTGATAATGATATTAATTTGTCCAATGGTATTTGTTTGCTAATGATATTTAGCTTCCCCAGCCGCCCTGCCGGGAGCCACATGATATATGTGAAAGAGCCGCATGCGGCTCCCGAGCCACGGTTTGCCCACCCCCGGCCTAGAGCATCCCTGACAAGCGTTCGTCCAGCCGCTGCTTAAAGACTGCCAGGGAGGGGAAACTCACCCCCTCCCGAGGCAGCCGATTCCACTGTTGAACAACTCTCACTGTCAAAAAGTTTTTCCTAACATCCAGCCGGTACTTCCCTGCCCTTAATTTAAACTCATTATTGCGAGTCGTCCTCCTCTGCTGCCCTCCTCTGAGTGACAGCCCTTCAAATACTTCAAGAGACCAATCGTGTCGTCGTTCCCCCCCCCCTTCTCCAGGCTAAACATTCCCAAGTTCTTCAGCCTTTCCTCCCCAGGTTTTGTCAGTGGCTTGAGGGCGCAATCCTAAGCAAGTCTACTTGGAAGTCCGTCCCATTTTATTCATTGGGGCTTTCTCTGATGAAGGTGTTCTTAGCGCTGCAGCCTGAATCAGCTAGCTGTTTCCGAATCACTGTGCGTCACCTAGGTTGGTCGGTGGTCTCTCTGGGTAACTCCTGCTTGATCTTTGTTTCTTGTTGGGAAGGCTGCTGATGTGTCTCCATCTGGATCCTGTTCTCCCCGTACCGGGATTTTTTCCCCCATCTCGAGCACTGCTGCCGTTCTTTCTCTACTCTGTGCTGAAAGAACGGCTGAAGTTGAAAGAGGCCTCCTTCACACTGCTGAGGAAGGGAACCTTTCCAAGGAGGAGGACTTCGGCTCCCCCGAAATAGGGAGCAGCGTGCTCCGTCAAGTAAATGACCTGAAAGAAAGTGACCCAGCGAGTCCTGGTAAGCGTGTTTGCATATTGAAAACTGTCATTTTTAATAAAACTTGAGGGAATCCTTCTATGTTACCTGCTGAAGAACCCTTGTATATTGCACAAGATTTGGGGACTTGTTTAGAGGAGCATCCATGGTTTTTGTGAGGTGCTACCAAGTCCTGTTGGCTCATGTGAAAGGAAGAGGCCTAAAACATGCCCAGCGATCTGTTAACAAGGGAAAATTGGTAGCTGGCTGCAAGCTGTCTTTTAGGGAATGTCTGTAACTACCTTCTGTGCTACTGAGGGTTCCCTCAAACACTTCGAAAGCCTTTGCTCTGAGTGCACTGAAACAAAAGTCCAGTGATCTCTTAAAGACTAACCAGCATGAGCTTTTGTGACTCCAAGCTCTTTTCTCGAGATGCTACGGGAATGCCTTGCCTTTCTTTTTGAAAATCAAAGCCCCTTTAACAAACACAACAGGTATCTGATCTTTTTGGTGCCTGGTTTCACTCTCGCTCTTCTCTGAATCAGTATTTATTTTTTTTCCTTGACGGCACAGCCGTTTTGCCTAAGGCCAGGGGTGGGCAAATTGCGGCCCGGGGGCCACATGCGGCCCGCCACAGAGTTTTTTGCGGCCCGCCAAGAAGATTTCAGGACTTCAAGAAAACTGAGCCTAAATTCAATTTGCTCTCTTATCCCATCACTGCTGATATTGATACAGCACCTGAGGAGCTGCAGCTTGAACTTATTGACATGCAGTCAGATCACACTGTGAAAGAAATGCTTAATGCTGTGACCTTAGCTGACTTTTACAAATCTTTGTCTGCTGAAACAATTTCCATGTATGAAGAAATTTGCTGGGAAAATGTCCTCTATATTTGGGTCTACATATATTTGTGAGCAAAGTTTTTCTGGCATGAAGATCAGCAAGAGTAAATATAGATGCTCTTTGACAGACATTAACTTGCAGGCTGTGACGAGAATCTCAACAAGCAATCTGATTTCAAAAAAATTGTAGAAAAGTGTGATAGGGTACATTTGTCTCATTAAACTAATTCTAAAATTAAATGGGCTTGCAGCTATAGATGATATGAAATCAGCACAATAAATAAATGGAATAAAACTACCACTATTTTATGTAATTTATATTTATTGATTTTTATGATACAATTTATACCTTTTCTGAAATGCAAAGTTAACTAATGAATGCAATCATTTTAAAAGGTGCGGCCCTCCGCTCCCACAAAGTGGCCCCCGAGCCAAAACAATTGCCCACCCCTGGCCTAAGGTAAAATCCTGGGCACGTTTAAACCGGGGAATCAGCGCAAGTGAACTCACTGTCATTTGACTTTTGAGTAAATCTTCATAGGATGTGAGGCCGCATTCTTTTAGCTGGGGGAGGCTGAGGACATTGATTATTATTTAGGATTTCTTTTTGTGTGTGTGTGTGTGTACATGTCCAGCAGAGACTCCACTTCCAGAGTGGGCCCAGCAGGACCTGGTTTGGACACGTCGCTGGAGCCCTGTAGCGATTGAAGGCTGGTACCTTTTGTCAAACCTGTCTGGAGGAAGCTCCCCTTTGATGGAATCTTTAAGGTAACCTTCAGAGACCGCCTTATGTCAGAGTGAGGCAGGACGCTCCCTAATCAGCCTCATTGAAATTTAATTGTATTCCCATTGAATTGAGCTAGAGAACCGGATCAAGACTCAGTGTGGTATAATGGCTAGAGTGGCCTCTAGAGTGGACAAGGATCATGGAGACCCAGGTTCAGATCCCCACCCTGCCCTTGAAGTTTGCTGGGTGACCTTGGGACAGTCACACTCAGCCTAGCCTGCCTCTCAGGGTTGTTGTGAGTATATAATGGAGGAGTGGAGAATGTTATAAGCTGCTTTTAGAGCCCATTGGAGACCCAAGTCAGGGTATAAATGAAATAAAATAACAATGAATTAACTATTGCCTCGCCGATGTAGGAGTTCAGGGGACTGCCTTGAAATGGTTTTCCTCCTTTCTCCGTGGTCGGGGATAGAGGGTGGCCCTGGGCGAGAGGGTCTCCCCGCGGTACCCACTAGAATGTGGAGTGCTGCAGAGAGCGATCCTCTTGCCAATGTTATTTAACATCTATATGCGCCCCCTTGCCCAGTTAGTCCAGACACTCAGCTCTATCTGTTAATGGATGGTCACCCGTCCTCCGTTCCTGGAAATCTGGCTGAGGCTTTGGATGCTGTGGCTGGATGGTTGTGGCAGAGTCGATTGAAGTTAAATCCATAAAAGACGGAGGTCCTGTACCTGGGTCGTGGGGGTATGGAGTTGGGCACCAGGCTTCCTACCCTGGAAGGGACACCTTTGGTGCCGGCCCAGTCAGTAAGGAGTAACACTGGACGTCTCCATATCTACGGAGACCCAGGTTGCTGCGGTCGCCAGATCTGCATTTTTCCATCTTAGGCAGATCAGGCTACTGAAGAAAAAGAGAGAAGAGATTGGATTTATACCCTGCCATTCATTATCTGAAGGAGTCTCAGAGTGGCTGACAAACTCCTTTCCCTTCCCCTCCCCACAACAGACACCCTGTGAGGTAGGTGGGGCTGAGAGAGCTCTGACAGAAACTGCTCTTTTTCAAGGACAGCTGTGACAGAGCTGTGGCTTGGCCAAGGCCATCCAGCAGGTGCAAGTGGAGGAGTGGGGAATCAAACCCGGTTCTCCCAGATTAGAGTCCGCGCACTTAACCACTACACCAAACTGAAGCCCCATCTCTCCCCCCACGACTTAGTTACGGTGACCCATGCAGTGGTCACTTCCAGGCTTGATTACTGTGGCTCCCTCTACGCAGGTTGACCCCTGAAGCTGCTCCAGAAATTACAGCTGGTACAAAATGCGGTGGCACACCTCCTGACGTCGACGCCTGTGTGGGCTCCCCTTTGCCATGTGCTTTGCCAGCTGCGTTGGTTGCCGGTTGAGTACCAGATCCACCTCAAGGTGTTGGTAATCACCTGGGACCAACATACCTAAGGGACCGCCTCTTCCCATATATGCCTCGAAGAGCATTGCGCTCTGATAGTCAACACCTCCTGGCGATCCCTGGCCCAAAGGACGTCCGCCTAGCCTCGGCCGGGGCCTTTTCTGCCCTGGCCCCCACCTGGTGGAACATGCTCCCTGTTGAGATCAGGGCCCTGCAGGATCTATATACTAATAGCCAAGTTGCCCCCTCCGTGCGGATATCTAAATCCGCATGGAGGGGGCACTTGGGGGGGCACAGAGGTTTTTCTGCACACTTGGAGGACTCTCCACATGTGCAGAAAAATCTTAAAAGTAAAAAAAAACTTTTGGGGGGATATTTAAATCCCCCCAAAAGTTAAAGAGCATTCCCTGCGCATGTGCAGAGAACGCTCTAGGAACTGTGGTGGCCCAGCAGCTCTGAGCTGCATGGGCCTCGCCATTGGAACGGGGGGGGGGGGGGGGCGGGGGAGATTGGCGGGCCTGGGGCTCGCTGTCATTGCCCGGGGGAGGGGAGGAAGGCTTACCTGTGGCTGCTTCTCCACGGGGAGTTCCTTCTCTCCTCCCCCGTGAGTACTGCGGGTCCCGCCTCTTGTCTTATTCTATTCTTCAGGGCCTGCAAGACAGAGCTGTTTCTCCAGGCCTTGGCCCCCTCAAGGCTGCTGTCTCCCTCCCACTCATAACTGGCCATATTTATCTACATCAATGAGCCGGTTTCTCCTTACGGCAAGCTGTGATGATTGATTTTCTATGTTTATAATGTGTTTTTAATTTTATTGCATGTCGGAACCCACCCGAAGCCCATGTAAGGGATGGGCGGGATATAAATGCGGGGGGGAAAATAAATAAATATTGGTTTTATTTATATAAAGTATTTATTAGCTACTTTCTGCCTTATAGGAACTTAAGGCAGTCTACAATGTAAATAATAAAATACAATAAAATACATGAAAACTATGTTAAAATCAGTCATTGAAAACTGCCAGTAGGCAGGAGCCCAAACTAAATGCCGTTGTGGATAAAATTGTCTTCACCGCCTCCTAAATATCCTTATTTTGATGGGACCCGTTTTTTTCTGTAGGTTACTGCAAGCTGCTCCAGCTACTGTGGAAGAGACACGGAAGCCAGAAATGGAGCTGACCCATAGCCTGTCCGAACTTTACCAGCAGAGAGCCTCCAAAGTCTCTGCCACGTCTCATCGCCGGGATCACAGAAAGAGGCGTATGCACAATTTATGCTTTTGCTGGTCTTCTTGGTGCTGGTGTTCTGCCTGACACCCATCCCCTTATACCGATCTTTTTTAAAAGAATAAGTTCCGCGGCCCTTGATCACGTAAAGCTCTAAAACGTTTGAATGTGCTCGTGTGCTTGGTTGTTTGCATGGCGATCACCTGCGATTCACCTGGGCACACTTTTTAAAAATCTGGGCAGGTGGAGCTCCCCAGACTCCTGTCAGGCAGAAGATGAAGACAATGCCTCGGTCCCTTCAGATGCTGAACGTGGCGAGGCTGAACGTGAGAGCCCAGAAGCTCCAGCCTGACGAAGAGCTGGCAGTCAGTGAGAAAGGCGCCCAGAGGCCCAGAAGGCCAGATGACAGAGTGGAAGGAAAGGAAAGAACTGCGAGAGCGAAATTAGGTGCGTGCAAAACGAGATCGGCACATCAGTGCGCTGGCACCTCGAGAACTCCCCTGCATTACCCCTCCAGCCCACTGTGTTCTGCAAGACAGCAGTGCAGGATGTGCTGGTGTGGTGTAGTTGGTTAGAGCGTTGGGATTAAGAACTGGGATACCCTGTTGCAGATCCCTGCTCCGCCCTGACAGCCTGCTGGGTGACCTTGGTCCATCTGCACATTCTCCGCCTAACCTACTTCATAGAAGAAGAAGAGATTGGATCCCACCCTTCACTACGTTAGGGAGTCTCAGAGCGGCTTACAAACTCCTCTCCCTTCCCCTCCCCACAACAGACACCCTGGGAGGGAGGGAGGGCTGAGAGAGCTCTGACAGAAACTGCTCTTTTTCAAGAACAGCTGGTACAGAGCTATGGCTTGCCCAAGGTCATCCAGCAGATGCAAGTGGAGGAGTGGGGAATCAAACCCACTTCTCCCAGATTAGAGTCCGCACACTTCACTACCACACCAAACTGGCTCTCAGACACTGAATAATACAGTGATAAAACTAGGGGATAAAATGTTCTATAAGAGGTTGTTGGTAAATCTTGCCTGGGGCTTCCCCAATCAGCACAATGTCAAGGGTGGAGACAGAAGAAAATATTGGATTTATACCCCGCCCTTCACTACCCAAGGAAATCTCAGAGCGGCTTACAAACTCTTTTCCCCTCCCCTCCTCACAACAGACACCCTGTGAGATAGGTGGGGCTGAGAGAGCTCTGACAGAAACTACCCTTTCAAGGACAGCTCTGATAGAACTATGGGTTGCCCAAGGCCACCCAGCAGGTGCAAGTGGAGGAGTGGGGAATCAAACCCGGTTCTCCCGTATTAGAGTCCGCGCACTTAACCACTACACCAAACTTGCTCTCAATAGGATAGTTGGAAAATATAGGATAGTTGTGAAAATCAAATAGAGGAGGAGAACAAGGTAAGATGATTTGGTTCCCATTAGGAAGAAAGGCAGGGTACGAACGAAGTGAGTAAATAAATAGATGCTGCTGTAGTAATGTCTTTAATTGAGATAATGGGATTCTGCGTCTTAGCAACCGATTCCAGTTAAAATGAGAAGCAAGGAACAGACCCGCCATAAGAGCTATGGCAAGACCCACCGAAGGGATGGGAGCTAAAGCTAAAAGAGGGAATGGCCACAGTCTCCTTCCTCCTGCCCTGAGTCACACGTGAACACACAGATACGTGCATACTTGGGCACGATCATGGATTTTAACCGTAAGGGGCTTTGGTAGCCAGTCTAGCTGTAAAGCAGAGTGTGAACAGGTGAAATAAATGCGGGGTTGGCGAGTGGAAGAGAATACAGGATTCTATTTGCGGCTGCCTTTACTAGAAGAAGAAGAAGAGATTGGATTTATACCCCGCCCTCCACTCCCCAAGGGAGTCTCAGAGCGGCTTACAAACTCCTTTCCCTTCCCCTCCCCACAACAGACACCCTGGAAGGTAGGTGGGGCTGAGAGAGCTCTTTCCCAAGCTGTCCTTGAGAGAACAGCTGGTACAGAGCTACGGCTTGCCCAAGGTCATCCAGCCAGGTGCAAGTGGAGGAGTGGGGAATCAAACTCGGTTCTCCCAGATTAGAGTCCCCGCACTTAACCACTACACCAAACTGGCTCTCAGGATGCTTTATGGGGTAAAAGCAGGAGGCTACTCCTGCTTCATGGGTTTTATGTTACAGCATACTGATGACGGGTGCTGAGTTTCTGGATTAGGAATAGGGGAAGGGGAGGAGTGAAGAGCATGGCAGTGCGATCCTAAACAGGGTTATGCTCTTCTAAGTCCATTGAAGACGACGGGCTCGAAAGCGTGTGACTGCTTAGGATTTCACCGTGTCTTTATAGTAAAAGGCATTGGGGGGGGGGGGAGTTAAGCAACTTAAGACAGGATAGCCCTTGGTTATGGAAGAGTGGGTGGTGTTAGTGGTAGACGCTGGTCCATGAGGGAGCAGAACTGTGCAATGTTCCTTGCTGTTGCAACCCTGATCTTCGCGTACTGTGCTGCTGCCGCCACACAGATGTCTTTGTGATGGCTGCTGTGTAACACACACCGTGTTGGAATCTGCTTTTGACCATTCCTCCACTGGGAAAGGCACTGCTACTGTCTTCTACGTCAATGCCATCAAGTTGCAACTGACTCAAGCTGCTTTCAAGGCAGGTGCGAAGCAGAGATCGTGCCTTCCTCTGCAGGGTCTTCCTTGGTGGTCTCCGTTCCAAGTAGCGACCCCACCTGACGAGATTGAGCTGTTACATACTGCTTCCCCCCCCCCCACTCCTCTGTCTTCCACTATCCCCTTATTTTGGACTTGCTCCAAAATAAAGTTTAGCGGCTTATTAGTACTCCTGGGATTCTATGCAGCATTTGTGTCAAATCCTTGGGGGGGGGGGGGTTTGTTAGTCACATGTTTGTATATCTGTATGTTCGGAAAACAGACTTCAAAACTGAGGAAGAGATGGTCTCCTATGCGACTGCAAGCTACCAGAAGGCGGTGGCGGATGGAGAAAATTTGTCCTCGCGCGCCCGTGATATCGTAGCCGCTATGAACGTTTTTCAGATGACAAGCGAGGCCCAAGAGAGAGCGGTAAGTAGACAGACATGCTACAAGTCAAGTGTGCATATGATGCAGAGCTGTTCCTAGCGGAAAGAGGAACATACAATGAGTTCTTTGACACCAAGCAGTTTGATGCCTTTACGATTGAAATTATATTTAATTCATTTGTACCCTGCCTTTCTCCCCGATGGCAATCCAAGGTGGCATACCTCATTCTCCTCTCTTCCATCAGATCCTCGTAACGACACTGTGAGCTAGATTGGACTGAGAGAATGTGACTGGTCCGAGGTCATCTGGGAAGCTTCCATGGCCGAGTGGGGATTTGAACCCGGGCCCCCAGATCCTACTCCTTAACGATTTGGAGTTGGGACTAAGCAGCGAAGTAGCTACATTTGCAGATGACACGAGATTGTTCAGGGTGGTGAGAACCAGGGAGGGTTGTGAGGCACTCCGAAGGGATCTGTCGAGGATGGGCGAGTGGGCGTCAATGTGGCAAGTGGGGTTCAGTGGGGCCAAGTGCAAAGTGATGCACATTGGGGGCCAAAAATCCTAACTATAAATACACATTGATGGGGTCCGAACTGGCAGAGACTGACCAAGAGAGAGATCTTGGAGTCATAGTAGATTCGCTGAGACTAAAATTCGCTGCCCCGGGAGGTGGTGGCGGCTACAATCATGGACGGCTTGAAGAGGGAATTGGATAAACATATGGAGCAGAAGTCCGCCAGTGGCTATTAGCCACAAGATATAGACAGGAACTCTCAGTCTGGGGCAAGTGATGCTCTGTATTCTTGGTGCTTTGGGGGGGGGGGCAACAGTGGGAGGGCTTCTAGTGTCCTGGCCTCACTGGTGGACCTCCTGATGGCACCTGGCGTTTTTGGCCACTGTGTGACACAGAGTGTTGGACTGGATGGGCCACTGGCCTGATCCAACATTGGCTTTTCTTATGTTCTCTTATCAAAATGTCAAGACAGTGTGTGAGTGCAATAAGAAAGGCCAACACTGTGCTGGGGATTATTAGGAAGGGAACTGAAAACAAATCAGCTAGTATCATAATGCCCCAGTATAAATTGCTGGTGTGACCTAATTTGGAATACTGTGTACAGTTCTGGTCACCACACTAGGGGTGTGCAGGGAAAGAAATTGTTGTTGTTTTCAGATTCGGATATATTAACCCCGGAAATTTTCAGAATTCCCGAAAAAACCCGAATACCAATACCAGTATAGTATAGATATCCAAAATTTTTCAGAATTCTGAAAATTTTCGGGTCCATTGTATCCTATGGGGCCATTGTAGTCAATGGCAAAAATCTTCCAACAAGTTTAAAGGGGGCTGGGGGAGAGGGGGTTTGAGGTAGAGGCACCAAATTTCCACTGGAGCCGCTCCCCAAAAGACCCCCAAAGTTTTGAAAAGATTAGACCAGGGGGTCCAATTCCAGGGGCATCCAAAGAGGTTGCCCCCAATTCTCCATTGTTTCTATGGGGATGGTAAAAAGGCAGGCAGGCAGGCAGTAAGATTTCTCGGTAAGAAAGTAAGTGAGGTGTGGTGGTGTGAGGGGGCATTTTTGCCAGGCCAGCAGCAGAACCTGTGCAATGTCCCGTTTCTCTCCCTCCCCCCCCTCTCGAACCAGTGCCACTATGGCAGTCAGTGCCCAAACCCAACAAGACTCAGGTCAGATCAGAGGATCTGTGGGGGCATGCTTTTAACTATTATTGAAAGCTACCGTGAACACTGAAGAAAGGCAGGGTATAAAACATTTTAAGTAATAAATAAATAAAAATAGTAATCACAGTTAATTCGAAGTGCTCCACTGTGAGATGAAACGGCCCCAAGTGCTGATGGCGTAGCGCCAGGTCCTTCGTTGCTCGTGTCCATGTAAAAATACACGCATCGTGGAGTACAACTGAGCCGTATCTAAAACAGTAGTACGTTTACCAGTATTAGTTATGTTGTTGCGGAGTCTGCTAAATGTTGGCTGTGTACATTTTTTGCCATGAAAATCTTCTCCATTGTCATCATAACTAGCTAGTAACCAGGGGTCCGATGGAGCGGGAGCGCACAGGAGCGCAGCTCCAGAAGTGAGGAGCCCAGGGGGCGGGCACATGACCAAGCCCCGCCCCCTCCTCGGCTTTCCCAAGCAGTGCAGAGGCGCAGCACCCCGGGGAAAGCCCTGCTAGGGTCCTTATTGTTTTTAATGTTTTGTTTTAATATTGATAATTTTATCATTGTTCCTTTTATGACTGTCTGCTGCTTTTCCAGAGACTTGCTCAAGGTGGCATATAAATTTTCTAAGTATACCATTTTTTATCTGGGCACATGGCACATAAGTACTGGAGAAATTTCCCCAACCCTTCAGCAGCTTCCACCCCATCAGTTTGGTGTAGTGGTCAGGAGTTGGACTCTAATCTGGGAGAACCGGGTTTGATTCCCCACTCCTCCCCATGCAGCTGCTGGTGTGACCTTGGGCCAGTCACAAGTTCCCTCAGAGCTGTTCTCTCATGAGCAGTTCTCAAAAGACCTCTCTCAGCCCCACCTACCTCACAGGGTGTCTTGTGGTGGGGAGGGGAAGGGGAAGGGGAAGGGATGGGTGGTGCACATGTCCTGGGTATCTCAAGTCTACTTGAAACCTGGTGGTTTCAAGGGAGCAGGAAGAGAATGAGGGTGTGTTCTTGACACTTCTTTTTATGGCACAAAGTATTGGATGGGGAAGGGAATGGAGGAAGAGCAGGTCAGTTTCCCTCACCTGTGGAGTGGAGCCTGAGGGGTGGGTGTCGCCTTCTGACACACTTCCGATATGTTAGGGGGTGTGGCATATGCAAATGAGTTATGCCAATGAGCTCCTTCACCTCTTTTTCTACAAAATGACCCCTGCTAGTAACTTTACCCTGAAGTAGTCCAGAGTTCTTGCCATGATGTATGCGTCTTTCGTTGATGGCATGGTTTTCAGAATTTGGCTCAGTTTCTGGAACCACGTTTCTGTCCAGTGCAGATGACACTGAAAAGATGTTGACCAATAGCCGTAGAGTTTTAGCTCTCTCCTCCCGGGAGAGTACCTCTGACTTCCTGTACACTGACCGAATATTTGTCTCTCCATGAGGGTTCCAAGACGAGCCTTACTGAGCCTTCGGTGCTTCTCTACATTTGTTTACCTCCCTTACTCCAGATGTTCTTTTGGCCCTTGAAATTAAACCAGTGCCTGCATGCCTTTCTTCTTTTTCCTTTTTCCTGTTCTTTCAGCCATTAATTTTGCGTGTTACTTCTGGAGCTGTGGTCTGACATCACTAGACAGCAGTTCGTCTTTTTTGTTCACAGGCAGCCTGTACAGGTACAATTCGAAGCAGTCTCCTGAAGACCAGTAGAGCCCTCCGTCAAGAGCTGGGCAACATTCCTGACAAGCAAGTCCGAGTCAGAGAGTATGAGCACCAGGTTTTCTTTCTAAAATAGTTTATCCTTACTACCGTGGAAAGCTCAGTGGTGTGTTATGGGCATTTCCCCGTGCAGTAGTGGAGGGATTTGCCGGTGGGTGGTTCACTACAAAGTAGCTATTAACAGTTTGGGCTATTATTGAAGTGCGTAGCTTTCTTCATTTTACTCAAGGTAAGCCACGTGTCTAGTATAAAAATAAACTTCTGAAAATCAGCAGACTGCAGCAGTTAAGAATATAATTGTGTGCCATCGAGCCACAACCAGCTCAGAACCATGGGGTTTTCAAGGCAAGAGGTAAGGAGAGATGGTTTGCCATTGCCTTCCTCTGCTTAGCAACTCTGGGTTTCCTTGGAGATCTGCCGTCCAAGCACTGACTGGACAACCCTGTTTAACTTCCCAGCCGATGAGCTCAGGATAGGCTGGGCTATTCAGGCTGCTGCAGCAACGAACTTCTTACAGGTGCCAGCTTCAAGTTTTGTTTTCTTTAAGGTGCCAGCTTCAAGTTTATCTGCGCCTAGAGATGTCTTTGCAGTGCCCCTTGATACAGAAGTGCACAGGTGAAATGGAACAGCTTGTTGAGGAGGTGAGCTAATAAGCCTGGTTTCTCTGGGTTCCCAAGAACTGTAATTCGGTAGAAGCCAGAATTGTGATCCAATGGCTGCAAACAGTTACTCCAGCTGCTCTTGGTACCGCAGACCTGCAGCTGCTTTTCTTCCCCTGACTGTCTTGCAGATGACTGAAGTGCTAAGAATCTTGTGCTTGAACGAAGACCCAGCGTACCTCACCAAGTTTTTAGAAGACGTTGTAGAAACGTAAGTGCCGACTTGGATCCTGGAGGAATGTATCCAGCTGCCTTATGCTCGGTTGGACCATTGGCTCATCTCCTTCAGTACCGTCTTCTATGGCTGATGGTAGCTTTCCAGGGGTTTTGGTGTCGTGGTTAAGAGTGGTGGAGTCTAATCTGGAAAACTGGTTTTGATTCCCCACTCCTCCTCCACATGCAGCCAGCTGGGTGACCTTGGGTCAGTCACAGTTCTCTCAGGAAGCCTGTCTTGGGGAGAGGAAGGGAAGGAGATCGTAAGCCGCTCTGAAGCTCTGGGTGAAGGGCGGGGTATAAATCCAATCTCTTCTTCTTCTTTGGCAAAAAAGGGTAGCAAGAGATCCTTTCACCTAGTTCTTGTTAACACTGTTTTCCTAGGTATATGGAATCAGTACCAAAAACCCTTGGGAGCTTGTACTACAGTCTGGGGACACAGGTTCCCCCCAAGCTGGCCTCCATCCTGCCAGCAGACTTCTTTGGTGATGATTCCATAAGTCAGGAGAGCCGAGCCTCTTCCCATCCCGCTTCTGCATCTTCTGACCCAGCTTCTGTCAATGATGAGGCCGACAGGCTGCAGGAGCTTCGCACCCGATCAGCCAAGAAGAGGTGAGAAGGAGCACCGAACCGAATTTGGATCAGGATGTGTTTCACTTCTGAACGTCTCCGGATTTCAGATTTGCGAAGACTTTGACGAACAATGCAGATCCTTAAGATCAGATCTGAAATATTACTATGTTATCTCACGCTTTTAGAAAGAGCACGTTATCCAGGCACCGAAGTGTGACGGAAGCATCGCTGAACTTGCGCCAAATAGAGATCCCCCAAGCACCTAAAGCTCGTACTAGGAAGGTAAAGTTTTCCTGGGAAGCCTTTGGGGGGGGAGACCATACCTGAAATGTGTAGAGTCCACAGTATCCTTGTGTCTGTCTGCTTCGTGAGCCAGTTTGGTGTAGTGGTTAAGTGTGCGGACTCTAATCTGGGAGAACCGGGTTTGATTCCCCACTCCTCCACTTGCACCTGCTGGATGACCTTGGGCAAGCCATGGCTCTGTACCAGCTGTTCTCTCAAGGACAGCTTGGGAAAGCACTCTCTCAGCCCCACCTACCTCCCAGGGTGTCTGTTGTGGGGAGGGGAAGGGAAAAGGAGTTTGTAAGCCGCTCTGAGACTCCCAAGTGAGTGAAGGGCAGGGTGTAAATCCAATCTCTTCTCTATATGTGATCTTTCTGTGGTCTCGATGCTATCCCCCTTTTTTAAATTTCTAAAAAAAGAACAAGGGAACTCCAGCAACTACATGAAATTTTAAGAAAGAGAAAAAACGGTATACATAAACTGGAGTCAAAAGTACAACGACTGGTGGCAGATCTGCACATAGGTTTCTGTAAAAGGTTTCCCGATATCTAAAAAATCCATATGCAGTTGTCATCTATACGCCATGCATTCATATATTCATAGACTTCTGAGATCCTCAATCCATTGATTTACTGGTGGTGGACATTTATCTCTTCAGTGCTGCAATACAAGTCTTTTAGCTATAGTAAGGGCACAGAGGGTCCATTTTCATTGATGGCCGGTTAGCCTCCAAGAAACTGGCAGCTAGTTTAAAAGTATACAAGCGTCCTCAAAAATCAATGAACGTTCTAATACGAAATTGATATGTAGTAACTTCTTCCCAGAAAGACTGAATGACTGGACGTGCCCAAAGCATATGTTCAGGGGATGTATCCCGTGAGTTACAATGCCAGCTGTTAGACACTTTACTCAGTTCTTTGCTAAAGAGTTGCTGTGGTGTCCACTCCTAAACATAATTTTTTTTCTGAATAAGTTGCAACTTAAAAAACCACGCAGAGAGCAGGTATACATTATAAGGCCACATCCCATTGCTTTGGCACGATAGGGTGATTCTTGATACTCTGAATATCGTCTTTGTTAATCAACATCAAATATTTATAGACAAATATTGGCGGCCTCCTTTTCTGCACCAATTCAATTAGAATTTCCAGGAGCAAAGGGGACTCGGACCCTTAATGCCGTAGGGCCATATTAGATACCAACAGATGTTGCCGTTATAAATATTGCCGTTCAACAGAAGATGACAAGTCATAGCTAGACCTCAGCGGAGAAAATGACAAAAACGCATCATCACAGTCTATCAGTTGATCCAGTCTAAACAATCCCTCTATTGGTCCAAGCCTACAGTAAAAAAAAAAAAGCCACCCACCCCCCTTTTTAGATCTGGTTGGGCCCATAATGTTAATTTAGCACGTAAAAATAGATTGAATCGATATTGTCATGACACCAGTTTGGTGTCGTGGTTAAGTGCGCGGACTCTGATCTGGGAGAACCGGGTTTGATTCCCCACTCCTCCACTTGCACCTGGCTGGATGATCTTGGGCAAGCCATAGCTCTGTACCAGCTGTTCCCTCAAGGACAGCTTGGGAAAGACCTCTCTCAGCCCCACCTACCTCCCAGGGTGTCTGTTGTGGGGAGGGGAAGGGAAAAGGAGTTTGTAAGCCGCTCTGAGACTCCCTTGGGGAGTGGAGGGCGGGGTATAAATCCAATCTCTTCTTCTTCTTCTAAGTTCGGGGACAGGGTTGAACCAGGATTTAAGGTCTAGTACAGAAACACCCTCAGAGTGGCTTAGAATCCCTTTCCCTTCCCCTCCCCACAATAGACACCCTGTGATGCAGGTGGGGCAGAGAAAGCTCTCTTGAGAACTGCCCTTGAGATAACAGCTCTGAAAGAACTTACGACTGACCCAAGGTCACACCAGCAGCTGCATGAGAAAGATCAAACCCAGTTCTCCCAGATTAGAGTCTGTGCTCCTAACCCCTCTTGTCATTCCCCACTCTATACCTGCAGCCTAATGCTTGGGTGAAAACTTCTAGTTACTGGCACTCATCGTTTTTTAGGTATGTTCAGCTAGATCTCAGAATCTTGCCCTCTACCTGCAGAACCCAATCAGCAGGGCAGCTCCCCCACTGGAGAGCCAGTTTGGTGTAGTGGTTAAGTACGCGGACTCTAATCTGGGAGGACCGGGTTTGATTCCCCACTCCTCCACTTGCACCTGGCTGGATGACCTTGGGCAAGCCATAGCTCTGTACCAGCTGTTCCCTCAAGGACAGCTTGGGAAAGAACTCTCTCAGCCCCACCTACCTCACAGGGTGTCTGTTGTGAGGAGGGGAAGGGAAAAGGAGTTTGTAAGCCGCTCTGAGACTCCCTTGGGGAGTGGAGGGCAGGGTATAAATCCAATCCTCTTCTTCTTCATTATATGCACCATAAACTACAAGAGGAATTGGAGGAATCCGCTCTAGCTTAAATAGACCCGTAATGCCACTTAGAGTGGGCACCAGACAAGAAGCCTCCAACAGAGCCCAAGACAAAGAGTTCAACTGCAAGGAGCAATCCCAATGATTAGTACGAGTTAACACGTACGCCTTATGATATAAACTAAGATCAAGGAAAGCAAATCCTCCTTGATGCTGTCCCCGTTGTAACACTGTAAAAGTGACATTGTTTTGACTTCAGTGGAGTTGGTTTGGAAATAAACAGGTTTTGGTTTCCAGCATCAGTTTTCAGACTGAGGCCTAGCCGTAGATGCCGTCTAGAAATCCTTCTAATACCGTCTTCTAATACCTCCAGGATAGTTCTTGTGCGTCCCTTGACCTGAAACCATTTCCAGCAGCACGGAAAACACCAGTGCAAGGTATGCCTCCTTTTCTTTCCTTAGTCAAGGCCTAGTTGGTGGATTTGTATATGTTCTTAACATGCATGTCTTCTCTTGCACATATGGCCACAGCAATTATTAGAGGAGAAGGCAAAAGTAGGGGAATGCCGGTAGCTTCAGGTTCTGCTTGTGGACTTTCTGGGGCATCTGGTTGGCCACTGCTGGACTAGAAGGACCATTGGTCTGATTCGAGCAGAGTTCACACCGTAGAAACCAATCTGAACATATGGGGGGTATCTTTCAGGCCCTGGAGGGGTGTGTGTTTGTGTAATTGGTCATATTTGTGGCTACAGTTTGTATTGTATACAGTTTGTATTGGTCATATTTGTGGCTACAGAGCCAGTTTGGTGTAGTGGTTAAGTGCGCGGACTCTAATCTGGGAGAACCGGGTTTGATTCCCCACTCCTCCACTTGCACCTGGCTGGATGACCTTGGGCAAGCCATAGCTCTGTACCAGCTGTTCCCTCAAGGACAGCTTGGGAAAGAGCTCTCTCAGCCCCACCTACCTCACAGGGTGTCTGTTGTGGGGAGGGGAAGGGAAAAGGAGTTTGTAAGCTGCTCTGAGACTCCCTTGGGGAGTGGAGGGCGCGGTATAAATCCAATCTCTTCTTCTTCTTCTTCTTCTACATATTAAGGGGGTTTATTGACATCCATCTTCCCTCTGCCAACAGTCCCTTATTGAACATTTTTAAAACCTTGCCCAGTCCTCTAAATTATGAGTGCCCATTTTTCAGGGGATGGAGGAGAGAACATACTTTCATCATTGTCCTAGGCCAAAGAAGGAATCGAACGTAATAAAAGCTGAGTTCAGTACCTCTAATATTTCCGTACATCCATTGGAAGTGCTGTGTGCCAAAATGCATTCATGTATCTGTGCTTTTTTTCTCATGAAAGCTGGGAAAAATTGCGGTAACTGGGGAACAAAAACTTGTGTGAACGCTCTTGCTGACATCCAAGGAGTTAAAGGAAGTTGCCAACCCTCCCTCTAAACTGTGGAGTCTTCTGAGCAAAAATTCTACTTTGTGAGCTACTGGCATTAAAGTAGCGAGTGAGCCATTTGGCTACTGCATGGTTTGCTCTGGAAAATACAAACATTTATTCGGGGGTACACATAAATAAAACAAAATGAGGTTAAAAGGAACAGTCTAAATTTCAGACTCTAAAAGCTTATTACATTCAAAACTTATTGTTATACATATCAAATTGATGAATAACACTTTTGACCTAAGGACCATACGCGTTTCAGCCCCTATGGGCCTTCCTCAGTGGTCAGCATTCCTTATTTCACAATGACACACATCCAGAATTACACGCACAAAGAATTTTGTATAGGTATATGTGACCAGGTGTTGCTTTCTGAAATTGGTGAAAAAAGGGGAAAGAAAAAAGGCCAGATTATTATATATCAACTGTACGTAGTAAATATATGTAATAAAACATTTTTTTAAATAATAAGAAGTGTTTACTGGGTTTACCCTTTGTAATCAGATTAGCTTTAAACTTTAATAATTATATTTTAATTTTTATCTAGAATAATTTGGAAAATTTGTGCAGCTATTACTTAGGCTCATTATACAAATTTGTAGCAACTGCATAGAATTCAAGGTAATAAGCTTTTAGAGTCTGAAATTTCTTTTAACCTCATTATGTTTTATTTATGCGTACACCCTAATAAATATTTGTTCGCTTGACCCTCTTAGATTGCAGCTACTTTTTGGGTTGAGTCCCCCCCCCTTTCTTTTCCCGCTTTTAGTTTGCTCTGGAGCCATCCTCCCTGAGCTAAGACAAAAATGTGTGAGCTGGTGGCCAAAAATATGTGAGCTAGCTCACACTAACTCAGCTTAGAGGGAACACTTTGTTTTTCCATAGTGAACTATGGTGTGATACAAACCAATGCATATCCTTTGACCACCCACATTATTTTTTAAAGTAAATTCTCAGTAGCTCAGTAGCTATTGGGAAAAAGACTTACTCTAGAGTGTATGCTATGTTTCATACTGAGATTAAAATCCTCATTTCTTTAGTATCTGGCTTTTCTTGATGTTTTCAGAAGTGACAAAGGTGCGAAGGAACCTCTTCAATAAGGAAATGCATTCGCCCAGCAAAAGGATCTCTCGAAGCCAGTCAGTCTCTGCTTTGGAAGGGCTGAAGCACAAACACAGCCAGTCTAATGAGGCTTCTAAAGGTGAGGGGGAACTGCTTTAGTTGGATGGTGTACTCTACCTTACCAGGGCTGTTCTTGCTTTTTCTGTCATAACGCACCCTATAATTTTCTGCTGTTTCTTTAAAACAATGGCTACATCCAATTGTTGTCTGAACATATTCAAGTAATAAAGCTTTGTACAGACTGTGCCGTTGTGGGTGGGCATTGACTGGGGGAATGCTTCCCCCTAAGAATGTCTCCATGCATGCAGAAGCCTACATCAGAAAGGTGCCGCTATTTTCTGGTTATGTGATGTACAGCTAAGTTCTCTGTCCCCACCCTCCAGAAGCAACCAAACATGCATTCTCCTCCCCCGGAGGGAGTGTTGCTGTTGGAGTGGTGAGTGTTTAATTATTTGCCTTTCCTTAATTGCTGAGGAGGAGTAGGCGAGGTTACTGTGTGGGAGGACAGTGTTTGAGGGTGTCTGGGTGTGTATAAACTGTTGGAGAGTGGTGCTTGTTTGAGGGAGAGTGGTGCTTGTTTGAGGTTTCTGTTTGTTTCTTTTGCCTGGCTGTAACAGATTGCAGCTTTTAGCAGTTTTCCCTGGGGCTGACTGCTGGCCCCTCCCTCGGCTGGGTGAGTCTTAATTATATTAGGCTTCGCCTTGCCAGAGTCAGACCACAGCCAACTGGGCTCTGAGAAGAGGCAGGAGAGGGAGCTGCTGCTGGAGTGTTTAATTACTTGCATTTCTTTAACTGCTGAGGAGGAGTAGGTGAGGTTTCTGTATGGGAGGACAGTGTTTGAGAGTGTGTGGGTATGTATAAACTATTGGAGAGTGGTGCTTGTTTGAGGGAGTGTGGTTTCTGTTAGGAAGAACTTCCTGAGCTAGGGGGTCTCAGTAGATCACACACTGAATAGCAGTGCGATGTGGTTGCTAAAAAGGCGAATTTGATTTTGGGCTGTACCAACAGAAGTCTGGTGTCCAGATCACGCAAAGTGATGGTACCACTTTACTCTGCTCTGGTTAGATCTCACCTAGCGTATTGTGTTCAGTTTTGGGCACTACAGTTTAAGAAACATATAGACAAGCTGGAATGTATTCAGAGGAGGGCAACAAAGATGGCGAGGGGTCCGGAGACCAAGTCCTATGAGGAGAGGCTGAAGGAGCTGTGTATGTTTAGCCTGGAGAGGAGACGACTGAGAGGTGATATGATAACCATCTTCAGGTACTTGAAGGGCTGTCATACAGAGGATGGTGCAGAGTTGTTTTCTGTTGCCCCAAAAGGTCGGACCAGAACCAACAGGTTGAAATCAAATCAAAAGAGTTTTCAGCTAAATGTTAGGAAGAACTTCCTGACACTTAGAGCAGTTGCTCAGTGGAACAGGCTTCCCCGGGAGGTGGTGGGCTCTCCTTCTTTGGAGGTTTTCAAACAGAGGCTAGATGGCCATCTGACAGCCATGCTGATTCTGTCAATTTAGGCAGATCGTGAGAGGGAGGGCAGGAAGAGTTGCCTCAGTGCTTAGTTCTTGTGGCCCTTTCTTACACGCCCAGGGAAATGCTGATTGCCACTTTGTGGTCAGGAAGCAATTTTTCTCCAGGCCAGTTTGGCCGGGGATCCTGGAGGGTTTTTTTTGTCATCTTCTGGGCATGGAGCAGGGGTCACTGGGGCTGTGGAGGGGGAGGTATTTGTGAATTTCCTGCATTGCGCAGGGGGTTGGACTAGATGGCCGTGGAGGTCCCTTCTAACTCTATGATTCTGTGATTCTAGATGCTTGAAGTGATACAACTCCTGAAAGGCTTTGCTATTAGAGTCGGCAGACTGTATAAGCTACCCAGATGTGAAGGGAAAACAGCCAGTATTCCTCACTTCCAGTATCAGTTCTGTAGCCATAAAAATCTGCTATAACCAGGGCTCATTTCATAGCAGGAGCTCCTTTGCATATTGGGCCACACACCCCTGATGTAGCCAATCCTGCAAGAGCTTACAGAGCTCTTCTTACAGGGGCTACTGTAAGCTCTTGGAGGATTGGCTACATCAGGGGTGCGTGGCCTAATATGCAAAGGAGCTCCTGCTACAAAATGAGCCCTGGCTATAATGCAGTTCACAGGTAGGCTTGCACGTGTGTGTATTTGTGTGATTACCGGGGAGTCAAGGGCCAGGACAGAAGATGGAGATAAGCAACTAGCAAAATCGGGCGGGGGGGGGGGGTGCCATTGTGCAGATTTGGGTGCCTCGCAAGACTGTTGCTTTGTATCTTTCAGATCATCACAAGCTACTGACCAAGCGGGTGGCCGAGACGCCATTGCACAAGCAGATCTCCAGGCGGCTGTTGCACAGGCAGATCCAAGGCCGGTGAGTTGGACTCCACCTGGCCTGACTTGCTCATGCTGCTTTGGGTAGAGAGGGAAACTGTCAGTCACTCCCTGCATCAGATGCTGTCTTTCTCTTCTGTTAAGCATGTCAGGCAATACAGTACTGTTGTGGCAGTTTGGATTGCTGGTCATTGTGCGTGTGGCTCTCTGTTGCTACTGCAAGGTAGTGTTGTGGCCAGAGTTCCCTCTAAGCTGAGTTAGTGGGAACCTAGTTCACACTTTTTTAGCTTCCAGCTCACCCGTTTTTGTCTTACCTCAGGAAGGAGGGCTCCAGAGCAAATTAACTCATGCAGTAGCCAAATCACCAGCAGGAAGTATGAGTAGTCTTTTTGGGACTACTTGTATCTATAAGCATCAACCAATGATACGTCTTTAAACCAGTTCTTACAGAAGTTAGGAATCCTGCTGCTGTTTTTGTTGAAGATTCCTTTTTTTTTTGTATATTTTTCACTGCGGCTTGAACGTTGCTACCTTGAGGAATTTATTATTAAATATAGTTATGTAATTATATTCAATAAATTATATTCAATAAATAAATACATTCAGTATGTAATTATATTCAATAAATCAAGTCCTGTTTTCTCCACAGGTGTTCGGATCCTGGGTCTGAAGTTGGAGTTGTAGAAGAGTCTCCTGAAAAAGCAGTGACAGGTAGGTATTGGTGTAAAGTGAATTTTTTTTTCTCACCTAGGGCTCATTTCGTAGCAGGAGCTCCTCTGCATATTAGGCCACACACCCCTTAATGTAGCCAATCCCCCAAGAGCTTACAGAGCTCTTCTTACAGGGGCTACTGTCAGCTCTTGGAGGATTGGCTGCATCAGGGGGGGTGTGGCCTAATATGCAGAGGAGCTCCTGCTACGAAATGAGCCCTGTGATGACGCTCAAAAGCTGGGCGATGGTGGCTCACCTCGCCATAATGCAATCTGCCTGCTGAGGGAGAAGAAAGTGGGCAAGGATTCTGAAATGATCAGTTGATCCCAATCCATGGACAAGGAAGTTTGCATTTTGAAGCGAGACAGAGAGAGTTGAACTTCTAGAGGAAAAACTTGTGTGCAGCTGTGCTGGTTCAAAATACAGATCCCAAACCAATACGGGTGGCCTAAAGTGCTGTCAAGTCACAGCAGACTTATGCTGACCTCTCATGGGGTTTTCAAGGCAAGAGATGTTCAGAGGTGGTTTGCCACTGCCTGCCTCTGCGTAGCAACCCTGGAATTCTTTGGTGGTCTCCCATCCAACTACTGATTGGAGCTGACCCTGCTTAGCAGCTGAGACCTGACAGGACTGCCCTAGCCAGGTCAGATAATAAGGTCCATGGAATAACTTGTTATTATTGGGCTAACCAAAATGGTCCAACTGTGCAAGCTTTTGAGTTCACCAGAACGCTTTGCTAGACTAGATACTTAGGTAAGAGAACAATTTTTAGGCCATGATTTTGAGGGCTCATTCTTGCTAGCATAGTGATGGATTGGCATGTTCTTGTCAGCAGCGTTTCCTTTGAGGGGGTGCTGGCACACTACATTTTAGCTGGCAGCTCAGCCCACAAGTGTGCTGAGAACATTTCCCCCTCCATTGGAAACAATGGAGGATGGGGGCACCTCCTTGCGCGGCTCATAGAATTGGACCCCCTAGTCCAATCTTTTTGAAATCTGGAGGGGTTTTTGAGGAGAAGCACCAGCAGCTATGCTACTGATCTGGAGCTTAGGGGGAACATCGGTGGTCAGATCACACCCTAGTTACCGTGAGCAAGAAAAAGCAAACGGTGTGACTCCATTGAAAACGACAAAGGCTAACAATCTGATAAACAGACATTATTGTAGATTTATCTAGAGTAGGCTGTGACCTTTGCAAAGTCTCACCCACTTCGTTCTGTACTAAAAAAAAAAGAAAAAGTGCAGTCTTTCAGGAAGGGGAAAGCCAGTTGTGTGCCGGAGCAAGCTTGTGGTGCAGGTCATTTAGAAGACAATGGAAATCTGGCAGTCTTCTTCTTCTGCCGAAATTAACATGCTTCCTAGAGTTGTAGGGAGGGAGTCTGAAACATTTGGGCTTCCCTTCTGTAGAAAGAATTGCTAGAACGAAGGGAAGGAGGGGGGGAAAAAGCACAGCAAAACTGGATTTCTCAACAGAGGCAAGCAGTGGTAGCGACGGGAACAGTTATATTTGTTCCTGTGTCTAGTCTGGGCCTTCGTTCCTTGGTCTTGCCTTTCGTCCGGAGACCTTGGTGTGATGACATAAACGAGCCTTGATGGGGGTTGTCTTTGCTCCCTATAAAGGTGGGTTAAGGAGGAGCCCTCGGATCAAGCAGTTGTTGCTGGATAGAACGTTCTCTGGTCCCTTTCCGTCCTCCCAGGCTATCGTGAAGAATGTACAGGAGTTGCCTTCTGCACATCTAGAAGGGCCAGGCAATCCAGAGGATTTAACAGGTATGGGACTGGGTTGCTACTTTGCCCCTGCGATGAATGCCTCTCTGTGTCTAACAAGACTGATGCACATTCAGGGCTCCTTTCCTAGCAGGAGCTCCTCTGCATATTAGGCCACACACCCCCTGATGTAGCCAGTCCTCCAAGAGCTGACAGTAGCCCCTGTAAGAAGAGCTCTGTAAGCTCTTGGAGGATTGGCTACATTTGTGGGTGGGGAGTGGCCTAATATGCAAAGGAGCTCCTGCTACGCAATGAGCCCTGTGCAGGTTAGAACCTGAACCTGCATATGAAAGTCGTTTTTGACACCGTAAAGGGGCGGGTGGGTTAATCCAAAAGGAAAGGAGAGGCTGCAGATACTTGTCAGTTTCTTCAATAAGGGGAGCTAGTGAAACATGGTTAAGAGTGATTGGATTAGTATCCTGGAGACCTGGTTTGAATCTCCACTCGTGCCACGGAAGCTCTTTGGATGCCCTTGGGCCAGTTTACACTCTCTTAGCCTATCTCACGGGGTGGTTTTGAAGATAAATTGGAGGAGCGGAGTGTCGTGATGTCTGTTACGTTCTATACCACACTGCGCCAACGTTAAGAGACCTAAGTCCTCCAGACCCCCCTGCACATTAAACTGCACCACACCAGCGGTAGTGTATTATACAGTTTATTTTACTGTGCAGTTATTAATCGAAGAGACAAAGTGCTTCGCCAGGACACCATACTCCAAGACGAGAGAAAATACTACTGTACATTGATTACATATATACAAACAGTAACCAATCAGGTTAGTGCTGAGTCATGTAGTTCCCATCCATCACGGTCACACAGAGAGAACAAGTCTGAACCAGTCTGTACAAGTTCTGCTGAGCCCCTGTCTCAGTCACGTGACTCCTGCTGTCTGTCATCTAGATCCTGCAGATCTGCCAGCTCAGTGCACGGAGACTAAGGCTGAGGACAGACTGGCAATCTGCCCCGGGATAGGTCCGCATGGGAAACGGGGGAAGGGAGCCTCTTCAGACATGCGCAGCTGTCCCTCGGCTCCCTTCCGCACTTACCCGCTTTGAAGCCGGTTTTCTTGCGCTTTAGAAGGACACCGGGAGAAACCGGTGTCCAGAGGCCGTCTTGCGCTTGCCTCCCACTTCCAGGCAGTGTGAATCAGAAGAAGGCGGGAGGCAAGCGGAGGCGGCAGTGTGAACGCGGCGTTTTGCCAGTTTGCACATGCGCGCATGTGCAAATTGCCGAAACAGCCCTATCACAAGCTGCGGAGGCTGGCCCACCTGGAGCCACTCTGCAGCAGTCTGAATGCTCCGTAATGGCATCCTTGCGCAATACCCTGGCCAATGTGGACAGCCAGCCCCGGAGGATTTTCCCCCCGCAGCTTTTGCCTCCGATTCATCCCACTCCAGATTGCCAGTCTGTCCTCAGCCTAAGAGTCTTAAATACCAACACGGAGAATGATGTAAGCTTCCCGGGTCCCCACTGGGGAGAATGACAGGGCATAAATTTATTTAGTTAATTAAACATGCAATTAACACACTGCATTTCTTCTTCCAAACGCAGGCTTTTGGGACTGGGAAAAAAGTCTGGGGCATCCTGAGTCTGCCTGTTTAAATGCTCACTATCCGGAGTTTTGAATCAGTTTTTTAAGGGCAAAATAGAATTGGCTCGTAGGAATCTGAAGCTCATTCAAGCTAAGTCTTTTCAAAAGGCTTGAAAGTCTGCCGCACTAATATTCGTACATAGCCCTGAACTGTATGCCTAAAAGAGATCTTGTGCTGTGAATGTCTGCGAGGTGAACTGCAGATCAGCTGAGTAAGGAGGGAATGGAATCCGAGAAGCCATGTCTTGGGGGAGAAGGGCTACGAACCCCCAGCTTCGGGTTGGTTCTTCTCTGGAAACGGCACCCACTCTCTGCTGTTTGGCAATTGCACGTTAGAGATCCAAGTTTCCAAATGTTGGTCTATAGAACCTGTAGTTATTGCTGTACTCTTGTATGCTAAATAAAGGCTGAGGACAGACTGGCAATGTAAAGCGGGACAGCCCCGCATTGGAAGTGGAAGAAGGGAGCGCGTTCAGACATGCGCATCTGTCCGTCGGCTCCGTTTCACACTTACCCATCTCCCACTCGCTTTCCATCCGCTTTAACAGGACACCGGGAGAAACCGGTGTCCAGGGGCCGCCTTGCGCTTGCCTCCCGCTTCCAGGCAGTGTGAACCGGAAGAAGGCGGGAGGCAAGCGGAGGCGGCAGTGTGTACGCGGCGTTTTGCCTGTTTGCGCATGAGCGCACATGCGCAAATTGCCGAAACAGCCCTATCACAAGCTGCGGAGGCCAGCCCACGTGGGGCCACTCCGCAGCAGTCTGAACGCTCCGTATCGGCACCGTTGCGCAAAACACCGGCCGGTGTGAATGGCCAGCCCCGGGGAGTTTTTCCCCCGCAGCAGTTTCCTCCGCATTCATCTCGCTCCAGATTGCCAGTCTGTCCTCAGCCAAAGTTAGTTCATTCTGTCCTAAATCCCCCCCTCTCTTCTGCCCTACGGTAGAAAACTTGAGTGACCTGCAAACACTTCAGCTTGAGGATACAGTGGCAGCAGTAACTCGTTTTCTGTTCGTCTGTAGGCTGGGCTTTGCTGTCCCCTGAAAAAACCGTCCAGTCCCCCAAGAGCCTTCTCTTTGGAGCACTTCGTGAGGCACCCAGTTCTGGAGGAATGCAGTTACAGAGAAAGAGGAGAAAATCTTTAGCCTCAGATGATCCTGTTGCTTACCAGGTAAACTTCCTTCGTGGTGCTTCTGCCCATACTCAGCGGTCTGTGTGTCTTCATTGCAAAATATAGCTAAAACGCACAGCATTTAGTTGCATAGATCTGTCCATTTCGTAACCAGGAATGGCACTGCGTAGATACGCAGAATGTATTCTACTGTTTATGCTCCTACCCAAAGCAATGATCCATTCTCATTTCCCTTCCACAGACACCTAAAAGAGCTCCTCGTCGGTCTTCCCAGAGGTTCCTAAGCCCGCCCGGCAACATCCTGAGAAGATCTCCTCGGATTCAAGAGAAGCCCCAGCTGACCTCCCTGAAAAGCCCAGTCCCGAAACAGACCGTGGCAAAGAATTTGGGCTGTCTCTTCTCCCCCCCTAAGCAGAAGAGCAAGCCTTCGCCTACATCCATTAAGGAAGGAGAATCTCCGGCACAGTCCACTCTGTCAAAGGAAAATTTTTCTCTTCCTCGCAGACCTTGGCAGCTGCACACCCCAGGAAAGCAAGAAATGGAGGAAGTGTTCGGTGAGGTGCTCGGCTCACCCACAAACAGTTCCCATTCGGCTTCTTATTTTGCCGCAACAACTCGGTTCCCACCGAATCCCAGGGGAAAGTCTCGTTCTGAGCCGCATTCCCCTAAGTGGTTCTCGAGAACTGCCAGGAAACCAACCTCTTTGGCTTCGAGAGGTCTGAAGTCTCTCAAGCAATCGAAGCCGGACCATGTGCCAGCAGACCAAACACCCAGAAAATTTGGGGGTGGGCCTACGGATCAGTCTTTGGGCCCTAAGAGTGCTGGGATTGCTGAGGCCTCACCTTCACAGGTGTCTCTATCCAATTTGACCTCTTTGCCTTGCACACAGCTAAGGATGGATTACATGCTTTCCCCTTGTAGAACTCCAGAGCAGGTCGGAGAGACTTGCACCCCCAAAAAATCACCTTTGAAACTTCAGAGTGGATCAGGCATCGCCCCAGCAGAATCTGTCGAGTCTCCCTCCTGTGTGTCGGAAGGACCCTCACATACACACGGAAGTAAGGGGGAACCTTCTCAGTGGGATATAAGTATCAGTCCTACCGAAATTGACTCATTCTGCAAACCTGGGATTGATGAGGATGTGTCTTTGATGCCGAGATATGAACAGGCTTCAGGAACTGTGGCCCCGAGTAAGAAAGTTTCAGATAGCACGTGTATCCTGGATGCCATAGTGGCATGTGAGTGCGTGGATCCTCCTGTTTCAACCAACGCGGGGAATCGTAAATTACTGTCAAGTAGTTCTCCAGGGCAACAGGGCCCAATGGCTTTACAAGATAAAGTTTTGCCAGCAGCAAAGTTTTCAGGTTTGCGGCGGCCATTTTCCCAAACCCTGCCCAGACGCGCCACGAAATCCTCAGCCCCAAAGTTCGGCTCGAGCACCTACACACTGCGCTGTACCCCAGGCAGAAGACAGCAGGAAGCTGCCGCGCGGCTTGGCAACCTTGAAACTATGTCGGACTCGATGACTCCCCAGTGTCCTCGGGCATTGCTCTCTGCAACAAGTCCACCCACCTATGAGGTTCAGCTTGAGATGCAAGCATCCGGCCTGCCCAAGCTCCGCATCAAAAGGGTTGGCTCTGGGGTACCCATCGAACTACAGTCCCAGGCAGAGACTAGAAAATCTGAAGGAGAGGAAAGCGAACTTGACTCAGGGGATCTTTGCGTGAGCTGGTGTGGTAGGCATTCGGGAAAGCTGGACCCTGTCTGCATCTCGCCATCCTGTCGTAGGTCCACCCACAGTAGTCCAGGGCAGCTGGGAGGAGGGCAGACCTACATCTGCCAGTCATACACCCCATCTCGCTGTATCTCAAGCTCCACTTCCCCATCGGATGGCAGTGCCAATACTTCTTGGACGCCTTCTCCAAAGCAGAAAGTCAAAGTGACCCCCGAAGCAATCAAAGACTGGCCCCGGAGGAAGAGGGCTGTTATCGGGTGCAACAGGAGCGAGAGACAGGCAGAGCCTTCCGTAGAAATGCCAGCTGCAGACGAGTGGGGAGTGAGAACATCGGAGCTTTTTGGTGGCAGCAAAGCCCCGGGCGTGGGAGAGTTTGAACTGGAGGGAGTTTGCAGGCTCCAAGACCAGTCCCCATGCAGTGACAGAGAAGCGTGCCGAGACAAGTGTGTCCCCCAAGGGGCTTTTGGGTTGAAGTCCGGGAAAAGGGTCTTTGAACACCCGTCTCCAGAGGAGGAAGCAAGCTGGGAAGCAAAAAGGGCCTGCCCAGTGCTAGAGGCTGTGGCCGTTCACTCAACGGAACGGTTCAACGTATGCCAAGAGAGAGCGTCGTCAATCAGGACAACCCTGGAAAAAGAGGAGACGTTCAACTTCTCAGGTGGTTATGGTCATTTGGAATTCAAAGCTGGGTCCAAGCTGATCTGAGGCACAAGTTGATGGGGCTGTTCTTTGGCGGGGGGGGAGCAGGCCCTCAGCACCCTCTGGGGAGGATGTAGCCAGACACCAGTAGGTTGGGTTGGGGGTGGCTGGCACGGAGCACGGCCCTCTGACAGAAGCCCAGTTGTATTGGGCTGCTGGCCAGAGGGGTGGGATCGGGAGCCAGTTTGGTGTCGTGGTTTTGAGCGCAGACTCTAATCTGGGAGAACCGGGTCTGATGCAGCTGCAGTGTGGCCTTGGGTCAGTCATAAATTCTTCCAGTGCTGTTCTCTCAAGGGCAGTTCTCGAGAGAGCTCTCTCAGCCCCACTTACCTCACAGGGTGTCCGTTGTGGGGAGGGGAAGGGGAAGGAGATTGTAAACCACTCTGAGACTCCTTTGGGTACTGAAGAGCGGGGGTATAAATCCAATCTTTCTTTCTTCTCCCAAATGATCTCTGGCTGCTTTCGATCTGGATTCAGGGAAACTCCTCCTTACCCATGGCGGGTCAACTGACTATCACCTGCCCTTTAATTTGGCTAGCACAGATTAACCGTCCAGAACCTAGTTCTGGAATAGACTAGACCAGAACTGGGAGGTCCATGCTGCCTGCTGGCAGGGATAACATAGAGGTGTCAAACTCATTTGTTGCATGGATCGGACATAGATGTCACTTTGTTGAGCCGGGCCACGTGGGCCATAAAACGTAATACCGGGTACAGGAGATATATGACTTTATAAATGTCACAGGCAAACCCAATTAACAATATTGTTTTTACTCAAAATACAAACATGCTTAAAACATTAACACTTACAGTATTTCCTTAAATTATCTCCCGGATGTCCACCCTCTCATTTCCACTGTCCATTATTCATTAGCACTGGGACAGTCTACAGGGACAAAACGCACAACCTCTGTCATCTGGCAATGAAGGCCAGTTGCTCAGGGGCCAGATAAGAGCCCTGGATGGGCCACTTCCAGCCCACGGGTCATACGTTTGACACCCCTGATCTAACATTTTAATTAATCTCGATGCCTTCCCAGCAGTGTTCCCTCTAAGCTGAGTTACTGTGAGCTAGACCCAGTTTTTTTAGTCTCCAGCTCACACATTTTTTGTCTTCACTCAGGAAGGATGGGGCTCCAGAGCAAACTAATTCACGCAGTAGCCAGATTGCTTGCTCACAACTTTTAACACCTGTAGCTCACGAAGCAGAATTTTTGCTCACAAGACTCCACAGTTTAGAGGGAACATTGCCTTCTCACATTTTCAGTACCCCGCACAAGCATGATCCAAGTCCTTTTGGCTTGGTAACTCTCCAAGCAAACAGGATTCATTAGGCTGTCTCTCATTTGCTAACTCCTTCCTCGCTCTTCCCTCCCCAGGCTTAACTCCACCCAATTCTTCTGTGAAGAGCACCATCTGTGCTAGCAGTCTTCGGGCACTGACACAGTCTCCCCTGCTCTACCGGGGGCATGCCACATCCCAGAAGAAGTGCCCTCCAGGTAAACCTTCCCCCCCCCAAAAAAAAAAAAACTGCTAATTTTGAGTTAAAACTGCTGAAAGCAACCAGGGCGTCAAGGGTTTGAAATGACGGCTTCCCTATATATACTTTGAGAGAAGCAGGGAGGCTACGCCAGTGTAACAGCTTCGCTTCTCAGAAAGGAGCTGGGGATTCTATTATTTATTTCACAGCCTTCCTTGTTGTCAGGGCAGCTAGGAACTGCCTTCTGGGGCTGCAGCTAAACACTACCTGCCCGTCCCTTTCACAAACTCCTCTCCCCTATGCAGAAGGTGACTCTGAGTTGGGAGCCATGAGCGAAGACCTGTCTCCATTCAACAGCGCACCCTCTAAGCGGCGTCCCCTCAGCAGGATCTACTCGCGGAAACGGCTGCTGAGCTGAACTTTGGTCTAAGGCTTCAAGAATGGTAGTCCAAAACCAGCTTTTATTGTCCGGCACGGTTTCAAAAAATCAAAACATCCCACCATATGGACTCTCCTACTTTGTGCAGTCAAAAGGAAGTAAAACAGTGGGGCGGTGAACTGGACTGCTTTTAAATAATTCTTTTGTAAAATAAATTTGATAACAAACCTGTTAAACCTGTGATTGAAATTCTTAACATCCTGAATGCTAGAGAACCCCCAAGGCCAGCAAGAATTGTACAGCTTCCTTGCCCATGAATTAAATGTGCGTAGCCACATCAGTCAGCCCAACTACAGAGTCCAGGATGGTTCGTTTAGAAGCCCCGGCCTACTGTATGTAAGTTATCTGCACTCTGAAACTTTATCCATTCTATTGTGATCTTGGGTAGAGACAACAGTTCTATCAGGTTGTGATCAGATTGCTTTCTGACGAGGCTACTGGCTGCCCAGCAGGTATTCGGTGCAAAATCAAGGAAAGTCACAGTCCAAAGAACCAAAAGAAACTGTACCAAGAACGCCATATTCAATCCAAATTCTATAATTTGAATATTAAAGAGAGAGTGCATAATTATTATTAGAAAAATGGTCCATAGAAACAATCAGTTGACGAAAGTCTCCGGTGAAGGACTTGCACACGAGACAAGTGAGCTTGAAGGGGAAAACTCAAGTCTGCCCCTGGCAGCGAGCAGTTTATTTTTAAACATACACACTTACACGCCACGCCCTTAGGTTGCTGCGTCAGCGTACAGTAGACAATAAGGTCAACATGGAATCAACATGAGAGGATAAGACAACTGTCTCAGGAGCCTGCTGTTTGCAGAAGGGCTTATCAGCCAGCCGGCTTCAGGAGGACAATGCTCATTGTGTAGCAGGGAGGGGGGAGAAGCATGGACTTTGACTTGGCTAGCATCCCAGTCTCAGATCTTCCCTACACTCCGGGATGGATCTTCACTTCGAAGGAGACTTCATCTGAACGTAGACCATGAGATCAGGATGTCTCCAGAACTCTTGTGTACGAAATTAATCAGAGCAATTGACACGACTCCTATATAACTTTAAAAAAATTACGTATTCAAGAAGAGATGAAAAGTAAGTCAGTCACGGGCATACAAAGATTGCTAACGGCATATGTAATTTTTTTGAAGTTATATAGGAGTCATGTCAACTGCTCTGATTAATTTCATACGCAAGAATTCTGGAGACATCCTGATCTCATGGTCTACGTTCAGATGAAGTCTCCTTTGAAACGAAGATCCGTTCCGGAGACTTTCGTCAACTGATTGTTTCTACGGACCATTTTTCTAATAATAATTATGCACGCTCTCTTTTAATATTCAAATTATAGAATTTGGATTGAATACGGCGTTCTTGGTACAGTTTCTTTTGGTTCTTTGCATGGCGCCCAGCAGGTATGCAGCATGGTTTCATTCAGGTTGCCATAACTGACCCCCACACAAAGACTTACAAAAAGGTTGCTTGTTTATTAAAAAGTTAACACTATAAAAAGGTAATATACACATTTGTCTCTCCCATCATCACTTCAGATAGCAAATCTGTGACCATCTCCCACCTCTCTATATAAAGAAGGAGATCTTGCGCCGGAGGTGGTGGTCTTTCCTGTGGGGAGTTCCCAGAATTAGAAGACAAGGCTCTCCTTATGAAAAGCATGAGACTGCTTGCTTTTACTTCCTCTATGCCTAAGGTGCACCAAAATGTGAAGCCTTTTATATGACCTGTGCTGGGTTTAGGACTGGAGGAAGATGTTCCACTCAAGTATCGGTATCTAGCCAGCTTGATGTGGATTTTTCTAAAGACAGCCCCTAGCCCAAACTTCCAAGCCAAAGCAGCTGTTAGAGCAGTGGTTCTCAACCTGTGGGTCGGGACCCCTTTTGGGGTCGAACGACCCTTTCACAGGGGTCACCGGCTGGCGTCCAAGGCCGCCCCGCCGGCAGGAAAGGGCCCCACGCAAGCTGATTGCCATTGGAACCTAACTTTTAGGAACTGATTCCAATCCAGTGTAGGAATAATGGTTGGACATAAGATATTGGTTCAGGCCAGATTTTGTATAGATGGGACAGAAAATAATGTTTTTATTGGTTTTGTCAAAGCCGTTTAGACAACACAACAAATAATTTTATGGTTGGGGGGTCACCACAACATGAGGAACTGTATTAAAGGGTCACGGCATTAAGAAGGTTGAGAACCACTGTGTTAGAGGGAAGTAAAGATGTGCATTCAGATACATCTGGTCTGAATAAGAACTTATTGGTATTTTCCGGCTATGTTTGGGGGGTGTCTGGAAATCTTCAGGAGTAACCCCAAGTATGAGAAGCCAGAATCTGAAGGCTCCCAGTATGTTTTTTTTGTTTTTCCCCTGTGTGTCTCTCTTCCAAGGGCTTGGTATCGGCTTGCCATGTTGGTTTGATTTTGATTCTGCCCTCTGAAATTAGTTCTGCTGGTCTTGCAACACTTGTGCTCTTTCCTTGAGTTGGTTTGGGTCCGGTTCGCAGTTTACGGCGACTTCTTGGGTTTTACATCCGCTTGGATTCTCTGATTTTATATTTACTGGACAACTTTCCAGTTTGTTCAGCTTTGAGGATTCTCTGGTTTGACATTGGCTCTGAGTCTCAGGTTGTAAGTTCGTTGCGTTAGGCTTGCCACATCGTCCTGCTCTGGTGCTTTTGGCCGGTGGTTCTTTGCTTGTTCCCCACCCCATAAGAAACAATAGAGGATGGATGGGGGCACCTTGTTCAGGGGCCCTCTGGAAATTTAGGGGTTGTTTAACGGACAGGTAGCTGCACCACAGTTTTGGTGCCACTTGCTCAAAAAACAGCTTCTCCAGAAAGATTCCCCACAGGGAATAATGGAGCCAAATAGAGCCAGTTTGGTGTAGTGGTTAAGTGCACGGACTCTAATCTGGGAGAACCGGGTTTGATTCCCCACTCCTCCACTTGCACCTGCTGGATGACCTTGGGCAAGCCATAGCTCTGTACCAGCTGTTCCCTCAAGGACAGCTTGGGAAAGAGCTCTCTCAGCCCCACCTACCTCACAGGGTGTCTGTTGTGGGGAGGGGAAGGGAAAGGAGTTTGTAAGCTGCTCTGAGACTCCCTTGGGGAGTGGAGGGCGGGGTATAAATCCAATCTCTTCTTCTTCTTCTTCAAATATTATCGGAATCCTAGAAAAACCCCAGCTCCGAATACCAAACCAGGAATACTATTTTTCAGTTCCCTGATATTCAGATCTGAAAAGTAATGAGTTTTTTTTCAGCACGCACATCCTTTGAAGGTACTTCCTAGAGTGGGTTTTTCCTGACATCTATGATCGCTGGGCAAGACAGTCCAGGAAAAACATTCAGGGCTGCTCTGTACAACTCTTTGTGGGATTTCAGAACAGGAGCCAAGCTTAGCGATGGGGATATTTTCCTTGCCTGGCCAGCTTGGAGCAGGAACTCAACATCCTTCTGATGAAGGTCTTCTGGTATTAATATGTTGGCAGTGGACTGCGAAGAGCGCCTCCAGGTGGAGGGTAAAGGTTCATGCACCAAGTCCCTGGGCTTCTCTGCCGTTTGTTCCAGCATGCCGCAAGTGCTGAAGTTCTCTGGCATCCTAAGTGAAGCAGGCCTATCCCCAGCTACATTCTGTTCCACTCCTGTAATAAAGGGAAGTATATCACGGTTTAAACCTTCTCACCTCTTACAAACAGGACTGAATTTCCAGTAAACAGGGCTGCTGCAGACTTACACAGCTGCAACCTCTCGAGTACGGAAAACAGGAAATCATTCAACAGCCAACCATTCAAACATTACTCCCAAATACCTTAACTTTCACCTCCTCTATATATCTAATAGCCAAGGCATGCGGATATCTAAATCCACACATCGGGGGCAGAGATTTTCCTGCACACTCGGGGGACTCCCCAGGTGTGCCGAAAAAACTGAAAAGTAAAAAAAAATATTCGGGGGATACTTAAATTCCCCCCCCCCCCCCCAAAAAAAAGTAAAAAGCGTCCACAGCGCAGGGAACACAGTTGGAATGATACCTCACATCTGTTACAGGGGGAGGGAGAGAGCTAGGCGGGCCCGCGGCTGGGAGCCTTGCCGTTGCTGGCAGGGTGGGGGGAGATCTTGGCAGGGACCAGGGAGGGAAGAAGACTCACCTGTGGTGGCTTCCTCCTCTGCGTGGAGCTCTCCCCCCCCCAAAGTATCGCAGGTCCCATTGCTTGTTTTAACTGAAAGCCTATTTCTAGCCTCCACTGCTGAAGTTTCTGTAGTGGGGAAGAAGCTAAATTGACGTTCTGGATTGAGATTGAAGCAGTCGGGGAATGGGACTCGACCGTTTTCCAGCAAGTCCTCAGAATCCCTGCCCTTTCTACCCTGTTCCCCTAATGAAAGTTTTGCAAAGAACAGCAAACATACAGAACCATGTGAGTGAAACCTAGCTACGTACTTGGGCTATCCTGCTGCGGATGAGGCATCAATGTGATCAAATGTTTCTCCACTTTGAAAAGTAATTCCAACTAGCACGCCAGGGAACAAGCTATACTAGAATCCTTGATCTCGCCCAGCTTGTTTTCTAGATGCAGGAATTTGGGGGGGGGGGGGGGCATGGAGCAGCCTGCAGCAGTGCCTGCAGCAGTACAGCCCAAATGTAGGGTTCCCACCCTCAATGGAACGAAGGTCCAGTCCAATCCGAGAACCCAAGGTGTGCAGTTGTAGTGTTTTGACTTGGAGAGCCCTTCTCATGTAACACATGAGCGAAAGCCAAAGTTGGTCTAAAGAGCAACAGCAAAGGGCGCCGGCTACTCCACCCCATTCCTTTTGTTCCAAACAGCTACTTCTGTTCTAGAAAAACAAGGCCAGCCACCTTCTTGTAATAAAAGACTCTTCCAACACGCAGGTTTCAAGCAGCCCAGCCACAGAGCTGACTCCCCATCAGATGAAACTACCCTGCTTTGCCTGCCAGATACGGACAGTGCCATATACTTGGCTGGTGGTGAAAAACAGCTGCATCGCAGTCTGCAGGAACAAAGACTTTGCTGCTTCCACAACTATCCTTTACCTCTGCCTTGGCCTCCCAGATGGCTTGTGCTCAGCTTCTGGTTCAGTTCTTGGTTCACCCACATGCTGTGGGCCAATTCCTTCTCCAGTGCTTGGATCATACCTTGGAACTGAAGCCTACTGGTTGCCTGCCTTTCTTCCACGTGCTCTGCAAACGGCAAAAAATTGGTTAGACATCAGAAAGCCAAGCGATGAAGCAGGCACCACAGAAGGTCCTCTGCTTACCCTGGATGTGCTGCAACAGAAGCTGGGTGTTCTGTTCGTGCTGCTTCTGCTGCAGGGTCAGCTGGCGGTCCATCTCCAAGCGCTGGCGCTCCAAGGCCACTTCCAGCCAGAGCATCAGCTGCTGTTGCTCCTCCAGTTGCATCTCGAGCTCCGAAAAGGCAATGTGTTG
Source organism: Lepidodactylus listeri (assembly GCA_029233225.1). Classification (NCBI taxonomy): domain Eukaryota; kingdom Metazoa; phylum Chordata; class Lepidosauria; order Squamata; family Gekkonidae; genus Lepidodactylus; species Lepidodactylus listeri. The sequence continues at coordinate 17,385,869 of JARCFY010000021.1, forward strand.
CTTGTGCTGATCCTCTCGCAGAGTCACCACCTGGCCAGAACCAAGAATGCAAAAAAAAACCCACCTCAGTCAATGGCTTCTCCCAGCAAGAAGTTCATCATAACCGTAACCAGTGCTTTCAACGTCGGCACAGAAGCAATAGTTATGGAAAACATAACCCGCCATGAGCACAGCTGGTTCCGCAAGGTGGTTAACCTGAGTCTAGACTGCGCCAGGCAGTAGGATTTGGGGGGGGGGGGTTTGAATTTTTAATTAATTTATTTATTTAATCGGAACATTTACATGCCTTCTTTCTCAGGCACCTGCTTGAAGCAGCTGACAAAGTAAAACGGGACAAAAATTGTTAAGATTTTTAGTGGCTTGTTAACTTTTAACAGCCAGAGCAGCAACAGCACAAACCAGTTATCAGCCTAAACGTAGTTCCATAAACCAGTTTTTAGGCTGAAAGCAGACTAAAGAGAATTATTTAAGAAGATAGCCACCCCATGTTGCTTGGTCTTAGGTTAGAAGATGTAAGTCTAAGTAAAAGGACATTGATATGGTATATGGTAATGACAGCAAGAATGGTATATGCGCACAATTGGAAATCGGGGAAGACTCCCAGAACTATGGGAATGGTTGAGAAAACTGCTATTTATGGCAGAAATGGATAAATGGGCAAGAAAATTAAACAACCAAGACTCAGCGAAGTTTTTAGAAGGCTGGGAAGACTTGAAGGAATATATGGAGCAAGGTTGGAACATGAAGGACAATATTTTTACACTTTCTAACTATTGAAAAGAGGGAACATAATTATAACATAAAAAATGAATCTGTACTTAGCCATTTGTAACCAACACTTTGATAATTAGTCTAAATGTATAAAAGTTATAATAGCTCAAAATGTTACCTTAAGACGGGTGGGCAAATAGCGGCCCGGGGGCCACATGCGGCCCGCCACAGAGTTTTTTGCGGCCCGCCAAGACAGTCAGCCACGTGGTGTGATACGGTATATTTGTCTCATTAACCTGATTCTAAAATTAAATATGCTTGCAGCTATAGATGATATGAAATCAGCACAATAAATAAATTCAATAAAACGACCACTATTTTAATTTATATTTATTGATTTTTATGATACAATTTAAACCTTTTCTGAAATGCAAAGTTAACTAATGAATGCAATCGTTTTAAAAGGAGTGGCCCCCGAGCCAAAACAATTGCCCACCCCTGCCTTAAGAGACAAATATTTTTAAATATATGTTTACCAGTTGATATATGTGAAGGTGCAGGGGGGTGGGAAGACATTTAATGATTTTTTTTAAATTAAGTATGCAATTGTATAGAGAATGGAATATGTAGAAAAGCTAATTGTATTAGAAAATAATGGGAAAAAAATTATTGCAAAAAGAAGATAGCCACCCCGGGTGAAAATAAATGTTGTGGCTTGGCACCTGAAAGAGAAGAGGGCAGGCGCCACATCAGCCTACAGGGAAGCGCATGATGCCAGGCGAGGTTCAGTGCTCCTCAAGAACAACAACAACAAAAATCCTCTCCCAATGTGACCATTCCTCACATTTTATTTGCTTCCATAGATCTCAGCCTCTTCCCTCCTCTTGTTTCTTTACTGGACTTTCCTACTTAACGTTTTCTTCCATTTTCCTCTCTTCACTGGCTTTCCATGGAAGCATGGTTTCCCTTTAAGCCAGTGTTTCCCAGCTGAGTTAAGTTCAGCTATGAGAACAAGAGACCCATCAGAGCAACAGGGAGGTGGGCTCGTGGGGGCCTTTCCATTGCTGTTGAGTAACTGCAGGCATGAGGCACTCATGGCAAAACCGGCTCCCACTTCTGAGGTCACGCTTTCCAGACAATCTCCAGCTCTGGCCCTTCCCAAATGAATAGAGCCAGGAAGGAAAGAAGGGACAAACAGAATAGAGGAAACCATCAAGAAGAGGAGCTAACTGGGTCTGCCGTGACCCCATCTCACTGTTCTCCAGTGCCTTAGTTGAGGGGGGGGGGGGGGGAGAAAACTGGTTACGGGCCCAGGTCTCTCTCAAACACAGGCTAGACACAACCCACTGCACTGGACAGGGTTACGCTTCGACATTTACCTTATCAAAGTACTTGCAAAGCAGCGACCGGGTCTCGGAGGAAGACAGGTAGCTGAGTTTAGCCATGAGGTTCATCTCGCACTGGGACAAGAGGCTGGCTGACGATCGCAGGACACGCTGCCGGCAAGTGATGGACTCGTTTTTGTACTCGATGGCGGCATCCAGAGCCTCGATTGCCTCATCCAGCTGGAAAAGAATCCGTTCCTCCTAAAAAGAGAGGAAAATGTCAAGACAGTGTGCGACTGCAATGAAAAAGGCCAACGCTATGCCGGGGGTTATTAGGAAGGAAACTGAAAACAAATCAGCCAGTATCATAGTGCCCCTGTATAAATCGATGGTGCGACCTCATTTGGAGTATTGTGTACAGTTCTGGTCGCCACACCTCAAAAAAGTTATTACAGCATTGGAAAAAGTGCAGAAAAGGGCAACTAGAATGTTCAAAGGGTTGGAACACTTTCCCTGTGAAGAAAGGTTGAAGCGCTTGGGGCTCTTTAGCTTGGAGAAACGACAGCTGAGGGGTGACATAATCAAGGTTTATAAGATTATGCATGGGATAGAGCAGGTAGAGAAAGAAGTCCTTTTCCCTCTTTCTCACAATACAAGAACTCGTAGGCACTCCATGAAATTGCTGAGCAGTCGGGTTAGAACAGATAAAAGGAAGTACTTCTTCACCCAAAAGAGTGATTAACACATGGACTTCACTGCCACAGGAGGTGGTGGCGGCTACAAGCGGGAATTAGATAAACATATGGAACAGAAGTCCATCAGTGGCTATTAGCCACAAAGTATAGATAGGAGAATTCTCAGTCTGGGGCAAGTGATGCTCTGTAATCTTGGCGTTTGGGGGGGGGGGGCCAACAGTGGAGGTCTTCCTGCCCCCACTGCTGGACCTCCTGAGGGCACCTGGTGTTTTTGGCCACTGTGTGACACAAGAGTGTTGGACAGGATGGGCCACTGGCCTGACCCAACATTGGCTTCTCTTATGTCCTTATGAAGGAAAAAAAATGTCACTCTGGCAAGCACTAATTTCTACTTCTGCTATTTAAAGAGATTTCCGGTCCCTTTTGTAGAACGGAGGCCATCTTAAAGGTTCGCCCCCAAACCACCCAACAGAGTCTTAGCTGAGCAGCAATCTGGCACTCTGTTCAACATCCAGTATCCAGGAAAGCTATTGGGGGGGGGGGTGTCTCACGAGCACAAAACTGCCAGTCACAACCAGACACGCAGACCGTGTCCCAGTGACTTGATACCCCTCAGCTCTTATCCTTCTCACCGAATTCCCCAGTGACGAGGAAAAGAATGACTAGTTGTTCCTCTCCAAATAACCCTGTCCAACAATTACGCATACAGTTTCCTCCCCACGTTTGTTTCAAGGAGACAGAGGGGCACTTCCGGAACTCACGCCCAGTTCTTAGAACAACTGAACTTGTAATATCCAGTTTAGATACAGCATCTACTGCAGAAAAGCAGGAGTCGGTGGGGCAACTCTGGGAAGCAGATCCGGGATTCCTCTCTGAAATAAGCAAGTGTGTTGCAGAGCGACCAAGATCCCTGTTCACCTGTCAAAGCTGAACTGTGCACATGCCGAAGGGGTGCCGTTCCCTCTTGGATTCGCTAACCGAAACAGAGCTCTCTGCACTGTTTTAAAGGGCGCTCGTTTCCCCCCCTCCTTTAAAAGGCTGTGGACTAGCCCAACGAGTGAGGTTTGATTAGTGAAACCAAAAGGGGGCTCACGATTAAAAGCGTTCTCCTTGCCCTCTAGTATGAACTGAGGCCACGCATGCAATTGGCTGTTTTCAGATTAGATTTGAAATCTCAAGTATACTTGCTTGCAGTTACTGTCTCAAGGCAAACTGCTCCTGGGCTGTCTCATCATACAGTGTGGGGGCGGAGGGGTGCATCTTACAATGCTAACCCCCATGAAAAGGGAATCCTTACCAGCACGTGGAGGGAGGCAGCTAGTTCTCAGCTAATGCTGCCATCCCCCGGGCAGGAGGCGGTTCCTGATGTCTAGCAGGCCTCATCTCGGTGGAATGTTTTACCCGTTCTGTTCTCATGGCGCGCTTATCGCTTCGCCTGCTTCTCTGAACTTGGGAGACTGTAATGCCAGCTGCTGTTATCTTTTTACTGTCTGGCTGTATATCTTTCCCGCTTATACTTTGGGAACAAAAAGCCAGTATTTCAAGCGCCTTTTATTTCTGCCTTTGATTGGATAGGTTACCCTACAGAGTCCTTTTGAATTCTGTATAACTTCCCTTGATCCACACCTGCCCGCCATTACTAACACAAGACGTGTAGATGACCATAACAGCGCCTCTTGCAATAAAGAATTTCCTGATTAAGGGCACTTGTTGCTGCGGGCTCTCACACTAGTGCACAATTGTTTCCCCTATTCAGGAACAGTCTGGGGGCAGTGCTATATTCCATCATGTGATTCCTCCCCCCACAAGACATTTAAACAAGACCAGTTTGACTGTACAGCTCTGCAATTTGTGTAGGCTAGGCTTCCCTTAGCAGGCACCTTCAAAACTCTGGCATTACTGCTTAGAGATGGTTGTGGTTTATACAGTAAAAGAAACGGGTCGTGGTTTCATTGTACCGGTAAAACCTCCTTAAAGTGCTACAAAAGCTTTGTGAAGGATTCTGCAGTCCTTCCTCACTCAGTTTGAAGTACACCTATTTATGCCTGCAAGGAAAGAAGACCATGCCATTGAGCTGCAACTGACTCACGGCAACCCCGTCCGCAGGGCGTGCCAGGAAAGAGATGAACAGAGGTGGTTTGACATTAATGGCCTTCCTCTGCAGAGCAGCCCTGGACAGCGGTCTCCCATTCAAGTACTGACCATGGCCAACCCTGCTTAGCTCCCAAGCTGTGGTGAGCCCAGGCTAAGCGGGGCTATTCAGACTAGGGTGACAGTGGGGGCCAGTTCACCTCAGGGGACAGCAAGGTGCCCTGCCGGAGCTTGTTGTCTATCTCCAGCCTTTGTTTAAGCAGCTGGTCCTTCTCTTGACGCAAGTTGTTAATGTCTTGTCGGATCTGCTGCTGGTCTTTGTCACTACTGTGGCAAAGCTGTCCACTCTTCTGCGTCAGTTCCTTTTCTAGATACTCCAGGCGGCTGGATACCTGCATGATGTCATCATTCAGGGCCTGAAGAAAAGATGGAAGGAAGCAGTCGTTAGGCTTCCAGCTCGAGCCCTCTGCATTCACTGACCATCCTGCTGTGTTCGTTCCTCAGAGGAGAGAATTCATAGAGTTGAATCTACTTAATTCCAAGCAGGAGCAACTCTGGCCCCAATCGCATGCAGAATTAGCCGCGCAACAGGCACAAATGCCAAGTGGATTTTAAGGGCATGATCACACCAGAACATCTGGCAAGCGTCCCGCACCTGTCGGCAACCCGCTTCTCTCCGCTGAAGAAGCGGAGTTAAAAGATACTAGGAAAAGTCCAGTATCAAACAGGTTTGCTACAGGCCACAGACAGACTTTCCCCGTGTGATCACTCCAGCACACACTCATGGCGTCGGGGATAGTCTAATCAGGCCATCCCAACGCCATGCCGTTTTTTTCCCCCCTTCTCAGTATGCGCATCATCGCATACTGCCATAGGAAGCCCTCAAGGCGGAGATGCGATTCATCGTTTAAGCGCATAGGGGAAAACCGGCAAACCCCCCCCCCCACCCAACTCACCCACGATTGTGTCTGATCACGCAGTGTCGGGCTGTGGCCGCAGCTTCACAGAACTGTGTGATCGCGCAACTGCAGGTCCAATTATTCCGGAGCAAATAGCCTCCCTTCCCCCCCGGATTATCTCACTCGTGTGACCGGGACCTATGATGGCTTCTTTGGACAGGATTTTGGCCCAGAATAAAACAACTCTAGTTTGTTTGTTTTTCTCTTGAATTATAAACTAAAAAGAGTAGACCTCGAGCCGAAAGACTGTACTGAATTGAGGGATAAGAAGAATGGTTATTGTAAAATACAACATCAGGATGTTCATTAATCTTTCTGTCCCTCCTTTCAAGTAGCTGTGGGAAACATATATGGGCTGACCTGTTTTATTCCCACAATCCTAGCCCGCGTTCACTGAATGTGTAGGGACCGAGAGCAGGAAGTGAGCAAGCTGGCCACGCCCCCGGCCTTCAGACAGTGGCCTGGTCACCTGCATGGGCAACCACTCTCTCTCCCTGTGATGAGTGATGTTCAGAACTAGTATCGCTGATCACAGGGAGGGGAGAGTTCACATGGCCACTTCCCTCATTTGTTCACCCCTGCAGATGACCGGGCAATTGCTGGGAGGCAGGAGGCAGAGCCAGTCACTTGCTCTCCCTCTCCAGTAAGTTAGGTGAAGAGCCAGTTTGGTGTAGTGGTGAAGTGCGCGGACTCTAATCTGGGAGAACCAGGTTCGATTCCCCACTCCTCCACTTGCACCTGCTGGATGACCCTGGGCAAGCCACAGTTCTGTCACAGCTGCTCTTGAAAAAGCGCAGTTTCTGTCAGAGCTCTCTCAGCCCCACCTACCTCACAGGCAATGTTCCCTTTAAGCTGAGTTAGTGTGAGCTAGCCCACAGTTTTTTAGCCTTTGGCTCACACATTTTTGTCTTAGCTCGGAAAGGATGGCTCCACAGCAAACTAATTCATGCAGGATCCAAATCTCTGGCTCACCACTTTAATGCCAGCAGCTCAGAAAGTAGAATTTTTGTTTACAAGACTCCACAGCTTAGAGGGAGCATTGCTCACAGGGTGTCTGTCGTGGGGAGGGAAAGGAGTCTGTAAGCCGCTCTGAGACTCCCTTGGGTAGTGAAGGGCGGGGTATAAATCCAATCTCTTCTCTTCTTCTTCTGAAAAACGGGATTGTCGCCTTAACTGGCTAGTATAAATTATCCTCTTTATCACTTCTGAGGACCGACAGATCATTGCAATGTCACCTTTAATTCCGACGCTGCCTTTATTAAATATGGAAAGCTTGTACTTTGCAGGTGCTAAATACAAAATGCAGCAGCTGGCCAGCTGACCCCACCTGGCTGGAACGAAGCCGCTTGTTTTCCAGGCTGTTCCTCTCCTGAAGGAGCGCTTCCTTTTTTGCCACAATGGTTTCCCGTTTCGACAGCTCGTCTTCCAGCTCGTCCAAGGCCCGGCGCTGCTCCAGGACTTTCTCGATCTCCGAATCCAACCACTTCTTCTGCTCCTCGATTTTCTGAGGGAACAGCGAGAGACGGAGCCTAGAGGGACCCGGCTTCCAAGAAGGAAGGGCGGCTGGCCTGCCATCCGGCTAAGCGGCAACATCCCAACCGTAGCTGCCCTTGGGAAATGGCTGGGAGAGGAGGAGCATCGAAGCAAAGAAATGGTTATTGCTGGGGCCTAAGCCCAAAACAAGAAGGGAATCTGCCATCCAGAAGCCACGCTAAATGAATAGCGGGAATGATAAGATATTCATATAGTTAACCGAGGAGGCAAGTACTACCTCTTGCTCACATCTTAGCCAGTTTGGTGTCGTGGTTAAGTGCGCGGACTCTAATCTGGGAGAACCGGGTTTGATTCCCCACTCCTCCACTTGCACCTGGCTGGATGACCTTGGGCAAGCCATAGCTCTGGACCAGCTGTTCCCTCAAGGACAGCTTGGGAAAGAGCTCTCTCAGCCCCACCTACCTCACAGGGTGTCTGTTGTGGGGAGGGGGAAGGGAAAAGGAGTTTGTAAGCCGCTCTGAGACTCCCTTGGGGAGTGGAGGGCGGGGTATAAATCCAATCTCTTCCCTTCTTCTTCTCTCACATCTGCATGCCTAGCATTTGCCTTCTTCAGCACAGCAGTTTCTGCTACTTCGTCGTTAAGACAAACAAACAGATTGGAGCAGGGCTTTTTTTTTTTGTAGAAAAAGCGCAGAAGGAACTCATTAGCGTAAGAGGCCACACCCAACCGCAGAAACTCATTCGCATATTAGGCCACACCTTTGACAGTGCCGCTCCCTCCCAGGATTGGCTTTTCCAGGTGCCCCACAGCTGCGGGGTGCCTGCGGAACCTGAGGAGGGGAGGCAGCTTAAACTGCCTTCCCTCCCTGGATCGGCCTGGCTTCCCCAGGCGCCCCGCGGCTTGCAAGGCACCTGGGGAACCCGGGGGGGGGGGAGGCTGTAGGCATGGCCAACCTGGAAGCCAGCCAGAGCTCCATTCCTGTGCGTTCCGCCCCAAAATCATATCCATTCATATCATTCATATTTCCCTTAAAAGCTGGCATCCCTGCCTCCAGTTACACGTCTTCTTTTTTTCTCATAAAGAGTTCGAGTCTATCTGACCTGCTCAGGTCTACGCTGCTAGATTTGTGAAACACTGATACATTCACATTCCTTGCATGTTTGTGGTTGGGTTTACGTAAGTCAGTGCTGGCCATGTTGATTCTGAATGGATGTACTGGTTAATTAGTAGAGGAATCTGTAAAGTTGCTCAGCTGGAGCACCATTTTGGTTATTTCCTCTTTAATTTATGTACTTTTAAGATACAACTGTAAAAGGTAAACTGAAGAATGGATATAATATGAATGGATATAATAATACGAATGGATATAATAATAGCTTGATGTCACACAGGTGATGTTGGTTTATGTAGTTCCTAGGAGGGAAAAGTAGGGGGGGGGGGACCCTCTGATCCAGGTACACAGGTTGCTCCAAAAACAGGCAGTTACCTTCTCTTCCTGTAGTTAGCTTTAAAACGTATCTCTTCCCTCTACCACTCAGCAAAGCGATCCGCCATCACGGCAAGAGGAAGGAATGGACAAAAAGAATCTCAGCGGTCGCAGGCTAGCATTACAGAAAACACCAGAACACTCTTTCACTGCCAGTTAGCGTCTCTTTCCCACAACGAGAGTCCAGGAATGGATTCTGCCGAACTGCCGTCGAAGGTGATACTTTGGCAGAACCTGATGAGACCCAGCAAAGAAGCCCCTGCTGTCCTTTACCTGCTGCTGCTCCAGGCTCATCATGGAGCCGTTGCTTCCACTCCGGTGCTTCCTCTGGAAGGCGGCAATTTCTTCCGTCTTGAGGCGCAGGATCTTCTGGTGCTGTTCCTGTTTCAGCTCCAGCTCCTGCAGGAGAAGAGGGGAGGAGGGGACGCCACTAGACCAAAAGGATCGCGCAGCAGAAAGTTTTATCCTATGCCACGGGCCACGGAAATTTGGCACCCACCCAACCCCAGCGACCTTCCCCTCCTTCGAAGGCAGGCCGAGCTCAAGACAGTGCTGGTATTTAATTAATTAATTTGTTTGCTTATTTAATTCGGTTTCTAGGCCTCTCTCCCCGCAGAGCAGGCTCAGAGCGGCTTACATTAACTCGGTGAACATCGTTCACAATAAAACAATTAAAACCAGTTAAAACATTACGTAAAACATGACCTAATACAGATATTAAAGTGCTCAGTGCTATCTGATGGCGTACCAGATGATGTTACTTACACCTACTATTGGTAGCATAAAGGGTCCTCAGCGACTAGATGATAAAAGTTATGTTGCGCATTGGTGGTCACTAAGTGACGGGGGGGACAAAACGAGGGCGGCGGCCCCTATCCAAATGCCTGGCGGAAGAGCTCCGTCTTGCAGGCCCTGCGGAACTGCATCAGGTCTCGCAGGGCCCTGATCTCTTCCGGGAGCTCGTTCCACCAGCTAGGGGCCGCCACCGAAAAGGCCCTCCCCCTGGTGGCAGTGAGCTTAGCTTCTCTTAGGCCAGGTACGGCCAGGCGATGTTGGGCCCCGGACCGAAGTGCTCTCTGGGGTGTATACGGGGAAGTGGATAAACAATTGTTTAAGTGGATAAACAATACAATTAAATTATCCGGTGTTCTTTCAGGTTAACGGGCATAACTAGTGTTCTCACCAGTCTGATGCTGAATGCATTGCACGGCTTTCCTGCAAAATAGCTAATAATTTGTATTTAAAAGGTGTATCCTGTACTTTCCTGCCCGTACTTACACACCCCCTAGTTCCAGTCCTTTCCCCACCCCCTTAACAGCTTGCTGCCTTATAAAATGCTAAACATTTGAAGAAACAGATTTTTTAAAAGACAGCCAGCTTGAGACGGTCAGTTCCCCCTGCCCAGCCTTAAGGCCCGTCCCATTGCATCCCATTCCCCACCTTGACCCGATGCTGCCCTCGGTGCATCTCCGTCTCCAGCCGACGCTTCTGCTCCACCTCTTCTCGCAGCCTCCGCTGGAGCTGCCTTTGTTGCTGCCGCATTTGCTGCACGTTCCTCTCCAGCTCCCAGACCCGCTTCTTGCTTTGAGTGGAGAGAGAGGCCAGCCTCTCCGTCGCCTGCTGCTTCTCCTGCAGGACCTGTTCCGGAAGATACGTGGAGCGGCCTTGCTCGGAGTCTAGATCCAGGTGGCCAGCCGTGTTGCTCTGCAGCGGCAGGACAAATTTGGAGCCCAGCGGCACCTTTTAAGACCTACCGAGTTTTTTATTCAAGGTATGAGGTTTCATGGGCATGCGCGCAGGAGTTCATACCTTGGATAAAACTTTGTTGGCCTTAAAGGTGCCACGGTGCTGAGTCTGTGAAGGCCGGTCTTGTCTACTCTGACGGGAACCTGGGACCTCCTGCGCGCGAAGCACTGAGCCATAGACCCTCCCACAGTCCATTCTGGGGCTTTTTACAATGCAAAGACAGCACGTACACCAGGGTTGGACATGGGGATTCCACGAGGCAGAGGCCACCCTTAAACTCACCTCTCAAGCCTCCCAGAATGTCTGTATTATTAGTTTCCGAGACCGAATGCAGCAGAGCTTTCTCTGGGCTTACCTTTGCCTTATTTTGAGCCGCCGCCACTTTGCTGCGACACTCCTGCAACTTCCGCTTCTCCCCGGGGTCCCGGGGCTCTTTGCCTTCCAACTCCTGCAGCTGCCTCTGGCTGTCTCCCAGCTCCACGCGCACCTGCTCCGCCTCCTGCTCCAACGCACGGATCTTCTGACAGTGCTGCTTGTTCATGGTCTGTGCACGCTTGCCTGCGGTTTGCAAGAGAGGGCTCGTTTACCACTCAAAGGACCAGGTAACTGCTAAAGTTTAAGCACCTGGATCCCCAAGAAGCATTAGAGCAGATCAGAAGCTGGGAAAGAAATATGTATGCTAGACAATGGGGAATAGAAGGGAGGAAGAAACAAGAACAGCAGAGGGAAAAAGGAGTGGTCGAAGCATCCCTTGGAAATTCAACACCATCGTAAGCCAGGCTAGAATATAAGCAGGAGCAGAACACTGCTGGGGGACACTGGTATACGGGGTTAAAATTTTGGGATGCTACAGCGATCAGACACATGTAAGAATCAATCATGTGCACGGAACCAAAGCTCTTCATTGCCTGAGTAGTGCTGCCTCTGTCAAGACTGCCTCACACCTGTCTTGATAAGTTCCACAATCAAATCTTCCTTCATGCGGATGTTGATGGCCAGCTCACGGATCTTCTGTTGAGCCTGAACCAGCTGCCACTCTGAATCTTTCCCCGGAAAGCTTTCCCCGACATTGACCAGCTCTGGTGTCTCGGCTGCAACCGCAAAAAAAGGTAAATTCAGATGTGCGCAAGGTTCCATTCTCATCTGGGAAAGAAACAGAAGGCTCTCAATGAGTGATGTGTGTGATTCAGCTGTAGACGCAGGTGTACTATGGGAACTTAGGATCAGAAGACAAGGCAGGCTTGCGTGTTAAATACCCAAACGTGCTTTACAATCCCAGAATGCAGGATCTTAGCTACACAGGCCACAGTTTGTGCCAGCCATAATCTATATGGCGAATCTCGCATATGCACTTCTCCACCCACCCAGAGCTGGGGCACTCTGGCAAAGTTTCTTCATACTTATTGATGCAGCGATGGGACTTAGATGTGAAAAGTGTTGGAATTGAAGGGAAGCCTCTATGGAATACTAGGGAAAATATCCCTTGGCCTCTGTCATTTGGAGCCAAACCCTATAGTGCTGGTCTCCATCCCCCTCCACTTCTGGCTAGCCACCTGCTTACTAAAAGTGTAAGGTGGAGGCAGCTAAGGAACACAGGAGCCAAGCAGGAGAAGTGTCTTCGTCAGGAGAGACAGCCATTTTGGCAGTTTATTCTGTCAGGGAAGTGGCCAGGCTGGCAGTGGGCGGGGGAGTGGAGCGGGCCCAGCACCCAGCCAATGGCATGTGAGTACTCTTGAGTGGCGGTTGATGGGCCAATGGCTGATGGAGCGCACAGCACAGCCAGTGGGAGAGCCCGAAAGTGCCAACGCGTGAGAACTTTTATATATATCAGAGACTGTTGGAGACTCTGACTCTCCTGGTTGAAGAAAGATAAGCTACCTTTGGATAATTCTGGAGGTCCCTCCTGGATCAACACTGGGTTGCTTTTGCGCCGTTCTTTGCTTGAAATCTTTCTAATCCAGCTGTGGATCCCGTTTCTAAAATGGCACAAAATCACACACTTTAAGGAAGAGATCAGATATATACGGTACAGAAGAAAAGATAACTCCAAGGAACAGGAGAAAGAAAGGGGGAAGTAAAAACGTGGTTTGGTCTCTTTAACAAAACAGCCAGAAGGGCCTATATGTAGGGAGTGAAGACTGAGCTAACTGACTTCTATATCCGCCCAGAGGTAAAGCTGGTGGCATCTCAATCAGTTTCCCCCTCCCAGGCATTTCATATCCTTTTGGTCTTAAGCCGAGGTATCCAAGAAATACGGACAGAAACCTCCTATTATGTCTCCTCTGTATCAAGGCTGAGTTTCCATTTTTTCATCAGTGATGCTGAGTTTTCAGGTTACCGTCTCTCATCCCACCTACATCGTTTTACAACATGCAGTCTCTCGCTTCTGCTCTGTTCTGCCCTTCACATTTTCAGGGGTCCGTTGGAGCGGGAGCGTACAGGAGCGCAGCTCCAGGAGTGAGGAGCCCAGGGGGCGGGCACATGACCAAGCCCCACCCCCCCCCTCGGCTTCCCCGAGCAGTGCAGAGGCGCAGCGCCCCGGGGAAAGCCCTGCTAGGGTCTTTATTGCTTTTAATGTTTTGTTTTAATATTGATAATTTTATCATTGTTCCTTTTATGACTGTGTGCTGCTTTCCTAGAGACTTGCTCAAGGTGGCATATAAATTTTCTAAGTATACTATTTTTTATCTGGGCACATGGCACATAAGTACTGGAGAAATTTCACCAACCCTTCAGCAGCTTCCACCCCATCAGTTTGGTGTAGTGGTCAGGAGTTGGGCTCTAATCTGGGAGAACCGGGTTGGATTCCCCACTCCTCCACATGCAGCTGCTGGTGTGACCTTGGGCCAGTCACAAGTTCTCTCAGAGCTGTTCTCTCACGAGCAGTTCTCAAAAGACCTCTCTCAGCTCCACCTACCTCACAGGGTGTCTTGTTGTGGGGAGGGGAAGGGGAAGGGATGGGTGGTTCACATGTCCTGGGTATCTCAAGTCTACTTGAAAACTGGTGGTTTCAAGGGAACAGGAAGAGAATGAGGGTGTGTTCTTGACGCTTATTTTTCTTGCACAAAGTATTGGACGGGGAAGGGAACGGAGGAAGAGCAGGTCAGTTTCACTCACCTGTGGAGTGGAGCCTGAGGGGTGGGTGTTGCCTTCTGACACATTTCCAGCATGTTAGGGGGTGTGGCATATGCAAATGGGTTATGCAAATGAGTTATGCGAATCAGCTCCTGCACCTCTTTTTCTACGAAATGACCCCTGCACATTATCAAGGAGAGCTTCCTGGCTTAGGCCCCAGATGGCCTAACAGTGAATCAGTTATCTTGGTTCTAGATGTTCCAGTTCCAGCCCCTGCTGGCAGACAGTAAAGACCTCTTAATCAGGGATGATCTGGGGACCTGGGGATGAGGCATCCCTTTAAAGATGCATTGACATCATCATCTTATATTAACCGCCCTATCCCGGCTTACGCCAGGCTCTGGGTGATGTACAAAAGGGCAAAATGCTGTAGAATATACTAAACATTAAAATTCAACATGCAACTGGATAAAAATTTAAATTCAGAATAAAAGATCCAAGATGGTGTCCTATAATGTTTTTTATCCCCATTCTGGACTACTGGCCAATGTTCTGGGCAGGGGGAAAGGGAGCTCAGAACAAAAGGAGGTGAGAAGGATGGGTGTCAGCAAATGAGGAAATCATTGCTGCCCTCAGCGAAAAGCTTGGCGGAAACCTCTGCCTTACAGGCCCTGTGGAATTGCAGAAGACCCTGCAGGGCCCTGATGTCATTTGGCAGAGAGTTCCACCATGTCAGAGTCGAGACCAAGAAGGCCTGGGCCCTAGCTGAGGACAGTTGGACCTCCCTAGGGTCGGAGATCACCAGCAAGTTGTTATTTGAAGAGCAGAAGGCTCTCCCGGGGACATCCCGGGGAAAACAGTCCCGTAGACTCACACCACCGCATTCTGGATCAGATGGATTCTCCAGGTCAGTCTCAAGGGTAGGCCAGCGCAGAGCAAGTTACAGTAGTCTAATCTGGAGGTGACCGTTGTCTGGATTACCATAGCTAGGTCAGGGTGCCGCCGCATTCTGGATAAACTGGATTTTTCGGGTCAGTCTCAAGGGTAGGCCAGCACAGAGCGAGTTACAGTAGTCTAATCTGGAGGTGACCGTTGTATGGATTACCGTGGCTAGGGTAGGGCACGACAAGAAAGGAGCCGGTTGCCGAGCTTGGCGAAGATGGGAAAACGCCAGCCTGGTAACATGCGTGACTCGGGCCTCCGTTGATAAGGAGGATCCCAAGGACACACCCAAACTCTTGACAGATGGTGTCTGTGTTAATGGCACCCTCGCAAGAGCTGGAAGCCTGAACTCCAATCCCGAAGGGGGCCCCCCCAGCCATAGAACCTCCATCTTTGTCAGATTTAGTCTCAGCCTGCTTTTTTTTAACCATCCCACCATGGCCTCCAATCCCTCAGCCAGGTTTTGCAGGGCGGTGGCCAGCCGGCCATCCAATAGCAGATACAGCTGGGTGTCATTAGCATATCGATGACACCCAAACCTGAAACTCCTCGCCAGCAGGGCAAGAGGGCGCATACAGATGTCAAATAACCTCAGGGAGAGGAGTGCCCCCTGCGGAAACCCACATAATAAGGGTTGCCTAGAGGACACATCCTCACCCAGGGTTGCCTAGAGCAGTGTTTTTCAACCTTTTTCAAGCTAAGGCACATTTCTTTCATTGAAAAAATCCCGCGGCACACCTGACAATATCTCACGGCACAGTGGTTGAAAAACACTGAAATACAAGATGAATGGGTCATTAGTTGCCTCAGCTCAAGTATTAACTATGACAGTATTACAAATACACGTAATAGCCACTCAACTTGAAATCGTAAGTTACAGATCCAAAGTATAATGGCTCCTTCCCATAACATTGACCTGAGTTTCAGAAGAAATATAATGTGGATGTATTTTAATACTGCGATTCTGCTAAAGTTTTTCAAAAAGAGAGTTTAAACTCTTACTCTTATGTGATCGGCATTCCGCTGACCATAAGTGATTTGAAGAGAAGCACAGTACACCCATTCTTCGCTGAGGGACAGTTACTGATTTGAACCCCACCCTGACAGAAACAGCTAGCTGTTACCATCAAACATATTCATGTTTACTGGAATGTCTTGGTACAAATCACCCTACCTCAGGCCGGCCACAGAGTGTGCGAGTGGAATCAGCGAGACCGCGCCACTGTTCTTTCTCGCATGCGCAAATGCATCCCAGAAGGTCAGCCCGGAAGGCACATTTCTTTCATTGAAAAAATCCCGCGGCACACCTGACAATATCTCGCGGCACACCAGTGTGCTGCGGCACAGTGGTTGAAAAACACTGGCCTAGAGGACACATCCTCACCCCACCCTGTGTCCCCAATCATGAAAAAATGAGGAAATCCATTGAACTCATCCATTCATGGAAATCCCCATGAACTCTCATGTCAGCGAGATGGCGCATCAGAAGATCGTACTCAACTGTGTTGAACACCACTGTGAGGTCAAGCAACAACAGCAGCGCCAGTCCGCCTGAACCCAGCTGTCTACGGAGATAGCCTGTCAGGGCGACCAACATGGTCTCCATCCCTTGGCCGGGGCAGAAGCCGGACTGGAACAGACCCAGGGCCGACATGTCATCCAGGAAACCATGAATATGCTCAGCTACCACTCTCTCGTTCACCTTACCCAGAAACGGTAAGTTTGAAACTGGGCAGTAATTGGGTGGATCTGAAGGATCCAAGGATTTTATTTTTTTTATTTTTTTTTAAGAGCGGTACAACCACAGCCTCCTTAAGACCCCCTGGAAAGGCTCCCGTCTCCAGGGACAGATTGACAATGTCCAACAGAGGGCCCCATATCCTCTCATCGCCGGCCTCAACCAGCCACGAGGGGCACGGGTGAAGGAGGCACGTGGTCAGCTGAACAGTACCCAGGACCCTGTCAACATCAGCAGAGGACAGCAGGCTGAAGGAATCCAAAACTGAACCCAGAGACAGCCATCGGGCCTCCAGTTCACATACCGTATCAACATTGCACTGTGTCCTCAGAAAGAAGCATTTCTCAGCCCCAAGAAACCTTCTGCCAGAGATGCTAGGGAACTGAACGTACGGTCTCTTGCATGCAAGCCACACAAACTAGCACTCTCATTTCACCTGCGCTGGTAAAGGGACCGTGTCTGCTCACGCTGTCTTCCCTCCTCCTCCTCCTCTTCTTCTTCTTCTGCCCCACAGGGCTCTCCCATACCCTCTGACGCCTTGTCAAGTTCCCGCGTCAGGATCCCGTCATTAGCATCCAAACCCTGAGGGCAACTTTGATGGCATTCCAGCAAGCCCTTTCCACCGTAAGCTGGGGGACTGGAGAGCTGTTTGAGGGGAGAAGAAGAATGGGCATGCTAAGTGGGATATGTCTAACAATTTTGCCTCATCCTCAAAATTACTCATCTTATAAAAGGAAACGTTCCTTAGGCTTGACATCCCACAAAATGTTGGTGCTTTCTTTCTTTGTTAAATTCTCATTTGTCTGTTTGAATTCCTTCGTCAGCAACACTCCAGAGCAAGCAGGGCTCATTTCGTAGCAGGAGCTCCTTTGCATATTAGGCCACACACACCCTGATGTAGCCAATCCTCCAAGAGCTTACAGTCGCCCCTGTAAGAAGAGCTCTGTAAGCTCTTGGAGGATTGGCTACATTGGGGGGGGGTGGCCTAATATGCAAAGGAGCTCCTGCTACGAAATAAGCCTTGAGAGCAAGCCTAGTAGAGGAACTCATTCATTAGGTAAATAACTTCCACCTTCCCTCTCCAGAACCTTTATACTCGGAATCGCAACTATCACACACACTGTCCTCTTTTCCAGTAAAGAATATGAATCCAATGCTCCTTAGTGGAATGTGAATTGCAGTGTGCCACTCTGTCTGAAATTATGCCTTAAGAATACAAAGTTTCTAGGTTCAGTTTGAGAGTGACACATACCTTAGCTTTTGCAGATACGTTTAATTCCTAAAAGGACGCTCCCGCAAATAGCAGAGAGAATATGGCAAGACAGAGACAACCATTAACGTTCGAAACTTTCCACAACTGTTAAGAGCCAAAGAGTTTCTCGCTACTTTTCTTTGGACAGGCAGCTTTTCCACAACCCATTCAAGGACCTATGAACACTGCTGTTCAATGGGAGCAATGTGGTACTAGCTGCAGAATTCAGCCTTCGTTAAAAAAAACAACCCCGATTTCTAGCCTTTATGACAGTACAGATATGCTGGAAAGCTTGTGAGCCACTCCTGATAAGACTGCAGAAGTCTGAGAGGTGGCCAGCTGACCGATTCCACAGCTCCTTCGTATGAGGAGCAAAAGCAGAACAAACGCTAAAAAAATGAAATTAATGCTATGCATTTCCTAAACTTATGTAAACCATAGAATCCCATCGCTTTCATTCAGGTCTTCAGAATATTTCATTCTCTTCTCCAGCCGCCTTTGCACCCGACTTTTTAAACTAGTCTCAGAAAACGACTCTGAAAAAGCAGCGAGACGCATACATCAGTGACACAGGATGCCGTAAGGAGCCCCACAAACCTTATTGTGGCTGGTACAGCTAAGCTTGGGCCGGTGGGGGGACTGGGCCGCATCCACGGGGGCTGTGTGTGGTCTCTGACCGAGCTGAACCAGGTAGACGTTTTGCAGCAGTTCAGCCCCGGCCGAGTTCGGCCTTGCCATCCACAGGCCTTTGTGTAGCTCGGAGATGAGGTCCTGCTGCTCCCGCAACTTGTCACTCTACAGGGGGAGAGGGGGGACGAGATATAGATGCTGTAGACGAACATGCGAAACTGCTTTATACTGACTCAGACCATTAGCCCATCGAGATCAGTACTGTCTACTCAATACTGGCAGCGTTCCTCTCCACTGCTACTGCCTGGAGAGGCCGGGGATTGAACTTGAGACCTTCTGTATGGCCAAGCAGAGGCTCTGCCGCTGAGCCACAGCCCTTCCCCTGACCTAGAGCTGTAACATAAGACTGATATCTTGTGCACGAACCGGGCAGCGGCTGCTATTGGTGGCCACCGAACTACAGGTGAGGGACAAGCAGAAAAAAACAGATACCGTATTTTTCGCTCCATAAGACGCACTTTTCCTCCCCAAAAAAAGGGGGGGGGGGAGTGTGTGCGTCTTATGGAGCGAATATGGAGCTTTTCTTACCTGTAACAGGGCTCTTTCTTCAGCAGGAACGCAGGGGAACGCCATTCAGGCTGGCATCCCAGCCTTCCCCGCCCCTCCCTGCTGGGCCTGAGCTGTTAAGACTTAAAAGGGAAACGGCAGGAAAAACCCCACCAGGCTAAGTACTCTTTCCCTTTAAGTGCTTTTCCCCTTTAAGACAGCCAGCAGCAGAAAGCCCCGCCCACAGATTAAGCTCCGTGGCTACTTTGCACAGAAAGGCCTGGCTTTGCATGGCATGCTGACATCTCTCTTCTTTCCTTTCTCTATCTTCCTTCCTTCCTTCCTTCCTTTCCTTTTTTCTGTCTGTCTGTCTGTCTCTCTCTCTCTCTGTCCCCACTTTTCTTTCTTCCTTTCCCTTTCTCTCTCTCTCTCCTCCTCCTTCCTTCCTTTCTCTCTCTCTCTCTCTCTCTCTTTCTTTCTGTTTCTTTTTTTCCTGTTTTCCTCCTCTAAAAACAAGGTGCGTCTTATGATCAGGTGCGTCTAATGGAGCGAAAACTACGGTACCTTGAAAACGTCGTGGAAAGATTACCCACGGCCCCAAATTCAAACAACCGACAATTTCCTCTTCTTGCAGTGGAGGCGGGGAAAGAGCAAGGAACCTAGCCTGAAAGCTGGCTGCGATAAAGAGGTTATTGTGCTGCCTTGTAGAGGACCAGAGAGGAGTTTGCCAGCGCGATCCGACAATACCTGCAGTTTGTACTGCTCCATGGCATCCTCGAGGGCAGCAAGGAAATCCCGATTCTCCTCTTCTAGCCGCTCCACTTGTCTCTCCAGCCTTAGCAGGGAGTCCTCTCTTACCGTCTCGCAGCCCTTTGTGTGGCTATCCTGCTGAAGAGAAAACAGAAAACGGGCTGCGTTGCCATAGCTTCAAAACACCCATTCTGCCTTCCTCAGCTGGAAATGATGAGGCAGAGCAGCCACGGCTATAGCACTGTGTCAGGCCTCGCCATGTTATTGGCTTGCCTGCCTTGGGGCCTAAGGGAGACTAAGGGAACTTGAGAATGCTCGATCATTCAGAATTTTGCACCTTGTGGTTCTGATTTTCGGCTGAAGTGCTTTCGATGCCGCTGTCTAAGCCGGAGGCTGAGCTCAGTCCGCTCCTCTCGCTCTCCACGATGCACAGCCACTCCTTCACCCGCCGGATCTGGTCCACCGTGAGGTTGCCTTCTTCTTGCAGTTCTGTCAAGAGCCGGTAGGCAGCGTCGGTGCACGTCCTATAATGGGCACACTCCGTGAGCAAGCGGGCGGCGTGGCCCTGCGACTGCTGCTTGGGGGCCGGCTCGGGACGATTGATGATGCGGGTCTCCGAGCGGTGCCGCTGACCCAGTGCCCTCTGCAGGTTCTTTATCTGCAGCTGCAGCTCCACCACCTGCTCCGTCTCCTTGCGGGAGTTCACCACCGCCTTGTTCTTGATGTTCTGAGCACGGCTGGCGTAGTTGAGCGTGGTCAAGCTCTCGTCGAAGTCGGAGGAGGAGGGGCTAACGCAGGCGATCATCACAGTCTGAGCATTCCCACCCAGGGAATCTTTCAAGATCCTAAGGGAATAAAACAGGGGGGGAATCAGGATGCAATTCCCCTGCAGGGGCTCAGGTTGAATGCACAACCAAACACAAGTCCCCCCCCTCCCATATTTATCATGGCATCGTTTCCTGCACACATTTCTCATTTGTATCTTCCCTTTCTCAATTTACAGGAAAGGTTTGCCTGCGGTTCTCCCCTTCGCAATGCAATGAATGCTCCGTCATCCTCAAATTTGCACATAGGACTGAGAGATCTGAGCAACGCAAAGACTCTTTGGATTCTTTTACCCAGAACGTCCCGACGTCAGCCTCCAACCGCACGAAATCAAAAGAGATAACAAGCTGGTAAATCTGAGGGAGAAACTTAGAAATAACTAAAGAGGCCAAAAAACACCTGCTCGCCAATGTGACTTGGGCGGATTCTGCACAAGGGCTTTGCTTCCCTTTCTTCCCGGGTTTAATTGGTCCAAATCAGTCTGCGCGTTTCCGCATTACATGAATCTGACCCGGGTCGATGCCGGTTCTTCATTTCTGCACCTGTCCTTGCCCCGAATCTTGAGTGCGTTAAAGGGGTGGAGCAAGAAACCCTGATTTCGGAGTTCCCCACCTGAATGCCCTGACTTCACTCCCGTGGCAAAAAGAACCTCAAAATCCCGGAAACGAAAGATCCGGGGAAAATGCTTGTTACATTCGGGCCAAATGCAGACCCGAAGCAACAGGTGGGGAACTGTTTATTATTTATTTATTATTTATTAATTTCAATTTATATCCCGCCTTACCAAAACTGGCTCTAGGCGGCTAACAACACAATAAATACAAGCTAAAATACTTAAAATTTCCATAAATCATCATAAAATACTTTAAACACATTAAAAGCTAAGCAATCAATCAGGTAGCAAATACAACTAATAACCAGTGCCAGTGTCTACTCTATTTCCCGTCAGGAGACTCCCGCCTCAGATGTTCTGGCGGCGATTCGCCATGCCGCCTACTGAGGGCCATTCCCTCCGGTGGCGGCCCCAAAAGCCTGGCGGAAGAGCTCCGCTTTGCAGGCCCTGCGGAACTGCAAAAGATCCCGCAGGGCCCTGGTGTTCTCTGGGAGCTCGTTCCACCAGTAGGGGGCCGCCACCGAGAAGGCCCTGCTCCTGGTAACTGTCAACCTGGCCTCCCTCAGGCCCGGAAGGGCCAGGCGATTTTGGGTGCCTGACCGCAGCACTCTCTGGGGTATATACGGGGAAAGGCGGTCCCTTAGGTAGGCAGGCCCTAGGCCATATAGGGCTTTAAAAGTTAAAACAAGCACCTTGAACCGGATCCGGTACGCTATAGGCAGCCCTGGATTTTATTGGGGAGTGAAGCCGGGGCAACATCTAGTGCGGAATTGGCCTTGGTAAAGATTTAACAAGCCGCTTAGCCAGGGTCTACACACCTGGTGATTTTGGAATCCCGGTAAGGAATGTGACTGCCTTTCCGGCAGGGGTCCCCCAAGGCACTGATGACATTTCCCAGGGCCAGCAAGCTGCTGTTGATCTGGATGCTTTCCTTGAGCCTCTCCCCTGTGCTGCCCGTCTTCACCACCCGTTCAGAGCCGGCCAGGTCAACAAAGTGAAACTTGGAGGTTAGGACTTGGCCAGGGACTGGAACCAAGATCTTATCTTGAAGGGCAAGGCGAGTGAGGCGCCCGGCACTCTGGCGCTGCTCCATCGTCACGGTGAAGATAGTGTGCGAGCGGCTGGATGTCCTGTTGATGTGGGTGGCGCCAGTGTGCTTGGCTGCGTTGCCCATCTCCAGCAGACTCAAGACCTCATCCAGGCCTTCCACTTCAGTCTCCTTCACCCCACACAACACTGCAACAAGAGAGGAACGGCGAGGATTACAAAGGGGCAGCCTGCCCCCGACACCCAACCGAGTCCTAGAAGGGACTATCTAAAAAAACCAAGAGGAACAGCAAAATGTTAATTTGTACCAATATTGCCCTTGTCATCTTCTCGGATCTGAATGTCCTTGCTCGCCGTCTCCACTTGCAGGAGGTCCCGGAATTCCTCCTTATACACTTCCAGGTAAGAAATACGGACCATGTAGTCTAATAGGTCATTCTCATCCATGAGTCTGAACACTTCAGCCATGGCTCGGGGGATTATGCCCTGCTCATCTTCGTTGATGGAAGCTGGGAAAGAGAAACATAAATGCAGTTGGGTGTTGGGGGGGTGTCACCAGCAGTACAAGCATAGGAGGAACCGATCCAGTGCCAGGGGAAATGTTAGGATAGAAGACCGATTTTACACAGCTGGCCCAAATGGCAACTTTGCTGTAAAGGGAAATATTGATGCAATCTCATGTAAATCCAGCAGTGACAGCAACTGCATAAGGCAAGATGTAGCTCGGCAAGGTTTTACAACGGTAGGAGGCGGAGATATGGTTATACTCGGCGGTTGAGGAGGGACATGATTGCTCTCTTGAAGTATCTGAAAGGCTGTCACTGAGAGGAGGGCAGGGAGCTGTTCCTGTTGGCAGCAGAAGAGAGGACTCACAATCAGTGTTCCCTCTAAGCTGAGTTAGTGTGAGCCAGCTCAGTTTTTTAGCCTCTGGCTCACATATTTTTGCCTTAGCTCAGGAAGGAGGGCTCCAGAGCAAACTGATTTATGCAGCAGCCAAATCAGTCACTCACAACTTTAATGCCAGTAGCTCATGAAGTAGAATTTTTGCTCACAAGACTCCACAGTTTAGAGGGAACATTGCTCACAATAATGGGTTTGAATTAAGGGTGGGAAGGTACCAGGTGGATATTAGGAAAAACTTTTGTACAGTAAGAGTTGTGTGACAGTGGAATCAGCTGCCTAGGGAAGTGAGCTCCCCCTCACTGGCAGTCTTTAAGCAGCGGCTGGACAGACACTTGTTAGGGATGCTCTAGGCCAGGGGTGGGCAAATTGCGGCCCAGGGGCCACATGCGGCCCGCCACAGAGATTTTTGCGGCCCGCCAAGAAGATTTCAGGACTTCAAGAAAATTGAGCCTAAATTCAATTTGCTCTCTTATCCCATCACTGCTGATATTGATACAGCACCTGAAGAGCTGCAGCTTGAACTTATTGACATGCAGTCAGATCACGCTGTGAAAGAAATGTTTAATGCTGTGACATTAGTTGACTTTTACAAATCTTTGTCTGCTGAAAAAATTTCCATGTATGAAGAAATTTGCTGAGAAAATGTTCTCTATATTTGGGTCTACATATATTTGCGAGCAAAGTTTTTCTGGCATGAAGATCAACAAGAGTAAATATAGATGCTCTTTGACAGACATTCACTTGCAGGCTGTGATGAGAATCTCAACAAGCAATCTCACCCCTGATTTCAAAAAAATTGTAGAAAAGTGTGATAGGGTACATTTGTCTCATTAATCTGATTCTAAAATTAAATGTGCTTGCAGCTATAGACGATATGAAATTAGCACAATAAATAAATTGAATAAAACTACCACTATTTTATTTAACTTATATTTATTGATTTTTATGATACAATTTATACCTTTTCTGAAATGCAAAGTTAACTAATGAATGCAATCATTTTAAAAGGTGTGGCCCTCCGCTAACCTCCGCTCCCACAAAGTGGCCCCCGAGCCAAAACAATTGCCCACCCCTGCTCTAGGCTGATCCTGCACTGTGCATTGGACTAGATCAGGGGTGGCCAACCTGTGGCTCGGGAGCCACATGCGGCTCTTTCACACATATTGTGCGGCTCCTGGCAGGGCGGCTGGGGAAGCAAAGGGGAGGCATGCTTTTTCTCTCTTTCTCCCTTCCTTCCTTCCCTCCTCCTTCCCATCTATTTGCTTTCCTAGTTTCTCTCTCTCTCTTTCTTTCCACTTCTTTAATTCTTTCTTTCCATCTCTCTCTTTTTCTCTCTCTCTCTCAATATCATTAGCAAACAAGTAATATCATTATCAATAACCGGTTTTCCTCGTTTTGTTTTTATTTTTGGCAGTTCCATTTAATGTTAATAAAAAGCAAATTTGCATATTTTTAAAAATAAAAACGTGTGTGTGATATTTGTTCCTGTCTTGCGGCTCTCAGACATCTCTATGTGGCTCTTACGTTTATTCTATGTGGCTCTTAAGTTAAGCAAGGTTGGCCAGCCCTGGACTAGATAGCCTGAATAGCCCCTTTCCAACTCTGTGATTCTATTATTATATTTTATGAGATGCTCAAAAGCAAAATTATTTTTCCCTTTTTGGTTCCAAACCAGCAAATATTCACATGCTATGTTTCTATTAAAATTAATTTGACAGCATTCACATTTCATGGAGAAGGGAAAGGAAGGCTTCTGAGATCAGCGCAATAGAGGAAGATGGAACTTACAGACAGTCGCTTCTCCAACGGTGTAGGTCTTACCAGACCCTGTCTGGCCATAGGCAAAGACAGTAGCGTTGAAGCCCTGAAAGAAGGCCTCCACCAGCGGCTGCACGCAAACAGCATACACGGACTCTTGGCTGGCAGATTCGGTGAAGATGGTATCAAAGCGAAAATGGCGACTGTGGCCCAGGGTCACCTCCTTAGTCTCCGGGTCTCCTCGCAGGCACGTTTGGTGCCCATGCAACCGTTCCTTGGGCAGCAGAGGTCGAATGCGAACAGCTACCCGGACAGGAATCTCCTCCATTGGTGGCTTCGACTCAGCTTTACGGCCCATGGTCAGTCACCACTCAGGAGTCAGGACAGATGTAA
This sequence comes from Lepidodactylus listeri, assembly GCA_029233225.1. Lineage (NCBI taxonomy): Eukaryota > Metazoa > Chordata > Lepidosauria > Squamata > Gekkonidae > Lepidodactylus > Lepidodactylus listeri. The sequence goes on from JARCFY010000021.1 coordinate 17,410,849, forward strand.
GCCAGGCAGGGGTTCTATCGCTCAGCCAGCTCCTCTGCAAGAATTTAAAGTTAGGTAACCCTAAAATAAGGAATCTTGGCAACTTGGTCCTGGAAGTAGAGGTGTCAAAGCAGGGCACCTGTTTAGGCGTGAGCAGACTGGGAAACTTTACAAGACACAAAGCATCCACAATTGTCAGAAATCATGCAAAGCTCCACCATCAGAAACTCCAGGCGGAGTGTGTGCATCTAAGATGGCATACGCAAGGAAGAAAATTTGGATATGTGGCTGACACACTCTGCAATGCATGGAGGCAGTTAGTTTCTGGCAGTGTGAAAGGGTAGGATTAAAATATTTTAAACTGTGGGTTAAATGCAGGAAATGCCACTTTGAAGAAGAAGAGATTGGATTTATACCCCACCCTTCACTACCCGAAGAAGTCTCAGAGCGGCTTACAATCCCTTTCCTTTCCTCTCCCCTGTGAAGTAGGTGGGGCTGAGAGAACTCTCATGAACTGCTCCAAGAGAACTTATGACTGACCCAGGGTCACACCAGCAGCTGCGTGTGGAGGAGTGGGGAATCAAACCCGGTTCTCCCAGATGAGAGTCCACACTCTCAACCACTACACCAAATGCTCTTAACTACTAAACCAAATTGGCTGAGCTTTTCCCTATAACCTTTCAGGCTAACCATTTCTTGTGCTCTTTAGCTCCACATCAACAAAACATTTTTTCCCATTTCTTTCTAATGCCAGGAAAGACGATATTTGCAAAAGATTCTCACCTTTCGCAGGCTACCTGTTTGCTTCCAGTCACTGTTCCAAATGCTGGTACTTACTTTTGAATGCCCTAACCCAGGGGTGGGCAAACTGTGGCTCGGGAGCCGCGTGCGGCTCTTTCACATATATTATGTGGCTCCCGGCAGGGCGGCTGGGGAAGCTAAATATCGTTAGCAAACAAATATCATTGGACAAATTAATATCATTATCAATATCTGCTTTTACCCCTTTTGTTATTTTTGGCAGTCTCATTTAATGTTAATAAAAAGCAAATTTGCTTATTTTCCGATAGAAGCAGGTAATATTTGTTCATGTCTTGTGGCTCTCAAACATCTGATGTTTATTCTATGCGGCTCTAACGTTAAGCAAGTTTGGCCACCCCCGTTCTAGGTGGCTCTTACGCTGAGCTAGTTTGCCCACCCCTGCCCTAAACTTCTTGGGAAGAACTGCCTATTTGATGAGCAGCCTTCTCTCCTATTATCCTACCCACGGTTAGTTTCATCCCGAATGCAGCTCTCTGTGACCCCTCCCACAGTGAGGAGACCAGTGGCAAGAAAAGATGGGCTTTTTGAGCAGTGCTGCCCTGTTTATGAAATATTCTTTTCCTGGAAGCTCACTCATTTGGGTTTTAGGAACGGACATTTATTATTTGCCCCAACAACTTCCCACTTTTGTATTTTACCTGGCCATTTTAAGATCCCCCCCCCCCCTTTTCTGTAGCATTCTTGTAGGCACGGCTTCTCCATTGATCCTCGGTTGTTATGGGTCTCCAGTTACCACATTTGTTACATCGGTTGAGACTGTTTCATGTTAAAACGACTGCAAGGCAAGCCGCGGCTGATTTGTAAAAACTATGATTACTGGTTAGCGACCGTAATTACTTTCCTCATCTTTATCGGTTGTGTTATTGGTATGAGCTGCCCGGATCCAGCTCCTTCAGCAGCGATGGGATAAAAAAAACGCACGTGAGAATCCATGCTCCCTGTAAGCTGTGGGGTCTTGTGAGCAAGAATTCTACTTTGCAAGCTGCCGGCGTCAAAGCCGTGAGCGAGCGATCTGGCTCCTGCATAAATCAGTTTCCTCTGGAGCCCTCCTTCGTGAGCAGAGACAAAAATGTGTGTGGCAGAGGCTTACAAACGGTGAGCCAGCTCGCACTCAACTCAGCTTAGAGGGCACACTGGTCAGAAACAAACGTTTTTAAAAGGCTCGCTTTCCGAAGAAGGGTGGAGATGACAGATAAAACCAAACAGCGCCTTGGGATCAGCCTGCCTGCAGATCGGGGCAGCAGGACCCATCACCCGTGTTGCCTCTAAGCTGAGTGAGTGTGAGCTAGCTCACAGTTTTTTTAGCCTCCGGCCCACCCATTTTTGTCTCATCTCAGGAAGGATGGAGCTCCAGAGCGAACTGATCTACGCAGCCGCCAAATCGCCGGCTCGCAACTTTAATGCCAGTAGCTCACAAAGTAGAATTTTTGCTCACAAAACTCCACAGCTTAGAGGGAGCACTGTGCAGAGTTTGCGACAGATCCCAATGACTGCTCTAGAGGGAAGGCGGCATGGCATAGCCCAGTAGTGGGCAAACTGTGGCTCGGGAGCCACATGCGGCTCTTTCACATATATTATGTGGCTCCCGGCAGGGCGGCTGGGGAAGCTAAATATCATTATCAAACAAATATCATTGGACAAATTAATATCATTATCAATATCTGCTTTTACCCCTTTTGTTATTATTTTTGGCAGTCTCATTTAATGTTAATAAAAAGCAAATCTGCTTATTTTCCAATAAAAGCAGGTAATATTTGTTCATGTCTTGTGGCTCTCAAACATCTGTTTATTCTATGCGGCTCTTACGTTAAGCAAGTTTGGCCACCCCTGTTCTAGGTGGCTCTTGCGCTGAGCAAGTTTGCCCACCCCTGGCATAGCCAGATCTCATCAGATTTTAGAAACTAAACACAGTTGGTACCGGGATGGGAGACCGCCCAGGGAGACAATGCAGAGGAACACAACGCCAAACCATCTCTGCCTCTCACTTGCCTTGAAAGCCCCTTGCTGAAGTCGCCTTGAGTGGATTGCAACTTGATGGCGCTTACATACACGGCATTTCCTCCACCTCTAGGGGAACAATGCACGGACCCGCCGCCCCTTCGCTCTCCCCTCCCAGAGGCCGAGCACAACAGAAAGCGCTCCGGGCCGCCCCAGAAGGAAAGGCAGGCGCCCTTTGCACATACCCAGAGGCACGCCGGGCAGGGGAACAACGCGAAGGGTGGGGGGGGGGGAGGATGCTCTCACCTCATTGCGCTTGCAAAGCCCGGCCCGGGGCAGGACTGGAAAGGCAGCAAGGCCAGGCCAGGCCGGCGCCGTGCAATGGCGTCAGGCAACGACCCGGCCCGCCTCCTCCCCGCCTCCTTCTCCTCCTCCTCCTCCGCCGGGGCAACAACCCAGAGTAAGGGAAAGCGGGCTGGAGGAGATGATGGCTGCTGTTCCGGATAGGCGACGCGGAGGGAGCGTTGCAAACCTCGCTCTTCAAGTTGATCCGCCTGGAAGGAGAGCGGCCGGCTGGGAAAGACCTGGAGGTTTTCTTTAGCCTCCGGCGCTCGCCCATTTTTGTCCCAGCTCCGGAAAGGAGGGCTCCAGAGCAAGCTAGTTTACGCAGCAGCCAAACGGCTGGCTCGCAACTTTCACGCCAGGAGCTCCAAAAACAGAATTCTTGCTCGCAAGGCTCCACAGCTTAGAGGGAGCGTGGCTCTCCGCGGCTGGGCTTCGGGGCAAACTTTGCTCTTCACGTAGGGTTGGAAAATACCTGGGGACTTTGGGGGTGGAGAAGGTGGTGTTTGGGGAGGGGAGGGGCCCCAGCATGGTACAGTGCTATAGAGCTCACCCTTCAGAGCAGCCATTTTCTCCAGGGGAGCTGGTCTCTGCAGCTGGAGATCAGTTGTAAATAGGGTTGCCAGCCTCCAGGTGGGGCCTGGGGATCTCCCGCTTTTACAACTGATCTCCAGCTGACAGAGATCAGCTCCCCTGGAGAAAATGGCTGCCTTGAAGGGTGGACTCTGTGGCATTGTACTATGCTGAGGCCCCTCCCCTCCCCAAACCCCACCTTCTCCTGGCTCCACCCCCAAAGTCCCCAGGTATTTTCCAACCCGGACTTGGCAACCCTAGTTGTAAAAGCAGGAGATCCCCAGACCCCACCTGGAGGCTGGCAACCCTACTCTTCAGGTTGATCCGCCTGCAAGGGGAGTGGCCGACTGGGAAATACCTGGAGACTGTTTTGCGGGGGGGGGGGGGGGTCAGTGCTCCCTCTAAGCTGTGGAGCCTTGTGAGCAAGAATTCCACTTTGCGAGCTACTGGCATTAAAGCTGTGAGCGAGCGATTTGGCTACGGCCTAGATTAGTTTGCTCTGGAGCCCTCCTTCCTGAGCTAAGCCAAAAATGTGTGAGCCGGAGGCTAAAAAACTGTGAGCTAGCTCACACCAACTCAGTTTAGAGGGAACACTGGTGTGTGTGTGTATGTGTGTGTGGAGCTTGAGGGGGGCAGGGTTTGGGGAGAGACTTCAGTGGGGCATATCACCTTCCCAAGCTGCCATTTTCTCCAGGTGATTGATGGTTGTCGCCTGGGGAATCCGTTTTCAGTGTGCCCTCTAAGCCGAGTTAGTGTGAGCTAGCTCACAGGGTTTTTTTAGCCTCCGGCTCTCACAGATTTTTGTCTTCGCTCAGGAAAGGAGGGCTCCAGAGCAAACTAGTTTATGCAGCAACCAAATGGCTGGCTCACAACTTTAATGTCAGGAGCTCGCAAAGTATTTATTCATTTATTTATTTCAACTTCTATCCCGCCTAGCCAGGAAACCAGTATCAAATGGGTGGCCAGTATTTTTTTACTCCGCTTCTCCGGCAGAGAACAACGGCTTGCTGACGGGTGCGGGACGCTTCCCAGATGTTCTCATGTGATCGCGTCCTTAAAATCCGCCTGGGAGTCGTGCCTATCGCCCGGCTAATTCTGCGTGTGATCGGGGCCTTATTGTGAAACTTACAAAGGTAATATACAGACAGTGTACGATACCGTCCTGCTGCACAAGCCTAATGCTTATATTCTATCTATCTATGGTGCCATCCTGTGAATTGCTGCACCACAAGCATATTAAGAGCCTCTTCTCCCCCCAGTGCCACAGCCCTGACTGGAATCAGGCCCCGGCCTTCACGTATGCTGGCCCCAATCTATTTAAGGTTATGGTCCCTAGCGGCCAACATACCTGAAGCCAGGTTATGGTCACCTAACCACACTATTCAGTAATCCCTGAGAATCTTCCGCATTGGCATTACAGCCTTGGAGGTGGAGTCTCAACAGATCCAGTAACCTGAGGTGTACTTATAATCCAGAAGAAATTATTGTTTAGCTTTCAGAAGTTTTGGATACTGCTGGTGCATACTTAATGCTTATTTTCATTTGATTTTTAAAATCTAGTTTCTGTACATTGTTCTGAGCAACACTGGAAAGGCAGCGGATATACGTTTTATAAAATTGCTTGGCAAACAGGAATGTCCTGCTATCTTTTGGGGCAGCCACTCAGGTGAGGGCCAGACAATCCTTTATGGGACGCATGGATGAAGTAAAGAAGATTCTACGAGACCCAATACAGCATTGAAAAATAACAAATTCACAACTGGATTTTCCCCTACTAACACTGAGGGGAGCTGTTCTAACAGTCCCCCTGCCTTTTATGATAATTTCACAGTGAATTTAATTAAGTAATTCTGGACTTTTTCAATACATGGAAAGTGTTGTTTCCAGGTTCTGTGAGCAAAGCCCCTCCTGTTTGTTAGGAATGGTATAGCCCAGGGGTGGGCAGATTGCGGCCCGGGGGCCATATGCGGCCCGCCACAGAGTTTTTTGCGGCCCGCCAAGAAGATTTCAGGACTTCAAGAAAATTGAGCCTAAATTCAATTTGCTCTCTTATCCCATCACTGCTGATATTGATACAGCACCTGAGGAGCTGCAGCTTGAACTTATTGACATGCAGTCAGATCACACTGTGAAAGAAATGTTTAATGCTGTGACATTAGTTGACTTTTACAAACCTTTGTCTGCTGAAAAAATTTCCATGTATGAAGAAATTTGCTGGGAAAATGTTCTCCATATTTGGGTCGACATATATTTGTGAGCAAAGTTTTTCTGGCATGAAGATCAACAAGAGTAAATATAGATGCTCTTTGACAGACATTCACTTGCAGGCTGTGGTGAGAATCTCAACAAGCAATCTCACTCCTGATTTCAAAAAAATTGTAGAAAAGTGTGATAGGGTACATTTGTCTCATTAAACTGATTCTAAAATTAAAAGTGCTTGCAGCTATAGACGATATGAAATTAGCACAATAAATAAATTGAATAAAACTGCCACTATTTTATTTAATTTATATTTATTGATTTTTATGATACAATTTATACCGTTTCTGAAATGCAAAGTTAACTAATGAACGCAATCATTTTAAAAGGTGCGGCCCTCTGCTAACCTCTGCTCCCACAAAGTGGCCCCCGAGCCAAAACAATTGCCCACCCCTGGAGCCCTCTCGGGAAACACCCCCCCCCCCCCCCCGATTTCCTTGTCAATTTCACTCCCTGCCAGTCAGCTGAGAGTGAAACCCACAAGGAAAAGCCTCTCTCTGCCTTCCTTTCTCTAGCTGACGTATCCCAGCTGGAAAAGGGCAGGCAGGGAACCCAGGCAGGTTGAAAATGCCTTTCTTTCCCTCCCCAATCTGATCCCAGGCACTTCAGCAGTGCCTTTCCCCCGGCAGTCTGGTTCGGGGCGGGGGGGGGAGACTGGAATGGCAATGCTGAAGTCGGGCAGAGAAGCTCTGGGGGGGGGGAGAGGCAAGCTTCCATGCCTGCCCTGTGCTTCCCCCCCCCCGCCTAATACGCTAATGAGCTGCGCTGTCAAGGGTGTGGCCTAATATGCTAATGAGTTTCTGCTGTTGGGTGTGACCTGTTATGCTAATGAGTTCCTGCTGGGCTTTTTCTACAGCCATGAGCTATATGGCGCCCACTCTGCATTTGGCAACTGAAACACATAACCTGTGTGATATGATCATAGATCCTCTGCCCATCCAACCATTGTATGCTTCAGCATACATACCCGGAGGTAGACAAGCTTCTTCTGCCCCTGTGACCTTAGTTAAGAATGTTTCCTGTTTTCATTAGCAGATATCATGTTTTTGTGATTCCTCTCTGTTCTTTCAGTCCCAGACTGCAGTCCCACGGGTCCACAAGTTTTAACAGAGTGGCAGACATCGTGAGCCAATTTGGGGCCAGTTCCCTGGCCAATCTAAAACACTAACTTGCCCTTTTAAAGAATTTTTCTAAGGGCATTTTAACTGTGAATGGACAGATTCAGTTTAAAGAATGAGAACTTCTTTAAGTGTAGGGGGAGAATCTCTTTTTTAAACAACAGTTAGCTGGTACACACCTGACCAGTGTTCCCTCTAAGCTGAGTTAGTGTGAGCTAGCTCACAGTTTTTTAGCCTCCAGCTCACACATTTTTGTCTTAGCTCAGGAAGGGTAGCTCCAGAGCAAACCAATTTTATACAGTAGCCAAATTGCTCAATCACAACTTTAATGCCAGTAGTTCACAAAGTAGAATTTTTTGCTCACAAGACTCCACAGTTTAGAGGGAGCATTGCATCTCACCCCCCACTGCTCAGCTAATCCAAGTTTCCACCTAGCTCAGAGTGGATTTTTGCAGTCCTTGGCATGCTTAAGTCAACCTGGGGTGGGACGGGACACACCCTTTTCCATGCTTGTGCAATCATAATAGCTAACATGCTTTCAGTGGATCAGAGATAACCTACGGAAGCTATAGTTTATTTAAGAGAGGTGTTCATTATACATATAAATAACTTCTTACATATCCCTGAAGCTAACAATTCCTAGATGCTAACATTTGGGCATGGCACAAGGGTTATCAAAGGTTCTGCTTGGGGAGGGCCTGTAGCTCAGCAGGAGGGCATCTCCTTTGTATGCCAGATGTTCAGTCTCCGGAATCTCCAGGTGAACAATCTAAGGAAGTAGGTGATGCAAAAAGGTCTCTACCTGAAATCCTGGAGAGCTGCTGCCAGTCAGAGCAAGAAACAGTGACCTTGACTCCAGAGAAGGCAACTTAAATAAAGGGCCGTAGCTTAGTAGTAGAGCATTTGCTTTGCATGCAGAAGGTCCCACGTTCAATTCCAGGCATCACCATTTAAAGAGATCAGGTGATGTGGAAGGACCTTGACTTGAGACCCCAGAGAACTGCAAGTGCGAGTAGGCAATAGTGACCCCGGTAGACTAAAGGCCTGATTTGGTATAAGGCAGCTGCGTGTGTTCGCTGTGTGATGAGGAAATCACCAAGTCTTCCATTCCCATCTTTAAAGCTGCAGCCAGCTCCGTGTTGCCTGGCAGGCAAGCTATGGCGATAACAAAGCGATAATGCAATATACACAATGGTCCAAAACAAAGCCCTGAAAATTGACACAGATAACAGTTGTACTAAACACCAAGTTTATATGCACCTTCGAACTTTAAACATGCTAAAATAAGTAAGCATTTAATATCAGCTGGGATTCATAAAGTTTCTAAATACAAGCCAAAAACTCTGAGCGTGTACACGTTTCACAAGACGAAGGCTGTAGATTCTGCTCTTCATTTCGTATTCTTCTTCAGGCGAGCCAACTTTGGAGATTAGTTCCTGTGTTAATGACTGGTTGCTGGTTAGTAAGGATTCGTGATTCATGACGAGTTGTATTTGATAGGAAATACCCTAGAGGTAGTGGAGAGTCTATAAATCTGTCTACGTTTCTTGCTTGAAGCCTCTTTTATGGACGTCTCTCCATCTTCAGTAGAAGTCATTTCCTGAAGAAGAATACGAAACGAGCAGAATCCAGAGCCTTCGTCTTGTGAATTTGTACATGCTCACAGACTTTTTTTGTTGCATTTAGAAACTTTATGAATCCCAGTTGATATTAAATGCATACTTATTTTAGTTTGCTTAAAGTTCGAAGGTGCATATAAACTTGGTGTTTAGTACAACTGTTATCAGGTAAGCTATGTGCCCGGCTCATCAAACTTGTTGTAAAAGCTTGCAAAGCTGACAGGATGGATTAGTAGATTAGTAGTAGTAGATTGATTTTACACCTCCCCTCTAAAGTAGTTTGACTGCTGTCTTTTCCTGTGCTGATTTCACAGTGGTGTGAAATTTCACTCCAGGGTGTTTAAGTGCACTAAGAAACCACAATTGTTTAAAGCAGAATAAAGCCGTATTATACTAGCTTGACCACAGGAGGGCAATTAGTAGATATGGACATTTCAGTGGCAGTACAGTTTCACACCGCACAGAGGTATGGGCAGGTTTTTTTGGAACTAGAATGATTCCAGCGGGAAAGTCAGATGTAAAATCAGCCTAAGTGAAGGAAGACACTAAGCTGGGGCCGTCGTCTGTTCAGTCTTTCTTACGAACGGTGCCGTAAAGGCCTGTGTAGTGAGCCTTACTGTACACAGGCTCTTGGCTGGAGCGGTACAGGCCTTCGCTCAGCCGCCTGCTTCTGGCTGCCTCCTTGTAAGGGGAGAAGGCAGATTTGTGAGCACTGGTGTAGTCAACTTCAAAAGTCGGGCTCCGGCGTTGGAAGGGGGCTTGCTGCCCTAGGTGGGGCTCATCATGATTGAGGAAAGAGAGGGGATAGTGGCCTCGGTTGGATCGCCCATCTCCACGCAGCTGATCACGGGGCCCCCTTTCCTGGGTCTGAGTGGCCTCAGGCTGGCTGCTTTCCTGCTGCTGGTATGTCTCAGACCCATCTGCCATCACTGTTGCAGTCCCCTCGGCCTTCACTAAGAGCCTTGGAACCTAAACCGGAAGCAGAAAGAGGCACAGAGATGGTAAACTCAGCAGGGGGTCCAAGTGGCCTGCAGAACTTTGCGGCAAGAAATCCCTCCGTCCCACTTCTCGGGAGTGGAGCTCTGCAGACGAACCCCAAACATTTTGGAAGAAGATTTAAAACCTCCTCCACGTGGTGCAGGTCACACACAGTGAAAGGGAAGGGGGGGAAAAAAAACACAGCCCTCCCCATTGAAAGAACCAAGCTCCTTCCAAACGTTGTTGGAGACTGCACTAACATAAAGCCACTGCAGTCTTTCAAAACTGGATCATCTAAGGCCAAATCTACACCTCCCCTGTGAAGTAGTTTAATGTCTTTTCCTACACTCATCTCACACTGGTTTCAAATTTCACTCCCTGGGTCTGAAGAGCAGTAAGCAACAGGATCTGTTTAAAACAGCGTAATGCTAGCTTGACAACAAGAGGGCAATTAATGGATGTAGACAGTGATTTTTAAACTAGAACAAGTATGGTTTGAAACTAGAAACAGGTATAGACTGGGGGGGGGGTTGAAACTAGAATGATTCCAGGGGGGAAGTCAGATGTAGATTTGACCTTAGACACACTGAATAATCCAGCTGATAAAGGATTGCTGTCACTCAGAAACCAGGAGTTTTGAAATCAAAAGTTGGCTCGTCGATGAGGCTGCCTTTGCATGTACACAAAAGGTCGTGTGAGAATGGGGACTGTCCCCCACAGAAGCAAACACGTACGTGAGAATACGGGCAGGGCCAATAGGATGGGACTTTCCCCCCCTAACTGGCATCCAGCCAAAAGAGGTGGTGCTGAATGGGTGGGAAAGATCCACACAAGATGCCTGTCCTGTACCATCTGCAAGAACAGAAAAGCCTAGTCATGGGAGATGGAAGAGGAGGAGACAGGCTGGCTAGGGCCTAGGAGAGCAGCATGCACAAGTTTCCAACGGCTGTCTGTCCTGCTTGCTACTCTTTATCTCCTCAGCTCTCCTACTGTGACAGGAGAGATCACTTACTGGTACATAGTGAAATATTGCCCCCAGGAAGCTGCTGGTGACATTCTGCAGGATCCCCCACAACATGCCCACTTTTGTGCTCGTCTCAGACACTGTCCTGTGTGGGGAGAGGTGCAGAAGCTGCCCTGCTGCGTTGCAGGTGGTGAAGTGGGCCTCTCTCACGCCCGAGATGGTGGACAGAGAAGCCACTTGCAGGTTCTGAGTCAGGCTGCCCAGTAGGCTCTGGGCCTCGGCACGCTCTCCAGTCTGGAAAAGCAGAAAAGGAGACCCGATCCCTCCATGAGCGACAGCACATGATGCATCTAATTATGTTAAGTCGCAACACAACTTATGGTGACCCCAGCGAGGCGATCTCAAGGCATGTGAGAAGCAGAGGTGGTTTGAAATTGCCTTCCTCTGCAGTTTTCCTTGACAGTTTCCCAGCCAAGGACCATCCCTACTTAGCTTCTGAGATCTGACAAGGTCTGGCCATATCATGGGGCCTTCTAGGGTTGCCAGCCTCCAGGTGGGGCCTGGGGATCTCCTGCTTTTACAACTGATCTCCAGCCAACAGAGATCAGCTCCCCTGGAGAAAATGGCTGCTTTGAAGGGTGGACTCTATGGCATTGTACCATGCTGAGGCCCCTCCCCTCCCCAAACCCCACCCTCTCCTGGCTCCACCCCCAAAGTCCCCAGGTATTTTCCAACCCAGACTTGGCAACCCTAGGGCCTTCCCTCCACACACACACCCCATGAAAGCAGCTATTTTACCATGCCCTTCCTCAATACTTTGCTGCCATGTCCCTTTCCCCACCAAGCCGGCCTATTTACCCGGCAACAACCAGCTTCCGCATACAGAAGCTATGAACTGAACAACAAACTCTGAGTTTCCAAGGTACTCGAGAAGCCTGCACTGGGCCTTTGAATATTACGGTCCTTTGGGGATTGAGCTATTCTTCACTATAGCATACTTCCTTGTGTTCTGCCTGTTTTCCAGTCCCTGGCTCTCTTGCCCTTGACATGAGTGAAGTCATAATTTTGTCCCCCTTCCTGCCATGTGGTTGTAGCTCGGAGGTCCCAGGGTTGTAAGGTGGTTATGGAGTCTGGCACTTGTCAGTTTGCAGCAGGGCAAATTGCAGCTCACCGAGAGCTGTTTCAGATTTGGGAAATGGTGTGAGGAGAAAGTGTTTCTCTTTATGTACTATGGTCCTTGTTATGTATTGACCATGCGGTCGCCATGTGCTCCAGTAATGGCGACCACCATGTGGCCAGAGCACATGGCCAAGAAACTACCTGAGCTTCAGCCAGGTAGAACAAAGGCCAGGTGGATTCAAAACAGCCACCAATCATGTACCTAGGTTTCTCCCAGGGAACCTATGAGATGTAAACAGACTGATAAGAGCCTATCAGGCCAGTTGGGCGAGGTCAGGGGATTATCCCTGACCAGCATAAAAGGAGGGCTCGGAGCCCTGGGTTGCATGCTTCATCCGGACCAGCAATAAAGATCTAGCTGTTTCATTGTTCCATGGACTCCTGACTCCAATACTTTTCAGTCCTGATCGAAAAGCAGGCCCCTGCACACCTGGGGACTGAGTTTTCCAACTCCAGCTGTGTGTCTGGCCCAAAGTCCTTGTAGAAGCAACCTGTGAATCGACCCTGTCTTACAAAGGAACTGGACCTTGCAAAACTTCTCTCTGCTCAGGAACAAGAGATATGCAAAGCAGATGCTTTGGAAAATGAAAGTGGCGATTCTGGGACACTCCACACTGTGGCGTGAGGTGCTCTGCACTGACTGCCAAAGTGGCTGTTCAGCTTGGAATTTCCCAAGGCCCTGGCCCCCGTTGGCAGGCTGGAGGGGAGACTTCTGAAATGTCAGGAAAGGCAATCACAGCAAAAACAGGGCAAAGGTGTTCTGAATAGTGTAATGATTAGAGCAGGGGTGTCAAACATGTGGCCTGGGGGCCGGATCAGGCCCCCGAAGGGCTTCTATCAGGCCCACACTGGAACTGGCGATCTCCTGCTTCCAGTTCTGTTGCTGCTGCTGCATCATAGCTTGCTTCGCCAGGCTCTCTCAATCGCTCAGCCATTTCATGTTTTCCCCTGGGTCCTAGACTCAGAACTCTTAAGCATGGGATTTCTGTGGTGAATGTCCATAAATCAAAACTAGGTTTGCATCTTACAGATACACACCTGAACAGCATATTCAAGATTGCAACAGCACAGACATTTTGATACAATAATTCAGAGCAAGATAAGGTCAGTTATCAGAGACCGTTAAATAAAATATCGCAAGAGTGCTAATGCTTTAAGCATGTTTTTATTTTAAATTTTAAAAAAATCGTTGTGTTTGTGTCCTTTATAAAATGTATATCTCTGCTACCTGGCATTACATTTTATGACACACGTGGCCCGGCCCGACAAAGTCCAATTTACGTCAGATCGGGCCCTCATAACAAATGAGTTCGACACCTCTGGATTAGAGTGTTACACTAGGATCTAGGAGGCCCTGGTTCGAAACCCCACTCCTGCCACGGAAGCTTGCTGGGTGACCTTGGGATAGTCACACACTTTCAGCCTAACCTACCTCAGAGGGTTGTTGTTATAAGAGTGAAATAAAGGCTGTAAGCCACGTGGAGTCCCTACTGGGGAGAAAAGTGGAGTATAAAGAAATCATAGAGTACTATACCATGCTTGTTCTGCCATCTTCACGTTTTCTTTCCTCCTTTTTCTCAGGCGCCATTCTCCGCCCTTTGCTTAACCAGCCACTTGCCGTGTTCCGAGCATTAGAGAATACCCACTGTGCCTTGGTTGAGCTTTGCCTGGCCAGACCACCCTGGATAGAAAAGACGGTGAGGAGCCCATGATTTTTCTCGGACCCAATAAGCTGGCCGATCGCGTAAGAAGCAAGAGAGAATATGTGTGCACGCACAGAAGAGAGTGAGTGAAAAAGGAACATTTGTTTACATCCAGGAGCGCTCGACTCCAAAGCCATCTTGGCCAACTGTACAGAAGTGCAAACGTCAGTCAACACTTCTTTATATTTTTTTTCCAGAGCCAGGAATGGAAACATTTTTGAAATTCTTAGGGACTAGCACCGTGACTTTTGGATTGAATTCACCAGACAAGAACTCATGCCTGCCACAGAAAGCAGTAGTTGGGCACCTCTTCACGTCTCCCTGGTAATGTCTGAAGGAATGCTGTCACGGAAGTTCCCTGGCTGTTCCTCAGGTGAAGCACAGGCAAAGAAACTCTGCGCATGCTTAACTCATATTGTATGTTTTCTTTAATAAAGGACCAAACAACGCTCTACCTGACCAGAATTCCTGATCTGGTAAGGTGAAGGTAAAGGTTTCCCTTGCTCGAAAGCCAGTCGAGTACGACTCTAGGGATGCGGTGCTCATCTCCGTTTCCAGGCCAAAGAGCCAGCGCTGTCCAAAGACGTTTCCATGGCCATGTGGCTAGCATGACTAGACGCCGAGGTGCACGGAATGCTGTTACCTTCCCACTGAAGTGGTACCTATTTATCTACTTGCATTTTCTTGCTTTCGAACGGCTAGGTTGGCAGGAACTGGGGCCAGAGACGGGAGCTCACTCCGTCACGCGGCACTCGGGTCTCGAACTGCTGAACTACCAGCCTGCAGTTTGGCCTTAAAAAGTATCAGGGGAGAGGAATTGGAGCAGCAGGAAAGTATATATGGCCTGGAAAGTTCTGAATCTTCAGCCAGCAACTCTGAAGGAGAGGACTCGGATGCAAAAAAGGCAGCCGCAGCTCCTAAACCCCATAAAGTCAAATAAAACTTTGCAGATAAAACGCAAAGAAAGAAGGAAAGAGCACTTATTGTTGATTTGAAAGTTTGAATCTCTGTCTTTGTATTCTCTGGTATTGAAAACAGCTATTTACAACTTTTAGGACTGGTAGTAGATTAAAAGTTAAGATTGCCTTGAGATATTCATCATTTTCTTGAAGTTATTTGAAGCAATTTTATATTTTATTTAGCAACAGTTTGGCCTCTGTATACTTAGAGGTAGTTTAGAATTTTAGAAGGGGGGGTTAGTAGTTGGTGTAGTGTGTAGAAAAGAAAATTTTAAAATTTTAAAAAAGTATCAGGGGAGAGGTGCCAATAGGAATCGGAGCTAAACAAAAACTTGATGCTGTTTCTTTGTTGAATATTGCCCCTCTGACTCAGTGTGTATTGGGGGGAGGGAGACCTGAATGGCACCTCATATCGCCGACACAAAAATAAAAATGGTGGGCAAAAAGCGGAAGCCTTTGGCAGATCCCTAGGCCCCAGCTGGGGCTGTGGGGGAAACAACGGAGGAAAGGGTTTCAAAGGGTAACCATGCTGGTCTGCAGTATAACATCAAGATCTGAGTCTAGTTGAGACCCAGTTTGGCGTAGTGGTTAAGTGCGCGGACTCTAATCTGGGAGAACTGCCTTTGGCTTCCGCGGCAGTTGGGGGGAGGTGTTAGCCTCTCGGAAGTGGTTCGAGAACGGTGGAGTGATCACACAGGGGAAGCTGTGCTTTCCACCCGGAGAGCTGAGAAAACGCCACTTGGGACCTGGTATCAAAATACTCCGGTTTGAAGGGGGTTTTGCTCCGGAAAGCAACGGCTGGGGATGGGAGGCAGCTGATGCTGTCTGAACGCACACATTTGATCAGTTTTTGAAGAGTGTCGAAGCCGGATCAAACGGCGCGTCTGGACGCACCCCCTGACAGTCACTTACCAGGCCTGGAATCCACATAGCCCATTCCTGTCCTTTGTCTCTGGTGTACTGGATGGTTTGGGTGGTCTGTCTGTAGGCATGCTGGGAAACATTGCAGGCCAGGCCTCTGATCCTTCCAAAGATGCTGGAGGGGGATCCCTCCTTCGATACATGAGCCCCTGAATTGTCATGAGCTAGAAGAGAAAGTGAGAAGAGATGGACATTTGCATGCCTTAGGCAGACCAATTAGAGGGCTCCCAAACCTTCTGTGACATCACAGTATATCTGCCAATCAGTAAGAGGAGAAAGCCAAGGGTTGTTTTTTTTTGTTAGCTTAAGAAACACATATACATAAGATCATCTCTATTACCTCAGTCCTTCTAAGTAGCACTCCCAGGTCTACCTTAACAGAAATAGACAGTTGCAGTGGAGTTCCACAACAATTGGAAATGATCTCCAACCTTGCCATGTTGTGGCAATAATTGCTTCTTGGGCACATTGAAAAAATTACAGTATAGGCCATATTTTTGCTCCAAGGTGCATTGTATGTATGACACGCAGTTTGCAACAACATCCACCCTCAACCAGCAGGTGGCAGCACTTTATAAAGGGGACTGAAGCGTCCCAGGCTACTTGTAAAAAGAAATTTGCACGTGGAATTCACAAGGTGTCTAGGTGAGTGAAGGCACATGTATTGGGCACATTTATCAATACCAGCTGTCAACCAAAAAGAGAAAAGCTCTGATGTATGATAGCCAAGAAGAAGATAGTGACGTTGTTTTGGAAATCTCTACGATAACCATTTGGCATCTTAAACACAGAGAAACCAGGAACTGGAACACGTAGACCGCAGAATAGAGTGAGGATCGTGCCTTTTCATCAGGAAGACAGTCGTAAAGATTACATGAACGAGTCTCTGTTCTACAGCTTAGTTCAGCACCCTTTTCCAGGGAACCCTGGAAAATGCAACACTTTGGCCGATTTCGCACTGGCCAGTTGCCTCTCGTTCTCTTCGGAATTTCCCCTCCCAGTTTCCTCCAGTGCATTTTCTTCATTTTCCCACTTGGAACCTCAGTCCTTTCAATATAGTGTGACGAAGGGCTTTCTCCCCAAAAAATTAGAAACTCTCACAATGGGCGGCCCTGATGGGGTTGCCAAGTCTTCAAAACTCACCGATGGGGGGGAGTCCTCCTCTCGCTGGGAGTTTCTCCTGGCATGCACGCTTTGCGCGCGCACCCAGCGACGTCACCAGAAGTGACGTCAGCGTTGCCAGGGTGACGCTCTGGCAATCGTCCCAAAACTCTATGGTGTCATAGAGTTTTGGGGCGATTGCCAGAGCGTCGCCCTGGCAACGCCCCCAATGTGCTGCGTCACTTCCAGTGACGTCATTACGTCGTCCTCGCTGGACGACGTCAGGGGTGGGGTTCCCCCTGCCGGCCAAATGCTGGCCGGCAGATCGGGAACCCCTTTAGCGGAGGATCCCCCGCCCCCCCGGGCTGACTTGGCAGCCTTAGGCCCTGATGAAAGGCGGGCAAGTGGGCGTGTTTTCATTTTGGGTTCTCCCCTGGAGCAAACAGGAAAATCCTCTAAAAACAGGATTTGTTTGCTCCAGGGAAACTCCGGTGCAGCAGGGCGATACTCCAGAGCAAAATGTGAAAACGACCAGAAGCTCCGGTGTAAGCATGAGGGCAAACCTGGGGCAAACGCTAGTGCAAAATCGGCCTTTGTGTTAATTGCCCAGCTGTACGTTCATGTCCTAGGAATCTCTAACCAAGAATCTTTAGCAGCTTGACAGAATGGCAATTCCTAAGACTCTTTGGGGGAAGCCATGGCAGTTCATTTGATACCAAACTGCCTGAAATGCAGAAACTCCTAAGCTTCCTTTATTATGTTTTAATTAAAGCCAGTTGTTGCTGGAGATACAGGATTTATAGCCAGAAGTAGTGTTGACCTGACTCTGTACGGGTGGTTATTTTTATGCGGCGTGTGATATCATTTTGCGTCTGCAGGTTTCCTTCTCTCCAAGCTTGGAGTTCTGCAGAGGGCAATCCAAGTCCTGCGTGTGCAGAGTTTGTGACGGATCCTAATTACTGCTATAGAGGGAAGGCGGCGTGGTATAGCCAGAGCTCATCAGGTTTTAGAAACTAAACATGGTTGGTCCTGGGATGGGAGACCGCCAAGGAAGACTCTGCGGAGGAACACAATGGCAAACCATCTCTGCCTCTCCCTTGCCTTGAAAGCCCCTTGCTGAAGTTGCCATAAGTGGATTGCAACTTGATGGCACTTACATATGTATATACAGGGGCCATTTTGTAGAAAAAGAGGTGCAGGAGCTCATTTGCATAACTCATTTGCCTATGCCACACCCCCTAACATACCGGAAGTGTGTCAGAAGGCAACACCCACCCCTCAGGCTCCACTCCACAGGTGAGTGAAACTGACCTGCTCCTCCTCCATTCCCTTCCCCATCCAATACTTGGTGCAATAAAAAATAAGTGTAAAGAACACACCCTCGTTCTCTTCCTGCTCCCTTGAAACCACCAGCTTTCAAGTAGACTTGAGATACCCAGGACACGTGCACCACCCATCCCTTCCCCTTCTCTTCCCCTCCCCACAACAAGACACCCTGAGAGGTAGGTGGGGCTGAGAGAGGTCTTTTGAGAACTGCTCATGAGAGAACAGCTCTGAGAGAACTTGTGACTGGCCCAAGGTCACACCAGCAGCTGCATGTGGAGGAGGCATGGGGAATCAAACCCGGTTCTCCCAGATTAGAGTCCAACTCCTGACCACGACACCAAACTGATGGGGTGGAAGCTGCTGAAGGGTTGGTGAAATTTCTCCAGTACTTATGTGCCATGTGCTCAGATAAAAAATGGTATACTTAGAAAATTTATATGCCACCTTGAGCAAGTCTCTGGAAAAGCAGCCCACAGTCATAAAAGGAACAATGATAACATTATCAATATTAAACAAAACATTAAAATCAATGAAGACCCTAGCAGGGCTTTCCCCGGGGCGCTGCGCCTCTGCACTGCTCGGGGAAGCCGAGGGGGGGGTGGGGCTTGGTCATGTGCCCGCCCCCTGGGCTCCTCACTCCCGGAGCTGCGCTCCTGTGCGCTCCTGCTCCAACGGACCCCTGTTATAACGACCACTACATTTCCTCCACCTCTAGGGGAACAATGCAAAGACCTTTAGAACCATCTTTGCACAGCCTGAGCTTCTCTAAGGGTCAAGCTGCTCGGTTTCCTCTTAGCACATACCTGAGACCAGTCACAGATAGGTCAGACAATGTTATTCACCTGAGCTGTGTTCAGGCTTTGGAAGAAGGCAGTCCACCAACTTCTCCACCTTTCCAATCGCTGCCTCTACTCCTGCTTCGGCCAGGTGGCTCACTTTACTGCTCCTGGCATCCTCGGCTACGTCTCGCATGGTATTCTGAGCCTGCTCACAGCTTTCCGCAGCCAGCCCCAAGATCCAATCCAGGGCATCAGCTATGGAGTGCACAGCGCTTTGAACATGAGTGCAGATGGAGTCCTTTAGCTCAGAGGTTACCTAGAGGAGAAATGACAGAGAATGGACCTGACCACCTTGGTCTAACATCTGTGCTGTACTTCTAAACGGGTCCCATCAGGGAGCTTGGAGTGTCTCATCAGCTGGCCAAGGGAGTGGGTGGCACCTGTGAGAAATACAGAATAATAAGCAATGATTAAACTGATGGATCTCACTCCCCAAAGACATGGGAACAGCTACTTATTTAAAGAAGCAGATTTACAGAGGTCTAGTGTCATTTATTGGCCACAAGTGCCAAATAGATCCTCCATGTTCAGAAGCACTGTACCTCTGAATAACCAAATTCAATAGAGTAGAGCTTTTAAAAAAAAAAAAAAAACTTACTTCCTCCACTGGCTTGTGAAGGGCAGGGATCCTTTGCTCCAAGTGATCCAACCCTTGGCAGGCCAAGACATTGGCTGCTGCAACTGAATCAAAAAGAAAATCATTGTTTGCTCAGTGCTGGACAAAAACTGTCTGGAAGATGTCAGGCAAAACTTCGACTGGTACAACGCAACAACAAAATCTTTTTTTTAATCACACCTTCATGTTTGTAGGTAGCTCTCTAAAGAGTCCCGGAGATAAAAAGCAGGAAACTGTGTTCATATCGTTGGACAACCATGCAGCATTGCTCCCTCTAAGCTGTGGAGTCTTGTGAGCAAAACTTCCACTTTGTGAGCTACTGGCATTAAAGTTGTGAGCGAGCGATCTGGCTGCTGCATAAGTCAGTTTGCTCTGGAGCCACATCCTTCCTGAGCTAAGACAAAAACGTGTGAGCTGGAGGCTAAAAAACTGTGAGCTAGCTCACACTAACTCAGCTTAGAGGGAACACTGCCCATGCAGTAAAACTGGCAAAAGTTCAATAATGAAGCATTTTGCCACAGCTGGAGAAGGCGGAAAGAGAAGAACATGGGCAACACTCACACTGAGGTTCTAGCTTCTGTACCACTGGTTTCACACTCCACATGGCAAGAGAGCTGGCAGCTTGGATCCCTCTCTCATAAGCTTCACACATTGACGCCACTAGAGGATGAGATTCTTTGGTAGTGGTGTATGTCTTTTGGAGGCTGTTGCATGCTGAATTCACCACTGGCAGGCTCAAGACCCTCTGCAAGGCATTGCCCTCCTGCAAAGGAGGACACTGTAGTCAATACGCTGGTCAGCTGATTGCTCAAATATTGCAATCTGACCAGTCAGCTCACCAGTCAAAGAGTGACCATGGTCAGATGTCATGAAGCCACGAATATCAGGACTGCCAAGGTGGGGGCGGGGATGAAATTTTGAAAGTCTTGGTCACCACGGGGGCCTGTGGAGCTGGACGAGTTATGAGATTTGTTTTCGTGCCATGTTTGGATTGAGTCTGGGTGGTGTGAGGAGATGCCCCATGGGGAATCTTTGTCTGAGAATGCCACTGTGTAGATTCCAGCTGAAGGCCATTTGATCCCATGAACTGCAGGCAGACTTGGCTACCTAGGAAGGTTGCACCAGGAATTTCAGCACCAGTCTGCAGGCATTTCCCACAGGAAGACTGTGGCCTGTTGCTGATTTATGACACAATGGCCTTGCGGGGAAACCTTCTTTTGTCTTTTTTGATTGTGGCTTTGGCTGGTGGAAAGTCCCTTCAAGTCATAGCTGATTTATGGGAACCTGAAAGGCAACAGACGCATGGAGGTGGTTTGCCATTACCTGCCTCTGTATTACCTTGGTCTTCCTTGGTGGAACTGATGCCCCAGTAGATGACGCCTGAATTAAGGTGATATCAAAAGGCAGTGAGTCACTAAGGCGGAAAGGAATGTGGGGCAGACCTCTACCAATCATGCAAAGATATCTGGCTTAAGAGTGATTCAGTGGAGGGCCAGTTCCCCCATAGACTATGGGGCTTCCCTCCCCAGATTATTCCCTCCTAACTGACAACCCAGATTTCTATAACAATAAGCAGTGGGCTGCTCCCAGCAATTTCCTCCATATTTCAGCAACCTCCATATTTCCTCCATATTTCAGAAATTTTTGGCCTTCTACTGGTTATGACAAGTGCCCAGCCATATCTAACGTCTACATTTCCCCACAGGAACACTTTAGACACTCTCCACGCAAAATGAGAAAACTCGCCTAAAGGGGGAAGCGGGGAAACAACTATTAATGTTCGATATTTCAATTTCTTTTGTGAATGCTGTTTTCACTACTGATGTATACTAATGTATTTTGTGTGAACTCACTCTTCTTATTTCAGCTTCCTGTAGACTTTCTAAAAGTTAGTATGTACTATCCAAGCCAAAGAATTAATTTCTGTATCACTCTGTACCAGTATTGTTAAATACAATAAAAAAAACTGTAAAAAAAGAAAAAGAAAAGAAAATTTGCCTCTACCATATAGATAAAGAATATCTTTTCAGGCCAGCTTATCTTTGAAAGATCACATTCTTTTCATAACCACATTCTGATGCCAACACCCCATCCCCTCCTTAGACTCAGCAAAAGCGTACAAAGTATTACCCCTCAGCCTCAATTCTGGGACTCATCCTGTTACCTCAGCCTCTCAGGCCCAATTTACACCTCCCCTCTGAAGTAGTTTGACTGCTGTCTTTTCCTACACTCATTTCACGCTGGTTTCAAATTTCACTCCCAGGGTCTGAAGAACAGTAAGCAACAGGATCTCTTCAAAGCAGTATAATGCTAGCTTGACCACAGGAGGGCAATTAACGAATGTAAACAGTAATTTTTAAAGTAGAACAAGTATGGTTTGAAACTAGAAACAGGTATAGAGTGGGGTTTTTTGAAACTAGAATGATTCCAGCGGGAAAGTCAGACGTAGATTCGACCTCAGTTGGCCTCTCACTTCTCTACTTCATGGACCTGTCCCCGCCTTGACCGTTTCAGCTCCCCATGCTGTTTCTTCACCGCCGAGGACAAGAGCAGCTTCACATATTTCTTTCCCTCCCTTTTGGTTTTATTCCCCCGTAAGCAGGCAGTTTAATCTAGGAAAAGGTATTTACTAGACATTTTCCTTTCTGTAATTTCAGTTTCACTCTATCACGTAGCTTGAATTAATTTGGCTTCTAAATTAAAAAGCCCTTCTGCGGTTCCAGGCATGAGAGGGCCTTGGTTCGAAAGCTGTCAAGGACCCCCTCTCCACTGCCGCTCCCAACTGTGTCACATGCCATGTGCCTCCTCACCTACCTGTAGACCCTCCACCACTGCCCAACCAGGTGTCCTTCCCCCGGGAGCACATCTGCCACCCCTGATCCCAGCCACAAGCATCGCCTGAATGCCCTTTTCTGGGTGATGCTGAGCAACGTGCAGCCATGTGGCAGGGCAGCCACACAGGCAAAGGGGGCAGTAGCGAGCTGCTCTGCTTTAGGGCATGCTCATGCCAGCCCTGCAAGGAATCACTGTGAGGAATCAAGTAACATTACACATCTTACAGATTGCCAGGGGTCATTTCGTAGAAAAAGAGCTGCAGGAGCTCATTAGCATAACTCATTTGCATAACTCATTTGCCTATGCCACACCCCCTAACATACCGGAAGTGTGTCAGAAGGCCACACCCACCCCTCAGGCTCCACGCCACAGGTGAGTGAAACTGACTTGCTCTTCCTCCAGTCCCTTCCCCAGCCAATACTTTGGGCCATAAAAAGAAGCGTCAAGAACACACCCTCATTCTCTTCCTGCTCCCTTGAAACCACCAGGTTTCAAGTAGACTTGAGAGACCCGGGACATGTGCACCACCCATCCCTTTCCCTTCCCCTCCCCACAACAAGACACCCTGTGAGGTAGGTGGGGCTGAGAGAGGTCTTTTGAGAACTGCTCCTGAGAGAACAGCTCTGAGAGAACTTGTGACTGGCCCAAGGTCACACCAGCAGCTGCATGGGGAGGAGTGGGGAATCAAACCCGGTTCTCCCAGATTAGAGTCCAACTCCTGACCACTACACCAAACTGATGGGGTGGAAGCTGCTGAACGGCTGGTGAAATTTCTCCAGTACTTATGTGCCATGTGCCCAGATAAAAAATGGTATACTTAGAAAATTTATATGCCACCTTGAGCAGGTCTCTGGAAAAGCAGCACACAGTCATAAAAGGAACAATGATAAAATTATCAATATTAAAACAAAACATTAAAAACAATAAAGACCCTAGCAGGGCTTTCCCTGGGGCGCTGCGCCTCTGCACTGCTCGGGGAAGCTGAGGAGGGGGCGGGGCTTGGTCATGTGCCTGCCCCCTGGGCTCTTCACTCCTGGAGCTGCGCTCCTGTGCGCTCCCACTCCAACGGACCCCTGCAGATTGCCCATGTGTTTTCCCCCTGTGGGGCAACTACCCTTAGATTAAGACATCCTGCTCCCCTAGCACTAAAAGTGCAGTACAAGCGCACCTCCCCCATGACTGCTTTGACTAGGATGGGCACGAACTGGCTCATGACCTAAAGTTTGTGATGAATTTT